>OY757019.1:52231367-53640121 GCA_963580285.1 Lucinisca nassula | reverse complement strand
ACAAACATTTTATGTATTTTTTATAAGATGGTATTTTCCAAACAATATTTTTTTACAGATTACTGTAATTATTGTCTAAGATGATAGATACAGGTCCGAAGGTTTATTCAGCGTGCCCATGACCTCAGATATGCTTGTCCAGGCGCCCACAGTCCATGACCCCAGCAGGAACATGAGAATATCAGGATTTTTATTTGTTAATATCATTTTTTTGGAAGTAAAAATTTCCAACTTATATGAACAGGCGTGTTTTCCTGCCGAATAGCCGAAACATACATTTATCATATGACGTCGCATCTGAGAGTGTAATAACGCCATGTAATATTTTCGATAATCCGCTAGTGGATAAAATATGCAAATTAGCTAGATACGTCCCGTAACGTCACATGTACGACGCCCTTAACGACGTCGCGTTTACTAATGGCGGAATATTGATATTTTTGTAAACAATCGAGAATAAAATGCGTTTTAAATGTCATATGATAAATAGAATATTGCATTCGTGCTCATGTATTATTGAATTTATTAAACTCGTTGAGGAAAAGGGATAAAATGCTCAAAGCCTCGCACTTTATCCCTTTTCCTCAACTCGTTTAATAAATTCAATAATAAGTGAACACTTATGTAAGATCCTCTATTTACCACACAATTTAGCTGTTACGGGTAGTTCTTAACTTAAAGGCGGGCCTTCTCAATATATAGTGCCAAATTGGATATAATTTTTTTTTTTTTTTTTTTTTTTTTTTTTTGATAACATTAGTTCCTATATCTTGATTGTTTTGGGTCTGTTCCAAAAGTATTTTTATATAATGTTCCCTTAGCTCTTTATATAAGTCGCAGTCCAGTAAAAAGTGAAATTCTTCTTCAAGCTTATTACCAAACAAACATTTTATCTCATCAAGAGGTACTATATTAGGTTTAGCCCACCCCCGACTTCAGTTTCTAATCTTTGTGATGCAACCTTAATTTAGTCATGGCAATTCGAAACGTTTTGACTCTGACTGTTTCTAGGTATATCTGATGTTCAAAGTTTGAGAACAAAGAGTAAAAATTTGCTCTGCTTGATTCCATTATCTTGCTGTTCCAATCTTGCATATAGTTGTGTGTTAGTCTTAACTTAAAAGTGTCCAAAAACGTCCTTTTATATCCAAGCCCCTGATAAACCCAAACATTATAAAAACCCAGAGAAGCTAAAAGGTTCTAAACTTTCGATGCCCAGTTCACACAATTAGGTTTGTTCTCAATATCGTCTAACATCAACTGGTATGCATGTCTAATGTATTTCTGCTGTTCAACTCTAAGAGTTTTAACCAAAAGCTATTGGCCGAGACAAAAAGTTTATTTTGCAAATTCACCCGGCCCAACTCACCATAAACAAAATTATTTTGTGTAGCCCTTTTCATACCCAGCAACTTTTACAAAATTGAAGATGAATTCTCTCTTCTTGTATTGGTTTGGAAAAACACCATACTTCACCTCCATAACATAAAACTGGCATAATTAATTTGTCAAAAAGATCATGAGTATGTTTAGGTAATAAATCTGTGAAATTATACAGGTTCTGGTTTAACTTGAAATATTGCTTTCAGGGCTGAATTGACAATATTTTATGAGTTTCATTAAAATACCGCCCGTTGAAAAAGCTATCCTCAAGTAAACAAACTTGTTGACAATTTCTATATTTTCCCCCTGGAAGGTAAATGTCCTATTTCTTGGCAAATTTTCACCTTTCCGAAATATCATATGTTCTAATTCGCCTTTGTCGCAAACGAACATAAAAAGTAGAAGTAAAACAAAGATCAGGAATCGATACAATTAACTTACTCCACCCATCAAAGACACCAAAGGGAAAGAAACACAAACATTAAGCGGCCAGACCATAATAGAAACCTAAACAAAGGCAGGCCATAAGGACAGTTACTTTCCCACAAAATGGTCATATGGCCATCCAAAATAAAAAGACACAAGTGATACACACAGTAAGTAACAAACAACACAATTAATTAACCGCCACGGAAGAACCGCCTTGGAACGGTCAGTTGAATGATTTCCACTGGGGGGCTTAAATCGATTTTACGTGGCCACAATCCTCGCCCTTACTTCCGTCGCGATTTAGACAAATAATTTGTTCAGTCCACATGAAGGCCTCCTAACTCATCAGTGCAACATCTCCGTGAACACAAAAATCAAAGAACCACAGAGGTGAGACAACGGTGAGGACTCGACAGCAAGAAACCACTGAAATGCTGGAGCAAAAGAAAACCAACAGTTAGACTCCGATGGGCCCGACCAGAGACAGAGCATCAGGCACCAACCAACATTACCTTGAATTAGATCTCTCTAATTCTCAATAAGCCTTTACGTTGGAGCCGTCATAGAATCTGAGGCCTGACCCGCCGGCGTGCAATTAAAGAGGGAAGCAAAGTTGCCAACTGTGCTTGGGTTAACTACCTTGCATGCAGTCTGTCGTATAACATCCATGTTGTACCCAATCTTTTTATATTGAAGAATGATTTTACGAAATTGGGTGCTGAAGTCATTGCGGTTATATATTTTTCTGAATTTATATACTAAGTCACCATAAAATTCGGGTTCCGATAGACCTTGTTGCAGAAGAGATTTAAGTCCAATACTGAATTTTGAAATTAAATCAGAATGGCGTCTATAAAATTTTGAAAAGGCTTTGCGTAGTTTATGGTACCGATAACCCTGATTAAGGAGTTTAGCCGTTAATAATTTATTACGAGCGTTGAAGTCAGTTACATGACTACACACTCTAGCAAATCGAATAAATCATTTATATTATCTTGTAATGAAATATCAGCCCATTCTCCCTACGCCTCGGCAAACCCTTTTGCACCGGCGTTACACGCTTAAACCATTTTATACCATTTATACAGAACATAAAAGACAACACATTTAATAGGTGATGCCAGCGGTTTACTGATCAATGCATACAGATAAATATGCACATAGAAACGTTTCTGTTCGCAGAACGTCATAGACTGGACATTTCGTTAGTCGTCATAGAACGTAAGAGCGCCCGCACTACACACCGTTTCACAGAACCATACGTCTAAAGACATTCCATGCTATAGCGAATGACCTTTAACAAATCTGAAAAGAACTGAAACATATTTTAGAAAAAAGTGTCTTTTCACTGCAAACATTGTTTGCAATGCTGCATATATGTTAAAACATACTGCCATGCGCGCGTCTGAGTTCTTCCAACATGCCTTATACAAAGCAGAAGCCTGTATTTCTCTAGTATTACTATTGTAACTTTTCAACTTAACAAATAAAAATGAGATTCTGTCAAGCAGCACATTATACTTTGTTTTTGGTGGGGGTGGGTGGGATGTCATAGCATCCATACGCGTCGTAAACCCTCACTCGAATGGCACTACATTTATTTCAATCAGCATACAACACATATTCTCACGTGAACCTCATTACTTTCGTGCGTTTGTAAATCTGTAAATGCCGTATATAACCCGCCTAGAAACCTTACACGTAATAAAACATTACAAACGGATATCAATTCAATTACCTTTGTCTTATCAGTATTAACGGTGAGTTTCCATTTGTTACAATAATCAGCTATTTTGTAAACCTTCTTTTGTATTTGAAAAAAAAATCACTATATTATCCGCATATGTTAATAAATATAATTTAAGCATCCATATGTCAATCTCCTCCACCCCTCTTAGCTCAAATTCATTTCCAGATACTAAATAAAAATGGTGACAGACATTCCCCCTGCCTAACCCCTACAAAGCTTGTGAAATCACTGCTTAAACTGTCATCATATTTAACTTTGCTCTTGATATTTCTGTACAGTGACTGAATTACATTTAAAATCTTCCCTCTCACCCCATATTTAATTAATTTATACCATAAAATGTCCCTTACTACATAGTCAAAAGCCTTTTTTGAAATCAATAAATGCTGAGAAAGTTTCTTGTTATTATCAATACAATGAGAGATTCGAGTATGTAAAATAAAAATGGTATCTATTGTATCCATGCTCTTTCTAAAACCTGCTTGTGCTTCAACATAAATGTGATAGTTTTCAGCCCATGCATTCAGACGACTATTAACCCTTGTTCTGCTGAGCCCGGATATGCCTTTTCTTTGAAACAATGCAGATCCAGATCAGAAGCCATCTGATCAGGATCTACATTGTTTGTCATTCAGATTGTGAATTTGTTGTAATAATTTGCTACAGGTAATCTGATTGGTTGATAATCGGTAGTGGGTGTGGCACATATGAATATTCAGCAGGACAAGGGTTAAGAATATGTGTGAAAAGCTTACTTAAAACACTGAGTAGTGTAATACCTCTGTGATTTTCAACGTTCTCGACACTGCCCGTTTTGTGTAAGGGGACAATATAGCCATCACACCATCAGAATCAGAATCAGAATTGTTACTGGTGACACGTCAAATGACATTCATACACCAGGGCCTGTGATGTGGGAAGTTAGTCCCTAGCTCTAACCAAAGAGGTAAATTTAGCTACACAATCATCAGCACCTTCAGCTGTCGAAATAATAGAATCGGGAAGGGCATTCCAATCTCTAATGGTTCTGGGGAAGAACGACTCTTTATAAATGTCAGTTCTTGCGCTAAGGGTCTGAAACGCCAACGAATGGTGATTTCTACAGTGTCTAGCTGGGGGAACAAGGTCATCTGTTGGAATGCTGGCATACGTCCGAAAAAATGGTTCGAGGGAAGAACGACTCTTTATAAATGTCAGTTCTTGCGCTAAGGGTCTGAAACGCCAACGAATGGTGATTTCTACAGTGTCTAGCTGGGGGAACAAGGTCATCTGTTGGAATGCTGCCATACGTCCGAAAAAAAAAATCTGTGTCAAAGATTTTATTAAACAGGGAATGAAGGTAATATATAATACTATCACTACCATATTTAATAAATTCATTTAATATCTGGTCTGGTCCACTACTCTTTCCATTTTGAATAGTTGAACAGCTTTCCTTATATCATTCAAGCTAATTGAAACATCCAATTCTTGAAACATTATCCCTAATTCACCTTGTACATATCTCTCATTGAAGAAAAGGATGTCATCATCAGGTAGGTAAAAACGACTTTCCGGGTTAATTACTGCTTTAAAATATTGAGCAAACTGCTCTGAGTTTAATTTTTGGACGAATTTGATGGACATAATTTTTTCAGCAATTTCCAGTAGCTTTTAGCATTTTCAAAACGAGCCTTTTCTAAATTTTCTGTTTTCAACTTTTTGTGATGATACCTACTTTTTCTTAAAACCTTTTTTAGCTCACCTGGGCCGAAGGCTCCAGGGGAGCTTATAGTATAGTGGGTCCTCCGTCGTCCGTCGTCCGTCGTCCGTCCGTCCACACTTTTGAGCAGCTATATCTCTGTATCCTGCAGGCTGATCTCAATCATTTCTCACCTGTAGCATGCCTCTGGTGGGGTATTGATGACATAAACTTTTTTTTGAAATCGCTCTAAAACTTTGGTTCCTATGGCAACCACAAGGTCCCATAGACTTACTATGGGAAAATGCTTGTCATCACCGTAGCGCCTTCAGTTTTGATCGGATCTTTCTGAAACTTATATGTAAGGTGACTGGGGATAAAAACTCGGATGAGTTCGAAAACCGGCCAAGTCGGCCCATTTATCATAGAGTTACGTCCCTTTGATTGCTGAAAAATGCCCATTTTCGACCTTGTCATCACCGTAGCCCCTTCAGTTTTAATCGGATCTTTCTGAAACTTATATGTAAGGTGGCTGTGGATAAAATCTCGGATGAGTTCGAAAACTGACCAAGTCGGCCCTTTTATCGTAGAGTAACGTCCCTTTGATTGCTGAAAATGCTGATTTTTTACCTTGTCATCACTGTAGCCCTTTCAGTTTTGATCGAATCTTTCTGAAACTTATATGTAAAGTGGCTGGGGATAAAATCTTGGATGAGTTCGAAAACCAGCCAATTTGGTCCATTTATCACAGAGTAACGTCCCTTTGATTGCTGAAAATGCCGATTTTTTACCTTGTCATCACCGTAGCCCTTTCAGTTTTGATCGGATCTTTCTGAAACTTATATGCAAGGTGGCTGGGGATAAAGTCTCGGATGAGTTCGCATACCGGCAAAGGTGGCCTATTTATCATAGAGTTAGGTCCCTTTGATTGCTGAAAATGTTGATTTTTGACCTTGTCCACACTGTAGCCCCTTCAGTTTTGATCGGATCTTTCTGAAACTTATATGTAAGGTGGCTGGGGATAAAACCTTGGATTAGTTCGAAAACCGGCCAAGTTGCCCCATTAACTATATAGTTATGTCCCTTTGAATGCTGAAAATGTCGATTTTTTACCTTGTCATCACCGTAGCCCCTTCAGTTTTGATCGAATCTTTCTGAAACCTATATGTAAGGTGACTGGAGATAAAACCTAGGATGAGTTTGAATACCGGCCAAGTTGGCCCATTTATCATTGATTTACGTCCCTTTGATTGCTGAAAATGCCGATTTTTGACCTTGTCATCACCATAGCCCCTTCAGTTTTGATCGGATCTTTCTGAAACTTATATGTAAGGTGGCTGGGGATAAAATCTTGGATGAGTTCAAAAACAGGCCAAGTCAGCCCATTTATCGTAGAGTTCTGTCCCTTTGATGGCTGAAAATGTTGATTTTTGACCTTGTCATTACTGTAGCCCCTTCAGGTTTGATCGGATTTTTCTGAAACTTATATGTAAGGTGGCTGGGGATGAAACCTCGGATGAGTTCGAAAACTGGCCAAGTCGGCTCATTTATTTTAGAGTAACATCCCTTTGATTGCTAAAAATGCCAAATTTTGACCTTGTCATCACCGTAGCCCCTTCAGTTTTGATCGGATCTTTCTGAAACTTATATGTGAGGTGGCTGGGAATAAAATCTTGGATGAGTTTGAATACTGGCCAAGTCTGATAGGATCTTTCTGAAACTTACATGTAAGATGGCTGGGAATAAAACCTCAGGTGAGTTCGAATACCGGCCAAGTCGGCACATTTATCATAGAGTGACGTGCCTTTGATTGCTGAAAATGCCTATTTTCGACATTGTTATCACTGCTGCCCCTTTAGTTTTGAACGGATCTTCATGAAACTTACAAACAAGGAAGTCAGGCAGAAAGCTTGGAGGAGTTTGAAAACTCTTGTTTTTGAACTTGTCATCACCATAGCCACTTCAGTTTAGATAGGATCTTATAAGCAAGTCAGGAATAAAAGCTTGAATGAGTTTGAAAACCAATGAGGTCAGCCTGTTTATCATAGAGTTAAATTCTACTTGATTTTCAGAAAATGCATACCCTGTCATCACCATGTCCTCCCATAAAGCCTTCAGTAAAGGTTGGCACTTCCTTAAACTTTGAATCTGTTAGCTCAGGTGAGCGATACAGGACCAAGCTAGCTTGGTCCTCTTGTTTTGTAATCTGATCGAGCCTTGACCATATTTTCCCGAAAAACCTGGTCCTCCTTATTTGAACGATAACTGTCAAGACTGTTACAAAATAAATTCCTGTAAAATTTGCATTCATCTGTATACCAAGGTTGCTTATATTAATTGAAATTACCCATTTTATTACCATGTGTAATATTTTTCTTAAAAAAGGTGAGAATACTGATTCCATGAGGTTTTGGAATGAGTTTAGGTTTGCATTCAGCCCATTTAAAGTTTCAGACTAGTCTCACTTATTATTGACTGACCCTCGTATAACATAAGTATCTGTCTATTGAAGATTGTCAATTTAATGGCTGATTGAACACTAATTTATCGCTAATTAGTTTCCCGTGTTCAAGTTAATGAAGAGAATTGGCGGAAGTACAGATACCTTCGGAAATAAAAGTAACATCTTTCCAGTACAAGCTTTAAAAGAAATTTGCCACCGTTTGTATTCACCGAAATCACCACCGCTGCTTTTACGAAACTCGGAGGCATAGCTTCTTGTTTAAGGGGAATGGGAACACCTTCAGGGGAGACAAATCCTGCAAAAGTATTTTTGTCTCCCATGTCAATAGGGGTCAACTCATAAAGGAAAGAATTTGCTCCGGAGGGGCAAATTCTTTCCTTTAAGAGTAGACCCCTTTTTCAGTGGGACAGAGCTTGTAGAAAAGCGAACAAGAAGTCCCGAAAGTTGTCCCCCTTTGAAAAATGGCGGAAAAATCTGCCAGGTGTTCCCATTCCCCGTAAATGAACTTTGTTGTTTTGCAGTGCCCCGAGCGTTGGCGGGTGATGAAGAAAGAGTTATGTTCGACGCGTTCGTATGTTACTGTATTGAAGATCCAGTAGATAGAATGTTTGTTCGAAACATGATAGATGAAATAGAATTTAAAAGAGACCTCAAACTTTTTGTTCCCGGAAGAAACGATCTACCGGGAGCAGCACAGAACAGCATCAATGCTTACCTGATAGAAAAGAGGTACGGTCATTAACCCTTTTTGTACCAAATCGAATCTTCCTCCTTATATATAGCAGGAGTCCATTTAAAAATTTAGGGGCGTCTGGTTGTGGTTTCTTCAAAATTTGTTTGGAAAAAGGCTGAACTTTTTGCAAACAGTGTAGGCCCTGATCTGGGCCTGCACTGTTTGCCAAGGTACCCGTTTGGGGGTTTCCAGTCTGAAATGGGTTAAGTACCCATGCAACAAACCCTCTAAACTGGCTGCTTAAAGGAGATGGATGTTCAGCAGAGGGAAATGTCTTGAGATAATTTGATTTGATATAGTCAGCTCTGTATGAGTGTGTGAAAAGAAATATAAATTGTGATGAGGTATCTGACACCCCCATCACTATTTTATTATTATTTCTATTTAATATGATGACTGCACGAGGGGAAACATATCGGGGGAATAATTTCATACAGGTTTATGAAAGACAACCTTTACTATATCATATAGATCATTCTGTTTTGTTCTATTGTTTTTGGTTTTCTTATATGATCTGTCATTTGGAACTCTTTCCTAGATTATGCATTTCTTAGTACATTATGATGCATCTGTATATGCTACTGTGTGAGCCGAAAATTCGTTGTAAATATCTTGTATCTTGTATCATATCATTTAAAATGATATCAAAATGGTATCAGAAAAAAACACCAGAAAAGAAATTATTCCTAGATTTACTTCCAGTTTTGCTTTGGTTTTTCAATACAGGGAATTTAGTGATGTAGCTGCTGGCTAATTTGTTTGTTTGGTTTGAGGTTTAACGTCCCCGTCAACACTATTTAGATCATTTGGAGACGCTGCTTACAATTTTGTGGGACTTTTACCCGACATTGAGATGAAATGACATCTCAATCCCTGCCGCCCAATGAAACCAATATGGTTTATAAGTATGGACGGGCCAACTCGCAGCAGTTTTCCTAGGCATGTTTAGACGTTCTAAGCGGATTACCAGTACTCATGTGCGGTCGGCATCAGCTCTGCGTGGAAGCATCATGCAGCCCAATCTATTTCTCAAAACCCCAATGGGCGGGGCGGCTAAATGAGATATGTTGCTGCTGATCAGAGGTTATGCATATAGCAAAATGCTTGCGAAAGAATTATTTTGACCGATGGACCTGAGGGTTGGAATTTCTCTGTCCTCTCTGAACAATAATGATGTATTCTATTTATTTCTTCTAAAAATACTATAGTCGAACTTGAATGGCTCAAACTCCTTTGGGACCACGAAAATCCGAGTCAGGGGTCGTTTGAGCCACTGAGCGCTACTGCCTGGGGGAGGGGTAGGGGGCATAACTTGATACTTTTGGACATCTTTTCGGTGTTTATAATGAAAAAGTATACTGTGTATACTCGTTAGAATCGCCTCATCGAGGCGATTCTAACGGGTACACAAAGCACACCTTTGCAAGCTAAAGGGCGAAAATCTCATTAATGATCCTGCACTACTGCTTATGTACAGTGTTTCCCTAGGCATTCAAAATGTGTTTAACTCAGCCATGGTTTTTCGAGCCATCGAAGTCCTACTGTATCATCACGAAAACACGCCTATATAAATTTGACCCCTTAAAGGTGCATTATTGAGCTACCGGGTCTCAATTTTTTCTGGTTTTTATCTTCAATTCATACTCCTTTGTCATGTGTACACTTTTGGAGCCAAATACAGCTTCAGAACTTTGTGAAAATGGTCGTTTTCATTCGTGTTTACCCTTCGCTCTGAACATGTGTTCGGAATTTCTGTTCTAAAAATAGATCTGTCACTTTACACATACATGGCGACAGTATCGTCTCTGAGTGTCGTTACTTATGGCATGGTATTCAGCGTCATATTTTTTCCGATTCAGGCATGCCCTAAGCAAACAAGGCCAAAATGAATGTTGCATAACGTCTTATATGGGGATTCTATTTTTGTCACGAACTAAAAATAGATCTAACTAGTGTTCGAAACCTAGTTAGGGAATCCCTCTCAGACTCATTTACCTGTCATCATAATTGTTCGCATTTTTGCATAAAATGCATTCATTTGAATTGTTTTAAAGAAAAATACCGGCTATATGTATTTTATTTTTGCCGGGAAGCATTTTTTACCGATAGCTCAATAATGCACCTTTAAACCCCCACTTTTATATTGTAAAACTGGGGTTTTAACATAAATTTTCTTATTTCTGCTCAAAAACAGAGATTGTGGGTACTCGTTAGAACCGGTTCTAACAAGTATCCACAATCTATGTTTTGAGCAGAAATAAGAAAAATATTGAAGTTTTTGGTCTGAAAATTTTCATTTTTCTGTGGTAAAATTTACAATGTATTTATATAGGCATGTTTTCTTAATGTTCTATTCATCAAATATCTTCAAAAAAATAATATTGCCTCCTACCAGTTTTCCGTAACAAGATACAGTACACTTTATCACCATACTCCCGTTCCGAGGATACCTATGAACATTACGAAAACACGCCTATACAAATGCATTGTAAGCTTTACCGCCGAAAACAAGAATTTTTACGGTGAAAAATAGTGATATTTTTTCTTATTTCTGCTCTAAAATATAGATTGTGGGTACTGTTAGAACCACCCTGATCGTCAGAACCGCCTCATCAATAAAATAGTATATTGTCACTATAGGATGTTGATCCTCGTGGTTCTTCGTTTTTTTTGTGTTTTTTTTTTTTTTGTTTGTTTGTTTGATTTGATGTTTAACGTCCCCATCAACACTTTATAAGTCATTTTGGAGACGTTGCTTCCAATTTTGTGAGAATTTTACCCGACACTGAGATGAAATAACATCTCAAGCCCTGCCGCCCAATGAAACCAACAGGGTTTATATGCATGGACGGTCCGACTCGCACCACTTTTCTTGGGCAGGCTTAGGGTCTGTTGTTTCATGTTTGTGTTTCTTTCCCTTCGGTGTATCTGATGGCAGCTTCGGGTTAATTGAGTCGATGCCTGATTATTGCCTCCACTTCTATTTAGAACCTCTAAGCGCATTTGCAGTCGGTTTCAGCTCTGCGTGGACGCATCATGCAGCCGAATCTATTTCTTCAAGACCCGATTATCGGGGGCGGAAAAAGCAGGCGTGAGTAACGCGCAACCGTACGTGCATAATAGTGGCTTTACTTATACGCGGGACCTGACGTCAAAGTTTTCCGTTTATTTACATTAACCCTTTTTGTACCAAATGGAAACTTCCTCCTTATATAAAGCCGGAGTCCATTTCAAAATTTATGGGTGTCAGGTTGTGTTTTCATCAAAATTTATTTGGGAAATGAATAAACGTTTAGCAAACAGTGGAGGCCCTGATCAGACGCCGCATTCTGCCGCGTCTGATCTAGGCCTGCACTGTTTACCCTGGTACCCGTTTTGGGGTTTCCGGTACTAAATGGGTTAAATACGACTTAATGGAATGTGTGTTGGCGGAAGAACGTCTCCCTGCCCTACATCATGGTGTAGATTATATTTTCTTGTCCTTTGGGATCATTGATTCCGTTGTGGAATTTTGAAAATATCTGAGGGTCACTGATGAGGCCTAATTGGCCGAAACTAGCTAGTCTGGCCCAGAAAACATGTACACTCCATATTTTTTCAGTTCTGTGGTGTATTCCTTGCTTCCAAAGGATAACCCTTTTATAGAACATATTTAATTAGGAGAAGAATATATAAACTAAGCATAATGTTCCTGTTTGATCATTATCACGTTTCGTGGATGTTCCCTGATCTTTCGCATCACATCCGACTTTCAGACTCTCGTGTGTAGTACCCCCCGCCCATCGGGGCTTGAGAAATAGATGGGCTGCATGATGCTTCCACGCAGAGCTGAAACCGACCCGCATACGGGTACTGGTTAACCGTTTAGAGGATCTAAGCCTGCCCAGGCAATGCCATGCTTATAAACCCTATTAGTTTCATTGGGCGACAGGGCTTGAGATGTCATTTCATCTCAATGTCGGGTAAAAGTCCCACAAAATTGGAAGCAACGTCTCCAAAATGATCTTTACAGTGTTGACGGGGACGTTAAACCTCAAATCAAACAAACAAACAAAGACTCTCCTGTGACACTTTGATTTCGAAAAAATCCGAGTAGCAATTTAATTATATGCGCATGAACATACGTGTACTTTAACAATTTTGGGCTTGTTTTGCAGGTGTCGACGAGTTGTTATACTGCTTTCAAGGACTTTTCTCCAGAGCGCGGTCTGTGATTTTCAACTCAAATTTGCACAGTGCCTGGCGCCCGGTGAGTAACAAGCAAATAACAATGTGGTCATAAGGGCCAGGATATACCTCTAAGCATGTCTCTTGTATAAATCTTGCAAATATTCTAATGGTCCAGCCGGCAGTTATTATTATTATTATTATTATTATTAGTATTATTAGTATTATTATTTGCCCATCAGGGCTTAGAGAAATAGACTGGGCTGCATAGTGCTCCCGCGCAGAGCTAAAGCCGACCGAACTTGAGTACTTGAAAACCGCTTATACCAGGAAAAGTGATGCGTTGGACCGCTAGCGGTTTCTAAGGGCGGTAAGGCTTGAGATGTCATTTCATCTCTGTGTCGGGTAAAAGTCCCTAAAAATCGGAGGCACAGTCTCCAAAATGACATAAATAGTGTTGAAGGGGAAGTAAAACCTCAAACAAACAGAAACGAAATAGATCACCTATGAAAACTATCCTTCATGTTGTTAGTCAATAGATAAATCATGAGAGCATATCGCAGTTTCATGATAGGGATTTACATTAATTTTATGTAATGTTGGTTGGTGCCTGATGCGCTATCTCTGGTCGGGCCCATCGGAGTATAACTTTTGGTTTTCTTTTGCTACAGCATTTCATCTCTGTTTTTTTTTTATTATTATTATTATTATTATTATTTTTTTTATTTTTGTGTTTTCGGAGAGTTAGGGGGCCTTTATGCGGACTGAACAAATTGTATGTCTAAATCGCGACGGAAGTAAGGGCGAGGATTGCAGCTGCGTAAAATCGATTTAAGCCCCACCCCACACACTCCAGTGGAATTCGTTTCTTTGAGTGTGTGTATCGCTTACATTATTTTGTTTTGGATAGCCAATTGGCCAGTTTGTGCGAAAGTAACTGTCCTTTTGGCTTTCCGCTATTGATGTTTCCAATAGGGTCTGATTGTTTCATATTTGTGTTTTTCCCTTCGGTGTCACTGATGGAAGCTGGGGGTTAATTGTATCGATTCCTGGCCATTGCCTTCACTTCTATTTTCTCAGGGAAATCTAAATCGATATCCAGTGAAAATACGATTTTTATTTTTCACTGTTGTCAAAAATAACCTATGTTCTCTGTTTTTAAAGCCACTGAGCGACAGAAATTACGTCACGCACTTTTTTACGTCATTCAGACGTTGGTGATGCCACTTTTTGCACCTACGGAACGTAGATAATGCACGCGACGCCAGATGAGCATCGCAACTGCGGACATTATTTGAATGCAAATTTCAAGTCAACCATTTGATAAATAGAAGTGAAGGCAATGATCAGGAATCGATACAATAACCCGCAGATTCCATCAGAGACACCGAATGAAAAGAAACTCAAGTATGAAACAATTAGACCTTAATGGAAACATCAATAGCGGAAAGCCAAAAGGACAGTTTCTTTCCCACAAAATGGTCAATTGGCTATCCAAAACAAAATAATATAAGCAATACACACACTGAAAGACAAGCCATAACAAAAATAAACCGCGACAGAAGAACTGCCTAGGATCAGTCAGTAAAACAAATTCCACAGGCGGGGCGGGGGTGGGGGGTGGGGATGGGGGCGGAGAGGAAGCTTAAATCGAATTTACGTGGCCACAAACCTCATCCTTACTTCCGTCGCGATTTAGACAAATGATTTGTTCAGTCCGCATGAAGGCCGCCTAACTCTTCGAAAACACTAAAATAAAAAAAAGATGAAATGCTGGAGCAAAAGAAAACCAACAGTTATACTCCGATGGGCCCGACCAGAGACAGAGCACCAGGCACCAACCAACATTACATACAATTAAATTGTCTCTAATTCTCAATAAGCCTTTACGCTAGAACCGTCACAGTATCTGAGGCCTGGCCCACCGGCATGCAATTAAAGAGGGAAGCAAAGTTGCCAACCGTGATTGGGTTAACTACTATGCATGAAATCTGTCGTATAACAGTTATGTTGTAACATTCTATACAGAAGTGAAGGCACTGATAAAATCGATACACTTAACCCACACCTCCCATCAGAGACACCAGGTGCAAACTTTCAATTTACACCCAATATTATCCCCAGTTAATACGCTGAACACCTCTAATTCGACCCGAAATCGGTTCGTTCTCTGTGATGATGGCTGACGCTTTGAAATTACGTTACAAAGCACAATTTAAAGCATGAATGAAACAGAAAATTTGTTTTGTTTTACAGTGAAAGTTAAATATTTATTTCACCGAATGAACAACAAAAGAATTATTTTCACGAGTGGCAGAGCCACTCGTGAAAATATTTCTTTTGAATTTCATTCGGTGAAATAAAAATCGATCTTACACAGAAAAAAATAAAAAAATCCTCTGTATGTATCCCAATCTCAAACAGGCAAACTGTTCTTCCTGACGCTGAGGGTAAGCAAACCAGTACTTCATTAAGATAACTCACCCGTGCTATAACGTGCAATTTTCACATCTCCAAAATGGCTACTTTTCTGATGAAAATCCTTGATATTTTTCTTATTAATACTCATAACATAGTTTGTTTGTGCTCGTTAGAACCGCATCACTGAGGCGGTTCTAACGAGTACCCACAACCTATGTCTTGGAGCAGAAATAAGAAAAATAATAAATAGCCCCGTAAACTCCAGTTTTCTCTATATACAGTGGGGTTTAGGGGGGTCTTCATTTCACGGACTTGTTCACGTGATGTTTTGCTCAGTTTAGAAATTCTTCAATATTAAGCCACAACTTACTTCTATGTTTTTAAAAGAAGACAATTATGGCTTTCGGTCTTCTGTCCATACAGTACCATATAAGAGGTTAAGATCTAGGTTCATGAGTAAACGGCCCCCGCCCATTGGAGCTTAAAGAAATAGATGGGCTGCATGATGCTTCCAAGCAGAGCTGAAACCGACCGCAAACCGCTTAGAGGATCTAAGTAGAAGTAAAACAAAGATCAGGAATTGATACAATTAACTAACTCCACCCATAAAAGACACCAAAGGGAAAGAAATACAAACATTAAGCGACCAGACCATAATGGAAACCTAAACAAAGGAAGGCCATAAGGACAGTTACTTTCCCACAAAATGGCCATATGGCCATCCAAAATTAAAAGTCACAAGTGATACACACAGTAAGCAACAAACAACAACATAAATAAATCGCCACAGAAGAGCCGCCTTGGAACGGTCAGTGGAAGATTTCCACCGGGGGGCTTAAATCGATTTTACGTGGCCACAATCCTCGCCCTTACTTCCGTCGCGATTTAAACAAATAATTTGTTCAGTCCGCATGAAGGCCTCCTAACTCATCAGTGCAACATCTCAGTGAACACAAAAATCAAAGAACCACAGAGGTGAGACATGTGTGAGGACTCGACAGCAAGAAACCACTGAAATGCTGGAGCAAAAGAAAACCAACAGTTAGACTCCGATGAGCCCGACCAGAGACAGAGCATCAGGCACTAACCAACATTATCTCTCTAACCGTGATTGGGTTAACTACCATAAGCCTGCCCATGCAAAGCGGTGCGAGTCGGTCCGTCCATGCTTATAAACCCTATTGGATTCATTGGGCGACAGGGCTTGAGAAGTCATTTCATCTCAATATCGGGTAAAAATCCCACAAAGTTGGAAGCAACGTCTCCAAAATGACCTATACAGTGTTAACGGGGACGTTAAACCTCAAATCAAACAAACAAAACTGATAGGTAACGACTTATAAAATTGTGAAACCCATCTCGATTTGTGTTATTTACGTAAAATTACCTTAATATGCCCAGCAGATTGTGTGTTGCTGTTTATGAATAACTTTTATCTAAGTACAAAACATACTTGCACAACTTAAATACGTTCTATTAGATGGTGTTATGCTTTAGAAGCAAGAGGATTTACATCATAGAACGTTTAATAGTATGGAATGTATATTTTTTTTCTGAGCTTCATTAGCTAGTTTCCGCCAATTAAGTATAATTATCAGTGACCCTCAAATATTTTCAAAATTCCAAGATAGATTCAATGAATCCAAAGGATTAAAAAATATAACCTACACTATGATGAGAGGAGAAGATGTTTTTTCGTCCGCCACATATCCCTTTACCACTAGCTGTAGTGACGTTAAATATGTTCTATTTAAAGGTTGTCCTTTGGGAGCAGGGATATTCCACAGAACTAAAAAATATTTATACAAGTTTTAAAACAATGATTTGATTAAAGAGTTATAAAACATTCCTTAATAATGGACATTTCATTTTCCAACATTCATGATGTGATGAATAGAGTGGGCGGAGCTAAAATTAAATGACGTGCGGTCATGGAAATTTTATCATGGACCACTGACTTCGTCACAACAGAGAAGTTCAAAAATAGAAGTGGAGGCAATCACCAGGAGTCGATACAATTAACCCACAGCTCCAATCAGAGACACCAAAGGGAAAGAAACACAAACATGAAAAAACAGACCCTAATGGAAACATCAGTAGCGGAAAGCCAAAAGGACAGTTACTTTCCCACAAAATGTCAATTGGCTATACAAAACAAAATAATACAAGCGATACAAACACCCATAGACAAACCATAACAAAAATACGAGGACTGTTCAAATATGAATGCAAATAAGCACATAAAAATGATTCTGTGATAGATTTCGATGAAAAATTTATTTTGTCCCCTCAAAGTATTCCCCTTTAACAGATATACAAACTTTCAGTCTTCTGATCCAATCATTGAATGCATTTTGATAGTCTTTTCGAGGTATACTATGAAGGCACTGGAATATTGCAGAACCGAGGTGTTTGCGCTGTACAAATTTTCGACCAGAAAGGTATTTTTTTTCAGCCGCGGGATAAAAAAAAGTCACACGGGGCAAGGTCAGGGGAATACGGGGGTGAGGGAGTTCAACAACCTTTTCCTGCTTCAGATATTCTTGCACAATGAACTCCTTGTGCGATGACGCATTGTCATGTAGCAATCTGACATTGGCCAAACCAGTTGCGTGTCTTCGTTCTTTGAAATATTTCTTCAATTTCGAAGAACTTTATTCTTGTAAAACTTCGCATTTACAGATTTTCCTTTAGGCACAGCAACTTGAATAGCAGGGCCCTGATTTGAAAAGAATATGGCATACATTACCTTCTTGACGCTCATGGTCCGCTTTGCAATGCATGGTCTTTTGCAATACTTTGTTGCCCATATTTTGTTCTGAATCTTTCGTTTTGGCTCAAAAAAGTGAACCCATGTCTCGTAACCTGTGATGAACTTAGCGAAAGACGGTGCATTGTAATTTGGAAACTTTTAAGCAACTTCTTGGCGCGGTGAACGCGTGTCTTTTTCTGCTCATCTGTCAACAGATGGGGAATCTATCTAGCACAGATCTTTCTCATTTTCAAATCTCGTTTCAGAATTGTATGAGCAGCTCCTAATGAGATGCCAACCATACTAGCTATTTGCCTAGTGGTGTATCGTGCATCGGTAGCAACAATTTCTTTCACTCTATCTTGGCAGATGTTGCTCTTTTCGGCCGACGATCATGTGGTGCATCTTCTGTTGAGCCTAGCCCACAGCTGAATTTCTTATACCAACGAAAACTGTCGGAAAAGACATTATTAAATTTAATTTTTATTCAAATTTTCGGAAAAAAGGTCAAAAATCAAGGTCAAAGCATAAAAAATTTGGTATCAATGGAAATGTCTTGCATCTAGGAATACCCATGTGAATATTGAAGGCTCTGTTATAAATAGTATTGAAATGAGTGGAAAAATATGTTTCAGAAAAATAGAAAAGGTGAGATATCTCAGTCAAAATGAACAATATAGTTATGGTCCATAGTCAGAATCTAAGTCTTGTGATGGTGAGTATATGTATGAAGTTTTATGAGGTTAGGTCAAATATTTTTGAAGTTATAGCAAAGGTTAAGTGTTTTCGGAACGACGACGACGACAACAACGGCAACGCAGACGTGGGAGTGACAACAATAGCTCCAAAGTTTTACTTAAAAAAAAAAAAAAAAAACAGAGTAGCTTAAAAACGGGGCTTTTCTTGTGAATATATTACACATTCGTACATTGATGATATTATTCGTCTTTTTCAGGTGCCAGAAGCAAGCGGCTGATCCCCGTGTTGAGAGAGAAAGGCACCACTATACCTCGAATCTTGCGGTTTCTTGCCGTTTGTGACTTCACAAAGTCAGATATGGTTGACTGGGTTTGGGAACGACTTGGTGCCGCTATCAAGGCACCGATTGGATCAGCGATTTCCGATACTTCAGTAGAGCTAGAAGAAAGCTTGAAAGAAGTGAGGTTTCCAACGCAACAACGGCGGTTGCACAATGATTCCGACACAATGTCTAGCTCCTTGCGATCTGTGAAAAGCCGAAGACAGACCGCACCGACATTTCCAAGGATCAATTCGGGAAGCATTCAAAGTAGAATAGAGGCTTTCTCAAACAGACGTGTATTGTCGTTTGATGGGCAATCGTCACGTGATCCGTCGGTTTCGGGAACACCCTATAGCAGTACGCCTCCAAACAGATCTCCACGGGCTTCTGCCTCTCAGCCCATACCAATTTACCACAAAGCAAATATGCAGTACCACGGCGCCTCACCAAAGGTTTTTCCATCCGGGTTATCAGGCACACGTTCAATACATTCACTTCCGGTGAATAATCCCAGGCCAACAAACTCAGTTTATCCTAGGGCAACATTTTCTCCACAAGAGGATGAAGTGAAAATGGAGTATTATGCAAACTCTCCGCATGTGTTGGAGATGTCTATAGAAGAACATCATCAGTGAATATGAGATGTGCTCACCATATGAAACAGTAATTAAAACGGTGTGAACTATAGTGGTGGAAATGGATACGCCTGACCCATTTTCCGCTTTTCCGCAATTTTATAATTTCAATACTTCCTGTTTGTTTCCCGTAGAATAAGACCTTTGTGAATGAAGCAAATATGTTCCATTAAAGGGTTATCCTTTGGAAGCAAGGAATACACCACAGAACTGAAAAATATCTTTTCTTTAAGAGTAAATTTATATGGACGTGTCCAATATTTTGACACATGACATTGTTTATACATTCTATTGCGTATGCGCAGATTATTTCCCCGAACAGTCGGACGTGGATATCTTCCGTTCGTGGCTGGCAAAAGGTGCTTGATTCCATAAATACACAATACAAGTTGGACTTTCGTTATCGTCTTATTTGGACTAATTATTAATGGAAATCAAAATAATTACACCATGAATTGGTAGATAAATATATCCTGCAGTAGTATTTTCTATTTGCACTCATTTATTATCAAATAACCGAAACCATTTCGTCTTGTTATATGCGTAAAGTTAAAAGGAAACCACCAAAACATCCTCCAATTTCTAGAAATCATTAATTACACACTTAGATCGATTATAACAATCTCAAGGTAAATTTTGTCGTATCAGAATTGATTGAAAATAGAATCGTCCTTACTATGGCTATATGCGAGAGGCGCTTTTTGTCAAGCACATAAAAACTCTTGTAAACTGTAGGAAGGAGTGATACATTCTGTTTCAACATATTTACTTTTACTGAAAGACCTAAAACTGCTGTTCATTAAAAAGTGTAGAATCTAATCAGATGTTGCATAACCGCTGCGTGCTGAAGAATATGTTTTGTGTCTACATTGTCCTTTTTTTAAAAAAAAATCGAAGGAGTTTACTATGAGAAACCCCTAGTGAAAAGAAGCTGTAACAGGTTTAGAGACTTAACTCTCCAGATTGTGTTTCCATTACCTTTAAGATCAACAGCATCATGTATAGGAACAATCTGACTGCGAATGGTCAGTGGAACAGAACGATCTGGTCGTGCTTCTATTTATGTGTGTGTGTTTTAGTTTCACGTCCCACCAACAGCTAAGGTTATACGGAAAGTCTGGAGAAGCCCGCGATCCCTGGTTTACAAGACGAGTAGTGTTACCACTACACCACGGAGGCTTCTATGCTTCTATTTGTAATCATTTAACCTTAACTGAACGTTTTTGACCAGTATGTTATATTTTTAACCAACGCTATTCAGTTGCATCATGCTCAAAAAATAGAAAATAAGAAGGTTGTACCACTATTTCACTAATATGTGTCAATGTTTATTAAGGAGAAGTTTCTGTTGGTTTCAGAAATACCTGTTTCTCATACTCTTGTATGCTTCGCGATGATTGAATGAATGCTCCGTTGAATTATGGTGATAATGATATAGAGGATCTTACATGAGTCCTCATGTATTATTTAATGTATTAAACGAGTTGAGGAAAGGGGATAAAATGCGAGGCATGCCGAGCATTTTATCCATTCTCCTCAACGACTTTAATAAATTCAATAATACATGAGCACGAATACAAGATTCTATTTATCATATAGCATTTAAAACGCATTTTCTTCACAATTGTTTTACAAAAATGTTAATATTCCGCCATTAGTAAACGCGGCGTCGTTAAGGACGTCGTACATGTATCGTTATGGAGCGTATCTAACTAATTTGCATATTTAATCCACTAGTGGATTATCAAATTTATTACATGGCGATATTACACTCTCAGACGCGACGTCATATGATAAAATTGTATACTAATTGACTTTCTGGAGAAATTAAAAAGAGGGTCTTACACAAGTGGTCATTTATAGTTCATTTATAAATCGAGCCTCTGGCGAGTTTCATAAGTTTGATATGAAATGACTACGAGTGTAAGATTCTATTTATCAGGATAACAGCGACCTTATAGGACAAAAATAGATACGCCCAATCTGTAAACAGAAATGTATTTATTTGTTGAATAGTGCAATTATCCCTACTTAGCCAGATAAAAAGTCACATCTTACGTAAATGGAAGGGGAAGAGTGAATGTTCTCTTTGTCATATATATGGTTTGACTTTCCACGAAACACCATGACATTTCTTTGGTGGGTGTAACTTTTGTGAGCAGTTTTGTGCTTTCAGATCGCATTTACTCACCTTCATCTTGTCTGTAAAGCCGATTCGCACATACATGTCATAACCACCAGAGCACAGACAAATCAGCCGTCCTATCGATTAACAATCGCGAGAGCTTACGAACTTTCGATTAACCCTTTTTGTACCAAATGGAATCTTCCTCCTTATATATAGCAGGAGTCCATTTCAAAATTTAGGGGTGTCTGGTTGTGGTTTCTTCAAAATTGCTTTGGAAAATGGCTGAACTTTTTGCAAACAGTGGAGCCCCTGATCAGACGCCGCGTTCTGCGGCGTCTGTTCTGGGCCTACACTGTTTGCCAAGGTACCCGTTTAGGGGTTTCCAGTCTGAAATTGGTTAAAGGACTATCTCCTTTGATAGAAAATAGGTAGAGACACTAATAAGAGACATTTTGCAAGACTTTTATTTTTTAAGCTTTAAACTGATATTTTGTTTAATAAATTTCTAATTTTACTATATAGATCTAGCTTTCTTTTATATAACGATATTCCCTCTCGTGTCAATAGCAATTTATTTGATGATTTTTGAAAGTTGATTTTTAAAATCAAGTTTCTATGTCAACACATTTCTACTTCCGGTACTGGACTGCGTTACTCCACTTCAGCTGTTCGTTCACTGCATAAAATAGTCCAAAGGAACGCTTAAAAATTAACTTTGCAGGCATGGAGCGTCTTTCAAAATATTTCAGTTTTCGAGACTTTATACGGATTGAATATAAATTGGCACAGAAAGACGAATTCTGAAAAGAAAACAATACTCTGGGATTTTTTTCCTACGCGCTTACCGATGATATTTATGAAACTGGTTTGAGATTTTACTCGTTCATCCCTGACTTTCTGAACAGGACTCTTCTAGTTTAAATATATTCTTATAGAAAGGGATTTCTGATTAGTTCACTGACATGATGGCAAACAGTGTACATGTAGATTCTGGCGAGATGTGCTAGCTTTGTGCCGTCTTATCAGGATCTGCATGTTTGCATAGATACAGTGCATTTCTACCTCGGCGTATGCACTGGTCTACAGGGTTAAAAGGGTTAGCTCGCTTCTCCGTGATTATCAGTGACCAACTAAAAAACCCTTTACTACAGTTATTCACCTGCTTTCGAAAGCTCTAATTACAAAACATGTGTTTTAAGCTGTGAGTTTTAAATCAAGTTCCGTACTCTAAGTAAATAGTGACGACACCGATCAAACGCTAAATTCTGTGGCCTCTAATCTGTCTTAACTGTTTCCGAATGTCCCAGTATTGAAACAATTGGCATTTATGTGTTAGTGTACAGGTTTGAATAAAGTTATTTTACGTTCGCTAAACGCGGCGTCTAATAAGGGTTATAATGTCTAAATCAAATGGTTTAAAAATGACCTTTTTTCGTCAAGTTATTCCCCTTTTTATGTCCCGACGCCCGCCCGAAGGAACATAGCTCCAAACGGCTGCACAACGTATGTGCATCCGCGTATCAATGCGATGTTGTTAAGACGTCATGTGCCGGCAAGGAGAATTTCTCTGTAAGATTATTAGCAGATGGGCCAAGCACAGAATGTACTGAGCTAATTTAAAAATTTATGGTTTTACCATGAAGAAATTAGCAGAAACGTTTTCTTTCTTTCTTCCTTTTTTTTCTTCGTGGGGGTAGCTGGGTGAGGCAAAGGTGATGTGTATCTTGTGTCACTGGGTAGTCCAGCTGGTATTGACTTACAGTTGGGCAAGGCCTGCTGTCCTTGCAGCAGGTAACGGTAGAGTTGAGTTTGTTGTTATTTCTTCTGTTTCTACACTTCCGTTCATTTTCCCCTTTCTCCGCTGTCCCTCACTTTAATCTCCTCTACTATTTCTTCTATCTCTTTTCTCCCTTTCTCTTGGAGAAGACAAAATGATCCAGAAGGGTTGACCTGTCGTTAAACTCAAAACAATCGATGAATCATTTTTTTATCTTCGTCGAATTTTTTAACCGTCTGGGACCTTGTTTACAAAATATCTAGACAACTGCTTGATCTACGACTGACATTGTTATCATAATAATTATTCCTCGTAAATCAACTTCCCTCAGTACTTTCAGTACTTTGATTATATCTTTCAGGCGTTTTTATTATGTGGTATATTTTCAGCCAGCTCACGAGATAAAAAGCTTTTGTCGCATAGACAGAAAAAGAGCATTTTTCACATAAGCGACCAGCAAAGGCATAAACGCATTCTCACCAAGCCTTTGCTGCTCGCGGACATGCAGAGAAGACACTGGAGTAGCTAAGAATCTTATATGGGTGTGAGGGGTGGATGGAAAAATCCGTGCCGAGGGTCACTGTCCGGCATCATGAGACTTGCTGAGTGATGCCGGACAGTGATGCCAGTTGGGCCGATTTTTCTATCCACCCCTCACACCCATGTGGGTTTCTTTTTCTTGCATCCCTCCCATTTCTGAGCGTGGGTTTTTAATACTGCAGTCACTTCGGTTGCCGACGTCCGACATATTGTGATGGCACTAGAGTGATGTTTAGTGACGTTACGTAACGTGCTGTGACGTCAACCTTAACGATGGTGAATATGAGGTCCTATGCAACCAGTGCATTAATCAAACACGCGAGAATATACGATTTTCACCCTGTCCAAGGGTAAGGACACCAGAGTTAGAACAGAATTTCTATCCCAAGCTAAAACTATGGATTTAGCCGGCCTCGGTAGCTCAGTCGGATGCGCGTCTGACTGGTGATCAGGAGGACGCGGGTTCGATATCTGCCGGGGTCGGCAACATTCTTTCGTGGAGATTGATCATAAAATCTTTTCTACGGTCGTTCTCTCCCTTCCGCTGATTCAAGAAGGGCAGCTGTCAATTTCTGGCTAAAGAAGAATGTGCACTATACTGGCTAACCGCTTGCGTATAAGCCTGCCCAGTAAAAGTGTGGATAGGTAAACTAACCGACTCAAAAAGGACCTAAAATAGTGTTGACTGGGTCGTTAAACCAATTGAAGCTTTATTCCAAATACCTGGGACCAGGAGTTTCAGAGAAGACGGTTTTTAAAGGATTTTCCCTATGTAAGCCTATGTAAAACCGTTGGGTCTCCGGGCGCGGCCATTTTTTGTTCCCAGGGCTATAATTTGAACGATCTTGGTAGAGGTCCCCTAGATGAAGCTTCATACCAAATATCAAACACCTGGGCCATCAGTTTCAGAGAAGAAGTTTTCTAAAAGATTTTCCCTATGTAGGTCTATGTAAAACCGGTGGGCCCCGGGGTGGGACCATTTTTGCCCCAAGGGCTATAATTTGTACAATCTTGATAGAGGTTCCCTACATAAAGCTTCATACCAAATATCAAAGAGGAAGCGTTTTAAAAGGATTTTCCTATATAAGTCTATGTATACTGGTTAGCCCCAGGGCTGTAATTTTAACAGTCTTGGTAGAGGTCCTCTAGATGAAACTTCATATCAAATATCAAAGAACTGGGCCCAGCGGTTTCAAAGAAGATTTTAAAGGATTTCCCTATATAAGTCTATGTAAAACTGGTGGGCCCGGGGGCGGGGCCATATCCAGGGCTATAATTAGGGCCCCGCACTGAAAGTGTGGGTGCCCTATAGTAATCACTCTGTCCGTCCGTCTGTCTGTCTGTCTGTCCGTCCGTCTGTCCGTCCACAAATTTTTTTATCCTCCATAACTTTTTATTATTCCTGGATGGATTTAAATATTACTTGGCATCATTCTGTCCGTCCGTCTGTCTGTCTGTCTGTCTGTCTGTCCGTCTGTCCGTCTGTCCGTCCACAAATTTTTTTATCCTCCATAACTTTCTTATTCCTGGATGGATTTAAATATTACTTGGCAGAAATGTTAACCATAATGTGATGGAGTGTTGCGCGCAAGACTCAGGTCCGTACCTCAAAGGTCAAGGTCATACTTAGAGGTTAAAGGTCAAAAAAGGGTCTTTCCTGTGTCCAATTAATAACTTTGTTATTATTCCTGGATGGATTTAAATATTACTTGGCAGAAATGTTAACCATAATGTGACGAAGTGTCACACGCAAGACCCACAGCCGTACCTCAAAGGTCAAGGTCATACTTAGAGATAAAAGGTCAAAAAAGCGTCTTTTTTATTGTGTCCAATCTATAACTTTCTTATACCTGGATGGATTTAAATATTACTTAGCAGAAATATTAACCATAATGTGACAGTGTGTCACGCGCAAGACCCAGGTCCGTACCTCAAAGGTCAAGGTCATACTTAGAGGTGAAAGGAAAAAAAAAACGTCTTTTTTTTAACATCAACATTTTCCTACTCCTCTGATAGCGCTGCCGGGGCCCTAGTCAGTTTCACTGACAGCTCTAGTTTGAACAATCTTTGCAGATGTCCCCTAGATGAAGCCTCATACCAAATATCAAAGACCTGAGCCCAGCAGTTTCAGAGGATTTTTAAAGGAGTTTCCCTATGTAAGACTATGTAAAACTGGTGGGTCTCTGGGCGCGGCCATTTTTGGCCCAGGGCTATAATTGGAACAATCATGGTAGAGGTCCCCTACATGAAGCTTCATACTAAATATCAAAGACCTGGGCCCAGAGGTTCCAAAGAAGAAGATTTTTAAATGGTTTTCCCATACAAATAGAAGTGAAGGCAATGCTATGGAATCGATACAATTAACCCATCAGAGACACCAAGGGAAAGAAACACAAACACGAAACAACTAGACCCTAAAGGGAACATCACTAGCGGAAAGCCAAAAGGACAGTTACTTTCCCACAAAATGGCCAATTGGCTATCCAAAGCAAAAACAGTATAAGCGATACAAAAACTCATAAACAAGCCATAACAAAAAAAAAAAAAAAAAAACACGACAGAAGATCCGCCTTGGAGCGGTCAGTGAAACGAACTCCACTGAGGGGCTTAAATCGATTTTACATGGCCACAATCCTCGCCCTTACTCCCGTCTCGATTAGACAAATAATTTCTTCAGTCCGCATGAAGGCCTTCTAACTCATCAGTGCAACATCTCCGTGAACACAAAAATCAATCAACCACAGAGATGAAACAACGATGAGGACTCGACAGCAAGAAACCACTGAAATGCTGGAGCAAACGAAGACCAACAGTTAAGAGTCCGATGGGCCCAACCATAGACAGAGCATCATGCACCAACCAACACTACATAACAATAGATTCTCTCTCATTCTCAGTAAGCCTTTACGCTTAAACCGTCATAGAATCTGAGCCCTGGCCCACCGGTGTGTAATTAAAGAGGGAAGCAAAGTTGTCAACCGTGATTGGGTTAACTACCATGCATGCAGTCTGTCGTTTAACATTTATGTTGTATCCAATCTATTTATATCCGAAATTGGGTACTGAAGTCATCGCAATTATATATTCTTCTGAACCTATATACTAATTCACCATAAAATTCGGGTGCCGATAGACCTTGTTGCAGAAGAGATTTAAGTCCAACATTGAATTTTGAACTTAAATCGGAATGATGTCTATAAAATTTTGAAAAGGTTTTGTGAAGTCTATGATACTGATAACCCTAATTAAGAAGTTTAGCAGTTAACAAGGTATTACAAGTGTTGAAATCAGTTACATGGCGAGACTCTCTGTTAATAATGAATTAATTGCGAAATATAAACGCCGTAGGATGCCGCACGAGGAACATCATCATCCAAGAAAGGAACTTTACAATCTCAAAATCAAGATCATCGCGTTTATCATAAATTTTACAAGAAACAAATCCATCTACAATAGATAGGTGTAAATCCAAAAACGGGGACTCGGTATCGGAAGAATGTCTTTGTAAAGCGGTGGACCCCGGGGCGAGACCATTTTTGGCCCCCGCGCTATAATTTGAACAGTCTTGGTAGAGGTATACTAGATGAAGCTTCATATCAAATATCAATGACCTAGGCCCAGCAGTTTCAGAGAGGAATTTTAAATGATTTCCCTGTATAACTGGTAAAACTGTAAAAATGGTGGGCCCCGGGGAGGGGCCATTTTTGGCCCCAGGGCTATAATCTGAACATTCTTGGTAGAGTTCCCTAGATGGAGCCAAGGCCATGAGGTTTCTGAGAGGAAGATTTTTAAAGGATTTTCCCTACATAAGTTTATGTAAAACTGGTGTGTCTCTGGGCGCGGCCATTTTTTACCCAGTGCTATAATCTGAACAATTTTGGTAGAGGTCCCCTAGATGAAGCTTCATACCAAATATCAAAGACCCTGGCCCTGCAGTTTCAGAGAGGAAGATTTTTAAAGGATTTCCCTATATAAGACTATGTAAAACCGGTGGGCCCCGGGACGGGGCCATTTTGGCCTCAGGGCTATAATTAGATTAATCATGGTCGAGGTACACTAGAAGAAGCTTCACACCCAATATCAAAGACCTGGGTCCAGCAGTTTCAGAGAAGAAGAGTTTTAAAGGATTTTCCCAACGTGAGTCTATGTAAAACTGGTGGGTCTCTGGGCGCGGCCATTTTTTGTCCAAGGGCTATAATTTGAACGATCTTGATAAAGGTCTCCTACTTGAAGCTTCATAACAAATATAAAAGACCTGGGCCACGCAGTTTCAGAGAAGAAGATTTTAAAGGATTTACCCAGTAGTTTCGGAGAAGAAGTTGTTTAAAGGATTTCCCTATGTAAAATAGAAGTGCAGGCAATGATCAGGAATCGATACAATTAACCGGCAGCTCCCATCAGAGACACCGAAACACAAACACGAAACAACAGACCCTAATGGTAACACCAATAGCGGAAGGCCGAAAGGACAGTAACTTTCCCACAAAATGGCCAAGTGGCTATCAAAAACAAAATCATATAAGCGATACAAACACTCAAAGACAAACCATAACAAAAATAAACCGCGACAGAATAACCGCCTTGGAACGGTCAGTGAAACGAATTCCACTGGAGGGGGTGGTGGGGGAGGCTTAACTCGATTTTACGTGGCCACAATTCTCGCCCTTCTTCCATCGCGATTTAGACACATTATTTGTTCAGTCCGCATGATGGCCTCCTAATTCATCAGTGCAACATCTCCGTAAGCCTATGTAAAATTGGTTGGCCCCGGGGCGGCGATATTTTCGGCCCCAGGTCTATAATTTGAACGATCTTGGCACAGGTCTCCTAGATGAGGGTTCGTGCCAAATATCAAACACCTGGGCCCAGCAGTTTCAGAGAAGAAGATTTTTAAATGATCTTCCCTTTGTAATTGTAGGTAAAACAGAAGTGGAGGCAATTATCAGGAATCGATACAATTAACCCACAGCTCCCATCAGAGACACCAAAGGGAAAGAAACACAAATATGAAACAACAAACCCTAATGAAAACATCAATAGCGGAAAGCCAAAAGGACAGATACTTTCCCACAAAATGGCCAATTGGCTATCCAAAATAAAATAATATAAGCGACACAAACACCCCAAAACAAACAGTAACAAAAATAAACCGCGACAGAAGAACCGCCATGCAACGGTCAGCGAAACGAAGTCCAAGTGGATGGGGTGGCTTAAATCGATTTTACATGTCCATAATCCTCGTCCTCAGTTCTGTCGCGATTTAGACAAATGATTTGTTCAGTCCGCATGAAGGCCTCCTAACTCACCAATGCAACATCTCTGTGAACACAAAAATCAAACAACCACAGAGCTGAAACAACGATGAGGACTCGAAAGCAAGAAACCACTGAAATGCTGGAGCAAAAAAAAAACAACAGTAAGACTCCGATGGGCCCGACCAGAGACAGAGCATCAGGCACCAACCAACATTACATTGAATTAGATCTCTCTCTAATTCTCAATAAGCCTTTACGCTGGAACCGCCACAGAATCTGAGGCCTGACCCACCGGCGTGCAATTAAAGAGGGAAGCAAAGTTGTCAACCGTGATTTGGTTAACTACCATGCATGTAGTCTGTCGTATTCCATTTATGTTGTTCCCTGTCTGTTTATATCGAAAAAATGATTTTACGAAATTGGGTACTGAAGTCATTGCGGTTATATATTTTTCTGAATTTATATACTAAGTCACCATAAAAATGCGGTTCCGAGAGACCTTGTTGCAGAAGAGAGTTAAACCAAATATTGGATTTCGAAATTAAATCAGAATGACCTTTATAAACCGGTGGGGCCTGTGGGCGCGGCCAGTTTTGACCCCAGGGCTATAATTCGAACAGTCTTGGTAGAGGTCCCCTACATGAAGCTTCATACCAAATATCAAAGACCTGGGCCAGGCAGTTTCAGAGAGGAAGATTTTCAAAGTATTTCCCTTTGTAAGATTATGTAAAACTGGTGGGCCCCTGGCGTGGCCATTTTTTGGCCCCAGGGCTATAATTTGAACAATCTTGGTAGAGGTCCCCTACATGAAGCTTCATACCAAATATCAAAGACCTGGGCCAAGCAGTTTCAGAGAGGAAGACTTTTTAAAGTATTTACCTTTGTAAGATTATGTAAAACTGGTGGGCCCCGGGCGTGGCCATTCTTTTTTTTGGCTCCAGGGCTATAATTTGAACAATTTTGGTAGAGGTCCCCTACATGAAGCTTCATACTAAATATCAAACACCTGGACCCCGAGGTTACAGAGAGGAAGGTTTTTAAAGGATTTTCCTATATAAATCTATGTAAAGCGGTGGGCCCCGGGGCGGAATTATTCAAATTATAGCCCTGGGACCAAAAATGTCCCCGCCCCGGGGTCCAACGGTTTCACATACACTTATATAGGGAAAACCTTTAAAAACCTTCTTCTATGTAACAAAATGGCCCAGATGTTTGATATTTGGTATGAAGTTTTATCTTATAGACCTCTACCAAGATTGTTCAAATTATATCCCTGGGACCAAAAATGGCCCCGCCCCGGGGCCCACCAGTTTTACATAGTCTTATATAGAGAAATCCTTTTAAAAAATTTCCTCTCTGAAACTGCTGGGCCCAGGTCTGTAATATTTAGTATGAAGCTTCATCTAGGGGACCTCTACCAAGATTGTTCAAATTATAGCGCTGGGGCTAAAAGTGGCCCAATCCCGGGACCCACCGGTTTTTATATAGACTTACGCTGGGAAAATCCTTTAAAAATCTTCTTCTCTGAAACCGCTTGGCCCATGTCTTTAATATTTGGCTTTATCTAGGGGACCTCTACTAAGATTGTTCAAATTATAGCCCTGGGGCCGAAAATGGCCCACCAGTTTTACATTGACTTATACAGGGAAATCTTTTAAAGATCTTCTTCTCTGAAACCATTGGACCTAGGGCTTTGATATTTAGTATGAAGCTTCATGTAGGGGACCTCTACCAAGATTGTTCAAATTAAAGCACTGGGTAAAAAATGGCTGCGCCCAGAGACCCACCCGTTTTACATAGACTTACACAGGAATAATCCTTTAAAAATGTTTTTCTCTGAAACTACTGGGCCCAGGTCTTTGAAATTTGGTATGAAGCTTCAACTAGGGGACCTTTACCAAGATTGTAAAAAATTATATATCTGGGGCCAAAAATGGCCGCGCACAGAGACCCACCTGTTTACATAGACTAACATAGACAAAATCTTAAAACTCATCTTCTCTGAAACTGCTTGGCCCAGGTCTTTCATATTTGGTATGAAGCTTCATCTGGGGAACCTGTACCAAGATTATTCAAATTATAGCCCCCGGGCCAAAAATGGCCACGCCCCGGGTCCCACCAGTTTTACATAGTCTTAGTCTCATAAGGAAATCCTTAAAAAATATTCCTCTCTGAAACTGCTGTGCCCAGGTGTTTGATATTTGGTATGAATAATCATCTAGGGGACCTCTACCAAATTGTTTAAATTATAGCACTGGATAAAAAATGGCCGCGCCCAGAGACCCACCAGTTTTACATAGACTTATGTTGAGAATATCCTTTTAAAATCTTCTTCTCTGAAACCACATGTCCAAGGTCTTTGATTTTGGGTATGAAGCTTCATCTAGGGGACCTCTACCAAGAATATTCATATAAAAGCCCTGGGGCCAAAAATGACCGCGCCCAGAGACCCACCGGTTTTTAGCTCACCTAAGACAAAGGCTCAGAGTGAGGTATTGTGATCGTTCACCGTCCGTCGTCGTCGTCCGTCTGTCCGTCCGTCCGTTCACAATTTTTTTAAACAACATCTCCTCCTAAACCACTGAACAGATTTTGACAAAACTTGCTAGAAATGATCCTTATGTGGTCTTCTCCGAAAGTTGTTCAAAGAATTCTATTCCATGCAGAACTCTGGTTGCCATGGCAACAAAAAGGGGAAAATAAGAGAAAACGTTTAAAAATCTTCTTGTATGAAACCAGAAGGCCCAGGTGTTTGATATTTGGTATGAAGGTTCATCTAGTGGACCTCTACCAAGAATGTTCAAATTATAGCCCTGGGGCCAAAAATGCCCCCGCGCCGGGTCTCAATGGTTTTACATAGACTTAACTAGGGAAAAACCTTTAAAAATCTTCTTGTCTGAAACCAAAAGGCCCATGTCGTTGATATTTGGTATAAAGCTTTATCTATTGGACCTCTACCAAGATTGTTCAAATTATAACCCTGGGGCCAAAAAACAGCACCGCCCCGGGTCCCACTGTTTATATATAGGCTTATATAGGGAAAACATATAAAAGTCTTCTTGTCTGAAACCAGAAGACCCAGGTCTTTGATATTTGGTATGAAGCCTCATCTAGTGGACCTCTACCAAGATTGTTCAAATTATCAGGTGTTTGATATTTGGTATGAAGGTTCATCTAGTGGACTTCTACCAAGAATGTTCAAATTATAGCCCTGGGGCCAAACATTCCCCTGCGCCGGGTCCCACTGGTTTTACATAGGCTCATATAGGGAAAAACCTTTAAAAATGTTCTTGTCTGAAACCAGAAGGCCCAGGTCTTTGATATTTGGTATGAAGCTTTGTCTAGTGGACCTCTACCTAGATTGTTCAAATTATAGCCCTGGGGTCAAAAACGACCCCGCCCCTGGGCCAACTGGTTTTACATAGCCTTATATACGGAAAACCTTTTAAAAATCTTCTTCTCTGAAACCAGAAGTCCCAGGTCTTTGATATTTGGTATGAAGCTTCATCTAATGGACTTATACCAAGATTGTTCAAATTATAGCCCTGGGGCCAATTATGCTGCCGCGCCGGGGCCCACTGGTTTTACATCGGCTATTATAGGGAAAACATTTAAAAATCTTCTTGTCTGAAACCAGAAGGCCCAGGTATTTGATATTTGGTATGAAGCTTCATCTTGTGGACCTCTACCAAATTATAGCCCCGGGGCAAAAAATGCCCCTGCACCTGGGTCCCCTGGTTTTACAAAGGTATATAAAGGAAAAACCTTTAAAAAAACTTCTTGTATGGAACAAGAAGGTGAAAAAGAAGGCCCAGGTCTTTGATATTTTTTATGAAGCTTCATCTAGTGGACCTCTACCAAGATTGTTCAAATTATAGCCCTGAAGCCAAGAATGCCCCCGCACCAAGGCCTACTGGTTTTATATAGGCTTTTGTTAGGTAAACCTTTAAAAATCTTCTTGTCTGAAACCAGAAGTCCCAGGTCTTTGAAATTTGGTATGAAGCTTCATCTAGTGGACCTCTACCAAGATTGTTCAAATTATAGTCCTGGGGCCATAAATGCCCCCACACGAAGGCGCCGTGGTTTTACAAAGGCATTATAGGAAAACCTTTAAAAAAAATCTTGTCTGAAACCAGAAGGCCCAGGTCTTTGATGTTTGGTATGAAGGTCTAGTGGACCTCTACCATGATTGTTCAAATTATAGTCCTTAGGCCAGAAATTGCCAAGGCTGGGCCCACTGGCTTTACATGGACTTTCACAGAGAAAACATTTGAAAATCTTAATGGGGGGTGGGGGTAAGCAAAATTCACCCCAACACGGGGCTCACTGGTCTTACCTAGACTTATATAGTTAAACTTTTAGAAATCTTCTTGTCTGAAACCAGAATGCACAGAACTTTGATATTTGTTATTAAGCTTCATTTAGTTGACCTCTACCAAAATTGTTCAATTTATGGATCTGAGGCCAAAAATCGCCCTGACCGGGCACCCGCATATAAATTTCTTAGCTCAGGTGAGCGATATAGGACCATCATGGTCCTCTTGTACATAGAATTACAAAGAGAAAATCATTTAAAAATCTTCTCCTCTGAACCTGCTGGGCCCATATGTTTGATATTTGATATAAAGCTTCATCTCGGGGATATCTACCAAGATTGTTCAACGCTTTACATAGACTTATATAGGAAAACCCTTCCTCTCTGAAACCTCTGGACCCAGGTGTTCGATATTTAGTATGAAGCTTCATGTAAGGGACCTCTGCCAAGATTGTTCAAATATAGCCCTGGAACCAAAAATGGCCGCGCCCAGAGACCCACCAGTTTTACATAGAATTTCATGGGGAAAATTCAGACACCCGCCCATAGGGGCTTGAAGAAATATATGGGCTGCATGATGCTTCCACGCAGAGCTGAATCCGGCCACACACTAGTACTGGTAAACCGCTTAGAGGATCTAAGCCTGTCCAGGAACCGCGGTGCGAGGCGGACCGTCCATGCAAAAAAAACCTATTGGTTTCATTGGGCGACAGGGCTTGAGAAGTCATTTCATCTCAATGTCGGGTAAAAGTCCCACAAAATTGGAAGCAACGACTCCAAAATGACCTTTACAGTGTTGACGGGGACGTTAAACCTCAAATCAAACAAACAAACATAGGGAAAATCCTTTTAAAAATCTTCTCTGAAACTGCTGGGCCCAGGTCTTTGATTTTTGGTATGAAGCTTGGAACCTCTACCAAGATTGTTCAAATTATAGCCCTAGGGCCAAAAATGGCCGCGCCCAGAGACCCACCGGTTTTACCTAGAATAACAAAGGGAAAATCCCGCCCAGGGCCCACCGGTTTTCATAGACTTACATAGGAAAGTCCTTTAAAAATCTTCTTCTCTGAAACCTCTGGGCACAGGTCTTTGATATTCAGTATGAAGCTTCATGTAGGGGACCTCTACCAAGATTGTTCAAATTACAGCCCTGTAGCCAAAAATGACCGCGCCCAGAGACCCACCAGTTTTACATAGAATTTCATAGGGAAAATCATTTTAAAAATCTTCTTCTCTGAAGTGTTTGATATTTGATATGAAGCTTAATCTATGGGACCACTACCAAGATTGTTCAAATTATAGTTCTGGGGCTAAAAATGGTCCCGCCGCGTGGCACACCAGTTTTACATAGACTTATATAGGGAATTCCTTTAAAAATCTTCTCTTAAACTGCTGGGCCCAGATCTTTGATTTTTGGTATGAAGCTTCATTTAGGGGACCTCTACCAAGGTTGTTCATATTATAGCCGTGTGGCCAAAACTGGCCGCGCCCAGTGATCCACCGGTTTCTCATTATTGATTTTTAGGCAGGTACTTCATACTCCGTGTCCTGAAATCTCACTTGGGCAACTGTGCATGTAAATCAGTGCTTTAAAAATTGATGCTTGCAAATGTTTCTATCTAAATTTAAAGGTCTAAGATTTCAGGACACGGAGTATGAAGTACATAGTACAAGGGCTTTCATATAAACCCCCTAATAGGGATGAGATTCAGGACACGTTACACAGAATGAAATTCAGGCTAACAGAGGTTCCGGGGTGTCCTGGAGTCTCTCTGATTTCACTGTTAATTGAATTCTACTCATTTTACTTACGTTACTGATCTTCACATCAACACTATAAGTAAAATAAGCAAGTTTACAGTATTCTACTTAGGTTACTCAGTTTACTTACCTGGCACTACAGCAGTATAAGTAAACTAAGTAGATGTCAAAAAATCTATGCCCCTCGATCCAAAATACATGCTACTTAAAATTAAATGCAATTAAATGCAATTGATAAAATAGAACGATTTTACATAGTTTTAAGAGAAATAACTAAAATTTGCTGACCAGAACACTGAAGCATGATACTATAATACGGAAATGAGCTAAGTAGGATGAGTAACATAAGTAGGCGTATAGCTAACCAAGGATGGTACATGTATCAACCTCACTCTTAAGATAAGCTAAGTAACGTAAGTAATGTAAGTTGACTAATCAAACCAAAGAAAGGCAATCTTGATATAACAGGATAAGTACAAGAATAAGCGTAAGTAACCTAAGTAACCTAAGTAAACTAAGTAACCTTGCATGTCTCTTATGACAAAAGCTACTACCATACCAACAATGCTAAGAGTAAGCTAAGTAAGATAAGTAACCTAAGTTGAGGTGATATATTTGATCCATGACTATGAGCAGTGTAAGTAGGATAAGTAAGGTAAGTAACATAAGTATGGTAAGTAACTGATATACCAGTAACATCAGCGACACCAGAGTAAGTTAAGTAAGCTAAGTGAAGTAAGTAAGTAAGTAAGTAAGTAAGTATTGTGGTTTCGATCTCAGCACATGAGTAAGCTGAGTAGGGTAAGTAAACTAAGTAACCTGAGTAGAACTCTTAAGTAACATAAGTAAATGTCCTACCATCTACAACAGCCATATCAGAGTAAGTTAAGTAAGCTAAGTAAACTAAGTAGGCGTCCTGGTCACTTCGATGTGCAGGGTAAGTAGGATAAGTAAAGTAAGTAACCTAAGTAGACTTATAAGAACCATAAGTAATGTAAGTAACCTCTCCGCCAGCTACACCGACCATACCAGAGTAAGTTAAGTAAGCTAAGTAAACTAAGTAGGCATGGTGGTCACTCCGAACAGGGTTGAGAAGGGTAAGTAGGATAAGTAAACTAAGTAACCTAAGTTGAATTCTAAGTAATATAAGTAAGATAAGTAACTACTCCAGCAGCTACGCTACCCATGCCAGAGTAAGTTAAGTAAGCTAAGTAAACTAAGTAAGCGGCGAAGTCTGTCCCAACGATGATAAGCAGGGTAAGTAGGATAAGTAAACTAAGTAACTTAAGAAGAATTATAAGTAAGGTAAGTAAGTACTCCATTAGCCACTCTACCCAGACAAGAGTAAGTTAAGTAAGCTAAGTAAACTAAGTAAGCGGCAAGTCTGTACTGAAGATGATGAGTAGGGTAAGTAGGATAAGTAAATTAAGTAACCTGAGTAGAATTATAAGTAACATAAGTAGGGTAAGTTACTGCTCTACCAGCAACGCTACCAATACCAAAGTAAGTTGAGTAAACTAAGTAAACTAAATTGGCGACCTTGTCATCCCGAACAATGATGAGCCGGGTAAGTAGGATAGGTAAACTAAGTAACCTAAAACGGAATTCTAAGTAAGGTAAGTAAGGTTAGTAACTGTCCTACTACCTACACAACCCTTACCACAGTAAGTTAAGTAAACTAAGTAAGCGGCAAAGTCTGTCGCAACGAGGATCAGTAGGGTAAGTAGGATAAGTAAACTAAGTAACCTGAGTAGAATTCTAAGTAACATAAGTAAGGTAAGTAACTACTCCACTAGCCACTCTACCCAGACCAGAGTAAGTTAAGTAAGCTAAGTAAACTAAGTAAGCGGCGACGAATGTCCCATAGAGGATGAGTAGGATAAGTAGGTTAAGTAAACTAAGTAACCTAAGTAGAATTCTAAGTAACGTAAGTAGGGTAAGTAACTACTCCATTAGCCACTCTACCCATACCAGAGTAAGTTAAGTAAACTAAGTAAGCAGCGAAGTCTGTATTGTAGTGGATGAATAGGGTAAGTAGGATAAGTAAACTAAGTAACCTGAGTAGAATTATAATGTACATAAGTAAGGTAAGTAACTACTCCACTAGCCACTCTACCCAGACCAGAGTAAGTTAAGTAAGCTAAGTAAACTAAGTAAGCGGCGACGTATGTCCCGTAGGGTAAGTAGGATAAGCAAACTAAGTAACCTGAGTAGAATTCTAAGTAACATAAGTAAGGTAAGTTACTGCTGTACCAGCAATGCTACCAATTCCAAAGTGAGATGAGCAAGCTAAGTAAACTAAGTTGGCGACCTTGTCAACCCGAACAATGATGAGCAGGGTAAGTAGGATAAGTAAACTAAGTAACCTAAGTAGAATTCTAAGTAACGTAAGTAAGGTAAGTAACTGTCCTACTAGCTATACCACCCTTACCACAGTAATTTAAGTAAGCTATGTAAACTGAGAAAGCAAAGTAGGCAAAGTCTGTCCCAACGAGGATCAGTAGGGTAAGTAGGATAAGTAAACTAAGTAACCTAAGTAGAATTCATAGTAACATAAGTTACTACTCCATTAGCCACTCTACGCATACCAGAGTAAGTTAAGTAAGCTAAGTAAACTAAGTAAGCAGCGAAGCCAGTACCGAGGAGGATGAGTAGGGTAAGTAGGATAAGTAAACTAAGTAACCTGAGTAGGATTCTAAGTAACATAAGTAAGGTAAGTAACTACTCCACTAGCAACTCTACCCAGACCACAGTAAGTTAAGTAAGCTAAATAAACTAAGTAAGCGGCGACGTATGTCCCATAGAGGATGAGTAGGGTAAGTAGGTTAAGTAAACTAAGTAACCTAAGTAGAATTCTAAGTAACGTAAGTAGGGTAAGTAGCTACTCCATTAGCCACTCTACCAATACCAGAGTAAGTTAAGTAAACTAAGTAAACTAAGTATGCAGCGAAGTCTGTATTGTAGAGGATGAGTAGGGTAAGTAGGATAAGCAAACTAAGTAACCTGAGTAGAATAAGTAAGGTAAGTTACTGCTCTACCAGCAACGCTACCAATGCCAAAGTGAGTTGAGCAAGCTAAGTAAACTAAGTTGGCGACCTTGTCAACCCGAACAATGATGAGCAGGGTAGTACGATAAGTAAACTAAGTAACCTAAGTAGAATTCTAAGTAACGTAAGTAAGGTAAGTAACTGTCCTACTAGCTATACCACCCTTACCACAGTAAGTTAAGTAAGCTAAGTAAACTGAGTATGCAAAGTAGGCAAAGTCTGTCCCAACTTGGATCAGAAGGGTAAGTAGGATAAGTAAACTAAGTAACCTAAGTAGAATTCTAAGTAACGTAAGTAAGGTAAGTAACTGTCCTACTAGCTATACCACCCTTACCACAGTAAGTTAAGTAAGCTAAGTAAACTGAGTAAGAAAAGTAGGCAAAGTCTGTCCCAACTTGGATCAGAAGGGTAAGTAGGTTAAGTAAACTAAGTAACCTAAGTATAATTCTAAGTAACGTAAGTAGGGTAAGTAACTACTCCATTAGCCACTCAACACATACCAGAGTAAGTTAAGTAAACTAAGTAAGCGGCGAAGTCTGTATTGTAGAGGATGAGTAGGGTAAGTAGGATAAGCAAACTGAGTAACCTGAGTAGAGTTCTAAGTAACATAAGTAAGGTAAGTTACTGCTCTACCAACAACGCTACCAATACCAAAGTGAGTTGAGAAAGCTAAGTAAACTAAGTTGGCGACCTTGTCAACCCGAACAATGATGAGCAGGGTGAGTAGGATAAGTAAACTAAGTAACCTAAGTAGAATTCTAAGTAACGTAAGTAAGGTAAGTAACTGTCCTACTAGCTATACCACCCTTACCACAGTAATTTAAGTAAGCTATGAAAACTGAGTAAGCAAAGTAGGCAAAGTCTGTCCCAATGAGGATCAGTAGGGTAAGTAGGATAAGTAAACTAAGTAACCTAAGTAGATTTCTAAGTAACATAAGTAACTACTCCATTAGCCACTCTACGCATACCAGAGTAAGTTAAGTAAGCTAAGTAAACTAAGTAAGCAGCGAAGCCAGTACCGAGGAGGATGAGTAGGGTAAGTAGGATAAGTAAACTAAGTAACCTGAGTAGGATTCTAAGTAACATAGGTAAGTAACTACTCCACTAGCCACTCTACCAAAACCAGAGTAAGTTAAGTAAGCTAAGTAAACTAAGTAAGCGGCGACGTATGTCCCATAGAGGATGAGTAGGGTAAGTAGGTTAAGTAAACTAAGTAACCTAAGTAGAATTCTAAGTAACGTAAGTAGGGTAAGTAGCTACTCCATTAGCCACTCTACCAATACCAGAGTAAGTTAAGTAAACTAAGTAAACTAAGTATGCAGCGAAGTCTGTATTGTAGAGGATGAGTAGGGTAAGTAGGATAAGCAAACTAAGTAACCTGAGTAGAATAAGTAAGGTAAGTTACTGCTCTACCAGCAACGCTACCAATGCCAAAGTGAGTTGAGCAAGCTAAGTAAACTAAGTTGGCGACCTTGTCAACCCGAACAATGATGAGCAGGGTAAGTACGATAAGTAAACTAAGTAACCTTTGTAGAATTCTAAGTAACGTAAGTAAGGTAAGTAACTGTCCTACTAGCTATACCACCCTTACCACAGTAAGTTAAGTAAGCTAAGTAAACTGAGTAAGCAAAGTAGGCAAAGTCTGTCCCAACTTGGATCAGAAGTTTATGGATAAGTAAACTAAGTAACCTAAGTAGAATTCTAAGTAACATAAGTAACTACTCCACTAGCCACTGTACCCATACCAGAGTAAGTTAAGTAAGCTAAGTAAACTAAGTCAGCAGCGAAGTCTGTACCGAAGAAGATGAGTAGGGAAAGTACGATAAGTAAACTAAGTAAGTAAGGTAAGTAACTGTCCTACTACTTATACCACCCTTACCACAGTAAGTTAAGTAAGCTGAGTAAACTAAGTAAGCGGCAAAGTCTGTCCCAACCAGGATCAGTAGGGTAAGTAGGATAAGTAAACTAAGTAACCTGAGTAGAATTCTAAGCAACATAAGTAAGGTAAGTTACTTTTCTACCAGCAACGCCAACAATACCAAAGTAAGTTGAGTAAGCTAAGCAAATTCATGGTGACTTTGTCACTCCGAACAACGATAAGTAGGGTAAGTAGGATAAGTAACCTAAGTAGAATTCTAAGTAACGTAAGCAAAGATCAGTAACTGTCCTACTGCCTATACCAACCTTACAACTGTAAGTTAAGTAAGCCAAGTAAAGTAAGTAAGCACCGAAGTCTGTCCTCCCGTACAATGATGAGCAGGATAAGTAGGATAAGTTAACTCAGTAACCTAAGTAGAATTATAAGTAACGTAAGTAAGGTAAGAAACTATCCTGCTACCTATACCACCCTTACCACAGAAAGTTAAATAAGCTAAGTAAACTAAGTTAGCGGCGAAGTCTGTCCCATAGAGGATGAGTAGGTAAGTAAAATAAGTAACCTAAGTAGATTTCTAAGTACATAAGTAAGTTAATTAGCCAATCTACCCATACCAGAGTAAGTTAAGTAAATTAAGTAAACTACGTAAGCGGCGAAGTCTGTGCTGAAGAGGATGAGTAGGGTAAGAAAATGAGTAGGGTAAGTAGGATAAGTAAACTAAGTAACCTGAGTAGAATTCTACGAAACGTAAGTAAGGTAGGTAACTGTCCTACTACCTAAACTTACCTTAACACAGTAAGTAAGCCAAGTAAACTAAGTAAGCGGCAAAGTCTGTCCCAACATGGATGAGTAGGGTAAGTAGGATAAGTAAGCTAAGTAACCTAAGTAGAATTTTAAGTAACATAAGTAACTAGCCACTGTACCCATACCAGAGTAAGTTAAGTAAGCTTAGTAAACTAAGTAAGCAGCAAAGTTTGTACTGAAGAGGATGAGTAGGATAAGTAGGATAAGTAACCTGAGTAGAATTCTACGTAACATATTAAGTAAGGTAAGTTACTGCTCTACCAACAACGCTACCAAAACCAAAGTAAGTTGAGTAAGCTAAGTAAACTTAGTTGGCGACTTTGTCACTCCGAACAATGATGAGTGGGGTAAGTAGGATAAGTTAACTAAGTAACCTAAGTAGAATTCTAAGTAACCTAAGTAGAATTCTAAGTAACGTAAGTAACTGTCCTACTAGCTATACCACCCTTACCACAGTAAGTTAAGGAAGCAAAGTAAACTAAGTAAGCGGCAAAGTCTGTACTTAAGAGGTTGAGTAGGTTAAGTAGGACAAGCAAACTAAGTTACCTGAGTAGAAATCTAAGTGACATAAGTAAGGTAAGTTACTGCGCTAAGAGTAAGTTGAGTAAGCTAAGTAAACTAAGTTGGCGACCTGGTCACTCCGAACAATGATGATTGTGGCCAGTAGGATAAGTAAACTAAGTAACCTAAGTAGAATTCTAAGTAACGTAAGTAAGGTAAGTTACTGTCCTACTAGCTATACGACCCTTACATTAGTAAGTTAAGTAAGCCAAGTAAACTAAGTAAGCAGCGAAGTATGTACTGAAGAGGATGATAAGGGTAAGTAGGATAAGTAAACTAAGTAACCTGAGTAGAATTCTAAGTAACGTCAGTAAGGTAAGCTACTGTTCTAAGAGCAACGCTACCAATACCAAGGTAAGTTGAGTAAGCTAAGTAAACTAAGTTGGCGACGTGGTCACTCCGAACAATGATGGCTATGGCCAGTAGGATAAGTAAACTAAGTAACCTAAGTAGAATTCTAAGTAACGTAAGTAAGGTAAGTAACTGTCATACTAGCTATACAACCCTTACATTAGTAAGTTAAGTAAGCTATGTAAACTAAGTATGCTGCGAAGTCTGTGCCGAAGAGGGTGATTTGGGTAAGAAGGATAAGTAAACTAAGTAACCTGAGTAGAGTTCTAAGTAACACAATTAAGGTAATTTACTGCTCTACCAGCAACGCCACCAATACCAAAGTAAGTTGAGTAACTAAGTAAAATCAGTTTGCGACTTTGTCACTCCGAACAATGATGATTAGGGTAAGTAGGATAAGTAACCTAAGTAGAATTCTAAGTAATGTAAGTAAGATAAGTAACTGTCCTACTACCTATACCACCCTTACCACAGTAAGTTTAGTAAGCTAATCAAACTAAGTTAGCGGCGAAGTCTGTACTGAAGATGATGAGTAGGGTAAGTAGTATAAGCAAACTATGTAACCTAAGTAAAATTCTAAGTAACATAAGTAAGGTAAGTTGCTGCAATACCAGCAATGCTACCAATAACAAAGTAAGTTGAGTAAGCTAAGTAAACAAGTTGGTGACCTTGTCATCTCGAACAACGATGAGCAGGGTAAGTAGGATAAGTAAACTAAGTAACCTAAGTAGAATTCTAAATAACGAAGGTAAAGTAATTAACTACACAATGAGCTACACCAACCATACCACAGTAAGTTAAGACAGCTGAGTAAACTAAGTCGGCTACCTTGTCACTCCGAACAATGATGGATAGGGTAAGTAGGATACGTTAACTAAGTAATGCAAGTAGCATTCTAAATAACATAAGAAAGGTAAGTAACTCCACCACCTACACTACCCATAACAATGTAAGTTAAGCAAGCTAAGTAAACTAATTAAGCGGCGAAGGTTTTCCAAACGAGGATGAGTAGGATAAGCAAACTAAGTAACCTGAGTAGAATTCTAAGTAACATAAGTAAGGTAAGTAACTGCTCTACCAGCAACGCTACCAATGCCGAAAGAAGTTGAGTAAGCTAAGTTAACTAAGTTGGCAACCGCATTCCGAACAATGAGTAGAGTAAGTTGGATAAGTAAGCTAAGTACATAAGTAGAATACTAAGTAACGATAAGCAAGGTAAGTAACTGTCTTACTAGCTACCACCCATAGCATTGTAAGTTATGTAAGCTAAGTAAACTAAGTCAGTGGCAAAGTATGTCTCAACTAGGATAAGTAAGGTAAGTAGGCAAAGTAAACTAAGTAACCTGGGTAGAATTCTAACAAACATAAGTAAGGCAAGTAACTGCTCCACCTGCAACGCTACCAATACCAAAGTAAGTCGACTAAGCTTAGTAAACTAACTTGGCGGTCTCGTCACTCCAAACAATGATGAGTAGGGTAAGTAGCAAATTCAACTAAGTAACCTGAGTAGGTTGCATGTCGTAGGTTGTGAGTAGAGTGAAACCAGCTCAAACAGAGATCGCAAGAATCGCATTGTGTTTCAAGCTTTTCACTGCATACTTTGCATGTAATAGGACGCGTCAGGGCTTGAAGAAATAGTTGTGCTGCCTGATGCTTCCGACCGCACACGAGTACTGGTAAACGGCTTAGAGGGCGGGTCTAAGCCTGCCCAGGCAAAGCGGAGCGAGTCTGGTTTACTAACCGGAACGGACCCAATAACCGGAACGGACCTGCAATAGACCCCCACCCCCACGTTCCATTTGCTATTAAAAATGCTTATGGAAGCTCACCAAAACACCATATATTATTTGTGGAATGTGTATTTGACATTTTTTGTTCAAGGAAATTAGCCCATGTTTTTTTATAGTAGAAAACGGTACCAGTAATAGGTCTCTTAAAAGCTTTATTTATCAAAATAGATCTGAGAACAGTGCCTAACTATTATAGCACCAGACCAGACAGCTTATGAGCTCTGAGCTAGTTCTACAGTTGAATAGTCTATACCATTTTTAAGCTTTTATGCTTAATTTATACGACAATATTATACCTATATATTATGCGATATTTACTCTATCAATGGTATGAGTTTTTGTTTGTTTACGGCCCTTTCAAGATTATTTCACTCAAATCGAGCCTATCGTTAACCAGGTGGGCGAAGACCGGAGTACCCGGAGAAAAAACATTAAAACATGTAGTGAGCACGGAGATGGTGCGTTTCCCCGGCATATATATATGAATATGACATGTCTGCCATTGACCCGCCGGGCATTCCAACACTGAGAAACGGTACACGCGTCATCTCATATTTTTTTACATACGAGAGAAATACATCTAAAACAACATTAAGCTGAACATGTGATGAACACAGAGATAATGAACATAGAGATAGCACACAATGAGGAAGAGTTCAAAACATCATTAAAACATGTAATTAATCCGGAGATAGTGGGTTTGTTCGGCATATAAAGGAATATGACATGACCGCCCCTACCCCGCCGGGCATCCCAATAATGAGAAACGGTACACGCTTCATGTCACATCCCTTCACAAACGGAGAAATACATCAAAAACAACACTAAACTGAACACGTAATGAACACGGAAATAATGAACATAGGGAATGGTCATAATTGAGAAAATGTTCAAAAGCAACATTAAAACATGTAATGAACACGGAGATAGTGTGTTTCCCCGGCATATAAGGGACTATGACATGACCGCCCCTACCCCGTCGGGCATGCCAACATTGAGAAACGGTACACGCTTCATGTCATATTCCTTCACAAACGGGAGAAACAACACTACATTGAACATGTAATGAACATGGAGATAATGAACATAGAGATAGCACATAATTGAGAAACTGTTCAAAAACAAAATTACAACATGTAATGAACACGGAGATTATGTGTTTCCCCGGCATATAAAGGAATATGACATGATCGTCCCTGACCCGCCGGGCATCCCAACACTGAGAAACGGTACACGCTTCATGTCATATTCCTTTACATTCAAGAGAAATACATCAAAAACAACATTAAGCTGAACATGTAACGAACACAGAGATAATTAACATAGAGATAGCACATAATTGAGGAATAGTTCAAAAACATCATTAAAACATGCATTGAACACGGAGGTAGTGGGTTTCTCTGGTATATATGAAGAAATATGACATGACCACCCCTACCCAGCCGGGAGATAATGAACATAATTGAGAAACAGTTCAAAACCAAATAAACATGTAATGAAAACGGAGAATTTGTGTTTCCCCGGGAATATGACATGATCGCCCCTACCCCGCTGGTCATCCCAACAATGAGAAACGGTACACGCTTCATGCCATATTCATTCACATACGGGAGAAATACATCAAAAACAACACTAAACTGAACATGTAATGAACACGGAGATAATGAACATAGAGGTAGCTTATAATTGAAGGGGTTAGTGCAAGAAGGGGCCCAAGTCCATTTTTGGAAAAATCTGGGATATTAACATTTTCAGATACATCATATCAAGACCTACAATCTGATATATAGTTTGTTATACATTATTTCTTGACTGGCATTAAAAATGACTGTTATTGAAATTTTTGGTAGGGTCCTAAGTCCAATGTCGTATCGTTGGTGCAAGAAGGGGTCTAAGTCCGTTTTACCACATAAAGCTTTGAGTTTCCATTGTATGTATTGTTCATTTGTTTCAGATTTTTGTTATACTAAACTAATAAAGAGTCGTGATACGATAAAATATACATGTTCAACTAAATGACATAGGTTTCTGCTTTTAATAGAGAAAACTTTGTTGTATTTGTTTAGTGCAAGAAGGTGCCTAAGTCCAATAAATCCTGGACTTAGGCCCCTTCTTGCACTAAACCATTATTGTAACAAATGAATATCTGCGATATACTTAGAACTATTTATGCGGTTTTGCACCATTTCAGATGACGCGATAACACATCAGAAGAATTTATTTAAATTCAAGTATGAAAAATATGAAAATTTTGCAAAATATTTTGTTTTTCGCGTTTTTCTCGAAATTATAAAAATGTGACTTAGGCCCCTTCTTGCACTAACCCCTTCAATTGTGAAACAGTTCAAAAACATAATTAAACTAGAGAAAGCGACCAGTGGGTCACGTATACCCCCGGCCAGTTCCATACTCTGATATATCTTTTGAGCTTGTATGTAATATGAATGAAGATGTCAAGAAGCTATAATAATGTATAAATGTGCTTGTAAAAGCTAAATCAAACATAAAATTTCTAAATGGACCAAGGGAGTGAGGGAATCAAAGTTACTGAAGGGTGGGGGTATCAATGAAGCAGCAGGATGAAATCTTTGGACTGGTATGCAACATCGATGCAAGCATCAATTGAATTTGTCTTAGAGTTTAGAACATCTATAAACTTTGTCATAAAACTTGAACCAAATGTAAAATTTCTAAGTCTTTGACCTTGACCTCAAGGTCACTGTGGGGGAGGGGGGACATGCATCAATGAAAGTTTTAGACCAGTATGTAACTTCAGTGTAAGTATCAACTAAATCTATCAAAGGGTTCAGAAGATACAATCTCTTAGAAACGTTGACGAAAAACTTTAACAAAAACGGACGGACGGACAGACGGAAAGACGGACCCACGGACGAACGGCAGGACGAAAACATTATATCCCCGTAGCATACTTCGTATGCCGGTGGCATAACATGTAATGAACACGGAGACAGTGTGTTTCCCCGGTATATAAAGGAATAAGACAGGACCGCCCCTACCACGCCGGGCATTCCAACATTGAGCAACGGTACACGCTTCATGTCACATTCCTTCACATACGAGAGAAATACATCCCAAACAGCACTAAAACATGTAATGAACACGGAGATGGTGCGTTTCCCCGGCATAAATGAGAAAAAGTTCAAAAACAAATTTAAAAGATGTAATAAACACGGAGATGGTGTGTTTCCCCGGCATATAAAGGAATACGACATGACTGTCCCTATCCCACCGGGCATCCCAATATTGAGAGACGGTTCACGCTTCATGTCATAACCCGTTACAAACGAGAGAAATACATCAAACACTAAACTGAACATGTAATGAACACGGAGATAATGAACATAATAGCACATAATTGAGAAACTATTTAAAAACAACATTAAAACGGAGATGGTGCGTTTCCCCGGCATATAAAGGAATACGACATGACCGCCCCTACCCCGCCGGGCATCCCAACATTGAGAAACGGTACACACTTCACGTCATATTCCATTAGATACGAGAGAAATACATCAAAAACAACATTAAGCTGAACGTTAAGATAATGAACATACATACGTGCTCATATAACAACTATATAAGCATGAATGGGTTTGGTGTCCTTCCCTTCTCCCCCCCCCCCCCCCTGCACCCCCCCCCCCCCTGCACCCGAGGACTCCGGACCGTCGCCCCGGAAACGGCCAGTCCGCCCATATTTTGTTCTGGATCTTTCGTTTTGGCTCAAAAAAGTGAACCCATGTCTCGTCACCTGTGACGAAATTAGCGAAAGACGGTGAATTGTAATTTGGAAACTTTTTAAGCAACTTCTTGGCGCACTGAACGCGTATCTTTTTCTGCTCACCTTTCAACAGATGGGGAACCCATCTAGCACAGATCTTTCTCATTTTCAAATCCCGTTTCAGAATTGTATGACCTGCTCCTAATGAGATGCCAACCATACTAGCTATTTGCCTAGTGGTGTATCGTGCATCGGTAGCAAATATTTCACTCTAGCAGCCATCTTGGCAGATGTTGCTCTTTTCGGCCGACGATCATGTGGTGCATCTTCTGTTGAGCCTAGCCCACAGCTGAATTTCTTGAACCAACGAAAAACTGTCGGAAAAGACATTTCATTATGCCCATAAACCAAACATATTTCATCAAAAATGTCTTTGCACCGTATACGAAGAATACAACGATTCTTAATATAGGACCGTATTTCAACGGCGTACTCTGACCTTCCAACCATGTTTTGTAATAGTATACAAGAGTAGACAGTGTTTCTCGAACGATATACATGGCTAAAATGGACGGATTTTAACAGGTTTGGTATCAATGTACGGGTAAAATGTTTTTCTGCGCTGTGATATTTATTTCCAGGTGATTTTCGCATTAGTGCATGAGAAAACGTTCTACTTGCATTCATATTTGAACAGTCCTCGTATATTCAGGCCAACTTGATACACAATGGATCAGGTGAGCGATCCAGGGCCATTATGACCCTCTTGTTTGATGTTAACCCTTATCTTGCTGTTCACGACAACCCCTATCTTTGCAAACAGTGTAGATCCAGATCAGATGGCTTCTTCTGAAGAAGCCATCTGATCAGGATCTACACTGTTTGGCTTTCAGTGCATGGATTTGCAGCATTAAATTACATCACGTAATTTGATTGGTTGATAGACAGAAATGGGTGTGGCTTAAATGAATATTCAGCAAGATAAGGGTTAAGTGACCATACCATATGAATTTTACACATATGCATAGCAGCCCTTCATGGGACATTGGGAAACAGTGAATACCCAAATCAGATGCCACAAAACACAGCATCTAATCAGATCCCACACAGTTTGCTGAAAATAATACAATTATGCAAAATTCTCCCCAAACAAAACAAACCTGAAACCATGGACCACTTCCAGACTTATTAGGTGGGAGATTCCATTGTCATATATGGGTTAATTAATTGCTGGAAATCTAATAATAAACATACTACTTAGCCCCACAAGTTTTTATAGTCTCTTGGTACAAGATATAGTTCTGCCTTAAGTTATCAGTAGTTGACCATGCCTATGTTCATAATTTTATGAAGTCACACATTTTAAAATGTTAATTTATTGTTTAAATGAACACTCTTTAATAGAAATAAAATATGAAATAATATATTCTTGTCTATATTTTATTCCCTGTTTTCGCGAGGTGCAAATAGTTGATTTTGCTATTCCAAAGAGGTTACCCCAGGGAAACAAAATTCCGTTGTAGCTGTGTGCGCAGATTGTCTCCAGCTTATGGCCATATCACATGGTTATATACTAACAGGGGAGAAAACTCTCGTCTATCGCTCTTTTTTTACTTAGTACTGCTGCAACACCAGCTGCAGTGTGCATTTTTCAGGTATGACGAACACGATAATCTATATATTTGACAAACATCTAATTTTTCCTTGAAACGGAAGGATTTGTGGTTTGTTTGTTTAATTGTTTGTTTGTTAGTTTGCGGTGTTATTGCCCGTTAATACTACCTAGGTCATTTTGGAGATCTGCTTTAGATTTTCCGGAACTTTTAACCACTGAAAGGAAACGACGGTCTGACTCGCACAGCTTTTCCTGGCCAAGTTTAGATCTACTAAGCTGTTTACTCAAATTTAGTGCAGTGGTAGCGCATCGGATTTGTAATCGAGACTTTGCGGGTTCAAACCTCACGATGACCAAAGTGTTGTTTCTTTTAGCAAGGCACTTCTTCCATATTGCTTAGTACTGCTTTCCACCCAGAAGTCCTGCTCGTAAGGCACAAAAGTTAGCATGTAGCAGTGAAAAGGGAAAGAGAGAGACTATGTAACTCCTACAATTTAGCGCGGGTTTAGCATAAACTTGATATATAGTTATTTCAAGGTTGGACTTCAATAACATTATTTTGGCTTTTAATTTTGGTTTAACGACCGGCCATTTCATGATTATATCCCTCATGATGAGCCGATCTTTAATCAGAGATTGGCAAAAACAGGAGAACCTGGGGAAAAAACACATGAAGATCCGTTGCAGAAGACCAACAAACATGACCTTGGCACGGTGGTACAATGCACCATTTGCGGAGCTCTTGTTCAGTTTTCTCCCCTGACAGTATAACCATGTGATGATCATAATTCAATTCCCTTAAAGATATATTGATGGTCAATAATGCACAATTGTACCCAAAGTTTAGATACCATGCCATGCACAAGAAAGATAACTCCAGTATGACCAACTTTTGTTCGCCAAATCTGCAATATCCTTCAAGACATATTGATAGTACTCCTGACTTGTCATCTTGATAGTACTGAGAGTTTAACACAAGTTGAGCAGGCTTGTCTTGGTAAGCTAGTGAAGTAGTTACTTACTTTACTTAGGTTACTTAATATTCTACTTAGTTTACTTATCCTACTTACCCAACTCGTTGGGGACAGACTTCGACACTTACTTAGTTTGCTTAGCTTACTTAACTTGCTCTGGAATGGTTGGTGTAGCTGGTGGAGAGGTTATTTACTTTACTTATGTTACTTCGAAGTCTACTGAGGTTACTTACTTTACTTATCCTACTTACCCTGCTACTTAGGTTACTTATCCTACTTACCATATTCATCTTCGTTGGGACAGACTTCGGCACTTACTTAGTTAAATTAGCATGCTTAGCCTGGTATGAGTAGCGTAGCTGATGGAGTAGTTACTTATCTTACTTATGATACTTAGAATTCTACTTAGGTTGCTTAGTTTACTTATCCTACTTACCATACTCATAATTTTTCCGAGGCTGCCAAGTTAGTAGACTTAGCTTAATGGACTTACTTTGATATTTGTAGCATTGCTGGTAGAACAGTAACTTACCTTATTTTATGTTACTTGGAATTCTACTCAGCTTACCTAGTTTACTTATCGTACTTATCCTACTCATTCTCTTTGGTACAGACTTCGCTGCTTACTTAGTTTACTTAGCTTACTTAACTTACTCTGGTACGGGTAGAGTGGCTAGTGGAGTAGTTACTTACCCTACTTAGAATTCTACTTAGGTTACTTAGTTTACTTATCCTGCTTACCCTACTCATCCTCGTTTGGACAGACTTTGCCGCTTACTTAGTTTACTTAACTTACTTAACTTACTATGGTAAGGGTGGTATAGGTCGTAGCTAAGACAGTTTCTTACCTTACTATCAATACTTAGAATTCTACTTTGGTTGCTTAGTTTATTTATCCTACTTACCCTGCTCATCATTGTTCGGGATGACAAGGTCGCCAACTTAGTTTACTTAGCTTACTCAACTTACTTCGGTAATGGAAGCTTTGCTGGTAGAGCAGTAACGTACCTTACTTATGTTACTTAGAATTCTACTCAGGTTACTTAGTAGTATCCTACTTACCCTACTCATCCTCTTCAGTACAGACTTCGCCGCATACTTAGTTTACTTAATTTACTTAACTTACTCTGGTATGGGTAGAGTGGCTAATGGAGTGGTTACTTACGTTACTTAGAAATCTACTTACGTTACTTAGTTTACTTATCCTACTTACTCTACTCATCCTCTATGGGACAGACTTCGCCGCTTACTTAACTTACTGTGATAAGGGTTTTAGCTGGTAGGACAGTTACTTACCTTACTTATGTCATTGTTCACATTGACAAGGTCGCCATCTTAGCTTACTCAACTTACTTTGGTATTGGTAGCGTTGCTGGTAGAGCAGTAACTTACCTTACTTATGATACTTAGAATTCTACTTAGGTTACTTAGTTTGCTTATCCTACTTACCCTACACATCCTGTACAATAAGACTTCGTCGCTTACTTAGTTTACTTAACTTACTCTGGTATGGGTAGGGTGGCTAATGGAGTAGTTACTTACCTTACTTACGTTACTTAGAATTCTACTTAGGTTACTTAGTTTAATTAACCTACTTACCCTACTCATCCTCTATGGGGCAGACTTCGCCGTTTACTTAGTTTACTTAGATTACTTAACTTACTCTGGTCTGGGTAGAGTAGCTAGTGGAGTAGTTACTTACCGTACTTATGTTACTTAGAATTCTACTCAGGTTACTTATTTTACTTATCCTACTTACCCTACTCATCCTCTTCTGTACAGACTTCGCTGCTTAATTAGCTTATTTAGCTTACTTAACTTACTCTGGTATGGGTACAGTGGCTAGAGGAGTAGTTACTTATGTTACTTAGAATTCTACTTAGGTTACTTAGTTTACTTAGCCTACTTACCCTACTGGTCCTCGTTGGGACAGGCTTTGCCTCTTACTTAGTTTACTTAACTTACTGTGGTAAGGGTGGTAAAGGTAGTAGGACTGTTACTTATCCAAATTACGTTACTTATGTTACTTAGAATTCTACTTAGGTTACTTAGTTTACTTATCCTACTTACCAGGCTCATCATTGTTTGGGATGACACGGTCGCCAACTTAGTTTACTCAACTTACTTTGGAATTGGTAGCGTTGCTGGTAGAGCAGTCATTAACCTTACTTATGTTACTTAGAATTCTACTTAGGTTACTTAGTTTACTTATCCTACTTACCAGGCTCATTATTTTTCGGGACGACAAGGTCGCCAACTTAGTTTACTTAGTTTACTCAACTTACTTTGGTATTGGTAGCGTTGCTGGTAGAGCAGTAACTTACCTTTTTTATGTTACTTAGAATTCTACTTAGGTTACTTAATTTTACTTATCCTACTTACCCTACTCATCCTCTCCAGTACAGACTTCGCCACTGACATAGTTTACTTATCGCACTTAACTTACTCTGGTTTGGGTAGAGTGACTAATGGAGTAGTTACTTACCTTACTTATGTTATTTAGAATTGTTCTCAGGTTACTTAGTTTACTTATCCTACTTACCCCACTGATCCTCGTTTGGACAGACTTGGCCGCTGACTTAGTTTACTTAGCTTACTTAACTTACTCTGGTCTGGGTAGAGTGGCTAGTGGAGTAGTTAATTACCTTACTTATGTTACTTAGAAATCTACTTAGTTTACTTATCCTACTTACCCTACTCATCCTCTTCGGTACAGACTTCGCTGCTTACTTAGCTTACTTACCTTACTCTGGTATGGGTAGAGCGGCTGATGGAGTAGTTACTTACCTTACTTATAATTCTACTTAGGTTACTTAGTTTACTTATCCTACTTACCTTACTGATCCTCGTTTGGACAGACATTGCCGCTATTTGTTTACTTAACTCACTGTGGTAAGGGTGGTATAGGTAGTAGGACAGTTACTTATCTAACTTACGTTACTTAGAATTCTACTTAGGTTACTTAGTTTACTTATCCTACTCACCCTACTCATTCTCTACAATACAAACTTCGCCACTTACTTAGTTTCCTTATCTTACTTAACTTACTCTGGTATGGGTAGAGTGGCTAATGGAGTAGTTACTTACCTTACTTACGTTACTTAGAATTCTACTTAGGTTACTTAGTTTACTTAACCTACTTACCTTACTCATCCTCTATGGGACAGACTTCGCCGCTTACTTAGTTTATTTAGCTTACTTAACTTTCTCTGGTATGTGTTGAGTGGCGAATGGAGTAGTAACTTACCATACCTATGTTACTTACAATTCTACTTAGGATACTTAGCTTACTAATCCTTCTTAACCTCCTGATCCTCGTTGGGACAGACTTTGCCGCTTACTTAGTTTACTTATTTTACTTAACTTACTCTGGTCTGGGCAGAGTGGCTAGTGGAATAGTTACTTACCTTACTTTCTGTGATAAGGGTGTTACTTAGAATTCAACTCAGGTTACTTAGTTTACTTATCCTACTTACCCTACTCATCCTCTTCTGTACAGACTTCGCTGCTTACTTAGTTTACTTAGCTTTCTTAAGTTACTATGGTATGGGTGGAGTGGCTAGTGGAGTTACTTATGTTACTTAGAATTCTCCTTGAGTTACTTAGTTTACTTATCCTACTTACCCTACTGATCCGCGTCTGGACAGACTATGCCGCTTACTTAGTTTACTTAGCTTACTTAACTTACTGTGGTAATGAAGGTATAGCTAGTATGACAGTTACTTACCTTACTTACGTTACTTAGAATTCTACTTAGGTTACTTAGTTTAATTATCAAACTTACCCTACTCATCATTGTTCGGGGTGACAAGGTCGCCAACTTAGTTTACTTAGCTTACTCAACTTACTATGGTATTGGTAGCGTTCCTGGAAGAGCAGTAACTTACCTTACTTATGTTACTTAGAATTCTACTCAGGTTACTTAGATAACTTATCCTACTTACCCTACTCATCCTCTTCAGTACAGACTTCGCCGCTTACTTAGTTTACTTAACTTACTCCGGTATGGCTAGAGCGGCTAATGGAGTAGTTACTTACCTTACTTATGTTACTTAGAATTCTACTTAGTTTACTTATCCTACTTACCCTACTCATCCTCTTCAGTACAGACAACACGTTTACTTAGTTTACTTAGCTTTCTTAAGTTACTATGGTATGGGTGGAGTGGCTAGTTGAGTAGTTACTTATGTTACTTAGAATTCTACTTAGGTTACTTAGTTTACTTATCCTACTTACCCTACTGATCCGCGTCTGGACAGACTATGCCGCTTACTTAGTTTACTTAGCTTACTTAACTTACTGTGGTAAGGAAGGTATAGCTAGTATGACAGTTACTTACCTTACTTACGTTACTTAGAATTCTACTTAGGTTACTTAGTTTACTTATCCTACTTACCCTACTCATCATTGTTCGGGGTGACAAGGTCGCCAACTTAGTTTACTTAGCTTACTCAACTTACTATGGTATTGGTAGCGTTACTGGAAGAGCAGTAACTTACCTTACTTATGTTACTTAGAATTCTACTCAGGTTACTTAGATAACTTATCCTACTTACCCTACTCATCCTCTTCAGTACAGACTTCGCCGCTTACTCAGTTTACTTAACTTACTCCGGTATGGCTAGAGCGGCTAATGGAGTAGTTACTTACCTTACTTATGTTACTTAGAATTCTACTTAGTTTACTTATCCTACTTACCCTACTCATCCTCTTCAGTACAGACAACGCCGTTTACTTAGTTTACTTAGCTTACTTAACTTACTGTGGTAAGGATGGTATAGCTAGTATGACAGTTACTTACCTTACTTACGTTACTTAGAATTCTACTTAGGTTACTTAGTTTACTTTTCCTACTGACCATACTCTACATTGTTCGGAGTGACAAGGTCGCAAACTTAGTTTACTTAGCTTACTCAACCTACTTTGGTATTGGTAGCTTTGCTGGTAGAGCAGTAACTAACCTTACTTATGATACTTAGAATTCTACTCAGGTTACTTAGTTTACTTATCATACTTACCCTACTCATCCTCTCCAGTACAGACTTTGCCGCGTACTTAGTTTACTTAAATTACTCCGGTATGGGTAGAGCGACTAATGGAGTAGTTATTTACCTTACCTATAGTACTTAGAATTCTACTTAGTTTACTTAGTTTACTTATCCTACTTACCCTACTCATCCTCTTCAGTACAGACTTCGCCGTTTACTTAGTTTACTAAGCTTACTTAACTTACTGTGGTAAGGGTGTAATAGCTAGTATGACAGTTACTTACCTTACTTACGTTACTTAGAATTCTACTTAGGTTACTTAGTTTACTTATCCTACCGACCATAGTCTACATTGTTCGGAGTGACAAGGTCGCCAACTTAGTTTACTTAGCTTACTCAACTTACTTTGGTATTGGTAGCTTTGCTGGTAGAGCAGTAGCTTACCTTACTTAAGATACTTAGAATTCTACTCAGGTTACTTAGTTTACTTATCCTACTTACCCTACTCATCCTCGTTGGGACAGACTTCGCCGATTACTTAGTTTACTTAGCTTACTTAACTTACTCTGGTATGGGTAGCGTAGCTGGTGGAGTAGTTACTTACCTTACTTATGTTGCTTAGAATTCAACTTAGGTTACTTAGTTTACTTATCCTACTTACCCTACTCAACCCAGTTTGGAGTGACCATCGTGCCTACTTAGTTTACTTAGCTTACTTAACTTACTCTGGTATGGTTGTTGCAGCTGGTGGAGGGGTTACTTACATTACATATGTTACTTTTAAGTCTACTTAGGTTACTTACTTTACTTATCCTACTTACTCTGCACATCCTTTTACGAAGTGACCAGCGTGCCTACTTAGTTTACTTAGCTTACTTAACTTACTCTGGTATGGTTGTTGTAGCTGGTGGAGGGGTTACTTACATTACATATGTTACTTATAAGTCTACTTAGGTTACTTACTTTACTTATCCTACTTACTCTGCACATCCTTTTACGAAGTGACCAGGACGCCTACTTAGTTTACTTAGCTTACTCAACTTACTCTGGTATGGCTGTTGCAGCTGGTAGGACATTTACTTATGTTACTTAGAGTTCTACTCAGGTTACTTAGTTTACTTACACTACTCAGCTTACTCATGTGCTGAGATCGAAACCACAATACTTACTTACTTACTTACTTACTTCACTTAGCTTACTTAACTTACTCTGGTGTCGCTGATGTTACTGGTATATCAGTTACTTACAATACTTATGTTACTTACCTTACTTAACTTACTAATCCTACTTACACTGCTCATAGTCATTGATGAAATATATAACCTCAACTTAGGTTACTTATCTTACTTAGCTTTCTCTTAGCATTGTTGGTATGGTAGTAGCTCTTGTCATAAGAGACATGCAAGGTTACTTAGCTTACTTAGGTTACTTAGGTTACTTACGCTAATTCTTGTACTTATCCTGTTATATCAAGATTGACTTTCGTTGGTTTGATTAGTCAACTCACATTACTTACGTTACTTAGCTTATCTTAAGAGTGAGGCTGATACATGTACCATCATTGGCTAGCTATACGCCTACTTATGTTACTCATCCTACTTAGCTCATTTCCGTATTATAGTATCATGCTTCAGTGTTCTGGTCAGCATATTTTAGTTATTTATGTTTAAACTATGTAAAATTGTTCTTTTTATATCAATTAATTAGCTTATTGCACTTAATTTTATGAAGCATGTTTTTTGGATCGAGGGGCATAGATTTTTTGACATCTACTTAGTTTACTTAGATTACTTATACTGCTGTAGTGCCAGGTAAGTAAACTGAGTAACCTAAGTAGAATACTGTAAACTTGCTTATTTTACTTATAGTGTTGTTGTGAAGATCAGTAACGTAAGTAAAATGAGTAGAATTCAATTAACAGCGAAATCAGAGACTCCAGGACACAAGGTCAGCCTCAGCTCAGCTTACTTTACTTATCTGACAATGATGACTGATAAGTAATCTAAGTAAAGTAAGTACATACCTCAAGACTGCTTATTTCGCTCATTTCCGGACGAAAATTGGATAAGTTGTGTAAGTAAACGACACAGAAGGCATGGATAGCGCTTTTAGATGAATTTCAGGACTCGGAGTATGAAGTATAAGCCGATTTTTATTTACCTGGAATTACAAAGGGAAAATCATTTAAAAATCTTATTCTTTGAAACTGCTGGGCCAGGGTGTTTGATATTTGGTATGAAGCTTCATCTAGAGGACCTCTACCAAGATCGTTCAAATTATAGCCCTGGGGCCAAAAATGGTCCCGCCCGGGGCCCACCGGTTTTCATAGACTTATATAGGAAAGTCCTTTAAAAATCTTCTTCTCTGAAGGCTCTGGGCCCAGGTCTTTGATATTTAGTATACATGAAGCTTCATGTAGAGTACCTCTACCAAGATTTTTCAAATTATAGTCCTGGTGCCATAAATGGCCGCGCCCAGAGACGCATCTGTTTTAAACAGACTTACTTCTCAATCAGAGTTATCGGTATCATGAACTGCGCGAGGCCTTTTCGGGATTATATGGTTTGATTTTGGTGTTCATTGCTGGATTTGGGTCCCTTCTGCAACAAAGTCTGTCGGAGCCCGGGTTTTATGGTGACTTGGTATATGGGTTCAGAAAGATATATTATTGCAATGACTTTGGCACCCAGTTTCATGGGGTCGTTCTTCGGGGTGTGTGTGTGTGTGTGGGGGGGGGGGGGTGGCGATTGGGATTGGGTGCAACATGGGTGTTGTGCGGCGGACTGCATGCTTGGTGGTTGGCCCGGTCGCCGTTGGCGGCTTTGCTTCCCTCTTTGGTGCACGCCGGCGGGTGATGCCTCAGATTCTATGACGGTTCAAGCGTAAAGGCTTACTGAGAATTAGAGAGAATTTGATCTGGGGTTGTGTCGGTTGGTGCCTGATGCTCTGACTCTGGTCGGGTCCGTCGGAGTGTAACTGTTGGTTTTCTTTTGCTCCAGCGTTCGGTGGTTTCTTGCTGTCGGGTCCTCGCCGTTGTTTCATTTCTGGTTGTTTGATTTTTTGTGTTCTCGGAGATTTTGCACTGATGAGTTAGGAGGCCTTCGTACGGACAAAACAAATTATTTGTCTGAATCGCGACGGAAGTAAGGATGAGGATTGCAGCCGCGTAGAATCGATTTAAGCCTCCCAGTGGAAATCGTTTCACTGACGTTCCAAGGCGGTTCTTCTGTCGCGGTTTATTTTCGTTATGGTTTGTCTTTGAGTGTGTGAATCGCTATACTTTTTTTTTTTTTTTTTTTTTTTTTTTGCTTTGGATAGCCAATTTGCCATTTTGTGGGAAAGTGACTGACCTTTTGGCTTTCCGATATTGGTGTTTCCATTGGAGTCTAGTTAATTATGTTTGTATTTCTTTGCATTTGGTGTCTCTGATGGGAGCTGTGGGTTAATTGTATCATTGCCTGATCATAGGGAAAATCCTCTTCTCTGAAACTGATGGGCCCAGGTCTGTGATATTTGGTATGAAGCTTCAACAAGGGGATCTCTACCAAGATTGTCCAAATTATAGCCATTGGGCCAAAAATGGCCACGCCCCGGTTTTACATTATCTTACAAAGGCAAATACTTTAAAATTCTTCCTCTCTGAAACTGCCTGGCTCGGGTCTTTGAAATTTGGTATGAAGCTTCATGTAGGGGACCTCTACCAAGATTGTTCAAATTATAGCCCTGGGACCAAAAATAGCAGCGCCCAGAGACCCACCGGTTTTATCTAGATTTACAAAGGGAAAATCATTTAAAATCTTCTTCTCTGAAACTGCTGGGCCAGGGTGTTTGATATTTGGTATGAAACTACATCTAGAGGACCTCTACCAAGATCATTCAAATTATAGCCCTGAGGCCGAAAATGGCCCCGCCCCGGGGCCCACCAATTTTACATAGTCTTACATAGGGAAATCATTTAAACATCTTCTTCTCCGAAACTACTGGGCCTAGGTCTTTCATATTTAGTATGAAGCTTCATTTAGCGGACCTCTTCCAAGATTGTTCAAATTATAGCCCTGCGGCCGAAATGGCCGCGCCCAGAGACCCAGCGGTTTTACATAGACTTACAGAGAGAAAATCCTTCAAAAATCTTCTTTTCTGAAAGTTCTGGGCCCAGGTCTGTGATATTTGGTATGAAGCTTCAAGTAGGAGACCTATACCAAGATTATTCAAATTATAGCCCTCGGACCAAAAATAACCGCGCCCAGATACCCAACGGTTTTACATAGACTTACATATGGAACGCCCTTTAAAAAAATCTTCTTCTCTGAAACTGCTGGACCCAGGTCTTTGATAGTGGGTGTGAAGCTTCATCTATGGCACCTCTACCAAGATTAATCAAATTATAGCCCTGGGGCCACAAATGGCCCCGCCCCGGGGCCCACAAGTTTTACATAGTCTTATATAGGGAAATCCTTCAAAAACCTTCCTCTCTGAAACTGCTCGGTACAGGTCTTTCATAATTGGTATGAAGTTTAATCTAGGGGATCCATACCAAGATTGTTCATATTATAGCACTGGGTAAAAAAATTGCCGCGCCCAGAGACCCACCAGTTTTACATAGACGTATGTAGGAAAAATCCTTTTAAAACCTTCTTCTCTATAACCACACGGCCCAGGTCTTTGATATTTGGTATGAAGCTCCATTTAGTGAACTTCTACCAAGAGTGTTCAAATTATAGCCCTGGGGCCAAAAATGGCCACGCCCAAGGGCCCACCAGTTTTACATAGACTTATATAGGGAAATCCTTTAAAAATCTTCCTGTCTGAAACTGCTTGGCCAGGTCTTTGATATTTGATATGAAGCTTCATCTAGGGGACCTCTACCAGGATTGTTCAAATTATAGCACTGGGTAAAAAAATTGCCGCGCCTAGAGACCCACCAGTTTTACATAGACTTATGTGGGGAAAATCAATTTAAAAATCTTCTTCTCTGAAACCACACGGTCCAGGTCTTTGCTTTTTGGTATGAAGCTTCATCAAGGGGACCTTTACCAAGAGTGTTCAAATTATAGCCCTGGTGCCAAAACTGGTCCCGCCCCGGGGCCCGCCGGTTTTACATAGACTAATATAGAAAAATTCTTTAAAAACTGGTCTGAAATCGCTGGGCCCAAGTCTTTGATATTAAGTATGAAGCTTCATGTAGGGGACCTCTACCAAGATTGTTCAAATTATAGCCCTGGGGCCAAAAATGGCCCCATTGCGGGGCCCACCGATTTTACATAGACTTATGTAGGGAAATCCTTTAAAAAAATCTTCTCTGAAACTGCTTGGCCCAGGTCTTTGATATTTGATCTGAAGCTTCATCTAGGGGACCTCTACCAAGATTGTTCAAATTATAGCTCTTGGGCCAAATATGGTCCCGCCCCGGGGCCCGCCGGTTTTACATAGTCTTATATTGTCTGAAATCGCTGGGCCCAAGTCTTTGATATTTAGTATGAAGCTTCATGCAAGGGACCTCTACCAAGATTGTTCAAATTATAGCCCTTGGGCCAAAAATGGCCCCATTGCGGGGCCTACCGGTTTTACATAGACTTATATAAGGATAGCCTTTAAAAATCTTTTTTGTCAGGAACCGGAAACCTCTGGTCTTTGACGTTTGGTATGGAGCTTCATCTAGGAGACCTCAAACTAGATTGTTCAAATTATAACTCTGGTGCCAAAAATGGGCAATCCCAGAGACCCACCAGTTTTACATAGACTTAGACAGTTTTACATAGACTTAGACAGGGAAAACCTTTGAAAAGCTTCTTGTCTGAAACCAGAAGTCCTAGGCCTTTGATATTTGATATGAAGCTTCATCTAGTGGACCTCTGCCAAGATTGTTCAAATTATAGCCTTAATGAGGCCAAAAAAAGCCCCGATCCAAGGCCCACGATTTTGCATGAACTTGTATTGGGAAATTCTTTAAATATCTTCTTCTCTGAAACCACATGGCCCTGATCTTTGATTGTTTGCATGAAGCTTCGTCTAGTGGACCAAGATGGTTCAAGTTATAGCCCTGGGGCCATAAATGGCCCCGACCCGGGGCCTACTAGTATTAAATAGACTTATACAGGGAAGCACTTTAAAAATCTTGTTCACCGAAACCGCAAGGCCCAGGTTTTTGATATTTCGTATGAAGCTTCATCTAGGGGACCTCTACCAAGATTGTTCAATTTATAGCCCTGGGGCCCCACCCAGGGACCCACCTTTTACATAGTCTAACATAGGGAAAACCTTTAAAAATGTTCTCGTCTGAAATCCTTGATACTTGATACATGTGTATGTAGTTTCAACTGGTGGACCTCTACTAAGATTATTCAAATTATAGGACTGTGGCTAAAATTGGCCCTGCCCAGGGGACCATTTGTTTTCATAGACTTATATAGGGAAAACCGATAATAAGCTTCTTGTTTGAAACTAGAAGTCCAGGCTTTTGATACTTGGTTCTCAGCTTCGACTCTGCCAAGATTGTTTAAATTATAGCCCTGGGGTCAAAAAATGGCGCCGCCCAGTGGCTCATAATTTTATTTGAACTTACATAGGGAAATCCTTTACCCCTTCATATGCCAGTCACAACAATTGCCGTCTGCCGGTTGCTTTGAAAGTCATTGTTGCAAATAATGCAAATAATGTGGACCCAGAGCAGAAACCAGAAGGCCCAGGTCTTTGATATTTGGTAAACAGCTTCGACTTTTGGTACTAGAGACAGTGACGCTCAGGTGAGCGAAATAGGACTATTTGGGTCCTCTTGTTTATTATAATCTAAGTGCATTTTGTGACTCGAACTTTTGATTGACCTAAACTGTTCATAAGTCACTTATATTGTTGTTTAAGACTTCAACACGGCCATTCTTACACATTTTCTTTACACAAGTAGTTCTTGAAATGCAGCAATTCTTACAGGAAGGTTTTACATGATCTTCTAGCAGTTCAGCGAGAAAATGTTGCACATCACATTTTGACTGAGATAATAAATAAAAAGCTAATGGTTGCTAAAGACGGATTCTGATTATTTTACATACTTGAGTTCCATATAAAAAGATCAGTTAATGAATATTAAAAGGTTGCGTAAGGAACTTAGTGGACACTTTGTATGGGAACTTGTGTTTCAAACTTGCTATAAGCACTTTAGTCACAAAAATTAATATAAAGCTGTCCTCAAGATATCGTTTTATTATGTTTCTCATTTGTTTCAAATGAAATTCATAAGAACAGAAAATATTCATCCATAATAATGCTGTGTTTCTTGACTGTAAAAATTGCATTTTTCTAACAATTCAATTGTAGGCTGCGGTTTGAAATATTGTCATAATAATGTAAATGACATAAAATCGGATTTACAAGGGCACTACAAGAGCATGCATCACGATAACAAGTCTGTAAAACGAAGACCCCTCTAAACACCACGTTATATAGAGAAAATTGGGGTTTACAGTGGTATACCTTATTTTTACTCATAAGCTTAGGCTGTGGGTACTCGTTAGAACCCCCTAATTGAGGCGGTTCAAAGGCGCACCCACAATCTATGTTGCAAGCAGAAATAAGTAAGATATTATCGTTTTTAACTAGAATTTGTCATTTCTGACGGGAAGTTGGACGCCTTTATTTCAGACGGACTTTTTTCCTAATGTTTACATGATGAAAACGAAATTTGATAAACACTAGCCAATATTGTTTGTCGGAATGTACATATTAATATCACAATAACAACTACTACTACCACTGATAATAATGTTAATAATGAAAACGATGATGACAATTATTAAACTACTACTACTACTACATGGCCCCCTGCCCATCGGGGTTTGCAGAAATAGACTGGGCTGCATAATGTTTCCACGCAAAGCTGAAGCCGACCGCACATGAGTACTGTACTGGTAAACCGCTTAAAGGTCTGAGCCTGCCCAGACAAAATGGTGCGAGTCGGACAGTCCTTACATGTAAACATTTTGGTTTGTTTGGGCGTCAGGGCTTGAGATAACATTTCATCTAAATGCGGGATAAAAGCTCCACAAAATTTGAAGCAACGTCTCCAAAATGACCTAAATAGTGTTGACAGAGATTCAACAAACTACCACTACTAATTCTACTACTTATAATAATGATAATTTAATACTAAAAACAGTTATGATAATAAGTATACTCTAACGACAACTTTTACTACTAGCCTGCTCAGGTAAAGTGGCGCGAGTCGGACAGCCCATGCATACAGACCCTATTCATGTATTGGTTTCATTGGGCGACAGGACCTGAGGTGTCCCACAAAATTGGAAGCAACGTCTCCAAAATGACAAATAGTGTTGTCGGGGACGTTAAATCTCAAATAAAAAACAATACTACACTTATAATTACTCCCACTACTTCTTCTATTACTACCACTACTACTCGGCCCCCGCCGATCGGGGCTTGAAGACATAGATGGGCTGCATGATGCTTCCACGCAGAGCTGAATCTGACCGCACACGAGTACTGGTAAACTGCTTAAAGGATCTGGCCTGCCAACCCAAAGCGGTGCGAGTCAGACCGTCCATATGCTTATAAACTCTGTTGGTTTCATTGGCACGGGCAGTAAACATTCAAACTTACCTCCACCGGTGGTCAGACGTTGCTTCCAATTTTGTGGGGCTCAAGCCCTGTCGCCCAATCACGGACAGTAAACATTCAAATTGACCTCCGCCGGTGGTCAATTGAAAACAATTTGACTTATATCCGGAGGTCAATTTGAACGTTTCCTGTTATTGGTATTCGTGGGCTGCAAGAAGGTCGCAGGTAAGATTAACCCTGATCAAAAGCATATTTTAAAAATCGGAGAATGTCATGCTATCAGTTTTTTTTTTGTTTTTTTTTTGTACCTGCATGTCCATACCAAGTGTTATTGAAAGGTTTTCAGTCGTTTCGTCGCAGTCATTTTTGTCCCGCCCGCTCTGTGGTGAAATCGAAAGTAGAAAGTCAGCAAACACATGTGAATTTGCTCTGATTGTCCAATGACAAGCTTCTAGTGAGCAATTGTTGTTGCAGTCAGATACTGCGATATCATATCTGCCCCAAAGGCGTACTTTTATAAATCTACACGTTTTCCCTACAATGTTCATGCCATTTTTACATCGGAGGTCAATTTGAATATGAGGTGGTCATTTTGACTAATGCAGATTATAATGTAAAATGATTTTTGAATGAAAATCATGAAATATGGTTCTTCGTGTCGTTTTTTGGTTATGTTTAGTAAAAAGTCATTGGGTCCGTTTTCTGGAAAGAGTCACAGCCAAATTCAGGCTGTCAGTGCGCTCAAACTTCACATTCTCTTTACAAATAGCGCACATTATCGAATGCTCATCTTAATCATTTTGAGCTTTCTCTAGATATTTGTCATCATGGATGAAACATGGGGCCATCATTTTACCCAAGAGGCCAAACAACAATCGAAACAATGGAAGCACCCTGGCTCACCCCACCAAAGAAGGCAAAGACTTACTATCAGCTAAGAAGCTTATGGTCTCTCGGTTTTCAGGGATGCAGATGGTAATTATACTGATTGATTATCTCCATTATTTTGTGCATTCGAGGCTTAGAGCCTAATCATAGAAAAGATTTCGGAATGGAGTGTACAGTCAAATTTTAGTGAAACCTATTGCATAGGATCGGTTTATACATGTACTGCGACGGCTCCAAAATTTGACCCCAGCCTCCACTTATTCTCTCCATTGCATGACTCTACTCCATGAATGCAGAAGCATTGTCCAAATGGAACAACACACTTTAAGTAAGCTTTCCGCGGCGCTTAAGTTTAATGTTTTCCCGTAACTACATCAGAAGTGAAGCATGGTATGTGCCATTGATTGTTTGTCCCTTTTTGGGATAATCTATCAGCAGAATACCATCTGCATCCCTGAAAGCCGAGACCATAGCCGTCCCAGCTGATGGAACAGTCTTTGCCTTCTTTGGCGGGGTTCTTGTTTGTCCTCTGGAGTAAAACGATGGACCCATGTTTCACCCATAGTGACAAATCTCTGAAGAAAGTTAAAAAGATTAAGGATAGCATGCGATAATGTGCGCCGGGTTTGCTTCTGACCAACTGTTTACGACTAGGCTATTTGTAAGGAGAATGTGAAGTTTGAGTACACTGACAGCCTCAATTTGGCTGTCACTCTTTCCAGAAAACGGATCCAATGACTTTATACTAAACATAACCCCAAAACGACAAAAAGAATCATATTACACGATTGTCATTCAAAAAGCATTTCCCATAATCTACATTAGTCAAATTGACCACCTCATATTCAAATTGTCCTCCGATGCAGAAATGGCTTGAGCATTGTAGGGAAAACATGTAGATTTATAAAAGTACATCTTGGGAGCAGATATGGTATCGCCGTATCTGACTGCAACAACAATTGTTCACTGGAAGCTTGACATTGGACAATCAGAGCAAATTCACCTGTGTTTGCTGACCCTCTACTTTCGATTTCATCACAGAGCGGGCGGGACAAAAATGATTGCGACGAAACGACTGAAAACCTTTCAGTAACACTTGGTATGAACATGTAGGTACAAAAAAATGATAGCATGACATTCTCCGATTTTTAAGATATGCTTTTGATACAGAATAATCTTACCTGCGACCTTCTTGCAGCCCACGAGTACCAATAACAGGAAATGTTCAAATTAACCTCCGGATATAAGTCAAATTGTTTTCAATTGACCACCGGCGGAGGTCAATTTGAATGTTTACTGTCCGTGATTGGGCGACAGGGCTTGAGCCCCACAAAATTGGAAGCAACGTCTCCAAAATGACCTATACAGTGATTTTACTGAACTTTTCGAAAGCATTCGATAAAAGTAAACTACTTCAAACTGATACTATGGAAAACGAGGCAATGTGCTTGGCTGGATTCGCGCCTTCCTTGGTGATCGTTCACAAAAGGTTGCTAGGTTGTTGTTGGGTGGGTGGGGGGGTCTGGATCGGTCCCTGTAACATCAGGGGTCTCTCAAGGCTCTGTTCTGGGACCGATCATCTTCTCATCTACATCAATGACCTCCCTGATGACATTTCATCGCAAGTCCGCCTATTTGCTGATCATAAGCTCTTTACCTCGGATGATGGCTGTGTGGGAGACTAGGTGGGACGTGGAATCCCATCCTTCCAAATGTCAGGCGGTACAGGTGACCGAATCGACTGAGAAAGCCTATCAAATGCACTTATAGACTCCATGTTCTCGTGGTGGTTACCAGCGTCAAATACCTTGGGTTTGATGTTTCATGTGGCCTCATATAGACTGGATCACCGGAAATGCAAACAGAACTATTGGTTCCTAAAACGCAATATCAAGACCAAGATGCCAAGGATCAGGGAAGCTGCTTATACAACCCTTTGCAGACCCCAGCTGGAGTATTCTTCTGCTGTGTGGGGTCGGGCACCTGCCTAAAATGCCCGCAAGGGCGTATATGGCAGTATATAGAGAAGAGAAGAAGAAGTGGTATTGCCATGGTCGCTTGGTTCTCTTCTTACTGGCCATCATCGTCGTCATCATCATCATCATCATCATCATCATCGGTGAAGACTGACTGGGACTGTTCTATCAGGATTTGTGCATTCTCTTTGCGGTCATTACATGTTAATGGGGTCATTACATGTTAATGGTGGCACACCAATAGAATCTTGGCGTTTTGATTTGGCGTATCTCCAAAAGGGTTTTGAATTGTTCTCGTTCAAACCTTTCTAAATATGTGTATTACTTCGTCGATGTGGTTCAGTTCAGCATGTGCAAAAGCTTTTTATTTTTCACTTTTTTCTGTGAAGTTTTAAATACTTTGTGCTGTTTAATTTCGATGCGCTTGTTAGAGTGGAACTGGTCACAGGTATCAAATATTTATCGTTATTAAGAGACACTGTATCAGAGTGTATCTTATAAGAGACCGTTAAAGAGGCCTTTCCAGCTCATCTATGCTACTTTTTATGCATATAATGGCGACCTATAACTTTTTTTAAATAATTTTTATCACATTGGCTTTGCATTTAAGTGCACGCTTTCCAGCATTATTGTGTCACAAATTTGTTTGTATTGGAGTTTAACGCCTCAGTCTACACTATTTAGGTCATATTTGAGGCGGTGTAACAAAAGACTGCCAGTGCAGAAACAGTAAAATTCTTTCTTTCCGTTTCGTTTGTATGAATGTTATTTGACGTGTCACCAGTAACTAATGAGCTGGAGGCCCGTCGTGAGCAGTCCTCTTTAACCTTCTTCTGTAAGATACATACAATGTCTGTTAATAAAGATAGGTACTTGACTCCTGTAACAGCGTTGACCAAAACAAGGGCATCAAAAATAAACGAATCACAATATCGTAGGTACCAGTCCTATACTGATGCCCTGAAGAGCTCCTTCTTTCCCAGAACTATTCCTCAGTGGAATAGTCTTCCCTCCTCTGCGGTGAATGCCAAGTCCGCAGAAGAGTTATATGGATATGTCCAAAATGTGAGGTCTGGTATCGACCACCAAATGGTACGGTCGAAAACTTCCAGTTGATTAAAGACCAACTGGATTGCATTAAATCGCAGCATAAGGGTAAAAAAAACTTCCAGGCTGTACTTGTTCTAGGTGACCTCAACTTCAGAGACATTGCTTGGCCCGACAGGCTCAGCAAACAAGGCACAATGCTGAGTCAGTCTGAAGGACAAATATTAATTGACATTATGAACGACCATGGCCTTGAACAAATTGTTAACTTCCCCACTCGTGATAAGAACACATTGAATCTGATCCTTACGACTTTGCCAGGACAATTCGAAGACATTCATTCCCCAGATAAACTAAGTGACCACGATATTGTCTCAGGATATTTAAAAATTCACATCCCACCAATAAAAACACCTCGGAGGAAGGTGTACTCATATCGGAAAGGTGACTATGAAACTATGAGGAAAGATGCACTCAGATTTGCAAAGGAGAAATACTTTAATGGTCATTCAGATGCTCGGTTTGTACAGGAGAATTTTGATTTGATAACTTCTTTCATTCATACTTCGGCCGAAAATCATATCCCCTCAAAAACTAGTAAGTCTGTATCTTCTATTCCCTGGATCACTGCGGAGATAAGAAGAAAAATTCACAGAAGAAATAAGATTCAAGCAAAGGCAAAAAAGACGGGAAGTGGTAAACTCCGGACAAAATTTGGAAACTTGAGACGTGAAATAGAGACCGATATTAAAAATCAGCATGATTTGTATGTGAATAACTTGGTAGGTGATGTAAAGGCAAATCCCAGGGACTTCTACAGATATATCAATAGCCAGAAGAAAGACAGGCAAGGTATCCCGCCCCTTAATAAAAGAGGAGGGAACGGGGTTGCTGAATCAGACTCTGAAAGGGCAGAGGAACTAGTTGGTCAATTCCATGATGCGTTCAATAAAACTGAGTTCACGGAGGTTCCATTGACTGGAAGATCGGTCACATTAATGAATAATATTGTTGTGACAGCTGCAGGAGTGATCAAGTTACTTCAAGGCTTAAACCCCAATAAGGCCTTAGGACCTGATGAGCTTCATCCTAGAGTCTTGAAGGAACTGGCAAATGAGTTGGGTCCAGTTTTGCACACTTGTTTCAACAGTCTCTCGATACGGGTGAAATCCCCAAAGAATGGCTCTTAGCAAACATATGTCCACTCTTCAAAAAGGAGATAGGGCTCTTGCCCATAATTATCGCCCTGTGTCTCTGACTTGTGTTCTGTGTAAATTGCTGGAACATATAGTCTGCTCAAACATCATGGCCCACTTGGACGAACATAAACTTTTGTCAAACAGACAACATGCATTTAGGAAAAGGCACAGTTGTGAAACTCAGCAAAGCATAGTTATTAATGACTGGGCAAAAATCTTGGACAAAGGGGGACAGGTGGACACATTTATTCTGGACTTCGAGAAAGCTTTTGACACCCCTCCTCATGAAGTTATTTGGTTATGGAATTGGGGGAAAGACCCTCAAGTGGGTAGATTCCTTTCTTTGCTACAGAAAACAGCGGGTTGTTGTTAATGGTGAATCTTCAGAGAGGGCTTCAGTTTTGTCTGGAGTCCCGCAAGGGACCGTTCTTGGTCCACTTTTGTTCTCCCTGTACATCAATGATATTTCCACTGACATTGACTCAGAAATAAGACTGTTCGCAGATGCATTACGAAAACAAGCCTATACAAATACAGTGTAACCTTTATCACGGAAAAAAATGAAAATTTTAAGATGAAAAATTGTGATATTTTTTTATTTCTGCTCAAAATATAGAGAAATGAGAAAAATAGGGTTTACCCCTGTAAACCCCAGTTTTACTATATAAAAGTGGGGTTCAAGGGGGGGAGGGGGGGGGGGGGTAAATAATATAGGCGTGTTTTTGTGATGACTGTGTTTGTTACCGGGAAATTAGAGATACAGATGACTCATTGAAACTTCAGGCTGACATAGATAGATTAGGATGTTGGGCCCGAAAATGGTGCATGAGATTTCAACCAGTTAAATGCAATATTATGCAGATAACTAGGAAGAGATCTAATAAAGTTGAGGCTTCTTACACCTTAGAGGGAACGGTCCTCGAGAATGTGGACTCCATTAAATACCTTGGAGTGACAATCTCACACAACTTGAGATGGAATGCTCATATTAGCAACATGTATACTAAGGCAAATAGAACACTTTGTTTCTTCATCAGTGCCCTCAGGATGTAAAAGAGGCACCATATAAAGGTCTTGTTCGCCCAATCTTGGAATATGGTAGTTTATCTGGGACCCCAGTGGAGTGGTCCTTAACAATGAAATTGAGAAAGTTCAGAATAAAGCTGCTAGATTTGTAACAGGCAATTACTGCTTTGAAACTGGGAGCATGACTCAAATACTTGGAAAATTAAAATGGGAGTCTCTCAAGAAAAGGAGAAAAGACAGTAGGCTAATCCTTTTATACAAAGGTCTAAAGGGTGCTGCCAGCATTCCAACAGATGACCTTGTTCCCCCAGCTAGACACTGTAGATATCACCATTCGTTGGCGTTTCAGACCCTTTCTGCAAGAACTGACATTTATAAAGAGTCGTTCTTCCCCAGAACAATTAGAGATCAGAATGCCCTTCCCGATTTGTGTTCTGTGTAAATTGCTGGAACATATAGTCTGCTCGAACATCATGGCCCACTTGGACGAACATAAACTTTTGTCAGACAGACAGCATGCATTTAGGAAAAGGCACAGTTGTGAAACTCAGCTAAGCACAGTTATTAATGACTGGGCAAAAATCTTGGACAAAGGGGGACAGGTGGACACATTTATTCTGGACTTCGAGAAGGCTTTTGACACCCCTCCTCATGAACTACTTAAATCTAAGTTATTTGGTTATGGAATTGGGGGAAAGACCCTCAAATGGATAGAGTCCTTTCTTTGCCACAGAAAACAGCGGGTTGTTGTTAATGGTGAATCTTCGGAGTGGGCTTCAGTTTTGTCTGGAGTCCCGCAAGGGACCGTTCTTGGTCCACTTTTGTTCTCCCTGTACATCAATGATATTTCCACTGACATTGACTCAGAAATAAGACTGTTCGCAGATGACTGTGTTTGTTACCGGGAAATTAGAGATACAGATGACTCATTGAAACTTCAGGCTGACATAGATAGATTAGGATGTTGGGCACGTAAATGGGGCATGAGATTTCAGCCAGTTAAATGCAATATTATGCAGATAACTAGGAAGAGATCTAATAAAGTTGAGGCTTCTTACACCTTAGAGAGAACGGTCCTCGAGAATGTGGATTCCATTAAATACCTTGGAGTGACAATCTCACACAACTTGAGATGGAATACTCATATTAGCAACATGTGTACTAAGGCAAATAGAACACTTGGTTTCCTGAGGCGAAATCTTCATCAGTGCCCTCAGGATGTAAAAGAGGCACCATATAAAGGTCTTGTTCGCCCAATCTTGGAATATGGTAGTTGTATCTGGGACCGCAGTGGAGCGGTCCTTAACGATGAAATTGAGAAAGTTCAGAATAAAGCTGCTAGATTTGTAACAGGCAATTACTGCTTTGAAACTGGGAGCATGACTCGAATACTTGGAAAATTAAAATGGGAGTCTCTCAAGAAAAGGAGAAAAGACAGTAGGCTAATCCTTTTATACAAAGGTCTAAAGGGTGCTGCCAGCATTCCAACAGATGACCTTGTTCCCCCAGCTAGACACTGTAGAAATCACCATTCGTTTGTGTTTCAGACCCTTAGCGCAAGAACTGACATTTATAAAGAGTCGTTCTTCCCCAGAACCATTAGAGATTGGAATGCCCTTCCCGATTCGATTATTTCGACAGCTGAAGGTGCTGATGATTGTGCAGCTAAATTTACCTCTTTGGTTAGAGCTAGGGACTAACTTCCCACATCACAGGTCCTGGTGTATGAATGTCATTTGACGTGTCACCAGTAACAATTCTGATTCTGATTCGATTATTTCGACAGCTGAATGTGCTGGTGATTGTGTAGCTAAATTTACCTCTTTGGTTAGAGCTAGGGACTAACTTCCCACATCACAAGTCCTGGTGTATGAATGTCATTTGACGTGCCACCAGTAACAATTCTGATTCTGATTCTTAAGAGTTCAAAGCCCGCACAGTGTAAGATTGAGACTCAGAGGTATGCGTTTTAGGATACCTCTGTTATGCAGATTGTAATAGTTTTAAGGACGCATCCAGTGCCTCTTTTTCTTATTTTTTTTCTCAGCGAAATTCTAAATTTAGCCACCCAGCCAACTGAGGTAATGGCCAAATGTGACCGACTCGGTATTAGAAGATAGATAGGTAGATTCTGATAAATATTTCAACAAGGTAATACTTGTAATGCTGCATTGCAGGGGGAGTAATCCAATTAATCATCGATCAATTAATTGGTTGAATTCCTACGCGTGCAAATATTAATTGAGTTATTTAGACAACATCTGGTACCATTAAGAATGTTGATTTTTATTCAGAAATATTTGTTTATGTATTTATGAAAGGAAGCAAGTTTCTGTTATGTATTGTTTTGCAGCAGATTTGAAAATAATTAGCGAACTATATTTTAATTTAATTGGCTTCGACCGATTTACACCTAAAATGGCCGTTTTGTTTGGGGAGTCGGATTCAGGTACCCGAAAGAATGATTCAACGGGCCAACAAAGTGACAATGAACATAACTGACATATTCGCCGCTTTATGCAGGTATCTATGATGAACACATAAAAATAATCAGCACAAATTGCCAAAGATATTTCACCGATATTGTTGCCATTGGTGATTTTCATAAATGGGACGTTTCGACCGAAATTTTTATTGATGCGGCCAATCGATCGGTGTGCCATTTTGTATATATTTATTCCTGTTTATGGTCGCCATGCACAAGGCGCGTGAGATGGCAGTCTGATGCAAAACGAATAAGTTCGTAAAGCGCGTTGAATGTATGGCTGTTTATACATTTGCAGATCAATGAAGCTATGCAAAGTGGGTGGGGAAGCTGGGCACCCCGGTGTGGGGGGTACTTCCAATTATTTGCAATATTAGCTTTGTTCCAGTCACAGGGGCCAGTTTCAAGCTTTTTGGAACCTGGAGTGTATGTAATGTACACCTGCGGTAATGGTCAAATGTGACCGACGCAGTATCAGTAGACAGACAGAAACTGGCCCCTGTGGTTCCAGTTTCATATTTGGGGTGTGTGTGTGTCGGGGGGGGGGGGGGGGGGATGCCAATCAGGGTACTTTGCACTAAACAATCTGTAATTGAATGCCAGTAAATTCCTTGGTGAATTTAGAAGCCTCTGTGGTGTGGTGGTTACGCTTTTCGCCTTGTAAGCCGGGGATCGCAGATTCAATCCCTGGGCTTCTCCAGAATCAGAATTGTTACTGGTGACACATCAAATGACATTCATACACCAGGATTGCCATTCCAGACTTTCGGTTGAGTCTTTAAACCAAGGTCCTATCACTGTAGCTGTTGATGGGACATAAAACTTAACACTCACTCACACCTTGGTGAATTGTTTTTCTGCAATTTCCGTGAAACCAATAGCACTATTTACATAGGCAGTGGCTAGCTGTCCGGTACCTGGGTACTGGGTGACCAGCCAACGTGTCTGCCTGTCCGGAACTTGACCACCAGCCAGCGAGTCTGCTTGTGTGGTATTGGGCAGCTAGCCAACCCAACATAGCAATGTCTAGTTGTTGTTGTTGGCTAGCCATCCAGTTTTTCACCCAGGTTATGAATGCTGAATGGCACTTGTATCATTTCCTGCAGAACTTGATGCTCAGTAGTTCCTTCTTGAGACAAAACATCGTTCAGATCCATTTTGAAAGTAAGGCAAATAAGCACAGCTGTATAGGTCATGCCTAAAAAAAGATAGCTGTGTTTCCGCTATTAAACGCGACCGACCCTGCTTCAGACCCTCCTGACTCGACTATTTTTTTGAATAAAAAAACAAAGTAAAAATTAAAACACCAGCTTTACCATTTTCATTTTCAATAGTGTCGTCTTTGCATTTTCCGGTAGTAAATTCGCGTTTTAAGTACATTTTTGTAGTTTTTGGCATTTAGTACCGTCCAAAATACAAAGCTGACTTTTTTGAGCATCAAAATGAATTATGATATACAGAGCAAGTCTCAACTATTTTTTTGAATAAAAAAACAAAGTAAAAATTAAAACACCAGCTTTACCATTTTCATTTTCAATAGTGTCGTCTTTGCATTTTCCGGTAGTAAATTCGCGTTTTAAGTACATTTTTGTAGTTTTTGGCATTTAGTACCGTCCAAAATACAAAGCTGACTTTTTTGAGCATCAAAATGAATTATGATATACAGAGCAAGTCTCAACAGGACAATTTTATTTAACAAAAAAACATGTGCAAAAACAAAAGCTCATAAAAAAATACAGGCCCGACCCTTTTTTTTTTCAGGAGAAAAAAATAAAATAATAAAAAAGTTTCTCCTACCTACCGACCAAAATTTTTTCAGCACAGCTATTTTGTTTTACACCTTATGGTTAATTGTTTGGGTGCCAGAGCTTGAGAGTGTCAGGTAAAAGTGCACAAAATTGTCCACATCTCCAAAATAACCTAAACAGTGTTGCCATGGAGTCAGGGATGTAAAACCAAGTGAAATATAAAAAAAAGATCAGAAGCCATCTGATCAGGATCGACATAGTCATGAAGTCAGTGAATTGAATGAGTGTACTACAGTCCAACCTGTATTTAGCCCATCAGGGCTTGAAGAAATAGATGGAGTGCATGGTGCTTCCAAGCAGAGCTGAAACCGACCTGCACACAAGTACTGGTAAACCGCTTAGATGATCTAAGCCTGCCCAGGCAATGCGGTGCGAGTCGGCCCGTCCATGCTTATAAACCCTATTGGTTTCATTGGGCAACAGGGCTTGAGATGTCATTTCATCTCAATGTTGGGTAAAAGTCCCACAAAATTGGAAGCAAGATCTCCAGAATACACTTTACAGCATTGACGGGGACGTTCAACCTCAAATCAATCAAACAAAAACCTATATTAAGCAAGCACCCAAGGGTTAATGAAAATTTGCTTGCTTAATACAGGTGGATTTTAATGCATTTTCCTTTTTTGGGGAAACCAAATACATGCTTGCTTAAGGCAGGTTGCTTGCTTATTAGAGGTGCCACTAAGACAGGTTTTACTGTATATTGATTGGCTGATACATGTAGTCAGAAATGGGTGTGGCTAAGTTAATTTTTCAGGATAAGGGTTAAACAAAATAAGTCGGCCCCCACCCATCGGGGCTTGAAGAAATAGATGGGCTGCATGATGTTTCCACACAGACTTGGTACCAACCGCGCACAAGTACTGGTTAACCGCTAAGAGGACCTTAGCCTGCCCGGGCAAATGTGTGTGTGTGTGAATTCGGGTTTAACGTCGCTTTCAACAATTTTTCAGTCATATCACGACGGTTTGCCCAGGCAAAGCGGTGCGAGTCGGACCATCCATGCTTATAAACCCTTTTGGTTTCATTGGGTGACAGGGCTTGAGATGTCATTTCCTCTCAATGTCGGGTAAAAGCCCCACAAAACCCTTTTGGTTTCATTGGGTGGCAGGGCTTGAGATGTCATTTCCTCTCAATGTCGGGTAAAAGCCCCACAAAATTCAAAATTGGAAGCAACGTCTCCAAAATGTCCTATACAGTGTTGACGGGGACGTTAAACCTCAAATCAAACAAACAAACGAACAAAACATAATAAGTATGTAGTTTAATCATTGTAAAATCATGACAATTTCCGTTAAATAGTCAATAATTGCAATCAGTGCTCCAGGTAGCTAAACACACATACAGTGAAGCTTCGATTAACGGAGAGTTCATATACCATGGCTAATTTGAACTTTTTCTGAACTCAACAGGGAATTCTTTCTACAGCTTCTGATATCCATACTTAGGATAATTTATCCAGGCTTGTTTGATTTCAAATCGGGCGTCTGATCACTGTTTGCAAAAAGTTCAGCCCTTTTCCGAATAGTTTTTTGAAGAAAACACAACCTGAAACCCCTAAATTTTGAAATGGACTCCTGCTATATATATAAGGTGGAAGATTCCATTTGGTACAATAAGGGTTAATCATCGGTAGTTCAAACTGCCCATATCTTATATAAAATGTATTCGAGTTATTGAAGTTCGACTCGGGCTGCATATATGTGCAAACTGATCATATTCACTTGTTGCCTTAAAGGTGCATTATTGAGTTATTCGGAAAAAATGCTTCCAAAAATAAAATACATATAGCAGGTATTTTTCTTTAAAACAATACAAATGAATGCATTTTATGCAAAAATGCGCACAATTATGATGACAGGTAAACGAGTTTGAGAGGGATTCCCTAACTAGGTTTCGAACACTAGTTAGATCTATTTTTAGTTCGTGACAAAAATAGAACCTCCATATATGACGTTATGCGACATTCATTTTTGGCCTTGTTTGCTTAGGCCATGCATGAATCGGTAAAAATATGACGCTGAATACCATGGCATAAGTAACGACACTCAGAGATGATACTGTCGCCATGAATGTGTAAAGTGACAGATTTATTTTTTGGAACAGAAATTCCGAACACATGTTCAGATAGAAGGGTAAACACGAATGAAAACGACCATTTTCACAAAGCTCTGAAGCTGTATTTGGCACCAAAAGTGTACACATGACAAAGGAGTATGCATTGAAGATAAAAACCAGAAAAAAAAATGAGACCCGGTAGCTCAATAATGCACCTTTAAACTTCTGTTTGTTTGTTTGATTTGGGGTTTAATGTCCCCATCAACACTGAAAAGGTCATTTTGGAGACATTGCTTCCAATTTTGTGGGACTTTTACCAGACATTGAGATGAAATGACATCTCAAGCCCTGCCACCCAATGAAACCAATAGGGTTTATAAGCATTCACGGGCCGACATGCACCGCTTTTCCTGGGAAGGCTTAGATCCACTAAGCGGTTTACCACTACTCGTGTGCGGGTCGGTTTCAGCACTGCGTGAAATCATCATGCAGCCCATATATTTCTTCAAGCTCCGATGGCCTTAAACTTCTGTAGATGGGTTTTGTCTACATGCATATGCGTGTTTGAAAGCACCTTTTCAGTGAGTCTGTTTAATGTTTGTTATTATTTGATTTTCTTTTCAGACCATATGTACAGATAACATGAAGATCAGCAGAACAAGACTTAGACATAACCAAAATCTTCAATGAAAAACTTAAACAATACTGATCTAATGTGTAATTGATAATATTTACATTGAAAATGAATCCAGATTTTCCCCATTAACATCTTGAAAAATTGATTAGTAATAAAAATTTGTTTGGGCTTGTACAATATAAAAAAATTGAATCATGGACAGCAAGGAATCCTCCCGGGAGTCCAGAGACAGATCTCGTTCCGATCATTCTTCAAAGTCTCGGGAGAGCTCACAGTCCGGTTCAAGGTCAGAATCTCGTGAAAAATCAAAGTCTGAATCTAGGTCATCAAAGTCAGAATACTCAAGGTCAAAATCCGATTCAAAGCACTCAAGTTCAAAATCAGAATCTCCAGACAAGAAATCAAAACAGGATGGGTCACAGGCCTCCGACAAGTCACGACAGAGCACATCACCCGGAGAGCCAGAGCATAAGGCACCAATCAGGTTGAAACTCTCGTTGGCAAAGATATACTCTTCATATGTCAGCGATGATTCCAATGATTCAGCAACTTCCAATGAAGAATACGAGGAGCCTCGGAAACGTACCAAGTCAAGGAGAGAGGGCTCAAGTAAAAAGAAAAAGTAAGTTTTCTAAAAAAATGTTGTTAAGGCTTTTATATATAAATTTTATTTATTGGATCTAAATATCTATTTACCGTCATTCATTTTTCTTTCAGTAGGTGTATGTCTTTTAACATTGTAAAATGACGTTAATACAAATTTAGATGTTTTGAAAGAAAATTTAGAAGAAATATTGTAAACCCATAAAATATCCTGCTGAACAGGACAACCCCTGTCTTTGCAAACAGTGTAGATCCAGATCAGATGGCTTCTAATGAAAACATATCAAGTAATTTCATTGGTGGACAGACAGAATTGGGTGTGGCTAAAGCAGTTCATCGGCAGGATAAGGATTAATGAATCTTAACACACAAGAAAATTAAAAAAATCATCTTCATGATGGCCAATAAATTTTTTGGATAGGGGCCATTATTCTGGGTAGGTAGTGTGACAGCATACAGAAAAAAATTTATTGGCGGCCTAATTAGTGTAATATGGGGAAGCATGGAATTCACAACAGAACTGAATATTGTAAAGAGTACAAGTTTTTCTGGGCCAGTTTCTAGCTAGTTTTGACCATTAAGGCCTCATTAGAATAAAACACAGTTTAGTTGGATCTCAAAAATTATATCTTATATCAACAAATGACTATTTATGGTCATTTTTAGAACTATAAAATGCAACAATTTTGATTGGACATAACACATAGGTGGTCATTCTTTATATGATTATAAGTGACAAATAAAATAATTGCATTTATCTACATTGTCAATAGGTTACATGTATGTGAAACTACACATTTTGTTTCTTCAGTTTATATGTAAATATGCATCTGCCATCCAGTATATATAACGTATATACATCCAGTATCATTTTGAAAGTCTGTCAGTACCAAACAGCTGCTGTTGATGGCTGTCAATATTGAAAGTCTGTCAATTGCAAACAATTGTTGTTGATGGCTGTCAATATATATAAAGTCTGTCAGCAAACAACTGCTGTTGATGGCTGTCAATATTGAAAGTCAGTCAGCAAACAACTGCTGTTAATGGCTGTCAATATTGAAAGTCTGTCAATAGCAAACAATTGCCGTTGATGGCTGTCAATATTGAAAGGCTGTCAATAGCAAACAATTATTGTTGATGGCTGTCAATATTGAAAGTCTGTCAATAGCAAACAGTTGCTGTTGATAGCTGTCAATATTGAAAGTGAGTCAGCAAACAATTGCTGTTGATGGCTGTCAGTAACAGCTGGCTTTCAATAGCATATACAGTCAAACTTCGATGTCTCGAACCCCTTTGGGACCATGAAAATCTGTTCGAGACAGCGGTAGTGCGAGCCAAGGAGGGTTATTGTTAGTGCCACTGAAGGCGCGATCCTGGAGATTTGGAAATAGCTACTTAGTTTTCTTTATTATAAATGTATGCTGTGTGTACTTATTAGAAGTGCTCATTGAGGCGATTCTAATGAGTATACACAGCATGCATTAGCAAGATAAAACACAAAGCCTCCTGAATGTTTCCCTCACTATTTCATATGTAAAGGAATTCTCTAGGGACTCAAGAGCGTGTTCGACTTAGCCATGGTATTCGAGCTATCGGTGTTCAAGCGATCGAAGTTCTACTGTATCCATTTTCAAAAATTTTTCCACCTAGGAGCAAGGAAAAGAGGAAATCCAAATCAACAGCGGTTGACCCAGACACACTAGCGCCACCTGAGTTGGAGCTGATGGAGACCGGGGAGAACACCCAGATCAGCGAGGCCGAGGCCAGCCTCTTGACAGACCCCGAACCTCTGGCCTTACAGGAGGAGACTATGGACCTACCGCCAGAGAGTCTGCCTGGGGGAAGTGCATTATATCAGGACCCCGAGGACATGGACTCTCAACACACGTAAGATTCTGCCTAAGGCTGTGACCACATGAGATACCGTAATGATCATAAGTATTGGGACAGATAGGCCTAAGCAAATAGTGCAGATTCAGAAGGAGCAGTCTGATCAGGGTCTACACTATTTGCCATTCCGTTTGCACTTTTTGGACTCTTTGCTGGATCATGAAACGAATTTGTAAAACTTTTAGTAGAATTACAGCAAGTTCTCAAGGTGTCTCAATTTTTTGGATTTTTACGGAAAGCAGTCAATGTTAAATCAACATTTGAACAATGTTGAAAACGTATCAACATAGATTATTTTGCTGAGTAAACATTGTGTGCCTGCAGGGGCTCAGTCTTGTTGAGTACATTTGGCGCTGTGTCGGCCTCAGTGGCTGAAGGAGATATGCCTCTTTCTGGTGTTCAGTTTGTTTGTTTGATTTGAGGTTTAACGTCCCCGTCAACACTGTAAAGGTCCCTTTGGGGACGTGGCTTCCAATTTTGTGGGACTTTTACCCGGCATTGAGATGAAATGTCATCTCAAGCCCTGCCGCCCAATGAAACCAATGGGGTTAATAAGCACCGTTTTGCCTGGGCAGGCTTAGATCCTCTTAGCGGTTTACCAGTACTTGTGTGCCAGTCGGTTTCAGCTCTGCGTGGAAGCATCATGAAGCCCATATATTTCTTCAAGCCCCGATGTGTGGGGGCCACGGCTGGTGACCAGGAGGTGTTGCAAACAGTGTAGACCCAGATGAGATGATGCAGTCTGCAGCATCTCATCTAGGTCTGTACTGTTTGCCCAAGTGCATACAGTAAATAATGTAGGTTGTAACTGTCAGAACGCATAGAGTAAATAAGGTAGGCTGTAACTACTACAAAATTTTAAAGTTGGTATTCAGTGACCTTGTGGTAAATGGTGTAGATTCCACTATTCTCTGAAAACCACCGTGGGGTTGAGCCTTTCTCTGATCACACGTGATGTATAAGTTCTGTAATGGAAGGTCAGCTGTTTCTTGTCTCTGGGTAATACAGCTTTCACCCATCCTTGATTAATGATTAGCTTAACATAAGATAGAAGTCCCTGTGGTGTAGTGTTTATGCTACTTGCCTCATAAACCGGGGATCATAGGTTCAATCCCAAGCTTCTCTAGACCCTCAGAAGAGTCTTTAAACTAAGGTCCCATCACCATATGACCTTAGCTGTTGGTGGCATGTAAAACTCGCACACACTTAACATAAGACCCATGTCCAAATAAAACAAAATTCTCAAAGTTGATAAGTGAATAGGCATTAAGGAGGTTGGATACCAGGGCCTGACAAAACCCAAGTTCTAACCACTTGCCGTTCAGTCAACAGCATCTTTAAAATGGCTAGGAATCATAGTACATCATGTATTCCCTATACATGTATATTCTCCTATACATTTTTCTGGGCAATGGAAATAAAAATCACTGGGGAGGTAACTCTCATCTTGCGATGAAAACTTTAATGCAAGTATCCATATTTGACCTTGATCTTCATTTCATGGTTCACTGACTTTGTGAACCATTGTTTCAAACCTAGTGTTCACCTAATATTCACGTTCATTTCTCAGGAATTAAAACAGCTTCCTTAACCCATTTAGTACCAGAAACCCCAAAACGGGTACCCTGGCAAACAGTGCAGGCCCAGATCAGACGCCGCAGAAGGCCGCATCTGATCAGGGCCTCCACTGTTTGCTAAAAGTTCAGCCATTTTCCTAATTAATTTTGAAGAAAACACAACCTGACACCCCTAAATTTTGAAATGAACTCCTGCTATATATAAGGAGGAAGATTCCATGTGGTACTAAAAAGGGTTAATGATACTTAGTATAAACTCGAATCTAGGGATGACAACTATATTGCAAGCATCCATATTTGACCTGTTGTTCTTCAAATTCGTATTTGGTACACGCTTGCAACTAGGAATGACAACTTTTATGCAAGCATCTGTTTATTCAAATAGTTTGGTGTGCCTCCCCCCCTCCCCCCACCCCCCCCCCCCCCCTCAGCAGGTGTGACATAGCCTTCTGTGGAGTTCTTGTATAAGTTTGTGGTTTATTGCTTCATATTTTCCAGGTCAAAAATGTGTGCATTTTGTGCTTGTGGGGAGAGGTCACTGCTAGGTCAGGGAAGTATGGACCATTATGACCCCACACCTGGGTACAACGCTTTCCGAAAGTCCACACAGAAGTCCTCAAAGAAGCTTTCCTCGGAAGTGGAGGATCCGGGACAGGATAGGGGCCCTAAGCCACTGACTTCACGGAGAAATAGGACTTCACTGAAAGTTTCAAGGTAAAGATTTTAAACCATTGCATACGGGAAACCCCTAAAGGGGCACCTTGGCAAACAGTGCAGAATGTGGCACCTCAGAATGTGGTGTCTGATCAGGGCCTGCACTATTTGCTAATAGAACTTTCCCTTAAACAGAGAATAAAAACATAAAAATAAGCCTGATACCCCTTATATGACAAATGGACTTTTCCAACATATAGCAATGGAAGAGTCCACTAGTATACAATGGGTTAATGTTCATGGAAATATGAACAACATCAGGTCGCAAGCAAAGTTAGTGAACCCCATAGTGGTTCACTTTAGGGGTTCATTTAAACTCTGCTGGTGACCTGATGTTGTTCATGGCACAAGCAAAGTTATGAACCCCAAAGGGGTTCACTTAAACTTCGCTGTTGACTTGATGTTGTTCACAATTCAATGGAAGTTAAATAAATTACCTTTATTGCTTATATTTACATATTTTCTATCCGTTATGTGACAAAAAACATCCAGTTTAAACTAGACACCTTGAGGACTTGCTTTAATTCTCCTAATATTTTAACAAATTTGTTTCATCACGATCCAGCAAGGAGTCCAAAAAGTGCAGACAGAATGGCAAACAGTGTAGACCCTGAATTTAAAAATTTGGACTCCTTGTGGAATTGCTTTAATTCTCCTAATATTTTAACAAATTTGTTTCACGATCCACCAAGGAGTCCAAAAAGTGCAGACAGAATGGCAAACAGTGTAGTCCCTGATTCTGAAAATCCAGACACCTTGAGGATTTGCTGTAATTCACTTAAAATTTTAACAAATTTGTTTCAAAATCCAGCAAGGAGGCCAAAAAGTGCAGACAGAAAGGCAAACAGTGTACACCCTGATAATGATAGGAGCAGTCTGAACTGGGTCTGCACTGTTTGCCAAGGCCTGACTGTCCCAATATTTAGGATCATTATGTTACATGTAGTCTTGGATAGTTTGAGCACTTAGGGTAAACCATTGAACCAAGTCAGGAAGCATAACAGGGAATAAATTAAGAATAACTTTACATTTTCTATAAGATAAAATTGTATTGTAATAGTCATTAGAATTGCTTCAATGAGTCAATTCTGATGACTTTACAGAAACTCAGTATACATTTTCAAGAAAAGAGAATCTCCTTAAATTACCATAATGGCCCTATTTACCACACATGCTACTATAAGAACATGCCCAAGTTATTTTTGGAAAGAAAATGCACAACCACCTCACAATTTCATATTGAGTGTTGGTGCATTTTTACCCAGACAGTCATATGTATATTTGGTGAACCCCTCTGCTGAAATTAACTCGACCTGTAATGTGTCTTACCTGCTTTTTGTTGTTGTTTTTTGTATCGAGTTTGCTCTTATTGGGTAGATTTTTCACACAATTTTATTTTATACAATTTTGGAGAAAAAAATAAGCTCACGGTGTGAGACAACACAAAATGACCCACAAGGGTTTACATGTTTTTAAATTCCAAAACTTTAAACCAAAAATCTTTAAAACACTGGAGTGTATGTTGTGGGTAGAGATATTAACCCATTTGGTACCGAAGACCCTAAAAGGAGTACCCTGGCAAACAGTGCAGGCCCAGATCAGATGCCACAGAACGCGGCATCTGATCAGGGCCTTCACTGTTTGCAAAATGTTCAGCCATTTTCCAAATAAATTTCAAAGAAAATACAACCTGACACCCCTAAATTTTGAAATGTACTCCTGCTATATATAAGGAGGAAGATTCCATTTGGTACAAAAAGGATTAAGCTGACAAGGCTTTGAACAACTTGGTACTTTATGTGTAAGAAATAGATCAGCTCTATCTGTGATTTGTTGAGTAAGAAATCACAGTTTGGAGGTCATTTGTAATGTAGACAAATCACGTGTGCGTACAACTGACCTCCAAACTGTGATTTATTACCCAACAAATCACTAGCTAGAGCTGATCTATTTTGATTCTAACACGCTGAAAATCGACAATAATATTGTTGTTTCTTTCAAATTCTCGAAACCTTTTGCCAAATCCCGCAAAAATATTGACTGTAATACATGCATTTATGTCCTTTTGTAATGTTTACGATGTGAGAAAGTGACAATACACCGTCTAACGTCAAGGGATCTATGAGTGATGTCATAAATTACCAGCTTTTAATGACGTCACTCGTTGCCCTCTTTCACACCGTTATTTGTTGCATAATAAAACATGGTTTCTTCCCATTGCCTATATAGGCGTGCTGTGTTAGAATTGCTTATTTTATTTGTCAGAGATGACCTCAAGTCCCTTCGGCAGCCGAATGATGACCAGTCCGAAGGTTTTGATGAGCTTGCAACAGTTGGTTACCCAGAAGACACAGATGTTTCCACTGTCATCGAACCCTCAGGTAATTTTTACTCAATCAGGGGAAAATCAGTCGGGGGCCCGTGTGCTTCAAAGCATCACTTACACAGATGATTATCCATAGCAGCGTGTGTCCGGGTTTTTCGAAGCATAGCTTACCGACTTTGTAAATGGCCAAAATGTCAACTGTTCTAGTAAGACAAATATCTAATATTGCTGGAAAAATGTGAGTAGTGTTTGCTTGGTGCTAAATCATAAAGGGATCTGTTTGTCCATCTGCTCATTTGTACATTTCTTTGTCCAGCTGTCAATATTTGTGTCATCCCTACCTTCGACCATACTGTCAAGTCCGATTTGGACTGCACAGGTATGACAGTGATTCCGTGTTTGAACTTTTTAGCTAATTCAACGTCCTAATACAGTGGAGTTTTTACTGAAAAAATGTCAGCAACTCTTGCATTTGCAAAAGCTACTCGCATTTTTGCTGAAAAAATCATTGTTTGTCTCAGAAGAAATAAGGATATATGTCACTCTCTTCATTAAAGGTATGTGTTTATACAAAAACTCATGTTCAGTGAAATTCCACCATACAGACTACCTAAAATTAAGACTAATTCTGCTTTGAAAAGCTTATTCAGTAGGTTGCAGTTATTCTTTCTTTGTGTTTTCTGCATAAAGTGTCGTCTGGTCATGGACCACCTTTTGGACGTTTCTATAGTGGTCTTTAAGACCACTTTTTAACAGTCACAAAGGTGGTCTTAATATAGGAATTTTATTGTGTATAGTTTATGTAGCAAAATGTTTTTAAGTCCTTTCATTGTACATGTACTGTTTGCATTCAGTTGTCAAATGAAATTTTATAAACATTGTTTAAATAAAAAATGTCCAAAAATGTTAAAATTTCTGTATAATCTATACATTTTGTTCGAATGTAGCACAGCTGTTTTACTAGAATGGTTTCTGCAATGGACACCAACAATAGCCTTATAAAGTGGTTGTAGGTACCACTATAATCATAGCAAAAGATAAGGGTCGTATTTTTTGATAATTGAAGGATAGTTTTTGTAATGACTACCCACAACATAGGTTTGATAGAGAAATAAGGAAAACTATCCTTAAATTACCACAAAATACTTAACATATCTGTAGCTATGTATAATTGAGGGATAGTTTTTGTCAATTCTCCATAAAAACCTATGTTGTGGGTATTCTTTAGAACCACCTCAGCGAGGCAGTTCTAATGAATACCCACAACATAGGTTTGGGTATTCATTCGAACCGCCTCAGCGAGGCAGTTCTAATGAATACCCACAACATAGGTTTATATAGAGAAATAAGGAAAACTATCCTTAAATTTTCGCAAAACTTCCTCCCCTGCCCATCGGGGCTTGAAGAAAAATATATGGGCTGCATGATGCTTCCACGCAGAGCTTATCCGACCCACACACGAGTACTGGTAAACCGCTTAAAGGATCTAAGCCTGCCCAGGCAAAGGGGTGTGAGTGTCGGACCGCCCAGGCTTATAAACCCTATTGGTTTCATTGGGCGAGAGGGATTGAGATGTCATTTCATCTCAATGTCGGGTAAAAGTCCCACAAAATTGGAAGCAACGTCTCCAAAATGACCTTTACAGTGTTGACGGGGACGTTAAACCTCAAATCAAACAATAAATCGCAAAATACTTAATCTTATCTGTTGCTATGTATACAATGTAATTTGACCATTATTTTCAGGTCATGTATGGGCACATCATTGCTGTGCAGCCTGGTCAGAAGGTGTTCTGCAGACTGAAGATTTTATGCTACAGTATGTAGACAAAGCTGTTGTTATGGGGCTTTCCAAGGTAAACTATTGTTTTTTGTTTTGTCATGCCTGGTATAAACATGGCACAATATACTTTGTGGACTATTTGTCAACCTTATTGTTCACCCTATTATTCAAGTCCATTTCTCAAGAACTATATGAGCATCATTAATGATACTTGGTACAAACTTACATCTAGTGATGACAACTTCATGCAAGTTTCGGTGTTTGACTTTGACGTACATTTCATGATTTGGTGTTTTTGTGCCCCCAGAGGTGTGAAATAGCCTTTGATGGAATTTGAATCTGAAGACTCTTTCATCGGGTGATTAGGAAAAAACCATTACCCAAAATCAGGGTTTTAATTAAAATTTAAAAGCAGTTTCGCAAGCAGTGTAGATCCTAATGAGACAGGGAGGCGCTTCACATGAGTACCCACAACATACAGAAATAAGAAAAATATCATTACTTTTTGGATGAAAAAAGTGCCTTATTTGGAACTCTGTTCAATGGCTTGTTTTCCATGGCTAAATCAAACACATTCTTGGGTTGCCGGCCTTGGTAGCTCAGTAGGATGCACATCTGACTGGTGATCAGGAGGACACGGGTTCGAAACCTGCCGGGGCCGGCAACATTCTCATGAAAATTGATCATGAAATCTTTTCTATGGTTATTTTCTCCCTTCGGCTGTTTCCAGAAGGGCAGTTGTCAGTTTCTGGCGAAAGAATGTGCACTGTACTGATTAACCGCTTAAGCCTGCCCAGAAAAAGTGAGGATAGGGTTAACTGACCAGCTCAAAATGACCGAAATAGTGTTGACTGGGCCATTAAACTCACAAACAAACATTCTTGGGTAATTAGGGAAATTTCCCAATAACCCGAAATTTTATTTATTTTTAACCCATTTTTTAACGGAAACCCCAAAACGGGTAGTTGGCAAACAGTGCAGGCCCAGAACAGAGAATGCAGCTTCTGATCAGGGCCTACACTATTTGCAAAATGTTCAGCAATTTACTAAATCGATTTTTTGAAGGTAAAAACAGCCTGACACCCCTAAACTTTGAAATGGACTCCTGCTATGTAAAGGGTTATGATATGCTTTAAGCATGGCATGATATAGGAGTCTGTTATTCACTTGGTTAGTTTGTCAAATTTTCAACATTTGCAACAACTCTTGCGTTCAACCAAATGTTCAAGTCTACACAGGACATAGGAACAAGATTTCTGCCTAAGTTATGGCAGTAGCTAAGGTAAGTATTTTGTGATAATTTAAGGATAGTTTTTGTCAGTTCTCCATAGAAAGCTATGTTGTGGGTATTCATTAGAGCCGCCTCACTGAGGCGGTTCTAATGAATACCCACAAGGTGGATTTCTATGGAGAAATAAGGAAAACTATCCTTCATTTATCACAAAATACTTACCTAATCTGTTGCTATGCTTAGTCAGTTGTGTCATAGCATAAGGCAGAATTCTTGTTTTTATTTTGTGTGTGCACCCTTTAGAATCACCTCATTGAAGCAGTTCTGATGAGTACACACAATGTACCTTTTAGAAGATTGAAAAATGCCTTTAAAGGCATTTATTCTTGACTATTGAGGACTATCATTTCATTACATAATATTATGTAGCCCTCAGTGCTGACTGAAGAGAACTCCTCTGTCTGCAACAGGTAAGGGGCCTCCTTGGAGAAAATCAATAATTGACTAACTGTTAGCTAGAGTGTACCTTATTGATTTTCCCCTTTAGTGCCTCAGTCAGGGGATTCAACAGGAGCTATTAATCACCCTATTAAAGGCCGCCTTTGATCTGATATGTACAGTATATCGCAGGGGGCAATAAAACAATTATGAACACATGGTGTATCCTACTGTCTAAGAATAAATGCCTTTAAATTATGTCTGCATACACCACAACCTCATTTTAACACTGTTATAACACAGTTTTGGATATAACACAGTTTCAAGATGGATCCCCAAAATGTATAATCTATTCATTTTTGTTTGGATATATTTGTTTGAAATGGGGTTTAACATCCCTGTCAACATTATTTAGGTCATTTTGGAGATGTTGCTTCCAATTTTGTAGGATTTTTACCTGACATTGAGGTGAAATGACTTCTCAAGCCCTGCCGCCCAATGAAACCAGAAGGCTTATATGCATTGGACGATCTGACTCACACTGCTTTACCTGGGCAGTCTTACTTCTTAGCGGTTTACCAGTACTCATGTGTGGTGAGATTCAGCTCTGCGTGGCGGCATCATGCAGCCCAGTCTATTTCCCCAAGCCCCGATGGGCGGGGGCGAGCTTGTTTGTTTGGATAAAACAGGGTTGTTTAACTAACACGGTTTCTGCTTTGGACCCCATTAATAGTGTTATAAAGAGGTTTTGGTGTACTTGCCATTAACCGTTAGTGGCTCAGACTTCATGTCACAAACAAGTTTGATGGTATATACTTAAGTTAATTTTGTAGGGATCTAGATCAATTCTAGTCATGAGAAATGGCATACTGGGACCACAGCCTGGTCAACCAGAACACTTTTGTTTTCTGTTTCAGAGATGCAGCTACTGTTTACGCTATGGTGCTACAATAAACTGTCGATATTCGAAATGCAATAAAATATTCCACTACCCATGTGCTTCTGCAGGAGGTTGCTTCCAGGTAACACTTTCAATGTCAGTAGTATCTTTTTGGGGTTGATTGTTAAACAGCCAAGCCAAAGTTATAAAGCGCAGTAGCTTGTCAATTCTGAAGTTCATGTGACTATCACTGACTTGTTTGAAATCCAGGAACAGTTCTTCGTGAATAACTGCTATATATTCTTATTGCTTTGAGGTCAGAAAGTTGTGTAATAGGGTTGTGTATACAGTCTGGACTGGAATCGTGCATTTGGTTTGGAAAACAGTGTAGACCCAGATCAGATGCCACAGTATGCAGAATGTTGCATCTGATCAGGATCTACACTGTTTTCTTACAGTACAGGAATTTAAGCCATTATATGCGGGGAAACCCCTAAAGGGGTACATTTGCAAACAGTGCAGGCCCAGATCAGACGCCGCATTCTGCGGCGTCTGATCAGTGCCTTCAATATTTGCTAACAGAATTTTCCGTCAAAAATAGAATAAAAACGAAACAATAGGGCTGACACCCCTTATATGACAAATGGACTTGTCCAACATATAGCAATGGAAGAGTCCACTAGTATACAATGGGTTAAGGGTTAAACAAAACAGCAGGACAATTTTTCCAGCCTGCACTCAAGAGACAATCAGCCCACCAGTGCTGACAGTACATGTACTTTGATTGGTTCAAGAAGAGCTATTGTACTGTCCCCTGGTGCCAGTATTGATGGCTACATAATTGTCCACAAATACAAGTTTGCATAAACTGTTCTTAAAGTCTGATATTTTCAGAATGTTCGTTCTTGCCAAGTTGACTGTGCTGTTTTAACTCCAAAAAAAAAAACACTTCCGCAAACCAAGATCTATAGCTCTAGTTGTAATTAGGGATATTTAGGGATAAATATTAATTTTAAACTTTTCTCCAAATGGCTGTGTATGAATTTTATCTGGGGTGTCATCTTTAATGCCTTTGATTTCTATATTGTTTGGTAACCGTAAGAATGCAAGTAAAAATAAATGGGGTGAACAAGTGTTTGCTACTACAGTAGAACTTCGATGGGTCAAACACCGATGGCTCGTTTACCATGGATGTGTCGAACCCATTCTTGAGCCCCTAGCGAAATCCTCTACATAAGAAATAGTGGGGGATAATTACGGAGATTTTAGTCTTTTATCTTGCAAATGTATGCTGTGTGTACTCATTAGAATCGCCTCGATGAGGCGATTCTAATGAGTACACACAGCATGCATTTTCATTATAGAACACCGAAAAGATGTCTAATAGTATCTTGTTATGTCTCCTGACAGTAACCTCAGTGGCTCGAACTACCCCTGTCTCAAACAGATTTTTGAGGTCCCTAAGGTGTTCGAGCCATTGAGGTTCGACTGTATAAAGAATTCAATGAAGACTAGTACATTAAATAAAACAGGGCTTTTCCCTTAATATTAAATTAAAAATAGAGGACATTTGTTAGAATCATCTTGGAGAATCTGGCAGATGTCCACAACATTTTTCTTTGAGTAGTGTTAAATATAATATTTCTTGAATATTTCTGTCCCGTTTTGAGCTTAGGATTCGTTCCATTGAAATTGTCGCCATGAGTTTTATAGAGGACCTTACATGAGTTTTCATGTATTATTGAATTTATCAAACGAGTTGAGAAAAAGGGATAAAATGCGAGGCTTTGCCGAGCATTTTAACCCTTTTCCTCAACGAGTTTAATAAATTCAATAATACATGAGCACAAATGCAAGATTCTATTTGTCATATGACATTTAAAACGCATTTTATTCACGATTGTTTACAAAAATATAAATATTCCATCATTAGTATACGCGACGTCGTTAAGGATGTCGTACATGTAACGTTACAGGACGTATCTAGCTAATTTGCATATTTAATCCACTAGTGGATTATCGAAAATATTACATGGCGTTATTACACTCTCAAACGCGACATCATATGATAAATCGTTATATCCAATGATGATATTAAGAGGTTTGACTGTATTTAATGGAGTCTTTTTATTTAGGAACCGTGTACGGTAATAAAATTTAAACATTGTTTATTTCAGGACATCCGGTCCCTTTCATTGTTGTGTCCAGATCACACGGATGAGGCCCAGACTATAGGTATGTCATTGCAGTTTTAGAAGTGATGTCAAACGTAGCTGACTATCATTATACTATCTAGAAAACTATTAATTGCATGGCATACTTTACCAGATTACCAAAGAATTAGACTGGCCTTTGCTTTAACACTTTGCATAGCTTCAGATAAGGTGCTTTTTGTCGCACCTGCTATTAGCATGGCGCGATATAGGTGCCCAGTTTTCCGTTCGTTCGTCCATCCATTTGTCAAGGCGTCAACATTTGCGACCACCCTAGCGTTCACCCTAATGGTCAAGTTTATTTCTCAAGAACTATAAGAGCGTCATTAATGATACTTGGTATAAAACTTGTATCTGGGGATGACAACTTACATGCAAGCATCCATATTTTACCTTGACCTACATTTCATGGTTCACTGACTTTGTAAAATATTGCGACCACCCTAGCGTTCACCCTAATGGTCAAGTTTATTTCTCAAGAGGTATAAGAGCTTCATTAATGATATGTGGTACAAACTTGTATCTGTGGATGGCAACTAAAATGCAAGCATCCATATTTGACCTTGACCTACTTTTCATGGTTCACTGACTTTGTAAAATATTGCGACCACCCTAGCGTTCGACCTAATGGTCAAGTTTATTTTTCAAGAACTATAAGAGCCTAATTAGTGATACTTGGTACAAACTTGTATCTAGGGATGGTAACTTAAATGCAAGCATCCATATTTGACCTTGACCTTTATTTCATGGTTCACTGACTTTGTAAAATATTGCGACCACCCTAGCGTTCCCCCTAATGGTCAAGTTTATTTCTCAAGAACTATAAGAGCTTCATTAATGATATTTGGTGCAAACTTGAATCTGGGGATGGCAACTTAAATGCAAGCATCCATATTTGACCTTGACCTAAATTTCATGGTTCACTGACTTTGTAAAATATTGCGACCACCCTAGCGTTCACCCTAATGGTTAAGTTCATTTCTCAAGAATTATTAGAGCTTCATTAATGATACTTAGTACAAGCTAACATTTGAGAATGGAATCTTTTGTGCATGCATCTATGTTTGACCTTGACCTAGATATCATGGCTCGATGACTTTGCGCCCCCACAGGCGCGACATAGCCTTCGGCGGAATTCTTGTTTTATTCAAAAGAGTACTGATATTTTTCTTATTTCTGAGTGAAAACATGTTGTGGGTACTCATTAGAAGCACCTCACTGAGGTGCTTCTAATAAGTACCCACATGTTTGGTGAGGCGCTTCTAATGACTACCCACATGTTTGGTGAGGCGCTTCTAATGAGTACCCACATGTTTGGTGAGGCGCTTCTAATGAGTACACACATGTTTGGTGAGGCGCTTCTAATGAGTACACACATGTTTGGTGAGGCGCTTCTAATGAGTACACACATGTTTGGTGAGGCGCTTCTAATGAGTACACACATGTTTTTGTGAAGAAATAAGACCGAGGCGCTTCAAATGAGTACCCACAACTTATGTTTTCATGCAGAAATAAGAAAAATATTTTGTAGATACCCCCTCTTAACTGGGGCTATGACTTTGTTTCTGAAACAGAATCGTCAGTTTTGCATGTAGCAGCTGTCCATTTCGATATTTAGGAACGTTGGGTTGTGTTATTTACAAAACATTATTCAGAAACTGGCTAAACTTTATGCGAACAGTTAAGGTCCTGATCAGATGCCACACTTTGCGGCATCTTATCTGGGCCTGCACTGTTTACCAGTCTCCTGCTTGTGGTTTCTGCATAAAAAATGGGTGGTGGCATGGGATTACAGTATATTTTGCAATATGTCTTTACCCATTTTGTACTGAAAGGAATCTTCTACCTTATATATAGCACAAGTCCATTTCAAAATTTAGGGGTGTCAGGTTGTTTTTTCTTCACAAGTTATTTGGAAAATAGCTAAACTTTTTGCAAGCAGTGTAGGCCCTAATAAGATGCTGCATTCTGCGCGTCTGATCTGGGCCTGCACTGTTTGCATATTACCCGTTTTGGGGTTTCCGGTACAAAATGTCTCAGTAGGAAGTACATTGCATGACACTCTAGTTTGACAGAACACAAATGCCCTACCCGGAGCCCGTAGCCCTTAAATCTTAGCTTGATCTACACTGTTAACAGGATTTTCTGACAAAAAATAGAATAAAAATGAGTAAAAAGATGCAACACCCCTTAAATGACAAATGGACTTGTCCAACACATAACAAAGAAAGAGTCCAGTTTACGAAGAAAAGAATTTACTTAAGGGGCACTCATTCTAGACTCTATTGATAAGGGTGACTAAATATTCTTAAAAGAATTACCTCCCTTTATAACATAGCTGTTCATCTTGATTATGCATGTTGAGATTGGTGAATAGTCTTTTAGTCTAAAATAGCTTCAGTAACATATCTTAGTTTGTATATATAACCATTTAATATACCTCATTAATATTCATAGCTATTCTAGAATTCTAATTGGTTGAGAGCATGTCACACGCAAGGCAATAAATTATCTTCTTATATACTCAGAGAATGTCCCGTTTACTTTCTACAGAAGTTACCGGTCAATATTTTTCCATATTGCCCGTAGTCAAGTTCATATTGCCCGTAGATAAGCAGCCACGTTCACAATAGAACTACATTCAAATTTGTCCATTTCGAAGCTAAAAATCGGCAGCCATCTTGTCGTGCGTATCGACTGAAAGAACGTAAAACCAAATGAATATAGGCTCTGGCAAAGTCCATTAACCGCATTTTATGCTGTCAAATATGACCTACCTGCAATCTGTTTAGATTTTCAATACTTTCTTCTAAGAAATCAGGAGTATTTTGAAAGAAATATATCCGACGCTTCGGAAAAAATGGCGTCCTGAAATTGGAAACGTCAATGTTTTTAATGACTTCATATCCACCAACGTTAACATCGTCTTCAGTTTTGCGCCATTGGGCGTGGTTTTTCAACGTGTAGGGAGACACTTAACGACCTTCATTATTTTCCATTTCAAACCACTTAAAGATATATAATCTGATTTTACATTCAGAATTTATACCAGACAATCCTGAATTCAAGCTGACAGTTGAATTTTTGGGTATATAATAAAAAGGTTAATTACTTTATATTGTGAAATATTCGGCACTCGTTCATATGGCGAAAACGCACTCGCAAGCTTGTGCGTCCTTCGCCATATGAACTTGTGCCGAATATTTCACAATATAAAGTCAATAACCTATAAATATTCCCCTGCAATATTCTTCTTATTATTATTTGACAGCTTGGTCGACTGATGACAAAGGTAATGTTGGTTTTATTGGTGTCGTTTCCTCACCTTTGTAAATTTCTCGTTGCCGTAACATACCCATGCAATATAATGCTGTCTTCAGTGAAAGTAGGGCTGGCCTTGGTGGCTCATTTGGATAAGCAGCTGACTAGTGATCAGGCGGTTGCAGGTTCGATTCCCGTTGAGTCTGGTAAATTTCTTACGTGGAGATTGATCAGATCATAAAACCTTCTCTACATTAATTTTCTCCCTTCCACTAATTCAGGAACAACAGTAACTGTTGTCAGTTTGTGGCAAAAGAATATGCATTACACTGGTTATCGCCTCCGCCGATCAGGGCTTGGAGAAATAGATTGGGCTGCATGATGCTTCCACGCAGAGCTAAATCTGACCACACACAAGTACTGGTAAACCGCTTAGAAGGACTAAGCCTGCCCAGGCAAAGCTGTGTGAGGCAGATCGTCCAATGCATATAGGCCTTCTGGTTTCATTGGGTGGCAGGGCTTGAGATGTCATTTCATCTCAGAGTCGGGTAAAAGTCCCACAGAATTGGAAGCAAAGTCTCCAATATGACCTAAACAGTGTTGAGGGGGACGTTAAACCCCAATTCAAACAATCAAACTACACTGGTTAACAATTTAAGTCTATTCCTGCCCAGGAAAAAGTGATTTGATAAATTGACTGGCTTGATATAATCTAAAATGGTGTTGACTTAAATGTTAAACTTGAAAAATCAGTCATCTAAGCCGCTATGTAACCCTTCTGAAGAAACCATCTGATCAGGATCTACACTGTTTGTCATGACATTTGTGGACTGAATAAATAGATTATACCAAGTAATTTGATTGGTTGATAGTCAGAAATGTGTGTGGCTTAATTTATTCAACAGGACAAAGGTTAATACATGGTTTGAAAAACTATTCACAGTACCTGTGATACACCCCCTAAGGCCCATACAAAATGTTATCACATGAGATCAAATACATTGTTTTGCTGGAAGAAAATGTTTGCAGTGGACTCTAGGGATTTTGCACAGTTTTTGCAATATAACATGATGAAAGGTGAAAGTTTGTGTCACAACCATAGCAGATGACATTTTCAGATATTATTTTTATGCCCCCCGAGAATCTTTGATTCGGGGGGGCATATAGTATTTGCCCTGTCTGTCTGTCTGTCTGTCCGTCCGTCACAAAAACTTTAACCTAGATCATAACTTCAGAAGTATTTGACCTAGCCCCATGAAACTTCACACACTTATTCACCATGACAAGGGCTACATTATGACCAAGGGCCATAACTCTGTCATAATTGTTTTGCTGAATTATCTCCCCTTAAAATTTTGCAAAAACTCAGAAATTGGCTCCCACATGGGGCATTGGTCATCTATAGTGACAGCTCTTGTTTTATTAGTTGGTTGATTTGAGGTTTACCTTCCCCGTCAACACTGTAAAATCATTTTGGAGACATTGCTTCCAATTTTGTGGGACTTTTACCCGGCATTGAGATGAAATGACATCTCAAGCCCTGTCGCCAAATACAACCAAAAGGGTTTATAAGCATGGACTGTCAGACTCGCACTGCTTTGCCTGGGCAGGCTTCGATCCTCTAAGTGGCGGTTTCAGCTCTGCCTGGAAGCATCATGCAGCCAATCTATCCATTTATTTCTTCAAGCCCTGATGGGTAGGGGCCATTTTTTATGCCCCCCCCCCCCTGTCGTCCATCCTTCCGTTTGTCCATCCGTCCGAAACCTAAACACAGTCATAACTTTCTTATTTCTCGATGGATTTTGAAATTACTTCGCAGAAATGTTAACCATTAGAGACGATGTGTTGTGCGCAAAACCCAGGTCAGTACCTCCAAAGTCAAGGTAGTACTAAGAGGTCAAAGCTAAAAAAAAGGTCCAAAACTTAAATGGGGTCAATAACTTTCTTATTTCTGGATGAATTTTGAATTACTTGGCAGAAATGCTAACCATTATGAGACGATATGTCACACACAAAACTCAGATTCGTACCTCCAAGGTCATGGTCGTACTTTGAGGTCAAAGATCAAAAAAGTGTCCAAAACTTAAACATGGTCAACAACTTTCTTATTTCTGGATGGATTATGAAATTACTTGGCAGCAATGTAAGCCATCTGTCTCACACTGAACCCAGGTCCGTACCTTCAATGTCAAGGTTGTACTTAGAGGTCAAAGGTTTAAAATAAAGGGCCTGAAACTTAAACAAAGACAATAGCTGTTTCTGGATTGATTTTGAAATTACTTGGCAGAAATGTTAACTATCATGAGACGATGTTTCGTGACCAAGGCCCAGGTTGGTACGTCCAAGGTCATACTTAGAGGTCGAAGGTAAAGAAAAACGTCTTTTTCTTCTGTCTGGGTATTCTGAATGGATTTGGAAATCACTTGTTAGAAATGTTAACCATCATGAGTTGATGTGTTATGCGCAAGACCCAGGTTGGTATGTCCAATGTCAAGGTCATACTTAGAGGTCAAAGGTGAAGAAAAATGTCTTTTTCTTGTGTCTGGTTATTCTGGATAGATTTGGAAATTACTTGGTAGAAATGTTAACCATCATGAGTCAATGTGTCATGTGCAAGACCCATGTTGGTACATCCAAGCTCAAGGTCCTACTTAGAGGTCAAAGGTAAAGAAAAGTGGGTTTTTTTATGTGTTTTTTCTTGTGTCCGCTTAATATCTTTGTTGTTCCTGGATGGATTTGGAAATTACTTGGCAAAATCTTGAGACAATTTGCTTCGCGCAAGGCCTAGGTCCTTCCTTACCTGTAAGATCAAGGTCATACTTAGCGGTCGAAGGTTAAATACTAACATCCAACATATTTTCAGGCAGCGGCGTTCTTGTCCTATGGACGCATTTCTAGTTTATTATTATTATTATTATTTGGAAGATAAGGCTAGGAATTTCATTGTGAAGATGATTCACATGAAATGCCATGCCTGATATTCTCCCTAAAAACAATAAAAAATCAGAATATCATCTGCTTAATTTTGCTTGGCGTTCTTTGTTTACTGCACTTTAGTAGCTTCTGACCACTGAGCTTAGGGCCTCTTTGTTCAGAGCAAATGAAAATGTTTGTTAAGTAAACTTTCTAAGTTTATTTTCGCAAACATGAACCCCATGTTATAATCTTGGTCACTGTAACAGTTTTTGACCATAACCATTATTCTGCTGTTCACGACAACCCCTACCTTTGCAAACAGTGTTTGTTTGTTTGATTTTGGAGACATTGCTTCCAATTTTGTGGGACTTTTACCCGACATTGAGATGAAATGACATCTCAAGCCCTGTCGTCCAATGAAACCAATAGAGTTTACAAGCATGGACGGGCCGACTCGCACGCTTTGCCTGGGCAGGCTTAGATCCTCTAGGCCGTTTACCAGTACTAGTGTGCGGTCGGTTTCAACTCTGTGTGGAAGCATCATGCAGCCTACCTATTTCTTCAAGCCCCGATGGGTGGGGGCCATTTCAAACAGTGTAGTCCAGATCAGATGGCTTTTGAAGAAGCCATCTGATCAGGATCTACACTGTTTTTCGTTCAGTTTGTGAATTCAAATGAATAAATCACATCAAGTGAATAAATCAAGTACAGTAGAACTTCAATGGCTCGAACACCGATGGCTCGTTTACCATGGATGTGTCGAACCCATTCTTGAGCCCTAGCGAAATCCTCTACATAAGAAATAGTGGGGGGCAATTAAGGATATTTTAGTCTTTTATCTTGCAAATGTGTGCTGTGTGTACTCATTAGAATCGCCTCGATGAGGCGATTCTAATGAGTACACACAGCATACATTTACATTATATACCACCGAAACGATGTCTAAAAGTATCTCGTTATGCCTCCTGGCAGTAACCTCAGTGGCTCGAACTACCCCTGTCTCGAACAGATTTTCGAGGTCCCAAAGGTGTTCGAGCCATTGAAGTTCGACTGTATTTGGTTGGTTGAAATGTAAATGTGAGTGGATAAATTCAATTTATGCAGCAGGTTAAGGGTAAACACAGTTTTGAATTGGATTCAAAAAGTATTTTAGCCAAACAAAATGTAAAGATTATGAATAGAAAAAAAAAAACTAACGGATTTACTGTATGTATTCAGACTGACAGGCCTGAGCAAACGGTGTAAACCCAGATGAGATGCCACAAAATGTGGCATCTCATCAAGGTCTACACTGTTTGCCACTAATTCAGCTATCTTAAGGCACCACATCTGGTAGTTATTTGAACTTTTTCGTTCAAATTTTAGGCTGCATGATGCTTCCACACAGAGCTGAATCCGGCCCGCACACTAGTACTGGTAAACCGTTTAGCGGATCTAAGCCTGTCCAGGAACTGCAGTGTGAGGCGGACCGTCCATGCTAATAAACCTTATTGGTTTTATTGGGCGACAGGGCTTGAGATATCATTTCATCTCATTGTCGGGTAAAGTCCCACAAAATTGGAAGCAACGTCTCCAAAATGACCTTTACAATGTTGACGTGGACGTTAAACCTCAAATCAAACAAACGTTCAAATTCTAGAACAAGTATAGTAAGGGTGTCTGAATATTTAAGGTAAATACGATATGCAATTGCTTTTAGCAAGTTGTATAGGAATTCAGCTTTCCGTCCATTCATTCGTTCATTCATCCTTCAACATTTGTGTCGACGCTGGGGTCAGTCTTAATGTTCAATGTGTTCTAAAAAGGTAGTCTGTTGGGAGCATGGCGTACACAACAGTACTGAAAACTATAGAGTGTACAAGCTTTTCTGGGCCAGGTTTATCTTTGGTTTTGACAGGCCTCATCAGTGACCCTCCAATATTTTCAAAATTCCACAATGGAAACAATGATTCCAAAGAACTAGAAAATATAATTGACCCTTTAGATGCTGAGAAAAAGTACATCTGAAAATGTCCTCTACTTATGTTGTCTGCTGATTTTTTTTGCAAACTTTTTAAAAATATTTTTGCATACAAGCAAACAGTGTGGCCCCAGATCAGACTGCCTATACAGGATCAGTCTGATCAGGTTCCACACTGCAAAAAATTACTTTTAAGGTAACCGGCAGACGGCAAAGCAGACATTTGTCGTGATTGGCATTTTATGGGTTAACACTGATGAAGGGTAGGGAGACTTTTTATGGTCACCACACATTGTCGTAAGACCAGCTGTAGCGAAGTATTATATGTTAGTTTTGCCAATCGTGTGGGCGACAAAGCCGTCAATTGAATTCTTGTTTTATTTATGGATTTCTGTTTGGAGATAATATGACTGTTCTACTAACACCAATTTTATGTTGCAAATTAGCTGCATCTAAATTTGTGAAAAGTTGTGTCAAAAACATAAGTGATCCTAACATACCACGATTTTATTTCCATTTTAACATTTTGTTTGGTTGCTATGGGAGGTGGTGGTGGTGGTTTCCTTTATTCTTTTACCATTACAGGTCGGAATTCAGGAGAAAATAAGTCTGATGAACCATATCTGTTTCCTTTGAAATGTGCCAGTTTTCCTTGTGGTTTCAGTATTTACATACATGCATGATTTTTGTAGTGCCCACTTTTGGCATGATATGATATAGGAGTCCAGTTTTCACTCTGTTCGCTCGTCTGTTTGTCAGCCCGTCAACATTTGCTATGTACCTAGCTTCTGCCCTTATATTCAAGTCCATTACTTGAGAACTATAAGTGTTTCTTTAACCCATATATGACAATGGAATCTTCCACCTAGTAAGTTTGGATTGGTCCATTTCTAATTATGGGGGTGTCAGGTTTGTTTTTGTTTGTGGCAAATTTTAGAAAAATGAATGTTCTTTAAGCAAACTGTGTATACCCAGATCTAATGCCGCATTCTGTGGTGTCTGATCTGGGTCTTCACTGTTTGCCAATGTCCCAGAAAAGGGCCGCTAGACATATATAGTTTAATGATACCTAGAAGAAATCACAAACTTCTGTGTATAAAAAGACATTCATAGTCATGAAAGACACAGTCTTTATCTAAGCCGGCCTCGGTAGCTCTGTAGGATGCTGGTCTGACTGGTGATCAGGAGGATGCAGGTTCGATACCTGCCGGGGGTCGGCAACATTCTTTCGTGGAGATTGATCATGAAATATTTTCTACGGTCATTCTCTCCCTTCTGCTGGTTCAAGAAGGCAGTTGACAGTTTCTGGGGAAAGAATGTGCACTAAACTGGTTAACTGCTTACGTATAAGCTTGCCCAGGAAAAGTGTGGATAAGTAAACTGACCGGCTCAAAAATGACCTAAAATAGTGTTGACTGTGCCGTTAAACACGAATACAAACAAACCAAAAGTCTTTGTCTAAAGAGTGGTCATTTCATATCACATTCATGAAACAAGCCTTTGGCAAGTTCATAGATTTCATATGAAAGCACTTTAGTTTAATATAGGATTTTCATTCTGTTTACATCATAAGACCAATTTTTCCAGCCTTTATTCTGCACAGGAAGCTAATTATGTCTTCAACAAAAATCCGTAAGTTGTCACAGATGACATTAAACTGTTTTGCAGATACATGTATCTAACATGTTATTGTATGAGTTTAACCCATTTCGTACCATACCCCAAAACTGGTATTTGGCAAACAGTGCAGACCCAGATCAGACGTCTCAGAACGCAGCGTCAAAAATATGTCAAAAAAAAGGTGCGATCAATAACTTTTTTATTTCTGGATGGATTTTGAAACTACTTGGTAGAAATGTGGGCCATCATGAGACAATCTGCCTCACACAAAACCAAGGTCCTTACCTCCAAGGTCAAGGTCATTTTTTAGAGGTCAAATGAAAAAAAGGGTCTAAAACTTAAACACCGTCAGTAACTTTCTGTGGATTAGTATGAACATAGACATATTTTCAGGCGGGTGCATTTCTAGTTTCTTCATGTGACTTATATTGCATAGGCTATATATTCATAGGCTTTATATAATGCATAACTTGTTGGGTAGTAAACTGACCGGCTCAGTATGACCTAAACAGTATTGTTTGGGCCTAAATTCCAAACTAAACAAGCAGTCAAAGCACTGACAGCACTGGTGAGTTTGATTGTCTCTTGTGCAGGCCGAAAAAAAATGGTCCTGAATGTGGTTCTAGACTGTTTCTTTTAACCCTTAAATTCCTGTATTTTGTTCAAAAAGTGTAGAGCCTGATCAGACACCACATTCTGCAGCATCTGATTTGGCTCTTAACTGTTAACCAATGTTCCAACACATGCGCCATGTCATTGTTTTACAATAAGCTTTCATTTACACAGCATTCTGATGTCAAAGTAACAAGAATAGCCTGGGTATTTTCTGTTTGATCATTGATATTCACATGGACATCAGCAGTGAATAGTTTCTGTGCTTAGTATCTTTGGGTCAGTTGACAGGCAATCAACCAGAAATAGAAAAAAATAAAAAGTGCATGATGCTGCTCATATTGCATAGGTATGTTTAAATTGTACATAATTTGATGTTTGTTGTTGTTTTTTTGCAGCCGGAGAGGAAGCCCTGTGTGTTGTTTGTAATATAGTAGGAAATATACATGAACAGCTGTTCTGCACCAGCTGTGGTCATCATTATCATGCAAAATGCCTCCACCCTCCCGTCGAAGTGAATCCCATCGTCCGAGCTGGTTGGCAGTGTCCAGACTGCAAGATCTGTCAGATGTGTAGGTGAGTATCTTGGCCGATTGAGCTTTCTTAACACAAGCTAAGTTGAATAGAATTTTATCTTAGACAGTTCATGTGGTATGTACTCATTGGAGTAACCTCAATTCTAATTAGTACACACAACATGCATTTATTTTAGAGAAACTCAAAAAGTTATCCCTTTAGCCCATTTGGTACCGGAAACCCAAAAACAGGTACCCAGGCAAACAGTGCAGGCCCAGATCTGATGCCGCAGAATGTGGCTTCTGATCAGGGCCTGCACTGTTTGCAAAAAGTTTAGACATTTTCCAAATAAATTTTGACCAAAACACAGTCTGACTCCCCTAAACTTTGAAATGAACTCCTGCTATATATAAGGAGGAAGATTCCATTTGGTATAAAAAGGGTTAATGGCTCTTTACCTAGTGCTATGATTGACTCTCAGTGGCTCAAAGTACAGTAAAATTCCTATATTAAGACCACCTTTGGGGACTGTTCAAAAGTGGTCTTTAAGACCACTTTTGAACAGTCCCAAAGGTGGTCTCCTAGAAGGAGACACTGGGTGTAGACAACACAATGAAAGAATAACTGAAACCTTCTTAATAAGCTTTTAAAAGCAGGTTAATAGTGGAATTTTCCTGTACATCTGTCTCAAAAATATTTTTAATGATCACAAAGGTGTTCCAGCTTTTGAAGTTCCAGTGCATACAAGAGAAGTAAGCGTCCATTTTGAAATTTAGGGGTGTCATGTTGAGTTACAGAATGGCTGAACTTTCTGCAGACAGGGAAGGTCCAGATCAGATGCAGCACAATCCGAAGTTTGTCCGTTTTGGGGTTTCGCATCTAAAGTAGGTTAATGAAGTGTTATTGACATAGTACACATGACCCACTTTACACAGCATATAAGGCCTCTTGGTTTGTTTGTTTGAATTGAGGTTTAACGTCCCAATCAACACTAGGTCATTTTGGAGACATTGCTTCTAATTTTGTGGGACTTTTATCCGACATTGAGATGAAATGACATCTTAAGCCCTGCCCCCAATGAAACCAAAATGCCTAGATGCATTGGACGGTCGGATTCACACCACTTTGCTTGGGCAGGCTTGGTACTAAGCGGTTTACCAGTACTTAGGTGTGATCAGTTTTAGCTCTGTGTGGAAGCACCATGCAGCCCAATCCATTTCTTCAAGCGTCATTGTGCGGGGTTGGATAAGGCCTCTTGGCTGATGCGGGTCTGACTGGTGATCAGGAGGTTCTGGGTTAAATTCCTGCTGGCTCAAGCAACATTTCTTCATTAAACATTTTCTATGGTTATTCTCTCCCCTTTTCTGACTCAAGAAAGACAGTTGTCAGTATCATTATCTGGCAAAAGAATATGCACTGCACTGGTATTGGTATTTCAACTGCTTACACCATCAGGGGAGGCAACTCCTGCAAAAGTATTTTTGTCTCCAATGTCAATAGGGGTCCACTCTTAAAGGAAAGAATTTGCTCCTGAGGAGCAAATTCTTTCCTTTAAGAGTAGACCCCCTTTTTAGCTCGCCTGCGCCTGTACGAAGTACAAGGAGAGCTATTGTTGTCACCTCGGATGGCGTGCGCGTGCGCATCACACTGCGTTAAAGTTTTTCAAATGCTTATATCTCAACAGTCACTCATCACAGAGCACTCATATTTGGAACTTTAGTACCTGGGAGGGTCTTCTGATGTTCAAAGAGAACAGACCTCTGGGGTCTTGCCCCGGGGTGGGGCTTGGGGTCAAAATCTAGAACACCTATGTAATACTGTGTTAAAGTTTTTAAAATGCTTATATCTCAGCAGTCACTCATCACAAAGCATTCATATTTACAACTTGGATACCTAGGAGTGTCTTCTGAGATTCCAAGACAACACACCCCTGGGTTCATGCCTGGGAGTGGGGATGGGGTGGGGCTAGGGGTCAAAATCTAGGACAACTTTGTAATTTGTTGTATACCTTTCCCTTATGCTGACAAGTTATAGACAGAATTGGTTATACATCAGCCAACCAAGTGACATTGGTTCAAGTGTAAAAGGGTGAAGGTCATGATGACCTATATTTCACGGTTCAGTGATTTTACCTTTTATCTTGAAGACTATTTGTTGGAGAAATGTCATACCTGGGATATTAGTTCCATGTGACCCCATGATTGACCTCAAAATATATCTAGGTCACTGTGACCTATATTTCATGGTCCAGTGATTTTGACTATTATCTCGAATACTATTTGATGGAGAAATGTCATACCTGTTCCATGTGACTCGATAATTGACCGCAAAATATATCAAGGTCAGTGTGACCTATATTTCATGGCTCAGTGATTTTGCCTATTATCTCGAATACTATTTGATGCAGAAATGTCATACCTTGATTATAAGTTTTATGTGACCCGATAATTGACCCCAAAATATAACTAGGTCAGTGTGGCCTATATTTCATGGTTCAGTGATTTTGTCTTTTATCTCGAATACTTTTTGATGGAGAAATGTCATACCTGGGTTATTAGTTCCATGTGACCCCATGATTAACTTCAAAATATAGCTAGGTCAGTGTGACCTATATTTCATGGTTCAGTGATTTTGCCTATTAACTTGAATATTATTTGATGGAGAAATGTCATACCTGGGTTATTAGTCCCATGTGACCCCATGCTTGACCTCAAAATATGTCTAGGTCACTGTGACCTATATTTCATGGTTCAGTGATTTTGTCTATAATCTTGAATTCTATTTGATTATGAAATGTTACACCAGGATTATTTTTTCCATGTGACCTGATTAATGACCACAAAATAAATCCAGGTCATTGTGACCTATATTTCATGGTTCAGTGATTTTCCCTATTATCTTTATTACTATTTGATGGAGGAATGTCATACCTGGCTTGTTAGTTCCATGTGACCCCATGATTTGCCTCAACATATATCTAGGTCACTGTCACCTATATTTCATGGTTCTGTGGTTTGCCTATTATCTTGAATACTTTTTCATGAAGAAACATCATGCCTGGATTATTTATTCCATGTGACCCTATGATTGACCTCGAAATTATATATCTTAGTCAGTGTGACCTAAATTTCACTCTGCCAAATTGAATACTATTTTTTTTTTTTTTAGAAACTTCAGTCCTGAATTATAAGTTCCATGTGACCAGATGATTGACATGGAAATATATCTAGGTCAGTGTGACCTATTTTCATGGTTCATTGATTTTGCCTTATAATTCATACACATTGTGATTCTGAAATGTAATATCTGGCATATATGTTCCATGTGACCTGATCACTGACCTCAAAATGTATCTAGGTGTGTGTGACCTATATTCCATGGTTCAGTAATTTTACCTTATATATTGAAGGCGCGAAACAGGCGAGCTATGCTGTCTGGCGACAGCTCTTGTTCAGTGGGACAGGGCTTATAGAAAAGCAAACAGGAAGTCCCAAAAGTTATCTCCCTTTGAAAAATGGCAGGAAAATCTGCCAGGTGTTCCCATTCCCCTTAAGTAAAAATCTGCCCAGGAAAAAATGTGGTTAGTTAAACTGATCTGCTAATTATGACCTGAATGGTGTTGACTGGGGCATTAAACTCAAATTCAAATTCATAGCAACAGGTAAGGTGGGTAGATATTTTATGATAATTGAAGGATAGTTTTTGTCAATTCTCCATAAAAACCTATGTTGTGGGTATTCATTAGAACCGCCTTGCCGAGGCGGTTCTAATGAATACCTGCAACATAGGTTTCTATGGAGAAATAAGGAAAACTATCATTCAGTTATTAGCTCCACTGGCCGAAGGCCAGCGGGAGCGGGGCTATTGTCATGGCCCTGTGTCCGTCGTGAGTCCGTGCGTTAACTTTTTTTATTTAAACATCTTCTCCTCCTAAACTACTGGGCCAATTGTAACCAAACTTCACAGGAATGTTCCTTACATAGTCCTCTTCTAAATTCCTTCAAAGAATTTTGTTACACCCAGAACTCTGGTTGCCATGGCGACAAAACCACAAAAAATTAAAAATCTTTAAAAATCTTCTCCTCCAAAACCACCTGTTGGATTTCATTTTTATTTTGCATGAATGTTCCTTGGGTGGACCTCTTTCAGATTCCTTGAAGAAATTTTGATCCGACAAAAAACATGGCCACCATGGGCGGGGCTTATTTTCACTATTTAACATATAGTGTAATGCTAAAACATCTTCTCCTCCTAAACTACTGGGCCAATTGTAACCAAACTTCACAGGAATGTTCCTTACTTAGTCCTCTTCTAAATTCCTTCAAAGAATTTTGTTACACCCAGAACTCTGGTTGCCATGGCAACAAAACCACACAAAAAATTAAAAATCTTTAAAAATCTTCTTCTCGAAAACCACCTGTTGGATTTCATTTTTATTTTGCATGAATGTTCCTTGGGTGGACTTCTTTCAGATTCCTTGAAGAAATTTTGATCCGACAAAAAAACATGGCCGCCATGGGCGGGGCTTATTTTCATTATTAAACATATAGTGTAATGCTCAAACATCTTCTCCTCCTAAACTACTGGGCCAATTAAAACCAAACTTCACAGGAATGTTCCTTACTTAGTCCTCTTCTAAATTCCTTCAAAGAATTTTGTTAAACCCAGAACTCTGGTTGCCATGGCAACAAAACCACACAAAAATTAAAAATCTTTAAAAATCTTCTCCTCTAAAACCACCTGTTGGATTTCATTTTTATTTTGCATGAATGTTCCTTGGGTTGACCTCTTTCAGATTCCTTGGAGAAATTTTGATCCGACAAAAAACATGGCCACCATGGGCGGGGCTTATTTTCACTATTTAACATATAGTGTAATGCTTAAACATCTCCTCCTAAACTACTGGGCCAATTGTAACCAAACTTCACAGGAATGTTCCTTACTTAGTCCTCTTTTAAATTCCTTCAAGAATTTTGTTACACCCAGAACTCTGGTTGCCATGGCAACAAAACCACACAAAAATTAAAAATCTTCTTCTCAAAAACTACCTGTTGGATTTCATTTTTATTTTGCATGAATGTTCCTTGGGTGGACCTCTTTCAGATTCCTTGAAGAAATTTTGATCCGACAAAAAACATGGCCACCATGGGCGGGGCTTATTTTCACTTTTTAACATATAGTGTAATGCTAAAACATCTTCTCCTTTTAAACTACTGGGCCAATTGTAACCAAGCTTCACAGGAATGTTCCTTACTTAGTCCTCTTCTAAATTCCTTCAAAGAATTTTGTTACACCCAGAACTCTGGTTGCCATGGCAACAAAACCACACAAAAATTAAAAATCTTTTAAAATCTTCTCCTCGAAAACCACCTGTTGGATTTCATTTTTATTTTGCATGAATGTGTCTTGGGTGGACCTCTTTCAGATTCCTTGAAAAAAATTTTGATCCGACAAAAAACATGGCCGCCATGGGCGGGGCTTATTTTCACTATTTAACATATATATTCTGCAAAAGTACTTGTCGGATTTCATTGTAATTTGGATCAGACAAAAAACATGGCCGCCATGGCCATGCCCCACATGGCCGCCATGGCCATGCCCCTTGGCTCATTAGCTTTCAAAGACTTGTAAGGGGAAAAGTTTTAAAAACCTTCTCCTCTCCTCCAAAACCGCTCAGCTCAATGGATTTAATTCTTACTTTGCACGAATGTTCCTTGAGTGGACCTTTGTCAGATTCCTTGAAGCAATTTTGATCAGACAAAAAACATGGCCACCATGGAAACGCCCATTGGCTAATTAGCTTCCATAGACTTATAAAGGGATCTTTTTTTTTTTTAAATCTTCTCCTCCAAAGCCGCTAAATGGATTTCGTTCTTAATTTTCATGAATGTTCCTTGTGTGGACCATTGTCAGATTCATTGAAGAAATTTTGATCAGACAAAAAACATGGCCGCCATGGCCATCACCTTTGGCTCATTAGCTTCCATAGACCAATAAAAGGGAAAAACCTAAACAATCTTCTTCTCTGAAACCATAAGGCCTAAAGCTAAGACATTTAGTATGTAGCAAAGTTATGTGGTCACCTACTATGTCCTGGGAACTATGCCTCTGGAGTCTGAATTGGCAATGCCCCGGTGCTTAGTAGCTCCCATAGACAAATAATGAAAAAATCTTGAAACTTTTCTCCTCTGAAACCATAAGGCCATGAGCTTAGTATGTAGCAACTTGAAGTATTCAACTGCATAAATCCTGCCAACCATGCCCCTGGGGTCCAATTTGGCCACACCCTGAGGCCCATAAGCTCCCATAGACTTATACTGGGAAAAACTGTCAAAAATTTTCTCTGAAACCATCAGTGCCCAGAGCTTAGATATTTAGTATGCAGCAACGTCAAGTGCTCACTCACATAAATCCTGCCAACAATGCCCCTGGGGTAAAAAATGGCCACACCCAGAGGCTTATTAGTTCCCATAGACTTATAATAGGAAAAACTAAAAAAAGTCTTCTTCTCTGAAACCATAAGGCCCAGAGCTTTAGATATTTAGAACGGAGCAATGCCAAATGGTCACTCACATAAAGCCTGCCAACCATGGCTCTGGGGTCCAAAAATATAGAATGGACATTCACTTGTTTTTTTTTCACCCATTGCATGTGGGAAAACCCTAAACGGGTACCTTGGCAAACCGTGCTGGCTTAGATCAGACCCCACAGAACACCATGTCTGATCAGGGCCTGCACTATTTGCTTACAGAATTTTCTATCAAAAATAAAAAAAATAGGCCTGACATCCCTTATATGACAAATGGACTTGTCCAGCATATAGCAATAGAAGAGTCCACTAGTATACAATTGGTTAATGTAATAAATATGACAATTGTCTGAAGTTAGCCGGTGGAGTGACAGGCCCTCTTGGGCCTCTTGTCATAAAATATGTACCCACCTTATCTGTTGCTATGTATATTTTTTTTTCAGGCAACCTGGCGATGACAGTAAGATGTTGGTATGTGATATGTGTGACAAAGGCTATCATACTTTCTGTTTGAAACCTGTGATGACGACTATCCCGAAGAACGGATGGAAATGCAAGGTGAGAGAAACAGATTTGTCAGACTGATTGATTGTATTGGATTTAACCCATTCATTACCAGAAACCCCTAAAGGGGTACCTTGGCAAACAGTTCAGACCCAGATCAGACGCCACAAGTTTTGCGGCGTCTGATCAGGGCCTACAATGTTTGCAAAAAGTTAAGCCATTTCCCGAATAAACCTCGTATATAAGGTGGAAGATTCCATTTGGTACAAAAAGGGTTAAACTACATGTCAACCATTTTGGGTCATTTGTGTCGTCCCCCAGAGAAAGGGAGATAGAAGAGATAGGAGAAGAGATGAAAGGGACAGGGGAGGAAGAGGAGAAAGAATAAACCCTTTTTGTATCAAATGGGCTCTTCCTCCTTATATATACCAAGTGTCCATTTAAAAAATTTAGGGGTGTCAGGTTGTATTTTCTCCAAAATTTATTTCAGAAAATGGTTTAACTTGTCAAAAACAGTGTAGGCCCTGATCAGATGCCGCATTCTGCGGCATCTGATCTGGGCCTGCACTGTTTGCCAAATACCCGTTTTGGGGTCTCCAGTACAAAATGTGTTAATGGGTTAACTACCTGTTTTGGGGTCTCCGGTACAAAATGTGTTAATGGGTTAACTACCTGTTTTGGGGTCTCCGGTACAAAATGTGTTAATGGGTTAACTACCTGTTTTGGGGTCTCCAGTACAAAATGTGTTAATGGGTTAACTACCTGTTTTGGGGTCTCCGGTACAAAATGTGTTAATGGGTTAACTACCTGTTTTGGGGTCTCCGGTACAAAATGTGTTAATGGGTTAACTACCTGTTTTGGGGTCTCCGGTACAAAATGTGTTAATGGGTTAACTACCTGTTTTGGGGTCTCCGGTACAAAATGTGTTAATGGGTTAACTACCTGTTTTGGGGTCTCCAGTACAAAATGTGTTAATGGGTTAACTACCTGTTTTGGGGTCTCCGGTACAAAATGTGTTAATGGGTTAACTACCTGTTTTGGGGTCTCCGGTACAAAATGTGTTAATGGGTTAACTACCTGTTTTGGGGTCTCCGGTACAAAATGGATTAAGGGGAGAAACAGAAGAAATAAGGAAATTCTCCCTCTACCCTTAGTGGAGCAAGCCTTTCCCAATTGTAAGCCAATATCATATGGACGTCCCAACAGTGTTAGGTACATGACACCTTAGCCTCACCCAACCACCCTCAGATTTGTCAGTAAATGAGGAGAGAAAGCTATGATAGAGGGTGCTTACAGATCCAGATAACAGCTGAGTACTTACGATAATTTGGAGATAATCCTTCTTATTTCTTCATTAAAAAATGTGGGTTTTGTTTGTTTGATTTGAGGTTTAACTTCCCGTCAACACTGTATAGGTCATTTTGAGAGACGTTGCTTCCAATTTTGTAGGACTTTTACCCGACATTGAGATGAAATGACATCTCAAACTCTGTCAGACAATGAAACCAATAGGGTTTATAAGCATGGACGGTCCGACTCAAGCAGCTTTGTCTGGGCAGGCTTAGATCCTCTAAGCGGTTTACCAGTATTCGTGTGTGATCAGTTTCAGCTCTGCGTGGAAGCATCAAGCAGCCCATCTATGTCTTCAAACCCTATGTACCCTCAACATATGTTCCTGACAAGAAATATGGAAAACTATTCCTAGGTTATTCTCAGTATCCTGCTTTTTCAGGAGCCATAAATGGTTATTTTTATGTATTAATCTATTCAATTATGCATACAATAATGTATAGATCATACAGAAAAATGACCATTTATGGATTTCTCTGTAATCTATACAATCTTCTTTGGATATATCAATTTTGTTTAACTAAACATAATTTCTGCATAGTACCCCAACAACTCTGTTATGAAGAAGTTAGGCATGACCAATTTCGTTCTCATTTGACTTGATCATGGAAAACTGAAATGTAACCTTGAGGCCTTGTATCAGAATTTGTAGGCTTATGATAAAACTTACAAGAATTCCATTGGCACAGTCTGATGAGTCATAGCTGTTCATATAAGCCTTCTATAGTCTCCGGGCTATCCAATAGATTGATAAGCAATGACTCAGGCGCTGGCTTGACATGCAAGCTGCTCTGAGTCTTTGGTGGCAGTCCAGGGCCCGAGGTTATAAAACTTTTTCCATGCTCAACTCACTTGAGCATGAAATTTGTCCTGCTCCCAAATTTTAAAATGCCAACATTTGTTGGCATTTTAAAATTTGTGAGCAGGACAAATAGCATCCTCTGTGATGAGCATTACAAAATTCATGCTTAATTGAACTGAGCATGAAAAAAGTTTTACAACCTCGGGGCCTGGTCTTGTTGGTTTTGCTATGCCCTGATTTCAAAGTTTTATTTTCCAGAACTGTCGAGTATGTGAGGACTGCGGTTCCAGGACCCCTGGTAGTGGGCGGTGCTCACGGTGGCACCTTAACTACACAGTGTGTGATAGCTGCTATCAACAGAGAAATAAGGGGCTTTCTTGTCCCCTCTGTGGGAAGGCTTACAGACATTTCTCACAAAAGGCCATGGTACCGTGCAATCTTTGTAAAAAGTAAGTTGATGCATTTGTTTGTATTTGTCATCGCAGTTGTGATGGGTGCAATAAGGGTTAATGTCCCAACTCAGAACAAAGAAGCAGATAATCAGTAAAACAAAAAAACAACAACAAAAAAACCTTTCAATCCAGGCCCCGAGGTTTAAAACTTTTTTCATGCTCAACTCACTTGAGCATGAAATATGTCCTGCTCATAAATTTGAAAATGCCAACAAAAGTTGGCATTTTCAAATAAATGAGCAGGACAGACAACAATCCCTGCTGAACTGAGCAAGAAAATTGCCCCCATTGGTGGTATTTAAATATTTATGAGTAAGGCAGATTTCATTCAGCTGAGTTGGGCATGAAAATGTTTTATAACCTTGGGTCTGATCTTCTTCATAGACCCTGTTCTGAGTCAGTAGATACCCATGCTACTATGAACCCTGCTTTCTTGTTCCACCTGTTTTAAGCGTGGCATGATATAGTAATTCCCTTTTCCAACCACACAGTTGCTTGTCAGCTGTATAAGAAAAAACATTGCTTGATATGGCTAAGTCATGTGACTTCTCAATTTTCAGACTTGTCCATTCAGAGTGTGATGACACTATTGACGCAGCACTACTTCTACAGGTGAAGAATGAAGAGACCACAGACTATATGTGTACTATATGTAGGAACAGGGATCCTGAGGTATGAGCTCTTGGGCCAGGGCCCCAGATGGGAATAATTAATATATGTTGGGTTATTGTAAGATTTTTAGAGGAATTTTGGGATTTTTCTGTATTGTTTGTTAGTTTTTTTGGGTGTTTAATTGCCCGGTCAACACTGTTTAGGTCATTTTTGAGCCAATCAGTTTACCTATCCACACTTTTCCTGGGCAGGCTTATGCGTAAGCAGTTAGCCAGTACAGTGCACATTTTTTTTTGCAGAAGCTGACAACTGCCCTTATTAATTCAGCGGAAGGGAGAGAATGACTGTAGAAAATATTTCATGATCAATCTCCACGAAAGAATGTTGCCTACCGCGGCAGGAATCGAACCAGCGTCCTGATCACCAGTCAGACGCGCATCCGACTGAGCTACCGAGGCCAGCGATTTTCCTGTATGTATATGTTCTTTGTATGACAACTTTGCCCTTAACTCAAATTAGGGAGAAGTTTGAAAAACAAATAGACCTTTTCTCCATAGTCACATTGTTGGATAGGCCCTTTGGCTTATAGATTAAAACAAAAATGAAATTAAGTTACACAAAATAACCTTTAAAATGGCTGCTTAGCTTTTGACAGTTGAGGCAAGAGAGCATGTAAATGCAAAATGTGTAGCCACAAAATAGCCAGGTACCATCTGAAACTTCTTTTCTGCGACCTTTGATCCTAAACTTTGAGCAGAAAACTGAAGTCACATTTTCTAGGATAAAATAAACTATATAGCACCTTTACTTGGATGCCTTTGAATCTTTCCATTAGGCAACATTGCATCTGAGACATTTATTCTGGTTTAAATTGTTTTTATTGGTTGAAAATACAGTAAAATTCCGCTATTAAGACCACCTAAAATTAAGACTAAATCTGCTTTTAGAAGCTTATTTAGTAGGTTACAGTTTTTCTTTATCTGTCTTTTCTGCATAGAGGTGCTCTGTTCATAGATAACCTTTGGGACTGTTCAAAAGTGGTCTTAAAGACCACTTTTGAACAGTCCTAAAGGTGGTTTAAGACCGCTTTTGAACAGTCCCAAAGGTTGTCTTAATATAGGAATTTTACTGTACCTAAAGAATAGGGTCTCACATTTCACTCACAAGCAGAGGATCTAAGCCTGCCCAGGCAAAGCGGTCCGCACGAGTCAGACCGTCCATGCTTATAAACCCTATTGGTTTCATTGGGCGACAGGGCTTGAGATGTCATTTCATCTTAATGTCGGGTAAAAGTCCCACAAAATAGGAAGCAACATCTCCAAAATGACTTTTACAGTGGTGACGGGGACTTTTAACCTCAAAACAAACAAACAAACACAAGCAGTAGTAAACATCTTACTTGTTTTCCTGTTACAGATGGATATGCCAGACTTCCCATTAGGTATGATAGAGGACTCTTCAGACAGCATGATTATGCATAAAACTGCTGGTAAGTTAACCATTGTTTAGGATAGAGGATCTTACATAAGTGTTCAAGTATTATTGAATTTATAAAACGAGGTGAGGAAAAGGAATAAAATGTGAGGCTTTGCCGAGCATTTTATCTCTTTTCCTCAACTCGTTTAATAAATTCAATAATACATGAACATGAATGCAAGATTCTATTTATCATATGACATTAAAAGGCATTTTATGCACGATTTTTCAACAAAAATGTCAATATTTTGCCATTAGTAAATGCGGCGTCGTTAAGGATGTCGTACGTGTAACATTGCAGGACGTATCTAGCTAATTTGCATATTTAATCCACTAGTGGATTAGCGAAAATATTACATGGCGTTATTACACTGAGATGCGACGTCATCTCTAGCACTGAATGGTTGAGTAATAAATCAAAGCTTGAAGGTTAGTTGTAAACTATATCCAATTACGAGTACATAGCACAAGTGATTTGTCTTCTTACAACTGGCCAACAAACTGTGATAAATTACACAACAGGTCACACACTAGAGATTATCTGTTTCAGATCTAAGAGATAAAATGAAGTCTCCGTGGTGTAGTGGTTATACTACTCGCCTTGTAAACCAGGGGTCACAGGATCGATCCCGGGCTTCTCCAGACTTTCGGATGAGTCTTTAAAACTGAGGTCCCGTCTCTGTATGACCTTATCTGTTGGTGGGACACAAAACTACGCTTACTCACTCTAAAACTACGCTTACTGACTCTTAGAGATAAAAATTTTGACCAAAATATTATTGTTTTTTTTCAAATATTCCAAACCATTTGCCATCATTAGAAGAAATTCCACCAACACTGTTGACTGAAACACATGCATGTATGACCTTTTTAATGTTTTTGGTGTGAGAAAATGATGTCAGACTGTCAAATATAAATAGCCCCCGCCCATGGGGGAATGAAGAAATAGACGGGCTGCATGGTGCTTTGCATAGCTGAAACCGACCCACACACGAGTACTGGTAAACCGCTTAGAGGATCTAAGCCTGCCCAGGCAATGCTTTGTGAGTTGGCGCATCCATGCTTATAAACCTTATTGGTTTCATTTGGTTTCATTGGGCGGCAGGATTGAGATGTCATTTCATCTCAGTGTCGGGTAAAAGTCCCACAAAATTGGAAGCAACGTCTCCAAAATGACCTTTACAGTGATGACAGGGACGTTAACTTCAAATCAAACAAACAAACTGTCAAATGTAAAACAGTGGCTATGCAGTCAGTGATTTGCTGCAAAACAAAACACTGTTGTTTCGATTGCTGGTATAGGAGGTCGTATTAGTAGGAGAATTGTGAAGTGCTTTATTACAGTGGTAGCACATCAGATTTGTGATTGAGAGGTTGCGGGTTCGATCCCCACGCTGACCAAAGTTTTGTGCCCTTGAGGTTGGCACTTCATCCACATTGCTTAAAAAAAATACTGGTTACCACCCAGGAAATCCTGCTTGTAATGCTCAGATGTGAGCGAGTAGCAGTAATAGGAGAAAAAGAAAGAAAAAAGTATATGATTCAGAGTTTAGTTAAAAAGGGGTATATGGGGTCAAGACAGGTGTCAGGTTGACTGGATACAAATGACTTTTTTTCACACATTTTACAAGTGAGAGCATTCAGAACTTCCTGTTTGCCTCATAATAAACTGAGCCTCTCTGGAAAGGGGTCAATCCTTAAAGAAAAGAATTGAGACTCTGAAAAGGGGTTTACTCATAAAGGTAAGATGGAGCAAATTCTTTCCTTTAAGAGTAAACCCCTGAACACTTAAAGAATTATCTCCACTGGCACAGGAGTTGGCGCCTAATGAAAAGGGAGACAAAAGTATTTTTATGTGTTGCCTCTCCTAAAAGCAGTATTCATACCCTTTAACTTTGTTTTAATTCCTTAAAAATGAGCATGGACAGATCATGTAGCCTCAAATAGTGTAGATATTATAGTATTACATATTGTGTATTCAGGAGATGATACTAATTAGCTGTTGTTCTACAGTCCTATTGCATACTGTTGTAACATAGAGACAATTATATCTACTGTTGTTATATGTGGTTTCACATAAAACAACAACTACTGTTGTTATATGTGTGCTCACATAGAGACAATTATATCTACTGTTGTAATATGTGTGCTCACATAGAGACAATTATAACTAGAGTTGGCTGTTATATGTGTGCTCACATAGAGACAATTATAACTACAGTTGTTGTATGTGTGCTTACATAGAGACAATTATAGCTACTGTTGTTATATTTGGTTTCACATAAAACAACAACTACTGTTGTTATATGTGTGCTCACATAGAGACAATTATATCTACAGTTTTTATATGTGTGCTCACATAGAGACAATTATAACTACAGTTGGCTGTTATATGTGTGATCACATAGAGACAATTATAACTACAGTTGTTGTATGTGTGCTTACATAGAGACAATTATATCTACTGTTGTTATATTTGGTTTCACATAAAACAACAAATACTCTTTGTTATATGTGTGCTCACATAGAGACAATTATATCTAGTGTTGTTATATGTGTGCTCACATAGAGACAATTAGAACTACTGTTGTTTTTTGTGTGCTCACATGGGGACAATTATAACTACAGTTGTTGTATATGTGCTCACATAGAGACAATAATAGCTACTGGTATATTTGGTTTCACATAAAACAACAAATACTGTCGTTATATGTGTGCTCACATAGAGACAATTATATCTTCTGTTGTTATATGTGTGCTCACATGGAGACAATTATATCTACTGTTGTTATATGTGTGCTCACATAAAACAACAAATACTGTTGTTATATGGTTTTTCAGAGAGAGAAAATAATAATGGTGTTACTCAGAAAATGGTTCAGAAATGATTCAGGTTTACATTCAGAAAATAAATACTCCTAATATATGTATGTTCATGTGGAGAAAATAAATACTGTTGTTATATGTATGTTCATGTGGAGAAAATAATAAATGCTGTTGTTATATGTAGGTTCACATGCAGATAATTATAAATTATGTTAATATTGATATAGTTACAATGAAAAAAGGCAAAATTATGAAAAAAGACTTTAAATCGAAATAGATTTTTGAACTGTAAGAAAGAAAACTAGTACTGTCAGGTCAGACTGGATCAGATTGGTATGTCTTCATCCATTCTGACTTCAGTTTGTTTTTATGTTGTAAAGTTTTTGAATAAAGCAAAGAGTTTCAAAAAGGCTTGCTTAATTTATAACCGAACTGTTTCAGGTCTGGCCTCGAGTGAGATTCTAGACGAATTTGGTGAGGACTCCCAGCATACATCTGATTTCATGTTGAATGAAGACTCACTCTCCAGCATGGACCTTGACCTAAACATCCTGGAGAAGGTAAGCAGAGAAACTGGTTAACCCATGTATGTGTAGTTTCCCTTAACCCATTTTGTACCAGAAACCACCAAATGGGTACCCTGGCAAACAGTGTAGGCCCAGATCAGACGCCGCAGAATGCGGCGTCTGATCAGGGCCTCCACTTTTTGCTAAAAGTTGGACATTTTCAAATAAATTTTGAAGAAAACACAACCTGACACCGCTTAATTTTGGAATGAACTTCTGGAAGGAAGATTCCATTTGGTACTAAAAGGGTTAAAAGAAACACTGACAAACAATGGAGACCCAGATCAGATTTTGCACAGTGGGTTTCCTTTATACTTTACATGTGACCCAAGGTTGTTCATTCTTCGATTAAGCTTAGAAAAATGAAAGTAATTTCTTAAATGAAAAATGGATGATAAATTTTACACTTGCAGTGTAAAATAGAAGTGAAGGCAATGATCCGGAATCGATACAATTAACCCACACCACCCATAAGAAACACCAAAGGGAAGGAAACATATGAACAACATAGTGTAATGGGCTAAGTTTAAGTGAACCAGAAACTTTGTTTTTGCCATGATGTTGTTCATAGAATAAAATACCTTTATTACAGATATTTAAATTAATAGCAAATTATTTTCCATTCATTATGTGACAAAAACTTCTGGTTTTAGGGATAAAATTGCAACAAGAATACAATTTTACGCAGTTTTCTACTAACAGCGGAAGAGCGCCATTGATATCATAGCGACGTCATCGTCTAGTCATAATAAGGAGAACCATTGGTTTTTTTTTTTATGTCATTTAATGATCATGTGACATCACATGGGTCAATGTATTCATTGGGGTATGAACAACATTGCGTCCTGATAGTTTACTATAGGGGTTTTCTGTAAATACACTCAGATGTAAATACAGTGAAATTCCGCTATTAAGACCACCTATAATTAATACTAATTCTGCTTTAAAAAGCTTACTAAGGAGGAAGCAGTTACTCTGCCTTCGTGTTTTCTGCTCACAATGTTCTCTGGTCAGGGACCACCTTTGGGACTGTTCAAAAGTGGTCTTTAAGACCCCCTTTGGGACTGTTCAAAAGTGGTCTGTAAGACCACTTTTGAACAGTCCCAAAGGTGGTCTTAATGTAGGGGTTTTACTGTATATTCAAATGTCAGTATAAAGAGAGTTGCCTATATCTGTTTCTTGCCATTATAGATGTCTCCTACCTACACAATGGCGGGTCGTGAAGGAGAGGTTAGTCACGGTAAAGGGAAGCTGGTTGCCATGGCAAGGAAGAAAATGAGTCTCATAGCTGCCAAAACTAAGGTTAGTGCAGTTAGTGAATTATTTTTTTCTAAGTACAGCATTCTATGTTTTCATTATCAGCGAATTCAAATGTTAGAATTGCCTCATTGAGTGGCTTCTGACAAAATTCTATAAAATATTTTATTATGGAGAAGTAAGGAAATTATCCTGAAAGTATCTTCAATATGGCAACTTATGACTGGCTTTTCCGTCAACCTTACATGTTTCCTGTAGATTTGTTTGTTTGATTTGAGGTTTAACGTCCCCGTCAGCACTGTAAAGGTCATTTTGGAGACATTGCTTCCAATTTTGTGGGACTTTTACCTGACATTGAGATGAAATGACATCTCAAGCCCTGTCGCCCAATGAAACCAGGGTTTAACTGACATCTCAAGCCCTGTAGCCCAATGAAACCAGGGTTCAAAAGCATGGACGGGCCGACTCACACCGCTTTCCTGTAGATGTAATATCATGAAAAATTGGTTTGAAATTACAGTAGAACTTTGATGGCTCGAACAACTTTGATGGCTCGAACAACAATGGTTGGTTTATCATGGCCGAGTCGAACCCGTTCTTGAATGCCTAGGGAATTTCTCTACATAGGAAATAGTGTGGGAAAATTTAGGATATTTTATCTTGCAAATGTATCCTGTGTGTACTCATTAGAATTGCCTCATTGAGGCGATTCTAATGACTACACACAACATACATTTATATTGTAGAACACCGAAAAAGAAGTCCTAAAATTATCCCTTTATGCCTCCTGGAAGTAGCCCTCGGCTCAAACTGCCGATCTCGAACAGATTTTCATGTCCCCAAAGTCATCAAAGTTCTACTGTTCGAGCCATTGAAGTTTGACAGTATACCGTATTCAGGCGTGTATTACCCGCAGTTTTTTTCCCTCAAATTACAGGCCCAAGTTCAGGGTGCGGGTAATCCGCCCGAAGTATTTTTGGACCATTTTATTTTTACTTTTGTCAGCTGAAAATACGATGCATCTCGCGTTATGCTCTATTCTTTTACGATTCCCGACATAAAAAACGTTTAATTGTCCACTCAGTTTTACTTACGCATGAGTAATACAACAATCTCCATTACTCTTGCAAGCCCGATTTTGTGACTATTATTCCTAAAACTTTAAACGAAATAAACAAGCAAGTTTAATGCGAACATCAAAGTTTTCCGGCATCAAAACCGCTGCCCACAAACCACCGCTACAGTTTTGTTTTTCTGCTCGCGATCGGTAAATGATGTCATCGGACCCCGGCAACCCCACACGTGTCTATTGTTTTATCTTAATGGGGCGTATCTCTCTCATAAAAAAAATGTTAGGAAACGGTAAAAAAATTCTCGATAGCAAAACGGTTGTGGAAAACAGCGTTTTCCGTAAGGTGGTGTCAATACCAACAACAGCATACAGATGTGTTAACACAAATTAAAGTGTTCAACTTTTTTCGCCAAGCGTCTGCTATTTGGCGCAAAAACATAACCATTTACGAGATAGTAGAATAGTCGTAGCAACTCGTCTTTGGAGTAATTAAATAATTTTCACATTGATTGCGGATTAAATTTTATGATTGGGGAATAAACGCAAATTAGAGACATTACTTAACCATATTTTCACACCTTATCGACACGCACCGCAGGGTGGCAATTATATGACAGGGATTAACAATAGTGTCATAATTGAACCATTATAAATCATCAAACAGTGTAAATCCAAATCAGACGTCTGCGGCGTCTTTCTGAGGTGTCTGATCTGGGACTGCACTGTTTGCCGATGTCCAAAAAAGAGACGTCTGCGGCGTCTTTCTGAGGTGTCTGATCTGGGACTGCACTGTTTGCCGATGTCCCAATAAAGGGCCGCGGGCATATGTGGGTTAATAAATAAATTACAATGTTGAACAAGTAAAGTTTTTCAACATTTTAATGCAAAATAATGCTTTCTGGTGATACTCGCACGCACATGCATTTTCCCGCCTTTTGAAGACGATCGCGCGTTCCCTTGTGTGTTACAAAAACTGGTCAAATTCTTACTTTTTCTCACTTACGCATCCACCAAAATTTCAGCAAATAATCCATGCGGGTAATACAACAGAATAACAGTTTTCCCCCAGATTTTGGCCAAAAAAGGGGGGTGCGGGTAGTACGCAAATGCGGGTAATACACACCCGAATACGGTATGTAGTTACAGATAACACTCTTTATATCAACATTTCATTAACAGCAAAACTCGTTACAGTGACAATTTCACTGGAATGAATCCTTAGCTCAAGATGGGGGTGGGTGGGGGGGGGGTGGCGGGTGAATGGAGATATTCAAGAATATTGTATTTATTACTCCAACAAACAAATGTAATATTCAAGAAGATTGTATTTATTACTCCAATAAACAAATGTGATATTCAAGAAAATTGTACTTATTACTCCAATAAACAAATGTAATATTCAAGAAAATTATATTTATTACTCCAATAAACAAATGTAATAGTCAAGAAAATTATATTTATTACTCCAATAAACAAATGTAATATTCAAGAAAATTGTATTTATTTCTCCAATAAACAAATGTAATATGCAAAAATATTGTATTTATTACTCAAAGAAATAAATGAAATATTCAAGAAAATTGTATTTATTACTCCAAGAAACCAATGTTGTGGATAATTGTTAGAATCGCCTTGGCGAGCGAGGCAATTCTAACAAGTGTCCGTAACATCGGTTTCTTGGAGTATCTGAGGGAAAGAGGCAAATCATTACCTATTACATGTATATATACTCCTCCTTATTGGGATTTTTTAGCAAAAAATTCTTTATAATAGTGATGTATATAGAGAGGGTCCTCTGTATATTAATACAATATGGTAAAAACATAAATTTCAACACTTGTCCTAAAGTTTTAACAAATTTGCTTCAAGATCCAGCAAGGAGTCCAAAAGGTGCAGACAGAATGGCAAACAGTGTAGACCCTGATCACACTGCTCCTTCAGGAGCAGTGTGATCTGGGTCTGCACTGTTTGCTTAGGCCTATCTGTCCCAATACTTAGTTTATACTAATTTATTTTAGTTTGATTGTGGTGGAAAATAAAAATAAAAAATGAGTTCCTTTAAGAGCAATGAAAACATTCATAAGAAAGAAGATGGGTCATACTACGTAGTTTCGGCTAATAAAGCCTCATCAGTGACCCTGTAATGATCCGGCAAAGAAAGCCAGAGGAAACATACTGCAATTTTGCGAATTTCGAATAGACAGTCGATTCAAAGACTGACATAAATCAAAATGGGGGTCCAAATAATTAAAAACTTGTCTAGAATATGAGTCTAAACCAATAATTTATTTCTGATTTCTCAGAATATTCATGCTGATCTCAAAGGACCAAAAGTAAAATATAAACTGCACTATGGTTGATGTACGGGGAGACGTTTTAAGGCCGCCACACGGCACAACACCAGCTGCAGTGAAGGCAAATAAAAATAAAAAATGAGTTCCTTTAAGAGCAATGAAAACATTCATAAGAAAGAAGATGGGTCATACTACGTAGTTTCGGCTAATAAAGCCTCATCAGTGACCCTGTAATGATCCGGCAAAGAAAGCCAGAGGAAACATACTGCAATTTTATTTGATCCCTCTCGAACACACATTCAGGATGTTTTCATACAAGTGTGAGAGAGACAGGGACTATTACACCACTGCTACCCATTTACACCTGGGTGGAGTGAGGCAGTGTCATTAGTGGTCTTGCCCAAGAACACCTCGATACCGGGTGCCGGATTTGAACACCCTCTCGATCATGAGTCCAACACGTTAACCACTGCGATATCGAGGCTGTCCCAATGCTTAGGATCATTTTGGTAATATGTTTGAAAAAAAAAGGTGTCATAATTTTGTTCCCATCTTTATCCTTCACAGAATCGACAGTTAGCCCCTGAAAAGCGGAAGCGACCCTTAACATTTGGGGAGAAGAGAAGAGCACCCAAACCAAAGGTGAGTATAATCTATTAACTCTTGTGCTGCTGAGCCCGGATATGTCTTAACTTTGAAACAATGAAGATCCAGATCAGATGGCTTCTGAAGAAGCCATCTAATCAGGATCTACACTGTTTGACATTCAATCTCTATCTATCTATCTATCTATCTATCTATCTATCTATCTATCTATCTATCTATCTATCTATCTATCTATCTATCTATCTATCTATCTATCTATCTATCTATCTATCTATCTATCTATCTATCTATCTATCTATCTATCTATCTATCTATCTATCTATCTATCTATCTATCTATCTATCTATCTATCTATCTATCTATCTATCTATCTATCTATCTATCTATCTATCTATCTATCTATCTATCTATCTATCTATCTATCTATCTATCTATCTATCTATCTATCTATCTATCTATCTATCTATCTATCTATCTATCTATCTATCTATCTATCTATCTATCTATCTATCTATCTATCTATCTATCTATCTATCTATCTATCTATCTATCTATCTATCTATCTATCTATCTATCTATCTATCTATCTATCTATCTATCTATCTATCTATCTATCTATCTATCTATCTATCTATCTATCTATCTATCTATCTATCTATCTATCTATCTATCTATCTATCTATCTATCTATCTATCTATCTATCTATCTATCTATCTATCTATCTATCTATCTATCTATCTATCTATCTATCTATCTATCTATCTATCTATCTATCTATCTATCTATCTATCTATCTATCTATCTATCTATCTATCTATCTATCTATCTATCTATCTATCTATCTATCTATCTATCTATCTATCTATCTATCTATCTATCTATCTATCTATCTATCTATCTATCTATCTATCTATCTATCTATCTATCTATCTATCTATCTATCTATCTATCTATCTATCTATCTATTGCTCACAGGTGCACACACCATGTTTGCAGGATGAAAGCTTACACAGTAATCATGTAATTACGGTAGGGGTCTTTAACGTGCCCAGGGGATGACTCCCCTGCACAGGGGGCCTCCAGTTAACGTCCCGATCCGAAGGACGGTGCACTTTTTGATATTCATCCCTTCAAATGATGCCAATGGATGACTCACCCTGCACAGGGGCCCTCCAGTTAACATCCCGATCCGAAGGACGGTGCACTTTTTGATATTCATCCCTGCAAATGATGCCAATTGAGCATTTGACCATTACACGCCAGGTTTGCAGGATGGAAGCTAACACAGTAATAACCTGCACAGGGGATGACTCCTCCTGCACAGGGGGTCTCCAGTTAACGTCCTGATCCAAAGGATGGTGCACTTTTTGATATTCATCCCTTCAAATGATGCCAATGGATGACTCACCCTGCACAGGGGCCCTCCAGTTAACATCCCGATCCGAAGGACGGTGCACTTTTTGATATTCATCCCTGCAAATGATGCCAATGGAGCGTGTTCTGACACCAAAATGATCACCGCCGCTGGGGATCAAACTTGGGGCCTCTAGCACCAGAGGCAACCACTGAGCTATCACACTCCATTGCACCTATGGAAAATATGACTGGTATTAAGGCTCAGTGGAGACTGTTCAGGTAATATTTACTATGGTCATTTTCTCCCACTGATTCAAGAATGGCAGTTGTCAGTTTCTGGTAAAAAAAAATTGCACTGTACCACAACTGGTTAAGGGCTTACATGTAATTAAACCTGGGGAAAATGTGGTTATGCTAACTGACCGTCTCGACATGACCTAAAAAGTGTTGACTGGTCTGTTAATCTCCAAACCAAACACTTATAATGACTTGGGTCTCTTTAATAATATGCTAATGAACATTCATACAAGGTTCACTTTTTGTATTACACAGGGCTCGCAAAAATAGACAATTAATTTCATTTTATCACTATCATATCAATATGAAATGGACACTTGTATAAAATCTTTTTGTGGTATTGTAGATCGGCGGTGGTCTGTCCAGTCTCAGCTGTACAAAGAAAAGTTCCGTGGAAACTGATGACGATGAAGACGATCATCCGAATACACTCATCCTAGCCAGGAAGGATGACGGCTTTGTTTTGAACCAGGTATGTATACCTACTGGGCACAATACCCATCACAAGAAAACCTATTTCCGTGCTTTGCGACCATACAAGACAGAATTTGGCCTGCCCATGTATACCTACTGGGTTTAATAACCGTCACAGGAAAACCTATTTTGGGGGTTTGCAACCATACAAGACAGAATTTGGCATGCCCAGGTTTACAAACTACAGTAAAATTCATATACGAAGACCACCTTTGGGACTGTTCAAAAGTGGTCTTTAAGACCACTTTTGAACAGTCCCAAAGGTGGTCCCTTATTTGGAGATGCTTGGTGTAGAAAACACAGAGAAAGAATAACCGAAACCTTCTAAGTAAGCTTTAAAAAACAGATTCAGTCTGAATTTTAGGTGGTCTTAATAGCAGAGTTTTACTGTATGTAGTCTTGAAATTTTACCGTAAAAATCCTAAAAATTCGGACAACTTGACAACTTGCTCTAATTCTCCTAAAATTTTAACAAATTTGTTTCACAATCCAAAAGGTGCACACAGAATGGCAAACTGTCGACCCTAATTTGAAGGAGCAGTCTGATGAAGGAGCAGTCTGAGGCACAGTCTGATCTTGGTCTGCACTGTTTTCTTAGGCCTTTCTGTCCTAATACTTAGGATCAGTATGGTTCATATAGAATCTAGAGATATTGTACAATCCAATCAGCAAACACAGAGCTGCTGTTCAGACCGTGCGTATGCAGTTGGCAGAAATGGGGGGCTTGAAGAAATAGATGGGCTCCATTATGCTTCCACGCAGAGCTGAAACCAACCACGAGTACTGGTAAACAGCTTAGAGGATCTGAGCCTGCCAAGGCAAAGCGGTGCAAGTCGGAATGTCCATGCATATAAACCCTATTGGTTTCATTGGGCAACAGGGCTTGAGATGTCATTTTATCTCGTTTCATCTCAGTGTCGGGTAAAAGTCCCACAAAGTTGGAAGCAACGTCTCAAAAATGACTTATACAGTGTTGACGGGGACGTTATAACCCAAATAAGAAACAAATCAAACAAAATCTTCTCCTTCTAATGGCATAGCTCATTCTAGCAATGTTGCATTAATGCTCAAGGGTAGACATCTTTTTGAAGGTTGGCTTAGTACGCAGGAAGCAAAGGGAGGTAAAAGAAGTTGTCTTTGTCTCTGTTGTAATCAAAGCACTCCAAGTAATGGTGTTTGATTATCTCTGAGTGTAGGCTGGAAAAAATATTCTTGCACACCAGACAAGGAAATCCGTGATTTTACCCTGGGATAGAAATTTATGTTCTGATCCTGGTGTTCTGACCCAAAATTGAATATAGTCACGTGTTTGATAAATGCACTGGTTGATTACAACCTCATGCGCGGTGTCGTCATGCATGACGTCACTAAACATTCCTGTTGCGTCATCACAAAATGACGGACGTTGGTAACCGAAGTGACAGCAGCATTAAAAGTTCGCAATAGAAATGGAAGGTATGCAAGAAATAGAATCCTATATGGTTGTGAGGGGTGGATAGAAAAATCCATCCCTCGGGATCACTGGCCGGCATCACTTGGCAAGCCTCGTGATGCTGGACAGTGTCCCTCTGGACGGATTTTTCCATCCACCCCTCACACCCATATAAGATACTTATAGTCTAGAACTGACTTAGATTGTTCTGTTTAACCCTTTTAAGCATATGGTTAGGTCAACTGACCAGCTGGACCAGTGTTGACTGGGCCGTAATACTCGAGCACAAAATGTACAAATCCCAGTGGCTCGAACTTTATGGAACATTTGCCACTGAGGGTAGGTCATAGCACCAGGTCGTGATGTAGAAGGGGAATAATTCTGGAACATCCTTTTGGGCCTTCTATAAAATAATAGTATGTTGTGTGTACTCACTAGTATCACCTCACCAAGGTGGTTCTAATGAGCCCACACAACATATATTTTGCAAGGGGTTAAAAAAGCCAGTGAACCATGGTTGGATGAGGCGAAGGTGTCATTTATCTTGCGTCACTGGGACCTCCCAACTGATATTGGCTTTCTGTTGGACAAGGCCTACTGTCCTTGCAGCAGGTATCGGTAGAGATGGATTGTTATTTCTTCTGTTTCTACACTTCCATTTATTTTCCTCTTTCTCCCCTGTGCCTCACTTTCATCACCTCTACTACCTTTTCTGTCTCTGTTCTCCCATTCTCTGGGAAACAACACAAAATGACCCTCAAGTGTTGACGTGTCATTAAACCCCAACAGAAACAACCAACCTTTTGATATTCTAGAAAATATTGGTTTGTTGTGTGTTCTCATTAGAATCACCTCATCGAGGTGATTCTAATGAGCACACACAGCATACATTTTGCAAGGGAAACAAGAACGAGTGTGATTCAGCCATAGTAAACACACCATCAGTGTCTGAGTCATTGAAGTTCCCTATACAATTGGAAGCAACGTCTTCAAAATGACGTATACAGTCTTGACTGGGATGATAAGCCTCAAACAAAATCAAACAAATCTTCTGATTGAAGTAATTTTGTCTGTTTCAGGACGTGTGCAAAAGCTGTGGCAGTTTTGGACAAGGTGACGAGGGACGCTTAATTGTCTGTACTCAGTGTGGGCAGTGCTACCATCCGTACTGTGCTAATATCAAGGTAATAGCATAAGAGAAATAATAAATAAAACCTTTTTGTCGTGCTTGATTTTAGCTTAGTTTTTTAGCTCACCTGGGCCGAAGGCTCCAGGGGAGCTTATAGTATAGTGGGTCCTCCGTCGTCCGTCCGTCCGTCCGTCGTCCGTCCGTCCACACTTTTGAGCAGCTATATCTCAGTATCCTGCAGGCTGATCTCAATCATTTCTCATCTGTAGCATGCCTCTGGTGGGGCATTGATGACATAAACTTTTTTTTGAAATCGCTCAAAAACTTTGGTTCCTATGGCAACCACAAGGTCCCATAGACTTACTATGGGAAAATGCTTGTCATCACTGTAGCGCCTTCAGTTTTGATCGGATCTTTCTGAAACTTATATGTAAGGTGACTGGGGATAAAAACTCGGATGAGTTCGAAAACCGGCCAAGTCGGCCCATTTATCAAAGAGTTAAGTCCCTTTGATTGCTGAAAATGCCCATTTTCGACCTTGTCATCACCGTAGCCCCTTCAGTTTTGATCGGATCTTTCTAAAACTTATATGTAATGTGGCTAGGGATAAAACCTCGGATGAGTTCGAAAACCGGCCAAGACCGCCGATTTATCATAGAGTTACGTCCCTTTGATTGCTGAAAATGCCGATTTTTGACCTTGTCATCACCGTAGCCCCTTCAGTTTTGATCGGATCTTTCTGAAACTTATATGTAAGGTGGCTGTGGATAAAATCTCAGATGAGTTCGAAAACCGACCAAGTCGGCCCTTTTATCGTAGAGTCACGTCCCTTTGATTGCTGAAAATGCTGATTTTTGACCTTGTCATCACTGTAGCCCTTTCAGTTTTGATCGAATCTTTCTGAACTTTATATGTAAAGTGGCTGGGGATAAAATCTCGGATGAGTTCGAAAACCAGCCAAGTTGGTCTATTTATCACAGAGTAACGTCCCTTTGATTGCTGAAAAGCCGATTTTTGACCTTGTCATCACCGTAGCCCTTTCAGTTTTGATAGGATCTTTCTGAAACTTATATGCAAGGTGGCTGGGGATAAAGCCTCGGATGAGTTCGCATACCGGCAAAGGTGGCCTATTTATCATAGAGTTAGGTCCCTTTGATTGCTGAAAATGTTGATTTTTGACCTTGTCAACACTGTAGCCCCTTCAGTTTTGATCGGATCTTTCTGAAACTTATATGTAAGGTGGCTGGGGATAAAACCTCGGATGAGTTCGAAAACCGGCCAAGTTGCCCCATTAACTATATAGTTATGTCCCTTTGATGGCTGAAAATGTCAATTTTTTACCTTGTCATCACCGTAGCTCCTTCAGTTTTGATCGAATCTTTCTGAAACCTTTATGTAAGGTGACTGGAGATAAAACCTAGGATGAGTTTGAATACCGGCCAAGTTGGCCCATTTAACATTGATTTACGTCCCTTTGATTGCTGAAAATGCCGATTTTTTACCTTGTCATCACCATAGCCCCTTCAGTTTTGATCGGATCTTTCTAGAACTTATATGTAAGGTGGCTGGGGATAAAATATTGGATGAGTTCGAAAACAGGCCAAGTCAGCTGATTTATCGTAGAGTTATGTCCCTTTGATGGCTGAAAATGTTGATTTTTGACCTTGTCATTACCTTAGCCCCTTCAGTTTTGATCGGATTTTTCTGAAACTTATATGTAAGGTGGATAGGGATGAAACCTCGGATGAGTTCGAAAACTGGCCAAGTCGGCTCATTTATTATAGAGTAACATCCCTTTGATTGCTAAAAATGCCAAATTTTGACCTTGTCATCACCGTAGCCCCTGCAGTTTTGATCGGATCTTTCTGAAACTTATATGTGAGGTGGCTGGGAATAAAATCTTGGATGAGTTTGAATACTGGCCAAGTCTGATCGGATCTTTCTGAAACTTACATGTAAGGTGACTGGGAATAAAACCTCAGGTGAGTTCGAATACCGGCCAAGTCGGCACATTTATCATAGAGTGACGTGCCTTTGATTGCTGAAAATGCCTATTTTCTACATTGTCATCACTGCTGCCCCTTTAGTTTTGAACGGATCTTCATGAAACTTACAAACAAGGAAGTCAGGCAGAAAGCTTGGAGGAGTTTTTTGTCCATGTGTCAGTGTTTGCATCAGCCCTAACATTGAGTCAGTTCGGCTCCAAAAGATGCAACATAGCCTTAGACGGAATTCTTGTTGAACCCACAATTAAAACCAGATCGTTTTACAGATGGTGTAGATCCTTATTGCAGTTTTTAATCAGTCTTTTTTGTCAGGTACAGAGGACTCTCGATATAACGACATTATTTGTTGCCTATTAATGTCCCATTATAAAGAAATTGCCGTTATAAAGAGTCCCAGTTAGGAGTATGATAGGTGATATAAGGCCTTTTCCCCATCATTACTCCAAGAAACAAATTTTATAGATATTTGTTAGAATTGCCTAGACAAATTTTATAGATGTTTGTTGGAATTGCTTCGTCGAAGAAATTCTAACAAATATCTATAAAATTTGTTTCTTGGAGATAAGATTACAAGACTCTTTCATGACTATGGACTCGATTTGTGCATTTCCTACCCGAGGGAAGCTCATGCCGCTCAGAACCAAGGCTAAGCCTTTAGCTAAGCAGCCATTCCATTCAAATTGCCAGTATAACGAGTTTTGCCGTTATAACGGATAACGGTATTAAGAGAGTTGACTGTACCTTTCTTCAAACTAGGCTTTTTAGCTGGAATGGCTTTCATACTTGTTTGATTAGTGTACACAGTGCAAGCATAACATACTTGACTATTTCACGGCCCCTGCCTATCGGGGCTTGAAGAAATAGATGGGCTGCATGATGCTTCCACGCAGAGCTGAAACCGGCCCGCACACGAGTACTGGTAAACAGCTTAGAGGATCTAAGCCTGCCCAGGCAAAGCGGTGCAAGTCTGCCCGTCCATGCTTATAAACCCTATTGCCTATTGGTTTCATTTGGCGGCAGGACTTGAGATGTCATTTCATTTCAGTGTCCGGTAAAAGTCCCACAAAATTGGAAGCAATGTCTTCAAAATGACCTTTACAGTGTTGACGGGGATGTTAAACCTCATATCAAACAAACAAAAACTTGACTATTACTTTGGAAGACAGGCCTGAACAGACAGTTAAGACCCAGATGAAATGCTGCACAACTTGGCATCTCATCAGGATGTTCACTGTTTGCCACACAGCTGGCTAATTTTAGACAAAACTGTACTTATTCAAATTTTAGAACAAGTATGGTATGTCAGTTCAAATTGTATCAATTGTTTATACTATATTTAATCCTTATCCCACTGAATAATTAATTTAGCCACACCCATTTCTGAAGTTGAACCAATCAGATTACTTGATGTAATTTATTCCTACAAATTCACAAAATGAATGTTAAACATTGTAGATCCTGATCAGAGAAGCCATCTGATCTGGATCTACACTGTTTGCACAGGTACTGTCTGTACAGCAAGATAAGGGTAAACTTCAGGGGCCAGTTGTTCAAAACTAATGACGTCGTTAGTTAACGTGTCGTTAAAACTTTGATCATTTTTTATGGCAAATGTGCTAATATTTTTGCTGAAAAAATGTGAGCAGCTTTTGCATTCGCAAAAGCTGCTCACATTTTTTCAGCCAAAATACCAAAATTTAGATATTGAACTTGCAAGAACACTTAACAATATGACCACTAACGAGTTCATTAAGCTAACGATGCTTTGAACAACTGGGCCCAGATGTTCGGAATAATCAGAAACTGCAAGGTGCAGTATTTTTGGACCGCATTGGCATTGTCCAGAAGTGGTTTATTTAGTTGGGTGTTCTTAACAACAGATGTAAAAATATAAATATTAAGTCCACTTTTGGACTTGCAAATCAGGTTCTTTATAGTGGAGTGGTCTAAGTGTGGGATAGTGTTAATAGCGGAATTTTTCTATGTAAGCTGCTCAGAAAGAAAAGCATTTGCTGCCAGCTATAATTGTCTGAATGTTAACATTCATCTGTTCACTTTATTTAATGTTTTCCTCTTCATCTAGGTTACAAAGATTGTGATCCAGAAAGGCTGGCGTTGTCTCGACTGCACTGTGTGTGAGGGTTGTGGGCAGCCCCACGATGAAGGGAGGCTACTCTTGTGTGATGACTGTGACATCAGTTATCATACATACTGCCTTGATCCACCGCTAGATCATGTCCCTAAAGGAACTTGGAAGTGTAAATGGTAAGTCTAGGTGTTTGTTTGGGGTTGGTTTTATGGCCCTTTCAAGTTTATGTCACTTTTTTGGAAACCGATGGTTAATCAGAGGTGGGTAAAAACTGGAGTTCCTGGAGAAAAACCACCTGACCTTCTGTTGCAGAACTTGGCCTCTCGCGTGTGGCCTGAGCGAGGCTTGTACCACAGGTGTGAGAGACATAATGATTAAGGGTCAACAGTGTGTGTTAACCTGTTTTATCACATGATTTCGCGTCTGAGAGTGTAATAACGCCGTGTAATATTTTCGATAATCCACTAGTGGATTAAATATGCAAATTAGCTAGATACGTCCCGTAACATTACATGTACGACGTCCTTAACAACGTCCCCTTTACTAACGGTGGAATATTGATATTTTTGTAAACAATCGTGAAGAAAATGCGTTTTAAATGTCAGATGATAAATAGAATCTTGCATTCGTGCTAATGTATTATTATGTCCCCCCACCCGAAAGGGAGGGGGACATATTGGTTTTGGTGCGGATCCTGTCGGCGTCGGCGTTGCCTCTTGTCTGCACTCTATCTCCTGAATGGATGGATGGATTTTGATTAAACTTACACAGATACACCATTGGGAGGGGGAAAAGTACTGATTAGATTTTGGTGACCTTGGTCTAATTTTCAAGGTCACAGTGCTCAAAACATTGTCGAATTTTAGGCCAAAAAAGCTTGTCTGCACTCTATCTCCTGAACCAATGGATGGATTTTGTTCAAACTTGGTACATAGTATAATTGGGAATGTCTCAAGAACTGATTAGATTTTGGTGACCTTGACCTAATTTTCAAGGTCACCACGGGACTAAGACTGTTAAAAATAAGCTTGTCTGCACTCTATCTCCTGAACCAATGGATGGATTTGGTTCAAACTTGGTACATAGTATAATTGGGATGGTCTCAAGAACTGATTAGATTTTGGTGACCTTGACCTAATTTTCAAGGTCACCACGGGACTAAGACTGTTAAAAATAAGCTTGTCTGCACTCTATCTCCTGAACCAATGGATGGATTTGGTTCAAACTTGGTATATAAAGTAAGTGGGATAGTCTCTAGAACTGATTAGATTTTGGTGACCTTGACCTAATTTTCAAGGTCACCACGGGACTTAGACTGTTAAAAATAAACTTGTCTGCGCTCTATCTCCTGACCCGATGGATGGATTTGGTTCAAACTTGGTACATAAGGTAAGTGGGACAGTCTCTAGAATTGATGAGATTTTGGTGACCTTGACCTAATTTTCAAGGTCACCACGGGACTTAGATTGTTAAAAATAAGCTTGTCTGCACTCTATCTCCTGAACCAATGGATGGATTTGGTTCAGACTTGGTACATAAGCTAAATGGGATGGTCTCAAGGACTGATTAGATTTGTGGTGACCTTGATCAAATTTTCAAGGTCACCACGGGTCTTAGGCTGTTAAAAATAAGCTTGCCTGTGGTCTTTCTCCTGAACCAATGGATGGATTTGGTTTAAACTTGGTACATAAGATAAGTGGGGTAGTCTCTAGAACTGATTAGATTTTGGTGACCTTGACCTAATTTTCAAGGTCACCAAGGGACTTAGACCATATACAAAAGAAATGTCAAGATGCTCTGGACTTCAAACTGGTGGGGGGACATATGTTTTCCTCTGAAAACACTCTTCTAGTTGAATTTATTAAATTCGTTGAGGAAAAGGGATAAAATGTTCGGCAAAGCCTCGCATTTTATCCCTTTTCCTCAACTCGTTTAATAAATTCAATAATACATGAACACTCATGTAAGATCCTCTATGTTAAGTTAAATGTTCTCTATTAAGTAGCTTTTGCAGTGCAAAACTAATCACAATTTGTAGGGAAAATACCAGGGGCCGGTTGTTCAAAACTACCGACGTCGTTAGTTAAGGTATCGTTAAAACTTTGATCATTAAATATGGAAAATATGCTGAAATTTTTGCTGAAAAAATGTGAGCAGCTTTTGGGGATGCAAAAACTGCTCACATTTTTTTCAGCAAAAATACCAAAATTTTCAATATTGTACTTGCTAGAACAGTTAACAATTCGACCACTAATGAGCTCGTTAAGCTAACGATGCTTTGAACAACTGGCCCCAGTATTTTTGCTGTACTGAATTATTGAGAGTTGGATCCTTAAAACACAAAGCCAAATTGCCTACCAGATGATGTTCTAAATTGTGCTTTGTTTTTCTTAGAAAATCAGGTCTGACAGGCCATGTGAATCGCTGGAGGCAGCGGTGTTGGGTATCTTGTGGCACAGCGGGTCATCCAGCTGAAGAAGACCCTGTGGTGAAGCCGTTTGCCTATTCATTTGCTCATTTCTGGGCTTCTCCAGACTTCCAGATGTGTCTTTAAACAGAAATTCGGTCCCCTTATGACCATAGGTTTTGGTGGGACATAAATTTCAAGCAAACTGTTGGGCAAGGCCTGCTATCATTGCTGCAAGTATGGTAGAGTAATGCCCCTTTTAAAAATTTCTGTAAACTTTTTGTTACCAGCTAACTTTTCCAACAGTTTACATTGATTATGCTAAAACTTGCTTTATAGTTAGACTATGATATGGAGCAGCACATATTATTCACCAAATATTAACAGTGTTATGGCCCCTTAAAAACTTCTGTAAACTTTAATTTCTGGCTAACTCTTTCAGTTTACATCAGATTAAGCTGACACTTGTTTTATGGACCATGATGTGGAGCAGGGTGGTTTTGAGGTTAAAAGTTCACTTAATAATGACAAAGTTATGCCCCTTCATGATGTCTTTGCTTGTGAATCTCTTGTTCCTCAACCTCTCCTGTCCCCAGTCTTATAATCTTTCTAACTTACAATGATGATGCCAAATGGCACCTGTAAAGTGTCTACCTTTGTCAGTCAGTTTATGTATTCTTTTCACAGGTGTGTGATATGTCTAATATGTGGTGCAACTAATCCGGGATTCGGTTGTCAGTGGCAGCGTAACTATACCCACTGTGGTCCCTGCCACAGCAAGATCTCCTGTCCTGTGTGTCGGATGAGATACCATGAAGAGGAATTGATCATACAGTGTGTACAGTGCGACAGGTAATGGTTCATATTCTCCTGCCATCCAGGGCCAGTTGTTCAAGCATCGTTAGCTTTACAAGCTTGTTAGCAGTCAAATAGTAAACTGTTCTAGCAAGAAAACTATCGAATATAGTGTTATTTTTGCTGAAAAACTGTAAACAGCTTATGCATTAGCAGCTTTTGCAAATGCAAAAGCTGCTCACATTTTTTCAGCAAAAATATTAGCATATTTGCCATATTAAATGATCAAAGTTTTAACGATACGTCGACTAACGATGACGTTAGTTTTGAACAACTGGGCCTGGAAAAGGAGGAGTTGTAAAAATTCGGACACCTTCATGACTTACTGTAATTCTCCTAGAATTTTAACAATTTTTTTTCAAGCTCCAGCAAGCAGTCCAAAAGGTGCAGACAGAATTGCAAACAGTGTAGACCCTGATCAGGCTGCTCCTTCAGGAGCAGTCTGATCTGTGTCTGCCCTGTTTTGCTTAGGCCTATCTGTCCCAATAGTTAGGATCAACTTGGATAATTTTGGGATAATTTTTCTAGTATCTCCATTAACCCTTATCCTGCTGAATAAATCGGTTTAACCACACCAGTTTCTGACTATCCACCAATCAAATTACTTAATTTATCATAAGACGTCGCGTCTGAGAGTGTAATAACGCCATGTAATATTTTTGATAATCCACGTGTGGATTAAATATGCAAATTAGCTAGATACGCCCCGTAATGTTAATAAAGTACGACGTCTTGTATGACGTCGCGTTTATTAACGGCGGAATTTTGACATTTTTGTAAATAATCGTGAATAAAATGCGTTTTAAATGTCGTATGATAAATAGAATCTTGCATTCGTCCTCATGTATTATTGAATTTATTAAACTCGTTGAGGAAAAGAGATAAAATGCTCGGCAAAGGCTCGCATTTTATCCCTTTTCCTCAACTCGTTTAATAAATTCAATAATATATATCATGTAAGATCCTCCATATAATGTATTTGTTGAACATAAAAACTGCATGCCAGACAGTGTAGATCCTGATCAGATGGCTTCTTCTGTTTGCAATGCTAGGGGTTGTTGGAAAGCAGAGCATTTTATCCCTTTTCCTCAACGAGTTTAATAAATTCAATAATATATGGCCACTCATGTAAGATCCTCCATATAATGTATTTGTTGAACTTAAAAACTGCATGACAGACAGTGTAGATCATGATCAGATGGCTTCTTCTGTTTGCAAAGCTAGGGGTTGTTGCGTTCAGCAGGATAAGGGTTAAACTATTGCCATGAAGAGGTGATTCAAACAATTTGCGATATAGAAGTCCGGTTTTCCGTCTGTTTGTCAAGCCGTCAACATTTGCGACAACCCTAACTCACACCCTAATGAGCCAGTCTATTCGGCAGAATTCTTGTTCTATATAACCTGTTCATTTTTGGGATCCATCTTTAAACCCTGTTAAATTGAAAACCATGTTATAATGAACAGTATTATAAACATTTCAGATTGTATCATGCATTCTGTGTTATTTCAGATAGTTACATGCTTTCTGTATTATTTCAGATTGTCTCATGTGTCTGTGTTATTTCAGATAGTTACACATTTTCTGTGTTATTTCACATTGTATCATGCATTCTGTGTCATTTCAGATAGCTACACGTTTTCTGTGTTATTTCACATTGTATCATGCATTCTGTGTCATTTCAGATAGCTACACGTTTTCTGTGTTATTTCACATTGTATCATGCATTCTGTGTCATTTCAGATTGTTTCTTTTGTTTTTTTGCTTTCTGTGTTATTTCATGTTGTTATTTCATTCTGTGTCATTTCAGATGGTTACATGCTTTCTGTGTTATTTCAGTTTATATCAGACATTCAGTCTCATTTCAGATGGTTACATGCATTCTGTGTAATTTCAGATGGTTACATGCATTCTGTGTAATTTCAGAAGGTTACAATGTCATGCATTCTCTGTTATTTCAGATGGTTACATGTTTTTATGTATTATTTCAGATTGTATCATGCATTCTGTGTCATTTCAGATGGTTACACACATTCTGTGTCATTTCAGATGGTTACATGCTTTCTGTGTTATTTCAGATTGTATCATGCATTCTGTGTCATTTCAGATGGTTACATGCATTCTGTGTTAATTCAGATTGTATCATGGATTCTGTGTAATTTAATATGGTTACATGCATTCTGTATTCTTTCAGATTATATCATGCTTTCTGTGTCATTTCAGATGGTTGCATGCATTCTGTGTCATTTCAGATGGTTACATGCTTTATGTGTTATTTCAGATTGTATCATGCATTCTGTGTAATTACAGATTGTATCATGCATTCTGTCATTTCAGATGGTTACATGCATTCTGTGTTATTTCAGTTTGTATCAAGCATTCTGTGTCATTTCAGATTGTATCATGCATTCTGTGTCATTTCAGATGGTTACATGCTTTCTGTGATGGTATACATAATGAAGATGATGCAGAAAGAGCGGCTGACTTTGGCTACCATTGCCTCTTCTGTAGACCTCGCACAGGCCAGCCGGGACCTTGTAAGTACTGCTCCTATAAGGACTGTTCTACCCTTTAAGCCTGTTTTGGCCTAGTTGTTCAAAGCATCATTAGCTTAACCCTTTTGGTACCAGATGGAACCTTCCTCCTTATAACAAGCAGGAGTCCATTTCAGAATTTAGGGGTGTCAGGTTGTGTTTTCTTCAAAATTTATTTGGAAAATAGTTGAACTTTTTGCAAACAGTGTAGGCCCTGATCAGACGCCGCGTTCTGCGGCGTCTGATCTGGGCCTGCACTGTTTGCCAATTTCCCGTTTAGGGATTTTAGGTACGAAATGGGTTAACAAGCTTGTTATTGGTCACAACGTCAACGGTTCTTCTAGCTAGTACAATACAGTCGAACTTCAATGGCTGGAACAACTTTGGGACCTAGAAAATCTGTTCGAGACAGGGGTAGTTCGAGCCACTGAGGGTTACTGTCAGGAGGCATAACAAGATACTTTTCAACATCTTTTCGGTGTTCTATAAGAATATGTATGCTGTGTGTACTCATTAGAATAGCCTCATCGAGGCGATTCTAATGTGTACACACAGCATACATTCGCAAGATAAAAGACTAAAATCTCATTAATTATCCCCCACTATTTCTTATGTAGAGGATTTCACTAGGGGCTCAAGAATGGGTTCGACTCATCTATGGTAAACGAGCCATCGATGTTCGAGCCATCGAAGTTCTACTGTATTTAATACAATTGTATTTTTGCTGTAAAAATTTGGGTAGCTATTGCATGTTGGGGATTGGGCGGTGGGGATGGGGGTGGGGATGGATTTCTCTCCAAGTAATCCCAGTACTCCTTCCTATTCTTGCTCGCGTTCTCAATATCAATGAAATAGTCTTTAAAAGGATGTAAAATACAACTCCAACTCAAATGTTGGAGTAAAATTTTTAAGCTCAGAGCCTCGGGAGAACTGGTTTGAAATATCTTCACTTCATTTTCAGTGAGGCACCGCTAAAGATAATCAAATCACTGATTGTCTCTGAGTATTGTGTGGGAAAATATTCTCAAACAGGGACTTATACTCTTTTGTTTTGCCCTTAAATTCCAGTATTTTTAGCAAACAGTTGAGACCCTGATCAGGTACCCAATTCTGTGCACCTGATCTGGATCTACACTGTTTCTAAAGATAAGGTTAAGGGTTAATATATGTTTGCTGAAATTATTTATGGTATATTGTGCACTATTATTTTCCTTGTACAGTATTTAATGTATGTATTGGGACCGACAGGCCTGAGCAATTAACATTTCTCTTGCTGAATATTCAGATTAGCCACACCCATTATGACTTTGAACCAATCAGATTACTTGATGTAATTTTTTCCTACAAATCCATAAACTCTTATGTCAAACAGTGTAGGTCCTGATCAGATGGCTTTTTCAGAAGCCATCTGATCTGGATCTACACTGTTTCCAAAGATAGCGGTTGTCGTGAACAGCATGATAAGAGTTATTGTAGGCCACAGAACGAACACTGCATAGCATACTGTGTAACAAGTCTGTATGTCTATGTCTGCCCAGAAACTGTATCACTTTATTACCGGAAGTCCCATCATGACATTGACCCATTTTATACTGACCTTTAAATTTTTTTTTGAAAATGACTGAATTTTTTCCAAACGCTACATGCCCTGATCAGGCATCCACTGTTTGCGTTTGCAGATGACCTGTTTTGGGGTCCGCATAAAATGAGTTAACCATGTTGATATATCTATAAAATTCCAAAAACAGAGAGCATTCTATTTTCCAAGTTTAATCCCTTATCTTTGCAAACAGTCTAGATCCACATCACATGGATTTGATCTGATCAGGATCTACACTGTTTGTCATGCAGTTCGTGAATTGAAATGAGAACAGTATATCAAGTAATTTGATGGTTGATAGTCAGAAATGGGTGTTGCTTAATTGATGTATTCAGCAGGATAAGGGTGAATGGAATTTAATCATGTATTTCAGTACCACCGCCACCTCCGATCCCTTCTCCTCCAGTTATTGAGAAATATCTTCAGTTACCTTTGCCCCTCCCACCCCCACCACCAAAGGAGCTGGAGCCACCACGATTCTACCTTGTCGACGGAGTGCTGCTGTCTACAGCTGGCCGAAATCTTATCGAAAATATCAGAATGGAAGCACCGAAGATCAAGCGTAACCGACGATGGGGCAAGAAACCAGAGGGCTGGGACGATAAACGAGGTGAGATAGAAAAGAAAATGGAAGAGCTGATGGCAGAACGGGTATCTCAGGATTCCGATACGGCTTTGATAGCTCCGACTATCTCTCGCATGCTGTCTGTAGGTTCCGCTGATGATGAAGAGAAAGGTAATGGTAATTCGGGTCGGCCCATGTGGAAAAATGACTTGTTGCTTATGCAGACAATGAACAATTATTCTTTCAACTAATGCAGGTCATAAGTTTGATTTCAGGCTTCTCAAAACTTCCTGATGAGTCCTTAAACCTAGGTCTTGTCTCAATGTGATCTAAGTTGTTGGTGGAATGTAAAATTCAAACAAAACACAAACTTTCAGTTGACAGATACTTATGCAGAGTTGGGGCTATATTTCAAATTGTGTGTAACCAGTGATGGATCTGACATGAGGTAGGTCAAGGTCAAGGTCACGTAAAAGTCTTAAGAGCTCATGAAAATATTTTCTAAACCATTTGATAGATTTGGTTCATATTTGATATGATGATAGATTCGGATCTTAAGTTTTATTCAGCAGTACCCCAGCACATAACTATGACCTGAAGGCCAAGGTCATTAGAAATTTTTAATGTTTAAGTTTTTCATACCGTACGATTGATTTTGTTCTTATTTGGTATGATGATAGACATAGGTCCATAATTTTATTCTGCAGTACCCCTGCCTAGCCCATGATTTCAAGGTCAAGGTCGCAGACTTAGAAATGTTTTATTGAAAGCTTTTTTAGAGCTCACATTTTTTCAATCTAAATAATGTATTTGGTTCATATTTGATAGGTTTAAATTGCAATACACCCACATTTGCCCATGACCTCGAGGACACTTCCAGGTGATGACAGCTCTTTTTGCAAAATGCTTGTTTCTTGGATAGGATAGCCTATGGGCGGGAGCATCTGTGACACATTTTTCATTCCGGTTTGTGAACATCAATGGCTCTGGCGAGACTGTGCATAATGTGAAAGGCTTGTCTGAGCCTTTGCAGTTCGCATACCGTATTCAGGTGTGTATTACCCGCAGTTTTTGTCCCTCAAATTACAGGGCCAAGTTCAGGGTGCAGGTAATCCGCCCGAATTATTTTTGGACCATTTTATTTTTACTTTTCTCAGCTGAAAATACGATGCATTTCATGTTATGCTCTATCCTTTTACGATTCCCGACATAAATAACGTTTAATTGTCCACTCAATTTTGCTTACACATGAGTAATATAACAGTCTCCATTACTAGCAAGCCCGATTTTGTGAGTATTATTCCTAAAACTCTGATTTTAAACGAAATAAATAAGCAAGTTCAATGCAAGCATCAAAGTTTTCCGGCATCCAAACCGCCGCCTGCGAACCAACGCTACAGTTTTTTTCTGCACGCGATCGGTAAATGACGTCACCGGACCTCAGCAACCCCACACATGTCTATTGTTTTATCTTAATGGGGCGTATTTTATCTTAATGGGGCGTATCTCTTTCATAAAAAAATGTTTAGAAACGGTAAAAAAATTCTCGATATCAAAAGGGTTGTGGAAAACAGCCCTTTCCGTAAGCTCCGTGTCAATAACCAACAACAGCATACAGATGTGTTAACACAAATTAAAGCATTCAACTTTTCTCGCCAAGCGTCTGCTATTTGGCGCCAAAACATAACCATTCACGAGATAGTAGAATAGTCTTAGCAACTCGTCTTAGGAGCAATTAAATAATTTTCACATTGATTGCGGATTAAATTTTATGATTGGGGAATAAACGGAAATTAGAGACATAACTTGACCATATTTTCACACCTTATCGACACGCACCGCAGGGTGGCAATTATATGACAGGGATTAACAATAGTGTCATAATTGAACCGTTATAAATCATCAAACAGTGTTAAGTCCAAATCTGCGGGGTCTTTCTGAGGTGTCTGATCGTGGACTGCACTGTTTGCCGATGTCCCAAAAAGGGCAGCGGGCATGTGGGTTAATAAATAAATAACAATGGTGAACAGGTAAAGTTTTTTCAACATTTTAATGTAAAATACATGCTTTCTGGTGATAGTCGCACGCACATGCATTTTCCGCCTTTTGAAGACTATCGTGCGTTCCGTTGTGTGTTACAAAAACTGGCCAAATTCTTACTTTTTCTCACTTACGCATCCACCAAAATTTCAGCAAATGTTCCATGGGGGTAATACAACAGAATAACAGTTTTTCCCCAGATTTTGGCAAAAATAGGGGGGTGCGGGTAGTATGCAAATGCGGGTAATACACACCCGAATACGGTATGTGATAAATGACCCCTTTTTAGCTCACCTGTCACGTAGTGACAAGGTGAGCTTTTGGGATCACTTTTTGTCCGTCGTCCGTCGTGCGTCCGTGCGTGCGTGCGTCTGTCCGTAAACTTTTCTTCAAACGACATCTCCTCCTAAACCACTGATCGGATTTTGACCAAACTTCCCAGGAATGATCCTTAGGTGGTCCCCTTTCAAAGTTGTTCAAATGGTTCCGGTCCGTTGCACATATAGGTCACAGTAGCCAAAAATAGATTTTTTTCACCGAAAACTTAAAAAATCTTCTTCTCTGAAACCGCAAGGCCCAGGTCTTTGATATTTGGTATGAAGCTTCATCTAATGGACCCCTACCAAGATTGTTCAAATTATAGTGCTAGGGCCAAAAATGCCCCCGCACTGGGGCCCTTTGGTTTTACATGGGCTTATATAGGGAAAATCTTTAAAAATCTTCTTCTCTGAAACCACAAGGCCAATGTCTTTGATATTTGGTATGAAGCTTCATCTAGTGGACCCCTACCAAGATTGTTCAAATTATAGTGCTGGAGCTAAAAATGCCCCCGCACGGGGGCCCTTTGGTTTTTCATGGGCTTATATAGGGAAAATCTTGAAAAATCTTCTTCCCTGAAACCGCAAGGCCCAGGTCTTTGATATTTGGTATGAAGCTTCATCTAGTGGACCCCTACCAAGATTGTTCAAATTAAAGTGCTGGGGCCAAAAATGCCCCCGCACGGGGGCCCTTTGGTTTTACATGGGCTTATATAGGGAAAATCTTTAAAAATCTTCTCTGAAACCACAAGGCCCAGGTCTTTGATATTTGGTATGAAGCTTTATTTAGTGGACCCCTACCAAGATTGTTCAAATTTTAGTGCTGGAGCTAAAAATGCCCCCACACTGGGGGCCCTTTGGTTTTACATGGGCTTATATAGGGAAAATCTTTAAAAATCTTCTTCTCTGAAACCACAAGGCCCAGGTCTTTGATATTTAGTATGAAGCTTCATCTAGTGGACCCCTACCAAGATTGTTCAAATTATAGTGCTGGGGCCAAAAATGCCCCCGCACGGGGGCCCTTTGGTTTTTACATGGGCTTATATAGGGAAAATCTTTAAAAATCTTCTTCTCTGAAACCACAAGGCCCAGGTCTTTGATATTTGGTACGAAGCTTCATCTAGTGGACCCCTACCAAGATTGTTCAAATTATAGTGCTGGAGCTAAAAATGCCCCCCCCCCCCCCCCCCCCCCCCCCCGCATGGGGGCCCTTTGGTTTTACATGGGCTTATATAGGGTAAATCTTTAAAAATCTTCTTCTCTGAAACCACAAGGCCCAGGTCTTTGATATTTGGTATGAAGCTTCATCTAGTGGACCCCTACCAAGATTGTTCAAATTATAGTGCTGGGGCCAAAAATGCCCCGGCACCAGGGCCCTTTTGTTTTACATAGGCTTATATAGGGAAAATCTTGAAAAATCTTCTTCTCTGAAACTGCAAGGCCCAGGTCTTTGATATTTGGTATGAATCTTCATCTTGTGGACCTCTACCAAGATTGTTCACCAAGATTGTTCAAATTCTAGCCCTGGGGCCAAAAATACCCCCACTCCGGGTTCCTTTGGTTTTACATAGACTTATATAGGGAAAATCTTGAAAAATCTTCTTCTCTGAAACCACAAGGCTTAGGTCTTCGTTATTTGTTATGAAGCTTCAGCTAGTGGACCTCTATAAAGATTGTTCAAATTATAGCCCTGAGACCAAAAATGCCCCCGCCATGTGGCCCTTTGGTTTTACTTAGACTTATATAGGGAAAATCTTTAAAAATCATCTTCTCTGAAACACAAGGCTTAGGTCTTTGATATTTGTTATGAAGCTTCAGCTAGTGGACCTCTACCAAGATTGTTCAAATTATAGCCCTTGGGCAAAAAATGCCCCCGCTCCGGGGCCCTTTGGTTTAACTTATATAGGGAAAATCTTGTTTTACATAGACTTCTTCTATGAAACCAGAAAGCCCAGGTCTTTCATATTTGATATGAAGATTCATCTTGTGGACCTCTACCAAGATTGTTCAAATTATAGCCCTGGGGCCAAAATTGACCCTGCCCGGGGCCCACTTGTTATACATTGGATCAGGTGAGCGAACCAGGGCCCTCTGGGCCCTCTTGTAAGTCTATGGGAGCTAAGGGGCCCTGGGGCGTGGCCAGTTTAGACCCCAGGGGCATGATTGGAACAATTTATGTAGGGAACCACTTGACATTGCTACATGCTTCATATGTAAGCACACGGCCTATTGTTTCAGAGAAGAAGATTTTTTAGCTTTTATTTCCATTATAAGTCTATGGGGGCTAAGGGGCGTGTCCCCTACATAAATTGTGCCAATCATGCCCCTGGGGTCTCAACTGGCCACGCCCCGGGGTCCCTTAACCCCCATAGACTTATAATGGAAATAAAAGCTTTAAAAATCTTCTTCTCTGAAACCGCTAGGCACAGAGCTTACATATTAAGAATGTAGCAATGTCAAGTGGTCCTCTACATAAATTGTGCCAATCATGCCCCTGGGGTCTAAACTGGCCACGCCCCGGGCCCCTTAGCTCCCATAGGCTTATAATGGAAAAAAAGCTTTAAAAATCTTCTTCTCTGAAACCACTAGGCCCAGAGCTTACATATTAAGCATGTAGCAATGTCAAGTGGTCCCCTACATAAATTGTGCCAATCATGCCCCTGGGGTCTAAACTGGCCACGCCCCGGGGTCCCTTAACCCCCATAGACTTATAATGGAAATAAAAGCTTAAAAAATCTTCTACTCTGAAACCACTAGGCCCAGAGCTTACATATTAAGCATGTAGCAATGTCAAGTGGTCCCCTACATAAATTGTGCCAATCATGCCCCTGGGTCTAAACTGGCCACGCCCTGGGGCCCCTTAGCCCGAACAGACTTATAATGGAAAAAAGGCTTAAAAAATCTTCTTCTCTGAAACCGCTAGGCACAGAGCTTACATTTGAAGCATGTAGCAATGTCAAGTGGTCCCCTACATAAATTGTGCCAATCATGCCCCAGGGGTCTAAAATGGCCACGCCCCGGGGTCCCTTAACCCCCATAGACTTATAATGGAAATAAAAGCTTAAAAAATCTTCTTCTCTGAAACAGCTAGGCACAGAGCTTACATATTAAGCATGTAGCAATGTCAAGTGGTCCTCTACATAAATTGTGCCAATCATGCCCATGGGGTCTAAACTGGCCACGCCCCAGGGCCCCTTAGCTCCCATAGACTTATAATGGAAAAAAAGCTTAAAAAATCTTCTTCTCTGAAACCACTAGGCCCAGAGTTTACATATTAAGCATGTAGCAATGTCAAGTGGTCCCCTACATAAATTTTGCCAATCATGCCCCTGGGATCTAAACTGGCCACGCCCTGGGGCCCCTTAGCCCCAACAGACTTATAATGGAAAAAAAGGCTTAAAAAATCTTCTTCTCTGAAACCGCTAGGGACAGAGCTTACATATGAAGCATGTAGCAATGTCAAGTGGTCCCCTACATAAATTGTGCCAATCATGCCCCTGGGGTCTAAACTTGCAACACCCTGTGGCCCCTTAGCCCCCATAGACTTATAATGGAAAAAAAAAGCTTAAAAAATCTTCTTCTCTGAAACCACTAGGCACAGAGCTTACATATTAAGCATGTAGCAATGTCAAGTGGTCCCCTACATAAATTGTGCCAATCATGCCCCTGGGGTCTAAACTGGCCACGCCCCTTAGCCCCCATAGACTTATAATGGAAATAAAAGCTAAAAAATCTTCTTCTCTGAAACAATAGGCCGTGTGCTTACATATGAAGCATGTAGCAATGTCAAGTGGTCCCCTACATAAATTGTTCCAATCATGCCCCTGGGGTCTAAACTGGCCACGCCCCAGGGCCCCTTAGCTCCCATAGACTTATAATGGAAAAAAAAGCTTAAAAAATCTTCTTCTCTGAAACCACTAGGCCCAGAGCTTGCATATTAAGCATGTAGCAATGTCAAGTGGTCCCCTACATAAATTGTGCCAATCATGCCCCTGGGATCTAAACTGGCCACACCTTTGGGTCCCTTAGCCCCCATAGACTTATAATGGAAATAAAAGCTAAAAAATCTTCTTCTCTGAAACAATAGGTTGTGTGCTTACATATGAAGCATGTAGCAATGTCAAGTTGTCCCCTACATAAATTGTTCCAATCATGCCCCTGGGGTCTAAACTGGCCACGCCCCAGGGCCCCTTAGCTCCCATAGACTTATAATGGAAAAAAGGCTTAAAAAATCTTCTTCTCTGAAACCGCTAGGCACAGAGTTTACATTTGAAGCATGTAGCATTGTCAAGTGGTCCCCCACATAAATTGTGCCAATCATGCCCCAGGGGTCTAAAATGGCCATGCCCCGGGGTCCCTTAACCCCCATAGACATATAATGGAAAAAAAAGCTTAAAAAATCTTCTTCTCTGAAACAGCTAGGCACAGAGCTTACATATTAAGCATGTAGCAATGTCAAGTGGTCCTGTACATAAATTGTGCCAATCATGCCCATGGGGTCTAAACTGGCCACGCCCCAGGGCCCCTTAGCTCCCATAGACTTATAATGGAAAAAAAAGCTTAAAAAAATCTTCTTCTCTGAAACCACTAGGCCCAGAGCTTACATATTAAGCATGTAGCAATGTCAAGTGGTCCCCTACATAAATTTTGCCAATCATGCCCCTGGGATCTAAACTGGCCACGCCCTGGGGCCCCTTAGCCCCAACAGACTTATAATGGAAAAAAGGCTTAAAAAATCTTCTTCTCTGAAACGGCTAGGGACAGAGCTTACATATGAAGCATGTAGCAATGTCAAGTGGTCCCCTACATAAATTGTGCCAATCATGCCCCTGGGGTCTAAACTTGCCACACCCTGGGGCCCTTTAGCCCCCATAGACTTATAATGGAAAAAAAGCTTAAAAAATCTTCTTCTCTGAAACCACTAGGCACAGAGCTTACATATTAAGCATGTAGCAATGTCAAGTGGTCCCCTACATAAATTGTGCCAATCATGCCCCTGGGGTCTAAACTGGCCACGCCCCTTAGCCCCCATAGACTTATAATGGAAATAAAAGCTAAAAAATCTTCTTCTCTGAAACAATAGGCAGTGTGCTTACATATGAAGCATGTAGCAATGTCAAGTGGTCCCCTACATAAATTGTTCCAATCATGCCCCAGGGGTCTAAACTGGCCACGCCCCAGGGCCCCTTAGCTCCCATAGACTTATAATGGAAAAAAAAGCTTAAAAAATCTTCTTCTCTGAAACCACTAGGCCCAGAGCTTACATATTAAGCATGTAGCAATGTCAAGTGGTCCCCTACATAAATTGTTCCAATCATGCCCCTGGGGTCTAAACTGGCCATGCCCCAGGGCCCCTTAGCTCCCATAGACTTATAATGGAAAAAAGGCTTAAAAAATCTTCTTCTCTGAAACCGCTAGGCACAGAGTTTACATTTGAAGCATGTAGCATTGTCAAGTGGTCCCCAACATAAATTGTGCCAATCATGCCCCAGGGGTCTAAAATGGCCACGCCCCGGGGTCCCTTAACCCCCATAGACATATAATGGAAATAAAAGCTTAAAAAATCTTCTTCTCTGAAACAGCTAGGCACAGAGCTTACATATTAAGCATGTAGCAAATTCAAGTGGTCCTCTACATAAATTGTGCCAATCATGCCCATGGGGTCTAAACTGGCCACGCCCCAGGGCCCCTTAGCTCCCATAGACTTATAATGGAAAAAAAGCTTAAAAAAATCTTCTTCTCTGAAACCACTAGGCCCAGAGCTTACATATTAAGCATGTAGCAATGTCAAGTGGTCCCCTACATAAATTTTGCCAATCATGCCCCTGGGATCTAAACTGGCCACGCCCTGGGGCCCCTTAGCCCCAACAGACTTATAATGGAAAAAAGGCTTAAAAAATCTTCTTCTCTGAAACCGCTAGGCACAGAGCTTACATATGAAGCATGTAGCAATGTCAAGTGGTCCCCTACATAAATTGTGCCAATCATGCCCCTGGGGTCTAAACTTGCCACACCCTGGGGCCCCTTAGCCCCCATAGACTTATAATGGAAAAAAAGCTTAAAAAATCTTCTTTTGTGAAACCACTAGGCACAGAGCTTACATATTAAGCATGTAGCAATGTCAAGTGGTCCCCTACATAAATTGTGCCAATCATGCCCCTGGGGTCTAAACTTGCCACGCCCCTAAGCCCCTTAGCCCCCATAGACTTATAATGGAAATAAAAGCTAAAAAATCTTCTTCTCTGAAACAATAGGCCGTGTGCTTACATATGAAGCATGTAGCAATGTCAAGTGGTCCCATACATAAATTGTTCCAATCATGCCCCTGGGGTCTAAACTGCCCACGCCCCAGGGCCCCTTAGCTCCCATAGACTTATAATGGAAAAAAAAGCTTAAAAAATCTTATTCTCTGAAACCACTAGGCCCAGAGCTTACATATTAAGCATGTAGCAATGTCAAGTGGTCCCCTACATAAATTGTGCCAATCATGCTCCTGGGATCTAAACTGGCCACACCCTTGGGCCCCTTAGCCCCCATAGACTTATTATGGAAAAAAAAGCCTAAAAAACCTTATTCTCTGAAACCGCTAGTATTATTAGCTCACTTGAGCCGAAGGCTCATGTGAGGTATTGGTATGCCAATGGTCCGGCGTAAGTTCACATTTTCAAATAAGTATATTTTTAAAGCTACTTGGCCAATCATGATTAAATTTCATGAGAAGCATTATCCGATTGGGAGAGAAGATGCAGTATGTTTTGGGGTAATTCAGATTGAAACTGGTGTTGCCATGACAACATATAGCTCCCATAGACTTACAATGGGACAAACTTTAAAAATTTTCTTCTCTGAAACCACTAGGCCCAGAGCTTACATATTAAGCATGTAGCAATGTCAAGTGGTCCCCTACATAAATTGTGCCAATCATGCCCCTGGGGTCTAAACTGGCCATGCCCGGGGCCCCTTAACCCCCATAGACTTATAATGGAAAAAAAAACTTCAAAAATCTTCTTCTCTGAAACCACTAGGCCCAGAGCTTACATATTAAGCATGTAGCAATGTCAAGTGGTCCCCTACATTAATCCTACCAAACCTGCCCCTAGGGTCCAAATTGACAATATCGTGTTCCATTAGGAAGAACTTAAAAAAAAAATTATGCTCAAAGACCATGAGTCAAACAGCTAACTAAAATGTTCCTCAGGTGAGCGGTTAGGCTCATTGGGCCTCTTGTTTCTAGCTCACTTATTCCAAAAGAATACTTCAAGACTATAAACGGTTTTCTTTCTCTCTTTTATTGTCTATTTCTGTTATGCAAGGGCAACTAGACCTGTCAACTAGGCCACAGGCTTTATCGTTAAACTGGCAAACAATGTGACAGGGTGAGAAAATCAGGTCAGTCAATGCAGGACATACTCAGTTTGTTTACACAAGTCATTAATTTATGGCTTACTATAGAACCGGTATTTGAATATAAAATTGTTTTTTCACAAGGCGCAATTTTCAATTCACACCTGTCATGTCTGAACATTGCATGTTAAATAGAAGTGGAGGCAATGATCAGGAATCGATACAATCAACCCACGGCTCCCATCATAGACACCAAAGGGAAAGACACACAAACATGAAACTACAAACCCCAATGGAAACACCAACAGCGGAAAGCCAAAAGGACAGTTACTTTCCCACAAAATGGCCAATAGGCTATCCAAAATAAAAAAAAACATAAGCGACACAAACACCCAAAAACAAACCATAACAAAAATAAACCGCGACAGAAGAACCACCTTGGAACGGTCAGGGAAACGAATTCCACTGTGGGGCTTAAATCGATTTTACATGGCCACAATCCTCGCCCTTACTTCCGTCGCGATTAAGACAAATAATTTGTTCAGTCTGCATGAAGGCCTCCTAACTCATCAGTGCAACATCTCCGTGAACACAAATAATCAAACAACCACAGAGATGAAACAACCGTGAGGACTTGACAGCAAGAAACCACTGAAATTCTGGAGCAAAAGAAAACCAACAGTTAGACTTTGATGGGCCCGACCAGAGACAGAGCATCAGGCACCAACCAAACAGCCTTCGAGAGCAAATGTATTTTTTTTTCACCCATTCTAAAAGATATTTTTATTTAAGAAATACGCTCCATTGAAACCAATAACATAAGACGTGGGTATTACGAATGAAACCACATGACGTCATTTTCCGATCACTTGGCTTCAGTATCGGTCGCCATTTGGGTGCTTTGTACTTTATACTTCCAGTTACCTTCCCACCTATGCTTATTATTCAGGCTAATAATATCTTGAGGTGTCGTATGCTGACATTGAAATGAAATTTTTAATGTAAAATTAATTTCAATTAATGCATACTCACCTCAAGATATTATATGATTTCCTTCCTCCCAACCCCGCTATCACTGATAGAGATCTTTAGAGCTCCCTATAAAATAATGACATATACATATCAGTGTGTGCTTATATAAGCCAATGGGGCACTTTGCACGCCCTATTCATGCACAGGTATTACCACCTGTTGTCATTTCATTGGCTGCTTAGTGTGGTCTGTGTTCAGTGAACCAGTGCACTGGTTCCATGCGACCTAGGCATTGGTTCCCGGTCGATTACACACGCCTACGTGACGTTTTGGAGGTGGGGGGGGGAATCCATGTCGAGCTATAGTCTATTCTCTAGTCTTTTTAGCTCACCTGTCACATAGTGACGAGGTGAGCTTTTGGGATCACTTTTCGTCCGTTGTCCGTCATGCATGCCTGCGTCCGTCCGTCCGTAAACAATTTCTTCAAATGACATCTCCTCCTAAACCACTGATCGGATTTTGACCAAACTTTAAGAATTTTAAGAAAATTCCACTATCTTTCTCTCTCCAATGATATTATTTTCTGCTGGATTCCCAGTCACATCAATATTCCTGGAAATGAGTTGGCGGATTTAGAAGCTAAATCTGCTTTATCTTTGACTGTTACAAATTTTAAAATTCCTTTTTCAGATTTTAAATCGAACATTAATAGATATATAAAAAACAAATGTCAGTCTATTTGGGAAAAGGAAACCGATAATAAATTAGTCAAAATAGAACCTAATTTTCACAGTAAATGCTCTTTCTCAAATTACAGTAGGAAAGACCAGACTAAAATTACCAGATGCCGTATTGGACACACAAGACTCACTCATTCTTACATATTACAAAACGAACAAGCACCTTTCTGTGTATCTTGTAACGAGCCGTTAACAGTTAATCAGTTTCTCATTTCATGTGTAGAATTTTATCATATACGATCAAAATATTTTAATGTTACAACAATGAAAGATCTTTTTAACAACACACCATCTTATAAATTAAACAATTTTCTCCAAGAAATTGGACTTTTTAACAAACTGTATTCATTAATATTTTAACTTTTAAACTTTAATAACAATTTTATATCTAATACCTAATTATTTTTAGACACTATACGCCCTATTAGGGTTGAGCGTCTTTAAACAAAATATCCATCGATCCATCCTTAACCAGTGGATGGATTTTGAAATTACTTCACAAGAATGTTCCCTCTACCAAAATTGCTCAAACCATTCCACTCTGGTAAACAAGATGGCTGTCAGAGCTAAAAATAGAACCTTTACACGACGACTTCTCCTTAACCAGTGGATGGATTATGAATTATTTGACAGGAATGAGGTTTGAGGTTTTAGCTGTGGTGGCCATCATGCTCAGTTAAACAAAATATTTTGAACAATTTTGTTAGAGGGTCACTCATGGACCATTCCTATAAAATTGCTTCCTTTTAGAGACAGATGGCTTTTGAAAGTTTTGGCCCCCACCCACCTTGGCTGCAAGGTGCTTCTACAGGAGTATTGGTAAACCACTTTCAAGGTCTTAGCCTGTCCAGGCAAAGTGGTGCGAGTGGAACCATCTGTGCATTTAAACCCCATTGGTTTCATTGGGTGGCAGGGCTTGAGATGTCATTTCATCAAAAATGACTTCTACTTCTCAAAATGACTTCTACTCCTAAACAGGCAGACTGATTTTGAATTAATTTCACAGAAATGGTCTTTGGGTCCAACCAAAATTGCTCAAACCCTCCACACCACCATATATTACCCACAATTCCGTTTATACAATATGGATAAGGTGAGCGATCCAGGGCCATCATGGCCCTCTTGTCTAATGAGCTAGCCCAAATATTTTCTGTTATCATTTTCTTCCTTCCCGTTTCTGGCAAAACGATGTGCATTTTACAGGTTAGCCACTTAAGTATACACTTGTCCTAGAAAAGCTTGGTTAGGAAATTTACCAGCTCAGTATGATGTAATAGCGTTGGCTGGGCCATTTAACTCCAAACTAATCAACCAAACATTAATTTAGGTTTTGGCAGGTGAGAGTCACTGTCTAAAGGACAGGTCTTGGTTGTGTTTCTCATTGAAAGCAAAGTTGTGGGTACTTGTATAAAGTTGATTTTGACAGGAATCCATATCATAAGTTTTGGACAAATGAATCTGTTCAGAATGTAGTAAAATTATCTGTAAATGAGCCTGTGCATGCACAGAATGAAAGATCCAACTTGCCATATGCACCAAGCCAAGATACAGTTAGCCAGTTTGCCCATGCATCAACATATCTGTCCTCACTGCTGGTAGTCCACTCAGATGCACACCTGACTGGTGATCTGGAGGTCCAAGGTTATATATCTGCTGGCTTGGCAACATTCTTTCTTGAATATTGATAATGAATTATGTCTCCCCCGAAAAAATTTTTTTCGGAGAGACATATTGTTTTTCCCCCGGGTGTCTGTCTGTCTGTCCGTCTGTCTGTCACACATTCGTGTCCGCTCTGTAACTTGAAAACCGTTAGAGCTATCTTCACGAAACTTCGTATAAATATTAATCAGCATTAGACGACGTGCAGTGCGCAAGAACCATAACTCTCGCATTTATACTTTTTGAATTATCTCCCTTGGAAGTTTGTTGGTATGTATATATGTATGGGCAAATCCTGTCCGGTCAATAACTTTCTTATTTTTGGATGGATTTTAAAATTACTCGGCAGAAATATTAACAACCATAAGACGATGTGTGTTGCGCATGAGGCAGGTCGGTACCTCAAAGGTCAAGGTCATACTTAGAGGTCAAAGGTCAAAAAAGGGGCCTTTTTTCGTATTTGGTCAATAACTTTCTTATTTTGAGATGGATTTTAAAATTACTTGGCATAATTATTAACAACCATAAGACAATGTGTGGTGTGCATGAGGCAGGTCGGTTCCTCAAAGGTCAAGGTCATACTTAGAGGTCAAAGGTAAAAAAAGGGGCCTTTTTTCGTATTTGGTCAATAACTTTATAATTTTGAGATGGATTTTAAAATTACTTGGCATAATTATTAACAATCATGAGACGATGTGTGGTGCACATGAGGCAGGTCGGTACCTCAAAGGTCAAGGTCATACTTAGAGGTCAAAGGTCAAAAAAGGGGCCTTTTTTTCGTATTTGGTCAATAACTTTCTTATTTTGAGATGGATTTTGAAATCACATGGCAGAAATGTGAACCAATATAAGGCGATGTGTTGCGCGCATGACCCAGGTTGGTACCTCAAAGGTCAAGGTCATACTTAGAGGTCAAAGGTAAAAAAAGGGGCCTTTTTTCGGGTTTTGTCAATAACTTGCCTATTTTTAAATAGAATTTGAAGTTACTTGGCAAACATGTTAACTATCATGGGACGATGTGTTGCATGCATGATTCAGTTTGGTACCTAAAATGTCAAGGTCATACATAGAGGTCAAAGGTAAAAAAGGGGCCTTTTTTCGTGTTTGGTCAATAACATTTTGAAATTGCTAGGCAGAAATGTTAACCACCATGAGATGATGTGTTGCACGCATGACCCAGTTTAATACCTGAAAGGTCAAGGTCATACATAGAGGTTAAAGGTAAAAAAAGGGCCTTTTTTTGTGTTCTGTCAATAACTTTCTTATTATGCCCCCAACTTTGAAAAAGTTGGAGGGGCATATTGGTTCTGGTTCGTTCGTCCGTTCGTCCGTCAGTTACGCTTTTGATGCATAGCATAACTAAAGAACCGTGTATGCTAGGGTTTTGAAATTTCATATATGGATTCATCATGGAAAATTAGCTTACGCATATTTTTTTTCTCGTCCGGATTATGCCCCCTTCAAGAGTTATTGCCCTTTGAATTTTTTTTTTAATAAAATCTTGTCAGCAAGATATCTCAAAAACAATTGGAGCTAGAGCCTTGAAAGTTGGTGAATATATTGATGGTGATGAGTAGATGAACTGATTAACTTTTGACAAAATTCCGAAAAATACTTTGTGAGTTATGGCCCTTTCTCATTTTGGTAATTTGTGCCCATTGTAATGTATGCTAAAAGTGATGCATAGCATAACTTTAGAACCGTGTATGCTAGGGTTTTGAAATTTCATATATGGATTCCTCATGAAAAATTAGCTGACGCATATTTTTTTTCTCGTCCGGAATATGCCCCTTTTAAGAGTTATTGCCCTTTGAAATGTTTTTAATTAAATCTTGTCAGCAAGATATCTCAAAAACTATTGGAGCTAGAGCCTTGAAAGTTGGTGAATAGATTGTTGGTGATGAGTAGATGAACTGATTAACTTATGACAAAATTCCGAAAAATACTTAGTGAGTTATGGCCCTTTGTCATTTTGGTAATTTGTGCCCATTGTAATGTATGCTAAAAGTGATGCATAGCATAACTTTAGAACCGTGTATGCTATAGTTTTGAAATTTCATATATGCATTTCTGATGGAAAATAAGCTGACGCGTATTTTTTTTCTCGTCCGGATTATGCCCCTTTCAAGAGTTATTGCCTTTTGAAATTTTTTTAATAAAATCTTGTCAGCAAGATATCTCAAAAACTATTGGAGCTAGAGGCTTGAAAGTTGGTGAATATATTGTAGGTGATGAGTAGATGAACTGATTAACTTTTGACAAAATTCCGAAAAATACTTTGTGAGTTATGGCCCTTTGTCATTTTGGTAATTTGTGCCCATTGTAATGTATGCTAAAAGTGATGCATAGCATAACTTTAGAACCCTGTATGCTAGGGTTTTGAAATTTCATATATGGATTCCTCATGAAAAATTAGCTGACGCATATTTTTTTTCTCGTCCAGATTATGCCCCTTTCAAGAGTTATTGCCCTTTGAAATTTTTTTAATAAAATCTTGTCAGCAAAATATCTCAAACACAATTGGAGCTAGTGGTAGGGTGACAATCTGGACCAAAAAAATGGGAACCCATACCCCCCCGTATAACAAGACAAGTCATATACCAAAATGTTCGTCAGGATCAGTAGTATCTGAAACTGCCGGCATAAATTGGCATAAATGATGGCGAGCTGAGAAATCCAAGATGGCGTCCAAGATGGCCGCCATAGCTGTAAATTCGAGATTTTCGTAAAATATGAATATAAATACCACAAATCATCTTACAAACTTAGTTTAATTTATTTTTCTGGTGTAGAAAGAAGATTTGTGCTAGAATATAGATCAAATTTTTAGGTTTTACTTGAAAACCGGTGAAAAAATGATATTTTATTGTTTTTGTGTCTAGTTTCAAAGGTGGTACATAAAAGCAATGCTGATGTTTCTAAATTTAAACAGTTTTTACATATCTATTGTTTTATTTTAACTAAGACACTATTCTAAAATACATTTAACACTATTCTAAAATGCATTAATTGTTGGTAATGACTTTTTTACCATCAATTTAGCCCCAGGATTACCCCACCCACTCAGTTTACCAGTAAAATTCATTCACATAATATTGCCACATATCATCAAACAAACTTATTTTAATTTATTTTTCTGGTATAAAAAGACGATTTGTGCTAGAATATTGATCAACATCTTAGGTTTGACTTGAAAACCGGGGAAATAAAAGACATTTAATCGTTTTTGCGTCTAGTTTCATAGGTGGTACATAAAGGCGATGCTGATGTTTCAAAATTTTTAACAGTTTTTATTTATCTATTGTTTTATTTTAACTAAGACACTATTCTAAAATACATTTAACACTATTCCATAGTACATTTATGGTTTGTTATGAATTTTTTACCATCAATTTAGCCCCAGGATTACCCCACCCACTCAGTTTACCAGTACAATTCATTCACATAATACTCACACTCAAGGGATTTGCAGGTGAGGATTTCATTTTAGACAACAAGTAGACGAGAACATTGAAACTAATGCTTAGTTCTGTTTTCATACTATATTATATGATCAGCTGTTAGGATACACTACCTCTTTATAATTGGCCCCCGCCCATAGGGGCTTGAAGAAAAATATGGGATGCATGATGCTTCCACGCAGAGCTGAATCTGGCCCACACACTAGTACTGGTAAACCGCTTAGAGGTTCTAAGCCAGTCCAGGAACCGCGGTGCGAGGCCGACCGTCAATGCTAATAAACCCTATTGGTTTCATTGGGCGGCAGGGCTTGAGATGTCATTTCATCTCAATGTCGGGTTAAAGTCCCACAAACTTGGAAGCAACGTCTCCGAATTGACCTTTACAGTGCTGAAGGGGACGTTAAACCTCAAATCAAACAAATAAACAAAACCTCTTTATAACACTGTTTTTGGGATCTGAGTATTAACCATCTTAATTAAGAAGTGCTACATCCAAACAAAATAGCAAAATAGTGTTTATCAAATTGATCTAAAATGACTTTTATTGTCATTTTGCTGTGTAACTGGCTAAGGTTTTGGGGGTTATAAAGTGCTATATCCAAAACTGTGTTATAAAAACGTGTTATAAAGAGGAAATGCTATACAATTAGGTTATATTTTGTTTGATGTGAGGTACAACATCCCCGTCAACACTATCAGTCATTTTACATTTTGGAGACATTCCTCCAATTTTATTTTGTGGGACTTTCCCCGACATTGAGATGAAATGACATCTCAATCCCCGCCACACATTTAAACCAAAAGGTTTTATATGCAAGGATGGTCCAGCTCGCACCACTTTTCCTGGGCATGCTTAGAATCTCTAAGCGGTTTACTCTGTATACCCTAGGTCTACTGGGCTAGGCAAATTAATCTTAGATTTTATAGCTCCCCATCAAATCGGTAGCTGATAATTATGCACACCAGGTCCTGTGCACTAAAAAGAAATTGCTGCTGCTTTAACTAGCCCTGAGACATTTGACTCAGTCCCAAGGTCTGAAATATCTTGAAGCTGACAGTCTGGTTTAGGCAGAACATGAATTGTCAATACTATGTAAAGAAGGGCAGGTATCACAACCCATAAGGCAATACAGACAGCATAATTGCACTTTCATCTGGCTCTAGCTTCCTGAAAACAGTGTGAACTGGAATATACCTGGTGCAGTCAGCATGAATACCTTTTCTACCTGTCATCAGCATAAAGCAGGTTAAAGTGATGCACAAGTAGAAAGAAAACTTCGGTATCAGAACTGACAACAAGGGCTGCGTTAACTCCAAGAGAACCTGCAACTGCTAGTTGCAAATCATTCTACTATCAGCTTCTTCATGGTTGGAATAATGAACGGAAACAACACCAGCGGAAACTTCAGAGCCTTGTTCTTAAGTCAACCTGCACCAACAACATTAGCATTCTTCTTAAGAAGTTCATGGCAATTTTCGGTAAGGTACCTAGTGTTAAGTATTGTCAGTTTGTTCTTGCTTTTACTGCTTGAAAGTATCTGTCAGTCACCAGTTACTATATTTTTCCTCGTAGACACAGGCACGTGTGAAGAAACATTATTTCCACACTTTTGTTGGGTCTGTGATTTGAGACTGTTTGCCTCATTCCTGTCAAAACAGAAGTGAATGGTAGCTACCCAAATAATGGTAAGAAGACTGTAAGACCAAAACATAGCAGTCATCTTTTGATATGTCAGTTTGAGACATGATGAATGCTGCAACAATTTTGTGGGACTTTTACCCGTCATTGAAATGAAATGAAATCTCAAGCCCTGTTGCCCAATGAAACCAATACAGCTTATAAGCATGGATGGTCCGACTCGCAACGCTTTGCCTAGACAGCCTTAGTTCCTATAAGGGGGTTTACCTATACTCATGTGCGGTCGGTTTCAGTTCTGCGTGGAAGCACCATGCAGCCCATCTGTTTCTTCAAGTCCGATGGGCGATGGCCGAAGAATTTGGACAATATAGCTACTGGAGATGAAGTTCATCAAGAGATAGAGAAGTTTGATAAGTTGCCACAAAATGGGTCGCCATTTGAGTCATTCATGCAGGAAAGGCTCATACCCATAGCTTGTTAGGCAGTCAAAAAAAAAACAATTTTATGAGCCTTTGTCTGCATATGGGTCAAAACTCCTGACTATGAGTGATATCAGGTCAATGACACAGGTGTCTGGGGAAACCAGTCTGACTGCCACCGCTGAAGAGATATATGCATTCTATACATCAATTCATTCATTCAAGGTCTTGTCGTTCAAAAATGCGCATGATCACGCGAGTTTGTTTACAGATGAAGAATGTATGATGTCTACCAATAATTCGGATTCTCTTGAAAAACTAGAAAGACTTGCTGGTTGTATAGTATTTGACTATTTATACTTTGTCTGTACTTAAAGTGTTGCAGCATTCATCATGTCTCAAACTGACATATCAACAGATTACTGCTATGTTTTGGTCTTACAGTCTTCTTACCATTATTTGGGTAGCTACCATTCACTTCTGTTTTGACAGGAATGAGGCAAACAGTCTCAAATCACAGACCCAACAAAAGTCTGGAAAGAATGTTCCTTCACACGTGCCTGTGTCTACGAGGAAAAAATATAGTAACTGGTGACTGATAGATACTTTCAAGCAGTAAAAGCAAGAACAAACTGACAATACTTAACACTAGGTGCCTTACCGAAAATTGCCATGAGCTTCTTAAGAAGAATGCTAATGTTGTTGGTGCAGGTTGACTTAAGAACAAGGCTCTGAAGTTTCCGCTGGTGTTGTTTCCGTTCATTATTCCAACCGTGAAGAAGCTGATAGTAGAATGATTTGCAACTAGCAGTTGCAGGTTCTCTTGGAGTTAACGCAGCCCTTGTTGTCAGTTCTGATACCGAAGTTTTCTTTCTACTTGTGCATCACTTTAACCTGCTTTATGCTGATGACAGGTAGAAAAGGTATTCATGCTGACTGCACCAGATATATTACAGTTCACACTGTTTTCAGGAAGCTAGAGCCAGATGAAAGTGCAATTATGCTGTCTGTATTGCCTTATGGGTTGTGATACCTGCCCTTCTTTACATAGTATTGACAATTCATGTTCTGCCTAAACCAGACTGTCAGCTTCAAGATATTTCAGATCTTGGGACTGAGTCAAATGTCTCAGGGCTAGTTAAAGCAGCAGCAATTTCTTTTTAGTGCACAGGACCTGGTGTGCATATCAGCTACCGATTTGATGGGGAGCTATAAAATCTAAGATTAATTTGCCTAGCCCAGTAGACCTAAGGTATACAGAGTAAACCGCTTAGAGATTCTCAGCATGCCCAGGAAAAGTGGTGCGAGCTGGACCATCCTTGCATATAAAACCTTTTGGTTTAAATGTGTGGCGGGGATTGAGATGTCATTTCATCTCAATGTCGGAGAAAGTCCCACACAAAATAAAATTGGAGGAATGTCTCCAAAATGTAAAATGACTGATAGTGTTGACGGGGATGTTGTACCTCAAATCAAACAAAATATAATCTAATTGTATAGCATATCCTCTTTATAACACATTTTTTATAACAGTTTTGGGTATAGCACTTTATAACCCCCAAAACCTAGCCAGTTACACAGCAAAAATGACAATAAAAGTCATTTTAGATCAATTTGATGAATACTATTTTGCTATTTTGTTTGGATGTAGCGCTGCTTAATTAAGACGGTTAATGCTCAGATCCTGAAAACAGGGTTATAAAGAGGTAGTGTATCCTAATGGCTGATCATATAATAAAGTATGAAAACAGAACTAAACATTAGTTTCAATGCTCTCGTCTACTTGTTGTCTAAAATGGAATCCCCACCTGCAAATCCCTCGAGTGTGAGTATTATGTGAATGAATTGTACTGTTAAACTGAGTGGGTGGGGTAATCCTGGGGCTAAATTGATGGTAAAAAAAGCCATAACAAACCATAAATGTACTTGGGAATAGTGTTAAATGTATTTTAGAATAGTGTCTTAGTTAAAATAAAACAATAGATAAATAAAAACTGTTAAAAATTTTGAAAAATCAGCATCGACTTTATGTACCACCTATGAAACTATACACAAAAACGATGAAATGTCTTTTATTTCCCCGGTTTTCAAGTCAAACCTAAGATGTTGATCAATATTCTAGCACAAATCGTCTTTTTATACCAGAAAAATAAATTAAAATCAGTTTGTAAGATGATATGTGGCAATATTATGAGAATGAATGTTACTGGTAAACTTAGTGGGTGGGGTAATCCTGGGGCTACATTGATGGTAAAAAAGTCATAACCAACCATTAATGTATTTTTGAATAGTGTTAAATGTATTTTAGAATAGTGTCTTAGTTAAAATAAAACAATAGATATGTAAAAACTGTTTAAATTTTGAAACATCAGAATTGCTTTTATGTACCACCTTGGAAACTAGACACAAAAACAATAAAATATCATTTTTTTCACCGGTTTTCAAGTCAAACCTAAAAAATTTGATCTATATTCTAGCACAAATCTTCTTTCTACATCAGAAAAATAAATTAAAATAAGTTTATAAGATGATTTGTGGTATTTATATTCATATTTTGCGAAAAACTGGAATTTACAGCTATGGCGGCCATCTTGGACGCCATCTTGGATTTCTCAGCTCGCCATCATTTATGCCAATTTATGCCGGCAGTTTCAGATACTACGGATGCTGACGAACATTTTGGTATATGACATGTTTTGTTAAACGGGGGGGGTATGGGTTACTACCAGAAATAGTGGACTTTTTGGCCCATTGTCACCCTACCATAGAGCCTTGAAAGTTGTTGAGTATATTGGTGGTGATGAGTATATGAACTGATTAACTTTTGACAAAATTCCGAAAAATACTTTGCGAGTTATGGCCCTTTGTCATTTTGGTAATTTGTGCCCATTGTAATGAATGCTAAAAGTGATGCATAGCAGAACTTTAGAACTGTGTATGCTATGGTTTTGAAATTTCATATATGCATTCCTAATGGAAAATAAGCTGCATTCCTAATGGAAAATAAGCTGACGCGTATTTTTTTTCTCATCCTGATTATGCCCCTTTCAAGAGTTATTGCCCTTTGAATTTTTTTTAATAAAATCTTGTCAGCAAGATATCTCAAAAACTATTGGAGCTAGAGGCTTGAAAGTTGGACCATGAGTCATGTGCAAGACCTAGGTCCATACCTCCAATGTCAAGGTCATACCTAGAGGTCAAAGGTAAAAAAAGGACAGTCAATAACTTCCTTATTCTTTGATGGATTATGAAATTACTTGGCAGAAATGTTAACCATCATGAGACGATGTGTTGTACCGCAAAGGTCAAGGCCATACTTAGAGGTCAAAGGTAAAAAAGTGCTTTTTTTGTTTACGGCCAATAACTTTTTTTTATTTTTCTATGAACATTTTTAAAGTTACTATGCAGAAATGTTCATCTTCATTATATGATGTGTTGCACACAAGACCCAGCTCAATACCTCCAATATCAAGGTTATACTTAGCAGTCAAAAACGGGGGAGACATCTGTGTTTTTGTAGAAAAACAAATTCTAGTTCTTTTCTATGCTCATTCTCTCCCTTCCACTGATTTAAGAACCGGTCCTGGTAGCTCAGTCAGATGCGCGTCTGACTGGTGATCAGGACGCGGATTCGATACCTGCGGGGTCGGCAACTTTCTTTCGTGGAAGTTGATCATGAAATCCTTTTACAGTCATTCTTTCATGAAGGGCAGTTGTCAGTTTCTGGCGAAAGAATGTGCACTGTACTGGTTAACCGCTTACGTATAAGCCTACCTAGGAAAAGAGTGGATAGGTAAACTGACCAGCTCAAAATAACCTAAATAGTGTTGACTGGGCTTAAATCCCAATACAAGCCAAATTTACTGATTCAAGAAGGGCAGTTGTCACTTTCTGGCAAAAATGTACACTGTACTAATTAACTGCTGCTGCCCAGGAACAGTGTGGTCCATCGTTAATGCAAGGTGGGTGAAAACCGGAGTACCCGGAGAAAAACCACCTGACCTTCCGTTGCAGAACTTGGCGTCTCGCATCTGACCCGAGCTAGGCGCGAACCACAGCGGTAAGTGACGTAATGATTAAGAGTCAGCGTTCTTATTCACTAGGCCCGTTGCTGTAATATATAGTGAGGACGATTCCTTTTTTCTCAAGCTTCAAGTTCATCTAGGTGAAAACTGATTGACAGTTAACAGCGAGCATCAATGGCTCAAAACATCTTTGGGACCGTGAAAGTTTGTTCGAGATAGTGGTAGTTGAGACACTGAGCTTTATTAATGGGCCATGTCAGAAGTCCTAGTTTTGGATGGCTTAGGGGTATCTTTTTAATCTTCTTTAAGTTGAATGTGTACATCACCAGGGGAGGCAACTTCTGCAAAAGTGTTTTTGTCTCCCAGGTCAACTGGGGTCAACTCTTAAAAGAAAAGAATTTGCTCCTGAGGAGCAAATTCTTTCCTTTAAGAGTAGACTACTTTTTTTTGGTGGGTCTGACCCTATACAAAAGCAAATAGGAAGTTCCGAAAAATGGCAGAAAAATCTGCCAGGTGTTCCCATTCCCCTAAAGATAAAGATATGTTGTGCGTACTCATAATCAGTACACACAAAATACTTTCAAATATACTACTCAAAGTTTGATAGGGATCACTTTTTTAATGCAAAATAATTTTTGGATGAATTAATCAGCTGAATCCAAATTTGATGCATAATGATAGAAAACGTATCCTTCACAAAACCTACTGATTAATTTTGTCAACTGGCATTGCATTCAAGCGTGACAACAACAGCCGTCATGGCAGCCCCAAAATTCGCCGTAACACGAAGGGATTTGGAAAACTGATATTTCCCAATTTCCAAATTTGTTTAGACAAACGTGCCTAATAACGTGTATGGCATCCACGGGCATCAATTACAGTACGACATCGCCTGCGCATGCTCGTAATCCGAGTCTGTATTCGGTTTTGTGGAATCAACTTTCATTCAGCAACAAATGCATCTTTGAGCTCCTTTAAAGTCCTCGGATGCACAGGTCGGGCTGAAACAGCACGCTGTAGCATGTCCCGCGCATGCTCAATCGGATTTAAGTCCGGTGACCGAACAGGCCAGTCCATACGAACGATTTTCTTACGTTCCATATAGGAATCAGTGACGTTGGCACGGTTGGGACGGGCATTATCGTCCATCAGAATAAAGTCCGGGCCGATAGCATCTGCATATGGTCTCACAAACTCATCAAGAAACTCATTACAGTACCTCACTGCCATTAACGTTCCGTTTTCAACGACGCACAAGTCAGTTTTACCGTTCACGCTTATCCCAGCCCAAACCATGACTGACCCCTTTCCATAGCGATCATGCTCTGCCACATTCAAATCATCAAATGGCTCTTTAGACATTCGCCACACTAATTGACGTTTATAAGTGAAGTCTAGACAGAATCTGGACTCCTCTGTAAACAGTACTGGCGTCAAGTCGCGAACCGTCCACCTGACGTGAGTTCTGGCAAAGTCCAACCCGTCTAGCACGTGCTGTCTCGTCAACGGAACACGTACAGCAGGCCTCATGGCAGTAAGTCCGAACTCGTGGAGCCCGTTTCTGACAGTTTGTGTAGAAATTCGTGCTCCAGCTCCATTCCTAAGCTCGTTATGCAAACGCGTAGCGTTCAGGAACCGTTGACGTCGAGACTGAATCAGCAAGAAATGAGCCTGAGGTTGAGTTGTAGCCCTTTCTCGACCCCGTCGTGTCTGTGTGAAGGATTCCCGTGGGAAAGATGCTGACTCTACATTCGGGAAACCACGGTCTGCGACACATTCAGAATCCCAGCAACACGACGTTGAGAGACGCCAGATTCCAACATTCCGACGCCAAAGTTCATTTCTTCGGGGCTCAGGCGGTTTCTTAACTGTCCCCTAGGCATTTTAAAGTTTCACAAATCAAATGAATTCCTTTTTACCCTTAGTAAAGGAACACTGACAAGTTTGATTTTTCTGTTGGAATGCAGTGTTACGCAAGATTTTTGGGGTGTATGTGTTCATTTGCTGAGTGTGAGAAGTGTGCACTTTCATGTGTACTGAATTGCACACGAGTTTCTGCTTAAGATATTTATCAATATTCGGAGTACAAATTTTGTCATGAAATTTTAAATTTTCAGTGCAAAATTTGGTATATAAAAAGTGATCCCTATCAAACTTTGAGTAGTATATGTTATGCATAGTCATTAGAATCGCCTCTTTTTAGATAAAAGGATGTTGTGTGTACTTATTAGAATTGCTAATTCCAATGAGTACTCGCAAAATTCTTTTCAAATATATATATCTGGAATTTTTGGAAAATGCTCTAGGGACTCCGGAACGGGTTTGAATAAGCCACAGTGTTTGAGGCGCAGCATTTGAGCTAGTGAAGTTGTACTGTACAGGGTAGCTTCTTCAGATATTTCTTGTTTGTCTTCCAGAATCTGAGGATTTCAAGTCACCAGATGAAGCCGGACCAGACGGGGACCTAGGGCCAACACTGCCCGACCCACAGGCTGCGGCCATGGCCCAGAGCTTAGAGCTGCAGGCCATGGCCTTGCTAGCAGAAGAGAAGAAACAAAAGAAAAAGAGGAACGTCAGCAGACTGGGTAAGTTGATTGATCTTTATCTAGAAAATGTCAATCACAACAATTGCTGTCTGCTTTGCCGTCTGCCGGTTACCTTAAAAGTATTTTTTTTGCAAACAGTGTGGACCCAGATCAGACTGCTCTTGTAGGAGCAGTCTGATCTGGGGCCCCACTGTTTGCCTATATGTAAAAATGTTTTTAAAAAGTTTGCAAAAAAAAGTCAGCAGACGACATAAGGAGACAACATTTTCAGATGTAGTTTTTCACGGTGTCTTAAGGGTTAACATCTGACAGAATTGTTGCATGAGGTGGAAAAGCCCCTGGAGGCTGCAGTCACAAATGCGGCAGTCATGGCCCAGATCTTGGAAGAGCAGGCCATTCGAATACCACATCTCTGCGGGGAGGACTTGAGGATGGCTGGTTGATTGAGGACTTGGCTGTTGGCAAACTGGATAGTCCGTACTTGGTTAACCATTTAGAGGGTCTAAGCCTGTCCAGGAACAGTGTGGGTAACTGACTGGCCCAATTTGACCATAGCTGTTTACGAGGCGGTAAAACCACAACATTCACATTGCTGTTGGAAGAAAAGAGGCAGAAGAAAAAGTGGAATATCAGTAGATAATGTTCTGTATTCTAAATGACAAACAATGAAGTATAGCCCATCGCTCGTGTAGGCCGTTGCCAAGGCTAATACGTAAAGTTAAAAAAGAAAATAACAACTAAAACAGTTTAATTTGTCCTAACAATAGCTATCTGAAATAAAGGAATGGGCCTTCTCTGTGAAATCAGCCCATGGTATGGGAATCAGCCATTGATCTGGGACCAACCATAAGTCTTAGTCTTTAAGCTTTCACATAGAAAATTACATTAGATAACAGACAACTGATCAAAGGTCAAAACAAATTCCTTGGCCCAGTCTTTAAAAGCATCGTTAGCTAATTGAGCTTGTTAGTTGTCAAAATGTCAACTGATCAAGAAAGTACAGTATCAGTGGTACATGGTGTTTTTGCTAAAAAAATGTGAGCAGCTTTACAAAAGCTGCTCACATTTTATTGCAAAAATATTAGTATACATGCCATATTAAATGCTAAAAATTTTAATGGTACATTAGCTAACAACATCGTTAGTTTTGAACATCTGGACCCTGGTGTTGCAGACCGATTTGACTGTTTGAAAGAGTTTCTGTTTTCTTTGCTTAGGCTCGACCATTTATGTTACTGTTGGGTTTTCCCAGTGATTGGTACCGAGAAAATATTAATTAACCCTTTTTGTACCAAATGGAATCTTCCTCCTCATATATAGCAGGAGTCCATTTCGAAATTTAGGGGTGTCCGGTTGTGTTTTCATCAAAATTCATTTGGAAAATGGCTATACTTTCAGCAAACAGTGGAGGCCCTGCGGCGTCTGATCTGGGCCTACACTGTTTGCCAGGCTACCCCTTTTGGGGTTTCCGGTACCAAAAGGGTTAATGTTGCCTTGGAGAAATGCCCTTATAAATATGTAGTTATGCTGTCTGCTCATTTTGGATTATCATTGTATCCATCTTATGATTTTAGACAATTTAAATACTTATTTTGCGATGCTTTTGAAGTGTTGCACCTGTAAAGTGGTTGAAAAGGGCTACCCTGTTCAGGTCATATGATCACGTGTTCTTGAAGATCCATAAAATCCAAATGAGAAATTTTTTTTTTATCTTTGCAGGTGTCGGAGGGTTTGTTGTAAAACCTCGGATTAAGCCTAGAGCTAAACGTCAGCAGTCCCTGTTGGATGATGAGCTGGAAGCTCTTCCCCGCCCACGAGAAGGGGAGGAAGGATTCCCGGGTATGCCTATGATGGAAGACGACAAGCCACGCAAACGACGTCAGGGCCTAGGTCAAGGACGACGGAAGAGTCAACTGCAAGAGAACTTTCCTTCATACATGCAGGTAAATACCAGATGTGACCAGCAAAAGTGTGACTGTAGACTTTAGCCAAATCAAAACAAGACCAGGCTATGAGGTTATAAAACTTTTTTCATGCTCAACTCACTTGAGCATGAATTTATCCTGCTCATAAATTTTAAAATGCCAACATATGTTGGCATTTTAAAATTTATGAGCAGGATAAATGACATTTTTTGGCATTTTAAAGAGCAGGTTACATGACATTGTTGGCATTTTAAAATTTATTTGTTTGTTTGATTTGAGGTTTAATGTCCCCGTCAACACTGTATTGGTCATTTTGGAGGCGTCACTTCTAATTTTGTATGACTTTTACCCAACATTGAGATGAAATGACATCTCAATCCTGTTACCCAATGAAACCAATAGGGTTCATAAACATGGATGGTCTGACTCGCACCGCTTTGCCTGGGCAGGCTTAGATCCTCAAAGCAGTTTACCAATACTCGTGTGTGGTCGGTTTCAGCTCTGTGTGGAAGCATCATGCAGCCCATCTATTTATACCCCCGGCGTATGCCATGGGGGTATATAGTTTTTGTCTTTTCCGTCTGTCTGTCCGTAAACAATTATTTTGTGTCAAAGATATCTCAGGAACTGCTTCACATAGAAACTTGAAATTTTGCACACATGATCAGTATGACTACTTGTATTGTGGGAAAGAAAATAAGGGCCAAGGGGTCAGGCCTTTTAGAGTTATTTCCCTTTGTAGTTCGGCACTGGCAGGGGGTATACGTGCCCCACTGGGCACTTTTGTCTAGTTCTTCAAGCTCCGATGGGTGGGGGGTGGGGTTAAAATTTATGAACATTCTGTGCTGATCTGAGCAGGACAATTGCCCGATTTGTTTGTATTTTAATGCTTATGAGCATTACAAATTCATGTTCAGCTGAGTTGAGTACCGTAAAAATTCGGCTATAAGACAAGGATTTTTCCCTCCAAAATGAGCCCAAAAAAATGACCCCGTCTTATAGCCGAGGTCATGGACTTCAGGCTGTTTTCCGGCAATGTCTGGCGCAGACCAGACATACAAAAAAAGCCGATCGGTGATTTTTGAATTAATATAAATCGCCGCCCACAAACCACCGCTACGATTTTTCTGCACGCAATCGGTAAATGACGTCATCCGACGCCATTACCCCCACACGTGTTAATGTCATTGCATCTCTTTCATAAAAAAAATGTTTGGAACTGGTAAAAAATATTTTCCCAATAGCTAAGCGGTTGTGAATAGAGGTGGATAGAAAATCAGTGCTCTGCACCACTCCCGAATTTTCCCCAGAAGCTCTGTGTCAATAACCAACAACAGCGTTCGACTTTTCCCGCCAATGTCTGCTATTTGGCACCAAAACATAACCATTCATGAGATAGTAGAATAGTCTGATTTTATAATGCAAACATCTACTGTTAGATGTAGCTAATAGTCTGAGGAGGGATTAAAACATTTTCACATTGATTGTGGATTAAATTTTATGACTGGAGGATAAACGCAAATTAGAGACATAACTTGACCATATTTTCACACCTTATCGACACGCACCACAGGGTGGCAATTATATGACAGGGATTAACAATAGTGTCATACTTGAACCGTATTAAATACACAGATGGTTTGTCTCTGAATTGACAGCGATTTACTTACTGGTCTAGTTTTACCATATTTAAGGACTCGAAAAGACTGGCAGTTGTAGACGATTTTTTTTTCACTTGTCCCGACCGTGCGTCATTAGGTCAAAGTGCACCTGCCCGGTGTGATTTCGGTCTTGTCCCGGACGGCTGGGAAATGGATTTATCAGCCCCTGTCGTCTATGTAGCCTAAGCCAGCAAAGCATGTACCGGGCCGACAGCGATACGACGTATCGGCCCGACATTTGCCGCTATTTTGTGCTAGCTGGGGCGTTGGTTCTGAAACACAATAGCTAGGTGTTATGTTCCCAGATAAAAAAAAAAAAAAACGTTCAGTTACTTATAAAAAAGCTGCAACAAATATTTCTAAATTTTGTGGATGGAAATGAATTTCCCCCCTTTCCCAACGCTTAATAGATGTACCTATTCAGATTCAATAAGAGTTGTCTCTCTTTGTAACTCTTTCAAACGAAGATACAGAATGTCAACAGACATAAACAAGCGGCCAAACAAGCCATGTTAGGGGTAAGTAGAGGGGTTTTCTGACGAAAAAAGGCCAATTTCTCACCTCTAAATGGCATCTGGCGGTAGCAGATAGGCCCCGACAGATATTGCAAAAATTTGACCCATCTTATAAAAGAGTATAAGCAAAATCCCACCTTAGAAAAACTGAAAAGGGGTCCCGTCTTATAGCCGAATCGCCTTATAGCCGAATTTTTACGGTATGAAAAGTGTTTTATAACCTCAGACTGTGTTTTCGGGGTCTGAGACCAGTTAAGATGCAAACCAGCCTGTTTATCTACACAGACCAGCAAGAGTTGAAAATTCATGTAGGGAAACTAGAGACTTTGTAGTATCCACTGACAAAATTGGAAACAATGTCATTAAAATGACCTAAATAGTGTTCACAGGGATGTAAAATCTCAATTCAATAAAAAATTGGACTATCCACGCAGCGAAAACAAAGGTTCCGATCAGACTGCACATTAGCGCAGTCTGATCAGCACCGTTGTTTTTTGCAAATAGTAAATAGTTTACTTTCAGCTTTGATGGTGTATTCGTTTCAGCAATCCGAATCAGTACATAAGCCATTTCATATACCCTAGCTAGAGGTGTGTGGCTGTCAACTCGGATTGGTTGCGCCATGGTCTTGCTCGTTGTGACTCATAGGGAATAATTCCTGACTAGTTTCTGCCTATAGATAGGCTTTCATCAGAGGATGTGCACTTGTCATATACCCATTGGCCTACACCAGTAAATGTTGTTGATTTTAAATACCAGATGGTTTGCAAACAAATGTGTCTTAGCAAAAATGTTGATCATGGGAACACTTGTACTTTAGCCATTGGCAGATATTAGTCCGAGAAAAGGAGCTTCTAGGAAACCATCAATATTTTGACTGGTTTACTGTCTGTTCCTTGTTTTTTGAGCTGACAATTGTACACAGCCATGTGAGCAGGCACACCTACGCCCAATCACCAATTAAGAGAGCCACGTATATACGAGCAAAATTTGAGCTTCCTTCTTGACTTTAGAAATGTCTACCTTAAATGATACGATTAAAATATCCAATTGCTTCATATTTTGCTATTTTTAATCTTTAATTTGCAAAAATACAAAGCTTATCTTGTTCTCTGCTTAGTCTTTTTGGGGCAGCTATTACAAGGAACATGTTTGCATGACTTGCAAGACTAGTTAACATCTTGACACTGACAAGATCATTAAGCTTAACATGTTTTAGAAAACTGGACCCAAAACAAACAAAAGTAGATTATCATTTTGTTAATGGGAGACTTTTTTGGGGCAAGAAAAGTACTAAAGAACTACCATCATTTTTAAATGACAAAAGTAAAAAAGTATGACGTTTATTTTTAACAGGAGGCTTTCTTTGGGAAAGAAATCCTGGACAGAAGTAAAGACACACCCCTGGAGGGTTTAAAAGCTCTGGAATCAGACGAGGATAAATCACGCTCGGTGACACCAAAATCTCTAGAAGTGAAGGAAGACAGCAAGATAGCCATAAGTTCGGAGCCGATATTGCAACAGATCTCGGAGAAACAGAAACAAGCTGCCGAGGCCGCGAGTCGGTCAGTTGCCCAGACTCCAGTTCCGACAGATTCAGTAGCCAATGAGGAGCCAGATCTTGAACTAGATGACCTTGGCATTGACATAGAGGAAGATTTTCTGAAAATGTTTGGTAAGTAACATTGAATTCATGGGTACAGTCTTTTGAAAGTACAGTAAAATTGCTATATTAAGACCACCTTTGGGACTGTTCAAAAGTGGTCTTTAAGACCACTTTTGAAACTCCAAAACGGGTAGCCGGCAAACAGTGCAGACCCAGATCAGACGCCGCAGAATGCGGCGTCTGATCAGGGTCTCCACTGTTTGCAAAAAGTTCAGCCATTTTTCTAATAAATTTTGAAGAAAACACAACCTGACACCCCTAAATTTTGAAATGAACTCCAGCTATATATAAGAAGGTAGATTCCATTTGGTACAAAAGGGTTAAATTGAATTTTGATGTGAGATTTTTCCCCCATTTAACCAATTTCAGTGAGATTTGGGAAAAAAAAAGGCTTTAAAAATCTCATCTGAAAAGTGTCTCTGAAAATGATAGATGAAAAGTATGTGATGCATTCAGAAAGTTTGAAGGTTCAGAAAGTGTTGAAGGAGTTTTTATTATTTTTGGTACAGGGGTATCACATATTTCCAAGAGATATTGCTCCCTATTTCTTGTTAGCAACCTATGTTGTGTGTACTTGTTAGAATTGGCTCATTGAGACGACTCGAACAAATACCCACAACATAGGTTTTTGTGCCAAGATAAGAAATAACACCCTTAATGCTTAAGGCTCACTACTCCTTATCTGGATCTAGCAAATTTTATGTTAGAGATGAATGAAAAAGCAACAAAAATGTCAAATCCAAACGGTTGAATTGTTTAAGGGGAATGGGAACTCCCTCAATGGAGGCAACTCCTTCAAAAGTATGTATGTCTCCTATGTCAATATGGGTCAGCTCGTAAAGGAAAGATACAGATCAGCTCTTAAAGGGGAATGGGAACTTCCTCAGGCGAGGCAACTCCTTCAAAAGTATTTATGTCTCCTATGTCAATACAGGTCAGCTTTAAGAGCAGACCCCGTTTCCAGTGGGACAGGGCTTATAGAAAAGTGAACAGGAAGATCCGAAAGTTGTCTCCCTTTGAAAAATGGCGGAAAAATCTGCCAGGTGTTCCAATTCCCCTTAAGGCAGCATTGAGCTATATAATAGGGTACTGCAGCCTGTGGAAAGATATGTTCAATTTTAAAACGAGTTACCTAATTTTCTGTTTTTGTTTACCAAGGCCCACAAAATACCAGGGTCCAGTTGTTCAAAGTCTCGTTAGCCTAACGAGCTTGTTAGTGGTCACATTGTTAACTGTTCTAGCAAGTACAATATCTAAAATTTTGCTGTTTTTGCTGAAAAAATGTGAGTAGCTTTTGCATTTGCAAAATTTCAGCAAAGATATTAGTTTGATTGCCATATTAAATGATCAAAGTTTTAACGATTCGTTCACTAACGATGTCGTTAGTTTTGAACAACTGGCCCCAGAATGAAATGCAACTTGATGTAATAAATTTCATATCAGCGTCTATTTTTTTTCTACAGGAGATGAGATACTCCAAGAGGAGATGGAATCAGAACCAGACGACACGAAACCAAAAGACCGGCAGCCGGAGAATGATAACCTTGACCTTTCACATCTTGACGAGAAAAATATGGACATAGATTCTATTCTGTCTGATGGTAAATTCACCCACTGACTAATTTTCAGGCTCTTCTTTGAGCTAAAGTTCATTGGCAAGAGGATTTTCAAAAAGATTTTTGTTCTTTTTTTGCAGAGAAAATAAGGCAAAAAGCCACATCTGATGTGGTTTGTCTGCCGAGTAGACAAATCACATAAGTTGTCAAGCCTTCTCTAGCAGATGAATCGCATAAGTTGTCAAGCCTTATTTTCTCTGCAAAATAAGGCAGATGAATCAGGCAGACAAATCAAATAAGTTGTCAAGCCTTTTTTTCTCTGCAAAAACATGAGATAAGAAAAGAAAGATTATGAACCCTTAATGCACACAATTTAACTTTATTGATCAGTGATAATCTGAGTATTTTGCCAAGAATAGTGAAACTATAAATAACATACCTTGAATTCGTACAAACACTTTCTTACATACTTTTCAGTGAATGGTAGAGATTTCTCAGTGAAATCGAAATGAATATTTTCACTGTTTCAAACATTGAAAATACAATTTTTATTTTTCACTGTTGTGAATTTGATGTATCCTCAAAAAATAAACATATATTATCTGTTTGTGAAAAGTCACTTAGCAAATTGCCATTACTGTGTGACAGAAATTACGTCACACACTTTTCACATCAGTCCGACATTGATGACGTCACTTTCATCTGCGGACATTATTGAAATGCAAATTTCAAGAGACCCATACTTTACAGTTGTGTGGTGTATTACTTGCTTCCAAAGGAAGCACATATTGTGTTTTTTATTTCATTGTATGGTTTTGCAAATTTGTGATGTCATTGTTAATCACATTCGGAAAGAAAAATGATATGTATCTTGTATTTTCTGCAGGGCTGGCCCAGATAGACAGCAAGACAGTAGAAGATATTTTCAAGGGAGTCTGGCAGGGCCCAGAAGGTCAGGCAGAAGCCCCCTCACATCCTCAGCCTCCCCAACCCCCACAGCCGATCCCAGGACAACACCCTCCTCATCCTCAACACCCTGCACATCCACCTGGTAAGAAAGCACAAGCAATATACAAGTAAAGTTCCTATATTAAGACGTCCCAAAGGTGGTCTTTGACCAGAGGACACTGTATGCAGAAAATACATAGAATGACTAACGGCAACCTACTAAATAAGCTTTTTATAGCAAAAATAGTCCTAATTTTTGGTGGTCGTAACCCATTGTATGCTAGTGGACTCTTCCATTGCTTCCATTTGTCATATAAGGGGTGGTGGTATTTTTTACAGAGAATTCTGTTGGCAAATAGTGAAGACCCTCATCAGAGGCCGCATTCTGTGGCCTCTGATATGGGTCTGCACTGTTTGCCAAGGAACCCCTTTTGGGGTTTCCAGCAGGCAGTGGGTTAATAGCAGAATTTCACAGTAATACTGTTTCGTGAGAATCTCTACAAAAAAGAAATCCTATAGAAAACTATTGGGATGTAATGTAGTTCATACTTCAATGAATACATAGACTCATGCAGCGTCACATGATCAGTTAGTGACATCAGCATTAACCATGGTTCTGTCCAATTTGATTGGATGATGGAGACACTATGACATCAACGACACTGTCCAGCTGTTTGTAGAAAAGTAGGTGCAGTTGTTTTCCTGTTTCAATTTCAGCCTTCCAGCCTTCTGGTTTTGCCCATCAGAGTCTAACTGTGGGTTTTTTTTCGCTCCAGCATTTCAGTGGTTTGTTGCTGTTGAGTCCGTACCGTTGTTCATCAGTGTGGTTGTTTGATTTCTGTGTTCTCGGAGATGTTGCACTGATGAGCCTTCATGCTAACACAACAAATTATTTGTCTGAATCGCAAAGGAATCAAGGGCAAGGATTACAGCCGTGTAAAATCTATTTAAATCCCTCACCCCCTTTTCCTAGGCAGTTCTTCTGTCGAGGTTTATTTTGATTATGGTTTGTCTTTGAGTGAATGTATCGCTTATATCTTTTTGTTTTGGATAGCCATTAGGCCATTTTATGGGAAAGTAACTGTCTTTTTGGCTTTCTGCTATTGATGTTTCCATTAGGGTCTAGTTATTTAATGTTTGTGTTTCTTTCCCTTTGGTGTCTCTGATGGGAGCTGTGGGTTAACTGTATCGACTCCTGATCATTGCCTTCACTTCTATTTTCCAACCAGATTTTGTTTTTGAGTAATGGATGGAAAATAATATAAATATAAGTAACGAAGGTATTTAATATCATTGAAGTATGAACAAAACATGGTCACAGCGGGATTCACTTACTTTGCTCATTACCCATTGTTGTTCATACTTCAGTGAACATAAAAACATTACCTTCATTTCTTAAGAGGAATGGGTACACCTTCAGGGGAGGCAACTTCTTCCAAACTATTTTTGTCTACCATGTCAATAAGGGTCAACTCTTAAAGGAAAGAATTTGCTTCTGTGGAGCAAATTCTTTCCTTTAAGAGTACACCCCTTCTTCCATTGGACAGAGTTTATACAAAGGCAAAAATGAAGTCCAGAAAGTTGTCTCCCTTTGGAAAAATGGTGGAAAAATCTGCAAGGTGTAGCCATCCCCCTTAAATAACAAGAATACAGTAGAACTTAGATGGCTCCAACACCGATGGCTCGTTTACCATGGCTGAGTCGAACCCGTTCTTGAGCCCCTAGAGAAGTCCTCTACTTAAGAAATGGTGCGAGATAATTTAGGAGATTTTCGTCTTTTATCTTGCAAATGTATGCTGTGTGTACTCATTAGAATCGCCTCGATGAGGCGATTCTAATGAGTACACACATCATACATTTTCATTATAGAACACCGAAAAGGTGTCACAAGTATCCCGTTATTCCCCCTGACAGTAACCCTCAGTGGCTCGAACTACCCCCGTCTCGAACAGATATTCGAGGTCCTTAAGGTGTTCGAGCCATTGAAGTTAGACTGTAGTTAAGGGATTATTTTCCTTTCAGTCAGCCGATAAATTTCCAGATTTTGTTTTAGAAATGTATTTTGTGAGTACCTGTTATAATTTTCTTGTCAAGGTGATTCTAACAAGTACATGTACCTGTGATGTGTGTTTTGATGGAGAAGAAAAGTCACCCTACACCACCCCTCCAGTTATTGGAGGAGACATTTCATATGAAATTAGCCATTACACACCCAAATTGCTTTATAACAACGTAAAAGGGCCTCCATGGCCTGGTGGTGAGAGTGCTGTCTCTTAATTAGATCTCTCACCCCATGGGTTAAAGCTGCATTAGGGTCACATGTGAGATGCCGAGTTCTGCCATGGAAGGTCAGGAGGTTTTTCTGCAGGTATTCTGGTTTTTGCCCACCTCTGATTAACTAAACAATCAGCTAAATTGCAGTCTCTGTAGCTCAGTGGTTAGTGTGTTTGGCTTGATCAAGAGGTTGTGGGTTTGAATCCGGCCACCAGAGGGGAGGTGTATCCTTGGGCAAGACATGTAATGCCACTGCCTCACTCCACCTCAGGTGTAAATGGGTAGCAGTGGTGTAAAACTCACTGCCTCTCTCTTGTGCATGTGATAACATGTTGTGCATGTGATAACATGCAGAATGAGTGAGCGATTCAAATAAGCTTGAAGCTTTCATTGCATCCGGACTAAAAGAAATTAGTATAAAGTAAACTAATCAGCTAAATCTTGAAAATGCCATAAACCAAAACAGCAACAAAAAATTTAACAATGTGCCTTATAACACAGTTTATGATATAATGCGGTTTAAAGATGGATTCCCAATGAGCCTTAGAAACCTATGGGAAAGAGCGCTGGCTCTAAATCATTAGGTCTCTCACAGCTGTGATTCAAGCCTTGCTCAGGTCACATGTGAAACGCCAATTTTTGCAATGGAAGGTCAAGTGGTTTTCTCTGGGTACTCCGGTTTTCGCCCAACTCTGATTAACGATGGACTCGAAATAAGTGAAATAATCTTGAAAGGGCAGTTAGGCAGTTAAACCAACCCCTACCCCCAACCCCAAAAAGAGGTGGATTCCAAAAATGTATAAGTAATAAAGAAAAATGGCCATACTCTTTGATCTATATTACGGACCCTCATTATTTTTTCCCTATTATTGTGCCGTTATAAAGAATTTTCCATTATAAAGAATCCCAGTAAAGTGTATGATAGGTAATAAAAGGCCTTAAACAACAAACAAAAGGCCTTTCCCCATTATTACACCAAGAAACAAATAACAGACATTTGTTAGAATCACCTCAGTGAGGCGATTCTAACAAATATCTAACATTTATTTCTTGGAGTATCAGATTACAAGACCCTTTCATGACTATGGACTCAATTTGTGCATTTCCAACCCGAGGGAAGCCCACGCCGCTCGGAACTGAGGCTAAGTAGTCAATCCATTCAAATTGCTGTTATAACGAGTTTTGCCATTATAACAAATGTCGGTATAAAGAGGGTTGACTAGGTTTTCATTTATGTAATATTCTTCTGTATAGTATTTAGAAGCCTCCGTGGTGCAGTGGTTACGCTACTCGCTTTGTAAACCAGGGATCGCAGGATCGATTCCGGGCTTCTCCAGACTTTCGGATGAGTCTTTAAACCGAGGTCCCGTCTCCGTATGACTTTAGCTGTTGGTGGGACGTAAAACTAAAACTCACTCACTCTATATAGTATTTATGAAATGTTTTCCTCTTCTACTCACACGAATTATAGTTTGAAACTCTTAAACTTACTTACAGAAGTGAATTATCCTGTTCCTCTGCCATCACCATCTCATCCTCCACCTGAACATCAGCTACCCCATCATCCATACCCTCCACAGTTTCCACCAGAACACATTGGGTAAGTGCTCTCTCTCTTTCTAGAGAGACTCTCTCTCTCTCTCTCTCTCTCTCTCTCTCTGTCTCTCTCTGTCTCTCTCTCTCTCTCTCTCTCTCTCATTTTTGTGGATTTTATCGATGTGTAAACTGCGGCGAATCGCTCACAAACTGTATGAAGCCCAAAAAACTGTGGCAAATCACTTACAAACTGCATGAAGCCCCTTTGGGCTTCATGCAGTTTGTGAGTGATTCGCCAGAGTTTACACATCGATAAAAGCCACAAGATGGCCGAAATGTTACACTTGCCACATAAATGGTAAATTTTTTGGAATTCTTTTGAAAGCTTAAGAATGAACTAAAGGCCACGGCAGAATGAATCTGCCATATTTAATAGAAACCCAAGCAAATAAAAATGACAAGTCTTTAAAATCAGCTTATTTGTCTTCTAACATTTACGTTTTCAGTTGTTTCCCATTTTTTTGATCGAATGATGTTGACGTTGTTTCATGTACAATGACATAACACCCAGATTCTAAACATGCTCTTTGATGTCACATTATATTACTGTCTGTCGCTGTGAGAAATAGTTCTGAGATTCTTGCTAATGGAATTTATCGAAGTATAAAACTTAAATTTCAACCAATCAGATCGCTCAAAATGTACATATTGACGGACAATTGGAATTATTCACCTTCTTTGCATTAACTGCTGGATTCTAGTCTGAAGTTCATCAGTGTTGGGAAAACAGATAACCAGACCCCCCTGACCTATCAAGGTCAGGGAGGTCTTGTTACCTGTTTTCCCAAAATTGATAATGTGTAAGCTGGGAGCCAGCAAATAATGCAAAAAGGGTGAATATGCTTGTAAACCCCGAAGTCAGATTTTCTGTTGGGCTCAGATATTATCTTCAACATTTCAGTGGCCAGCACCCTCCACCATTTGACCATAACTTCCCTGCTGCTTGGCCCCAGGCAGTGCCAGAAGATAGCGCTGGGCAGGATTCTAGCCGACGCAACATGCTGAAGTGGGAATCGGACGAGGACATGGGACCAAATGCTACCATATCACCTATACTCTATTGTAACTTGATTCATCCAGAACTGAAACAGCAATATCCAGGTGAAAGTTGGTTCGTTTCTCATTTCCCTTCCTGTGGAAAAACAAATTTTTATGCTTCCAGGGCTGGAAATTCCATTCTTGCACACCAGACAAGGAAATGCGCGATTTTACCCTGGGATAGAAATTTATGTTCTGACCGTGGTGTTCCGACCCCAAATCGAATATAACCGCGTGTTTGATAAATGCGCTGGTTGATTACGACCTTGTGAGTGCCGTCGTTAAGGTTGACGTCATGCACGATCCGTGACGTCACTTTACATTCCTGCAGTGTCAACACAATATGGCGGACGTTTGTAACCGAAGTGACTGCAGCATTGAAATTCCGCGCTAAGAAATGGAAGGTATGCAAGAAAAAGAATCCAATATGGATGTGAGGGGTGGATAGAAAAATATGTCCCTCGGGATCACTGTCCAGCATCATTCGGCAAGCCTCGTGATGCCGGACAGTGACCCTTGGGACGGATTTTTCTATCCACACCTCACACCCATATAAGATTCTTATACTCTGCTCACTATGACGAGGAAAAATTTCAGAGGACAAGTAAAAATTTTGTCTAGTCCCTATGAAATTTACGAAAACCTTCATGCACTTGGTCATGCAGGACAAGTGAAATTTTGACGAATTTTCCAGCCCTGGCTTGTTCATGGACAAGTATGAATTAAACATTTCATGTCCAAACAACATTTTGCTTGTGCGAAAAAAAGGTAAAATTGAATCGAAAAGCTTCCACTGACTTCAATAGTAGCCACCCTCTTACAACTTTCCATTCAACTGAACCCTTGTCCTGCTGAATAAATTAGTTTTGCTACACCAATTTCTGGCCATCAGGCAATCAAATTACATGATATAATGCATTCATTAAAATTCACAATCTGAATAAGAAACAGTGTTGATCCTGATCAGATGGCTTCTTCAGAAGCCATCTGATCTGGATCTACTCTGTTTTAAAAGGTAGGGGCTATCGTGGTTAATCAGGACAAGGGTTTAAAAATATAACCCCAGCAAATATGACTATAAACATTGTCTTTAAGTAAACTAAAACTTTTCACTTGTCCTGTGTGAATTGGGACAAGTGGGAAAAGTTGGGAATGGTATTTCCACAGCTCTGCTTCTGCCTGATATCTCAGTGATATGTGTACTTAACTCCAGGCAGGGGCAGTAAAATTTTGGTGTCGAAACATGCTTCATTGGCATCATTTGAATGCCATAAAGTGGGCTGTCCTTTGGATCAGGTCATTAACTGGAGGCCGGCCCACGCTCATCGGGGCTTGAAGAAATAGATGGGCTGCATGATGCTTCCACACAGAGCTGAAACTGACCCGCACACAAGTACTGGTAAACCGCTTAGAGGATCTAAGCCTTCCTAGGCAAAGTGGTGTGAGTCAGACCGTTCATGCTCCTAAACCCTATTGGTTTCATTGGGTGTCAGGGCTTGAGATGTCATTTCATCTCGATGTTGGGTAAAAGTCCCACAAAATTGGAAGGAACGTCTCCAAAATGACCTTAATAGTGTTGACGGGTACGTTAAACCTCAAATGAAACAAACAAAATTAACTGGAGGCTTACTGGGCTTAGAGAGTCATCCCATATGCAGGTTAAAGACCCCTGCCATCATTGCCTGAGCACTGTGTAGATTTTCATCCAGCATACCTGGAGTGCATGTAATGTTCACCTGTGAGTAATGGTCAAATATATAGATAGATAGATAGATAGATAGATAGATAGATAGATAGATAGATAGATAGATAGATAGATAGATAGATTTTGTTTGATTTGAGGTATAATGTCCCCGTCAGCACTGTAAAGGTCATTTTTGAGACGTTGCTTCCAATTTTGTGGGACTTTACCCAACATTGAGATGAAATGACATCTCAAGCCCTGCTGCCCAATGAAAGCAATAGGGTTTATAATCATGGATGGGCAGACTCGCACCGCTTTGCCTGGGCAGGCTTAGATAGATAAGATAGATAGATAGATAGATAGATAGATAGATAGATAGATAGATAGATAGATAGATAGATAGATAGATAGATAGATAGATAGAGACAAACCTGAAAATATGTTTGGAAATGTATGAAACTGAGTCAGGAAAGTAAAGAAGGCATTAACTCATTTAGTACAGGAAACCCCTAAACGGGTAGTTGGCAAAGAGTGCAGTGCCAGATCAGACGCCGCAGAACGCGGCGTCTGATCTGGGCCTACACTCTTTGCGAAAAGTTCAGCTATTTTCCAAATAAATTTTGAAGAAAACACAACCTGACACCCCTAAATTTTGAAATGGACTCCTGCTATATATAAGGAGGAAGATTCCATTTTGTACAAAAAGGGTTAATTGGTAAATGTATAATTGTTTCAGACTGGCAAGAAAGATCTAAACAGATAGCCAAAATCTGGAGAAAACTCACAGCTGACGAGAAACAGCCATATTTGGTAAGTGGAGAATTCTGCTGGTTAGTCTAGATTAACAGTTTGAGTTAACCCGTTGTATACGGGAAACCCCTAAAGGGGTACCTGGGCAAACAGTGCATGCCCAGATCAGACGCCGCAGAATGCGGCGTCTGATCAGGGCCTGCACTATTTGCTAACAGAATTTTCCGTCAAAAATAGAATAAAAATGAAAAAATAGGCCTGACATCCTTTATATGACAAATGGACTTGTCCAACATAAAGTAATGGAAGAGTGCACTAGCATACATTGGGATAAAGGCTTCCTGTTTCCTCCCCTGACCGTAACCTTGAGGTCAAGGTCAGCATGATTTTGAGGTCACGGTCATGGACACAATTTTTGTCATGCTTGCTTTAAGCACGGTGCGACAGAGGAGTTTAGTCTTCGTGAGCTTGTTCATTCATTAAGCCATCAGCATTTGCTTCAACCCTGAATTTTATCCTAATGTTCAGGTCTGTACAGGCATGGCATAGTCTTCAGCGGACTTCTTGTTCTTCTGTTTAAGGCAAGGCCCAAGGAGGCAAGTTACCTTGTCCTGTGACAGGTGTTGTTAAAAGATTAATGTAGAAACTTCAGGCTTTAAAGCGCTACAGAATGTCTTTGAGCAGATGAAAGATTATTTTATTAGATTATATTATATAAATAAAGCTTGGAATTTCATGTCAATCATCTGATTCTGTGAATCATCTGATTCACTGCAGATGTTTCACATGTAATGCCAAGCCCTGTTTTCATTAGACAAAATAAGACTTGGCATTTCATGTGCAGATGATTCACCTGTAATGCCAAGCCCAATTTTCATTAGACAAAATAAGGCTTGACATTTTGGGTGAATCTGCACAGCAGATGATTCACATGAAATGCCAAGCCCTATTTATAGCCCCGCTTGAAAAGTGGGGCTATATTGGATTTGCCCTGTCATTCCGTAATTCTGTAATTCCGTAATTCCGTTATTCCGTTATTTTTTCGTCACAGTTTTCCCCGAAACTAAGAGAGCTAGAAAACTAAAACTTTGTATACACGTGGACAATGGGTGCCTCCACGGACCTTACCGAAATTATGACCAAGGGCCCATAACTCTTGGAGTTATCTCCCCTGATAGGTTTTTTTAAATGAAAATGTTTGGTCACAGTTTTCTCAGGAACGAAAGAAGCTAGAAAGCTCAAACTTTGCATAAATGTGGACAATGGGTGGATATAGGGAGCTTACCAAAATAATGGCCAAGGGCCCATAACTGTTGGAGTTATCTCTCCTGATAGGTTTTTTAAATAAATGAAAATATAGGTTTTTTTTAAATGAAAATGTTTGGTCACAGTTTTCTCAGGAACTAAAGAAGCTAGAAACCTCAAACTTTGCATAAATGTGGACAATGGGTGGATATAGGGAGCTAACCAAAATAATGGCCGAGGGCCCATTACTTTTGGAGTTATCTCCCCTGATAGTATAGTTTTTTTTAATAAATGAAAAGGTTTGGTGACAGTTTTCTCAGGAACTAAGAAAGCTAGAATACTGAAACTTTGTATGAACATGAAAAGTGGGTGGATGTATGGCCCTTACCAAAATAATGGCCAAAGGCCCATCAGGTACTAAGAAAGCTAGAAAGCTGAAACTTTGTATAAACATGAACATTAGGTGGATGTAAGTAAATAATGGCCAACAACATTACTCTTGGGGTTATCTCCCCAGCAAAGAAAAAAAAAAATATTAAAGTTTTCTCTGGAACTAAGAAAGCTCCCCTGATAGGTTAAAAGCTTTTAGAGTCAATGTGTCTTACTCCTCTGATAGCGCTATAGCGGGGCTATAGTCAGATCCTCTGACAGCTCTAGTTTCATTAGACTAAATAAGGCTTGACATTTCATGTGAATCATCAGCAGATGTAATGCCAAGCCCTATTTTCAGAAGAAAAAAAATAAGAAAAATTACTTTGCAGCTATTGCAGTTGCTATTTGCTAGTTGTGATAAATATATTTGTTGCATCTCATACATAATAGTCATCATTTTTGTTTCCACAGTTGAAGGCCAGAAAGAACAGAGGAACATATAAGGCTAAAACACAGACAAAAGTTACACCTGAACAAAGGCGTAAGAAAGCAGAGGCTGTCATGGGCCAGATGGGCATGCACCCTGGGGAGGTCTTTCCCAGTCCTGAAGGTATGTGGATATAAGGGAAGGTAGCCTAATGGCCATATGGGCAATGGGTTGACTGCACTGTTAAACATACAAAAGAAAAATTTAGACACTTCTTAAATTGAAATTGAATCTATCCAGTGTGTAAGATAGAAGGGACCACCACGCATATAAGAGTTGAAGATAAAATTTGTCCTTACACCATATACGAGTGCATGCATCTAATTCTTAAAATGGTCATCAAATTGTCAACTGTTCTAGTATTAAAGTACAATATCTAATACTCTGGTATTTTTGCTGAAAAAAAATATGAGCAGCTTTTGCTCTTTGTGGAGTACTCTGGTGCAGTGGTAAAGCATCGTATTTGAGATCGAGAGGTAGCCGTTTCCATCCCCGCAAGGGCCAAGTGCTGTTTCCTTGAGCAAGACACTTTATCTATATTGCTTAGTACTGGTTTCTACCCTGGAGGCGGAAGAAAGGAGGGCCTCATGGGAGATAAGTACTGGTTTACTAAATGTGTTTCCCTGTATAAATAAAGTTGACTATTATAATTATTACAACTATTATTATTATTATTAAATCTTGGATTATGTGCAATCGAAATTCTTTCTAATTACAGGTCCCCCAGGCATGCAGAGCCCCATGCACCCTAGCCCAGGTGGAATGCAGAGTCCATTAAGACCCGGAGCAGCCATGATGCCTGGTACCCCGGAGGGGCAGTCACCCAGCCACAGCTTATCAGGGATGTCAGAAAGCCCTGGTCATCCGGTACCATTACCGGGCTTCCAGGGACCAGAGCATCCCTTCCAAAAACAACCATCAGTTGGAGACCCCTACGCACATATACCTCCTGCATCACGGCCCCAAGATCCATACAGCATGCCCCCACCGACACCTAGAGGGCCCATGGGTGAACAATTTCCACAGACCCCTGGGACACCGAGAGGCCCTGTTCCTGAACAGTTTGGTCATTCACCGACAGGAAGACTTCCAGCTGATCCTTACAGCCAGCCTCCATCAACACCAAGAGCACCAGAACACACTCCTCCCCATGAACAATATCGAAGTCCGGTCAAGGACCCCTACATGCATTCTCCTGGGGTGGCGCCTGGAATGGAACACTTCATGCAGCCCCCAGGGACCCCTCGCTCACAGCCGGGACCTAGACCACCACTCCCACACCATCCCACCTGGCCTCAGGGCCAGGAAGGTGACCCCTATGAGAGACAGCCACCGACACCGTTTTCAGCTCCAGCAACCCCTAGACCAATGGGGCCACAGGCAGGTGTGCCCCCTGGTGCAGCTGGACTTAGACCACTTCATCCCCTAGGTCCAAGGTGAGTTAATACTGAATTCTCAGATCAGCTTCGGCATCCACCCAGTCTGGCCCTGAGGTTAAATGAGCCCCGCCAAGCGAATTTGGGTCTTCGAGCATTCCGTCATGACAAATTTTAACTGCGCATGCCCAGCCATTCAGAGGGGCCAGGGATATGGCTTTTTGTCTGAAGGTTCCTCTTGATTCACTGCTTGTATGAGCGAGCAGCGAAGGTTCTGGCGAGACTGCGCGGATGCGCAGGCTCGCCTGAACCTTCGCTGCTCGCATAGGCGATAAGTACCAAAATCGCTTGACGAGGCCCAAATAATTTTTTTTCTTTCCCAACTTAACTGAGCATGAATCTTGTAATGCTCATAAGTATTATCATACAAAAAAATCAGGCTCGAATTTTTCTGCCCAAAGCAGCAAAGAACGTCCTGCTCATAAATTTTAAAATGCCAACACGAGTGTTGGCATTTTAAAATTTATGAGCAGGACAAATTTCATGTTCGATTGACTTGATAGATTTTGTAAAGTAAAAGTAACCGGGCGCTAAAAGCACATAGGGGCAGCCCCCAAAAGTCTTGACTCGATAGATTTTGTAAGGTAACTGGGCGCTAAAAGCACATAGGGGCTGGCCCCATCTCGCTAAATGGGATTAGTTTATGAACTGCTCTTCCCAAGGCCTCCAATGTACTGGCACTTGTCAGTTCGACAGGTGTCAGCTGACCAATTGGAATGCACTGACCTCTTGCCCAGAGGAAGGCACAAATCGCACCCAAGGAACAGCGTTTGTCCTAGGAAATGAGCAGTTCTCTAGGGATTTTAGAATTTTGAGTGTAGGATTCGGACCAAAGACGGGCTCTAGTGTCTGATGAAACGTTGCCAATTTCGGCTGCCAAATGTGTCAGAGCACAGCCCTGTTTTGCTCAAGCATCAACAAAGTTTTATAAGGTTCGGGCCAGGCCAGGCTAGGCAAGGCCAGGCTTTTCTTTCCACTCGGATAGCCCAGGGGATATAGTAGACAGGCCGGCCTCGGTAGCTCATTTGGATATGTGTCTGGCTGGCGATCAGGAAGATGCAAGTTCAATACCTGCCGGGGTAGACAGACAATTCACATGAAATGTCAAGATAATTTTTATCTAAAAATGAGAAAAAAAAACACCTGCTGCATAATTTTGCTTGGGGCTTTATTTAAGAGCTTATCATGATATAAAATTGTCCCTGTTTGCAGGTTCTTGCGTCAACGTAGTGAGCCTGGTGTAGGGGGTGTAGAAGATCCCTATGCATTCCCACCAGCGACCCCTGGTATGGAGGGACAACCTCACCCCAGATTGAGCGTGGCTGATGCCTTCACCGTGCCCCCAGGACCACCTCAAGCTGCTAGAATGCCAGAAAGACAAATGTCTATGCCAGGTAATTTAACCCTTATCCTGCTGCATAAATTAATTTAGCCACACCCATTTCTGACTATCAACCAATCAAATTATTTAATATAATATAATTGTTCAATTCACAAACTGAATGACAAACAATGTAAGAAGTGAATGGCTGACGATTTGTGCCAGTTGCTCCTCGGTAATGCTCATAATGGTTCATTGTGAAGGTTTTATTTTGCAAATTCCTGACTAGTTTCTTCCAATAATATGGATTTCTTCAGAGGGATGTTCACAATGTTGGTGTTGGTTAGAGCGAAAAGTAAAACTTAAATGTAAGAAGTGAATGGCTGACAATTCGTGCCAGTTGCTCCTAGGTAATGCTCATAATGGTTCATTGTGAAGGTTTTATTTTGCAAATTCCTGACTAGTTTCTTCCAATAATATGGATTTCTTCAGAGGGATGTTCACAATGTTGGTGTTGGTTAGAGCGAAAAATAAAACTTAAATGTAAGAAGTGAATGGCTGACGATTCGTGCCAGTTGCTCCTCGGTAATGAAGTCGGCGTTCACAAAGTGAATCCAAAACAGACCAGCAGCGACATGTCAGTCAGCAGAAGGCCTAGCTCACTGACGACGACACATACCGTATTCGCCCTAATTACCGCACATGCTCCTATAAGCGCACACCAGAGCTATTTTTGAAAAGGAAATGCATAAGCGCACACTTTACAGTAACCTCCCCCTGGAAGCTCTCATAGTAAATCTATAAAAACTTACCGTTATTTCTTCAACAGTGAAGGCAATGCTTTAGTATCCTGTTCTGTCCCATTAAATATCAGTATTTATCATCTCGGGAGCTATTCTTTTCGCATCGAGTGTGCGCTAATTAGGTAGATTTTTCACCATGATTTTTTTACACGATTTTGAAAAAACTAAGGGCACGGTGCGGTAATTAGGGCGAATACGGTATGTCTGCCTTTTCGTCGCATGGTAACGTGTCAACAATAAAAAACCAAGACAATGTATACTGGAAGTTGACACGAAGGCAGAAAAAACACCCGACTCGGGATTGTCTTACAATATTCTCCGTCAGGTCGGGATCAATGTTCATGTATAAAACTGGAGTTTTTCAGCCACACACATTCGCATGAATGACAATGTAGATCTTGATCAGATGGCAACTTCAGAAGCCATCTGATCTGGATCTGCACTGTTTGCAAAGATAGGGGTTGTCATGAACAGCGGGATAAGGGTTAACGCTGTGCATGCTGGGTATTTTTTTCAGCAGACAACATTTTGAAATATTTTTCCCAGGAAACAGGATTAGACATTTCATGCAGTTTGTCTACTATAGAGACAATTTGCATGAATGAAATGTGCAGTCCTGTTTTCTGGGAAAATAAGAAAAAATTATCAAGAATTTGTTGTCTGCTGAATTAGCCCAGAGAGTGGTTAAGGTGAAATAAATAGTTATTTACATTTACAGTAAAAGTTCCAATAAACATCAAACACACAAACATAAAATTCTGTCTGTTTGGACTTAAGGAAATTAGGTGTGTTAAAAATCCGCTGTATAAATTATTGCCTTTAAGACCTCTTTTGAACAGCCACAAAGGTGGACACTTATTAGAGGACAAAGATAGAACAACTAAAACCTTCTAAAAAATTTTTTATGCCCCCCAAGAATCTTTGGGGGGGCATATAGTATTTGCCCTGTCTGTTTGTTTGTCTGTCTGTCCGCTGTCTGTTTGTTTGTTTGTCTGTCTGTCCATTACAAAAACTGTGACCTTGATCATAACTTTAAAAGTATTTGACCTAGCCCCATGAAACTTCACACACTTATTCACCATCACAGAGGCTACATTCTGACCAAGGCCATAACTCTGATTTCATTTTTGGCTGAATTATCTCCCCTTGAAATTTTGCAAAAACTCCCACGGGGGCATTGGTCACCTATAGTGACAGCTCTTGTTCAAAGCAGAATTAGTCTTAATTTTAGCTGTTATTAAGGGGAATGGGAACACCTTCAGGGGAGGCAACTCCTGTGAAAGTATTTTTGTCTCCCATGTCAATAGGGGTCAACTCTTAAAGAAAAAAATTTGCTCCTAAGGAGCAAATTCTTTCCTTTAAGAGTAGACCCCTTTTTAAGTGGGATAGGACTTATAGAAAAGCGAACAGGAAGTCCCGAAAGTTGTCTATAGTGACAGTTCTTGTTCAAAGCAGAATTAGTCTTAATTTTAGCTGGTATTAAGGAGAATGGGAACACCTTCAGGGGAGGCAACTCCTGCAAAAGTATTTTTGTCTCCCATGTCAATAGGGGTCAACTCTTAAAGAAAAGAATTTGCTCCTATGGAGCAAATTCTTTCCTTTAAGAGTTTTGCTCCTAAGGAGCAAATTTTTTCCTTTAAGAGTAGACCCCTTTTTTAGTGGGACAGGACTTATAGAAAAGCAAACAGGAAGTCCCGAAAGTTGTCTCCCTTTGAAAAAATGGAGGAAAAGTCTGCCAGGTGTTCCCATTCCTCTTAATAGCGCTTCACTGTAGATCCTTTCCAGATGGCAAAGAAGCCAGGTGATCTGGATCTAACCTGTTTTCAAGAAAAAAAAAATATATGTGGGTTCAACATGGTGACGGTTAGCCCATTTTATATGGGAAATGCCAAAAAGGGTGCTGGCAAATACTGCAGGCCCAGATCAGACATAGCAGAATGTGACGAATGCAACATCTTATCAGGGCCTTCACTGTTGCGAAAGTTGGGCCATTTCTAAAAACAACTCAACCTGTTACCCGAAAATTTCAAATGCGGTCCTGCTATATACAAGGTGTTAGCTTCCATTCAGTACAAAATGAGTTAATGGCTCAGATTCTCTTCCAGCTGATGGTCAGATGCCACCGAACAGTTTAGGTCCCTTCAGACACCCATTCCGTCCCCCAGCCCCTCACACTACCCAGAGTATGATGCGGCTACCTAACATACCTCATGATCCATATGGTCAACAACCTGCCACCCCTAGACCAGGAATGGAACAGCCAGCAGATATGCACCCAGGGTTACGACCTCCCGAACCTTCAGCGGTAAGTTTTGATTGGCTAGTCAAGTGATGCATGCATGACCAGTGTTAAATGTGCTTATTTGTAAGTTGTGTATATTTTTAATATGTGTAAGTTCATGAGAGAAGTGCCGTTAGCATTTTTATGCCCCCGCCATTCGAAGAATGGTGGAAAGGGCATATAGCGTTGCCCCTGTCCGTCTGTCCGTTCGTCTGTCCGTTCGTCTGTCCATCCGTCCGTGCGTCTGAAACTTAAACGCAGTCAATAACTTCCTTATTTCTTGATGGATTTTAAAATTACTGGGCAAAAATGTAAACCATCATGAGACGACGTGTCACGTGCAAAACCCAGGTCCGTACCTTCAAGGTCAAGGTCATACTTAGAGGTCAAAAAAAGGGTCCAAAACTTAAACGCAGTCAATAACTTTCTTATTTCTGGATGGATTTTGAAATTACTTTGGAGAAATGTTAACCATCATGAGTCGATGAGTCACATGCAAAACCCAGGTCCGTACCTCCAAGGTCAAGGTCATACTTGGAGGGCAAAGGTCAAATAAAGGGTCCGAAACTTAAACGCAGTCAATAACTTTCTTATTTCTGGATGGATTTTGAAATTACTTTGTAGAAGTGTTAACCATCTTGAGTCGATGTGTCACATGCAAAATCCAGGTCCGTACCTCCAAGGTCAAGGTCATACTTGGAGGTCAAAGGTCAAAAAAAGGGTCCGAAACTTAAATGCAGCCAATAACTTACTTATTTTTGGATGGATTTTGAAATTATTTTGAAGAAATGTTAACCATCATGAGACAATGTGTCACGTGCAAACCCAGATCCATACCTCCAAGGTCATACTTGGAGGTCAAATGGCATAAAAAGGGTCCAAAACTTAAACACTGTCAATAACTTTCTATGGATGAATACGAACATAGACATATTTTCGGGCGGGGGCATCCGTGTCCTATGGACGCATTTCTAGTCTGATTTCTCTTTCTAATAAAACTTGACACATGATTTCTTTTATGAAGCAACCTGAAGATCTTTGTCCTGTTAGCTTAAAGACTCGTTAGTTGTCATATTTATAAATGTTCCAGCAAGTACAATATCTAAAATTTTATTATTTTTGCTGGAAAAAATGTGAGTAGCTTTTCACATTTTTTTTTCAGCAAAAAAATTTACTTTATTTGCTATATTAAATAAAGTTTTAACAATTTGTTAACTAATGATGTCGTTAGTTTTGAACAACTGGCCCCTTGTCTACATGTCTATGAGAGCAAAGGACTGCACTTATGCGCAGTCTCACCTGACCCTTTGCTGCTCGCGTATATAATGAAAAAGAGAACTCTTTTCATGAACTGGCACATATTCTCTTTCTAGAGAAGATACTTTAGGATAGATGCAGCATTTTGAAGTTTTAGATTCAGTTTCTGAACACTTGCACAGATTCTGGTTCATAATTTTGACAGATTTCGGGGTTACATGTATATTGGCTTGAGAATTCAGAGTAATTTTCATTTCCACCCTTCCACCTTCATTTAGAGGTCTACGTCACAAACTTATAAAAATGTAGTGTGAATTTTTTTAGCACTGCTTTCTAACACCATATTAGATTAAGGGTAGAGTGGGAATAATTTTATTTCTTCTGTTTCTTCACTTCTATACATTTTACTCTTTGTCCCCTGACCCTCTCTTTCATACCGTATTATATTAAGTTTGTCTTTTAAAGGTAATTTAAGGTAGGGGTAGAGGGGGAGTTCTATTATTTCTTCAGTTTCTTAGAAGCCTCTGGGGTGTAGTGGTTATGCTACTCGCCTTGTAAACCAGGGGTCGCAGGATCGATCCCAGGCTTCTCCAGGCTTTAGGATGAGTCCTTAAACCGAGGTCCCGTCTCCATATGACCTTAGCTGTTGGTGTGAGGTAAAACTCAAACACTCACACACTTCTTTAGTTTCTTCACTTTAATGAATTTTCATCTCTTTCCACTGACTCGCTCTCTCTTTCATCTCCTCTGCTATCTCTTTTCTCCCTTTATCTGGGAGGGACACAAAATGACCCACAAGCGTTAAAGTGTCATTAAAGTCCAACACAATCATATGGTGAATGGCTTAGCTTTCAGGACATGTTCATATTCACAGCATATAGTAAAATTCCTGTATTAAGACTACCTTTAGGACTGTTCAAAAGTGGTCTTTAAGACCACTTTTGAACAGTCCCAAAGGTGGTCTCTTATTACGAGACACTAGGTGTAGAAAGCACAAAGAAAGAATAGCCGAAACCTTCTCAATAAGCTTTAAAAAGCAGATTTAGCCTTAATTTTAGATGGGATTAACAGCGGAATTTCACTGTATTTGTGTTATCTTTATCACTTCATCAACAGAGGTAAAGTGGGTGCTTGGTGATAATTGAAGGAAAATTTTTGTCAATTTTCCATAAAAAATTATGTTTATTTAAGTGAGCCAACTTTTTCAAAAATACTTTTTCACCTTGTCAATAGGGGTCTACTCCTAAAGGAAAAAATTGCTCCTGTGGAGCAAATTCTTTCCTTTGGGAATAGAACCTTTTGTCAGAATGGCTGAGTTTATAAGAAAGTGAATAGAAGGGTCCTAATAATTATCTGCCTTGTAAAAAAAATGAAAATATGACAGGTGTAACGATGCCCCTTAATGAACCCTGCTTAAGACTTGTCTGAGTAGTCTGATCTTGATCTATGTTGTTTGCACAATATATATCGTGATAACAGTAGTGGCTTCAGTTCTAAAAATAGGAGTCTTTATATGTGTTGTAGCTATTAACAAATTCATATATAGCACATTTCTAATGCCTTTAAAGTTATTATTAGACCTAACTATTTAACCCATTTAGTACTGGAAACCCCAAAACGGGTACCCTGGCAAGCAGTGCATGCCCAGATCAGACCCCGCAGAACGCGGCGTCTGATCAGGGCCTACACTGTTTGCAAAAAGTTCAGCCATTTTCCTAATCAATTTTGAAGAAAACACTACCTGACATCCCTAAAATTCGAAATGGACTCATTCTATATATAAGGAGGAAGATTCCATTTGGTACAAAATGGGTTAAGATGACTGTTTAGTAAACATACATGTTCTTAGCTTTGACTTGAATGAGGTTCTATAAAAGATGAATTTAATTCTCTAGAGCGAATTCTTATTGACCCTATGGAAAGAGGAGTAACTTTTGTTTTTAAAGTTGCTCCTCTGAAGAGTACCCATTTCCCTTGATATGGTAGAAGCCTCCGTGATGTAGTGGTTATGCTACTCGCCTCATAAACCAGAGGTCGTTGGTTCAATCCCAGGCTTCTCCAGACTTTTGGATGAGTCTTTAAACCGAGGTCCCGTTTTCATATGACCTTAGCTGTTGGTGGGACGTAAAACTCAAACACACACTCAAACCCTTGATAAGCTGCCATTGTAGGGTCAATCATGTTAATTGTTTGAGTCAAACCAACGTTATATACTCAGAGGCAAAAAAAAGTAAACACCCTATTTTTTCCCGATTTTTGTCAAAACGGTTAAAGTGAGATTTACGAAATCTTTATGTCTGGATAGAGCAATCATTATGGCATACGTAAATGGAAATTTTGTGAATGAGTCACCAGTAATTGTTAAAACATGGACCATAATCAATCAAAGGGGTCGATTTAGAGAGTGACGTTAAATTGGCATTTGCTGATACGAGGTTTCGGTTGTTTAAACATCATTCATTCTATGTCTGTCTTTTCATGAATGTAGAGTATTGTCTTTTTAAACATTTAAAAACATTTTAAATCGACTAAATTGGTGAAATTCATTTACTGAGTAACGCATAAAACGTCGTTACTTTAGGCCTGCCTGTCCTTGGCCTGTCTGCCACATTTCCATTCTGCTGGAAACGTCTCCAAAGCCGACATATTGCTACTCTGGTGCATTGCAATATCCGAGCCACAAACCGCTTTGATCAGCTGGCCTGCAGCATCCCAATAGCTCGATTTCTGTCTGCATTTGATAGCCTTGCCATCATGTGATTGCAAATCTAAGGTTGTGGTTTGTTAAGTCACACACCTGAGAGTTCACAAAGTGAATCACAGATAAATGAAATCATCCGATATGGTGCACGCGCAAAAAGTGCAAAATCGTCACGTACCTATAGTGTGGCTATTCAAGCGCTACATTCGGTAAATTTACCACACTACGATATTGGGCATTGGGTTAAACCATGTTTTTCAAAATTTCGAGTCTGGCTGATGAACCAGTACAAAAATATGGGCTTAAAAACTGTATACGTTCTTTTGCCTCTGAGTATATATCTCTCTTCGTATACTGAGTCAGTCATACTTGGCCATTACCTCAGTTATATATACAATACAGTTGTACATGTACATGTATTGCTGATGTCCATTTGACTTTCACTGACCATGATGCAAATAGCGTGTGTACAAAATCCAGGTAGAAGTTATTTATAGCCATGTTGCTCTTGTCCCTTTGGTGTCAGATTGCTTTAAGGGGAATGGAAACACTTCCAGGGAAACTCTTATCAAATAAGATAGGTTTATAGGTTTATAACTCCTATAAAATAAGATCGGTTTATAGGTTTATAACTATCAAATACTCGTAAGATAGGTTTATAACTCCTGTCAAATAAGATAGGTTAATAGGTTTATAACTTCTATCAAATAAGTTAGGTTTATAACCTCCATCAAATAAGATCAGCTTATAGGTTTATAACTCCTATCAAATAAGATAGGTTTATAACTCCTATCAAATAAGATAGGTTTATAGGTTTATAACTTCTATAAAATAAGATGTGAAGTTTATAGGTTTATAACTCCTCTCAAATAAGATGGGTTTATAACTCCTATCAAATAAGATAGTTTTATAGGTTTATAACTCCTATCAAATAAGATAGTTTTATAGGTGTATAACTCCTATCAAATAAGATGGGTTTATAACTCTAGGTAAGAAAGAGTAATGAGGATAATTATTGGATTTATTTTTCCACTCTTCATGAAAACATGATGTGGGTACTTGTAAGAATCTCCTCGTTGAGGAGATTCTAACAAGTACCCACAACCTGCACCTGTGCTTCTAAAGAGAAATATAGACAGTTATCCCTTAATTAACCTTGTTAGTACTCCTTGTCTGGCAGTTTTGATTGGTCGATGCCAGCATGAAGCTTCTCGGATCATAGCACCCGTAGAATGCCTGCTTTATATTGAGGAGGCACAGCTGGGGCTGGCGTGAGGCAGAAGCAGACAAGATAAGAAAATAGGAGTAGTATAGTGGATGGAAGTTCAAAAATCGTCTTGACTATAAGGGTTACATATCAAAAGTCGGCATTAGGTGCATAGGTTTGCACCAAACCGTGTGCTTAATGGAAGCATTTTTCAGGACTTGTTTACATGATTAGAATGAAATGTCAAAGCCCACTGTGCTCTCGCTGTTGCAAGTACAGTATCACAGGCTTTTATGTGAAAAATGTCATTTTTGGAGACCTAAAAGACCGCTTTTATTCACATAACATGATTGTTTCATCTTAACACAAAAAATTCCAATCACGACAATTATCGTCTGCTTTGTCGTCTGCCAAGTACTTTAAAATTAGTGTATGCAAACAGTTTGGACCCAGATCAGACTGCTCCTGATCTGGGTCAACACTTTTTGCCTACTGGTATATGAAAAAAATATTTTTAAAAATTTCGCAAGAAGATTCAGCAGACGACATTTTCAGATGATGTTTTTTCTCGGCAGATTAAGGGTTAATGTAAAAAGTTAAAAATAATAAAAAAACAAAAACAAGTTCCACGAGTCAAAACATTTCCAGGAGTCAGATTTCTGCTTCTTCCAATTCACTATATTTGCCGCTGAGCTTGGTTGCTATGCATCGTAAGAAAGCTTACACTGGCTAGTGACAACCATAAAAATAATTGTATAGTGTAGTAGATGTTGTCTTTTAACAATTGACAGTTTCTTACCACGACACCTTTGGCCAGTTGTTCAAAACTCATGCTTCCATTAGTTCATGCATTGTTAAACAAACATTGATCACTAAAGGGAATGGGTACACCTTCAGGGGAGGCAACTCCTGCAAAAGTATTTTTGTCTCCCATGTCAATAGGAGTCAACTCTTAAAGGAAAGAATTTGCTCCTCAGGAGCAAATTCTTTCCTTTAAGAGTAGACCCCTTTTTCAGGAAATTCCGAAAGTTGTCTCCCTTTGAAAAATGGCGGAAAAATGTGCTAGGTGTTCCCATTCCCCTTAAATATGGCCAATATACAAATAATATTGCTAAAAAATTGCGATTAGCTTTTGCAGTACAAAAGCTAGTCACACATTTTTCAGCAAAACAGTTCCACAAGTCAGATTTCTGTTTCCTCGACTTCACTGTGTTACTGCTAAACTTGATCAACACACCAGTGTTGTAGACCTATCATTTCATGTAGCCTGATAGGCAAGACAGGTGGTCTTTCTCCAGGTTCTCTAATTTTCACCCACCACTGATCAACAGTCAGCCCAATATAAGTGAAATGATCTTCAAAGGGCCATAAAACCAAAATAAAAAAGGGGTGGGGGCAGACATTTAATGGGAATGGGTTTACAAGGAAGACAACGTTTTGACTTTCTCTTTCTTGTCAACTGATACTTACCAACAATGGGTCTTTGCCCCCGCTCATTGGGGTTTGGAGAAATAGATTGGGCTGCATGGTGCTCCCACACAGAGCTGAAACTGACCACACATGAGTACTGGTAAACCTCTTAGAAGGACTAAGCCTGCTCAGGTAAAGTGGTGCGAGTCAGACCGTCCTTTTGGTTTCATTGGGCGGCAGGTCTTGAGATGTCATTTCATCTCCATGTCAGGTAGAAGTCCCACAATATTGGAAGCATCTCCAAAATGACCTAAATAGTGTTGATGGGGATGCTAAACCTTAATTTAAACAAAACCAGCAATGGGTCTATTCTTGGAGAAAAGAATTTGTTCCTCAGCAGCAAATTCTTTCCTCTAAGAGTAGCCCCCTATATATATTAAGGAGACAGAAATATTTATGAAAAAGTAGCCTCCCCTGAAGGTATAATCTATTCCCCTTAACCCTTTTTGTACCAAATGGAATCTTCCTCCTTATATATCATAATATGGCAGGAATCCATTTTGAAATTTATAAAATTTATTTGGAAATTAGCTGAACTTTTTGCATTTAGTGTAGGCCCTGATCAGACACCACATTCTGTGGCATCTGATCTGGCCTGCACTGTTTGCTAGGGCATCCATTTTGGAGTTTCCGGTACAAAATGGGTTAATGCAAATTAGCCACACAAAAAAATAAATAAACAAAAAAGGGGTTGTGGTAAGACTGTCAATATATCTATTGTGTGGCTGCTGTCTCCTGCTATCTGGTGTAGTTTAACTCTTTCTTTCTTCCTCTCGTAACCATAGTTACAGCAGATGTACGCTGCTGCGAACCGACGGCAAATCTTCCCCCCTCTATCAAGAATGTGGCCAATATCACTTGCACAAACACTCGCTACGGTAAGTTTGCATGAAAACCAGCATTGAACACCATTATTTTTCTTTTGAAAAACAATCCTTGACCATTAGAAACATTTCGTTTAAAAGATAAGATTGGAAAGAAGTTAATGGAATATATAATACTTTTCTTTCCTGTTTTTTTTTTTTTTTTTTACTGAAAAGTAGTAATTCCGGCTATTCTTACAACATGATTGCACCCCTAAACACCTATCGCAATCACACACCACTACTGCCCTCTTTCATTTGGCATATTTATACCCCCAGCATACGAAATATGCTGTGGGGGTATATAGTTTTCGTCATGCTGTTCTTCCATTTGTCTGTCTGTGTGTCTGTCCTTCCATCGGTCCATCCATCCATCTGTTAACTTTTTGGTTAAAGTTTTAAGAGATTGTATCTTCTGAACCCTTTGATAGATTTAGTTGATACTTACACTGAAGTTACATACTGGTCTAAAGATTTCATTGATGCATGTCCCAACCATCACAGTGACCTTGAGGTCAAGGTCACAGACTTAGAAATTTTACATTAGGTTAAAGTTTTATGACAAAGTTTATAGTTGTCTGTATGTTCTAAACTCTAACTCAAATTCAGTGTTGCATACCAGTCAAAAGATTTCATGATGTATGTCCCTTTCCCCACCCACAGTGACCTTGACCTCAAGGTCACGGACTTACAAATTTTACATTTGGTTAAAGTTTTATGACAAAGTTTATAGATGCCTATATGTTCTAAACTCAAAGACAAATTCAGTTGATACTTGCATCACTGTTGCATAACAGTCCAAAGATTTCATTGATGCATACACCACCCTGCTGCTTCAGTAACATTGATGCCCCCACCCCTTCAGTAACTTTGATGCTCTCACTCCCTTGGTCCATTTAGAAAGTTTATGTTTGGTTTATGGTAGCTTTTACAAGTGCATTTATAGATTCTTATAGCTTCTTGGCTTCTTCATTCATATTACATACAAGCTCAAAAGATATATCAGAGGGTGGCGCTGGCTTGGGGTATACGCGACCCACTGATCGCTAGTGGGTCCCTTTCTCTAGATTTAATTAAATTGATTTGAAAATCCTGGAAAACTTACAATAAATGAACAGGTAAGCAAATAACTTTCCACTGACAGCAATACCATTAAGATCTCAAGAAAAACTGCATATAAAAATGTCTGTTTATGTTGTCTGCTGCAATTTTTTTTGCAAACTTTTCAGACCTACTTATGCATACAGGAAAACAGTGTGGACCCTGATAAGACTGCTCTCAGGGAAGAGATCTGGTTTGGGTCCTCACTGTTTGAAACAATGTCTTTTAAAGTAACCAGCAGACAACAAAACAGAAGACAATTGTTGTGATTGGCATCTAAAGGATTAAAATATACAATTGTGCTACCTTCATGTTGGTGTTGGCAGAAGTCATGGCATTAGCCTCTTGTCTAAAGGATACACATTTTCAGACATCCAGGCTTGAATTATTTTTTAGCCTTTTCATGTTTGTAGACTGGTCTGAAGTTCTAATCAGCATTACCCTGTAATATGGCCAAGGTTGACAAAAAGCCAGTCAATATTGACTGGACTGGTGGTTAAAACCAGTTTTAACCTGTCATTACTTGTCGATTGGTGGCATCAATATTTGAGCCCCGCCAAGCGAATTTGTGTCTTCGAGCATTCCGTCATGACAAACTTTAACTGCGCATGCCCAGCCATTCAGAGGGGCCAGAGATATGGCTTTCTGTCTGAAGGTTCCTCTTGATTCACTGGTTGTATGAGCGAGCAGCGAAGGTTCTGGCGAGACTGAGCGGATGCGCAGGCTCGCCTGAACCTTCTCTGCTCGCATAGGCAATAAGTACCAAAATCGCTTGACGGGGCCCATTTGACCTTGACCTGCTTTTCATGAATCACTATTGCGACAACCCTAGCTTTGACCATAAAGTTCAAGTCCATTTCTCAAGAACTATAAGAGCTTCATTAATGATAACTTGCATCTAGAGATGGCAACTTTAATGCTAGCATCTATATTTGACCTTGTCCAACATTTCATGATTCACTGATTTTGCAAAATATTGCTACAACCCCAGCTTTTACCCAAATGTTCAAATGTTCAATTCATTTTCTGAAGAATTATTAAGACTTCATTAATGACACCTGGTACAAGCTTGCATTTAGGTATGGGAATATTAATATGCAAGCATCCATGTTTGACTTGACCTAGATTTCATGGTTCGGTGACTGCCCCCCCCCCCCCCCCCCCCCACACACACACATCCCACCACCACCCCCTCCCCCCACACACTCTCACATCACAACAGAGTCTTCGGCAGAATTCTTGTTTTCATATGGGCTTTGTTTACAGTTAACCCTTGTCCTGCTGAGCCCGGATATGTCTGATCTTTCAAACAATGCAGATCCAGATCAGATGGCTTCTGATCAGGATCTTCATTGTTTGCCATTCAGTTTATGAATTTGTTGCAATGATTTGCATCAAGTAATCTGATTGGCTAATAATCAGTAGTGGGTGTGGCATAAATAAATATTCAGCAGGTCAAGGGTTAAGAGAACAGAAAGTCCAGAAAGTTGCCCTTTGTAAAATGTGGCAGATGAAATGTCTAGGTGTATCAGTTCATTTTAAGAAGTAGATGCATTGTTGTATTCACCTTCTCTTGTTGTTGTTTATTCCCTTGTTGTGTTTTAGTTCTAATCACTTTAGTTTTGTAGTCCGCTACTATTCAGAAGAGCACATAACACTTATTGAAGCACCAAGCCAAATTGAGTTGCAGATGGCATTAAATGTTTTTTTTTTATAATTTTCTCAGAAAAAAAAATCATGAGAATCTTCTTTTAGACAGATGATCTGCTAGGCAGATGATTCACATTAAATATCAATTGTAATATTCTCGAAAAAAAATGGCCCCCGCCCATTGGGGCTTAGAGAAATATATGGTCTGCATGATGCTTCCACGCAGAGCTGAATCCGACCGCACATAAGTACTGGTATACCGCTTAGAGGATCTAAGCCTGTCCAGGAAAAGCGGTGCAAGTCGGACTGTCCCTGCTTATAAACCCAATTGGTTGAGATGTCATTTCATTTCAATGTCAGGTAAAAGTCCCACAAAATTGGAAGCAATGTCTCCAAAATGACTTCAGTGTTGACAGGGACATTAAACCTCAAACCAAACAAAACAAAAAAATAAAAACTAAGAAAAAAAATTGCGAATGGTGTCTGCAACAGTAGTGGTTGGCTGTTTGAGAGTTAAGTGTTACAAGCACCTTTAACATATACAGTACTTGCACACTAAAGCTACAGTAATGTTCCTAAAGTGCAATATACAGTACTTGCACACTATATCTACAGTAGTGTTCATTGAGTACAAAATACAGTACTTGCACACTACAGCTACAAAAATGTTTCTAGAGTATAGTATACAGTACTTGCGCACTATTGCTAAAGTAGTGTTCCTAAAGTACAGTATACAGTACTGTAATGTTCCTAAAGTACAGTATACAGTACTAGCACACTATAGCTACAGTAGTGTTCCTAATGTACAATATACAGTACTTGCACACTATGACTACAGTAATGTTCCTAAAGTACAGTATACAGTACTAGCACACTATAGCTACAGTAGTGTTCCTAATGTACAATATACAGTACATGCACACTATGACTACAGTAATGGTCCTGAAGTACAGTGAAGTTTCAGTAGCTCAAACACAATTGGCTTGTTTTCCATGGTTTTCTCCGTTGTGAGTCCATAGAGAATTCTTCACATAGCTGTGGATATATGTTTATAAGGATAACTTTGGGAGGTTTTCCTGAATTTACCTTGGAAAGGTATGTTGAGTGTACTGATTAGAACCACCTCAATGAGGCGATTTTAATGAGTACACACAGCATTCCTTTATTTTACAGAAGACAGAAATAATATCCTTAAGTCATCCCCATTATGCCTCATAACCTGATGCTATCTCAAATAAATTTCCATGGTTCGAAAGTACTTGAGCTATTGAAGCTTAACTGTTTTTGTGAAATTTGTGATGTTGTCATTCAGTTAAGCACAAGTTAAAAACGTTTTTTTTTGTACCCCTTGTATTTGAAATGAAGGCATGAAGTGGGGGCATGAAGTGAAATTTGGGGTTATAACTTTAGGAGCTGGAATTTAACAATGACAAAGTGCATTAATGACTGTAAAATACTTCTACATAATAGCAGTGACTCAGTACTGTGTCATTCCTCGTATGGATTATTTACCAACATAAATGTGTGCTTGTTTCAATGAAATATCCATACATATAACTTGTTTCCTAAAACCATAAGACACAAGTATTGAGCATATCAGCTTTTATCCTACTGGCTACCGTTATTCAGGTCAGCCAAACTGTGAGCCAGATTCTAGTCACTCAGCAATACAAGAACAAAACATGATTCTGTTAATAGAATGAAAATCCTTAATGCTTTTTAAACTTTGATATCGACAGACTGAAAACAAACAAAAAAATTAAAACAGAAGTCACTGCAGACTTTAAAAAAAAATGAGAAAAAGTACAGATCATCAGCAAAAAAAAAAATTGTCATGAATTGTGCAGTTCTGAATGAATGATAACACTGACTTGCACTAATCTCAGCCCCCTGCTGGCCTCCTAAAATCATGTAGTGGTCTACTGGTAATCTTAACCTTTACCCTGCTGTAGGCGACAAGCCCTATCTTTGCAAACAGTGTAGATCCAGATCAGATGGCTTCTGAAGAAGCCATCTGATCAGGATCTACACTGTTTGACATTCAGTTTACGAATTTGTAGCAATAAATTACATCAAGTACTTTGATTGGTTGATATAACGAAATGGGTGTGGCTTAGATGAATATTCAGCAGGTTAAAGGTTAAAGGAACGAATTTGCTCAACAATTTGTTCCTTTAAGAATAGATTCTTATTGAAAAAGGGAGCCATATGTTTGTGCAACAATTGCCTTTCCTGAAGGTTTATCTGTTGCCCTTAGAACAATGCCGATTTTCTCACAAAATTTTTCAAGGTCTCTATCTTCATTCTATCACACTTGCCAACCGACCCCGATAGCTCAGTTGGTAGAGTGTCCGCTCCGGGGAACGGGAGGTCTCGGGTTCGATCCCGGGCCGCGACATACCAAAGTCGTTAAAAATGGTACTAGCTGCTCCTCGCTTGGCACTCAGATTACGGGGTAGAGCTAGGACTGGTCGATCCAGTGTCAGGATAATGTGACTGGGTGTGGTATCATGTAATGTGTCTGGGACATGATACTTCAGTGAGGCAGCACTATAAACTTGAGCATTGAGCTCCCTGTCGCAACCAGACACCGTCGTGATATGACTGAAAAATTGTTGAAAGCGACGTTAAACCCGAATTCACACACACACACATCACACTTGCCATAAATATGGATCATATAATAAGTTTTTGTGATTGGGGGCTGTTTTCAGGGTGCGCAGACAGATATACAGAAGCAGCAGCTACGAGAAATACTCGCTCAGCAGACTAAACTGAATCTCAAGAAGAAGGAACAGCAGGGTTCAGAGATGTATCCACAAGGGCAAGGTCAGTATGCTTAAGTAAAATTATTGTCCTCCATAGCTCCAGATAAGGAGGTGTAACAAAGATAATTCATAATTTGAGATAGGAGGTGTAATAAAGATAATGAGAGATAGGAGGTAGAACAAAGATAATTAAGAGATAGGAGGAGATGTAACAAAGAATAATTGAGTGATAGGTGTAACAAACAAAGTTGAGAGATAGGAGGAGGAAGTGTGACAAAGATAATTAAGAGATAGGAGGAGGAGGTGTAACAAAGATAATTAAGAGCTAGGAGGAGGAGGTGTAACAAAGATAATTAAGAGATAGGAGGAGGAGGTGTAACAAAGATAATTAAGAGATAGGAGATGTAACAAAGAATAATTGAGTGATAGGAGGAGATGTAACAAAGAATAATTGAGTGATAGGTGTAACAAACAAAGTTGAGAGATAGGAGGAGGAAGTGTGACAAAGATAATTAAGAGATAGGAGGAGGAGGTGTAACAAAGATAATTAAGAGATAGGAGGAGATGTAACAAAGAATAATTGAGTGATAGGTGTAACAAACAAAGTTGAGAGATAGGAGGAGGAAGTGTGACAAAGATAATTAAGAGATAGGCGGTGTAACAAAGATAAGAGATATAGGAGGTGTAACAAAGATAATTAAGACATAGGAGGTGTTAGTTTAAAAGTGTTTATTCATTGAAGTACATACATACAATCTATATCCACATATAAAATGAATATGTTCAATCATGAAAGGATTTGAACAGAATCTTAAAAACGCTTATAAAGTTCATCTTCTATGAGATGTAACAAAGATAATTAAGAGCATACCTGTGATACCTCCCTCATCAGGAGGGAGACTCCCTCATTTTGATGCTGATTTTTGTCCAATTTATGCTGAATTTTAGTAAAATTTTGAAGTCTCCCTCATTTGATCTGAGAATTTCTCTATATATTCTTTACATCTCCTTCATCACAATGGCAGATCTCCCTCATATAGTTCTTAAAATTATCACAGGTATGTAAGAGATAGGAGGTATAGCAAGGATAATTAAGAGATATTAAGAGATAATTTTCCTTATTTCTTGTCAGAAGTATATGTTGTGGGTAATTGTTAGAATTGTCTCAATGAGGCAATTCTAACAAGCACCCACAACATACATTTTTTTGGAGAAATAAGAAAAATAATCCCTTAATTATCCTTATTAAATATGTTCTAGAAAGGAAGGGTTATCCTATGGAAGCAAGTAATACACCAGAGAACTGGAAACTATGGAGTGTACATGTTTTCTGGGCCAGACTAGCTAGTTTTGGCCATTTAGGCCTCATCAGTGACCCTCAAATATTTTTAAAATTCCACAATGGAATCAATGATCCCAAAGAACAAGAAAATATAAACTACACTATGATGTAAGGCAGGGAGACTTTTTACGGCCGACACACATCCCAGACAACAGCTGTAGTGACGTTAAATATTTTCTAGAAAAGATTATCCTTTGAAAGCAAGGAATACACTACCGAACTGGAAAATATGGAGTGTACATGTTTTCTGGGCCTGACTAGTTAGTTTCGGCCATTTAGGCCTCATCAGTGACCCTCAAATACTTTCAAAATTCCACAATGGAATCAATGATCCCAAAGGACAAGAAAATATAAACTACACTATGATGTAGGACAGGGAGACTTTTTACGGCCGCCACACATTCCCAGACAACAGCTGTAGTGACGTTAAATATGTTCTAGAAAGGGTTAAGCCTCTTTATCTGGAACTATGATCCTCTGTGATCCTTTATGATGGTTGTTAGGCTCTGAAGTAAAGAGTTTCCTTCTCTTTGTAGCTCCTAGTAGCATAGCATGATATAGGAGTCCAATTTTCTGTCCGTCAAGCTGTCAACATTTGCAGCGTTCACCCTTATGGTCATGTTCATTTCTCAAGAACTATAAGAGCTTCATTAATGATACCTTGTACAAACTTGTATCTATGGATGGCAACTTCAATGCAACCATCCATATTTGACCTTGACCTACATTTCATGGTTCACTGACTTTGTGAACTATTGGGTTAAACCTAGCATTTACCTTAATATTCAGGTTCATTTTTCAAAACCTATAAGAACTTCATTAACCCATTTAGTACCAGAAACCCCAAAATGGGTACCCTTGCAAACAGTGTGGGCCCAGATCAGACGCCACAGAAAGCGGCGTCTGATCAGGGCCTCCACTGTTTGCTAAAAGTTCCATCATTTTCCAAATAAATTTTGATGAAAACACAACCTGACACCCCTAAATTTTTAAATGAACTCTTGCTATATATAAGGAGGAAGGTTCCATTTGATACAAAAAGGGTTAATGATAAATGGTACAATCTTGCGTCTGGGAATGACAACTATAATGCAAGCGTCCATATTTGACCTTTGTTCCCCCTCAGGTGTGACATAGACTTTGGTGGAATATTTGTTAATCATGGCATTGTTTAGGATTCTTTCAGTCACTTGTTCTTCAGATGATGTCTTTAATTGTATGAAGCATCGGAATTCATCTACAGGTGTCAATACATATGCCTTAAATCAGTTAGAACTGATATTCAATCCATACATTTCCATGGTTCTTGTGTTGATCCAGTTGACCTCGCAAGCTTAGTCTCATGGACATCTGACTGGTATACAGGAGGTCACAGGTTTGACTGTTGCCGGGTTTGCAGAAAAGAGAGGCAAACAATGTAGGTCATGATGAGATGGCTGGTTATGAGCTGTTTCATCCGGATCTACACTATTTACATCAGTATCTGACCAGTTTACAGGGTTGAAATGGTTGCTGTCTAAGAAAAACTAAGCTTGTCCAGGAAAAATTAACACTTGATTCAAGCCTTTCTCAGGTCACATGAGATGCCAAGTTCAGTGCAGAAGCCTCCATGGTGTAGTGGCTATGCTACTCATCTCATAAACCAGGGGTCATGGGTTCGATCACGGGCTTATCCAGACTTTCTGATCAGTCTTTAAACAGCGGTCCCATCTCCATATAACCTAAGCTGTTGGTGGGATGTAAAACTCAAACACAACCTGCCAAGCTCATAACGGAAGGTCAGATGGTTTTCTATGGGTTCTTTGGTTTGCCTACTTCTGATTAATGTTTAGCTCAATACAAGTGAAATAATCTTAGAAAGGCTGTAAAATCATAATAAGGATGATAATTTTTATTAGTACAGTCGAACTTCGATGGCTCGAACTCGCCGGGACCAGTGAAAAAAGTTCGAGAGATCGGTAGTACGAGACATCGAATTTTCCACTCAGACATGTACATGATGATACATGACGACGAAAGACAGAGACTGGCTAGCCTACATGAGCAATACATGACAATATCTATCTGTTCTCGGACCCATCAATACCGATGGGTCCGAGGCTGATGGGTCCGCGATCTGTTCTACAAGGAATTAAAAAAACAATAAACATTTTATTTGTTTTTACCCACATGAATTTATAACAATGACATACATGTTGTTTTTTAACGTGAAACAAACAAAAATATGTATTTATCACAAAAGACGATAAACTGCAGTGCATGTACGATTAAAGCCTGTTTCTTATTGAGAAAAAATACCGTCCATTTAGCACAACAAATATTAAAAACAAAAATCAATTTCTATTTTAATTTCCTATTTTGCAATTCACTTCTTAGAAAAAGTCTATTTTTACTTTCTGAAAAAGTCCATTATTGATGTTTGCTATTTCTATTTTCATTTTCTATTTTCAATTCACTTCTTAGAAAAAGTCTATTTTCACTTTCTGTTTTCACTTTCTGAAAAAAGCTGTTATTGATGTTTGTTTTGCACAGCGTCTTTGCAGTTTATTTACGTTTCTCAACTCGGTGTCATTACAAACAAGCTTGTTAAAACAAATTGGTGACCATATGTCTCCTTTGATGTTTTAATTGTTACCTGCTAGCATATTTTCACACTTTTCGCCAAAACAACAGTTCTGCAATTTAGTTTCTCCAGGTAAATGCATTCAAGCATGCGGCTGTCATAATCGCCTAGCGCTTATGACAATAATAATCAAGCGTCTGGTAGATTTGTAAAATGGAAGTTATTGTTCGAGACATCAATATGTTTTTTCACTAAAAATTGTTCTAGGGACCTTATGAGGAGTTCGAGAGTTCGAGCCATCGGTGTTCGAGCCAATGGTGTAAATTTACATTAAAAATATAGGCAATTCGCCGAGACCGGGGCGTGAGTCTGAGTGATCCACCGAGTTCGAGCCAACGAAGTTCGTCTGTATTTAACAACAGGGCCGATCAATGTTTCGCAGCAGAAAGTTGGCTAATTCTGTATATGTCTTTGCAGAAGCAGGGTTCACAGAGCCACGTCCACCTGGAATGCCTGGTGCCCGCTTGCCTATGATGCCGCCAGGGTCTCAGGCCCCCACTCTACCTGGACCAATGCAGTTTCCCAGAGGGATGAGACCTCCATTTGACTTGAGGCCACCAGGGGTAAGTTCTGGGATTTGCCCTTCCACAAACACTTATGAAATGTACATTAACCCATAAGATCCAATCACGACAATTGTCTTTTGCTTTGTTGTCTGGCGGTTACTTTAAAACTAATTTTTAGCTCGTCTGTTTTTTTGAAAAAAAACTTTCGAGCTATTGTCATCACTCCGGCGTCTGCGTTGTCGTCCTGCGTCGTTCCAAAAAAACTTAACCTTGGCTATAACTTAAAAAGTATTAGACCTAGCCTCATGAAACTTCATACACACACTCATCATCACAAGAGCTACATTTTGACCAAGGACCATAACAACATTGTTGATTTTGGCTGAATTATCTCCCCTTTTCCATTTTTTTTCTGAAACACATTTTTTGCTCTCATTTTAATACTGTTCACAACAGAACCTTCAAACTTCACATGAATGTTTCTTGGGACAAGACCTTTTCAGTGATACCAGACTTTTTGATCTGTGACCTTGACCTTTGAACTTTGACCTATTTTTCGAAAATTTAACCGAAAACCTTAACCTTGTCCATATTTCCAAAAGTATTTGGCCTACCTTCATGAAAGTAGCCTCCGTGGTGCAGTGGTTACGCTACTCGCCTTGTAAACCAGGGATCGCAGGATTGATCCCGGGCTTCTCCAGACTTTCGGATGAGTCTTTAAACCGAGGTCCCGTCTCCGTATGACCTTAGCTGTTGGTGGGACGTGAAACTAAAAACTCACTCACTCACTACCTTCATGAAACTTCATACACATACTCACCATCACAAGAGCTACATTCCCTACAAGTTTTATAACTCCATCTTGCAATTTGATTGAATTATCTCCCCTTTTCTCTCCGTTTTTTTTTAGCTCACCTGACCGAAGGTCATGGTGAGCTTTTGTGACAGTAAGATGTCCGGCGTCGTCGTGCGTCGTCCGTCGTCCGTCGTGCGTAAACTTTTTCTTGTGAACACACTAGAGGCCACAGTTTTGGTCCAATTATCATCAAACTTGCTCAGAATGATAATCATGACAATATCTCGGTCAAGTTCGAATTTGGGTCATGTCGGGTAAAAAAGTAGGTCAGTAGGTCAAATCGTAGAAAAACCTTGTGAACACTCGAGAGGCCACAATTTTGGTCCAATCATCATCAAACTTGCTCAGAATGATCATTGTGACAATATTTTAGTGAAGTTTGAATATGGATCATGTCGGCTTAAAAAGTAGGTCAGCGGGTCAAATCATAGAAAAACCTTGTGAACACCCTAGAGGCCACAATTTTGGTCCAATCATAATCAAACTTGCTCAGAATGATCATCATGACAATATCTTGGTCAAGTTCGAATATGGGTCATGTCCGGTCAAAAAGTAGGTCAGTAGGTCAAATCATAGAAAAACCTTGTGAACACTCTGAAGGCCACTGTTTTGGTCCAATTATCATGAAACTTGCTCAGAATGACCATTGTGACAATATTTCAGTCCAGTTCGAATATGGGTCATATCGGGTTAAAAAGTAGGTCAGCGGGTCAAATCATATAAAAACCTTGTGAACACCCTAGGGGCCACAATTTTGGTCCAATCTTAATCAAACTTGCTCAGAATGATCATCATGACAATATCTCGGTCAAGTTTGAATATGGGTCAAATGGTTCCGGTCCGTTGCACATCTAGGTCACAGGAGCCAAAAACAGATTTTTTTCACCAAAAACTTAAAAAATCTTCTTCTCTGAAACCACAAGGCCCAGGTCTTTGTTATTTGGTATGAAGCTTCATCTAGTGGACCCCTACCAAGATTGTTCAAATTATAGTGCTGGGGCCAAAAATGCCCCCGCACGGGGGCCCTTTGGTTTTACATAGGCTTATATAGGGAAAATCTTTAAAAATCTTCTTCTCTGAAACCACAAGGCCCAGGACTTTGATATTTGGTATGAAGCTTCATCTAGTGGACCCCTACCAAGATTGTTCAAATTTGAGTGCTGGGACGAAAAATGCCCCCGCCACGGGGCCCTTTGGTTTTACATTGGCTTATATAGGGAAAATCTTTAAAAATCTTCTTCTCTGAAACCACAAGGCCCAGGTCTTTGATATTTGGTATGAAGCTTCATCTAGTGGACCCCTACCAAGATTGTTCAAATTATAGTGCTGGGGCCAAAAATGCCCCCGCCCCAGGGCCCTTTGGTTTTACATAGGCTTATATAGGGAAAATCTTCAAAAATCTTCTACTCTGAAACCACAAGGCCCAGGACTTTGATATTTGGTATGAAGCTTCATCTAGTGGACCCCTACCAAGATTGTTCAAATTATAGTGCTGGGACAAAAAATGCCCCCGCCACGGGGCCCTTTGGTTTTACATTGGCTTATATAGGGAAAATCTTTAAAAATCTTCTTCTCTGAAACCACAAGGCCCAGGTCTTTGATATTTGGTATGAAGCTTCATCTAGTTGACCCCTACCAAGATTGTTCAAATTACAGTGCTGGGGCCAAAAATGCCCCCGCCCCGGGGCCCTTTGGTTTTACATAGGCTTATATAGGGAAAATCTTAAAAAATCTTCTTCTCTGAAACCACAAGGCCCAGGTCTTTGATATTTGGTATGAAGCTTCATCTAGTGGACCCCTACCAAGATTGTTCAAATTTTAGTGCTGGGACAAAAAATGCCCCCGCCACGGGGCCCTTTGGTTTTACATGGGCTTATATAGGGAAAATCTTTAAAAATTTTCTTTTCTGAAACCACAAGGCCCAGGACTTTGATATTTGGTATGAAGCTTCATCTAGTGGACCCCTACCAAGATTGTTCAAATTTTAGTGCTGGGACAAAAATGCCCCCGCCACGGGGCCCTTTGCTTTTACATTGGCTTATATAGGGAAAATTTTTAAAAATCTTCTTCTCTGAAACCACAAGGCCCAGGTCTTATATATTTGGTATGAAGCTTCATCTAGTGGACCCCTACCAAGATTGTTCAAATTATAGTGCTGGGGCCAAAAATGACCCCGCCACGGGGCCCTTTGGTTTTACATGGGCTTATATAGGGAAAATCTTTAAAAATTTTCTTTTCTGAAACCACAAGGCCCAGGACTTTGATATTTGGTATGAAGCTTCATCTAGTGGACCCCTACCAAGATTGTTCCAATTTTAGTGCTGGGGCCAAAAATGCCCCTGCCCCGGGGCCCTTTGGTTTTACATAGGCTTATATAGGGAAAATCTTTAAAAATCTTCTTCTCTGAAACCACAAGGCCCAGGACTTTGATATTTGGTATGAAGCTTCGTCTAGTGGACCCCTACCAAGATTGTTCAAATTATAGTGCTGGGACAAAAAATCCCCCCCTGCCACGGGGCCCTTTGGTTTTACATAGGCTTATATAGGGAAAATCTTTAAAAATCTTCTTCTCTGAAACCACAAGGCCCAGAACTTTGATATTTGGTATGAAGCTTCATCTAGTGGACCCCTACCAAGATTGTTCAAACTATAGTGCTGGGGCAAAAAATGCCCCTGTCCCGGGGCCCTTTGATTTTACATAGGCTTATATAGGCAAAATCTTTAAAAATCTTCTTCTCTGAAACCGCTAGGCCCAGGTCTTTGATATTTGATGTGTAGCTTCATCTAGTGGACCTTTGACAAGATTGTTCAAATTTTAGCCTTTGTTGATGTTTGGTATGAAGCTTCACCTTTAAGACCTCCCTCAACATTATGTACATTAAAGCCCTGGGGCCAATAATGGCCCTCTCTGGGGCCCACTTGTTACACTATGGATCAGGTGAGCGATCCAGGGCCATCATGGCCCTCTTGTTTAATTGTTTTTGTCTCTTATTTCAATACTATTCACAACAGAGCCTTCCAACTTCACATGAATGTTCCTTGGGACAAGACCTTTTCAGTCATACCAGGCTTTTTGACCTGTGACCTTGACCTTTGAACTTTGACCTATTTTTTCGAAAAATTAACCAAAAAACTTAACCTTGACCATATTTCCAAAAGTATTTGGCCTACCTTCATGAAACTTCATACACATACTCACCATCACAAGAGCTACATTCCCTACAAGTTTTATAACTCCATCTTGCAATTTGATTTGACTTAGAACTTTTGTTTTCTAAAAGAAACTGCAGACGAGCGTTGGCACCCGCTTGCGGTGCTCTTGTTGCAAATAGTGTGGACCCAGATCAGACTGCTCCTCTAGGAGCAGTCTGATCTGGGTCCACACTGTTTGCCTATGTGCAAAAAATGTTCAATAATTTTGCAAGAAGATTCAGCAGACGACATAAGCAGACGACATCTTCAGATGTAGTTTTACTCGACATGTTAAGAGTTAATTGGATATTTATCGGATATAGACTCTCATTCATATAGCAGCCATGTTGTGAGAAAGCCTGTTTTATGGCAGTTATGAACAATAAATAAGCAGATCAGCCTACACATTTGCGCAGTCGAATTAGCACCTTCGTGTTTGCCGCTTGGATAGTGCAATTCTCTAGTATTTCAGGACTCCTGCTAGCCTGTGTAGCTGAGGATGCCCTATTTATAAAAGAAACAAAACGGTTTAACAAGAGGTGCCTCCCCTGATTGGGAAACCATTTCCCTTAACCCTTCATCCCTGAGTTTCTTAAAGCGACCCATCTGTGAATTAGGATGAATCCATTGTTCAATAGGTGTTTTAGACAAAATTATTAGCAGAGTGGCAATCGATTTAGATACTGATGAGATGGCTCATTATGAGCTGTCTTACCTGGATCTACATGTGTATTGGTCTACAGGGTTGAAATGATTGATTGATTGTGTTGGGCTTTGACGACAAGTCATCACTTGTTGGTCATTTTATGTCAACTCCCAGAGAAAGGGAGAAAAAGAGATAGATAGCAGAGGAGCTAAAAGTGAAGACAAGAAAGTTTAGAAACAGAAGAAATAACAACATTCCCACTCTACCGCAAGGATACCTGCGATACCTTTGCCTCACCCAAGTCCCCCCACAGGGTTGAAATGGTTAATGCTCTGCATGCTGGATATTTCTTTCAGCAGACAACATTTTGTAATATTTTTCTTATTTTTCCCAGAAAACAGGATTTGACATTTCATGCAAACTGTCTCTCCGAAAACAGGATTTAACATTTCATGCAAACTGTCTCCCCGAAAACAGGAGTTGACATTTCATGCAAACTGTCTCCCCGAAAACAGGATTTAACATTTCATGCACATTGTCTCCATTGGAATGCCAAATCCTTCTTGTTTGGAAAAATAAGAAAAACTATCAACAATTTGTCATCTGCGGAATAGGCCTAGAGAGTGTTAAAGGCTAAGAAGAGTTAAAATATTTCTTTGATTTTGGTAGCGATAGTGGGGACTATAAGAATCTTATATGGGTGTGAGGGGTGGATTGAAAAATCCGTCCCGAGGGACACTGTCTGGCATCACAAGGCTTGCCGAGTGATGCCGGACAGTGAACCCGAGGGACGGATTTTTCTATCCACCCCTCACACCCATATTGGATTCTTTTTCTTGCATACCTTCCATTTCTATTGCGAATTTTTAATGCTGCTGTCACTTCGGTTACCGACGTCCGCCATTTTGTGATGACACAACAGGAATGTTTAGTGACATCACGCATGACGACGCCGCACATGAGGTTGTAATCAACCAGTGCATTTATCAAACACACAGTTATATTCGATTTGGGGTTGGAACACCAGGGTCAGAACATAAATTTCTATCCCAGGGTAAAATCACGGATTTCCATGTCTGGTGTGCAAGAAATATTGTTTTTGCCCTGTCTGCTTGTTTGTTGGTTGGACAACTTTAACATTGGTCATAACTTTTGAACCTTTTGAGATAGAGCCTTCATATTTGGCATGTAGGTTTCTCGTGACAAGGGCATCCCACTCAAACAAAAAAAATTGACTTGTCACCTTAACCTTGACCTGTGACCTACTTTAACCCTTACCTTGCTGAATATTCATTTAAGCCACACCCATTTCTGTCTATCAACCAATCAAATTACTTGATGTAATTTATTGCTACAAATTCATAAACTGAATGCCAAACAGTGCAGATCCTGATCAGATGGCTTCTTCAGAAGCCATCTGATCTGGATCTACACTGTTTGCAAAGATAGGGGTTGTCGTGAACAGCAAGATAAGGGTTAAAGAAAAAAATTGACCTTGGCCTGGGGACATATTCATGTTTCACAAACATATCTTTCTTGTTTTAATTAGGAATTGACCCCGGAAGAGAGGAAGAGGGTTCTAGAGTATTTTACCAATAAAGTGAAAGAACAAGCTGTCCAGCATGGTCACATTCTGCCAGGGCAACATCCTGGAGCTCAGGGTGCCCCACCCACTGGTGTAACAGAAGCTGATGCCCAGCCTGGTGAGGAGGCACCGGGTACCAGTAAGGATGGGTTAAAGAGACCAGCAGGTGCTAAAATTGATGGGAGAATACCAAAACCTTCTGTGTCTTCTGAGGAAGAGAAAACGGATGATGCTGATGAGCTGGGAGATTTCCTTGGTGAGTGTTTAAAGATGATCATGGATAGAACGTCAGAATTTCGGTTACAGGAGTGAAAACTCAAATTTACTTGTATATCATCAGTTGTAGCTTCAGTTAATAAGTCTTGATACTAAGTCTGGAATTCTTTTCTGCATTGAATTTACGTACCTTATTCGCCATATCAAGGGTACTGTGTGCTTAGACCATAGCAACAGATAAAGTGCCTATTTTGTGACAATTGAAGAATAGTTTTTGTCAATTCTCCATAAATACATACATTGTGGGTATTCATTGGAACCGCCTCGATGAGGCGGTTCTTATGAATACCAACAACATAGATTTATATGGAGAAATAAAGAAAACTATCTTTCAATTCTCACAAAATACCCAGCTTATCTGTTGCTATGCTAGACTTTTATTCTTATTATAAAAATAAGCCCTAGAAAGTGATTCTATGAAGCACCTGTATGCTCGTCATTCCAACTTTGGACATGACATGTTTGGTTCAACCAAACATGTCCTAAGTTGGCATAAGGAGCATGTATAGTTAAACTCAATAAGTTCCTTAATAAACACAGTTAAGTCAACAATTTGTCCCTCTTTATCACTTGCCCCCGCCCATCGGGACTTGGAGAAATGGTTGGGTTACATGGTGCTTCCATGCAGAGCTGAAAGTGACCACACATGAGTAGTGGTAAACCGCTTAGAAGGACTAAGCCTACCCAGGCAGTGGTGTGAGGCAGACCGTCCAATACATATAAGCCTTTTGGTTTCAGTGGGTGGCAGGACTTGAGATGTAATTTCATTTCAGTGTCTGGTTTAACCCTTTACCACTCAGGGATTTTGTGAATTTCACTGATTTTCACAGTGTTGCACCTGACAGCATCTTCAACTAGCCATTGTTTCATAACGGATGGTCTGTTTTACACCAAACTCGGTATGAATGTTCATTGGGCAGTAACCTTTCAAATGCAACCTTTCATGACTTGATCATTGTTGTCATGGTAAAGAGGGGGCATCTCAAAGCTGGCAAAAAGTGTGTTTTCACATGAATTTTTGACCACATTTTAATTTGACCTTAGTTGCTGGTGGGACATAAAACTGTAGCAAACAACTGAAGACTGCAAAGTCTACCTTTCTACATTGGTGTCTTCTAGTATATTTTTTGGGATGCTTCTTTGAACCATGTTTTACATTCTTTACAAAGTGAGATGACTTTAACCTTACCTGCTGAACATGTGCACAAGAACCCCTACATTTGCAAACAGTGTAGATCAAGATCATTGGCTTCTGAAGAAGCCATCTGATCAGGATCTACACTGCTTATCATTTGTCCACAAGTGTGTTTTAATAAACAGCTATAAAGTGGTTTATTTGTATATTTTCTACTTGACAGGTGAAGACGGCACCTTCGACATCTTAAAGTATGCTGACCCTGACCTTGACCTTGGTTCTGATAACAAAACCATCTTTGATGATCTGGTGTATGATTCGAAAGAACATACTGAAAAGAAAGATGAAGCCGAAGAAAATAAGGTGAGCTTATGCATCCCGGTTTTTGTGACACCCCTTGTGTATCTGGATTTAGTGTTACGGCCCGCAACTCCTAAATTCAGTTATCTATTTTAGTAGATTATGCATAACTTAAAGGGAATGGATACACCTTCAGGGGAGGCAACTCCTGCAAAAGTATTTTTGCCTCCCATGTCAATAGTGGTCAACTCTTAAAGGAAAGAATTTGCTCCTGAGGAGCAAATTCTTCCCTTTAAGAGTTGACCCCTTTTGTTCGTGGGACAGAACTTTATGAAAAGCAAACAGGAAGTTCAGAAAATTGTCTCCCCATGAAAAATGTCGGAAAAATATGCTAGGTGTTCCCATTGCTCTTAATAAATCCGACAACTACATCAGAGAGTAGAGAGTGGTTAGAGCATTGGGCTTTCACCCGGGTGGTTTGGGTTAGTGTGTGTGTGTGTGTGTGTGTGTGTGTGTGTGTGTGTGTGTGTGTGTGTGTGTGTGTGTGTGTGTGTGTGTGTGTGTGTGTGTGTGTGTGAATTCGGGTTTAACGTCGCTTTCAACAATTTTTCAGTCATATCACGACGGTGTCTGGTTGCGACAGGGAGCTCAATGCTCACGTTTATAGTGCTGCCTCACTGAAGTATCATGTCCCAGACACATTACGTGATACCACACCCAGTCACATTATCCTGACACTGGATCGACCAGTCCTAGCTCTACCCCGTAAATCTGAGTGCCAAGGGAGGAGCAGCTAGTACCATTTTTAACGACTTTGGTATGTCGCGGCCCAGGATCGAACCCGAGACCTCCCGTTCCCCGGAGCGGACACTCTACCCACTGAGCAATCGGGGCCGGTTGGTTTGGGTTAGACTGCCACCACAGTAAGGCATTTTTTCGTCTGTGTATCATTCTTTTGTCATGGCTTTCATGTTGTTAGATGGGGGCTTGTCTGCGATTGGCTTCACATCATCGTACATTCTGTTCTTACCTTTAGTTATCTACCATGATGGGATACACATAGCTTATAGGTTTATAACAGATCTCTGACAGCCGCATTAGAGAGTAGACACTGGCTCAGTGATTAGAGCATCCAACATTCACCCAAGCGACCCATATTTGAATCCCACCATAGGTGCGAATTTAATCAGCTAGGCTTCATCCGTTGCTTACGACTTTCTTGCCATACATGTAAGATTAACCCTTGCCTACTGAATATTTAAATATGCCACACCCACTACAGATTACTTGATGCAAATTATTGCAACAAATTAATAAATTGAATCACAAACAATGCAGATCCTGATCAGATGGCTTCTTCAGAAGCCATCTGATCTGGATCTACATTGTTTGAAAGATAAGACATATTCGGGCTCAGCAGGGCAAAGGTTAAGAATTTCTGGTTGTAATATAGTTCAACACACCTCCTATTAGCGGAAATGTTTTTGCAAATTTATAGTGAAAGACACTTTGAAAGCAAAGTCAATATGTTGAATATCACGTTTACTAGCAATTTTTTTGATTCTGGCCCAAGACAGTTTGGATTTTTCTTACATGGAATTAATGTCAGACTCAGAATAAGTTACTTGACTATCTTGTCCCAATTTCACTTTTTTTTTTACGGCCCCCGCCCATAGGGGCTTGAAGAAATATATGGGCTGCATGATGCTTCCACGCAGAGCTGAATCCGGCCCGCACACTAGTACTGGTAAACCGCTAAGAGGATCCAAGCCTGTCCATCCAGGAACCACGGTGCGAGGCGGGACCGTCCATGCTAATAAACCCTATTGGTTTCATTGGGCAACAGGGCTTGAGATGTCATTTCATCCCAATGTCGGGTAAAAGTCTCACAAAATTGGAAGCATCTCCAAAATGACCTTTACAGTGTTGACGGGGACGTTAAACCTCAAATCAAACAAAGAAAAAACCAATTTAACTTTTACTTGTTGAAAAATTAACCCATTTAGTACCAGAAACCCCAAAACCGGTACCCTGGCAAACGGTGCAGGCCCAGATCAGACGCCGCAGAATGCGGCGTCTGATCAGGGCCTACACTATTTGCTAAAAGTTCAGTCATTTTCCAAATAAACTTCGAAGAAAACACAACCTGACACCCCTACATTTTGAATTGAACTCCTGCTATATATAAGGAGGAAGATTCCATTTGGTACAAAAAGGGTTAAGAAATACTGAAGACATTTTCCAACAATCTTTGGGGCAGCCTGGGTGGCTTAGTTGCATGTGTGTCTTGGTTGTGGGACCAGAAACATTCTTTCTTGCACACCAGACAAGGAAATCCGTGATTTTACCCTGGGATAGAAATTTATGTTCTGACCCTGGTGTTCCGACCCCGGCAACTAACATAAATGCGCTTCAATTCTATTCAACTGCCGGAACTACTTCCGCACTACTTTTATTTTGTAAACAATATACATGTGTGGGCTGTCAAAACTAACTGGAGGTGTTGTGCAAGAAAAAGAATCCAATATGGTGTTCTGTTGTAGATGGGCGTTTCCAACCCTCGGGATGACCGTGCTGAGCGGAACCTCGGCGTAGCCTCGGTTCCGCTCAGCACGGTCATCCCTCGGGTTGGAAACGCTCATCTACAACAGAAACCCATATCAGATTCTTATATTCTAAGAGATTGATCATGAGACATTTTCTACTGCCATTCAGATAACATTTATGAGCATGCAAGTGGATTATTACTCCCCTGGATCATATGTGTTTCAGCAAGCCATTGTGTGTCTCAAGGTCTCAAGCCTTATTTTCTTTGAGAAAAAAAAAATAATTGAAAATATCCTCTGACTAGTTGTTCTTGGCAATTTAAGGGCAATGGGTACACCCTCAGGGGAGGCAACTCCTTCAGAAGTATTTTTGTCTTCCATGTCAATAGGGGTCAAATCTTAAAGGAAAGAATTTGCTCCTGAGGAGCAAATCTTTTCCTTTAAGAGTGGGACAGAGTTAATAGAAATGCAAACAGGAAGTTCAGAAAGTTGTCACCCCTTTGAAAAATGGCGAAAAAATCTGCCAAGTCTTATATTTCCCCTTAAGGGTTAAGGGCCAGTTGATCAAAGCATTGTTAGCTTAACAAATGTTAACTGTTGTAGCTTTTGTTTGTTTGTTTGATTTGAGGTTTAACGTCCCCGTCAACACTGTAAAGGTCATTTTGGAGATGTTGCTTCCAATTTTGTGGGACTTTTACCCAGTCCTGTCGCCCAATGAAACAAATAGGGTTTATTAGCATGGACGGTCCGCCTCGCACCGCGGTTCCTGGACAGGCTTAGATCCTCTAAGCGGTTTACCAGTACTAGTGTGTGGGCCGGATTAAGCTCTGCGCGGAAGCATCGTGCAGCCCATATATTTCTTCAGGCTCCTATGGGCGGGGGCAGAACTGTTGTAGCAGGCACAATATCTAATTCTCGTGGTATTTTGGCTGGAAAAAAAATGGTAGTAGTTTTAAGCAAAAGCTGCTCACAAGTTTTAAGCAAAAATACATGTATTTGCATATTTGTCAGAATAAATGATCAAATGTTTAACATTATTTTAATTAACGACACAGTTTTGAACAACTGGTGCCCATTGTTCAAAGCATCGTTACATCAATGAGCTCGTTAGTGGTCAAATTGTTAACTATTCTAGTAAGTACAGTTATGTTAACTAACAACATAGTTTTGAACAACTGGGCCTGAAGTTATGTTTGTATTCAACAGGAGTTGAAGAGTGAAGAGAAGCCATTAGGAGAAGATGGTGAGGCCAAGACTGAGGACGGTGAGAAACCGGGATCAGTCAGTGAGTTCCAGGCCAAATTCCTAGAATTCAGTCAGCGTAAACAGGCCAGCGAAGAAAAAGCTGTGAAGTCGGAGTTGGATAAACAGGAGGGTGGTGTCAGCCATATTACAGCCATATTGCAGAATGCTGAGCGAGCCAGCAGACCTCAGTCTGTGAAAAGTGAAGGTGCAGAGGGGATGGATTCTCATACTCCAGGAACACCCGGTACACCCATGACACCTGTTGGGCAGGACCCCAATGCTATTATGGCAGGCAGGGCTCAGGGGCAGTTTGGTCCCGGACTTCAGTCACCGGCACATCCTGGTTTGTATGCGGGACAGGGAAGCACCCAACCATCACCCGGAGGTTCGGGATTTGGACAGCCCAACTCTGGATTGCCTTCTCCAAAGTTTCAGCCATCACCTAAAAGTCAGCCATCACCAAGAACCCCGGGGGACTCTTCAGTACAGGGACAGCAACAAATGTCACCATTTTCCCAACATTCCATACAGTCACCATTTTCACCCAATGCTGCTGCAGGCCAGTCGCCTTATGCTGGGACTCCAACATCAGCCCCTCAGTCCCCTTTTGCTGGAATGAGACCACAATCCCCATTTGCAGTACCAGGAACGAGCGGCGGTCAGCAACAGATACCACCTCACATGAGTCAGGCTTCACCACTGCCTACATCGTACAGTCCAGGACATACCCCACCCACAGCTTTTCCTATGCAGAGATCGCCCAGAGCAGCATTGCCCCCAGGGAACCAGTACATTCCAGGAACATTCCCTCAGCCCCCATTCGGTCCAGGGGTACCACCTAGGGGCACATTAACCCCCTCTCCTGCAGCAGTACCATACGGAAAGCCTGGCATGCGACCACAGGTACCCCCTGGTTCAGTTCCAGGAATTCATCCCCCAGCATCAGGGCCAGTTACTCAACAACAGAGTCCAGGACAGCAGGCAGGTGCAGATATGCAGTCTCCAGGGATACGACCTCCAATGCCGGGAATGAGGCCACAGTTCCCACCAGGGCATCCAGGTGGGCCTCCCGTATCACCAGGGCAACAGGTGGCCATGTATCCACAAGGGATGATGCCAGGTCAAAGACCAGGGGTGCCTGGGCAGCAGATGCCTCCATTTCTAGGTCAGCCGGGTATGACACGGCCTCCTGCCCCAGTTTCTGCTGCAGCTTCGGTGACTACGGCTGCAGCACAAAGGGCATCTCTGTTAGAAGACCAGCCCCTGTTGATTCAGGATCTCTTGGAACAGGTAAGTGCAGAAAGATAGGACTAAACCAATCAAATTCATTAGACACTTGTAGAAATCATCCGGACGTCATGCAATTTTTATGCCCACATGGGGGAGATCAGGGAGGCATATAGTGTCACCATTGTCTGTAGGAAAACAATGGTTTCTGTTTGGTATCTCTTCAAGTCTTGTTGATTTCCTACTTTTTACAAGTTATATAATCATAAAATAGAGGTCAAGTTTGATTTACAGTAAAATATTTTATCTATTATTGGAGTTATAGCCCTTTTACAACTTCAGTTTTTTTTTGGCAAAGTGCCTGTGGGTTTACTGGCCCCGATAGCTCAGTTGGTAGTGTCCGCTCCGGGTAACGGGAGGTCAAGGGTTTCATCCCGGGCCGCGACATACCAAAGTCGTTAAAAATGGTACTAGCTGCTCCTCGCTTGGCACTCAGATTTACGGGGTAGAGCTAGGACTGGTCGACCCAGTGTCAGGATAATGTGACTGGGTGTGGTATCATGTAATGTGTCTGGGACATGATACTTCAGTGAGGCAGCACTATAAAAGTGAGCATTGAGCTCCCTGTCGCAACCAGACACCGTCGTGATATGACTGAAAAATTGTTGAAAGCGACTTTAAACCCGAATTCACACACACACACTGTGGGTGGTTTCTGTTTGGTATCTCTTAAAAGATAAGTGTATTGAATTCCTACTTTTTACACAGTTATATAATAATGAAATATAGGTCAAGTTTGATTTACAGTAAATTACTTATTATGGGAGTTATGGCCCTTTTTCAACTTGTTTTTTTTGTGTTTTTTTTGTTTCTTAGCAAAATGACTGTTTCCGGGTGAGGATGGCCCTCTAAGCGGGGGCATCTGTGTCTTATTAACATATTTCTAGATAGTCCTGTCAGGTCTGGCAGTATTCTTTCTGGGAGATTGATAATGTACCATTTTCTTTGGTCATTCTCTCCTGCTGACACCAGAAGGGAAGTAGTCGGTTTTTGATGGAAGAATTTGCACTGTACTTGTTAACCACTTTGGTATAAGCCCCGGATAGTGTGATTTGGTAAACTGACTGACCCGATATGACCTAAAGGGGAATGGGAACACCTGACAGATTTGTCCACTATTTTTCAAAGGTAGACAACATTTGGAACTTCCCGTTCGCTCCTCAGTAAGTCCTGTCCCACTGAAAAAGGGGTTAACTCTTAAAGCAAAGAATTTGCTCCTCAAATTCTTTCCTTTAAGAGTGGACCCCTATTCACATGGGAGACAAATATACTTTTGCAGGAGTTAACTCCCCTGAAGGTGTTCCCATTGCCCTTAACAGCATTGTCTTGCCATTGAACTTTAAACCAACCAACCTGACAGTTTTTCCAGGTGTCTAAATCTAATGATTTCTACAAGTTGTCTGCTTAGTGCAATAATGGTGTAACTGCCATTATGCCTAATGGCAGTTATAGAAGTCGTAGATAAGATTGACTAGGCGGAGCTATCTTTTGTACCTGCTTTAGGAATATTTCATTAACGAAAAGGTAAACCAAGTCACCCGATTCTGTGAATTCAACTGAAACACAAGCATAGTGTATATGACCATTTCGTCCACTTGTAGAAAGCATGCGAAAGGCACTCTACCGAATCTTATGGTGGACTCGGCGAATTTGACATATATTGACAACACCCGAATAGCTCCGCCTCGTCAATCTTATCTGCGACTACTATACATCATTATTGCAGACGAAGTGTCATGTGTGCATGTGTTTGAGTATGTCCCACCAACAGTTAAGGTCATACTGAGAGGGAGCCATGGTCTTAAGACTCATCCAAAAGTCTACAGGTGTCTTGAGCTAACAGTTTTGACTGGGCTAGTAAACTCCAACTAATCTGTGATGTGAAAGTGATGGTTTTGCCCAACTGCCCATGTGCATAGCTCCAGACCAGTTGACATAATGAGGCTTTGGGGTATTTCTTATCTCTCTGTAACAACACACTGTTGTAACTTGTTAGTGTGGCCTAATAATGGGGATAATTAAGGGGAATGGATACACCAAGCACATTTTTCTGCCATTTTTCAAAGAAAGACAACTTTCAGGACTTCCTGTTCAGTTTTCTATAAACTCTGTTCCACAGAAAAAGGGGTCTACTCTTAAAGGAAAGAATTTGCTCCTCTGGAGCAAATTCTTTCCTTTAAGAATTGACCCCTTTTGACATGGGAGACAAAAATGCTTTTGCAGGAGTTGCCTCCCCTGAAGGTGTATCCATTCCCCTGAAGTGATAATTTTCCTTCTTGTTAGAAACATATTGGTACTTATTAGAATCGCCTCATCGAGATGATTCTATCAAGTACGTTCAACATGCTCTAACTCGGACATAATATACACAGACTAGTCAATACTCTATAAATTATGCTATTTATTGGATAATGCTGTCATGGCTGAGCATACAGATTTGTTGCTAGAGATATCCCATATTTCAACAAAACTGTATTATTTTATTTTAAAAAGCATTAATTGGGTGTATTGTTAGTAGACCTGTAGCATAATTTTAATGAAAAGTTTTAGAAGATTTTGTAAATGTCAGTGAGAAACCTAGGTACCTAATATAGCTATATTTTCTGCAGATTTGGCATAAATTTGTCAAAAATAGAGGCTTTAAGCTGCTTTTAATTCAACATTAATCAACACAACATTAGACTGATTCAACCACATTGTGTCAGTTCTTTATGTCAGAATTGTGAACTAACATTTGATCAGTAGTCAAATTGATTTTCATTGACTATAATGCATTTAAATGGCTTATATACCAAGACACAACAACATATTTTGGCATATCAATCATTTACTAGTCTGTGTACCGTACTCGGGCGTGTATTACCCGCAGTTTTTTCCCTCAAATTAAAGGCCCAAGTTCTGGGTGCGGGTAATCCGCCCGAATTATTTTTGGACCATTTTATTTTTACTTTTGTCAGCTGAAAATACGATGCATCTCATGTTATGCTCTATCCTTTTACGATTCCCGACATAAATAACGTTTAATTGGCCACTCAATTTTACTTACACATGAGTAATATAACAATCTCTATTACAAGTAAGCCCGATTTCGTGAGTATTATTCCTAAAACTCTGATTTTAAACAAAATAAACAAGCAAGTTCAATGCGAACATCAAAGTTTTCCGGCATCCAAACTGCCGCCCACAAATCACCGCTAGTTTTTTCTGCACGCGATCGGTAAATGACGTCATCGTACCCCAGCAACCGCACACGTGTCTATTGTTTTATCTTAATGGGGCGTATAAAAAAATGTTTGGAAACGGTAAAAGTATTCTCGCTAGCAAAACAGCGCTTTCCGTAAGCTCCGTGTCAATACCCAACAACAGAATACAGATGTGTTAACACAAAGAGTTCAACTTTTCTCGCCAAGCGTCTGCTATTTGGCGCCAAAACATAATCATTCACGAGATAGCAGAATAGTCGTAGCAACTCGTCTTAGGAGCAATTAAATAATTTTCACACTGATTGCGGATTAAATTTTATGATTGGGGAATAAACGCAAATTAGAGACATAACTTGACCATATTTTCACACCTTATCGACACGCACCGCAGGGTAGCAATTATATGACAGGGATTAACAATAGTGTCATAATTGAACCGCTATAAATCAATAAACAGTGTAAATCCAAATCAGACATCTGCGGCGTCTCTCTGAGGTGTCTGATCTGGGACTGCACTGTTTGCCGATGTCACAAAAAAGAAACGTCTGCGGCGTCTTTCTGAGGCGTCTGATCTGGGACTGCACTGTTTGCCGATGTCCCAAAAAAGGGCCGCGGGCATATGTGGGTTAAAAAATAAATAACAACGGTGAACAGGTAAAGTTTTTCCAACATTTTAATGCAAAATACATGCTTTCTAGTGATACTCGCACGCACGTGCATTTTCCCGCCTTTTGAAGACGATCGCGCGTTCCGTTGTGTGCTACAAAAACTGGCCAAATTCTTACTTTTTCTCACTTACGCATCCACCAAAATTTCAGCAAATGTTCCATGCGGGTAATACAACAGTATAACAGTTTTCCCCCAGATTTTGGCAAAAAAAGGGGGTGCGGGTAGTACGTAAATGCGGGTAATACACACCCGAATACGGTATATTGGGTCCAAATAGGAAAAGTGTTACTTATTTACACTGTTCTGTTACGCCTAATTGTCCAGAGTATTTACATTCTCATTGGATTTACAGAAAACTCCTTTAGTAAACTATTCGGACATAATGATATTCATACCCCAATGAATGTATTCATTCAAGTGACATCTCTTGACAGCCCCCACCCATTGGGGCTTGAAGAAATAGATTGGGCTGCATGGTGCTTCTACGCAGAACTGAAGCAGACCTCACATGAGTACTGGTAAACCGCTTAGAAGATCTAAACCTGCCAAGGCAAAGTGATGCAAGTCTTGTGGTTCCTGCATATAAACACTATTGGTTTATTTGGGCAGGGTGGTAAGGCTTGTGATGTCATCTTGTCTCAATGTCAGGTAAAAGTCCCACATAATTGAAAGCAGTATCTCAAAATGACCCAAATAGTGGTGATAGGCATGTAAAACCTAAATTCAAACAAACAAGAATGCTTCAAAAATACATACACAGCCACCTATTAGGGTCTATGACAAAAAGTAGAACGATAAAACATAGAAAAGCAAAAACATAGAAAAGATAAAACATAGAAAGACGAAACATAGAAAAAAAATCATCGAAAAAACATCGAAAAAAGGTCGAAATAACATCGAAAAAGTTAAGAAACATCGAAAATTTTATTTCATCCATTTTTCGATAACAATACTTTTTAGCTCGCCTGTACGAAGTACAAGGAGAGCTATTGTTGTCACCTCGGATGTCGTGCGTGTGTGCGTTTGCGTTCCCGTCACACTGCGTTAAAGTTTTTCAAATGCTTATATCTCAACAGTCACTCATCACAGACCACTCAAATTTGGAACTTAAGTACCTGGGAGGGTCCTCTGATGTTCAAAGAGAACAGACACCTGGGTTCATGCCCCGGGGTGGGGCTAGGGGTCAAAATCTAGAACACCTTTGTAATTCTGTGTTAAAGTTTTTGAAATGCTTATATCTCAACAGTCACTCATCACAAAGCATTCATATTTACAACTTGGATACCTGGGAGTGTCTTCTGAGATTCCAAGACAACACACCCCTGGGTTCATGCCTGGGATTGGGGATGGGGTGGGGCTGGGGATCAAAATCTAGGACACCTTTGTAATTTGTTGTATTCCTTTCCATTATACTAACGAGTTATAGACACAATTGGTTATACATCAGCCAATCAAGTGACATTGGTTCAAGTGTAAAAGGGTGAAGGTCATGGTGACCTACATTTCACGGTCCAGTGATTTTGCCTTATATCTTGAAGTCTATTTGTTGGAGAAATGTCATACCTGGGATATTAGTTCCATGTGACTCCACGATTGACCTCAAAATATATCTACCGTAAAAATTCGGCTATAAGGCGATTCGGCTATAAGACGGGACCCCCTTTTCAGCTTTTCTTAGGTGAGATTTTGCTTATACTCTTTTATAAGACGGGTCAAATTCTTGCCATATCTGTCGGGGCCTATCTGCTACCGCCAGATGCCATTTAGATGTGAGAAATCGGCCTTTTTTCGTTAGAAAACCCAACACCTACCTATTCAGTTTCAGAACCAACGCCCCAGCTAGCACATAATAGCGGCAAACGTCGGGCCGATACGTCGTACCGCTGTCGGCCCGGTACATGCTTTGCTGGCTTAGGCTACACAGACTCCTATTTAAAAGACGACAGGGGCTGACAAATCCATTTCCCGGCCGCCCGGGACAAGACCGAAATCACGCCGGGCAGGTGCACTTTGACCTCATGACGCTCGGTCAGGACAAGTGCAAAAAAAAATCGTCTACAACCGCCAGTCTTTTTGAATCCTTGAATACGGTAAAGCTAGACCAGTAAGTAAATCGCTGTCAATTCAGAGACAAACCATCTGTGTATTTATTACGGTTCAAGTATGACACTTTTGTTAATCCCTGTCGTATAATTGCCACCCTGCGGTGCGTGTCGATAAGGTGAAAATATGGTCAAGTTATGTCTCTAATTTTCGTTTATCCTCCAGTAATAAAATTTAATCCACAATCAATGTGAAAATGATTTAATTGCCCCTCAGACTATTAGCTACATCTAACGGTAAATGTTTGCATTATAAAAGCGGACTATTCTACGATCTCATGAATGGTTATGTTTTGGCGCCAAATAGCAGACGTTGGCGGGAAAAGTCGAACGCTGTTGTTGTTGGTTATCTGGGGATAATTCGGGAGCTGTGCAAAGCACGGATTTTCTTTCCACCTCCGCTTAGCTATTGGGAAAATATTTTTTACCGGTTCCAAACATTTTTTATGAAAGAGATACATGCAATGCCATTAAACACGTGTGGGGGTAATGGCGTGGGATTACGTCATTTACCGATCGCGTCTAGAAAAATCGTAGCGGTGGTTTGTGGGCGGCGATTTACCGGTATATCAATTCAAAAATCACCGATCGGCTTTTCCCGTATGTCTGGTCTTCGCCGGACATTGTCGAAAAAAAAGCCAGCAGTCCATGACCTCGGCTATTAGACGGGGTCATTTTTTGGGGCTCATTTTGGAGGGAAAAATCCTCGTCTTATAGCCGAATTTTTACGGTAGGTCACTGTGACCTATATTTCATGGTTCAGCGATTTTGCCTATTATCTCGAATACTATTTGATGGAGAAATGTCATACCTGGATAATTAGTTCCATATGACCCAATAATTGACCGCAAAATATACCTAGGTCATGGTGACCTACATTTCACGGTCCAGTGATTTTGTCTATTATCTTGAATACCATTTGATGGAGAAATGTTATACCTGGGTTATTAAATGCAGGTGACCCCATTATTGACCTCAAAATATATCTAGGTCACTGTGACCTATATTTTATGGTTCAGCGATTTTGCCTATTATCTAGAATACTATTTGATGGAGAAATGTCATACCTGGATTATTAGTTCCATATGACCCAATAATTGACCGCAAAATATATCTAGGTCATGGTGACCTACATTTCATGGTCCAGTGATTCTGTCTATTATCTTGAATACTATTTGATGGAGAAATGTTATACCTGGGTTATTAGTTGCATGTGACCCCATTATTGACCTCAAAATATATCTAGGTCAGTATGACCTATATTTCATGGTTCAGTGATTTTGCCTATTATCTTGAATACAATTTGATAGAGAAACGTCACACCTGGATTATTAGTTCCCTGTGACTATAATTGACCGCAAAATATATCCAGGTCAGTGTGACCTATATTTCATGGTTCAGTGATTTTGCCTATTATCTTGAACACTATTTGATGGAGAAATGTCATACCTGGATTATTTATTCCATGTGACCCCATGATTGAGCTTGAATTAATATCTAGGTCAGTGTGTCCTATATTTCATGGTTCAGTGATTTTCCTATTTTCTTGAATACTATTTGATGGAGAAATGTCTTACCTGGATAATTAGTTCCATGTGACCCGATGATTGACATGGAAATATATCTAGGTCCTTGTGACCTATTTTCATGGTTCAATGATTTTGCCTTATAATTCAGATACAATTTGATCCTGAAATGTAATATCTGGAATATATGTTCCATGTGACCTGATTATTGATCTCAAATATATCAAGGTGAGTGTGACCTATATTTCATGGTTCATAAATTTTTCCTTATATCTTGAAGTCTCGAAACAGGCGAGCTATGCTGTCTGGCGACAGCTCTTGTTTATATTGCAAATGGCTGGCATCAATAATGTGTCTGTCATCTTTCTTGGTTGATATTGCCCGGCCTCAATATTCTGGATTTCTAACACATTTCCAGTAGATTTTTCTGTCATTTTATCAATAATATAAAGGTAGCATCTAACGCCAGTTGTGGCTTTCCTTTCTGGGTGGTCAAAATTTCCATTTCGAATGAAAATAACGGGCTGTACATGTATCTAAAAACATGGAAAATGAAAATAAATATAAATTTCCATTTCGAATGAAAATAACGGGCTGTACATGTATTTAAAAACATTGAAAAAAATAAATGTGAACACATTGTGTTTAACAAATTTCATTTTCAAAAGAAATACAAAAGAATTTCAACAATTGTCATCAAAAAGTCATCAAAACTTTCTCGACCGGTAACTATTGTTTGTCCACTTATTGATCGTATGACTTGATCGAGTGAGCGAATGTTCAATGGGGTGTAGCAATTACCGACCGGTCAAGCGATTTTCGTTTTTCACACTTATTGTTCTATTATTGGTCGTTCTATTATTCGTCGATCTATTAAATGTCGCATCTATGTTTTGACTTATCTATTAAATGTCGCTTTGCTCTTTTGTCTTTCTATGTTTTGTCGTACAGCGACCTATTATGGCTAGACACATGCCTTGCGCAAGATCTCCTGTCTGTGCACTGCAAAGGCCCTGGCGATACTGTGCTTATGCACAGGCTGGCCTGAGTCTTTGCTTGGCATCTATGTGATAAGTACCAATAGTTACATGTACAGAAAGGGATAAGGGATAATTTTTCTTATTTCTTCATAAAAGCATATGTTGTGGGTACTTGTTAGAATCGCCTCATTGAGGCAATTCTAACAAGTACCCACAACATATAATTCTGACAAGAAATAAGGAAAATTTTCCCTGAATTATCTGTGTTATGCCTCTTTATTTGGAGCCATGAGCACCCATTTCTCATGAGCTGCCCAATCTTAACCCTTATCCCACTGCATAAATTAATTAAGCCACTCCCATTGCTGATTATCAACCAATCAATTTACTTGACATATTATATTTGTTCAATGCACAAACTCACTCCTTCAGAAGCCATCTGATCTGGATCTACACTGTTTGCAAAGGTAAGGGTTGCCATGAACAGCATGAATTGTTGTCATGCATTCACAAACTACATGACAAACACTACAGACCCTGATCAGATGATTTCTTCAGATCTGGATCTACACTGTTTGCAAAGGATAATGATAAATATGTATGTTATGATTTGTAATAGGAGAAACAAGAACAGCAGAAGAGACAGGCTGAGCAGAGGGCTATAATGCATCGTCGAGAGGGCGGGGTTCTTCCTGAGGGCATGCCGGTCCCTCGACCGGGCATGCCGCCTCCACCGGGTATGGTGCCCAGGATGGAAGGACCTGTCAGGTAAATGAATTGTTCAACCAAGAGTTCTTGTCGAATACAACAAGATTGATCATGGACAGAAAGAGTGAGTTGTGAGATTGATCATGGACAGAAAGAGCTAGTTGTGAGATTGATCATGGACAGAAACAGCGAGTTGAGATTGATCATGGACAGAAAAAGCTAGATTGATCATGGACAGAAACAGCTAGTTGTGAGATTGATCATGGACAGAAAGAGCTAGTTGTGAGAAAACCTGTTTCATGACATTTTGAAATAACAAAGGTGCAGATCAGCCTGTGCATCTGCACAGTCTGATCAGCAACTTTGTGTTCACCGATTGGATAGATCACTACCTCTAGATGTCCTTGGTACCTCAGTCGAATACGCGTCTGACTGGTGAACAGGAGGGCGTGGGTTCGATACCTGCCAGGTTTGGCAACATTCTTTCTTGGAGATTGATCACAAAATCTTTCTACGGTTATTCTCTCCCTTCTGCCGCTTCAAGAAGGGCAGTTGTCAGTTTCTGGCTAAAGAATGTGCACTGTACTGGTTAACCCCTTAGTTATAAGCCTGCTCGGGAAAAGTGTGGATAGGTAAACCGACCGGCTCAAAAATGACCTAAATAGTCTTGACTGGGCTATTAAAACTCCAATACAAACAAACAAAACACTACCTCCAGTTTCTATATCTAGAATTTCAAGACTGTTTTTAGTCTGAGTAGCTGAACTGGCAGTCTGAGTAGCTGAACTGGCCAATTTGTGTCTGAAATGCAAGAATATGAGCTTTTGTGGTTTAAGGGGAATGGATACACCTTCAGGGGAGGCAATTCCTCCAAAAGGTACTTTTGCCTCCCATGTCAATAGGGGTCTACTCTTAAAGGAAAGAATTTGCTCCTGCGGAGCAAATTCTTTCCTTTAAGAGTAGACCCCTTTTTCAGTGGGACAGGGCTTATAGGAAAGTGAACAGGAAGTCCCAAAAGTTGTCTCCCTTTGAAAAATGGTGGGCAATTCTGCCAGGGGTTCCCATTCCCCTTAATTACTCCGAAAAAAAAAAAAAAACAATAAATATTGTGGTCATTTGTTAGAATTGTCTTCCTCCCCCTTAATTCTTAATTACTCAAAAAAATAAATGTTGTAGACATTGCCACACTGAGGCGATTCGAACAAATATCCACAACATTTGCTTCCTTGAGTTTTGTGTTTGTTTGTTTGATTTGAGGTTTAACATCCCAGTCAACACTGTAAAGGTCATTTTGGAGACGTTGCTTCCAGTTTTGTGTGACTTTTACCTGACATTGAGATAAAATGACATCTCAAGACCTGTCGCCCAATGAAACCAATAGGGTTTATAAGCATGGACGGACCGACATACACCGCTTTGCCTGGGCAGGCATAGATCCTCTAAGCAGTTAACCAGAACTCGTGTGCGGGTCGGTTTCAGCTCTGCGTGGAAGCATCATGCAGCCCATATATTTCTTCAAGCCCCGATGGGCGGGGGCCATGCTTCCTTGAGTAAATAAAAATAACAATATTCTTGATTATCTTTATTAATCCATTTCATCTTGAGCATAAGATCCATTTCATTGAAATTTTTGTAAATGCCTCCGTGGCCTAGTGGTTAGGAGCGCTGACTCTTGATCATTAGGTCTCTCACCACTGTGGTTCGAGCCTCGCTTGGGTCATATGTGAGTAACCAAGTTCTGCAACGGAAGGTCAGGAGGTTTTTTTCCAGGTACTCCGGTTTTTGCCCACCGGTGATTAACGATTGGCTCGATATGAGTGAAATAATCTTGAAAGGGCCGTAAAACAAAACAAAAACAAAAAAATGAAATTTTTGCTATAAAGTGCTTTGTCATTGAATGTTAAGATGCTGAGAAAAACTACATCTTAACATGTCATCTGCTGAATCTTCTTGCAAACTTTAAAATATTTTTTTGCAAACAGGCAAACAGTGTGCACCCAGATCAGACTGCTCCTGAAGGAGCAGTCTGATCTGGGTCCACACTGTGTGCAACAATGGCTTTTAAAGTTCTGAGCAGACGACAATGCAGACGACAAAGCAGACAACATTTGTTGTGATTGGCATCTAATGTCAATATAAAGAGGATTCACTGTGTATTGAAATCAGCAGTATATATGGTATATAAGGGTAGAAAAGAAAGTCTGGTTTGTTGTGTATGTCCATTTTGTGTATCTATTGTATATTGCCATTTCCAGACATCCTGGTCAGCCTGGCCCTGGTATGTTCATTCCACCAGAGATGGCACCCTACAGACCCCGAGTACCAGGTCAGCTGAGCCCCAGAACCCCAGGACCACAACCAGGCATGATGGGAATGCAGCCAGGGGGCCTCAGAATGCCAGCAGGACCACCTCCTATGCCACAGCCCCCGAAGCCGCCTACACCAGGTATCATTGTTAGATCTGAATATTAGGATTTATTGACAGCTTAGCAATGGGCCTCCGTGGCCTAGTGGATAAGAGCGCTGACTCTTAATCATTAGGTCTCTCACCGCTGTGGTTCTTGCCTCGCTCGGGTCACCTGAGACGCCAAGTTCTGCAACGGAAGGTCAGGTGGTTTTTCTCCAGTTACTCCGGTTTTCGCCCACCTCTGATTAACGATCGGCTCGATATGAGTGAAATAATCTTGAAATGGACGTAAAACCAAACCCCCCCCAAAACAAATGACAGCTTAGCCAGCCCCAGCGGCTCATATGGATACTTGCTTGACTTACAATCAGGATCCAGTTTACAAAGCATTGTTAGCTTAACATTCTCGTTAGTGGTCAAATTGTTAACTGTTCTAGCAAGTACAATTTCTAATATAGTTTTATTTTTGCTGAAAAAAATGAGAGCAACTTTCAAAAGCTGCTCACGTTTTTTCGGCAGAAAATAATTCCATGTTGTCCATATTAAATGATCAAAAGTTTTAACTATACATTAACCCATTTTGTACCGGACACCCCAAAATGGGTACCAGGGCAAACAGTGCAGGCCCAGATCAGACGCTGCAAAACGCAGTGTCTGATCAGGGCCTACACTGTTTGCGAAAAGTTAAGCCATTTTCCAAATAAATTTTAAAGAAAACACAACCTAACACCCCTGAATTTTGAAATGGACTGCTGTTGTATATAAGGAGGAAGATTCCATTTGGTACAAAAAGGGTTAACTAACCATATACATGTAGTTAGTTTTTAACAATTGGCTCCAAGAGAGTGCTGGTTAGTCATCTGGGGCCAGCAACATTCTTCCGTGAGGATAGATCAGAATATATATGGTCATTCTCTGCCTTCTGCTGATTCAAAAAGGGCAGTAACTGTTGTCAGTTGTTGGTGAAGGAAAATGCACTGTACTGGTTTTACCCTTCAGTAAAAAGAGTGGTTTAGTAAACTGGCCCACATGACACGACTTTATACACTACAACCCAAAATAACACTGTTTGTTACAACACGGTTTTGGATCTAACACGGTTTCAAGATGGATCTCAAAAATATCTAGATTATTTTTCTATAATGACCATAAATGGTCATTTTTCCATATAAACTATACTTTTTTGTTTGGATATAACATGTTTGTTTAACTTACATGGTTTCGTCTTTGGACCCCATTAATAGTGTTATAATGTGGTTGTGGTGTAGTTGACAGGGTCATTAAACTGCTAACAGCTTTCATTGAGAGCATCTTCAGTGTGCTTTAGCAACCCTTTTTAATAGACCCTTGTTCTGCTGAATAAATTAATTTGGCCATGCATGAAATGTCAAATCCTGCTTTCTAGGAAAAATAAGAAAATATTTCAAAATGTTGTCTGCTATAAAAAAAAAATACCCAGTTTACAGAGCGTTAATGTCTATGCCTTCTCTTAATGTGCAGGTGAGACAGGACCTGAGGCCGAGCAGCAACATCTTCTGTATGACACGTGGCTGGTGCGACAGGGAGAATATCTGGAGGGGCATGTGAAGTTCCTGGAACAGCAGATACAGAAACAGAAACGAACAAAGAAAGCTATTAATGCCAGAAATAGACAGGTAAGATTTCTTTTCTTGTGAGAAGCCTCAGTGGTGTAGTGGTTATGCTATTCGCCTGAACTGAAACCTAGCAGACTTTAGAGTACTGGTAAACAATTTGGAAGGTCTAAACCTGCCCAGGAAAAGTATAACCAGTCGGACAGCCCCTTAAAGCCTAACATTTTCTTTGAGTGGTAGTGTTTGAGCTGTCATTTCATCTCTGTGCAGGGTAAAAGACACACCAAATTGGAATCAAAGTGTTCAAAATGACCAAAGTACTGGTGACAGGGTCATAAAAGCACAGCACAAACAAAACCTTATTTTTCTGAGGGCCTAGGTGAACAGATAAGCAAAAAAAGTATTCACAAAGCTTGTTTCACTTGCTAAAATTGCGGAAAAAAATCTGAGGTGAATGAGAATCCTTTCATATTAATTAGGGGATAATCATTGGTTCTACGCATGGAAATTTTGTCAGGGTGCATATTAATATATAATTTGTAAATCAGACAATCAAATATTTTTTGTTTAAAGCTTATAAATGATGGTAATGCGCAGAAGGTCCAGCATTTTCATCGAAGTCAGTCTTTTGTCATGATCTCTTATGAACTTGAAAAATAACTCAAATTTTGTGGGGCCATGTGACCAGCTGTTTCAGGAAGATATCACACTCCAACACAAAATTTCACAGAAATTTCATGAAACTTACCAGTCAAATTTGGCTTTTCAGATTGTGAATCTGTAGGAATAGATTACATCAAGTCATCTAATTGGTTATAAGTCAGAAATGGGTGTGGCTAAATTAATTTTTATCAGCAGGACAAGAGAAAGTAGTATGACTTGCTACCTGATGGTGCTTTGTACAACTGGGCCTTGTATTGTTTTAGGCAAAGAAGAATGGCCAGGAAATGCCCCAGCAAGATGCCATGGAGCTGGACAGAGCCACGCAGGATCAAGCCATACTTCAGAAGCAGTTGGAACAGGCTCGTAAACAGAATCGGCAGCATCAAATGTTGGCCCAGGAATATCGTAGTAAACAACAGGTCTGTTGTATGAGAATAGTAGTGCAAGACGACCTCTTTATAAGACTGTTTATTATTACATGGTTTTGGATATAACACAGTTTGAAGAGGGATCCCAAAAATATATACATTTCTGTAAAATTCCTACTTTAAGACCACCTTTGGGACTGTTCAAAAGTGGTCTTTAAGACAGAAGATGGATCCCCAAACTGTATATATTGCAGTAAAATTCCAATGTTAAGAGCACCTTTGGGACTGTTCAAAAGTGGTCTTTAAGACCACTTTTGAACAGTCCAAAAGGTGCTCTCTTACTAGTGGACACATGGAATAGAATGTACAAAGTAAATAAGCCGGCCCGGTAGCGCAGTCGGATGCGCGTCTGACTGGTGATCAGCAGGATGCGGGCTCGATTCCTGCCGGGGTCGGCAACATTCTTTTGATGAGATTAATCAGGAAATCTTTTCTACGGTCATTCTCTCCCTCTTGCTGATTCAAGAAGGGCAGTTGTCAGTTTCTGGCGAAAGAATGTGCACTGTATTGGTTAACCGCTTACGTATAAGCCTGTCCAGGAAAAGTGTGGATAGGTAAACTGACCGGCTCAAAAATGACCTAAAATAAGGTTTACTGGGCCGTTAAACTCCAATACAAACAAACAAAGAAAATAAAGAAACACTGAAACTTTTCAAATTTGTATTTAAAAGAAGAATAATTCTTGATTTTAGCTGGTCTTAAAAGTGGAATTTTATTGTGTATAGAAAAGTTACCAGTGAATGGTTCCCCTTCAGGGTTTACTAACTTTGCTTGTGTCATACTTCAGTGCATGTCAAATGAAATACACTCATTTCTTAAGGGGATTGGGAACACCTGGCACATTTTTCCGTCATATTTCAAAGGGAGGCAACTTTCGGGACTTCCTTTTCGCTTTTCTATAAGCCCTGACCCACTGAAATGGGTCTACTCTTAAAGGAAAGAATTAGGAGCAAATTCTTTCCTTTAAGAGTTGACACCTATTGACATGGGAGACAAAAACACTTTTGCAGGAGTTGCCTCCCCTGAAATTGCATCCATTCCCCTTAAATATTGGGTCTTTCACAACTGTTTGGTTCAAGCCTTGTTCGGGTCACCCTTGAGATGCCAAGGTCTGTAATGGAAGATCAGGTAGTTTTTCTCTGGGTACTGTTTTCACTCCGCCTCTGATTAACAACTGGCTCTTGTAAATGAAATAATCTTGAAAGGGCAGTGAACCCAACATCGATATTCTTCATCTTCATCCAAAAAGAGTAAAAATAAGATTTATCATATAATGCTTAGAATGTAATAATGCCATGTAATAAATTACATAATCCATTGGTGGATTAAATATACAAATTAGCTAGATACGCCACGTAATGTTACATGTTTGTCATCCTTAACAACGTCCCATTTACTAATTGCAGAATATTGACATTTTTGTACAAAAATTGTGAATTAAATGCTTTTATATGTCATATGATAAATAGAATCTTGCATTCCTCCTCATGTATTATTGAATTTATTATAGCCCGGCTTTGAAAAAGTGGGGGCTATATTGGATTTGGCATGTCCGGAATTCCGTCTGTCTGTCTGTCTGTCTGTAATTTGTCCGGAATTCCGTCTGTCTGTCTGTAATATTTGATAGTGGGTACCTTGTTACCGCAACTCCTCTTACAGTTCTAGGTCAATCCTTTTGAAACTTTACAGGTGTTTTCATATAGGTCTGAAGATATGCATATTCTTTTTTCATTATCCTTAAATAATTTTTTTTCACTTATTTCACCTTTTTTAACTTAGACAATTTTTGAGATCTACTAATGTTAAAATGTATAGGGAGTAGCTACCTTGTTACCGCAACTCCTCTTACAGTTCTGATCAATCCTTTTGAAACTTTACAGGTGTTTTCATATAGGTCTGAAGATGTGCATATTCTTTTTTCATTATCCTTAAATAATTTTTTTCACTTATTTCACCTTTTTTAACTTAGACAATTTTTGAGATCTACTAATGTTAAAATGTATAGGGAGTAGCTACCTTGTGACCACAACTCCTCTTACAGTTCTAGGTCAATCCTTTTGAAACTTTACAGGTGTTTTCATATAGGTCTGAAGATGTGCATATTCTTTTTTCATCATCCTTAAATAATTTTTTTCACTTATTTCACCTTTTTTAACTTAGACAATTTTTGAGATCTACTAATGTTAAAATGTATAGGGAGTTGCTACCTTGTGATCGCAACTCCTCTTACAGTTCTAGTCAATCCTTTTGAAATTTAACAGGTGTTTTCATATAGGTCTGAAGATGTGCATGTGCTTTTTTCATCATCCAAAACCTATTTTTTAACTTAGACTGTTTTTCAGATCTAATAACGCGAAAAGTCTATAAGGCGTAGGTACCTTGTTAGGGATTTAACCCTCTCACAAGTCTTTACCTTTAATTCATGAGTCTTTCTCCTCTGACAGGGCTATAGCGGGGCTACAGTCAGATCCTCTGACAGTTCTAGTTAAACTCGTTGAGGAAAAGGCATAAATGCTTGGCAAAGCCTCGCATTTTATCCTTTTTCCTCAACTCATTTAATCAATTCAATAATACATGAATACTCATATAAGTTCCTCTATTTATTTTATTATTGTAGGAGCATTTTAGTCAGCAGATGGCAGCCCAGGGTCAGCCACCACCAATGCCTGGTCCTCAGACATCTGGAGCCCCAATGCCGCCAGCAAGTACCCCAGCCTCGTCCCCCATGCAGCCTCCCCCGCCCCGTATACCAGGGGCTCAAGGCTCAGCCCGCCTCACTGCCAGTGCCAGACAGGAATATGAAGCTTACATGCAGAATAGGTTGCGTATGATGGGCCCACAAGGAATGCCAGGTGGTCCCAGAATGCCCGGCCCTCCCCCAGGGGTAATTCCTCAAAGTCAACCAAGAATGGCAATTGGGGTAAGTATTCACAACTTATGCACTTGTGAATGTAATGTGACATATGGAAGGGTAATAACTTTGAAGGATAAAGATCAAGGAAGATACTTGATTTTGATATTGGATTTTGTTAGTTAAATCAGGCAAAGTATCTCAAAGATTTTGACACCAAAATGGCGAAAAGAGCTGCTTCTCCATTGGTCAGACCAACAAAAAAACATTTAAGGGGAATGGGAACACCTGGCAGATTTTTCCGCCATTTGTCAAAGGGAGAAAACTTTCAGGACTTCCTGTTCGCTTTCCCATAAGCGCTGTCCCACTGAAAAAGGGGTCTACTCTTAAAGGAAAGAATTTGCTCCTCTGGAGCAAATGCAAAAGCTGCTCACATTTTTTTCTGCAAGAATATTAGTTAAGTCGCCATATTTAGTGATCAAAGGTTTAACAGTATGGTAGCTAACAACATTGTTAGCTTTGAACAATAGGGGCCATTTGTTCAGAAATAATGATGTTGTAATTAGTTAACGAATCATTAAAACTTTGATCATTTAATATGGCAAATATAATGTTTTTGCTGAAAAAATGTGAGCAGCTTTTGCATATGCTTAAGCTACTCGCATTTTGTCAGCAAAATTATCAAAATTTTAGATATTGTAGTTGCTGGAACATTTATCAATATAACCAATAATGAGCTTTGAACAACTGGATCCTGGACTCAAAAAAAGAGTTCGAAACAACCATGGTAAATCAAGCATCTCATCAGAAGACGGAATAGAATGTATTTTCGTGCTCGCAAGTCTAGCAGCCCTGACGTTAAGAACCCTTACAAACGGTTCAGAGCACATGTGCAAAAGGTTATAAGAGATGCATATTGGAAGCATGTTTCCAGCATCTTTACCTTTGAAGATGACAATATAGATCCCGATAGTCCCCAAAAGAATGGTAAAGTTAAAAAGTTTTGGTCATTCGTAAAGTCCCTGAAAAAGGATGCGTTTGGGATCACTTCGCTAAGGGAAAATGGAATTCTAAAAACAGATGCGCGCGATAAGGCTAATATTTGCAATAAACAGTTTCAATCAGCATTTACGCGTGAAACTGATGGTGAGCTACCATCTAAAGGTGCAAGTTCGTTCCCCTCTATGGGGGACATAACAGTTGACCCCAATGGGGTCGCTAAACTGTTAGGTAAGCTCAAGATACATAAGGCATCTGGGCCCGATGACCTGAATGCCAGGGTACTTAAGGAATGTAGTGCTGAAATATCTCCTGTGTTGACCTTTATCTTCAATCAATCACTTGCCCAGGGCACTGTACCAGATGACTGGCGACAAGCAAATGTAACCCTGGTCTATAAAAAGGGGGAAAAATATGATGCAGCAAATTATAGACCAGTGTCGCTAACATGCATCTGTTGCAAAACCTTGGAGCATATATTAGTAAGCAACATCAACAAGCACTTAGCCTTTGAGAGCATTCTTGCTGACTGTCAACATGGTTTCCGGAGTCAAAGGTCTTGCGAAACGCAGCTTGTTCAATTTTACCATGACATTGTGAGCAATCTGGATGGGGCCATAAATCGTGGCCACAAACAGACTGACTTGATCATCATGGACTTTGCTAAGGCCTTTGACAAGGTACCTCACAGAAGGCTATTACATAAACTGGAGTACTATGGAATAAGAGGATCCACGCATAGGTGGATTAGCTCATGGCTCTCTGGGCGCTCACAACAAGTTGTACTTGATGGCCAAGCGTCTGATCCAGTCCCTGTTTTATCTGGAGTCCCCCAAGGTTCGGTCCTTGGACCGGTCCTTTTCTTGGTTTTCATTAATGATCTCCCCGACAGTATCAGGTCATCGGTCCGTTTGTTTGCTGATGATTGTGTCCTGTATAGGAACATATATTCTCCTTCTGACTGTCTTATTTTACAAGATGACCTGGATCAACTTGCACAGTGGGAGGCCGATTGGCAAATGAAGTTCAATGTGGCCAAATGTCACTCAATGAGAGTGTCACAACACCCTCCGGACAAGCAAATTAAGTTTGACTATACTCTTCACCAGCAAGTTTTGGAGCATGTTCAATCCGCCAAATATCTTGGTATCACCATCACTGACGATCTTGATTGGGGTCAACATATCTCAGAGATTACATCTAAAGCAACTAGGACTTTGGGATTCCTTAGACGGAACTTGGCTTTTGCACCTAGGCAGACAAAGGATGTTGCATATAAAACATTGGTTCGCCCTCAACTCGAATATGCATCACCCATTTGGCACCCCTATGTTAAAACTCAGACTCAGCAGGTGGAGAAGGTGCAGAGGACAGCTGCTCGATGGACCTGTAGGCGATGGCGAAATAGAAGTAGCGTCGGTGACATGCTTAATGAGCTAGAGTGGCCGTCCCTGGAGACCCGTCGTGAGCAGTCCTCTTCAACCTTCTTCTACAAGATACACTCTGATTCAGTGTCTATTGATAAAGATAGGTACTTGACCCCTGTAACACTGTCGACCCAAACAAGGGCATCAAAATTAAACGACTCACAATATCGTAGATACCAGTCCTATAGTGATGCCCTGAAGAACTCGTTTTTTCCTAGAACTATTCCCCAATGGAATAGTCTTCCCTCCTCTGCGGTGAATGCCAAGTCCGCAGAAGAGTTCAATGCCCACACAGTGTAAGATTGGGTCTCAGAGGTATGCGTTTTAAGATACCTCTGTTATGCAGATTGTAAATAGTTTTAAGGACGCATCCAGTGCCTCTCTTTTTTTTTTTTTTTTTTTTTTTTTTTTCAGCTAAATTCTAAATTTAGCCACCCAATCAACTGAGGTAATGGCCAGATATGACCGACTCAGTATAAGAAGATAGATAGATAAAGAAGCCTCCATGGTGTAGTGGATACGCTACTCGCCTTGTAAACCAGGGGTCGCAGGATCGATCCCGGGCTTCTCCAGACTTTCGGATGAGTCTTTAAACCGAGGTCCGGTCACCGTATGACCTTAGCTGTTGGTGGGACGTAAAACTCAAACACTCACTCACAACCATGGTAAATGTGGCATCAGTGTTTTGCTGTAAATAATGTTTTTTTGTTTGTTTTGTTTGATTAGAGGTTTAACATCCCCTTCAACACTGTATAGGTCATTTTGGAGATGTTGCTTCCCATTTTGTGGGACTTTTACCCGACATTGAGATGAAATGACATTTTAAGCCCTGTCGTCCAATGAAACCAATAGGGTTTATAAGCATGGACGGTTGGATAACCCTTTCTAGAACATGTTAGATCCTCTAAGTGGTTTACCAGTACTCGTATGCGGTCAGTTTCAGCTCTGCGTGGAAGCATCATGCAGCCCATCTATATCTTCAAGCCCTGATGGGTGGGGGCAGCTGTAAATAATGGTAGAAAATATGTCAAGTTTATTCTTTATAGGATAACAATCCATTCAGCGAGGAGTTCCAGGAAAGAGAGCAGATGGAGAAGTTGAGGGAGTCACAGGGAAAGCAGATACCCCCAACGGGACCCTTGGAAAAACAAGGTGAATACACAATATCCTTGTTTATAAGCATTGGTTGAATCCCTAACAAAAGCTATTCATCACCAAAACATGCCTATATAATTGTTACCCCCTTGAACCCCACTTTTATATATTAAAACTAGGGTTTACAGAGGTAAACCTTATTTTATTACTGCTCTAAAATGTAGATTGTGGGTGTTCGTTAGAACCACCTCCACGAGGCGGTTCTAACGAGTGCCCACAATCTATATTTTAGAGCAGAACTCTGAAATATAGATTGTGGGTGTTCGTTAGAACCGCCTCGATGAGGCGGTTCTAACGAATGCCCTTAATCTATATTTTAGAGCAGAAATAAAAAATATATCACAATTTTTCATTTTAAAATTTTCATTTTTTCGAAGATAAAGGTCACAATGGGGTCTGCCTTAAAACAGTAATGATGCGTAATGTAGCGTAATGATGCGTAATGTAGCGTAATGATGCGTAATGTAGCGTAAAGATGAACAATTAATGCCTGAAAATGACCACCTATCTTTGTTACAGACTTGTTACTCCAAAATGTCTAAAAGAAGACGGGTTGATCTGCGAAAGGAACCTTCCTTTCGCGAAAGGAAGGTTCCTTTCGCGAACGAAGATTTTCGCTACGAATGGAAAGGTTTTTTTTTTTTTTTTTAGATAATTTGATGTCGAATGAGATACCATCCCAATTAATAAGCGACCTGTCATGTTAGCCTATAGATAATATATTATCCATAGTTTCCAGCTGGCACCGCACAAGAGCGAACGTGTTTGTTTTGTTCATGATAAATGCATAAGGATTATCTCCAGTATGAATAGTTTAGTCTTCATTTTGACTGACGTCGCTCTTGGGTCGCGTGCAGGTCTGACTAGGTCTTGTTGCAGTAACTGAAGCAGACCATTTCTTAGCCTCTCGCTTTGCCTGGGCAGGCTTAGATCATCTTAGCGGTTTACCAGTACTTGTGTGCGGTCAGTTTCAGCTCTGCATGGAAGCATTATGCAGCAAATCTATTTCTTCAAGCCCCGATGGGCGGGGGCCGATTTTCATCAGAGAGAAAACTCGGGTTTATGGGGGTGGAGGTATACATTATTATGTTTTTGCTTCAAGACAAACTATATTTTCAGCAGAAAAGCAGAGTTGGCAGATGTAAAAAAAGAAATCTATATATCGCACGGGTACATTATCTTAATGAGATTGGAAGAAAGAGACAAAGAAAGAAATATTGAAAGAAATTAACGTAAACAACTCCGTGATTTGATCACCCCTTTAAACCCCTTTCCAAGACATAGGTTGTGGGTACTCGTCAGAACCACCTCACCGAGGTGGTTCTTACGAGCGCACACAACCTATCTTTGCAGGATGAAAAAGAAAACAGATTTTCACCAGAAAAGTAGCCAGTTTGGAGATGTCAACGAGGTGACTGGAGAAATCCCTGCTTGTACATGTTCGTCTCAAATGTCACAGTAACAAGTTTTTTTGTACCAAATTGAATCTTCCTCCTTACATAAGCAGAAGCCCGTTTCAAAATTTAGGGGTGACGGGTTGTTTTCTCAAAATTTATTTGGAAAAAGACTTTTAAGCAAACAGTGGAGGCCCTGATCAGACAGTGTTCTGGACATGCACCGTTTGCCAAAAGGTCTTGGGGTTAAAGGATACCGGGAAACAGTGGAGGCCCTGATCAGACAGTGTTCTGGACATGCGCTGTTTGCCAAAAGGTTTTGGGGTTAAAGGATACCGGCAAACATTGGAGGCCCTGATCAGACAGTGTTCTGGGCATGCGCTGTTTGCCAAAAGGTTTTGGGGTTAAAGGATACCAGCAAACAGTGGAGGCCCTTATCAGACAGTGTTCTGGGCCTGCACTGTTTGCCAAAAGGTTTTGGGGTTAAATGATACCAGCAAACAGTGAAGGCCCTGTTCAGACAGTGTTCTGGGCATGCACTGTTTGCCAATAGGTTTTGGGGTTAAAGGATACCAGGAAACAGTGGAGGCCCTGTTCAGACAGTGTTCTGGGCATGCACTGTTTGCCAATAGGTTTTGGGGTTAAATGATACCAGCAAACAGTGGAGGCCCTGTTCAGACAGTGTTCTGGGCATGCACTGTTTGCCAATAGGTTTTGGGGTTAAAGGATACCAGCAAACAGTGGAGGCCCTGATCAGACAGTGTTCTGGGCATGCACTGTTTGCCAATAGGTTTTGGGGTTAAATGATACCAGCAAACAGTGGAGGCCCTGTTCAGACAGTGTTCTGGGCATGCACTGTTTGCCAATAGGTCTTGGGGTTAAATGATACCAGCAAACAGTGGAGGCCCTGTTCAGACAGTGTTCTGGGCATGCACTGTTTGCCAATAGGTTTTGGGGTTAAAGGATACCAGCAAACAGTGGAGGCCCTGATCAGACAGTGTTCTGGGCATGCACTGTTTGCCAATAGGTTTTGGGGTTAAAGGATACCAGCAAACAGTGGAGGCCCTGATCAGACAGTGTTCTGGGCATGCACTGTTTGCCAATAGGTTTTGGGGTTAAAGGATACCAGCAAACAGTGGAGGCCCTGATCAGACAGTGTTCTGGGCATGCACTGTTTGCCAATAGGTTTTGGGGTTAAAGGATACCAGTAAACAGTGGAGGCTCTGATCAGACAGTGTTCTGGGCATGCACTGTTTGCCAATAGGTTTTGGGGTTAAATGATACCAGCAAACAGTGGAGGCCCTGTTCAGACAGTGTTCTGGGCATGCACTGTTTGCCAATAGGTTTTGGGGTTAAAGGATACCAGCAAACAGTGGAGGCCCTGATCAGACAGTGTTCTGGGCATGCACTGTTTGCCAATAGGTTTTGGGGTTAAAGGATACCAGCAAACAGTGGAGGCCCTGATCAGACAGTGTTCTGGGCATGCACTGTTTGCCAATAGGTTTTGGGGTTAAAGGATACCAGTAAACAGTGGAGGCTCTGATCAGACAGTGTTCTGGGCATGCACTGTTTGCCAACAGGTTTTGGGGTTAAAGGATACCAGCAAACAGTGGAGGCCCTGATCAGACAGTGTTCTAGGCATGCACTGTTTGCCAATAGGGATAACGTAAAAATCCTCTAACTCTGACACTGAGAAATTCCTGTAATTATCCAAAATTTAAAAAAAATCTTTCACAATCCAGCAAAGAGCCCAAAAGGTACAGAGAATGGCAAACAGTGTAGAACCTGTTCAGACTTCCTCATTCAGGAGCATTCTGATCTGGGTCTGCACTGTTTGCTTAGGCTGATCTGCTCCAATATGATCTTCTTAGTTTAATCAAACCAAATAAATACAAATGAACGGACTTCAACGTGTGAATTTTAGTGACTTCATAATTCGGCATGTGTCGTTAATGATAATAGTAAGTAAGTAAGTAATTTGTTTATTAGTGTATGATGTCTTGTCTGCTTTAATTGATATGCCGTTAATCCATAATGGCATTCTGTTAAACAATGGATACCTGCCCCGTGTGAAAAGCATGTTAATATAAATCAGCACGAGCACCTTTAATCGCGCGCCCAATTAAAAAAGGTGCGAAAATCATTTAATAGAGAAGAAGGAAAGAAAAAAAAAAGAAAATTAAAATGAACTGAAAGATAAATTGGACTTATCGTCATTTTGGAATGAATATGACATAACTTTTGATTGTATTGTTTGAACAATATTTTGTGTTCTTTCCCTTACATTGCAAGTATAGATCTTGATAATAAGCCAAAACTAATATATTAATCGCTAAGTTGTTAAACCTGACTGACTGACGGTTGTTTTTAAGGTAACCGGGCGCCATGGGCACATAGGGGCTACCCCCAGTTCGCCACCTGGGATTAGTTGTAGGTACTGCTCTTTTCCCTAAGCTGCCAATGTGCTGACTCCTGTCTGCTTGACAGTTATCAGCTAGCCGATTGGGAGCTGGGTGACTTCTTTCGCGGAGGATGTGAGAAGTAGGTCAATCCCAGTGGAATTCTTTCCACTGACAGTTCCAAGGCGGTTCTTCTGTGGCGGTTTATTTTTGGTGTTGTTTGTTACTTACTTTGTGTATCACTTGTGTCTTTTTATTTTGGATGGCCATATGGCCATTTTGTTGGAAAGTAACTGTCCTTATGGCCTTCCTTTGTTTAGGTTTCCATTATGGTCTGGTCGCTTAATGTTTGTGTTTCTTTCCCTTTGGTGTCATTGATGGGTGGAATAAGTTAATTGTATCGATTCCTGATCTTTGTTTTACTTCTACTTTTCAACGGATTTTCGCAAGAGAGAAAAGACATTGGTTGTGGGTTCTAAAGAGCGCACACAAATTATACCAATATATAGGTTGTAGGTACGCGTTAGAATCGTCTCAACGAGGCGATTCTAAACTCTATTAGTTTATCTCCACCATGGATCGCGAAAACCTCACTTGGAGTTGGGCTATTGACTGTGGGTATCTGGATGCGGGAAAAAACTTTATCTGTTCTGGAGTAAATATAAATTCATAAAATAGGCTACATTACGCATCATTATGCTTTTTCAGGCATCATTACGCCATTTTAGGCATCATTACGCTACATTACGCATCATTACGCCACATTACGCATCATTACGCCACATTACGCATCATTACTGTATTTAGGTACATCGGTCACAATGTATTTGTGTGGGTATGTTTTCCTAATGCTAGCTTATAGATAATACACTGGTCGCCTGCCGGCCTCCATTGCTCATTTGGATGTATGTCTGACAGGTTATTTGGAGGTTTAGAGTTTGATACCTGTGAAGTCTAGCAACATTCTTTTTTGGAGCTTGATTATGAAATAGTTTTTATGGCCATTATCTTCCTTTGGAGGGGCAGTTGTCATTTTCTGTGCAGGAACAGTATGGTTAGGTAAGCTGACCCCCTCAACATGACCTGAATTGTGTTAACTGGGCCTTTGAACTCCAAGTCAAACCAAATACAGGGGTCCCCTGCTCCATTAAACCTTTTTGTACCAAATAAAATCTTCCTACTTATATATGGCAGGAATCCATTTCGAAATTCAGGGTTGTGTTATCTTTAAAATTTATTTGGAAAATAGCTGAACTTTCTGCAAATAGTGTAGGCCCTAATCAGACGCCGCATCTGATCTGAGCCTGCACTGTTTGCCAGGATGCCCGTTATGGAGTTTCTGGTACAAAATGGGTTAAAAGTATCCAGAATCAGTATTTTCAAGGGTAAATGATCCAAGAATCTCAACTTGGCTTTAGACACATACAAGCACTTTGTCATCATTTGGTCTCACAATTTGCTGAAAATTGTAGGTGGTGGAAAAACAACCATTTTTTGTAGCCACTAGTGGGGAAAGCATTGAGTTAATAGTGTTCAACCAGTCTGACATGTTACACTGTATCATTTCTTGTATTTTGGTCATTTCCTTTGTCTATGAAAGTAATTTTTATTCTAACAACCTTAGCAGAGACAGAGATCAAGGATAATTAAATATTTACATTTTGTTGATACTCAAATCTGCATAAGGGTGTAGGGATGCTGCAGCATCCTTGCTCAGGCTTGAGTCCTGGCATATGTACAGGTTTGAGTCCCTGCAGATGCAAATATGTAAGGGTTTCTAATACTATTTTCAGAAGAGCCACAAGAGATTCCTGTGCCAAGACCTTTTCCAGATCCAAGATTCCCTGGCCAGCCAGGCCCCACAACACAACCCCAGCGGTTTCCCGGCCCGCATGAGCAGCAGCCCTGGATGCCTCCAAGATTCCCATTTGACCCAGCTACAGGACAGAGATTGCCAGGACCAGGGGACCCGAGATTTACAGGACCTTTTCCACCAGGCCCTCCGGGGCAGGTGCCACCGCAGACTCAAGGCCCTAGTTACCCGACAGGTAGGCTTTTTGATTTCCCAGTATATTATTGTTTAATCCTATTTGAGAAATTAAGGGATTTGGTGTATTCATCTTATTTGCATTATCTTCTGGTTCCTAGTCTGAAGGTTATCAGTATTGGAAAAAACAGGTAACCAGACCCCACTGACCTTGAAAGGTCAGGGGGGTCTTGTTACCTGTTTTTCCAATATTGACAATGTGCAAGCTGGGAGCTAACAAATAATGCAAATATGGTGAATGTTTAGAAAACTTGGGATGCACATAAATGATTTTGTCAGCATATTCCAAAGGATGACAGGAATAGGCTCCCATAGGATGTGAATCATTTAAGGCAATTATATACACCTTCAGGAAAGACAGTTTATTCAAAATATATTTTTGTCTCCCTTGTCAATAAAAGTGTACCCTTAAAGGAAAGATTTGGCTCCTGAGGAGCAGATTCTTTAAGGGTGGACCCCCTTTTCTTGGAAGGAGGATAATAATTAAAAGATCATTTTTCTTATTTCTTATCAGAAACAGACGTTGTTGGTATTGGTTAGAATTGCCTCAGTGAGGCGAAGAATTGCCTCAGTGAGGCGATTCTAACAAGTACCCACAACATAAGTTTTTATAGAGAAATAAGAAACTTTTTATCTTTAACCCTTATCCTGCCCGTATCCCCCTACCTTTGCAAACAGTGTAGATCCAGAACAGACGACTTCTGAAGAAGTCATCTGATCAGGATCTACACTTTGTGACATTCAGTTTGGCCAATTTGAATGAAAACTTGATGTCATGTAATCTGATAGGCTGATAGTCAGAAATGGGTGTGGCTAATTAAACTATTCAGCAGGATAAGGGTTAAATTATGCTCTTGCTCCTCCTCTTCTGACACCATGTTTGTAATGAAAGATAATATGGTTACATGTGTTTATGTCTTGCGTGTGTTTTGAAAGGTTATGGCTATACTAACTCTGGTCTCGCACATTTGAGGCATGGAAATGATTGAAATAACATTTTTAATCTCGCAGGCATTGACACCATTAATCAATTATTAACCGACAGCATACTAAACGACATGTCTTGCATCTTGTTTGTAGTTCAATAAGGAACGTTATTACACACCCGTGTAATTGTAATGTCTGTGTAGAAAAGTACTTTCAGACCAAATTCCTTGTTAACCTTTTTCATTGGGTGTTGGACCTTTATTTTCCAAAAATGCCAGCTTTTGTAAGCTTAACCCTCAAACTGCCAATCGAGACATTTGTTTTCATCATTTTTAAATTTTTTTTCTTATTTTTGAGATAATAGAAGGTTTGACATTACATTTGTATTTCTTTGAAAAAATAATTAAAAAAACAAAATTGTTGTCTGCATGGCACTTTAAAGGTTAACCCTTAAGTCGCCAAGGAAAACTACATCTGAAAATGTCATCTGCTTTTGTCATATGCTCAATTTTTAAAAATATTTTTGCATACAGGCAAACAATGTGGGCTCAGATCAGACTGCTCCTACAGGAGTATACTGATCTGGGTCCTCACTGTTTGCCAAACAATGTGGGCCCAGATCAGACTGCTCCTACAGGACCAGTCTGATCTGGGTCCATACTGTTTGCAAAAAAAATACTTTTAAGGTAACTGGCAGACGGCAAAGCAGACGACAATTGACGAGATTGGCATTTTATAGGTTAATATGTCAAAAAAAGTTGTTTATATGGTCTGCACAATGTATCTGTTTAACAGAGCACATCTTAGCTCAGTTAGACTTGGTAGGATGCACAACTGACTGATGACCAGGTGGTTGCAGGTTCGATTGTTTGTTGATAGCAATCATGAAATATTTTCTGTGGTGGTTCTCTCAAGTTTTGTTTTCATTATGTCTCCCCCGAAAAAAATTTTTTCGGAGAGACATATTGTTTTTCCCCCGGGCGTCTGTCTGTCCGTCTGTCTGTCTGTCCGTCTGTCCGTCTGTCACACTTTCGTGTCCGCTCTGTAACTTGAAAACCGTTAGAGCTATCGTCACGAAACTTCGTATAAATATTAATCAGCATTAGACGACGTGCAGTGCGCAAGAACCATAACTCTCGCATTTATACTTTTTGAATTATCTCCCTTGGAAGTTTGTTGGTATGTATATATGTATGGGCAAATTGTGTCCGGTCAATAACTTTCTTATTTTTTGATGGATTTTAAAATTACTGGGCAGAAATATTAACAATCATAAGAAGATGTGTGGTACGCATGAGGCAGGTCGGTACCTCAAAGGTCAAGGTCATACTTAGAGGTCAAAGGTCAAAAAAGGGGCCTTTTTTTCGTATTTGGTCAATAACTTTCTTATTTTGAGATGGATTTTAAAATTACTTGGCATAATTATTAACAACCATAAGACGATGTGTGGTGCGCATGAGGCAGGTCGGTACCTCAAAGGTCAAGGTCATACTTAGAGGTCAAAGGTCAAAAAAGGGGCCTTTTTTTCGTATTTGGTCAATAACTTTCTTATTTTGAGATGGATTTTAAAATTACTTGGCATAATTATTAACAACCATAAGACTATGTGTGGTGCGCATGAGGCAGGTCTGTTCCTCAAAGGTCAAGGTCATACTTAGAGGTCAAAGGTCAAAAAAGGGGCCTTTTTTTCGTATTTGGTCAATAACTTTCTAATTTTGAGATGGATTTTAAAATTACTTGGCATAATTATTAACAATCATGAGACGATGTGTGGTGCACATGAGGCAGGTCGGTACCTCAAAGGTCAAGGTCATACTTAGAGGTCAAAGGTCAAAAAGTGGGCCTTTTTTTCGTATTTGGTCAATAACTTTCTTATTTTGAGATGGATTTTGAAATCACATGGCAGAAATGTGAACCAATATAAGGCGATGTGTTGCGCGCATGACCCAGGTTGGTACCTCAAAGATCAAGGTCATACTTAGAGGTCAAAGGTAAAAAAAGGGACCTTTTTTCGGGTTTTGTCAATAACTTGCATATTTTTAAATAGAATTTGAAGTTACTTGGCAAACATGTTAACTATCATGGGACGATGTGTTGCATGCATGATTCAGTTTGGTACCTAAAATGTCAAGGTCATACATAGAGGTCAAAGGTAAAAAAGGGGCCTTTTTTCGTGTTTGGTCAATAACTTTCTTATTTTTAGATGGATTTTGAAATTGCTAGGCAGAAATGTTAACCACCATGAGATGATGTGTTGCACGCATGACCCAGTTTAATACCTGAAAGGTCAAGGTCATACATAGAGGTTAAAGGTAAAAAAAGGGCCTTTTTTGTGTTCTGTCAATAACTTTCTTATTATGCCCCCAACTTTGAAAAAGTTTGAGGGGCATTTTGGTTCTGGTTCGTTCGTCCATTCGTCCCTCCATTAGGCTTTTGATGCATAGCATAACTAAAGAACCGTGTATGCTAGGGTTTTGAAATTTCATATATGGATTCCTCATGGAAAATTAGCTGACGCGTATTTTTTTTCTCGTCCGGATTATGCCCCCTTCAAGAGTTATTGCCCTTTGATTTTTTTTTTTTAATAAAATCTTGTCAGCAAGATATCTCAAAAACTATTGGAGCTAGAGGCTTGAAAATTGGTGATTATATTGATGGTGATGAGTAGATGAACTGATTAACTTTTGACAAAATACCGAAAAATACTTTGTGAGTTATGGCCCTTTGTCTTTTGGTAATTTGTGCCCATTGTAATGTATGCTAAAAGTGATGCATAGCATAACTTTAGAACCATGTATGCTAGGGTTTTGAAATTTCATATATGGATTCCTCATGGAAAATTAGCTGACGCATATTTTTTTTCTCGTCCGAAATATGCCCCTTTCAAGAGTTATTGCCCTTTGAAATTTTTTTAATAAAATCTTGTCAGCAAGATATCTCAAAAACTATTGGAGCTAGAGGCTTGAAAGTTGGTGAATATATTGGTGGTGATGAGTAGATGAACTGATTAACTTCTGACAAAAATACTTTGTGAGTTATGGCCCTTTGTCATTTTGGTAATTTGTGCCCATTGTAATGTATGCTAAAAGTGATGCATAGCATAACTTTAGAACCGTGTATGCCAGGGTTTTGAAATTTCATATATGGGTTCCTCATGAAAAATTAGCTGACGCGTATTTTTTTTCTCGTCCGGACTATGCCCCTTTCAAGAGTTATTGCCCTTTGAAATTTTTTTTAATAAAATCTTGTCAGCAAAATATCTCAAACACTATTGGAGCTAGAGCCTTGAAAGTTGTTGAGTATATTGGTGGTGATGAGTATATGAACTGATTAACTTTTGACAAAATTCCGAAAAATACTTTGCGAGTTATGGCCCTTTGTCATTTTGGTAATTTGTGCCCATTGTAATGAATCCTAAAAGTGATGCATAGCATTACTTTAGAACTGTGTATGCTATGGTTTTGAAATTTCATATATGCATTCCTAATGGAAAATAAGCTCACACGTATTTTTTTCTCATCCGGATTATGCCCCTTTCAAAAGTTATTGCCCTTTGAATTTTTTTTAATAAAATCTTGTCAGCAAGATATCTCAAAAACTGTTGGAGCTAGAGGCTTGAACGTTGGACCATGAGTCATGTGCAAGACCAAGCTCCATACCTCCAATGTCAAGGTCATACCTAGAGGTCAAAGGTAAAAAAAAGGACAGTCAATAACTTCCTTATTCTTTGATGGATTATGAAATTACTTGGCAGAAATGTTAACCATCATGAGACGATGTGTTGAACCGCAAAGGTCAAGGCCATACTTAGAGGTCAAAGTGCTTTTTTTGTTTACGGCCAATAACTTTTTTATTTTTCTATGAACATTTTTAAAGTTACTATGCAGAAATGTTCATTTCATTAGATGATGTGTTGCACACAAGACCCAGCTCAATACCTCCAATGTCAAGGTTATACTTAGCAGTCAAAAACGGGGGAGACATCTGTGTTTTTGTAGAAAAACAAATTCTAGTTTGAATTGAGATTTAACATTGCCGTCAACACTATTTATGTCATTTTGGAGACCTTGCTTCCTATTTTGTGGGATTTTTACTAGACATTGAGATAAAATGGCATCTCAAGCCCTGCCACCTCACAAGGAAGGCAAGTTATCAAGTACTGTCCAAAATGTGCACAATAACCACCTAGATGAACTAAGCCTGCCTAGGCAGGAAAACAGGATCTTAACTTCCCAAGTAAATCAAACGGGAGGCATAAGGTTTTATATAAAGTTGGGAAATAAAGTTTTGCTGAGTTTATCTGTTGACCCCATGGGTTTAGATTTCTCAGTCTGTGTGGAGTTGGATGTTTGATTAAGAAATAGATCAGCTCTAGCTGTGATTTGTTGTCCATAAGACAAAAATAAAATGTATGTTAACTGACCAGTACAACATGACCTTGATAGTTTTCCTGTGCCTGAAGCTTTTCCACTATGTAGATCAGTACAGGTGCCTAGGCAAACACTGTGGATCCTGATGAGATGGCAATGAGTGCAAGATCCTGAATATATCAACCACAAGCAGCAACAGATCATTTGAAAACCCTGGTTGAATGATTGATACGGACGCATGATGCTTGAACAGAAAATAATGCAAATTGTCTTGTCAATTAACCAGTTTTTGCATATTTTCAGCTGTGAAAAGCAAGATGTGTCTACAGACATGTGTGCACAGCAAAGACTCGGATCAGACTGCGCATTTGCGCAGTCTGATCTGAATCTTTGCTGAGCACAATTCAGATGCCTGATTCTCAAAGGGTTGTAATGCAGATAGAGCAGATTAATTTATATGTTCAGTGAGCACAAATGTCAGTAGATACATATTTGGGTGATACTATTGATTGGTTGTCTAATCAAACTTCTAATTAAAAGCTAGACTGGGAATGACATTTTTCATTTTAAAAATCAAAAAAAGAAATATGGATCATCGCAATCATGTAAAAGTTTCGCAAACAATTGTGCTTCTATTCATAGGGTATGGTGGGCTGCCCTGGGGTATAAGATAACTGTTTAATATCACTCCCTCAAGTCATTGTTATGTGAAAGTCCCATGCATGGACATCTAATCCATTTTGCCCTGAATAGAAATTTCTGCCTTGCATATAGCAGGATTTCTTTTCAGAATATAGGCGTGCCAGATTTAGTTATTTTCATAAACATATGAAATTGGCTAGATGGGCATAATTTTGGGATAATTGCAAACAGTGCAGAATGCAGCTTCTGATTTAGGCCTGCACTATTCCTGAATTTCGAGATTTTCAGCTCTCTAATCCCCCCCCACCCCATACCCCACCCACTCATCTTATGGGTAAAATAATGACAAGCATTATGCCTTAAGAATTCAGAGCCCACTGAAAATGCTTCCTGTAATATTACTGTAGCACTTGGTTGTGTGTGATGTGATGTTTTTAGCCCAAATTAACAAATTTTCTTGGCTGACAGATGTAACACTAGATTAATCTGCATTTGGTTTTGCAAAAAAATTAGAATTTAACGGAGGAGGGAATTTATTTGAAGTAGCTTCTTCACTTGAGCTATGCCAAGAATAACATGTCTTCAGGCTTGTGCACACAGTTAAGATGCTGATCAGACTGCACAGATGTGCAGTCTGATCAGTGTCTTCACTGTGTGGCACACACACGCTTCCTGAAGCACGGCTTCTCCATGGAGTTGGTGAAGAATGAGTTCTGACTTAGTGACTGTGGAGCCTGATGTATAACTTTGTGGTGTGCTCATTTTCACTTATCACGGCTCATTTAACAGTGGCTGTTCCAGAGATGGGTCACCCTCCCTCTGTCACTCAGCCAATGGACAGTGCAGTGGTCTCGGAAACGAAAGAGAAAACGAAAAAGAGGAAAAAGAAGAAGAAGACTGAGAGTAATAACCCGGTGTTATTAACTCGTAGTGTGCTTTTGTAATAAGAGTGTTTGAACATCTATTCTTCACCGGTCGACAAATAAAACACCCTGTGATATTGTAATCCGTTGTTGGTGGTTCATTTTGTATTCTTTAATTACCCTCTGATCTATTCTTCACATTTCAAGTTGTAAACACACTGATACACCACAGTCCCATTATAACGCTGTTCGTTATAACGCAGTTATGGATTTAACACGGTTTCAAGATGGATCCCAAAAATGTAAAGATTTCATAGAAAAATGTATAGATTATATAGAAAAATGACCATAAATTGTTATTTTTCTATCAAATATATACAGATTAAACAAAAATGTATAGATTATATAGATGGTCATTTTTCTAAATAATCTATACATTTTTGTTTGGATATAACACGGTTGTTTTACTAACATGGTTTCTGCTTTGGACCCCATTAATAATGTTATAAAGAGGTTGTGGTGTATACCATTTATTACACTTTTGTGGTAAAGAGGGTCAAATTGATGACATGTTTTAATATATATGCACCTTATTCCAACTTCGGACATGTTTGGGTGAACCAGCAAGGAGTCCAAAAAGGGCAGATGGAATGGCAAACAGTGTAGTCCCTGATCAGACTGCTCCTTCAGGAGCAGTCTGATCTGGATCTGCACTGTTTGCTTGGACCTATCTGTCCCAATACTCAGTATCATTACGGTACGATAGTAACATTGTGTGAATCTAAAACAAACTAGCCACACAGCCAGTCACAAAAATGAGATAGGCAACATAAGGAAAGAGAATAATATTTCACACGAAGAAAGATGTTCAAACACTGGATGAATATTGTGTGCTTAATTATTTATTTTTTGTCTCACTCCAGTTTAGTTTCATTTTCAGCTCTACTGCACAATAATTTTATATCTTGAGCTATAGCTATTTTCAGCTTGCACTCTTCATTGCAAAAAAAAAAAAAAAAAAAAAGAAAAGAAAATAAATAGATAAATAATAAGAAATACTGTAAAACACTTAAATTTGGCATCAGTAAATTTTGGCACTTTTTATGAATGGACCTTTTGGCGGATTTTCGATTTCCAAAATATATATATATATAATCTGTGATTTCTGATGTAGCCCTGTCAGTCTTATGCATGCGAGTTTAACATGATGTTTGCAAGTTGTTCAGATTGGTTTCCAACTGTTTTCCACATTGCATTGTTCTTGATGTGTGTGAAAACAAATCAGTTCTATTGTTATTTAATATACATGCAAAGCTGTCAGTCAATATCAATTATACGATTTTCAAGAGTATTTGCTGTTCATCAGCTTTGTTGAGCCTGCTAAATGGCTTAATAGTTAACAAGTTAAGCAAAGAGAAAGAATTGATAAAACGTTGCATCGCCCTATATCATACTTGCGATGTGTATTGGAAATAAATTTCTGACAGTGTGTTGTTCTTTTGGCGGTTTGTAATTTTGGCCGTTTTTTCCTTGTCCGCCAATAGCACCAAAATAAAATAACCGCCAAATATAAGTGTTTTACAGTAAGTAAAACTAAGCACAACAGAAGAATTTGAGAAGAGTATATCAGTTGTATTCAAAACTAGATATTCTTCTTGCCTGGTCCTACGCTGAAATATTTACATGAAAATTAACCCTTGTCCTACTGAATAGATTTTTGCCTCACCCATTTCTGGCTATCAACCAATCAGGTTTATTGGTGTTATGTTTTTGTTCAATTCACAAACTGCATGACAAACATTGTAGATCCTGATCAGATGGCTTCTGAAGAAGCCATCTGATCTGGATCTACAAAGTTTGCAAAGGTAGTGGTTGCTGTGTTCTACAGGATAAGAATTAACTCCTAGAGCCCTAATCATGATTGGCAGATGACATTTTCAAAGTTGTTTTTGCTGTTTTAACAGAGAAAATAAGGTTGAACATGTAATGTCATGCCATTTAATGCCATGCCTTACTTTCTGTGAAAGATATCAAAAAATAAAAAAATGAAAATGCAGTCTGCTTGTCATGATTTGCAGAAGGGTTGAATTTTTGTTTTGCCTAATAGCAGAAAAGGTGCAGGTTGAAAAATAACTAGTAGACTACTATATTTTTGTTGTTTTTGCATTTGGGTTTACAAAAGGGTGTCTTCTGAAAATTTGTACATATTCTTGAAATAATGAGATAACTAGTTATTAGTTTGTTAGTGAAAACTATGTTGTATAACAAAAATATAGCTGGAAAGAAAAAATTACTGTTTATTTAAATTTAATATCAGGTACATGGAGAAACCTCTCTGATGTAGTGTTCAAGCTCTAGGGTTGTGGGTTATACACCAGGGTTCTCCAGGCTTTTGGATGAGTCTTTAAACCAAGGTCCCATCTCCATATTAAACCAAGGTCCCGTCTCCATATGACCTTAGTTGTTGCTTGGATGCAAATCACAAATAAACAGACAAAAAAATCAGGCTGAATTGTGTCGTATAACTTCAGCAGTTCAGGGGAGACAATCATTGTTTGGTGAGGGTACTTATTGTGCTCCTCTTGAGAGCAATTTTCACAGCTGCACACATCATCATCATGCACAACTCTAGCTAAGGAGGAGTAATGAGTATTGTTAACCCTCACCCTGCTGAGTATTTCTGTTTACTACACTCCTCCCCATTTTTGAGCCATTTGTGTTGCATGATTTCAGCTCTTACAATGTGTTCACAAATTGAAAACAGTATAGATCCTGATCAGCTGGCTTCAGCAGAAAAAATTATTGCAGCTCTCTTTAGCAAGCAACACACATTTTCTAAGTAATTTAGATGCTTCCCTGCAATTGTCCATGTGGCCAATAAAGTTTAACTGCATGCACATTGTGTTTATACAAAAACCATTTGCTGGATTTTGTAGCCATGCCATTCTTGTCCCTGTATGCAGTGTAAAGAGTGTTATCTGTAAAATTTGTAAAGGGTTCATGTGCTAGGACATTGGCAGACAGTGTAGACTCAGATTAGCAGAATGCCGCAGCATCTACACTTTGTTTAAAATACAGGTTTGCTTAAAACACAGGAGTGCCCATGCCCATCAAGGCTTGGAAAATTAGATTCGGCTGCTTGGTGCCTCTGCACAAAGCTGAAACCGACCAAACTTTAAAGTACTGGTAAACTGCTTGAAAGGTCTAAGCCTGCCGAGGAAAAGTGTTATTGAGTTGGTCCATTCCTTATACCGTAGCTGTTTCTTTGGGTAGTTGTTTCTTCCCTTGAACCCTAAGGGCTTGAGATGTCATTTCATCTCAGTGTTGGGTAACTTTCCCACAAAATCAGGAACAGCATCTCCAAAATGACCTAAATTGTGTTAATAGGGACGTTAAACCTGAAAACCAATAAACAAAATACAGGAAATCTAAGGGTTAAATGAATAAATTATTTTCCATTTGCATGCACTTACTTACTTTTTATGCCCCCGCATCATATGATGCCGGGGGCATATAGTTTTAAGGTTTTCCGTACGTGCGTACATGGGTACGTCCGTCTGTACGTGTGTGTGTACGTACGTACGTGTGTGATCCTGTAACCTCAGGTTAAAGTTTTAGTAACAGGTAGAGCCTGATTTATGAATGGCATTTGGCGGGGGCATCCGTGTCCTATGGACACTTTTTCTAGTTGTTTTAAATTATACCATTTGCTATATATAGATAAATGGCTTAATCCATATGTCAGCCAATGAAAAGCAGTTTTGCATTTCTTAACATTACGTTTCCAACAGTAAAGTATAGAATATACATTTGCAAATATTTAAAACTATCCAATAGGAGATTGCATTACATTAGTGCATAAGAAGTACACTCTAATGTTTGCTTTGACTTTAAATTGTTTGCAGTAGATACTTTCCTCCTATAAGCTTTATAGATTTTTTATTTGAAAGTGGGTGATACAAGTTACTTTGCCTTCCTCTGCTTCGTTTTCCAATTCTGAAAAGTGCTGTGTGGGCTGGAACCCAAGACCCTTCAAATCCCAATCACCACAATTGTTGTCTGCTTTATTGTCTGCTGGTTTCTTTAAAAGCTATTGTTGCAAACAGTGTGGACCCAGATCAGACCTCTAGGAGCAGTCTGACCAGGGTCCACACTGTTTGCCAGTATGCAAAAATATATTTGAAAGGTTTGCAAGAAGATGCAGCAGACGACATAAACGCAGCAGATGACATAAACAGACGACATTTTCTGGTGCAGTTTTTCTTGGAATCTTGTTAAATCCTGATTATACGTCAATAACCTTAGCGGTTTGAGCCCCATTCAGATGGTTTATGAGAGTTTGCTTGTAGAATATAGGTGAGTTTTCTCCAAGCACTCTGGTTCTTCCCCCTTGATTTGCATGCAAGATATTAGCCCCTGTTCTGCTGAAAGAAAGTATATACGCTGCCATTTCAAACAGTATAGATCCTTATCTTTTATTGTTTGTCATAGTAATAATAAATTAAATCCAGTGATTTGATTGGTTGACAGTAAGAAATGGGTATTGCAGAATTAATTTATTCAGCAGAACAAGGGTTTAAGGGAAGTGTAGTGAAAGGGCCATTAACTGTAAAAGCATTTATGTATTAACATATTTTTTTTTCGCAATTTTATAATTCAGATGTCATTTAACCTTTAGCACTCGCTAGGCTAATTCAGCAGACGACAAATTGTTGATATTTTGCTTATTTTTCCCAGAAAACAGGACTTGACATCTCATGCAAATTGTCTCCATAGGAGATGTCAAATCCTGTTTTCTATTCAGCAGATGACAAATTGTTAATATTATTCTTATTTTTCCCAGAAAACTGGACTGACATCTCATGCAAGTTGTCTCTATAGGAGACAATTTGCATGAGATGTCAAATCCTGTTTTCGTGGAAAATTAGGAAAATATTTCAAAATGTTGTCTGCTGCAGAAAAATACCCAGCATGCCGAGGGTTATTCATATTATATTAATCTAAAAATAACTTAAGTCTGCTGCAAGTACTTTCAGTCTGCTGCAAAAACCATGTACATTTCACATGAAGACACTTTTTGTTAAACCCAAGATAAATATTGTGAATTAAAATCCTGGGACAGTTGTTCAAAGCTTCATTAGATTAACGAGCTCGTTAGTGGTCATATTGTTAACTGTTTTAGCAGTTACAATGTCTAAAAGTTCGGGTTTTTATTTGCCATGTTAAATGATCGAAGTTTACAACAATTTGTTAACATATGGCGTCGTTAGTTTTGAACAACTGGCCTCTGATGTTGTGTATATATTGTATACTTATTTCTTATGTTCTAAATTCCTATAATAAGAAATCAGAATTTCTTTAACATAGCCAGTAACTAAGCAAAGAATAGTGGTACAAAAAAGGCAGTAGTATTCTAAACAATTTTGCCCATTTTAATCCTTACCCCACTGAATACAGCAACCCAAACCTTTGCAAACATAGTAGATCCAGATTACATGGCTTCTGGATTTACAGTATAGATGCTGATCAGATGGCTTCTTCAGATGCCATCTGATCAGCATCTACACTGTTTGGCATTTTAATGAATACATTGACTATTTTGATTGGCTCATAGTCAGAAATGCATGTGGCAAAAATAATTTATTCAGCAGAATAATGGTTTAGGTGAACAGAACGAACACCCCTCTAAACCCCACTTTATAAAGAGAAAACGGGGCTTTACAGGGGTATACAATATTCTCTTTATTTTTCCTCCAAGACACAGGTTGTGGCCACTCGTTAGAACCGCCTCACTCTGCCTCAGTGAGGCGGTTTTAACGAGTACCCACAACATACGTATTGGAGCAAAAATAAAGAAAATATTGTATACCTCCATAAATCCCACTTTTCTTTAAAGTGGGGATTAGTACAGACCAGTTAATGTGATGTGTATGTTGTTGTTACTTGAAAGAACCGCTTCATCAAAGACATTCTAACATGTATGGACAACATACTATTCTATTCTAACAGAAAGTAAGGAAAATCATCTTTGAGTTGTACTTTTTTACTACTTATTTATCTTGAGATATGACATAATACATGTTTGTATTATTATTGCTGTAGGCAAACTTTCAAGCTATATTTCTTAACACTTCTGTGTTTAACACGTTCTGTATTTCTATATTTAACACATTCTGTATTTTAACATAGAAATCACATTTACACATGTATACTAACTGCTTACCTTTCTAGAATAGGAATGTATATATTACTACAATTTCAGATTTGTAAGTTTTTTTTACCTTGGCTGTTTTCGAAGAAAACGACGAGCTATTTTCATAGCTCTGGCGTCGTGTGTGCCATCGTCATGCAAAAACTTAGACATTTTGTAATATCTCTGTCATTACTGAACATATTTACTTGAAACTTGGACTAGTTGTTCATTATTAAAAGAGGCTGCAGCAGAGAGTTGGCACCCGCATGCAGTGCTCTTGTGATACATTGTTTCTAAGCTCAGTCCGTTTCTGGAATGAGCAGCAAAGCAAATTCCCTTTTGTTGGAAATGTAATCTTCTGGCTTATATATAGCAGGAGTCCCATTTCCAAATTTAGGGTTGTCAGGTTACGATCTTGCCTCACAAACCAGGGCTCTTAGGTTTGATTCCAGGCTTCTCCAGACTGTCAGATGAGTCTTTAAACTGAGACCCAACTTAATAAATACAGTGAATCTTTGTTAACTCGAACACGGATAGTTAGTTGGTAACCATGGCTAATTCGAACAAGTTCTGGAGTCCCTTGAGAATATAGCCTAATGCTTCAGATTACCATATATTCAGGATAATATATGGATTTAGTCTAATTTTATCTTAAAAAGGAATGTTGTGTACACTCATTAGAATTTCCTCAATGAGACGATTCTAATGAGTACACACAACATACCTTCATTTTACAGAAATTGTGAAGTAATCCTCGATAGGAGCCTCGATAGCTCAGTGGTTAGCCTGTTTGACTTATGATCAAGCGGCTGTGGATTCAAATCTGGCCACCAGAGGCGAGGTGTGTCCTTGGGCAAGACATGTAATGCCACTGCTCCACTCCACCCAGGTGTAAATGGGTAGCAATTGTGTAAAAGTCACTGCCTCTCTCTCTCTTGCATGTGATAACATCCAGAATGAGTGTTTGAGAGCGATTTAAATTAGCTTGAAGCTTTCATTGCAAAGAAATTAGCATAAATTAAAGTTTCCTATAGCCTTCTGATCTGGAACATAAAGTAAACCTCAGAAATTCGAACTAAAAATCCTAAAATTTGGAAATTTTGAGGACTTGCTGTAATTCTCCTAAACTTTTTAACAAATTTGGTTCATGATCCAGCACGGACTCCAAAAATTGCAGACAGTGTAGAACATGATCAGACTGATCCAACGCAAAGCAGTGTTGAACCTGATCAGGTGCTTTGTTTGATTTGTGGTTTAACGTCCCCATCAACACTAAAAAGGTCATTTTGGAGACTTTTCTTCAAATTTTGTGGGACTTTAACCCGACATTGAGACGAAGCGACATCTCAAGCCCTGTCAGCCAATGAAACCAATAGGGTTTATAAACATGCACGGGCCGACTTGCACGGCTTTGCCTGAGCAGGCTTAGATCCTCTAAGCGGTTTACCAGTACACATGTGCGGGTCGGTTTCAGCTCTGCGTGGAAGCATCATGCAGCCCATCTATTTCTTCAAGCCCGGATGGGCGGGGTTCGCTGATCAGGTGCTGTATCTGATTTATATCTACAGTGTTTGCCTAACCCAACACAACATTCTCACCTCACAACTAGATAAGCTGGCTATAAACAAGTAATCTGTGACAGTCAGATGGACAGTTTCATTATAAATCAGCATCAGGCATAACTGGATCGACTGACACTCAACTAAAATATGTTTTGAGCATACTGTGGAAGTGACAGTGATAGACTTTCAAAATGGCAGGCATTGCAGACCCAGATCAGATTGATATTTTTGTTTGCCTTTAGAACCTAGTTGTTCATAGTTTGACTGTACATGATAAAAGCTACTTAACCCATAACGGGCCCTCGTGGCCTAGGGGATAAGAGCACCAACTCTTAATCATTAGGTCTCACAGCTGTTGTTTGAACCTGGCTCGGGTCACATGTGAGACCCAAGTTCTGCATCAGAAGTGGTTTTTCTCTGGGTACTCCAGTTTTTGCCCACCTCTGATTAACGATCAGCTTGATATAAGTGAAATAATCTTGAAAGGGCTGTAAAACCAAAACCGTAATCTAACCCATATGATGCCAGTCACAACAATTGTCATTTACTGTATTGCCTGCCGGTAACTTGCAAACAGTGTGGACCCTGATCAGACTGCTCCTCAGTCTGATCAGGGTCCACATTGTTTGCCTGTTTGCAAAATTATCCTTAACAAAGCAGAAGACGACATAAACATACAACATTTTCAGTTGCAGTTTTTCTTGGCATCTTAAGGGTTAAGTATTTAGTGGCAAAAATGCTAGCACCTTTGCTACGTAAATGTTAAAATTCTAGCATTATGTTAACTAACAGCTTTGTGAGCTTTCAAAAACTGGGCCTTTATGTTAAATAAATATGTATTTCCGGAATCTATTTTTAGATGCCCAAACTCCGCCCACCAACCAGCCTCCTCCTGGAAAGCCGCCACCCATCCAGTTTAAACCTCATGATGAGACGGAGAGAAGGATTATGGAAATTCTCAACAGTACAGCTAATCTACAGCGGGTACAGTCCCCGGGGTCAGCCGCAACCCTTCCTGTATCATCAGCACCACAAGTATCTCAGGTAAAAACAGCATTTCAGTGGATCAGCAGGGGCGGCTAAAATAGATTTTTGTCTGCTGCTCAGATTTGCTTGTCATAATGATCTGATGAAATAAAAGTAGAAGCAATGGAAAGAATCATAGCTAAAAAAAACCTTGCCTCCTGGGATTTGAACCCAGGTTGCTCTGTTGAAAGTCCAATTAATGCCCTAACTACTGAGCCAAGAGTTGACTGACTCTTGGATGGAGTTGTCAGAGATTGGTTTTAAACCTGTAAGCTATTTAAAATCTACTTAGTAGATATCGCCCTACGCCCATCGGGGCTTGAAGAAATAGATGGGCTGCATGTTGCTTCCATGCAGAGGTAAATCTGACCGCACACGAGTACTGGTAAACCGCTTAGAGGATCTAACCCTGCCCAGGCATAGCGGTGCGAGTTGGACCGTCCATGCTTATAAACCCTATTGGTTTCATTGGGCGACAGGACTTGAGATGTCATTTCATCTAAAAGTCGGGCAAAAGTCCCACAGAATTGGGAGCAATGTCTCCAAAATGACCTTTACAGTGTTGATGGGGACGTTAAACCTCAAATCAAACAAACAATAATTGTCAGAGATTGGTTTTAAACCTATCAGTTATGCATAAACAGCTAAGGTAGATGAAAATTATTGAAAGTAGGAGTGTGGTCATACTTGCCTACTTTCTTTGTAGATTAAATTCCTACTATGCTAGATGATTGATATTTGTCCAAAATTAATTCTGTGTCCTGTTGAACTGGAATAGGCACTACCTTTTGCCAAATAGTGGAGATACAGACCAGAATGCTTAATCCATCTGATCAGTAACTGCACTGTTTTTGATGTTCAGTTTGTAAATTTTGGGAATAAATTTTACTAAGTAATCTGATTGGTTGAGAGTCAGAAATGGTTGTGGCTAAATTATGTATTCAGCAGTATGAGTTAATCATTTCTGCACCACCCTTCGTTTGACTATATGGTTAAGGTTGTGGTAATTTAACTTCTTACCATGCTGAATGCATTACACTCCTCGCCGATTTTCAGCCATTAGTGTTGCATGAAATCAATTTTAACCATGGATTCAGAAGCAGGATTGAAAACAGTATATACCCTGATCAGCTGGCTTCTCCGAAGCAAGCTGATCAGGATCTATATTGTTTTAAAAAGAAAATGGGTAATTCCAGGTTCAGCATGGTAAGGGTTTACTTCTTTCCTTTTGATGTCTTGGATGGAAGGTGTGAGTAATTGTATATTCCTGATCATTGCTTTCACTTCTATTTTGTCCTGTTTTCCACCCCCAGGTCCAGAGTCCAGCAGCCAGTACTCCAGATAGTTCTGGCAAACCAGTCACTCTGGCAGCCAGCGAGAGTGGGCAGCCTTCTGAAACAGTCACTAGTCAAACTGCCAGTCAGGCAGGAAGTCCTCACACAGTCTTACAGACAGCAAAGGTACTGTATATGCTTTTGTACCCCAAATCAGTTTATAACACCATCTGATCAGGATCTACACTGTTTGTCATTAAGATTGCAATTTTGATGGAATAGATTATATCAAGTAATTTGATTGGTTGATGGTCAGGAATGAATGTTGGAAAAATAATTGCACGGCAGGACAAGGGTTAATCTTTTCATCCCTACATTTCTGAAACACCTGTAGTTATTTTCATTCTTGAATTTGGGCACATTCTGAGTTTAGAGTCAAAATCATGAACAGAAAGGCAAACAGTGTAGATTTTTTTTATTCAGGCACAATCTTCCTTCTAGTAAACAGGAAATTTAGTCAAAATCATGAACAGAATGGCAAACAGTGTAGATCTTTGAATTTGGGCTCATATTCCTTCAAGTATATTTAGTCAAAATCATGAACAGAATGGCAAACATTGTAGATCTTTGAATTTGGGCTCATATTCCTTCTAGTAAATTTAGTCAAAATCATGAACAGAATGGCAAACAGTGTAGATCTTTGAATTTGGGCTCATATTCCTTCTAGTAAATTTAGTCAAAATCATGAACAGAATGGCAAACAGTATAGATCTTTGAATTTGGGCTCATATTCCTTCTAGTAAATTTAGTCAAAATCATAAACAGAATGGCAAACATTGTAGATCTTAGAATTTGGGCTCATATTCCTTCTAGTAAATTTAGTCAAAATCATGAACAGAATGGCAAACAGTGTAGATCTTTGAATTTGGGCTCATATTCCTTCTAGTAAATTTAGTCAAAATCATGAACAGAATGGCAAACAGTATAGATCTTTGAATTTGGGCTCATATTCCTTCTAGTAAATTTAGTCAAAATCATAAACAGAATGGCAAACATTGTAGATCTTTGAATTTGGGCACCAGCAAGAGCGTCGGCAGTACCTGAAGATAGATAGATATTCCTTCTAGAAAATTTAGTCAAAATCATACATCATGATAACAGATCGGTGAAATGAACACCCCACAAAACCCCATTTCTTGCATAAATACGTATGCGCATGGCTGTTTGAAGCCATTGTCAAATGGACCGAAAGCCGTGCTCAAACAGTAAAAACCGTGTTCAAATCATGAAATTCCCGTGCTGTTTGAACATAGATTTTGAGCTTTTGATATCACAAGACGGGCCTTGCTTTGTTTACGTTACGTTGAGCGACGTAACGTTATCGCCCTGAACGTAGCGTTTTAGAGTTCTATGATGACGTCACTGCATGACAACGTCATTGTAAACAACATTCTGAACTGGCCGCCATTTTGGTTTGCTTATCTCATTTGAAGAGTTTATATGGAATTTATATGGAGCTTTTTGGGCGTTTTCGTCAAAATTTGCTGTCGGAATCGTAAGTTATGCAAGAACAACGATCATCCATGGTTATTACATTGCATTAACATTTGCCGGATCCCTCGGAAGATATTTGAACATTCGGCCTAGCGGCCTCATGTTCAAACAGCTTCCTCGGGATCCGGCAAATGTTAATGCATGAAAAACCATGGTTGATCCCTATATTCATATATAGATAACTGGGGTTTACGGGGGCATCTATTATTTTGCTTATTTCTGATCCCAGACAAAGGTTGTGGGTACTCGTTAGAATGAGGCGGTTCTAACGAGGACCAACAACCTATGTTTGGAGTATAAATAAGATAATATCACAAATTTTCATCGGAAAAGTTGCCATTTTGGAGATATGAAAGATTGAACTGTGTCGCACGGGTGAGTTATCGTAATGGTAACAGAATGGCAAACAGTATAGATCTTCTTTGAATTTGGGCACTGTATTCCTTCTAGTAAATAGTAAACTTACTCAAAATCATAAACAGAATGGCAAGCAGTGTAGATTTTTTAACTTGGGCACTGTATTCCTACTTGTAAATAGGGAATTTATTCGAAATAATGTACAGAATGGCAAACAGTGTTCATCATGCTAAGATGGCTTATGTTGAGTCATTTTATTAGGATCTACACTGTTTCCATTCATTAGTTATACCAGGGTATAGTGTTGAAAGGATTGAATTCGTATCCTTAAATTGTAGTTATAAAATGCACAAGATATAGAAGATCTTATATGAGTGTTCATGTATTACTGATAGCCCCCGCCCATTGGGGCTTGAAGAAATAGATGGGCTGCATGATGCTTGCACGCAGAGCTGAAACCGACCCGCACAGGAGTACTGGTAAACCACTTGGAGGATCTAAGCCTGTCCAGGCAATGCGGTGCAAGTCAGAAACCGCGGTGCGAGGTGGACCGTCCATGCTTATAAACCCTATTGGTTTCATTGGGTGGCAGGGCTTGAGATGTCATGTCATCTCAATGTCGGGTAAAAGTCCCACAAAATGGAAGCAACATCTCCAAAATGACCTTTACAGTGTTGACGAGGATGTTAAACTTCAATCAATCAAATCACGTATGATTGAATTTATTAAACTTGTTGAGGAAAAGGGATAAAATGCTAGGCAAAGCCTCACATTTTATCCCTTTTCCTCAACTTGTTTAATAAATTCAATAATATATGAGCACGAATACAAGATTCTGTTTATCATATGGCATTTAATACAAATTTTATTCACGATTGTTTTTCAAAAAAGTCAATATTCTGCCATTAGTAAACATGACGTTGTTAAGGGCGCCATACTTGTAAGGTTATGGAACGTATCTAACTTATTTGCATATTTAGTCCACTAGTGGATTATTCAATTTATTACATGGCCTTATCACATTATCAGATGTGACGTCATATGATAAAATGTGGATATAAAATGCACATAATAAAAGATTTAGAGGCATTTGGATTTTTGCGCATCTGTTCAGTTTTTGTCATACTAAATTTTATCAGGAAGCTTTGTTTTTCTCTGTAGACACCACCTGTGCAGGGCCGACTGACACCTGGTCAGACAGCAGCCAGATCCCCAGCAGGTTTATCTGCTGCCAGATCCCCAGCAGCCCAACAGGGTCGTCAGACACCGGGTTCCGCCCCACAGACTCCTTTAGTCCATCCAAGACCTCAGACACCTGGATCAGTAACGCCACAGGGACGTCTGACACCTGGTTCAGCCGCAGTAGCTCCAGTGGCCCAACAAGGACGACAGACACCAGGAGCAGTGGCCCCAGCTTCACTAGCCCCACAGGGACATCAGATACCAGGGTCAGGACCTGTACCTCCGGCTGCTCCACCAGGAACCATAGCACTAACACAGCCAGTTCCTCAGCTAGGTGACATCACAGTTACATCACAACAACCAGGTGAGCAAACTTCTTTGAAAGACAATTGAAATGAGCCCCATCACAAGAAAACCTATCTTCTGGGTTTGCGACCAGGGCCCAGTTGTTCAAAGCATTGTTAGCTTAAAGTGCTTGTTAGTGGTCCTATTGTTAACTGCTCTAGTAAGTACAATATCAAAGATTTTGGAATTTTTGCTGATAAATGTGAGCAGCTTTTGTATTTGCAAAAGCTGCTCACATTTTTTCTGCAAAAATATTGGTATATTTGCCATATTTAATGATCAAAGTTTTAACTATACATTAACTAGCAACATTGTTAGTTTTGAACAACTGGCCCCAGGTTTATTTTATGCGCCCGCCACAAATTGGGGAGGGGCATATAGTTTTGCCATTATCCATTCAGATGTACATCACATTTTGTAGTACTATTCTTGTCTGCAACTCCTACTACAGTAATTGATACAGGGCATTGAAACTGGCAACACACTTCAGACATGCATTGAACATGAGCATAAAGGGAACAGGGTTCTGATCCAGCTCCTTACTGCAGAATTATGTCCCCTTGAAAGACTTAATAGACATTTTGGCCATATGTGCAGCATATTAGGTTAAATGGTACTGTTAGTGTCTTCGCAACTGCTCCTACAATATTTAATGCAGGACATTGAAACTTGCAACACAGTTCAGAAATGCATTGAACGTGCATATGGAAACAGGATTCTGATCCAGCCCCTAATTGCAGAAGTGCGTCTCCTAGAATGACTAACATTTTGGCCATATTTGTTGCATAGGAGGTTAAACAGTACTGTGAGATGCCAAGTTCTGCAACAGAAGGTCATGTGGTTTTTCTCTGTGTATTCCGGTTTTTGCCCACCTCATTAACGATTGGCTGGATATGAGTGAAATAATCTTCAAAGGGCCGTAAAACCAAATTCAAAAAGAAAAAGAAATAAGTTTTCTCATGTCATGGCTCGAATGGTCTTTCTCATCCTTTACACTGGACATGTCTGTTGTTCTAAATCTTTATCCTGCTGAATAAATTAATGCAGCTGCACCCATCTGACTGTCAACCAACCAAATTACTTAATATAATAAATTTGTTCAATTCACAAACTGCATGACAAACAGTAGCTCCTGATCAGATGGCTTCCTTAGAAGCCATCTGATCTGGCTCTACACTGTTTGCAAAGGTAAGGGGTTGTCATGAACAGCAGGATAAGGGTTTATCCTTATCCCACTGAACAGGACAACACCTTCCTTAGACACGGACCTCCGTGGCCTAGTGGTTAAGAGCGCTGACTCGTGATCATTAGGTCTCTCACCGCTGTGGTTTGAGCCTCGCTCGGGTCACATGTGAGACGCCAAGTTCTGCAACGGAAGGTCAGGTGGTTTTTCTCTGAGTACTACGGTTTTTGCCCACTTCTGATTAACGATCAGCTTGATATGAGAGAAATAATTTTGAAAGGGCCGTAAAACCAAAACCCCCCAAAAAAACACCTTCCTTAACAGTGTAGATCCAGATAAGATGGCTTCTGAAGAAGACATCTGATCAGGATCTACACTGTTATGCCGTTTGTGAATTAACGTATACAATATACAGTCGAATATCAGTGGCTTGAACACCTTTGGAACCACGAAAATCTGTTCGAGACAGGGCTAGTTCGAGCCACTGAGGGCTATTGCCAGGAGGCACAGCGGGGATAATTTTGGGACATCTTTTCCGTGTTCTGTGATAAAAATGTATGCTGTGTGTAGTCATTGGGGCGATTCTAATGAGCAGAGGCGATTCTAATGAGCAGCATACATTTGCAAGATAAAAAGCAGAAAATTTCCTTAATTATCCCACACTAATTCTTATGTTGAGGTATTTCCTTAGGGACTCAAGAACAGGTTTGACTCAGCCATGGTAAACAAGCCATAGGTGTTCGAGCCATCAAAGTTATACTGTATCAAGTAATTTGATTGGTTGATAGTCAGATATGGGTGTGGCTAAATTCCGCCCCTGCCCATCGGGGCTTGAAGAAATAGATGGGCTGCATGATGCTTCCACGCAGAGCTGAAACAACTACTTAGAGGTTCTAAGCATGCCCAGGTAAAGTGATGCGAGTTGGACCATCCATGCATATAAACCCTAGTAGTTTAATTGGGCGGCAGGGCTTGAGAAGTCATTTCATCTCAATGCCGGGTAAAAGTCCCACAAAATTGGAAGCAACATCGCCAAAATGACCTATACAGTTTTGACAGGGAAATTAAACCTCAAATCAAACAAACAAACAAATCAGCAGGATAAGGGCTAAATAAGGTTTCTGGCATAATTTAAGGAATGAAATGTGTACTTGTCTTTAGACATGGTTGCCCAGCTTTGATTGAGCAGCCTGCTGGAGGCCCCCTGTGCAGGGAGAACCATCCCCTGTGCAGGTTAAAGATCCCAACCATAATTACATGATTACTGTGTAGGCTTTCATCTTGCAAAACCTGGAGTGTATGTAATGTACACCTGTGGTAATGGTCAAATGGGACCAACGCAGTATCAGTAGAAAGAAAGAAAGAGATGTCATTTCATCTCATTGTCGGGTTAAAGTCCCACAAAATCGGAAGCAACATCTCCAAAATGAATTAAATAGTGTTGATGGGGCTGTAAAACCTTGACACAAGCAAACTAAGTACACTATTTGAAGAAAGCATCAGTTACACTACTATAGAAAATATTTAATAATTTAAATGCTTAGCTAAACACCTGAGAATTCAAAATAAGATAAAAATTTAAATAAAATATGTTTTATGTGAAACAGTTCATTACAGAGGCATTACCAGAAGAAAATTATTAACCAATGAGATGCCAAGAAAAACTGCATCTGAAAATGTTGTCTGTTTATGTCTACTGCTGGTCTTCTTGCAAACTTTTTAAACCTTCAGCTGCCGAGAGAAACAACATCTGAAAATGTTGTCTGCTTATGTCGTCTGCTGACTTTTTAAAAATATTTTTGCGTACAAGCAAACAGTGTGGGCCCAGGTCAGACTGCTCCTAGGGGAGTAGTCTGATTGGGTCCTTCACTGTTTGCAAAAAATACTTTTAAGGTAACAGGCAGACGGCAAAGAAGACGACAATTGTCAAGATTGGCATTTTATGGGTCAAAAATATTTCTGCATAAAGGGCAAACAGCTTGAACCCTATTTTTTTGCATACAGGCAAACAGTGTGGATCTGGGTCCACATACTTTGCAACAATGACTTTTAAAATTACCAGCAGACAACAAAGCAGATGACAATTGTTGTGATTAACATCTTAAGCAAAACAAGGAAAAGTTGGTAAAAAATAATCTTCCTGCGAAATGGGGACCACCCATAAAGCTAAGGTTTTGCTCCTAAGGGCAGCATATTCTTGACTTTAAGGGGAATGGGTACACCTTCAGGGAGGCAACTCCTGCAAAAGTTTTTTGTCTCCCATGTCAATAGGGGTCAACTCTTACAGGAAAGAATTTGCTTCAGAGGAGCAACTTCTTTCCTTTAAGAGTAGACCCCCTTGTTGGTGGGACAGTGCTTGTAAAAAATTGAACAGGAAGTCCCGAAATTAGTCTCCCTTTGAAAAATGGCAGAAAATGTGCTAGGTGTTCCCACTCCCCTTAACAGCAGCACTTATGATATTGAAGGAAAACACTTTTGTACTGTGAAATTCCTTATGCAGACCACCTTTGTGACTGTTCAAAAGAGGTCTTGAAGACCACTTTTGAACAGCCCCAAAGGTGGTCTCTTACTAGAGGACACTAAGAAAACACAAAAAAAGAATAACTGAAACCTCGTGCATATGGTTGTAGCAGAATTAGTCTTAATTTTTAGCTTGACGGAACGGTGGAATTTCACCATATTTACGTGCAAATGTTTTTCATCAAGCACTTGTGTAATATGCATAATGAGCTTTGACTTTGCACAAAATTTCTTAATTTGTGTATTTTTTCAGGCACACAGTCCTCGGGCGTTGTACCACCAGCAGCTGCACCGCCAAGCCTCCATCCTGCGCCACCAAGTCTTCAGCATGCACCATCATCACATCCTCAGTCTTCTGTCACCTCAGTCTCTGGACCACCAAGCTTACAGGCAGCACCACATGTAAGACCACCAATGTCAGTTCCACAGTCTGTGCAAGGACCACCAGGGATGCAGCAGGGACCACCTGGCATGCCTGTCAGCCACCCGGGGCTTCCACCAGGGCATCCACTACAGTCCCATCCTGGCTTTCCATGCCATCTTCTTCCTGGGATGGTACCACAGAGACCAGAACAGGGACATCCCATGATGCAAAGACCAGGATTTCCACCAATGGAACACATGCCAGGGATTTTAAATAGGCCTCCTATGTTACCCCATTGGTCAGCACCACGACAGGATTATCCTCAGGCTGGAGGGCAGGCTCGTAGATCTCCAAGACCAGCTCTTCCAAGTATGAATACGCTAGCTAGAATGGGAATGCCACATCTGAGTTTGCGACAGGGTGTTCCGCATTTGACCGGTGGACCCTTTTCAGCTGTCTCAAGTGGTGCTCCAACACATACTGGTGATCAACAGATACCAGTGACAGCAAACACTTCACAGGATGATCTTGGTCACAGCACCATTCCAGCTGGACTACCACGCTCCAGTCCAGAAACATCATCGTCCCAGCCAGTAGGTCTCCCTACACATGTTCAGCCAGAAATAGATCCTGGAATACCTCCAACATCAAAAGGTGAAGATGAGGATACAAAGAAGACTGAACAAGTTCCTATTCCCACACAGTCAACCAAAGATGAACATCAGGTAGGTGGCAGTGAAATCAGTGTGGAAGCAATTGAGAAGAGTGTTGGAGCCATAGAATCATACAGTGAGAAAACAGATAAACAGCCAACAGAGGAAAGCACTGAATCGACAAGTAAAGACCAGAGTGGAAACACAACACAGGAGTGTACAGATGGGATTCACTGTGGTACGCCACCACGTCAGGAATGTACAGATGGACAACATTGTGGGACACCACCACCACAAGAATGCACTGATGGGTTGCACTGTGGTACACCACCACCACAGGAATGTACAGATGGGTTGCACTGTGGTACACCACCACCACAGGAATGTACAGATGGGTTGCACTGTGGTACACCACCACCACAGGAATGTACAGATGGGTTGCACTGTGGTACACCACCACCACAGGAATGTACAGATGGGTTGCACTGTGGTACACCACCACCACAGGAATGTACAGATGGGTTGCACTGTGGTACACCACCACCACAAGAATGTACAGATGGGTACCACTGTGGTACACCACCACCTCAAGAATGTACAGATGGGTTGCACTGTGGTACACTACCACCACAAGAATGTACAGATGGGTTGCACTGTGGAACACCACCACCACAGGAATGTACAGATGGGTTGCACTGTGGTACACCACCACCACATGAATGTACAGATGGAAAACATTGTGGTACCCCACCACCACAAGAATGTACAGATGGAAAACATTGTGGTACCCCACCACCACAAGAATGCACTGATGGGCTGCATTGTGGTACACCACCACCACAAGAATGTACAGATGGAGAACATTGTGGAACACCACCACCACAAGAATGTACAGATGGGTTGCACTGTGGAACACCACCACCACAAGAATGTACAGATGGAAAACATTGTGGTACCCCACCACCACAAGAATGCACTGATGGGCTGCACTGTGGTACACCACCACCACAAGAATGTACAGATGGAGAACATTGTGGAACACCACCGCCACAAGAATGTACAGATGGGTTGCACTGTGGTACACCACCACCACAAGAATGTACAGCTGGAAACCATTGTGGAACACCACCGCCTCAAGAACAGGGTAATAATGAATCCCAGTCCACAGCTCAGCCGCCACCATCATCAGAACAACAAGTACCATCATCAGCTTCAGATCAGAACACCACAGTTTCTACTCATGATGCCCCTCCATCACTGCAGCCAGTCATGTTGTCACCTCAGCCCTTAGTAGTACAAGCTGATAATCAGTATGTAAATGTCTCCCAACCACCAGTATTATTACCATCACATTCCACCGGTTCTGCTACACAGGAGTCATCCGAAAAGTTAACAGCAGTCACATGTACTACTCCATCCATTCAATGTGTAGCAAGTTTAGAAAATGGACAGCAACCAACAGCTGTGAGTGACAGCAATGTTGCAGATGACATGGACGTTGAATCAGCGGAACAGCCACTTACCAGTAAAACTGTTTCTTCTCAGAGCCCTGTTACTGTGGTGAAAGGACAGAGTCCTTCAGATTTTAATAATTCTGATAGAAAAAGTCCTTCAGAACTAGGTACAAGCCACCAGGAGGTACAAACTACCAGTACTGTAGTAACAACAGTTGCAGCACCTAGTCATCATTCTGGAATAACACCTGGCATTTGTCAACCAAGTGAGCAAGTTCAAAGTTTACAGCAGGATGAAGAAAAAATGCATGAGTCTAGTGCTAAGCCTGCTGTGCAAGTTCAAGAGCCAGAATGTATCCAAACTGAATCAGTTGTTTCTCAAGCACTACAAGCAGATGTTAAAGACAGGCCCAAGCCACTAACACAAGTTATAGAAGCAGTTCCTTCTCTAGTCAATTCTGAAATGTTGGAGAAAAGTATCCCTAGTCAACCACTTACAGATATAGTTCCAGTGAAAACAGATGCTACTGCTGCCCTGCAGCAGCAGAATGAGAGTTTGACAAAAGAAACACCTGCTGTTCCAGATCCTTCTAGTCATTTGCAAACTGTTGCTAAACCTCATTTGGACGCTAGTGAGACTCAAAGTTCTGCTACCACAAATGAAGTTAAAGTTGATCAGCAACAAGTAGACACTATGGTTCAGTGTAAGGCACCAGTTGCTACCTCTGAAGAACAAGTTCTCATAAGTGTTGGTCAGCCAGTTCATGTTGATACTAGTCAACAAGCTAGTGCAAGTGATAGCGACAGTGTGAATGTCAGTGCAGTAAAGCCAGTTCCTTCTTCAGCTGAAATTAAAGATACCTCTAAACTGCCAGCAGTATCAGAGATCAAACAAGAAGAACAAACCACTCCCACTGTTTCTGGCATGTCTGCCCATCATCTGACATCGGTTCCAAGGCCAAGACATTTTGGAGCAGTTGGGAACATTGAAGATGTAAGGCACCAAATGTATCCAGGCCAAATGCCTGGCAGGCCTCCTTATCCAGGCTTTGTTCCAGGCAGACATCCTGGCCAACCTCAGGATTTCAGACAAGGCTATCCTCCTGTTAGTCAACCTACTGGTCACCCAAGACAGCCACAACCTGCACATTTCCATGAGTCACAGTTGCATTTCATGCAACAGATGTATCATCAACAACTTGCACAGGGACAAAGACCTCGGGCTGCTCATCAGTCTGGACAGCCGCCATACCCAGGTCCTCAAATGTACAGAGGTCCAATGCCAGGTCAGCCAGGATTCCCTCAACATTTCTATCAGCAACATCCAAACCTGATTGGTCAGCGGCAACAGCATCCAAATTCATTACAAGCTGGTGCAGTACCAGATCATAGTCCCGATAATGACAGCAAGTTATCAGCACCCAAAGACCCAAATCTTCAGAGATTACCAGTACCACAACCTGCTGCTCCTGGACAGATAAGACATCTTGATCCAAACATACTAGAACCAGGACACAGGCATTTGGCTCCTCAAGAGTATGCAGTAAGACCTTCTGGACCTGCTAATTCAACAGAACATAGTGTTAGACAGCCTTCTCCAGGGGTGTTCTCAGAACAGGGAATAAAGCATGCAGCTCCAGGTCCAGCATCAGAACATGCTATAAGGCATTCTGGTCCAACTGTTACTTCTGAACATGCCGGCAGCCATCTTTCCCCAGGTATTGCAGCAGAAAATGCACCTAAACATCCATTACCAGGTGCTGAGCATGATGGAGGGTACCCTGTACAGGGTGTGGCTACAGAAGCTACTAGCAGACATCCAGCCTCAACAGTTGCTGCAGAACATCCTGTCAGATATCCTATTCTTGGTATAGAACATCCTGAGCGATACCCACATCCTGGTATTCCTTCGGAACATTCGATGAGGTATCCACGCCCAGGTATTGCTTCAATACCTACAGGAAGACCACCAGGACCATGGGCTCACACAGCAGTTAGACTCAGATATACAGGACCAGGAACAGTCGGGGAAGCATCAGTAAGACATCCTGGTATTTCTTCAGAAGCTACAGTCAGACAGCCAACACCTGGCATTGCTTCAGAGTCAACTGTTAGACCCCAAGTTCCAGTTGTTGTCTCAGAACCTGCAGTAAAGCATCCCAGTACAACATTGGCATTAGATTCTGCAGTTAAACATTCCATTCCTGCAACAGTTTCAGAACAAGTTGAAAAATCTCAACCTGGTACTAAGTCCATAGAGATTCCCACTATTATACCTCAGGCTGTTGTGAAAGAGGAGCCAATGGACTATCAACATGCATCTTGTGCATCAGCTGCTAATAGAAAGGGTACACCTGATTCACAGATTTCTTCTCATCAAAGTCAGCAGAATATTGCAAAGTCTGATAAGGAAGTTCCAACATCTTCTACGTCGGGAACAAGCATTCAACAAAAAACTCAACATAAATCACACAATGGGGAACTGGATTCATCTAGATTGCCTACATTTATAGCATCTGCAAGGGCTGAGTCATCCATTCCTATAGCACACATTAAGTCAGAAATAGACACATCAGAAACATCAGCATCAGCACCACAGTCTGCTTCAGGTACATTACCAGCTCCGTTGAACACATCTTCAGTAGTTTCCCAACCACAAGAGCCAACATCTACAAGTTTTACCAATGTATCTAACACTGATCATCATGTTTCACCAGTTCCACGACCACTGTCAGGCCACAGACAGTCACCCGGCCAAAGCCAAGGTCAGGTACCAGACACAATGATGCAGTCAACTTCAGAACTCACCCTGCCATCTGTCTCTGCAACGTTTGCTGCTGCGGGTATGATGAGATATGGGGAAGGCATGCATCCTGCACTGCCGCCGTATGGTCAGGGTCACTATCGTCTTCATCCTTCCATGCCTTTATCTACTCATGGTCCAGGATTTTCCTCTGTGTCATCCATAGTACAGTCTGTCTCATCAGTGTCATTCCCAGGTCTCAGTGGCACATCAGCCCAACATCATGTTCCATCATCAGTTCCTCCAGCGGAAGTATCACTCCCACCATCTACCGGAATCTCATCAGAAGCTGTATCATCAGTAGGAGCCTCAGCTTCTACCCAAACACCAGTTCATCATAAAGCTGGTCCTCATCCTGGAATGGTCCCTGGACAGCCTGTTTCAAGTGCTGCAACAACTGAACAGGTTACAACTGAGGCAAGACCTCCTAGTGCAGGATCTTCTTTACCAACAAACCAGCCTCCTAGACCAGGCCATCCGCCCCCAGATATACAGGGAGCACCTGGTGCCCCTGGTTTACCAGGACCTCATGGGCCTAGGATGCCTGTACCTCACTCTGCATCTCAGCAGCCAGTCTCACAGCCTGGACATGTTCCTAGACCTCGAGGGCCGAGACAGTCACAACAGCATGCAAATCAAGGTGCAATGTCTAGGTATCCCAGGATTCCAAGTAATCTGCCACCTCATCTGGCTGGAATGTTGAACAATATGAGAGGTCCAATGCCACCAAGGCATATGTTTCAGCAGGAGAGACACCCAGGCATGCCACACATGGGCCCTATGAGGTTTCCACAAGGTAGTCAAGTTATGCATCCTATGGGTCCAGCAGGGTACAGAATGCCAGTGTCTCAGGATGGTTCTCAGATGCCAATGACATCAGTTGGACAAATGCAGGTGCCTGCAGGAGCAGCTAGACATCCAGGAATGATGCCCCAAGGAATGGTTATGAGACCAGGTATGAGAATGGTGGGTCCAGGAGGGCCAATGATGGGGCCACATCCTATGCAGCCACCTCATCCAGGGCCATTGTCCCCAACTGGTCATCCAGGAGCACCTCCACCACACATGCATCAACGAATGGTTCAGCCGGCAACAGCTGCAGGACCCTTAATGGGGCCACCAGGAATGCCCCAACCTTCAGGGCACCCATCTCCAAAGGAGTCGCAGCAGTCACCGACTCAAGCTATGACACCTAGACCACCCACCCCTGGGTCCATGCCGTCCACGCCATCACCCACATCTTTTCACCCAGGCATGATGCCAGCAACCAGTGGAGCACCATCAATGGCACCAGGCTTACCTGGAGAAATGCATCCTAGACACAGATTCCCTGGGCAACGAATGCCAATGAGAATGCCTTTTGATGGAAGAATGCCGTTTGATCCCAACATGCACATGGCCCCGAGACTTGGTATGGAAGGGATTCAGAGACCTCCAGGATTCCCGCCGGACTTCCATGCCCAAGGATTTCCCCAGATTAGACCAGGGCAGCAAGAGACTCCCCAGTCCCCATCGGGACCCTTTGAGGACCCAATGAAGAGAATGGTTGCGGGTAAACCAGGTCCATCACCAACCCCACCACAGCCGGGCTCGAAGAGTGCTACACCGCCTGTGGGTTCGGAGACAACGTCTGCAAGCACTACCCCACCCAGTCCATTAGTGAACATCAAACAGGAGCAGAATATAGGTATGTTATTAAACCTTTAATTAACCTTTAAATTAATTAACCTTTTACCCCAGGGTTTATGAAATGGACTCTTCCATTGTTGAATATAGCTTTGTCCAAAATTTGAGTCAAAATCATTCTTAACTTTTGTCCTGTGCTAAAGAAGAAAATCCCTACCTTCGCAAACTGTGTAGATCCAGATCAGATGGCTTCTGAAGAAGCCATCTGATCAGGACCTACACTGTTTGCCATTCAGTTTGTGAATTTGAATAACTACATTGTATCAAGTAATTTGATTGGTTGATAGTCAGAAATGGGTGTGGCATATTGATTAATTCACAGAATAGCAAAATGGTGTAGATTCTGACTGGACTGCTGTTGCATTTGAATCTACACTGTTTGCATATGTATATGCATCAGTCTGCCTGCAGGGTTGAAAGGGTTATTAACAAAATGGCAAAACTTTTAAGGGGAATGGATTCACCTTCAGGGGAGGCAACTTCTGAAAAAAAGTACTTTTGTCTCCCATGTCAATAGGGGTCAACTCTTAAAGGAAAGAATTTGCTCCTGAGGAGCAAATTCTTTCCTTTAAGAGTAGATCCCTTTTTCAGTGGGACAGGGCTTATACAAAGTGAACAGGAAGTCCCGAAAGTTGTCTCCCTTTGAAAAATGGCAGGAAAATCTGCCAGGTGTTCCCATTCCCTTTAAATTACTGAGGTTGCAGTTTGGCAACATTCCTTCATGGAGATTGATTTTGAAATTTTTTTTTATCATATGACTTCGCGTCTGAGAGTGTAATAACACCATGTAATAAATTCCATAATCCACTGATGGATTAAATACGCAAATTAGTTAGATACGCTCCATAACGTTACATGTACCACATCCTAAAAGATGTCGCATTTACTAAAGGCTGAATATTGACATTTTTATAAAACAGTCATGAATAAAATGCATTTTAAATGTCATATGATATTAGAATCCTGCATTCGTACTCATGTATTACCAATTTATTAAATTCATTGAGGAAAAGCCTCACATTTTATCCCTTTTCCTCAACTTGTTTAATAAATTCAATAATACAGGAACACTCATGTAAGATCTTCTATTTATTCAACCACAATTTATTAAACTCGTTGAAAAAAAGGGATAACATGCTCAGCACAGCCTCGCATTTTATCCCTTTTCCTCAGATCGATAAATTCAATAACACATGAACTCTCAAGAAAGATCCTCTATCTATGATCATTCTCCCTTCCGATGATCTAAGAAGGGCATATGTCAGTTTCTTGCTAAAGAATGTGCACTGTACTGGTTAACAGCTTATGTATAAGCCTGCCCAGGAAAAGAGCGGTTAGGTTAACAGACTTGCTCAGTATGACCTTAATAGTGATGACTGGGCAGTTAAACTCCAAACAAAACAAATCATGACCATTTCTTATAAAATGACATCTTGTGTGAGGTCCTTCTACATCGCAAAAGATAAGGTGCCTATTTTGTGATAACTGAAGGATAGTTTTTGTCAGTTCTCCATAAAAACCTATGTTGTGGGTATTCATTAGAACCGCCTCGATGAGGCGGTTCTAATGAATACCCACAACATAGGTTTCTGTGCAGAAATTATCCTTCAATTATCGCAAAGTAAGCACCTTAACTGTTGCTATGCGCCGGCTTCATGTAATGTTTGAAGTAAGAAATCATTCCCGAACAATAAACGAGACCCCCGCCCATCAGGGCTTGAAGAAATAGATGTGCTGCATGAAGCTTCCATGCAGAGCTGAAACCCGACCACACACGAGTACTGGTCAACCGCATAGAGGATCTATGCCTGCCCAGGCAAAGCGGTGTGAGTCTGACAGTCCATGCTTAAAAACCCTATTGGTTTCATTGGGTGACAGGGCTTGAGATGTCATTTCATCTCAGTGTCGGGTAAAAGTCCCACAAAATTAGAAGCAACATATCCAAAATGACCTGTACAGTGTTGACGGGGACTGAAACCTGAAATCAAACAAAACAGCACTGGTGGGTCTATTGTTGCTGGGAAATTGGTCTTGAACCTTGGCTAGGGCCCTGAAATTCCTGTAGTAAACCCTGATCAGACCTTGCAGTCTGCGGCATCTATATTTAGAAGCCACAGATCGCAATCTGCGGGGTCTGATCTGAGTCTACACTGTTTTACCAATATCCCAATTTGGGACACTAGCATACATGGGTTAACCAATTCAGTAACGAAAAATTCATCTGACATTTGTATGTCCTTTACTTTCATTTCTTGTTTGTGCACTGTTTTATCTTTACTGGTCACACAGACATCCATTATGAAAACACGCCTACACAAATACATTGTAAAAATTACCCCCTAAAAAACGAAAATTTTAAGATAAAAAGTTGTGATATTTTTCTTATTTCTGCTCAAAATATAGATCGTTGGTACTCGTTAGAACCGCCTCATCGAGGAGCTCCTAACGCGTACATACAGTCAATATTTTACAGCAGAAATAAGAAAAATAAGGTTTACCCCTGTAAACTCCAGTTTTACTATATAAAAGTGGGGTTCAAGGGGGTCAAAATTATATAGGCGTGTTTTCCTGAGGGGCCAGTTGTTCAAAGCATTATACGCTTAACGAGCTTGTTAATGGTCATATTGTTAAGTGTTGTAGCAAGTACAATATCTATAATTTAGTTATTTTCGTTGAAAGCTACTCACATTTTTTTTTTCAGCAAAAATATTAGCATACACTGCAACCTCGTTATAACGCGGGTGGTGGGGTCCAAGAACCCCAACCGCGTTATTGGTGATCACGGCGTTATAAATTTGGGGGCACCGGCAAGCCCAGATCAGACACCTCAGAAAGACGCCGCAGACATCTGATTTGGATTTACACTGTTTGATGATTTATAACGGTTCAATTATGACACTATTGTTAATCCCTGTCATATAATTGCCACCCTGCGATGCATGTCGATAAGGTGTGAAAATATGGTCAAGTTATGTCTCTAATTTGCGTTTATTCCCCGATCATAAAATTTAATCCGCAATCAATGTGAAAATTATTTAATTGCTCCTAAGACGAGCTGCTACGGCTATTCTACTATCTCGTGAATGATTATGTTTTGGCGCCAAATAGCAGACGCTTGGCGAAAAAAGTTGGAGAAAAATTCGTGTTAACACATCTGTATGCTGTTGTTGGTTATTGACACGGAGCTTACAGAAAGCATTATTTTCCACAACCGTTTTGCTATCGAGAATTTTTTTACCGTTTCCAAACAATTAATGAAAGAGATACGCCCCATTAAGATAAAACAATAGACACATGTGGGGTTGCTGGGGTCCGATGACGTCATTTACCGATCGCGTGCAGAAAAAACTGTAGCGGTGGTTTCATCTCATTGATTCGCGCCCGTCAATTTCGGACGCTCGGTAAAAATCGGCCGATTCGCCCCAGTCAATTTCGGATGCGCGGAAGTTCTATGCGCCGGATTCAAGTGTGCGGGTTGTCAAAGATCTATTTCAGCTAATCGGCCGATTCGCCCTTGTCAGTTTCGGACGCTGGAAACAAATCGGCCGGTTCGCCCCAGTAAATTTCGGATGCGCGGAAGCTCTACTATGCCACGGATTCAAGTCTGCGGCTTGTCGCAAATCTATTTCAGCGAATCGGCTGATTCGCCCCCGTCACTTTCGGACGCTCGAAAAAATCTGCCGGTTCGCCCCAGTCAATTTCGGACGCGCGGAATCTCGCCCGACGGAAAAAAATCGGGAGCCATGGAACAACCGCGTTATACTGATTTCCGCGCTTAAACGATCAGCGCTATAACGAGGTTGCAGTGTATTTGCCATATTAATTGATCAAAGGTTTTACTAATTGTTAACTAATGACGTTAGTTTTGAACAACTGGGCCCAGCAGTATAACTGACCCTGTATATATAGCTTTGTGTTGATTTATAAACAGTCACCCAAAAACTTTCCTGAAAATTGTATTGGACTTCTTTCAGATCCTGCCTTTGGATTGGATCCAAGCTTGGCCAGTCAGAATGCTCTCCTGAAGAAGTTACTGGCCAAGAGCAACGCTAATGCCCAGGCTGCTGTTGCTGCTATGTCAGGACAGAGTACACCCCAGTCAACTGACCAATCAGAGGTGAGGACTTTCGAATTCCATTGGATAATTGGGGCTGTCTAAAATGGACTTCTTGTTCTTGCAAGTGGGACAAGTCAGTTTCTTATTGAAGGTCATTTTTCAGCAGTTGCTAATTTGAATAAAGTTGGTATAGATGGCACCCTGCATTCTGTGGCTTCTGATCTGGATCTAGACTGTGCAAAAGTCCATTTTATGCAAAAAAAAAATGCATTAACCCAGTAGAAACTGGCAAACAATGCAGGCCCAGATTAGATGCTGCAGAATGCGGCGTCTAATCTGGGCCTTCAGTGTTTGCAGTTAGTTGGGCCATTTTCTAGTCAATTTCTGAAGTGAACCGGACACTCCTAAATTTTGATATGGACTCCTGCTATATATAAGGCAGAAGATTCCATTTGCTATAGAATAGGTGAGGCTGTTGAGCTAAACAAAAAATGTAAATCCTTATGGGACTGCTTTCCATTGCATCTGATCGGGGAGCAAACTGATCGCAAAAGTCAGTTCAGACAGCACTGATAGTTTTATCAACTTAAAAGGTCAGACTTGTTGTCTCTGTTCATAGAGAATACCAGGTTTGTGTCTTTCGATATCAAGTTTATAAGGCAAGGCATCGAGAATGCTTGTAGAATCACGAGGTTTGCCGAACGGTTTACATGCATTCTCGAAGCCGAGCCTGATAAACTTAATATCAAATGACACAAATATGGTATTCTGTTTATCAGTTAATCCCCTTGTACACTCTTACATTTTTGCCAATTTTTTTTCCAGCAGTCCAGTTGAAGTGCAATGTCACAACCTGATAAAAGCTCACTTGTCCTGAGATAGCATATCTTTATCAGTCAAGGTGTTACAATGTAATTAATATAGGGGCCACCTGATACACATTGAATATTCAGACAACTCTTTTATATCCCCTTTTCAGTATAGATCTAGTCCTGTTGATACAGAATATGTACTACCTTTTGGAAACAGTGAAGATGCAGATCATTGTTTACATTACAGGACAATAGTTAACCCATAAGACGCCAATCACGACAATTGTCTTCTTTGTCATCTGCCGGTTACTTCAAAACTCATTTTTGCAAACAGTGTGGACCCAGATCAGACTGCTCCTCTAGGAGCAGTCTGATCTGGGTCCACACTGTTTGCCTGTATGCAAAAATAGCAGACACCATTTTCAGATGCAGTTTTTCATGGCATTTTAAGGGTTAAAGTAATGTATGTAGCGAATTCTTTCCATTGAGAATAGACCCTTTATTGAAGGGGCTTGGCAAACCTTAGAAGAAGTCGGATGTTACAGAAGTAGAAGTTGTAGTTGTTGCTGGAAAGGTTAAGTACTGTAATGATCAGAAGTATTGGGACAGACAGGCCTAAGCAAACAGTGCACACCAAGATCAGACTGCTCCAGAAGGAGCAGTCTGATCTGGGTCTACACTGTTTCCATTCTGTCTACACCTTTTGGACTCCTTGCTGGATCATGAAACAAATTTGTTAAAATTTTAGGAGAATTACAGTAAGATTTCAGGGTGTGCGAATTTTTAGGATTTTTTCAGTACATGTTATTACTTTCTTTTGTTTCAGGATTCTAATGACTTCAGTAACATTCAGTTGACGCCAGAACAACAGAGACAATTGGAACTGATCGAAAAAATGCCACTGTTGAAGGAAACCCATCCTGGTGAGGCCAGCTTCATGGCAGCGGACTCTGGCGATCCTGATTTAGGTCAGTATAACGATCCTGATTTAGATCAGTAAAATGATCCTGATTTAGATCAGTAAAATGATCCTGATTTAGGTCAGTTAAATGATTGTAAAATGATCCTGATTTAGGTCAGTAAAATGATCCTGATTTAGATCAGTAAAATGATCCTGTTTTAGATTAGTAAAACGATTCTGATTTAGGTCAGTAAAAGACACGCCAACCTCTTTATAACATTAAGATCTGGGATCCAAAGCAAATACAATTTTGTTAAACAGTTAGGTTTATATCCACACAAAAAATGTACAGATTATATAGAAAAATGACCATTTATGGTCATTTTATAGACAAATGTCATTTTTATCCCCCGACCGAATAGGTTCGGGGGAAATAGCGATCAGCCTGGCGTCCGTCCGTCCGTCCGTCTGTCCGTCCGTCCGTCCGTCCGTAGACGCAACCTTGTGATGGCCATAACTCCTATACCCTTTGAGATTCATTGATGGTTCTTGGCACAATTGTTCACAAGGCCGAGACGGCGTGTCATGCGCAAGAACCAGAACTCTGGATGCCATACTTTTTTAGTTATCTCCCCTTTTAATAAAATAGAATGACTACTTTGTGATGGCCATAACTCCAATACCCTTTGAGATATATTGATGGTACCTGGCACAGTTGTTCACAAGGCTAAGACGGCGTGTCATGCACAAGAACCACAACTCTGGTTGCCATGGTTTTGGAGTTATCTCCCCTTCCAATAAAATAGAGTGACAACCTTGTGATGGCCATAATTCCAATACCCTTTAAAATATATTGATGATACCTGGCACAGTTGTTCACAAGGCCGAGACAGTGTGTCATGCACAAGAACCACAACTCTGGGTGCCGTGTTTTTTTAGTTATCTCCCCTTCCAATAATATAGAATCACTACCTTGTGATGGCCACATCTCCAACACTCTTTGAGATATATTGATGATACTTGGTACAGTTGTACATGAGGTTAAGCAGGTGTGTCACGTGCAAGAACCACAACTCTGGATGCCCTGTTTTTTTAATTATCTCCCCTGACAATATAACCTTGTGATGGCCATAACTCAAATACCCTTTGAGATATATTGATGGTACTTGGCACAATTGTATACAACGTTGAGACGGCGCTTCATGCCTAAGAACCACAACTCTGGGTGCTATGATATTTGAGTTATCTCCCCTTCCAATATAACAGTATGACAACCTTGTGACCACCGTACCTCCAATACCCTTTGAGACATATTGGTGGTACTTGATGCAGATGTACATGAGGTTAAGCAGGTGTGTCATGCTCAAGAATTACAATTCTGGGTGTTCTGGTTTTTTAGTTATCTCCCCTGGCAATATAACGTAGTGATGGCCATAACTCCAACTCCCTTTGAGATATATTGAAGGAACTTGGCACAATTGTATACAAGGTACAGAAGGGATGTCATGTGCAAGAACCACAACTGTTGTTGCTGTGGTATTTGAGTTATCTACCCTTCCAATATAACAGTATGACCAGCTTGTGATCACTATATCTCCAATACCTTTTGAGACATATTGATGGTACTTTGTGCAGAAATACATGAGCTTAAGCAGGCATGTCATGCGCAAGAACCACATTTCTGAGTGCCCTGGTTTTTTAGTTATCTCCCCTGACAGTATAATCTTGCGATGGCCATAACTGCAATACTTTTGTGATATGTGGTTTAATTCTGGTGCACTTTCTATTGGTGAACAATCTTCTGAAGGCCATATTGGCTTTTGGTCGGGGGATTTGCCATCTCTTCCGATGGCTATTTTTATAGGATCTATACATTTTTGGGATCTTTCTTTAAACCCTGTTGATAGCTTAGTGGTTAGCACATTCAACTTATGATCAAGAGGTTGTGGGTTTGAATCTGGCCACCAGAGGCGTGGTGTGTCCTTGAGCAAGACACATTATGACAATGCCCCACTTGACACAGGTGTAAATGGGTAGCAGTGGTGTAAAAGTCACTGCCTCTCTCTCCCTCTCATGATAACATGCTACTCACTTGTATAAATTCTGATGTTTTCAACACACTCGATGAAATACTTTCAGTATTCATCTCAAAAAAGTAAATATTCTCTTTTTACAAAATTTGGTACTTTGAAGAAAAATTAAATGAATTACAAGAGAATTCCGCCATTTAAGACCACCTAAAATTAAGGCTAGTTCTGCTGTAAAAAGATTATTTAGTAGGTTGCAGTGATTCTGTCTATGGGTTTTCTGCATACAGAGACCACTTTGGGAATGTTCAAAAGTGGTCTAAAAGACCACTTTTGAACAGTCCCAGAGGGGGAATGTTCAAAAGTGGTCTAAAGACCACTTTTAAACAGTCCCAGAGGTTGTCTTAATAGAGGAATTTTACTCTATGTCAGCCCCGGCCTATCGGGGCTTGAAGAAATAGATGGGCTGCATGATGCTTCCAGGCAGAGCTGAAACCGACCCGCACACGAGTACTGGTAAACAGCTTAGAGGATCTAAGCCTGCCCAGGCAAAGCGCTGCGAGTCGGACCGTCCATACTCATAAACCCTATTGGTTTCATTGGGCGACAGGGCTTAAGATGTCATTTCCTCCCAATGTTGGGTAAAAGTCCCACAAAATTGGAAGCAACATCTCCAAAATGACCTTTACAGTGTTGACGGGACGTTAAACCTCAAATCAAACAAACAAATTTACTCTTATGTACACAGACACCAATCACAACCTCTAGTTAACTGCCGCAATACAACCACAGAGTCCAAAATTATGATGTCCGATGTTTTTCTGTTGCTTAAGGGGAATGGGAACACCTAGCACATTTTTCGGCCATTTTTTAAAGGGAGACAACTTTAGGGACTTCCTGTTCACTTTTCAAGAGGCTCAGTCCCACCAAAAAGGGGGTCTACTCTTAAAGGAAAGAATTGGCTCCTCGGGAGCAAATTCTTTCCTTTAAGTGGTGACCCTATTTAGAAGCCTCCATGTTGTAGTGGCTACGCTACTCGCCTTGTAAACCAGGGATCGCAGGATCGATCCCGGGCTTCTCCAGACTTTCCGTTTAGTGTTTAAACCGAGGTCCTGTCTCCATATGACCTTAGTTGTTGGTGGGACATAAAACTCGAACTCACTCACTTGACCCCTATTGAAATGGGAGACAAAAATACTTTTGCAGGAGTTGCCTCCCCTGAAGGTGTTCCCATTCCCCTTAACAAGATGTGGTTCAACTACATCACAGCCTCTTTACAGTACCATTGTTTGGCTCTAAGCAAGAAACCTTGTTAGTTAGACAACCAAATTACATTCAAAACAAAAAAATGTATGGATTAAATAGAAAAATTACCATTTATGAAATGATTATTTTTCTACATAACTACCGTATTCGCCCTAATTACCGCACATGCTCCTATAAGCGCACACCAAAGCTATTTTTGAAAAGGAAATGCATAAGCGCACACTTTACAGTAACCTCCCCATGGAAGCTCTCACATTAACTCTATAAAAACTTACCATTATTTCTTCAACAGTGAAGGCAATGCTTTAGTATCCTTTTCCGTCCCATTAAATATCAGTATGCATCATCTCGGAAGCTATTGTTTTCGCATCGAGTGTGTTTTAATTAGGTAGACTTTTCACTGTGATTTTTTGACACAATTTTGAAAAAACTAAGCCCACGGTGCGGTAATTAGGGCGAATACGGTATACATTCTTGGATCCATCTTTAAAGTAGTGTTATAGCCAAAACCATGCTATAATAAATAGTGTTATAATGTGGCTGATGTGTACATTATGCAGGCTGCTGTTATGTTTTTACAGAAGCAAAACGTATGGAATTCGAACGGCGTCGAAAAGAGATGGATGAATTACGAAAACAAAAGAAAGTCAAAGATGGCCCACCAAGGAAAAGGAAAAAGAAAAACCAAGTTGAAGGTCAGATGATTCCAGGTCAACTTCCAGGTCAAGGTCTTTCCCCTGGCATTGACCCTATGGCCCTGGCACCTGGTGACAAAGGGCAGCAGGTGGACATGGGTCCATCTCCAGAGAAGGTGGTGAAGAAACGGATGAGAAAGACCAAGAAAGAAAAACTTATGATGGAAGAAGGGAACTTGGATGGAGCCTTTGACTTATTTTTGCAACAGTTGAAGCAGTTGCCACCTGTCCCACTGATGGAGCCACTCGTGAGCCACATGTACGCCATCTGTTCCTTACCAGGGATGTCGGGGACCACAAATAGTAAGTTAGTTTAACTTTTATCCTGCTGTTCACGACAAACCCTGCCTTTTGCCAACAGTGTAGATCCAGATCAGATGGCTTCTTCAGAAGCCATCTGATCAGGATCTACACTGTTTCAATCCAGATCAGATGGCTTCTTCAGAAGCATCTGATCAGGATCTACAGTTTGACATTCATTTTGTGAATTTGTAGAAATAAATTACATCAAGTAATCTGATTGGTTCAAAGTCAGAAATGGGTGTGGCTAATTTAATTATGCAGCAGAATAAGGGTTAAGAAATAGATCAGCTCTAGCAGTGAATTGTTCAGTAATAAATCACTGTTTGGAGGCCAGTTGTGAAGTAGATGGGATCACAAGCCGTAGCATAGTTATTTGTCTACAGTAGAACTTCGATGGCTCGAACACTGATGGCTCGTTTACCAAGGATGCGTCAAACCCATTCTTGAGTCCCTAGTTTAATCCTCTACATAAGAAATAGTAGGGGATAATTAAGGAGGTTTTTGTCTTTTATCTTGCAAATGTATGCTGTGTGTACTCATTAGAATTGCCTCATCGCGCTGTGTGTACTCTTTAGAATCGCCTCGATGAGTATACACAGCATACATTTTCATTATAGAACATCGAAAAGATGTCTAAAAGTTTTTAATCTTGTTACGCCTCCTGACAGTAAAACCTCAGTGGCTCGAACTACCCCTGTCTCGAACAGATTATCGAGGTCCCAAAGGTGTTCGAGCCATCGAAGTTCGACTGTACTTAAAAGTGACCAACAAACTAATTTGTTACTCAATAAATTACTGCTAGAGCCTATTACTAAAAGTCAACAAAAATTTGGTTGTTTCTTACAACCTTTCGCCATTGTTAAAAAACTTTTGAGGGCTTTTCATATCATGCGCTTACCCCAGTGATTTAATGCAGAATAAATCACAGTTCCTTTCCATTGCATATGTAGGCACTGTGTGATAGAAGTTCTAATAAATGTCCCCCCCCCCCCCCCCCCCCCAAAAAAAAAAAAAAGTAGCCGCTTGGAAGTAAGGAATGCACCACAGAAGAGAAAATTAAGAATGAAGCATTCAAGTTTGTCAGGGCCAGACTAGCTGGTTTCAGTCAATTAGACTTCATCAGTGACCCTAAAATATATTTTGAAATTCCACAATGGAATTAATGATCCTAAAGGGCTAGAAAATATAATATACACTATTATGAAGGGCGGGGAGTCTTTTTTTAGCCACCACTGTCTTGTAATGTGAGATTTGATCATTATCCTGCAGAACACGATAACCTCTACCTTTTCAAAAAGTGTAGATCCAGATCAGATTGGAAGCCATCTGATCAGGATCTACACTGTTTATTGATAATTTCTCGAATTTGAATGAAACATCATATCAAGTATTTTGATTGGTTGAGAATCAGAAATGGGTGTGACAAAATTAATTTATTCAGCAGGTTAGTGGATACACCTAACATATTTTCCACTATTGAGGCGATTCTAACAAATATCTGCAACATTTGTTAACAACATTTGTTTCTTCGAGTAACTTAGGGAAAATGATGATTTATTACCTTTTATACTGTACCGGCCCCGATAGCTCAGTTGGTAGAGTGTCCGCTCCGGGGAACGGGAGGTCACGGGTTTGATCCCTGGCCACGACATACCAAAGTCGTTAAAAATGGTACTAGCTGCTCGCTTGGCACTCAGATTTCGGGGTAGAGCTAGGACTGGTCGACCCAGTGTCAGGATAATGTGACTGGGTGTGGTATCATGTAATGTGTCTGGGACATGATACTTTAGTGAGGCAGCACTATAAAAGTGAGCATTGAGCTCCCTGTAGCAACCAGACGCCGTCGTGATATGACTGAAAAATTGTTGAAAGCGACGTTAAACCCGAATTCACACACACACCTTTTATACTACCCATTATTGGGATTCCTTATAGTGGCAAATTCTGTTTGTTTGTTTGATTTGAGGTTTAACGTCCCCCTCAACACTGTAAAGGTCATTTTGGAGACGTTGCTTCCAATTTTGTGGGACTTTTACCCGACATTGAGATGAAATGACATCTCAAGCCCTGTCACCCAATGAAACCAATAGAGTTTATTAGCATGGACGGTCCGCCTTGCACCGCGGTTCCTGGACAGGCTTAGATCCTCTAAGTGGTTTACCAGTACTAGTGTACGGGCCAGATTCAGCTATGCGTGGAAGCATCATGCAGCCCATATATTTCTTCAAGCCCCTAAATGTTATGAAACATACAGTCAGCCCTCTTTATACCGACATTCGTTATAACGGCAAAACTCGTTATAACGGCAATTTCAATTGAATGACTACTTAGCTAAAGGCTTAGCTTCACTTCCGAGCGGCATGAGCTTCCCTCGGGTTTGAAATGCACAAATCGAGTCCATAGTCATGAAAGAGTCTTGTAATCTAATACTCCAAGAAACAAATGTTATAGATATTTGTTAGAATCGCCTCACCGAGACGATTCTAACAAATGTCTACAACATCTGTTTCTTGGAGTTATGATGGGGAAAAGGCCTATCATACTCCTGACTGGGATTCTTTATAACGGCAAATTCTTTATAATGGCACAATAATAGGGAACAAGTACTGTCTTTATAATGAGGGTCCTCTGTACTGTCGTTATAACGAGGGGTCTCAGTATTCTTAAAATGTTTGGTTTTATTTCTAGCTGAGAATCAGGGACATGGTTCCTTTGGCAAGGTTAAGTTGGAGGGGGAACCAGATTACTATGGTGAGTCTGGAGGAAATTACGCCCCAGCTGTAGGACTGTCAAAGCCCAGAGACATCGCAGGGAGGCGGCAGCTGATCAGTGACAAACCAGATATATCAGGTGGGTATCCTAGGGGTGGTTGAGTGAGATGAACATGTCCAGCATTGTTCAGCACCAGGGCTTCCAAGCGATGTTATATTCCCCCACCAGCCGGCCTCGGTAGCTCAGTCGGATGCACATCTGACTGGTGATCAGGAGGACGCGGGTTCGATACCTGCTGGGGTCGGCAACATTCTTTCTTGGAGATGGATCATGAAATCTTTTCTATGGTCATTCTCTCCCTTACGCTGATTCAAGAAGGGCAGTTGTCAGTTTCTGGCAAAAGAATGTGCACTGTACTGGTCAACCACTTAGGTATAAGTCTGCCCAGGAAAAGTGTGGATAGGCAAACTGATCAGCTGAAAAATGACCGAAATAGTGTTGGCTGGGCTGTTAAGCTCCAATACAAACAAACAAGGGGGACATACTGTTTTTGCTGCAGATGTTTCAGTTGGCATCTTTGTAGCCTTCTTGAAGCACTGTACCTCTTGAACCAATGGATGAATTCAGAACAATTTTGCCTGGTTACAACACTAGGATTAGGAAAAATAGTCATTAAGTTTTCATGGCCAAGGTCACAGGCTCCCGAAAACTGTCAATTTTGGTCAAAAAATGGCTTGTCTTCATGCTGTCTCAGGAATGAATGAATCACTAAATGTTGGACAAACTTGCTGCTATGTATCATTTCAACCTACCAAATCTTTGGTCAGCAGGGGTAGTTTGACCTATTGAGGGTTATTCAAAGCAACAGGTCATGAGGCATAAAAGGGATGGCTTAAGGATATCATGTGGCTCTTCTATGAAATAACATTATGCTGTGTGTACTCATTAAAATTGCCGGCATCAGTAGCTCAATCAGATGCAAGTCTGACTGGTGATCAGGAGGACGCAGGTTCGATACCTGCTGGGGTCGGCAACATTCTTTCGTGGAGATTGATCTTGAAATCTTTTCTACAGTCATTCTCTCCCTTCCGCTGATTCAAGAAGGGCAGTTTTCAGTTTCTGGACAAAGAATGTGCACTGTATTGGTTAACTGCTTAAGTATAAGCCTGCCCAGGAAAAGTGTGGATAGGTAAACTGACTGGCTCAAAAATGACCTAAATAGTGTTGACTGGGTTGTTAAACCCCAGTACAAACAAACAAATGTCCCCCTACAAAGGGACCTACTGTATTTGCTGTAGATGCTGTTTGAGGTGGCATCTTAGTAGATTTATGAAGAACTATACCTCTTGAACCAATGGATGAATTCAGAACAAACTTTCCAGGTTACATCATGAAATCACACCTATATAATTTTGACCCCCTTGAACCCCACTTTTTTTAATAGTAATACTGGGGTTTGCAGAGCTAAACTTTATTTTTCTTATTTCTGCTCTAAAATATAGAGTGTGGGTATTCGTTAGAACCGCCTCAATGAGGCGGTTTTTACGAGTACCCACATTATATTTTGAGCAGAGTGTGGGTATTCGTTAGAACCGCCTCGATGAGGCGGTTCTAACGAATACCCACATTCTATATTTTGAGCAGAAATAAGAAAAATATCAATTTTTCATCTTAAATCGATCCTACGATTCCTGGTTTACAAGGCGAGTAGAGTAACCACTACACCATGGAGGCTTCTTTGAATCAGTGGAAGGGAGGGAATGACCATAGAAAAGATTCCATGATCAATCCCCACGAAAGAATGTTGCCGACCCCGGCAGGTATCGAACCTGCATCCTCCTGATCACCAGTCAGACGCACATCCGACTGAGCTACCGAGGCCGGCAAATCGGCGAAGGTAAAAGAGACATCAGTTATTTGGAACTACAAATGTCATTAGTTAACGTATTGTTAAAACTTTGATCATTTAACCCTTTAGATGCCAAGAAAAACTACATCTGAAAATGTCGTCTGCTTATTCAGTCCGCTAAAATTTTTTTTTAAACTTTTTAAAATATTTTTGCACACAGGCAAACAGTGTGGACCCAAATCAGACTGCTCCTAGAGGAGCAGTCTGATTTGGGGCCGTCCTGTTTGCGAAAATGACTTTTAAAATAACCGGCAGACGACAAAGCAGACGACATTTGTCGTGATTGGAATTTTATAATGTTAATATGGCAAACATAATATTTTTGCTGAAAAAAAGTGTGAGCAGCTTTTGCAAATGCAAAGCTGCTGTTATTTTTTCAGCCAAAAATGCACTATATTAGATATTGTACTTGCTAGAACAGTTGACAGTTTGATCACTAACGAGCTCGTTAAGCTAACAATGCTTTGAACAACTGGCCCCAGTGCTTGAGCTATTGAAGTTTCTATTTATTTTATACGCTCTGTTTTATATTTGTAGATCAGCAACGTTATCTAATGATGATGGATAGTATCATGGACAGAACTGAAGGTCAAAGTTCAGCCTCCCCATTTGGCCTTGGTTCCCAGCTCCTGGGCATGCCTAAAGGGGCAGCTCCCACCCTCCCACCACCGCCTAGGGTCGAGCCAAGGGTGAATGTTCCAAAGTAAGTAGAAAACATGAAACCTAAAGCTCCTAAATATTTGGATAAATATATTTCAGCAAAAACAGGTCCAGGAGATCTGGTGGGATAAACAAGTCAACCTCTTTATAAGACTCTTGTCCTATATAAAATAAAATTCCGCTATTAAGACCACCTAAGAATTAAGAAAAAAAAACTGCTTCTAAAAACTTATTGAGAAGGTTTCAGTTATTCGTTCTTTGTGTTTTCTACACCAAGTGTCTCCTGATAAGAGACCACCTTTGGGACTGTTCAAAATTGGTCTTAAAGGCCACTTTTGAACAGTCACAAAGGTGGTCTTAATATAGGAATTTTACTCTAACCTATACCTTTCTGGAATTTGTCTTTTAATTGTGTTATAATGATCAGTGTTATAAAGAGGTGGTTTGTTTGTTTGAATTAACCCTTTTTGTACCAAATGGAATCTTCCTCCTTATATATAGCAGGAGTCCATTTCAAAATGTAGGGGTGTCAGGTTGTGTTTTCTTCAAAATTGATTTTGAAAATGACTGAACTTTTAGCAAACACTGGAGGCCCTGATCAGACGCCGCATTCTGCGTTCTGCGGTGTCTGATCTGGGCCTGTACTATTTTCCCGGTTACCCATTTTGGGGTTTCCGGTACAAAATGGGTTAAGGTTTCTCGTCCCCATCAACACTATTTAGGGTCAGTTTGGAGACATTGCTTCCATTTTTTTTTTACTTTTACTTGACACTGAGATAAACCTACCGCCCAAACAAACCAATAGTGTTTATATGTAGGGATGGTCCAACTCACACCATTTTGCCTGGGCAGGCTTAGACCTAAATCGGTTTACCAGTACTCATGTGTGTTTGGTTTCAGACCTGCATGGAAGCACCATAGAGCCAATATATTTTTCTCCAAGCCGCGATGGGTGGGGACCTTATAAAGAGGGTGTAGTGTATTTATTCTTGTGAGTGATTTGAATATTCATATGGTAATAAATTGGGCTGCAAGGTGCTTCCACACAGATCCGAAACTGACCACACCTGAGTACTGATAAACCACTTAGAAGGAGTAAGCCTGCCCAGGCAAAGTGGTGTGAGTCAGACTGTCCGATGCATACAAGCATTTTGGTTTCATTGGGCGGCAGGGCTTGAGATGTCATTTCATCTCATTGTCATGTAAAAGTCCCACAAAATTGGAAAATGACCTAAATATTGTTGATTGGGACGTTAAACCTCAATTCAAACAAAAACATATGGTAAATTACACTGTACATGTTTATGGTACCAAAATAATTTTGGAAGGTGTGACTTTCATCTCAAAATCTGAAGCTTTCTCAATTACAGTCGAACTTCAATGGCTCGAACACCTTAGGGACCTTGAAAACCTGTTCGAGACAGGGGTAGTTCGAGCCACTGAGGTTACTGTCAGGAGGCATAACGAGATACTTTTAGACATCCTTTCGGTGTTCTATAATGAAAATGCATGCTGTGTGTACTCATTAGAATCGCCTCATCGAGGCGATTCTAATGAGTACACACAGCATGCATTTGCAAGATAAAAGACTAAAATCTCCTTAATTATCCTCCACTATTTATTATGTAGAGGATTTCGCTAGGGGCTCAAGAATGGGTTCGACACATTCATGGTAAACGAGCCATCGGTGTTCGAGCCATTAAAGTTCTACTGTATATGCAGTAAAATATCAGCCAGTTAACTTGGGACATAAATGTGATGCTCTAGCATGTATAGTAGCTACAGCTGGCTTTGGTAGCTCATTGGGATGTGGGTCTGACTAGTGATCAGGAGGTCACGGGTTTGATACCTGCTGAGTCAGCAAGATTCTTCTGTAGAGATTGATCTTGAAATCTTTTGTACGGTCTTTCTCTTTCTCTTCCCCTGTAACAAGATAGGCAGTTGTCAGTTTCTGTCAAAAGCATGTGCACTGTACTGGTTAAGCGCTTATGTATAAGCCTGAAGTGTTGTTAGATAAATTGATGGCTCGATATGACCTAAATTATGTTGACTGGGCCATTAAACTCCATTATAAACTGCCATAATGATCCTAGATATTGGGACAGACCTGCCTAAGCAAACAGTGTATACCCAGATCAGACTGCTTCTGAAGGAGCAGCCTGATCAGGCTGTACACTGTTTGCCATTCCATCTCCACTTTTTGGACTCCTTAGTGGATCATGAAACAAATCCGTTAAAAATTTTAGGAGAATTCAGCAAGTCCTCAATGTGTCCGAATTTTTAGGATTTTTATGGCTACAGCTTTCTCAATTACTTGCAGTAAAATACTAATCTGTGAATTTTTTACAAGCAAGTGACAGAGATACCTTCTTCTAGCATGTACAATATCTCAAATGGTACTTTTGCTGAAAAAATAAGCTGAGTAGCTTTTACTACTCACGTTGTTTTTTTCAACAAAAATGTTTGTGTATTCCCAATAATAAAGGAAAATAATATTTTAACTTTGCATTTGCTGATGCTTTTGTTTGTTTTGAGCAGCTGGGCCAAAAAAATTGAATTTTGGTTAATATGACAATTCAGAGATATTTTTGCTTGTCAACATTTCAGAGGTACTTCTGACAGCCCAGATTCAGTGATTTCATCGTCCTCTCCTGAGAATGGTTTTGGAGAACTGCAGGACTACCCAATGTTACGGCCAATAGAACCAGCAGTTTCTGACGAAGAGACACGTACATCACCAGCTGTACCATTGCTCCAGCCAGTGCCTGTCAAGATTCCGCCGTTCATGGTTAAACAAGAGAAACTGCCGTCAGAAATCAAACCAGAAGACAGGAAGCCAGCAGACGTCCCTATTCCCGCTCAGAAAGGAAAGGAGGAGTTAGATTCAGCCTTGTCGGCACTGGCAGGAAAAGAAAATATTCGAGCTGGAGATATTGACCCACTGACGGGCCTTATCAGGGGAGCCAAAGACCCCAAATCAGATCAGGAAGTGTCTGTGACCTTGACCTTATCGGCAAAAGCAGCAGAGGATATTGGCGGTGTTCTGTCGGCCATTGCAGACCTGTTGAAGATTGCAGCGCCACCTACTTACGAAGTTAGCAGAAGTCCATCACCAGTTCAACATAGGTTAACAGTTGAGAAACGTAAGTTGTGACACTTGATGTTGACAGCATAGACCCAGATAAGAGGGGGTATCCACATATTATTTTTCTTATTTCTTCATGAAGTCATATGTTGTGGCTACTCATTAGAAGCGCCTCGCTGAGGCGCTTCTAATGAGTACCCACAACATACGTTTTTATGATTATGCAGATATAAGAAACATATCAGAACCTTTGATGAAAAAAGTGCCCTATCTGGAGCTGTGTTGACGGCCATACTCCACAACCACTTTATAACACTGTTCATTATAGCATGGTTTGGGATATAACATTCCAAAAATGTGTAGAAGCCTTCGTGGTGTAGTGATTACGCTACTCGCCTTGTAAACCAGGGATCGCAGGATCAATCCCTGGCTTCTCCAGACTTACGGATGAGTCTTTAAACAGAGGTCCAGTCTCTGTATGACCTTGGCTGTTGGTGGGATGTAAAACCCAAACACTCACTCCCAAAATGTGTAGATTAAATAGAAATATGTTACAGCTGGGAGATTATATAGTCTCTCCCTTCCGTTGTTTCAAGAAGGGCATTTGCTATTTTCAGGCAAAAGAATGTACACTGTACTTGTTAATTTCTTATGTATACACTTGCTCAGGAAATGTATGGGTAGGTAAACTTGACCAGCTCAATATGACCTAAATAGTGTTGACAGGACTGTTAAACTTCAAAACAAACAGATCAATAGCTGTGGGTTAGAGCCTTGCCCAGGTCACATAATTGTGAGTTTGCAAGTTCTGCAACAGTGCAGGTGCTTTTTTTTCTGGGTATTTTGTCTACTGGTGTGCATGATTGGTTTGATATAAACGAAATACCCTTGAATGGACATTACGAAAACACGCCTATACAAATACATTGCCACCTTTATCGCCGAAAAAATGAAAATTTTATGATGAAAAATTGTGATATTTTTCTTATTTCTGCTCTAAAATATAGATTGTGGGTACTCGTTAGAACCGCCTCAAAATATAGATTGTGGGCACTGGTTAGAACCGCCTCATCAAGGCGGTTCTAACAAGTACCCACAATCTGTGGGTACTGGTTAGAACCGCCTCAAAATATAGATTGTGGGCACTCGTTAGAACCGCCTCGATGAGGCGGTTCTAACGAGTACCCACAATCTATATTTTAGAGCAGAAATAAGAAAAATAATATATACCCCCTCAAACCCCAGTTTTACTATATAAAAGTGGGGTTCGAGGGGGTCAAAATTATATAGGCGCGTTTTCGTGATGAGCTGAAAATATGTGAAAAATACTTGCCATGAAAATTAGTTTGCTGAGCTTTGAATTCTTATTGAAAAGCATATGTTTGGTTAAGAAATAGATAAGCTCTAGCAGTGATTTGTTGAGTAATATATCACTGTTTGGAGGTCTGTTATAATGAAAATCAAATTACGAGCACGTAGCGAGAGTGATTTATCTACTTACAACTGACAGACAAACTGTCATATACAGTAGAACTTCGATGGCTCGAACACCGATGGCTCGTTTACCATGGATGTGTCAAACCCATTCTTCAGCCCCTAGCAAAATCCTCTACATAAGAAAGTGGGGGATAATTAAGGAGATTTTAGTCTTTTATCTTTTACCTCCATGAGGCGATTCTAATGAGTACACACAGCATACATTTTTATTATAGAACACCGAAAAGATGTCTAAAAATATCTCGTTATGCCTCCTGACAGTAACCTCAGTGGCTCGAACTACCCCTGTCTCGAACAGATTTTCGAGGTCCCAAAGGTGTTCGCGCCATTGAAGTTCAACTGTATTACTGAACAAACCCCACAATAAAGCTCATCTGTTTCAATTCTAACACACTGAAAGTCCACTAAATGCTCTTGTTACCCTCATATTCTCTCTACATTCCACCATTGTTTGAGGAAATGCCGCCAACATGTTTGACTGTAACACATGCAGTTACTGTTTTTGTAACATACTTTATTCATGAAAAAGACGTTACTCTGTATAAAGTCAAGAAAATATCGAAGATGTCACAAAACATCATAAAACAGCGGCTCTTCTAATAACACTTTTTCATACCGGTGATAATTTTTTGAACTGAAAGTGGGAGATTTGCCATTGTGATGAGGGAGATGTAAAGAATATATAGGGAAATTCTCAGTTCAAATGAGGGAGACTCCCAAATTTTACTGAAAGATAGCATAAATTGGGCATAAATTATCATCAAAATCAGGGTGTCTCCCTCCTGATGAGGGATGTATCACAGGTATGCTTTTTCGCGGAGTGTTTTGTCACTCAATATATCACCGGATTTAACCATTGGCTATATAGATAAAAATAATTTTTTTATAGAGGATCTTACATGAGTGTTCATGTATTATTGAATTTATTAAAAGAGTTGAGGTAAAGGGATCAAATGCGAGGCTTTGCCAAGCATTTTATCCCTTTTCCTCAACGAGTTTAATAAATTGTTGACATAGAGGATCTTACATAAGTGTTCATTTATTATTGAATTTATTAAACGAGTTGAGGTAAAGGGATAAAATGCGAGGCTCTGCCGAGCATTTTATCCCTTTTCCTCAACGAGTTTAATAAATACAATAATACATGAGCACGAATGCAAGATTCTGTTTATCATATGACATTTAAAACGTATTTTATTCACGATTGTTTAACAAAAATGTCAATATTCCACCATTAGTAAACGCGACGCCGTTAAGGACATCGTACATGTAACGTTGCAGGGTGTATCTTACTAATTTGCATATTTAATCCACTAGTGGATTATCAAATTTATTACATGGCGTTATTACATTCTCAGACGCGACGTCATATGATAAATAGAATGAAAAATAAATTGTATTTTACAGATAAAGAAGAATCTCTGAATGTTCACAACCTGGCAAGAACGAAACATTTCCAGATGTACTGTCGACACTGCGAGACGGCCATTCTTCACTCGGGAATTCAGAAGAAGAAATCGGAAATACCTCACCTCACTAAAGAAGAGCTTGTAAGTACATTTGAGAGCCATCACAAGAAAATCTGTCTCCAGATGTGCGTTATAGCATCAGATATGGGGCTTTTTTCATCCGAAAAGTACTGATATATATCTTATTTCTGCATGAAAATGTAGGTTGTAGGTACTCATTAAAAGCATCTCGTAGAGGAGCTTCTAATGAATACCCACAACCTATGTTTTTGAGCAGAAATAAGAAAAACAATATTTGGCTGCCCCCTCTTGTCTGGGTTTATAAGTGTGTCCAGGGGAGAGTTGCATAAGGCCGTGCTATGCAGCGCTCCGCTTGATGGAGGCACTTTCTAAAATGTGTGCCAAAATGGAACAACTTTCAAACTGGAAAAATTCTCAGAAAAAAATGTGGTGCTTGCTTCAGTGATTGGTTTTTTTTTCTGTTGCCCTTTCTGCACAATATACCTCGTTCAAATAGAGAAGAAAAAAGAAATGGCTTTAAATGGACACTCACTACGTTGTGGCATCGGGGCGCTGCCAATTTGTTTCGCCTGGTTGCTATGCAATGTAGAACGAGGAGCTTCAAACACTGTTAAGAGGAGAAGCCTTTGTAGTGTAGTGGTTACGCTACTTGCCTTGTAAACCAGGGATCACAGGATCGATCCAGGGCTTCTCCAGACTTTCGGATGAGTCTTTAAACCGAGGTCCCGTCTCCGTATGACCTTAGCTGTTGGTGGGACGTAAAACTAAAAACACTCACTCACACTGTTAAGAGGCGCTTTTTGGAAACGCACCATTGTCTAGATCTGACACAAATAATGTTAGATGGGCAATAAAACCCCAAACTAATCCAGATAGGATGAAACAGGGATAATATATAGGTTTTTAGCTCGGCTATTTTCGAAGAAAATGACGAGGTATTGTCATAGCTCTGTCGTCGTCTGCATCGTCGTCGTCGTGCAAAAACTTTGACATTTTGTAATATCTCTGTCATTACTGAACATATTAACTTGAAACTCGGAATAGTTGTTCATTATGAAAAGGGGAACTCATACCACTAGGTGAGGTAACTCTCAAAATTATTTTTGGCACAGTTATGCCCCTTTTTGGACTTAGAATTTTTGCAAAAACTTGGACATTTTGTAATATCTCTGTCATTACTGAACATATTTACTTGAAACTCGGAATAGTTGTTCATTATGAAAAGGGGAACTCATACCAATAGGTGAGGTGACCCTTAAAATATTTTTGGCACAGTTATGCCCCTTTTTCGACTTAAACTTAAATAAAAGAAACTGCAGCTGAGCAATGGCACCCGCATGCGGTGCTCTTGTTTTTTTTTCACCTGCTAGTTTTTTTTTCACCATTAATGCATATGCATATATTGAAGCATCTGAATTGTCATTTGGGGAGGTAAATCGGCCGTTTTAGGGTCAAAAATTTTGTTTTACAGCAATGCATCACCGTCACCATAAAACATACTTTGTGACTGTAAAGCTTTCAACATTACGAAAACACAACTACATGTATTCATTTACCACTGAAAAAGCATAAATTTAACCCTTATCTTGCTGTTCACGACAACCCCTATCTTTGCAAACAGTGTAGATCCAGATCAGATGGCTTCTGAAGAAGCCATCTGATCAGGATCTACACTGTTTGGCATTCAATTTATGAATTTGTAGCAATAAATTACATCAAGAAATTTGATTGATTGATAGACTGAAATGGGTGTGTCTTAAATGAATATGAGTTAAGATGAAAAATTGTGATATGTTTCTTATTTCTGCTCAAAATATAGATTTTGGGTACATGTTAGAACTGCCTCATCGAGGCAGTTCTGACAAGTTTCCACAATCTTTATTTTTGAGCAGAAATAAGAAAAATACGGTTTATCCCTGTAAACCCGTTTTACTATATAAAAGTGGGGTTCAAGGGGGTAAGAATTATATAGGCACATTTTCTTGATTGAGTTACTCCTTGAATGACAATTACCAATGTAGTTATTCCCAATCTCATGCACTTATTCATTTGTAAGGTTTGAAAATTGTAGATTTTGCTAAAAATGATAAAAGCTTTCAGGGGCATAAAACCAAATGTCAGCCAATAAAAAGCAATGCTATGTGTAGACTTCGGGTTTCTGAAGATACATTGCAGAATAATGGTTTATTTGTTTGTATTGGAGTTTAACAGCCCAATCATTTTTGAGACGGTCAGTTTACCTATCCACACTTTTCCTGGGAAGGCTTATACCTAGCGGTTAACCAGAACAGTGCACATTCTTTAGCCAGAAACTGACAACTGCCCTTCTTGAATCAGCGGAAGGGAGAGAATGACCGTAGAAAAGATTTCTTGATCAATCTCCACAAAGAATGTTGCCAACCCCAGCTGGTATATAAACCCCGTCGTCCTGATCACCAGTCAGATGTGCACCCTGCAGAATAATGGTATTACCATCACAGATTTTTGATGTTAACTTTGTATTTACAAGTGCATTAACCTGTCAGACGACGAGAAAACTTACATCTGAAAATGTCGTCTGCTTATGTCGTATGCTGAATTTTTTTGGCAAACTTTTTAAAAGTTTTTTTGGATACAGGCAAACAGTATGGGCCCAGATCAGACTGCTCCAGGAGGAGCAGTCTGATCTTGGTCCACACTGTTTGCAAAAAATTACTTTTAAAGTAACCGGCAGACAGCAAAGCAGACGACAATAGTCGTGATTGGCATTTTATGGGTTAGAATGTATGTTATACAAAATCTTCTTCAAGTGCAATTGGGAAAACATTAACCTTATTCATGAGATGGGCTGCATGATGCTTCCACGCAGAGCTGAAACCGACGAGTATTGGTAAACCGCTTAGAGGATCTAAGCTTGCCCAGGCAAAGCAGTGCAAGTCGGCCGTCCATGCATATAAACTCTATTGGTTTCATTGGATGGCAGGTCTTGAGATGTCATTCCATCTTTAAACCGAGGTCCCGTCTTCGTATGACCTTAGCTGTTGGTGGGATGTAAAACTCAAACACTCACTCCCTCACTCACAAGTCATAGGTTGTGGGTAGTGTTAGAACCGCCTCACTGTTAGAACCGCCTCAGTGAGGCGGTTCCAACAAGCACCAAAAACCTATGTTTGCAATAAAAATAAGTGAAATATCACAGATTTTCATCAGAAAAGTATCCATTTTGGGGATGTGAAAAAATGCACTATTTCGCACGGGCATATTATCGTAATAAATAGTTGTGGCAAAATGAATTTATTCAGCAGGATAATGTTTAATGTCTTGATGGAGTTTGTGATAACACTGGGTAAACATGATACTGATATTTTTCTATTCTCTTATCTTCAGGAGGGAGTCGGAGATTACATGAGATTCTGCAGTATGAACTGTTACACCAACTTCTCAATCACACGGCAGATGACACAGCAGCTTGATCCCAAAGATCTGCCACCAGCAGAGCCAAAGGGTCCCCTTGCAATGTCGCTGTCCAAAGACCCGCTCCTGTTCAGCCCCAGGGAGATGACTCCGTCGTCTAGTGGCAGGCTCACTCCATCGTCAGTGGGTACCGATTCGATACTGACAGGGGAGGTAACGCCAACTAAGTCGGGTCCGCCCACACCTATGCTGACCAGTCCTACCATGATGCGGCAGTTATCACAAGAGAAGCTCGGCAAGAGAACAAAAGCAAGTCCGGGTCTTACAGAGCCTCCAAAGGTAAATGAAAAAAAAATTGTTGCAAAAAAAAAAAAAAAGCAAACAAAAAAAAAAATAAAGTGTTGAGTGGTGTAGGTGATAAAATTGCATCAGTCTTCATAAAAAAACATGAGGCGATTCTAACAAGTACCGACAACATACAGAGTTTATTACTCAGCCCATTTTAAATATGGGATTTATAAGGTTGAATATCTGATAAAGAAAGAGTTTCTTTATTGGTTGTCCAACCTCCCGAGGTTTATAAATCCCATATTTCAAATGAGCTGAGTCAATAAACTGAATATAACATGTATTTTGATAGAGCTGATTGAGAATTTTGCATCTAATTCTTAGTACAATTCACTCTTAACATAAAGGTAGTGGGCGCCTTAACACATAAGCTGACTGAAGCAAAACCTGTGTAGAGGCTATCTTGAAAGCAATTTCTATTGTACTGAATGAAAATAGAAGGACTAAAATCATTGTAGTGACAAAACAACTAGAAATGCGAGAATACAGTAACCAAACTTACACCTTATTCAGTGGCTAGTATTTACATCTGAGATGCTGTTGACTTGACATCAAGGACAACGCATCGATGTGAATTAAACTTTCCCGCGTCGAAATATAACGATTGCAGTGGAAAAGTAGGACGGGCTACAGGGAAATATTTCCTTAGAGGAAATAAATCTTCCAAGGCCAGAGGTGATTATCATGGTATTGCTTTGTTTTGCATGTAATATATGTTTTTATGAAGAAATAAAAATACATGTTAACCCTTAATTCTCGTGTTTCAGCCTCAGGTGAAGAAGTGGAAGGGTGTGCGGTATAAGAAGTTTGAGCCAACATTATTCCCAGAGGTCACCTCAGCACAGAAGAAAGATGAGGACGAAAGTCAGGTATGAACCAATATTCTTGCTTAAATAACTATGCGCATGTCTGTTTGAAGCCATTGAAAAGTGGACAGAAGCCGTGCTCAAACAGCAAAAACATGTTTAAATCATGAAATTCGCATGCTGTTTGAACATGGATTTTTAGCTTTTGATATCACAAGACTGGCCTTGCTTTGTTAACGTTACATTGAGCGACGTAACGTTATCACCCTAGGGTTCTAAGATGACGTTAGATGGTTACTGTGTAACAACGTCATTGTAAACAACATTCTGAACTGGCTGCCATGTTGGTACGCTGGTGGCATTTGAAGAGTTTATATGGAGTTTATTTGGAGCTTTTGGGTTTTTTCGTCAAAATTTATGTCGGAATCGTAAGTTATGCAAGAACAACGATCATCCATGGTTATTTCATTGCATTAACATTTGCGGGATCCCTGGGAAGATATTTGAACATTCCGCCAGGCGGCCTCATGTTCAAACAGTTTCCTAGGGACCCGGCGAATGTTAATGCATGGAAAGCCATGGTTGATCCCTATAAACTCTGCGGTGTCTGATCAGGGCCTACACTGTTTGCAAAATTTTCAGTCTATTTCCAAATAGTTTTTGAAGAAAACGCAACCTGACAGCCCTAAATTTTTAAATGAACTCCGGCTAGATCTAAATATAAGGTGGAAGATTCCATTTGGTACAAAAAGGGTTAGTAGAATAAGGGCCCTATGGTCATTCTCCACTTTCGGCCGAGTCCCATGAAATACTTGCGAAAGACTGTTCACATTACTGTTAAACCATCACCACTTTCTGGGCTAATTCATCAGACGGCAATATCTTTCTCATTTCCCCAGAAAACTGGACGACATCTCATGCAGATTGTCTCCATAGGAGACAACAATGACTTCTAAAATGTTGTCTGCTGAAAAAATACCCAGCATGCAGAGCGTTAACTACACAGAAAAGTGTGATGAGGTTAGTGCTAAAAATTTCATGCGTATCATTTGCTAGGCAGACGGTTCACATGATGCATTAACCCATAAAATGGCAATCACAACATTTTCGTCTGCTTTGACGCCTGCCGGTTACCTTAAAAGTATTTTTTATTGCAAACAGTATGGAACCAGATCAGACTGCTCCTACACAGTCTGATCTGGGCCCACACTGTTTGATTGTATGCAAAAATATTGTTAAAAAAAGTTTGCAAAAAAATCAGCAGACGACACATGCAGACTACATTTTCCGATGTAGTTTTTCTCGGCATCTTAAGGGATAAGCCTTATTTTCTGTGATAAGTGAAACAAGTGCGATGTCATTGTTTTGGTGTTTAAAGATTAATAATGGGCTTCTTGGGAAAGGCGTTTCCTGGATAAAAATTGTTAACCCTTAAAACGCCGAGAAAAATCTACATCTGAAAATGTCGCCTGCTTATGTCGTCTGCTGAATCTTCTTGCAAACTTTTAAAAAATATTTTTGCATACAGGCAAACAGTGTGGGCCCAGATCAGACTACTCTTACAGGAGCAGTCTGATCTGGGTCCACACAGTTTGTAGTAATGACTTTAAAAGTAACCAGCAGACAACAAAGTAGATGACAGTTTTTGTGATTGGCGTCTTATGGGTTAAGATGCTAAGAAAAACTGCATCTGAAAATGTCATCTGTTTGTCGTCTGCTGCGTATTCTGGCAAAATGTGTGAAGATATTTTTGCATACAGGAAAACAGTGCGGACTGATCAGACTGCACCTCTAGGAGCAGCCTGATCTGGGTCCACACAGTTTGTAGCAATGACTTTGACGACCAAGCAGATGACAATTGTTGTGATTGGCGTCTTACGGATTAAGATGCTAGGAAAAACTGCATCTGAAAATGTCATCTGTTTGTTGTCTGCTGCATGTTCTGGCAAAATGTTTAAAAATAGTTTTGGATACTGGAAAACAGTGTGGACTATGTTTGCCAATTACCTGTTTAGGGGCTACTGGAACGAAATAGGTTAAACCCCAATGCAACAGTAACCTTGAGAATTGATTTTATTTTGTATTTGCAGCTATGGAAGAGACTTACACAGGCCATTACATACTTAGATATTGACAGTGAGGATAGGCCTAAAGATTTCCGCATGTGTGAATTCTGTAACAATCTGGGTGACGGTCCTTCTGATGGTACGGCCAGACTGCTCAATATGGACATTGACAAGTGGGCTCATCTCAACTGTGCCCTCTGGTCGTATGAGGTTTACGAGACCTTGAATGGTGCCTTGATGAATGTACAGCAAGCTTATAAGCGAGGACTAAAACAGAAATGTGTTGTTTGTGTAAATATGGGTGCGACTTTGACGTGTTTCAAACAGAGGTGCAATAATATATACCATGTAGAGTGTGCAAAACTTGTAGGCTGTGTGTTCTTTGAGGATAAGACTATTTTATGTCCGCCACACAGTAAAATACCAATGGAGCAGGTATTGAAATCTCTGGTAGTGTATCGTAGAGTTTATATTAACAGAGATGAAGACATGCAGGTGGCGAACATGTTGCTTCAGGAAGATGGCAACTACACTCTGAGGCTGGGATCCATCACTTTGAACAATATCGGTCAGTTGTTGCCACATCAGATAGGCTCAGGGAAATTTAACACAAGAGACCATATGTATCCAGTGGGCTACAAAGCCACAAGGTTGTACTGGAGCATGAAAACCCTCTACAAACGTTGCAATTACGTCTGTAGTATCCATGACAAAGAAGGTCGCCCAGAGTTCCAGGTCAAGGTCGTTGAAGAAGGTCATGAGGATATGACCTTGATTAGCAATACATGTAAGGGTGTGTGGAAAACTGTCTTGGAACCAGTTGAAAAGATGCACAAGGAGGCAGATTTGGTGAAGGTGTTCCCGAACTTTACCTCAGGGGAGGAGTTCTACGGGCTCAACGACCTCAATATTGTCCGACTTATAGAATCTGTAAGTTGACTTTGATTTGTTCTTCTTTTTGTTAGAAAAACAGAAATTATTTCGGACTATAATTGATTCTGAGCCATTTTTTTGAGAAATTTTTCACCAAAGAGTTGTTCAAAACTAACAGTGTCTTTTGTTAACAAATCTTTAAAACTTGGGTCATTTAATGTGGTAAATAATTGATATTTTTGCTGAAAAAGCTCCTCACATTTTTTCAGCAAAAATACCACTGTATCAGGTACTGTTCTTACTAGAACAGTTAAAGGTTTGACCAGTAACAAGCTTGTTAAGCTAAATTGGACCCACATGAAGTCATTGCAGTTTGACGTCATCAGATGCAATGACAGCTAACGGTAAAATCTGAAGAAATCCAAGTACATGTAATGGTGTAATATCAAGTATGTGTGCTGATATCAGCATAATTCTTCCTCATATTTTATTGCACATTTCTAATCTTTAATATTTCTAGCTATATAATAATCTCTATTTCTTAATACAGGAGAACTTTGTGGCTCGAACACCGATGCAGGGTTTTCCCTCAAAGTTTTTATTTGGGGGACATTTGTCCCCCTTAAATTTCATTTTAGGGGACAAATGAAAATTTTTGGGGACATGTCAGAAATTTTTATCCCTTCTCCTGTTTTGATGTAAACTGTTCATCCCGCACAATTTATCGTCCCAACGAATCCAGGAGTACAGATCTAACCACTTGTCAGAAAACATCTGTGTTTTTTCACTAGAGGAGACCGCTTCTGCACTCGTTGAAGGCTCATTCTGTAAAAGACTTTGTCCCACTTCTTCCTCTGCGGAAGATGCAGTCGATTTTCTGTGCGAAGACCCCGAATATCCCCCAGAGGAAGAAAAAAAAAATGATGTTAATCGTCTTTGGGCAGCCATTTTCTGTCAACAAGTATTGGTTCCAGGCACATGAACAGTATCGCAACCGGCAAAGTTATGAGTCGGGAACCATATAAATTGATCAGTATCGCTCAGACGAGTGCAAGGTGCGTCTATTAAGCTAATTTGGAATTGAACCGAATCTCACTCAGAAGCGTTGGTTTGCGCCCATCATGGCACACTATGAAGCAGAACGCGGGACATTAGCATCGAAAATGCGGCAAAACGCAGAATTTTGTGAGCCAGGGAAAACCCTGCCGATGGCTCGTTTACCAGTGCTGAGTCGAACCCGTTTTTTTGGAGTCCCTTGGGAAATCCTCTACATAAGAAATAATAGGCGATAAAATTTAGATTTTAGCCTTTTATCTTGCAAATGTATGTTGTGTCTACTCATTAGAATTGCCTCGATGAGGCGATTCTAATGAGCACACACAGCATTCATTATTATTGCAGAACACCGAAAAGGTGCCCAGAAGTATCTCAATATGCCTCCTGACACTGACCCTTCCCTTGTCTCGAACAGATTTTCGAGGTCTCAAAGGTGTTCGAGCCGCTGAAGTTTGACTGCATGAACTTAGCCACTGCCTAGATGCGGACATGAGCATTTTTAGCTCACCGTCACGTAGTGACGAGGTGAGCTTTTGGGATCACTTTTTGTCCGTCGTCCGTCGTGCGTCCGTGCGTCCGTCCGTGCGTAAACAATTTCTTCAAACGACATCTCCTCCTAAACCACTGATCATTTTAACCAAACTTCACAGGAATGATCCTTAGGTGGTCCCCTTTCAAAGTTGTTCAAATGGTTCTGGTCCGTTGCACATCTAGGTCACAGGACCCAAAAATAGATTTTTTTCACCAAAAACTTAAAAAATCTTCTTCGCTGAAACCACAAGGCCCAGGTCTATGATATTTGGTATGAAGCTTCATCTAGTGGACCCCAACCAAGATTGTTCAAATTATAGTGCTGGGGCACAAAATGCCCCCGCACCGGGGCCCTTTGGTTTTACATGGGCTTATATATGGAAAATCTTTAAAAATCTTCTTCTCTGAAACCACAAGGCCCAGGACTTTGATATTTAGTATGAAGCTTCATCTAATGGACCTCTACCAAGATTGTTCAAATTATAGTGCTGGGGCCAAAAATACCCCAGCTCCATGGCCCTTTGGTTTTACATAGACTTATATAGGGAAAATCTTCAAAAATCTTCTTCTCTGAAACCACAAGGCCCAGGTCTTTGATATTTGGTATGAAGCTTCATCTAGTAAACCCCTACCAAGATTGTTCAAATTATAGTGCTGGGGCACAAAATGCCCCCGCCCCAGGGCCCTTTGGCTTTACATAGGCTTATATATGGAAAATCTTTAAAAATCTTCTTCTCTGAAACCACAAGGCCCAGGACTTTGATATTTAGTATGAAGCTTCATCTAATGGACCCCTACCAAGATTGTTCAAATTATAGTGCTGGGGCACAAAATGCCCCCGCCCCGGGGCCCTTTGGTTTTACATAGGCTTATATATGGAAAATCTTTAAAAATCTTCTCTGAAACCACAAGGCCCAGGACTTTGATATTTAGTATGAAGCTTCATCTAATGGACCTCTACCAAGATTGTTCAAATTATAGTGCTGGGGCCAAAAATACCCCCGCTCCATGGCCCTTTGGTTTTACATAGACTTATATAGGGAAAATCTTTAAAAATCTTCCTCTCTGAAACCACAAGGCCCAGGTCTTTGATATTTGGTATGAAGCTTCATCTAGTGAACCCCTACCAAGATTGTTCAAATTATAGTGCTGGGGCACAAAATGCCCCCGCCCCAGGGCCCTTTGGCTTTACATAGGCTTATATATGGAAAATCTTTAAAAATCTTCTTCTCTGAAACCACAAGGCCCAGGACTTTGATATTTAGTATGAAGCTTCATCTAATGGACCCCTACCAAGATTGTTCAAATTATAGTGCTGGTACCAAAAAATGCCCCCGCTCCGGTGCCCTTTGGTTTTACATAGACTTATATAGGGAAAATCTTTAAAATTCTTCTTCTCCGAAACCACATGGCCTATGTCTTCGATATTTGGTATGAAGCTTCATCTAATGGACCTCTACCAAGATTGTTCAAATTATAGCCCTTGGGCCAAAAATGCCCCCGCTCCGGGACCCTTTGGTTTTACATAGACTTATATAGGGAAAATCTTTATAAATCTTCTTCTCTGAAACCACAAGACCTAGGTCTTTGATATTTGGTATGAAGCTTCATCTATAGGACCCCTGCCAAGATTGTTCAAATTATAGTGCTGGGACCAAAAATGCCCCCCGCCCCGGGGCCCTTTGGTTTTACATAGGCTTATACAGGGATAATCTTTAAAAATCTTCTTCTCTGAAACCGCAAAGCCCAGGACTTTGATATTTGGTATGAAGCTTCATCTAATGGACCTCTACCAAGAATGTTCAAATTATAGCACTGGGGCCAAAACTGCCCCCGCTCTGGGGCCCTTTGGTTTTACATAGACTTATATAGGGAAATTCTTTAAAAATCTTCTTCTCTGAAACCACATGGCCTAGTCCTTTGATATTTTGTGTGAAGCTTCATCTAGTGGACCTATATCAAGATTGTTCAAATTATAGCCCTGGGACCAAAAATGTCCCCGCTCTTGGGCCCTTTAGTTTTACATAGACTTATATAGGGAAAATCTTAAAAAATCTTCTTCTCTGAAACCGCAAGGCCCAGTTCCTTGATATTTGGTGTGTAGCTTCATCTCGACGACCTTTGCCAAGATTGTTCATATTATAGCCTTTATTGATGTTTGGTATGAAGCTTCACCTTTAAGACCTCCCTCAGCATTATGCAGGTTAAAGCCTTGGGGCCAATAATGACCCTCCCTGGGGACCACTTGTTACACTATGGATTAGGTGAGCGATCCAGGGCCATCATGGCCCTCTTGTAATTAACTGTTGCTGTTTAATTTTTTTTTTAAATTGAGTTTTAACGTCCCCTTCAACACTATTTAGGTCATTTTGGAGATGTTGCTTCCAATTTTGTGGGACTTTTACCTGACATTGAGATAAAATGATGTCTCAAGCCCTGCCGCCCAATGAAACCAAAAGGCTTATATGCATCGGACGGTCTGACTCACACATCTTTGCCTGCTATGTGCGGTCAGTTTCAGCTCTGCGTGGAAGCACCAAGCAGCCCATCTACTTCTCCAAGCCCCGATGGACGGGGGTGATGTTGCTGTTTAAGCTGCTGATTGGTTTATAAGATGTAAAAAAATAATTTCATTTCTTATTTTACAGCTACCAGGTACTGACTTGCAGAAGGACTATATCTTCAAGTTTGGTCGACGCCAGCTCATTGACCTGCCTTTGACAATCAACCCAACAGGATGTGCTCGAACAGAGCCAAAATTGAGAACACACTTTAGAAAGTGAGTAATTACCCAATCATAACCCTCTTCTTAACATTGGAAGCTTCCTTGTTGTAGTGGTTACTCGCCTTATAATCCAGGGGTCGTGGGTTTGATCACGGGCTTCTCCAGACTTTTTGGATGAGTCTTTATACTGAGGTCCAGTCTCCATTTGACCTTAGCTGTTGATGGGACGTAAAACTCTAATACACGCATTCTTCATAACACTCTGCATTATGACATGATTTTAGATATAGCATGGTTTAAAGATGGAATCCAAGATGTGTCTCTGTGGCCTAGTGAGTAAGACCACTGACTTGTAATCATTAGGTCTCTCATTGCTGTGGGTTTGAGCCTCGCTCAAGTATCTTATATGGGTGTGAGGGGTGGATGGAAAAATCCGTCCCGAGGGTCGCTGTCCGGCATCACGAGGCTTGCTGAGTGATTCAGGACAGTGATCCCGAGGGATGGATTTTTCTATCCACCCCTCACACCCATATAGGATTCTTTTTCTTGCATACCTTCCATTTCTATTGCGAATTTTTAATGCTGCTGTCACTTTGGTTACCGACGTCCGCCATTTTGTGATGACACAACCAGAATGTTTAGTGACGTCAGGCATGACGCCGCTGCGCATGAGGTTGTAATCAACCAGTGCATTTATCAAACACGCGATTATAATCGATTGGGGTCAGAACACCAGGGTCAGAACATAAATTTCTATCCCAGGGTAAAATCACGGATTTCCTTGTCTGGTGTGCAAGAAGCCAAGTTCTGCAATGTAGGTCAGGTGGGTTTTTTACCGGGTACTCTGGTTTTTGCCAGCCTCTTATTAATGATTAGCTTGAAATTATTGCAATAATCTTGAGATAATTATCAAACCAAACAAAAAAGCAACATAATTGATCAAAAAAATATACAGATTACAGTACAGTAGAACTTCAATGGCTCGAACACCGATGGCTCGTTTACCATGGCTGAGTCGAACCCATTCTTGAGTCCCTAGGCAAATCCTCTACATAAGAAAAAGAGGGGTATAATTTAGGAGATATTTGTCTTTTAGCTTTCAAATGTATGCTGTGTGTACTCATTAGAATCGCCTCGATGAGGCGATTCTAATGAGTACACACAGCATCCATTTTCATTATAGAAACCGAAATGATGTCCAAAAGTATCTCGTTATGCCTCCTGGCAGAAACCCTCAGTTGCTCGAACTACCCCTGTCTCGAACAGATTTTCGCGGTCCCAAGGTGTTCGAGCCATTGAAGCTCGACTGTATAAAGAAAAATGACTATAAATGGTAGTGTTTCTATTTAATCTATTTTCATTTGGATATAACATGGTTGTACATAGCAACAGACAAGGTTGGTATTTTGTGCTAACTGAAGGATAGTTTTTGTCAATTCTCCATATAAACATATGTTGTGGGTATTCATAAAGATGTTAACTGCTTAGAAGGACTAAGCTGGGCAAAATTTTGGTTAGATTAACTGACTCACTCAACATGACTTGACCCTTAAGATGCCGAGAAAAACTACATCTGAAAATGTTGTCTCTTATGCATTTGCCGGATCTTCTTGCAAACTCTTTAGAAATATTTTTTCATACAGGTGAACAGTGTGGCCCAGATCAGACTGCTCCTAGAGGAGCAGTCAGATCTGGGTCCACACTGTTTGCAAAAATGACTTTTAAAGTAACCTGCAGAGGACAAAGTAGAGGACAATTGTCGTGAGTGTCATTTTATAGGGTAATAGTGTTGACTTCAGAATAGGAAAAAACCAGCAAACTTGTTTTATACATTATGTCATAATATTGCAGGCCACACATCACGCTACAGTCCAGTTCTTCCCATCATTCCCTGCCATCGTCAGTTACGGGCCTCTCAGGAGATCTCAACTCGCCATACATGAAACACTTCGTACATTCCAAATCGCAGCAGTACAGAAGACTGAAGACTGAATGGAAAAACCTTGTCTACCTCGGAAGGTCTCGGATCCAGGTGTGTAATATTTTTAGTTTGCTTGCACAAAAGTACTAGTCGGCGCCCGCCCATCGGGGCTTGAAGAAATAGATAAGCTGCATGATGCTTCCACTCAGAGCTGAAATCAGACCGCACACTAGTACTGGTAAACCGCTTAGAGAATCTAAGCCTGACCAGGCAAAGTGGTATGAGTCAGACTGTCCAATGCATATAAGCCTTTTGGTTTCATTGGGCAGCAGGGCTTTACATCACGTGAACAAGTCCGTGAAATAAAGACCCCCCTAAACCCCACTTTATATAGAGAAAACTGGGGTTTAGGGGGTAAACATTATTTTTCTTATTTCTGCCCCTAGACAAAGGTTGTGGGTACTCGTTAGAACCGCCTCAACGAGGCGGTTCTAACGAGCACCCAAAACCTATGTTTGGAGTGTGAATAAGAAAAATATCACTGGTTTTCACCAGAAAAGTAGCCATTTTGGAGATGTGAAAAAAATGCACTATGTCGCACGGGTGTGTTAGCGTAATGAATGTCATTTTATCTCGATGTCGGGTAAAAGTGCCACAAAATTGGAAGCATTGTCTCCAAAATGACCTAAAAAGTGTTGACACAGATGTTAAACTCCAATTCAAACAAACCAGCAAACTAGTACACATAAACTGCTATATAAAACTATTCATTATAACATGGTTTTAGATATAACTGGCTTTAATTTTGGATCACAAAAAATGTCAAAAAATATATCTCCCTTCCACTGATTCAAGAAGGGCAGTTGTCAGTTTCTGGCAAAAGAATGTGCACTGTACTGGTTAACCGTATATGTATTGGCCTTGTGTTGACTTGGTCATTAAACACCAAACAAATCAACCATAAATGGTCATTTTTCTGTATAATCTATATATTTTTGTTTGGATATGACACAGTTGTTTAAATAACACAGATTCTGCCTTGGACCCAAATAGTACTGTTATAAAGAGATTGTGGTGTATTGCTGTTCAAGTGTTGTTGTGGCGGCAGTTGTGGCTCGATCCACAAAGTTTTGAAGAAGTCTTATCTGTAAGTCCATTTTAACCCGTAAAAATCCTAAACATTCGATCACCTTAAGGACTTGCTGTAATTCGCCTAAAATTTTAACAAATTTGTTTCACAACCCAGCTTATATGTTGCTATGTGCATGTATGTATTTTTATGTTTACGTTAAAACATTGTTTCTTTTCTACAGGGCTTAGGGCTGTATGCAGCCAGGGAACTAGACCAGCATACTATGGTGATAGAATATATCGGAGAGCTGATCAGGAATGAAGTAGCTAACAGGAGAGAAAAGATCTATGAGGAAACGGTATGTTACTTGTGCCAAAAAGCAGTTTTGAATGTAATATTGTGTTATATTGGATAATGTCAGACTTAATGACTTGATGCTATATTGAATGGTAGCTTGATGTCATATTAAATAACATTTGTACCATATCAGCCAATCAAATTACTTATTATATAATAACGTATTCATTGAAATTTGCAAACTAAGTGACAAACGGTAAACATCCTGATCAGATGAGTGGCAAACAGTATACTACTGGGAAAATTAATTTTGCTACAACCATTTCTGACTATCAACTATAAAAATTACTAATAACATATTCATTCAAATTTTCAAACTAAGCAACAAACAGTATTCATCCTAATCAGAACAGGCCTTCTGATCTGGATCTACACTGTTTGCAAAGTTAGAAGCTGTCAAGGTTGAGTAGGACTAGGGTTTAATAAAATTTAGATCATGTATATAATGTTAATAGAACAGCATAAGCTTAGCTAAGCGATTTAGAGTCAGATACTTTGCTGCCTAGATATGAAGCCTCACCATGTTCATAGCATAGACTCAGATTGTGGTCAAGTAGTTCAAAGCTAACAATGTCCTCTTTAGTGAACATTTTGTTAAAAACTTCGATCATTTCGTATGGCAAAATTAATGTGCTAATATTTTTGCTGAAAAAAATGTGAGTAGCTTTGCATTTGCAAAAGCTACTCACATTTTTTTCAGCAAAAATACCAGAGTATTAGTTATTGTACTTACTAAAACAGTTAACAGTTTGACCACTAAGGTGCTTGTTAAGCTTACAATACTGAGAACAGCTTGGCCCGGCTTACACATATGCGGTTACATGTCTGCCTTTTGTCTGATCTGGTTCCATATCAGAAGACCCATTTCCCCTCATTGTGGCTTATGTATGTCCTCTTTGTATTACAGAACCGTGGAGTGTACATGTTCCGTATTGATGACACCACAGTGGTGGACGCCACAATGACCGGTGGTCCCGCCCGCTATATCAACCACTCCTGCGACCCCAACTGCCAAGCAGAGGTCGTAGAACTTGATCAGCCAAAGATCATCATCATCACAAACAGAAGGATCTCAAAAGGAGAAGAGGTACTATAGTTTTTTCTTGTAAAATTCTTGCCAGTAAGCAGCAGAATGATGTGACGGAAAAACCCTAGACATTCAGACACTATAAAAATTGCTGTATATGTCTTAAAATTTGAAAATGTGGTTCTTGCATACATAAATGTGCTCTGATATGATCATGAAAGAGCTACAAAACCAAATAATAAGAGTGTGTCTTGGAGATGCAGATGGAAAGGCAAACAGTGTAGTCCCCGATCAGGCTGCTTCTAAAAGGAGCAGTCTGATCTAGGTCTACCTTGTTTGCCATCACATGAACAAGTCGGTGAAATAAACATCCCCTTACACCCCACTTTATATAGAGAAAACTGGGGTTTACGGGGGTGTTCATTATTTTTCTTATTTCTGCTCCAATGCATAGGTTGTGGGTACTCGTTAGAACCGCCTCAATGAGGGGGTTCTAATGAACACCCACAACCTATGTTTGAAGTATAAATAAGAAAAATATCCCAAATTTTCATTAGAAAAGTAGCCATTTCGGAGATATAAAAAATGCATTACGTCGCATGGGTGAGTTATCGTAATGTCAGTCAAACCTTTTTTTTTTGATCAGTATAGTAACAAGTTTGGTTTACAGGGCCCAGGAAAAAAAAGTAAATGATACATTACATATGATAACCAGCCTCCATGGCTTAGTACTGATGGTAACTGGCCTTAAAGGGAACACCTTCAAGGGAGGCAACTCCTGCAAAAGTGTTTTTATCTCCCATGTCAGTAGGGGTCAACTCTTAAAGGAAAGAATTTGCTCCTGATGAGCAAATTCTTTCCTTTAAGAGTAGACCCCTTTTTTCAGTGGGACAGCGCTTACAGAAAAGCAAAGAGGAAGTCTGGAAAGTTGTTTCCCTTTGAAAAATGGCAGAAAAATCTGTCATGTATTCCCATTCCCCTTAATGGCCTCTTGGTTAAGATTGATGTCTCTTAAACAAGTTAGGCAAAGAAAATTCAGGTGGTTTTTGTCTGAGTTATGTGTTTTTTGCCAAGCTCTGATTAAAAGACCATTTTTGACATGGCTTGCTTTTGCAAGCTGCTGAAGATGTTGTTTTTTTTTCGTTGTTGTTTTTTTTTTTTTTTTTTTCAGCAAAATTTTCAACGGATAATGAAACCAGTGACTTTCGAGCAACTGGGTTTATGACATATGACATACTTGACTCTTAATACCGTAATAATCCTAAGTATTGGGACAGATAGGCCTAAGCAAACAGTGCAGACCCAGATCAGACTGCTCCTGAAGGAGCAGTCTGATCAGGGTCTACACTGTTTGCCATTCCATCTGCACCTTTTGGACTCCTTGTGGATCATGAAACAAATTTGGTAAAATTTTAGGAGAATTACACCGAATTACACCAAGTCCTCAAAGTGTCCCAATTTTTATGATTTTTACGTATTTGTTGTTAATTTTTTCCAGCTGACGTATGATTACCAGTTTGACTTTGAAGACGACCAGCATAAGATACCTTGTATGTGTGGGGCTCACTGCTGCAGAAAATGGATGAATTGAGCCGTATTTGCCTCTACTCACGGCCAGCCATCTCACTGATCAAGAACGAAAACATGTATGCAGTTCGTACTAAAGGATTCATTTTTATGGAGATCAAAGATCGGATTATATGTATAATGCCCATCCAGAGGATTTTTGACCCAAACTATGACACATGGACAAGAAATTAAGACACCCAATTCAAAAATGCCTTATTCCCGAAGGGTAACCTCACAATACCCATTCTAGGGGGAAACCATTGGTGCGTATTGGTGAGGAGAAATAAGTTTCATACATCTTACGTGAGTGGTCACTACACATGAAATTTGTGAACGAGCTTCTAACAAGTTCCATAAATTATGTCCCCTACCAAAGGGGAGGGGTGTGGATCCCATCTGCGTATGCATCAGCATGACACTTTCTTGTGTGCAAGATATCTCATGAACTACTGGGTGGATTTTTAATCAACTTTGCATGGATATAAATTGGGACCGGATGAAGAACTAGTTAGGTTTTGATGAACTTGACCTTATTTTCAAGGTCACAACCAAGCTGAAGAGGCCAAATTCAGGTTGTAGGCAGTATATCTCATGAACTACTGGATAGATTTTAAACAAATTCGCATGGATTTATTTTCAAGGTCACAGCAGTGCTGTTAAATTAAGCTTGTTTTGAAAGGAATATGTGGTGGGGGGCATCAGTTTTCTCAGAAAACAAGTCTAGTTTCATATGAAATGACCACCCGTGTAAAATCCTCTTTATAACTATCTTTATTAAATCAGACAGTAGTGTCGATGAAGATCAAGATTTTCAATGCAACACTTAGGGATTGTGGCATCATTATTTCGCATGCCAGTTATTGTGTTCAAGGGGATGTAAAACCTAAACACAAACAAACAAACTTGCTAGGTTTAACTGGCATGTTTGTTTGTTTGTGTTGAGGCTTTACGTCCCCTTCAACATGTGTTATTACGCATATGGTCACATGACCTTCATGACATGATGTTACCAAGTTAATAACAGGAGTAACAGTAATAAGAATAATTTATAAAAAGTGTTGATAATGAGTTTAGTAAAAGTTGATTACTCCTCAAAGTTTTCTTTATTTTTTCACAAGGAAGTAAGATTTAATAACTGCACATTTGCTTCCCAGAACACCCAGTCATGTCTTTACTTGGTCTACACTTAAAGGAAAGAATTTGCTCCTCAGGAGCAAATTCTTTCCTTTAAGGGTAGACCCCTATTTTCATAACCAACATAAATATTATAAAATAAATCTAGAAGTACCCATCCCTATTTAACTTATAATGTTGTAAATAGTTCTCATTCTGATGTTAAGTACCCAGGGGAGACCACCCAGTGTCAGCACTCCAGATCAGTATGGAATAACAAGTACAATTTTGAAATAATTTTCATTTTGACTTCTCGGACAATCTCCAAATAGTGTGGAGTAGCAAAGATGATTTTTAAAATGATTTTTAAGGCATTGGGTAGTCCTTAAATTCAGTATGGTCACATTGGTGAGGTGCCACAGCATGTGTTAGACTGTTTTAACAAATACCCACAGCATGTATGAGGCTGTTCCAACAAATATGCACAATATGTACTAGGCTGTTCTATCAAATACCCACAACATGTACTAGGCAGGTTTAACAAAAACACAATATGTGTAAGATTGTTCTAACCAATACTCTTTACATTTTACAAATATGGACAGCACTGTTACGCTATTCCAAAAATACCCATAATATGTCTTAGGCTGTTCTAGCTAATACCCACAACATTTGTGAGGCTTTTCTGACAGATACCAACAAGTACAGTGTTACATGTAATGCAATTTGAAAAAGGTGTTAAACTCTGAACGAAACACAAAAATGAATGGCATGATATGGCCTTAATAGTGTAAACTGGGATGTAAAACTTAAATACAAAATACATTGGACAAATACAAAATATATTGGAAAGGGAAGTGTCCATTCTATGTTGTAAACTAGAGCCAGAGCATGGCAAAGACTGCAAGCAGACCTGTGTATCCATCATAGACACACAAGCCAGGGAAGCCACCAATTCTGGCCAGTCTTCACTTTTCGCTCCTTAGAATGCTCAGAGACTGTAGAAATCTCGTTCAAATGGCAAACACTCTGATCAGACTGCACTGATATGCAGGTGGATCTTGGTGTTTCTTGGTTGCACAGGTCTTTTTAGTGAGATTTTGTCATACCCTGGCTCAAGTTCTTATCTGCAGACAATCAGTTTTTGCCTTGACTTCATGTAACAATAAATATAGTTGTCTTTGGGGACCTGTGACAACAGATGTGTGCTTCTGTGATGGAAGTTAGGAGCGGTTATTTTTTTTTCTTAGGGATAGAATATGGTACCGTGAATCGTCATGCAGACAGCAAATACTCTGATCAGACTACGCAAATGCGCAATCTGATCATAGCCTTTTGCTGTCTGCCCATGTCATAAAAAGAGAACTTATATAAGAGGTCATTTTTTTGTGAAACTAATGAAACAAGCCTTTGGCGAGGGCATGACACATCTGTTACAAACTTATGCTTTCTGTTGAATTATTTTAGCTTCTTTTACAATAAAATATGATTTTTAAAATGGTTATGTGATTAATTGGATCTTACCCTCTGAAGAGTGTCATAAATTTCATATGAAATTACCACGAGTGTAAGATTCAGTTTATCTGGTAATGATTTTAAAATGAGATTTCATTGCTGAAGAAGTTAACCCATAAGCTGCCGAGAAAAACTACATCTGAAAATGTCATCTGCTTATGTCGTCTGCTGAAACTTTTTGCAAACTTTTTAGAAATATTTTTTTTTTCATTTATAGGCAAACAGTGTGGACCCCGATCAAACTGCTCCTGAAGGAGCAGTCTGATCTGGGTCCATACTGTTTGCAAAAATGACTTATAAAGTAACCAACAGACGACAAAGCAGATAACAATTGTCGTGATTGGTGTCTTATGGGTTAAAATAGATTCAATAGAAAACAAAGGTTTGTTACAGACGGCATCATGGTGTCATGTGCCAGTAATTATGTGTCATTACATGTGTGATCGCAAGATATTTTTTTGACATGATGTCACAGGGACGTTTTATTAGAAATCACTTTTTCTACTGGCCCGGTTAAAAAAATATGTTGTATAATAGTAATTCCTGTTACAGAATAGTGACATTGTTACCAAACAACAATAACTTTGAAATAAGCCTTGTATTATGTATGTACTAGTTATTTGAGATTGTTGTCTTTCTCCCTCCAACCACTCATGGAGTAGGGCCAGGGATACATGAATAGTGGGGGTATGACTGGGGACTTCACTTCTACAGTGTCCATTTAACCTTTACCACACTAGGGGTTAATTCAGCGGACGACAAAGTGTTGATATTTTTCATATTTTTCCAGAAAACAGGACTTGACATCTCATGCAAATTGTCTCCTATTTGCATAAAATGTCAAGTCCTGTTTTCTCGGAAAAATGAGAAAAGCATTTCAAAATGCCGTCTGCTGAAAAAAATACCCAGCATGCTGAGCGTTAATGCTGTGGTTTTCATGCTTAACAACTTGGATGTTAACCCTTATCTTGCTGTTCACGACAGCCCATCTTTTTGGAAACAGTGTAGATCCAGATCAGATGGCTTCTGAAGAAGCCATCTGATCAGGATCTACACTGTTTGATATTCAGTTTATGAATTTGTAGCAATATATTACATCAAGTAATTTGATTGGTTGATAGACAGAAATGGGTGTGACTTAAATGAATATTCAGCAAGAGAAGGGTTAAAGTCAAAATCACCTCTATTCCTTGTGGTTGGTCAGAGGTGGTAGTATTTTCAGATGACTGTTACACAGTGTTTGTACGTTGTGTAGTGGTATGGAAAGTGTGTAATAAGTAAGTCAAGGATTCTTATCCAAGACTGTCGGGGAATTTGTACTTTAGTTTTCCTAAAAATATGGACTTCTTATTTAATTTATTTAGCCTGAAACTTAAGCTGCCGGCCTCGGTAGCTCAGTCAGATGCGTGTCTGACTGGTGATCAGAAGGACGCGGGTTCAATACATGGCGGGGTTGGCAACTTACTTTTGTGGAGATTGATCATGAAATCTTTTCTATGGTCATTCTCTCCCTTCCTCTGATTCAAGAAGGGCAGTTGTCAGTTTCTGTCGAAAGGATATGCACTGTACTGGTTAACTGCTTACGTATAAGGTGTGGATAGGCAAACTGACTGGCTCAAAAATGACCTAAATAGTGTTGACTGGGCCGTTAAACTCCAATTCAATAAGTTTCCAACAGTTTTACAAGGGAAATAACCTCCATGATTCTTTTTCTCTTTCTATAATAATCCTGAGCTCCTTCAAAAAAAGAAGTGGCTGAAAAATTGGAAAAATTGGGAGGAAATGTTAACCCTTGACCTAGTGAATTAATTATTTTAGCCACACCCATTTCTGACTTTAAGCCAATCAGATTTCTCAGTGTACTTTATTCCTACAAATTTGCAAACTCAATGTCTGACTGTAGATCCTGATCAGATGGCATCTTTCAATCAGATTTCTTGATGTAATTTATTCCTACATAGTCGAACATTGTAGATCCTGATCAGATGGCTTCTTTCAATCAGACTTCTTGATGTAATTTATTCCTACATATTCACAAACTGAATGTCAAACAGTGTAGATCCTGATCAGATGGCTTCTTCAGAAGCCATCTGATCTGGATCTACACTGTTTGCAAAGGTTTGTATTCATTCATGTTACTGTGGAATTTTCCTGACCTTGATCTCAGATAATGGAGGCAGCAATGAAGGGGAAATAACTAACATTGGTTGAACAGGGGAGAGTGTTAGTGCTTTCCCTTGAATACTCGAAATGGTAGATAGAGGTGATGTTAAGTGTTCTGTGTTCATTGAAACACCAGACAAAACTGGAGCAGATGACATTTACAACTTTTTATGGGAGAAAGTAGGATTTGACATTCCATGTGAATTGTCAGGCAGACAATTTATATGAAATGTCAAGCCTTGCTTTGTTCCCAAAATAATAAAATACTGAAAATAGTGGAAAATTCCACCATGTGAATCATCTTCTATGGGGCATGACATTTAATATGATTTTTTGGGTAGACAATTTACATGAAATGTTGACCCAAATTAATACTGAAATAATGCTGTAATACTGAAAATATTGGGGAAAATTTCATCTGCTTCAGTTGTGCTTGGTGTTTTTAGGGTTAAAAACATCATTTTGCATCTAGTGCTAATTTCATTTTCATTCTTGTAAATTCACACAAAATGTTTCATCCAGTATCGCAAATCATAGGTCGACTTTCATTGAATTTGTAAGTGTAAATAACACGCATTTTTTCCACCTTCATGCATTGTCCCACTTTTTTATACAGTCCCATTTTTTCGACGCATTTTGAACGAGCTAGCACTCGACAAAATTAACAATTAAACCTGTGTGACCTGCATACAATCAGATCAGCCTGTGCATTGGCCCGGTAAGGTGCGAGCTTTGGCTTACCGCCCATTGGATAGATAAGTGAGTGTGAGGACACGTGATCTTCGCTGGCCACGCAAGTCATTTTGTAGATTTTGCAGTGAACTAGCTCAATGTGTATACAGTACATTTTATACCATCAGTATATATAGGACACATTCTGATATGTTATTTTTCAAGAAAAAAAAAAACTTGTTTTCACAACACATCGTATTTTGTATCTTTGTTTTACTTTTTGATAATTGTGTGGATGGATATCTCTCTTTGACCTAGAGCTGCAAAGCACAACTTAAGCAGACAACTTTTTCAACTATTTTTGACAACTATTTTTTTTTTGTGAAAAAAAGACTTGCTATTTCATCATCAGGTACATCACCTTCTAGAAATCAAGCTCGACATTTCCAGTGAATTATGTACCTTGAAATATCAGGCCTTATTTCCCGTCATATCTCATCATGAAAACACGCCTATATAATTTTGACCCCCTTGAATCCCACTTTTATACAGTAAAACTGGGGTTTACAGGGGTAATTATTATTTTTCTTATTTCTGCTCTAAATTATAGTTTGTGGGTACTTGTTAGAACCGCCTTGAGGCGGTTCTAACATGTACCCACAATCTACATTTTGAGCAGAAATAAGAAAAATATCACAATTTTTCATCTGAAAATTGTTGTTTTTTTGGCAGTAAAATTTACATTGTATTTGTATATGTGTGTTTTCGTAATGGCAGGTTTGAAAAATATTGGAAAACGTTGTCTGCTGAAGTTGTGATCATCCAAATATAGATGTTTAAAGGCAGTAAAATGGCTATCATATCCAACAGCAAGGTCAAAATGATTTGACATTTCCTGTTAAATTCATGTACATTAGGTTATGGAATCATAGCAATAACACATTTTTGTACTTTTTGTAGATTGGCTGTGTTCTGTTGTTCAGAGGCACTGTTAGTTTGTGGAGAAGGGATGCACATTTCCTACCCCTGCCATTTTCAGTGCGGGTTGGGTTGTAGGTGTGTGTGTCTGAGGGGGGTGGGGGGGGGGGTGCATAGAGTAAATACGCACCGCTATCCATATGTATATCCACTATGATCGATATCTTTTAAAAAGATTTTTGTATTGATTCATATTTTATACACAGGATGACGCGGGTTCGATACCTGCCGGAGTCGCAACATTCTTTCGTGGAGATTGATCATGAAATCTTTTCTACGGTCATTCTCTCCCTTCCGCTGAGTCAAGATGGGCAGCTGTCAGTTTCTGGTGAAAGAATGTGCACTGTACTGGTTAACCGCTTACGTAGAAACCTGCAGAGGAAAAGTGTGGATAGGTAAACTGACAGACTCAAAAATGACCTAAATAGTGTTGACTGGGCCGTTAAACTCCAATACAAACAATACACAGGTTTATAATCACACGATGTATGTCAAGTTTAATTTGGGGTAAAATCAACCTGTTATCATGAGAGTTTCCAGGTGAAGATGGCCCCTTGGTGGGGGCATCTGTTTCATATTGACACATACAGTAAAATTCGGCTATTAAGACCACCTAAAATTAAGACTAAATCTGCTTTTAAAAGCTTATTGAGAAGGTTTCAGTTATTCTTTCTTTGTGTTTACTTCTTCTAGTGTCTCCTATCAAGAGACCACCTTTGGGACTGTTCAAAAGTGGTCTTAAAGACCACTTTTGAACAGTCCCAAAGGTGGTCTTAATATACGAAATTTTCTGTATCTAGTGTTTATAAGAGAGGCAACTTTTATGACTTCCCATTTGCTTTTCTATAATTTGAATCTCCGGAAAAGGGGTCTACTCGGAAAGGAAAGAATTTGCTAAAATCTTACTCAGAAAGGAAAGAATTTGCTCCCGAGGAGCAAATTTGTTCCATTAAGAGTAGATTCCCTTTTATGAGGGTCAAAGTTCATAGGAAAGTCAGCACAAAACTCTGGAAACGTCAGCCTTGAACAAATTGGGCAGAGCATTGGCCACATGTACGCATTTCTTTAAAATGTCGTAAACATCAAATATACTGATGCATGGAATGGAAAAATGAAATGCCAGTGGCAATAATATCAATTTATATTCTTGCATTGCCATTAAAAGTGTCGGAATGTTTTGAACACGTCTACTCCACAATGACTTCCATTGGCTTTCAGCAACGGGTTCAGATTTCCATGTTATGCCTAAGTCTGGGTGTGGGCGTGTGTGCAAACGTGCCTGCGTGTGTGTGTGTCCTCATGCAAAATGGTCTAGTCGTGAAAATTACTTGGAATTCCATTGGACCGAAGCATCATGTTGGAACATGGGTAGCTTTTCAGCGTAGTCCGAACACTTGTCATATATTTTTTCACATCATTTCAATAAAATTCATATGCAAATTAAAGTTATCTTTCCTGGCTGTAGAAGGAAATTTTTTTCAGCTGAAAATTGTTGATTGTTTTGTTTTTGCTCCAAACATACATTTTGGATGTTTGTTGGAACAGCATCAGGCTGTTCTGACAATCACCCAAAATGTATGTTTTGTGGCAGATATAAAAAAAAAAACACACACAGCAGCTTTATAACATGATTGTTTTGTGTCCAAAGCAAAGGCTGTCTAAAATGAAAAAAAAAAATGTACAGATTATATAGAAAAATGACCATAAATGGTCATTTTTCTATATAATCTATACATTTTTTCGAAAATAGAAATGGTAATTTTTTCCATTTTATCTGTACAGTTTTGGGATCCATCTTCACACTATGTTTTATCGAAAACAGTGCAATAACGAACAGCAACGGGCCTCTGTAGCCTAATAGGTAAGAGCGCTGACTCTTTATCATAAGGTCTTTCACCACTGTGGTTCAGGGCTCCCTTGGGCCACGTGAGGTGCCTGCAATGGCAGGTGGGGTGGTATTTCTCCAGGTATGCCAGTTTTTGCCCACCTGATTAACAATCTGCTTGAAATACTCGAAATAATGCTGAAAGGGCCAAAAAAAAAAAAAGTGTTATAAAGCTGTTGGAATTCAATGTATACCATTACTAACTCCATTTTTCTATCACTTGTATGAGATTTGTTTCATTGGAATGCAGATTTCGCACAGCACAATACTTGTGTATTATGTTGGATTTGAGGTATAAATTATTAGTCGTTTTACTCATGTGATCAATGTTTGTGCGTCATTTCATATTGTTTATTCCATTACCATTAAGAGAAATTTTACGAGTCAGTTACTGGATACCATTGAATTATGATAGTTATTAAATTCTCACAGATATGGTCGCCTTTTGCTTGTCATTTATCTCGATTGTGCTTCAAGCCTCTGTGGTGTATCGCTTAACCCATTTTGTACCAAATGGAATCTTCCACCTTATATACAGCAGAAGTCCATTTCAAAATTTAGGGGTGTCAGATTGAGTTTTCTTCAAAATTTAGTTGGAAAGTGGCTGAACTTTTTACAAAAATGTAGGCCCTGATCAGACGCTGCGTTCTGCGGCGGCTGATCAAGGCCTACACTGTTTGCAATTACCCATTTTGGGGTTTCGTACAAAAAGGGTAAAGCATGTCGCCTCATTAACCAGAGGCCCTGGGTTCGATTCTGGGGTTTTGCAGACTTTTGCTAGTCTGGCCCAGAAAACATGCACACTTCATATTTTCTAGTTCTGTGGTGCATTCCTTGCTTCCAAAAGATAACCCTTTTATAGAACACATTTAACGTCACTACAGCTGGTGTCTGGGAATGTGTGGCGGCGGTAAAACGTCTCCCTGCCCTACATCATAGTGTAGTTTGTATTTTCTTGTCCTTTGGGATCATTGATTCCATTGTGGAATTTTGAAAATACTTGAGGGTCACTGATGAGGCCTAATTGGCCGAAACTAGCTAGTCTGGCCCAGAAAACATGTACACTCCATATTTTACAGTTCTGTGGTGTATTCCTTGCTTCCAAAGGATAACCCTTTCTAGAACATAATTAACCCTTATTGCAATGAATAATTAATGGAGCCACACCCATTTATGACTGAACCAATCAGATTACTTGATATGATTTGTTCCTGCAAATTCACAAACTGAATGCCAGACAGTGTAGATCCTGATTGGATTGCTTCTTCAGAAGCCATCTGATCTGGATATACACTGTTTGCAAAAGTAGGAGTTGTCGTGAACAACAGGATAAGGGTTCAGAGGAGTGTTTAAACCCATGTCCCATCCCCATATGACCTTAGTTGTTGGTAGGATGTAAAACTAGCTCCTGCTGCCGCTTTCATGTTAACTATAATCAGTTAGCCAAATTTGAGCTTGAAATTTCATGTGAGCCATCTGCTGAAATTCTTAGCTCCTCAGCTCAGAATCAAAAGGCATAGGATGATAGCCTTTTTATTCTCTGGAACCACTAGACAGATTGCCTTGAAACTGGATTTTTATGATCCAGTCAACACTATTTAGGTCAGTTTACCTTACCACACCTTTCCTGGACAGGTTTATGCATAAGCGGTTAACCAGTACAGTGCGCATTCTAAGTTTCACACAAAACTGAACCAGCGTAAAACATTTTTTTTGTTTGATTTTTAGCTCACCTGGGCCGAAGGCTCCAGGGGAGCTTATAGTAAAGTGAGTCCTCCGTCGTCCGTCCGTCCGTCCGTCGTCCATCCACACTTTTGAGCAGCTATATCTCTGCAGCCTGCAGGGTGATCTCAATCATTTCTCATCTGTAGCACGCCTTTGGTGGGGCATTGATGACATAAGCTTTTTTTCGAAATCACACGAAAACTTTGGTTGCTATGGCAATCACAAGGTCCCATAGACTTACAATGGGAAAATGCTTGTCATCACCGTAGCCCCTTCATTTTTGATCAGATCTTTCTGAAACTTATATGTAAGGTGGCTGGGGATAAAATCTCGGATGAGTTCGAAAACCGGCCAAGTTGGCCCATTTATCATGAGTTACGTCCCTTTGATTGCTGAAAATGCCGATTTTTGACCTTGTCATCACTGTAGCCCGTTCAGTTTTGATCGGATCTTCTTGAAACTTATATGTAAGGTTGCTGGGGATAAAATCTCGGACGAGTTCGAAAACCGACCAAGTAGGCCCATTTATCATAGAGTAACGTCCCTTTGATCGCTAAAAATGCCGATTTTTGACCTTGTCATCACCGTAGCTCTTTCAGTTTTGATCAGATCATTCTGAAACTTACATGTGAGGTGGCTGGGGATAAAATCTCGCCTGAGTACGAAAAACAGCCAAGTCGGCATATTTATTATAGAGTAACATCCCTTTGATTGCTGAAAATGCAGATTTTTGACCTTGTCATCATCATAGCCCTTTCAGTTATGATCTGATCTTCTTGAAACTTATATGTAAGGTTGCTGGGGATAAAATCTCGGATGTGTCCGAAAACCGGCCAAGTAGGCCCATTTATCATAGAGTAACGTCCCTTTGATCGCTAAAAATGCCGATTTTTGACCTTGTCATCACTATAACCCTTTCAGTTTTGATCAATTCTTTCTGAAACTTATATGTAAGGTGGCTGGGGATAAGACCTCGGATGAGTTCGAAAACCTGCCAAGTCGGCTTATTTATCGTACAGTAACGTCCCTTGGATGGCTGAAAATGTTGACTTTGACCTTGTCATCACCGTAGCCCTTCAGTTTTGATCGGATCTTCTTGAAACTTATATGTAAGGTTGCTGGGGATAAAATCTCGGATGAGTTCGAAAACCGGTCAAGTAGGCCCATTTATCGTAGAGTAACGTGCCTTTGATTGCTGAAAATGCAGATTTTTTACCTTGTCATCACCGTAGCCCCTTCAGTTTTGATCGATCTTCTTGAAACTTATATGTATGGTTGCTGGGGATAAAATCTCGGACGAGTTCGAAAACCGACCAAGTAGGCCCATTTATCATAGAGTAACGTCCCTTTGATCGCTAAAACTGCCGATTTTTGACCTTGTCATCACCGTAGCTCGTTCAGTTTTGATCAGATCTTTCTGAAACTTACATGTGAGGTGGTGGGGGATAAAATCTCGCCTGAGTTCGAAAAACAGCTAAGTCAGCATATTAATTATAGAGTAACGTCCCTTTGATTGCTGAAAATGCAGATTTTTGACCTTGTCATCATCATAGCCCTTTCAGTTTTGATCTGATCTTCTTGAAACTTATATGTAAGGTTGCTGGGGATAAAATCTCGGATGTGTTCGAAAACCGGCCAAGTAGGCCCATTTATCATAGAGTAACGTCCCTTTGATCGCTAAAAATGCCGATTTTTGACCTTGTCATCACTATAGCCCTTTCAGTTTTGATCAGATCTTTCTGAAACTTATATGTAAGGTGGCTGGGGATAAAACCTCGGATGAGTTCGAAAACCTGCCAAGTCGGCTTATTTATCGTACAGTAACGTCACTTTGATGGCTGAAAATGTTGATTTTGACCTTGTCATCACCGTAGCCCCTTCAGTTTTGATCGGATCTTCTTGAAACTTATATGTAAGGTTGCTGGGGATAAAATCTCGGATGAGTTCGAAAACCGGTCAAGTAGGCCCATTTATCGTAGAGTAACGTGCCTTTGATTGCTGAAAATGCAGATTTTTTACCTTGTCATCAGCATATATAGCCCTTTCAGTTTTGATCGGATCTTTCTGAAACTTAAATGTAAGGTGGCTGGGGATAAAACCTGGGATGAGTTCGAATACCGGCCAAGGTGGCCCATTCATCATAGAGTTACGTCCCTTTGATTGCTGAAAATGCCGATTTTTGACCTTGTCATCACCGTAGCACCTTCAGTTTTGATAGGATCTTACTGAAACTTATATATAAGATGGCCGAGGATAAAACCTAAGATGAGTTCGGAACCAGGCCAAGTCCGCCCATTTATCATAGAGTAACGTCCCTTTGATTGCTGAAAAAGCCCATTTTTGACCTTGTCATCACCGTAGCCCATTCTGTTTTGATCCCATTTCTCATAGAGTTGTCCCGTTGAATGCTGAAAATGCCGATTTTTGACATTGTCATCACCGTAGCCCCTTAAGTTTTGATTGGATATTTCTGAAACTTATATGTAAGGTGGTTGGGGATAAATGCTCAGATTAGTTCAAATACCGACCAAGTAGGCCCTTTTATCATGTATTTACGTCCCTTTGATTGCTGAAAATGTCGATTTTTGACCTTGTCATCACCATAACCCCTTCAGTTTTGATTGGATCTTTCTGAAACTTATATGTAAGGTGGCTGGGGATAAAATCTCGGATGAGTTCGAAAACCTGCCAAGTGGGCTTATTTATCGTACAGTAACGTCCCTTTGATGGCTGAAAATGTTTTGACCTTGTCATCACCGTAGCCCCTTCAGTTTTGATCGGATCTTTCTGAAACTTATATGTAAGTTGGCTGGGGATAAAACCTCGGATGATTTCGAAAACCAGCCAAGTCTGCTTATTTATCGTACAGTAACGTCCCTTTGATTGCTGAAAATGCCGATTTTTGACCTTGTCATCACTGTAGCCCTTTCAGTTTTGATCGGATCTTACTGAAACTTATACGTAAGGTGGCTGGGGATAAAATCTCGGATGAGTTCGAAAACCAGCCAAGTTGGCCCATTTATCATAGAGTAACGTCCTTTTGCTTGCTAAAAATGCCAATTTTAGACATGTCATCACCGTATAGCCCTTTTAGTTTTGATCAGATCTTTCTGAAACTTATATGTAAGGTGGCTGGGGTTAAAACCTCTGATGAGTTGAATGCCGGCCAATTCAGCCCATTTATCTTAATGTAAAGTCCCTTTGATTGCTGAAAATGTCGATTTTTGACCTTGTCATCACTGTAGCCCCTTCAGTTTTGATCGGATCTTTCTGAAACTTATACGTAAAGTGGCTGGGGATAAAGTATAGTGGGTCGTCCGTTGTCCATCCGTCCGTCCGTCTGTCCGTCCACACTTTTGAGCAGCTATAACCCTGCAGCCTGCAGGCTGATCTCAATCATTTCTTATCTGTAGCATGCCTCTGGTGGGGCATTGATGACATAAGCTTTTTTAGCTCACCTGGGCCGAAGGCTCCAGGGGAGCTTATAGTATAGCGGGTCCTCCGTCGTCCGTCCGTCCATACTTTTGAGCAGCTATATCTCTGAAACCTGCAGGCTGATCTCAATCATTTCTCATCTGTAGCATGCCTCTGGTGGGGCATTGATGGCATAAGCTTTTTTTTTAAATCGCATGAAAACTTTGGTTGCTCTGGCAATCACAAGGTCCCATAGACTTACAATGGGAAAATGCTTGTCATCACCATAGCCCTTCAGTTTTGATCGGATCCTTCTGAAACTTATATATAAGGTGGCTGGGGATGAAACCATGGATGAGTTGGTAAACCGGCCAAATCAGCCTATTTATCAGAGTTACGTCCCTTTGATTGCTGAAAATGCCGATTTTTGACCTTGTAATCACCGTAGCCCCTTCAGTTTTGATCGGATCTTTCTGAAACTTATATGTAAGGTGGCTAGGGATCAAATCTCGGATGAGTTCGAAAACCGGCCAAGTCAGCCCATTTATCTTAGAGTTACGTCCCTTTGATTGCTAAAAATGCTGATTTTTTACATTGTCATCACCGTAGCCCTTTTAGTTTTGATCGAATCTTTCTGAAACTTAAGGTAAAGTTGCTGGGGATAAAATCTTAGATGAGTTCGAAAACAAGCCAAGTTGATCCATTTATTACAGAGTAACGTCCCTTTGATTGCTGAAAATGCCGATTTTTGACCATGTCATCACCGTAGCCCTTTCAGTTTTGATCGGATCTTTCTCAAACTTATATGTAAGGTGGCTGGGGATAAAACCTCAGATGAGCTCGAATACCGGTCAAGGTGGCCTATTTATCATAGAGTAAGGTCCCTTTGATTGCTGAAAATGTTGATTTTTGACCTTGTCATCACTGTAGCCCCTTCAGTTTTGATCGTATCTTTCTGAAACTTATATGTAAGGTGGCTAGGGATAAAACCTCGGATGAGTTCAAAAACGGGCCAAGTTGCCCCATTTACTATATAGTTATGTCCCTTTGATTGCTGAAAATGTTGATTTCTGACCTTGTCATCACCGTAGCCCCTTCAGTTTTGATCAGAACTTTCTGAAACTTATATGTAAGGTGACTGGGGATAAAACCTAGGATGAGTTTGAATACCGGCCAAGTTCGCCCATTTATCATAGATTTACGTCCCTTTGATTGAAAATGCTGATTTTTTACCTTGTCATCACTGTAGCCCCTTCAGTTTTGATTGGATCTTTCTGAAACTTATATGTAAGGTGGCTGGGGATAAAATCTTGGATGAGTTCAAAAACAGGCCAAGTCAGCCTATTTATCGTAGAGTTATGTCCCTTTGATGGCTGAAAATGTTGATTTTTGACCTTTTCATCACCGTAGCCTCTTCTGTTTTGATTGGATTTTTCTGAAACTTATATGTAAGGTGGCTGGGGATGAAACCTCAGATGGGTTCGAAAACTGGCCAAGTCGGCCCATTTATTTTAGAGCAACATTCCTTTGATGGCTAAAAATGCCAAATTTTGACCTTGTCATCACCGTAGCCCCTTCAGTTTTCATCGGATCTTTCTGAAACTTATATGTAAGGTGGCTGGGAATAAAACCTTGGATGAGTTTGAATACTGGCGAAGTGGGCTCATTTATCATAGAGTTACGTGCCTTTGATTGCTTAAAAATGCCTATTTTCGACCTTGTTAGCACTGCTGCCCCTTGTTTTGATCAGATCTTCATGAAACTTACAAATAAGTCAGGCAGAAAAGCTTGGAGGAGTTCGAAAACTCGTGAGGTTTGCCTATTTGTCACAGAGTAACATCCCTTTGATTGCAGCAGTTAATTGCTTATTTTTGAACTTGTCATCACAATAGCCCCATCAGTTTATATCGGATCTTCTTAGCAAGTCAGGAATAAAAGCTTGAATGAGTTTGAAAACTGGTGAGGTCAGCTTATTTATCATAGTTACATTCTACTTGATTTGCAGAAAATGCTTACCCTGTCATCACCATGTCCTTCCATTAATCCTTCAGTAAAGGTTGGCACTTCCTGAAACTTTGAATCTCAGGTGAGCGATACAGGCTTGGTCCTCTTGTTTTGTTTAATTTGAGGCCTCCTAACTCATCAGTGCAACATCTCCGTGAACACAAAAAATCAAAGACTTATATAGGAAAATCAAGACATATATAGAGATAATCTTTGAAAATCTTCTGAAACAGCAAGGCCCAGGTCTTTGATATTTGGTGTGAAGCTTCATCTAGTGGACCTCTATCAAGATTGTTTTAATTATAGCCCTGAGGCCAAAAATTCCCCCGCCCCAGGGCCATTTTGTTTTACATAGGCTTATGTAGGGAATATCTTTAAAAAAATATTCGTCTCTGAAACCGCATGGCCAAGGTCTTTGATATTTGGTGTGTAGCTTCATCTAGTGGACCTTTGCCAAGATTGTTCAAATTATAGCCTTTGTTGATATTTGGTATGAAGCTTCACCTTTTTAGACCTCCCTCAACATTGTGCACATTATAATCCTGGGGTCAATAATGGCCCTCCCCGGGACCCACTTGTTACTCTATGGAGGCCTTCATGCGGACTGAACAAATTATTTGTCTAAATCGCGGCGGAAGTAAGGGCGAGGAATGTGGCCACGTAAAATCGATTTAAGCCCCCCAGTGGAAATCTTTCGACTGACCGTTCCAAGGCGGTTCTTCTGTGGCGATTTATTTATGTTGTTGTTTGTTACTTACTGTGTGCATCACTTGTGTCTTTTAATTTTGGATGGCCATATGGCCATTTTGTGGGAAAGTAACTGTCCTTATGGCCTTCCTTTGTTTAGGTTTCCATTATGGTCTGGTCGCTTAATGTTTGTATTTCTTTCCCTTTGGTGTCTTTGATGGGTGGAGTAAGTTAATTGTATCGATTCCTGATCTTTGTTTTACTTCTACTTTGTAAAACCAAAGGGCCCCGGGGTGGGGGCATTTGTGGCCCAAGGGCTATAATTTGAACAATCTTGGTAGAGGTCCACTAGATGAAGCTCAATGCCAAATATCAAAGACATGCGCCTTGCAGTTACAGAGAAGAAGATTTTTAAAGATTTTCCTATATAAGTCTATGTAAAACCAAAGGGTCTCTGGGCTGGGGCATTTTTGGCCCCAGGGCTATAATTTGAACAATCTTGATTGAGGTCCACTAGATGAAATTTCTCACCAAATATCAAAGACCTAAGCCTTGTGGTTTCACAGAAGAAGATTTTTAAAGATTTTCCCTATATAAGTCTATGTAAAACCAAAGGGCCCTGAGGTGGGGACATTTTTGGTCTCAGGGCTATAATTTGAACAATCTTGGTAGAGGTCCACTAGCTGAAGCCTCATACCAAATATCAAAGACCTAGGCCTTGTGGTTTCAGAGAAGAAGATTTTTTTAAGTTTTTCCCTATATAAGCCCATGTAAAACCAAAGGGCCAGGAGATGGGCATTTTTGGCCCCAGCACTATGATTTGAACAATCTTGGTAGGGGTCCACTAGATGAAGCTTCATACCAAATATCAAAGACCTGGGCCTTGTGGTTTCAGAGAAGAAGATTTTTTTAAGTTTTCATTAAAAAAATCTATTTTTGGCCCCTGTGACCTTGATGTGCAGCAGACCAGAACAATTTGAACAACTTTGAAAGGGGTCCACCTAAGGATCATTCCTGTGAAGTTTGGTCAAAATCTGATCAGTTGTTTAGGAGAAGATGCCATTTGAAGAAATTGTTTACGCACGGATGACAGACAAAAAGTGATCCTAATATAAAACACAAGAGGGCCCAGAGGGCCCTGAACCGCTCACCTGAGAATTAGTGTCTCTAGTACATTCTAGGCCCAAGGGCTATAATTTGAACAAATTTGGTAATGGTCCACGAGATGAAGCTTCATACCAAATATCAAAGACCTGGGCCTTCTGGTTTCAGACAAGAAGATTTTTAAAGGTTTTCCATATATAAGCCTATGAAAAACCAAAAGGTCCACTAGATGAAGCTTCACACCAAATATCAAAGATCTGGGCCTTGTGGATTCAGAGAAGAAGATTTTAAAAGATTTTCCATGTATAAGCCTATGTAAGGCCCCCCAGGTGGGGGCATTTTGGCCCCAGGGCTATAATTTGAACAATCATGGTAGAGGTCCACTAGATTAAGCTTCACACCAAATATCAAAGATCTGGGCCTTGCGGTTTCAGAGAAGAAGATTTTTAAAGATTTTCCCTGTATAAGCCTATGTAAAACCAAAGGCCCCCGTGTTGGGGGTATTTTTGGCCCCAAGGCTATAATTTGAACAATCTTGGTAGAGGTCCACTAGGTAAGGCTTCACACCAAATATTAAAGACCTGGGCCTTGTGGTTTCAGAGAAGATTTTTTAAGATTTTCCCTATATAAGCCTATTTAAAACCAAAGGCCCCCAGGGCGGGGGCATTTCGGCCCCCAGGGCTATAATTTGAACAATCTTGGTAGAGGTCCACTAGATGAAGCTTCATACCAAATATCGAAACCTGGGCCTTGCGGTTTCAGAGAAGAAGATTTTTAAAGTTTTCGTTTAAAAAATCTATTTTTAGCTCCTGTGACCTAGATGTGCAATGGACCGGAACCATTTGAACAACTTTGAAAGGGGACCACCTAAGGATCATTCCTGTGAAGTTTGGTCCAAATCCGATCAGTGGTTTAGGAGGAGATGTCATTTGAAGAAAAAGTTTACGCACGCACGCACGACTGACAAAAAGTGATCCCAAAAGCTCACCTTGTCACTATGTGACAGGTGAGCCACTCCGTGACAGGTGAGCTAAAAAGAAACTTTGAAAATACCATCTGCTATTTGTGATTGGTGCTTTCAGTGTAACATAAGAAGCTGATATGGGGTCCCGTTTCCAATCCAAGGGATGACAATGCGGAGCAGAACCTCTGTGAGCAGAACCAGGTTCCCCTCAGCACAGTCATCCCTCGGGTTAGAAATGCCCATCTACAAAAGAACCCCATATTAGAACCTTTTTCTTGCGCAACACCAATTAAAACGTTTTTTTTTCACGCATTATACTTGTGTAATGGGTAAGAACATCCGGGTAAGAACAGAATTCCTATCCCAGGCTAAAACCACGGACTTGTTTCTACTTGCAACTTAAATTACTGTGGATGAACAAATGGAAAAAAAAACAATAGCAATCATGATTATTTCTGAAAAGCTACAGTAGCCGACTCGAGACCCTTGGATTTGGAGTCATATGTGCTTTTCAATGCCCTTAATTCTGTGATCTCTAATGTCTCAGACAAAACTGATCACTCATAGCAGATCGCTGTTAGATTGCAGCCTTAAACTGGGAGTCTAAATGTTGGATTTCTTTTGCTCCAGCATTTCAGTGTTTTCTTACAGTCGAGTCATCACCGTTGTTTCATCTCTTTGGTTGTTTGATTTTTGTGTTCTTGGAGATGTTGCACTGATTAGTTAGGAAGCCTTAATGAGGACTGAACAAACTATTTGCCTAAATCGTGACGGAAGGGTGAGCATTGCGGCCGCGTAAAATCGATTTAAGCCCCAAAGTGAAATACTATTCACTGACCGTTCCAAGGCGGTTCTTCTGTCGCACTTTATTTTTGTTATATTTCGTCTTTGATCTGTTTGTTTGATTTGAGGTTTAACGTCCCCATCAACACAGTACAGGTCATTTTGGAGATGTTGCTTCCAATTTTGTGGGACTTTTACCCGACATTGAGATGAAATGACATCTCCAGCCCTGTCGCCCAATGAAACCAATAGGGTTTATAAACATAGACAAACCAACTGGCACCACTTTGCCTGCGCACTTTGTCTTTGAATGTATGTATCACTTACGTATATCCTTTTGTTTTGGAAAGCCAGTTGGCCATTTTGTGGGGAAAGTAACTGTCCTTTTGGCTTTCCAATATTGGTGTTTGTATTACAGTCTGATTGTTTCATGTTTGTGTTTCTTCCCTTTTGGTGTCTCTGATAATTGTGTTTATTTCTGATCATTGTCATTACTTCCATTTAAAATATTTTATTCCATTTCGGTAACAATGCCTTTTCAAGTTTACTTCACTTATATCTGGCCAATCATTAACTCATATCATGCTGTTCACGACAACCCCTATCTTTGGAAATAGTGTAGATCCAGATCAGATGGCTCCTGAAGAAGCCATCTGATCAGGATCTACACTGACATTCAATTTATGAATTTGTAGGAATAAATTACATCAAGTAATCTGATTGGTTCAAAGTCAGAAATGGGTGTGGCTAAACTGAATATTCAGCAAGAGATGGGTTAATCAGATGGGCAAACAACTGGAGAACCTTGAGGAAAACCCTGCCTTGGTAGCTCACATTTGATGTGAACATAAAGGGATTAAACAATAAAACAACATTCTCCTAAAAAGCACTGTCTTTTTTATTTTATTAAATAATAAAGCTAACATATTACAATGAAAATCACTTAAAGGATAAAAAGAATAACCCTTCAGTCATTAAAACTTTTTTCCGATTCGAAAAAAAAAATGTTCAACAACATTTTTTTTCTTTCACAACATTATCAATACATACTATCATAGGACACTTATGATGACTTCTGTCCATAAGGATATAGGTTCTTCACTCCTTTGGGAAGCAAGTACTTGTACAAAGGGAGGAAATTAACTTGCACTGAAAATAAAATTGCCTCCTTTTGAAAAGTCAGTTATTTCCCTTCCCTATACAGTGTCCAAATTTCAAGGGTAAATTCAGTTATCTTTATTAACTTATTCAACCCTTAAAAATATTTGAAAAAAAAAAAATCATTGTCATTTGCTGCATTTTGCTTGGGTTTTTTTTAAGTAATTTTGAACCCATAAATCCCTAAGAAAATGACAGTACATGACATTCAACATTTTTTTCCAGGGAAAATCAAGCTTTGCAGATGATTCACATGAAATGTCAAGCCTGATTTTCCCATGAAAAAAAAAAGACAAGAAATATCTGAAAATTTCATCTGCAGTAGTTATGCTTTAAGTGTTAGAACTACCGTAAAGATCTTAAGTATTGGGACAGACAGGCCTAAGCAAACAGTGCAGACCCAGATCAGAATGCTCCTGAAGGAGCAGTCTGATCAGGGTCTACACTATTTGCCATTCCATCTGCACTTTTTGGACTCCTTGCCGGATCGAGAAGCAAATTTGTTAAAATTTTATGAGAATTACAGCAAGTCCTCAAGGTGTTTTAATTTTTAGGATGTTTACGGTATTGACATTATTAAGCAAGAGAGAACTCTTATGATGGAGGCGAGTGCAGATTTTGTGAAACTTCAATAATTCAATCACTGATGACACATAAACCATCGCTAATTCAACTTGTTCTTTAGTAACTAAGAATTTTTTTCTGATACACTTAGCTCCAGGCTATTTAATATTTGCGGATAATTTAAGAGGAATTGGAACACCTGGCAGATTTTTCCACCATTCTTCAAAGGGAGAGAACACTTGGGATATCCTTTTCTATAAGCCCTATCCCACTGAAAAAGGGTTCTACTCTTAAAGGAAAGAATTTGCTCCTTAGGAGCAAATTCTTTCCTTTAAGAGTTCACCCCTATTGATATGGGAGACAAAAATACTTTTGCAGGAGTTGCCTCCCCTGAGGGTGTTCCCATTCCCCTTAAGGAGATCTCTGAATCTCATTTTATCGTAAAAATGTATATTGCACATGCTCATTAAAATTGTCTCGATGAGGCAATTCTAATGAGCACACACAATTTACCAATATTCTATACAAGATCAGATAACTCTTTAGAATAATTTTAAGGAGGTTCTTCTGTGAATCTCATTTTATCGGGGATGAAACCAGCGACTGGATCACCAGTTAAGACAAAGGTAAGCACCCTATATCTGTGTCACTATATTACAGTAAAATTCCTAAATTAAGACCACCTTAGGGACTATTCAAAAGTGGTCTTTAGGACCACTTTTGAACAGTCCCAAAGGTGGTCTCTTATTGGGAGACATTGGGTGTGGAAAACACAATGAAAAGTAACTGAAACTTTCTCAATAAGCTTTCAACAGCAGATTTAGTTTTAAGTTTAGGTGGTCTTAATAGCCGAATTTTACTGTACCCATTTATATACGACTTGATTGAGCATGCTTAATCACCAGGCTACAGCGTACCCATCATCTACTTTATGCAAAGAACTCTTCCTACTTCAGCCCACGCATGACAAAACCTACAAGAATCCCTGTACGACAAGCAAAGACTCGGATCAGTCCGTGCATCAAGCCAGCTTGCCTGAGTCTTTTGTTACTTTTTTAATAGCCCAGAGGCTAAAGAAGGCTCCTGCGAACAGCAAAGACTCGGATCAGACTGCAGTCTGAGCCAAGTCTCTGCTAGTTGCACAGGTCTTGTTGTGGGTTTTGTCATGTGCTGTCTCGAATACCTTTCAATTCTTATTCTGCCAAAAAAGACAAAATTTATTTTGAAAATGTCATCTGCAACTGTTGTGATTGGCACTTTATGTTAACCCAGACTTTTAAATACCGGTACACATACATTTTTGCATGAGGGATTTTCTGTCAAAACTGGGTGTTTATTAAAAAATTATTCAATTAACACTTAAGGCACCAAATAAAACTGGAGCAGATGAGGAGGGAAGGGACAAAACTAATGTTCCTAGAAGTTGTGGCCCAACCCTTTTGCTTGCAATTATTATATGCAATAAAATATGTTTAAACCAGCACATGAGGTTTTCAAATATGTATTTTATTGTGTTTTAAAGGAAACTAGAGAGAGTTGACAATTTATCTATTCACTTCAACATGTCACGACTAATTTTATTAAACAGGCTTTCTAATGTCATGGCTTATATATACTGGCCTGCAAAAAAAATAAAAAAATAAATGGCAATTTAAATTATATGGGCCCCGTCAAGCGATTTTGGAACTTATCGCCTATGCGAGCAGCGAAGGTTCAGGCGAGCCTGCGCATCAGCGCAGTCTCGCCAGAACCTTCGCTGATCGCTCATACAAGCAGTGAATCAAGATCAACCTTCAGACAGAAAGCCATATCCCTGGCCCCTCTGAATGGCTGGGCATGCGTAGTTAAAATTTGTCATGACGGAATGCTCGAAGACACAAATTCGCTTGGCGGGGCTCATATGGTGCCTGTTTCACCAAACTGTAAACTGTTGAAATATGACAACCCAAATCTAAAGCAACAAGCTCTGCCCATTGCCCACTTTGTAACTGTCAGGTCTCATAAGGATAGACATGACATAGTGTAAACATTGTAGATAAGCAATTTCTTTTTGGTTTTGCCTTCACTTTGGTCAAACTTTTAGAGCAAATGAAAAAATCTTTAAATTGTTGCTAGTATACGACTAAAGTATATGTTGGTGCGAAAATGTTTAGTTTCTAATGGAGAAAAAGATGTTCAAAAATGGAAAATTTTGAAAGGTAATTTTCTTAGAAAGTGAATTTTTATTTTTTATTATGTGTGTTTTATGATTATTAATAAATTTGGAACATTATGGGTTGTTATTCTAGGAACATGTCATTTTTCTATATAATCTATACATTTTTGTTTGGATATAACACGGTTGTTTAACTAACATGGTTTCTGCTTTGGACCCCATTAACAGTGTTATAAAGGGATTTTGGTGTATTCAAAAGTGGTCTTAAAAACCACTTTTGAACAGTCCCAAAGGTGGTCTTAATACAGGAATTTTACTGGATGTCAACTGCGGGAATTCTGCTTAGCTCTTTATGGGCATACTACAACTGCTTTCTAAGAAATTTTCCAACGACAATTTTATGAACTCATATTTACCAAAAGATAGGACAAGAATTCCGCCGAAGGCTATGTCGCGCCTGTGGGGGCACAAAGTCACTGAAGCATGACATCTAGGCCAAGGTCAAACATAGATGCTTGCATAAAAGTTGTCATTCTTAAATGCAAGCTTGTACTAAGTATCATTAATAAAGTTCAAATAATTCTTGAGAAATGAACTTAACCATTAGGGTGAAAGCCAGGGTGGTCGCAATATTTTACAAAGTCAGTGAACCATGAAATGTAGGTCAAGGTCAAATATGGATGCTTGCATTTAAGATGCAATCCCGAGATACAAGTTTGTACCAAGTATCATTAATGAAGCTCTTATAGTTCTTGAGAAACTAACTTGACCATTAGGGTGAGCCCTAGGGTGGTTGCAATTATTTTTTACAAAGTCAGAGAACCGTGAAATTTAGGTCAAGGTCAAATATTGATGCTTGCATTTAATTTGCCATCCCCAGATTCAAATTTGAACCAAATACCATTAACAAAGCTCTTATAGTTCTTGAGAAATAAACTTGACCATTAGGGTGAATACTAGGGTGGTCGCAATACCTTACGAAGTCAGTGACCCATAAAATGTAGGTCAATTGCATATAAGTTGTCATCCCGTGATACAAGTTGGTACCAAGTATCATAAATGAAGCTGTTATAGTTCTTGAGATATAAACTTGAACCTTAGGGTGAACGCTAGGGTGGTCGCAATATCTTACAAAGTCAGTGACCCATGAAATGTAGGTCAAGGTCAAATATGGTTGCTTGCATGTAAGTGTCATCCCGTGGTACAAGTTTGTACCAAGTATCATAAATGAAGCTGTTATAGTTCTTGAGAAATAAACTTGAACCTCAGGGTGAACGCTAGGGTGGTCGCAAATGTTGACGCCTTGACAAACGGACAGACGAACGAAAGGACGGAAAAACCGGGCGCCTATATCGCCCCATGTTAATAGCAGGCGTGACAAAAATAGCCGTAAACTGAAAAATAGCTGAAACAACATTTACGAATACATTCTCTAACTATCACCGGTCAATTCGAAACTACTCTTTTATTATATATGAAAACTAATTTTGATATGTCTGTCTGCCAGCCCCAGTTTAGAAATGAAAATCACTACCTTAACCGCCCTACTGTCGGTACGGCCAATTTATTGGGGAACCATTTGCATAAAGACATCGTTTCTAGCCCCAGTTAGGAGAAAAGATACGCCCACAATTTGAAGAGGAAAGAAAATGCAGAATATTACAACAGTGCAGCAAAAACAAGCATTTAAGGAGAATTGGGGCATCTGGCAGTTTTTCTGCCATTTTTTTTCAAATATAAACAATTTTTGGGACTTCCTTTTCACTTTTCTATAAGCCCTGTTGCACTGAAAAAGGGGTCTACACTTAAAGGAAAGAATTTGCTCCTCAGGAGCAAATTCTTTCCTTTAATACGAACTGACCCCTATTGACATGTGTTTCAGCTGAATCAAGAAGGGCAGATGTCAGTTTCTGAGGAAAGAATGTGCGCTGTACTGGTTAACCGCTTACGTATAGTTCTGCCCAGGGAAAGTGTGGGTAAGTAAATTGACTGGCTCAAAAATGACCTAAACAGTGTTGACTGGGTCATTATCCTCCAATACAAACAAACAAATTGACATGCGAGACAAAAATACTTTTGAAGGAGTTGCCTCCCCTGAAGGTGTACAGTCCCCCTTAAATAGACCGTAACCTCTTTGTAACACCATTCATTATAGAATGGTTTTGGATATAACATGGTTTAAAGAGGATTTCAATAATGTACAGATTATATAGAAAAATGACCATAAATGGTCATTTTATTCTATATCATCTGTACATTTTTGTTTGGATATAATATGGTTGTAGAAATAACTTTGGACCCCAACAATAGTGTTATAAAGAGGTTGTGATTAACTGAAATCTACATCTATTTGTGTATACTTTAACCCTTCTCTTGCTGAATATTCATTTAAGCCCCACCAATTTCTGTCTATCAACCAATCAAATTACTTGATGCAATTTATTCCAACGCATTCATAAACTGAATGTCAAACAGTGTAGATCCTGATCAGATGGCTTCTTCAGAAGCCATCTGATCTGGATCGACACTGTTTCCAGAGGGGGTTGTCGTGAACAGCATGATAAGAGTTAACCCTTAGAGCACCAATAAGAATGGTTAACAGATGACAATTTCATTTTTATTTTTCTTATTTTTCAGAGAAAACAATGTGAATTATCTGTGTGGAGCCAATTCACATGAAGTGTCAAGCCTGATTTTCTCTGAGAATGAGAGGAAAAAAAAAGTATTCAGAATGCCATCTGCTTGTATTTTGTTTGGTGTTTTAAGGACATACTCTAAGACACAGGCTGTGATAAAAACAAAACGTTTTCAGCCTGAAATTTTTCAACAAAATTTTCAGAAAGAAAAATGAGTAATTTTCATATAACCTGAAGTTATGATAAAAATGTAGGCTAAAGGAACAGTGCTGAAGAAAAGAAACACTGGACTTACCCTAAATATCTGAGGCCAGTTGTTCAAAGCACCATTAGCTTAACGAGTTCGTTAGTGGTCAAAAGTTAACTTTTTTAGCAAGTACAGCCGAACTTCAATGGCTCGAACACCTTTGGGAATCAAAATTCTGTTCGAGACAGCGGCAGTTCGAGCCACTGAGGATACTGTCAGGAGGCATAACGAGATACTTTTAGACATCTTTTCGATGTTCTATAATGAAAATTTATGCTGTGTGTACTCATTAGAATCGCCTCATTGAGGCGATTCTAATGAGTACACACAGCATACATTTGCAAGATAAAAGACTAAAATCTCCTTAATTATCCCCCATTATTTCTGATGTAGAGGATTTCACTAGGTGCTCAAGAATGGGTTCGACACATCCATGGTAAACGAGCCATGGGTGTTCAAGCCATCGAAGTTCCGCTGTAAAATACCTAATACATCAGTATTTTTGCTCAAAAATTGCTAGTGGCTTTTGCAAATGCAAAAAGTACTCACATTTTTTCAGCAAAATTAATAAAATTGCCATTTAATTTATAATTTTTTTAACAGTACCTCAACTAATAACAGATATCTTTAGCTTTAGTTTTAAACAACGGGCCCCTTGTCAGATACAGTCGAACTTCAATGGCTCGAACACCTCTGGGACCTCGAAAATCTGTTCGAGACAGGGGTAGTCCGAGCCACTGAGGGTTACGCCAGGAGGCATAACGAGGTACTTTTAGTCATCTTTTCGGTGTTCCATAATGAAAATGTATGCTGTGTGTACTCATTAGAATCGCCTCATCGAGGAGATTCTAATGAGTACACACAGCATACATTTGCAAGAAAAAAGACTAAAATCTTCTAAATTATCCTCCAATATTTCTTATGTAGAGGATTTCGCTAGGGGCTCAAGAATGGGTTTGACACATCCATGGTAAACGAGCCATCGGTGTTCGAGCCATCGACGTTCTTCTGTATTCATAATGAACAGCAGACCCAGTTCAGACTGCTTCAAAAGAACAATCTTATCAAGATATCCTTTGTTTTTCCATTCTATCAACATTATGGTTTTCTTATGGGGAACAGACACACACAACAATGTTTTGTTTGGAATTTTACAGCCCAGTCAACACTGGGTCATATCGAGCCAGTCAGTTTACCTACCCATATTTTTCCTCGGCAAGTTTATACGTAAGCGGTTATCAATTACAGTGCATATTCTTTCACCAGAATATGACAACTGCCCTTCTTGAATCAGTGAATGCAAGAGAATGACCATAGAAAAGATTTCATGAACAACCTTCATGAAAGAAGGTTAGTGACCTGTCAAGTATTGAACCAAAAACCATCTGATCACCAGTCAGACATGCATCAAACTGACCTTCCGAGATCTGCTTTAACCAAAGGTATATTTGTATATAGCATTCATATTAAACATTCTGTGGTGTTTAAAAATTCAGGGTAAATATAGTGCTAGCGGTTGCAACCTAGGAGGACATAACTCTACATTTTATCAACATGAAAAAGTATATATTGCACAAACTAAAGAAGTGAACAAAGAGAAGACTAGCTCAGATCATTTTGTATAACTGTCGAACAGTGCACATGTATAAACAACTCTTATGACATCAAACTAATGCACCAGTCATTTGTAACCACTGCCCCCACCTACGGGGAATAGCGGGGACAATGACTTTTCACTTATTTCACAGCCCTGCTCGAAGCCCTGCACTGTGGGGACCTCCTGAATGTCATTGTCCCGCTGTTTATAATAGTTAATTCCACTGTGGTATGTTTGCATATCAAAACCCCTGCATTACCCCGGCACTGCAGGGGAGCACAGAGGGTAACTACCCCCCACATTAGCCCCGCTATACCCTACCTTGGAGAGGGGGGGTGGGGGGTGGGGGCTAGGGTTACAAATTACCTGTTCATAAGTATCTAAACTTGTTAGGTTGCTGTGAGTAGATTAGATGCAGTTTTATTTTTAGAAGCAACAACACTTGTTGGGAATATTCTGCGATAACTGTAGTGTATAATATTTTAACCGTTAACCCATTCAGTACCAGAAACCCGTAAAGGGGTACCTTGGCAAAGAGTGCAGGCCCAGATCAGACGCAGCAGAATGCGGCGTCTGATCAGGGCCTACACTGTTTTCAAAAAGTTAAGCCATTTTCCAAATAAATTTTGAAGAAAACACAACCTAACACACCTAAATTTCGAAATGGACTCCTGCCGTTTATAAGGTGGAAGATTCCATTTGGTACAAAAAGGGTTAAGATGCCAAGAAAAACTACAACTGAGAATGTGTTTATGCTGTCTGCTGAATCTTCTGCTGCGACTTCTTGCAAATTTTTTGAAAATATTTTTGCATACAGGCAAACAGTGTGGACCCTGATCAGACAGGAGTAGTCTGATCTGGAGGCAAACAGTGTGGTCTACACTGTTTGCAACAATGAAAAAGCAGTGAACATGTATATGATGTGGGCCACCATATACATGTCTACATGGATATGATGAAGGCCACAAGAAAATTGATTACCAAGGCAACAAGTCTGATCAGCGTCTTTGATAAACACAGACAAAGCTTCCATGTACATCGGTGGACACAACATCATTCAATATATCCTAACAGTAAACTGCCAGGCAGAAATAAATTCAAAACACAAGGTGGTGTACATTTCATTGCCGACTCCTGCACTGTCCAATAAAAATACATCTCAAATGTCAATCAGAAAGTGTTTACCAAAATGAGACCATTCATTTGCTTGATCTAGTTTTAGATTTCTTTGATGAATAACATTTGCTTGTCAAACTAACTTGATGCAAAGAGATTCATTGAAAGGTACTTCATGAGAGTTTGAACAGTTTTGTGTCCATGAGTGTATCTTAGAAAATCCCTTGTGTAAACAGCAATGGTTACATGGCTGCACAGGAACACAGGCTGATCTCTGACATTACCTGTCAGAGGTCTTCCAAAGACGTGTTCTCTCCTAGTGTGTCACATTTATTTCTTATCCTGAACAGTGCGAGCCTTAGCCGAGTTCTCTATTGCTACCTATGCTTACCTTCACAATGAATGGAATGATCCAGAATTAATATGCAAGATGAATCATGTGACTTTTAATGCTTAAAGCACTAAGCTCAACCATAGTAGATGACATTTTCAAATATTTCTTTTTACTATTTTTCATATACAATCAGGCTTGACATTTTATGTAGATTGTCTGCCTAGCAGACAATTCACATGAAATGTGAAGCCTGATTTTCCCTCGCTAAGCACAACAACAGTCAATGACATTTTCATTTTTCATAGACAATCGGGCTTGACATTACATGTGAATTGTCTGCTTAGCAGACAATTCACATGAAATGTCAAGCCAGATTTTCCCTCTAAAAATACTTTTAAATGATGCACATGAAATGTCAAGCTTTATTTTTCTCTTGAAATTTATTTCACTGACAAAATCAACAATGTCATCTGCTATTTTTTGTTTAGCACATTTAGGGTTTTAGGGTTAGCTACAGTGCACTTACATGTAACAGTGCCATTAAGTACAACATTTGTGTATTTCTAATTTACAGTGCTACGGGATCAATTGTCATATTGCTATTAATAAATTTGTTATCTTTGTAATGCACAAGTCATTTTATATTTTGACTCACGACAATGGTTAAGCTATATTCTTTACTCGAGAAATAAACGAATAAAGGTCACTCTCATTATCTCAAACACAGGTAACTCAAACTACTGCTTAATTGATTGATTATTTGATCTGAGGTTAAAAGTCCCCGTCAACACTGTATAGGTCATTTTAAAGACGTTGAGATGAAATAACATCTCAAGCCCTGCCGCCCAATGAAACAAATAGGGTTTATAAGCACGCCTGGGCAGGCTCAGATCCTCTAAGTGGTTTACCAATACTTGTGTGCTGTCTGTTTCAGCTCTGCATTGAACCATCATGCAGCCCATCTATTTCTTCAAGTCCCGATGGGCGGGAGCCGAAACTATTGGGCAAAGCTGTTTCAAGTTTTGCTATACTTACCTAAGTTTAATTTCTTTTATCTCAAACAACTATTATCTCAAATAAAATTCCCAGTCCCTTGAAATTTGAAATAACGAGAGTCAACTGTAGCTGTTTTCCCCACTACCCTCCATCTTTAACCATCATGATTAATTCCTCAATATGCCAAACCTGGTTATATCCCTTTTTTCTGAAAACAGTATAGATCCTGATCAGCTGGCTTCACAGAAGCCAGCTGATCTGGATCTATACTGTTTTTCATTATCCTTCTGAATCTACTGTTTTCGATTCTGCTTCTGAATCCATGGAAGAAATTGAAATCATGCAACATAAATGACTGAAAACTGGGGAGAAGTGTAGAATATTGAAATATTCAGCATGGCTAGGATTAAATGCTTTTAAAATTTATGAGCAGGACAAATAACATTCTCTGATGATTACAGCAAGACCATTTGGGCCCGGTCAAGGGATTTTGGTACTTATCGCTTATTCGAGCAGCGAAGGTTCAGGCGAACCTGCGCATCCTCGCAGTCTCGCCAGAACCTTCGCTGCTCGCTCATACAAGCAGTGAATCAAGAGGATCCTTCAGACAGAAAGCCATATCCCTGGCCCCTCTGAATGGCTGGGCATGCACAGTTAAAATTTGTCATGACGGAATCCTCGAAGACACAAATTCGCTTGGCGGGGCTCATTTATTTATGCCCCATTTATTTTATTACAAATTTCATGTTCAGCTAAGTTGGGCAGTTTTCATACAGATAACCTTCTTTGTTTGTTTGATTTGAGGTTTAACGTCCCTGTCAACATTGTATAGGTCATTTTTGAGACGTTGCTTCCAATTTTGTGGGACTTTTACCCGGCACTGAGATGAAACGACATCTCAATGCCCTGTTGCCCAATGAAACCAATATGGTTTATAAGCATGGACAGACCTTTAAATAAGGTCAAGGTCACCAAAACCTTATCTGTTCAGTTCTTCATCATGACCAAATTTTATATCCATGCAAATTTGATTAAAATTCACCCAGTAGTTCATGAGATATACTGCACACAACCTAAATTTGGCCTAAATTTGACCTATTTAACAAGTTAGTGAGTGTGACCTTGAAATAAGATCAAAGCCACCAAAACCTAATAAGATCTTCATTCTGTCCCAATGTTATATCCATGCAAATTTGATTAAAATCCACCCAGTAGTTCATGAGATATGTTGCACACAAAAGTGTCATGCTGAGGCACACGCCAACGGGATTTGCACCAAAAACAATATGTCCCTCTCCCCTTCAGTTGGGGGACATTCAAAAATACTGTCATTATAACGAGGGTCCTCTGTATACACATGTATTGGACAAAACATGTTGAAAGCCTGTCGGCATGCTCAAACTTGTCAAATTCATCAGCAATGAATTTGACAAAGTTTGTCAATGTGGACAAGGCCTTACGGCTAGAAGGGAATGTGTGAAATTAACCCATTCAGTACCAGAAACCCCTAAAGGGGTACCTTGGCAAACAGTGCAGGCCCAGATCAGACGCCGCAGAATGCGGCGTCTGATCAGGGCCTACACTGTTTGCGAAAAGTTAAGCCATTCTCCAAACATTTTTGAAGAAAACTCACCCTGACACCCCTAAATCTCGAAATGGACTCCTGCCATATAAAAGGAGGAAGATTCCATTTGGTACAAAAAGGGTCAAGAAACGACAGACAGCAGCATTTTTAAAACAGTAAAACACAGATAAAAATGTAACAATAGTTGTCATCTTGGTTAGCTCTGTATGAAGTTATGGTGACAAAATCTTGATGTTTTTCATTATGACAGCTGGGGGAGTTTGAAATTTTTTGATAAAATTGCCAGACTTTTGGGACACTTGACGATTAATTTGATGAGTGTCATATTTCAGGGTGTAGGACAAAAGCCCACTAGGACAAAAGCCCACTGGGACAATAGCCCACTGGGACAAAAAGCCCACTTATATGCATCATTATGCATGTCACTGTTTACTAGACGTTCAGTTGAATTACGGTAGAATTTGAGTTATGTCCCACCAACAACAAAGTTCATATGGAGACGTGACTGTGGATAAAAGACACATCTGAAAGTCTGAATCGTACCTTAGACCCCTGGCTTATGATCGAGGCAAGAAGCATAACCTCTACACAATAGCCGCTTCTACTAGACGTTACTTCTTTTACATGAATATATTGTATGAGTTACTTGACTGAATCCCTTTTTATAAGCAGTGGGCTTTGTCCTCCCTGCCATTTAGCGGTGGGATTTTGTCCAGTGGGACTTTTGTCTATTCCCTCCAATTTCACACATAGTGTTAACAATTTCTACAAGGCTTAACCCATTTAGTACTGGAAACCCCAAAACAGGTACAAGGGCAAACAATGCGGGCCCAGATCAGACGCCGCAGAATGCGGGGTCTGATCAGGACCTACACCGTTTGCAAAAAGGTAAGCCATTTTCCAAACAAATTTTAAGATAACACAATCTGACACCCCTAGATTTTGAAATGGACTCCTGCTATATATAAGGAGGAAGATTCCATTTGGTACTAAAAGGGTTAAGTGAGTCTCATCATAAGAAAACCTGTTTTTTTACCATTTACAAACAACAAAGACGCTGATCAAGACTGCGCATTCGCGCAGTCTGATCAGCGTCTTTGTGTTTGCTGCTTGTACAATATTTATAGTTTCCATATCTATCTAGAAATGTGTCAAAAAGAAACATATGCCCCTGCCTGACAGCACAATTACGGGTAAGGTACACCTGGCAGATTTTTCAGCCATTTTTCAAAGGGAAGCAGCTAAGGAACTTCCTGTTCACTTTTCTATAAACTCTGTCACATGGAAAAAGGGGTCTACTCTTAAAGGAAAGAATTTGAGCCTCAGCAGAAAATTCTTCCCTTAAAGAGTTGACCCCTAATGACATGAGAAACCACGGACAATCTACTGTGAAGCAGAATGCTTATCAACAAGCAATATGCATTTATTTATTGGCGATATGCACTTGACTATGACCAATATGGAAAAATATTGACCAGTAACTTTTGCTGTACAAAGTAAACAGGACATTTTCTGGGTATATAATGATGATAGGTATTGATGAAAAGTGTCCGCGACCGATATATAGAGAAGGCTGACTTAGGTATTGATGCAAAGTGTCTGAAGGCTCATACATAGAGAAGGCTGACTTCGGTATTCATGCAAAGTGTCTGCAGGCTGATACATAGAGAAAGCTGACTTAGGCATTGATGCAAAGTGTCTGCAGGCCGAAAAATAGAGAAGGGTGACTTAGGTATTAATGCAATGTCTGCAGTCTAATACATAGAGAAGGCTGACTTAGGTACTGATGCATACTGTCTGCAGCCCGGTACATAGAGAAGTTGATGCAAAGTGTCTGCAGGCCGATACATAAAGAAGGCTGACTTAGGTATTGATGCAAAGTGTCTGCAGGCTGATACAAACAGAAGACTGACTTAGGTATTGATGCAAAGTGTCTGCAGGCCGATACATAGAGAAGGCTGACTTAAGTATTGATGCAAAGTGGCTGCAGGCCGATACATAAAGAAGGCTGACTTAGGTATTGATGCAAAGTGTCTGCAGGCCGATACATAAAGAAGGCTGACTTAAGTATTGATGCAAAGAGTCTGCAGGCTGATACAAACAGAAGACTGACTTAGGTATTGATGCAAAGTGTCTGCAGGCCGATACATAGAGAAGGCTGACTTAAGTATTGATGCAAAGAGTCTGCAGGCTGATACAAACAGAAGACTGACTTAGGTATTGATGCAAAGTGTCTGCAGGCCGATACATAGTGAAGGCTGACTTAAGTATTGATGCAAAGTGTCTGCAGGCCAATACATAGAGAAGGCTGACTCAGGTATTGATGCAAAGTGTCTGCAGGCTGATACAAACAGAAGGCTATTTAGGTACATGTATTGATGCAAAGTGTCTGCAGGCCAATACATAGTGAAGGCTGACTTAAGTATTGATGCAAAGTGTCTGCAGGCCAATACATAGAGAAGGCTGACTCGGGTATTGATGCAAAGTGTCTGCAGGCCGATACACAGAGAAGTCTGTGACTTAGGTATTGAAGCAAAGTGTCTGCAGGTCGATACATAGAAAAGGCTGACTCAGGTATTGATGCAAAGTATCTGCAGGCCGATACACAGAGAAGTCTAACTTAGGTATTGAAGCAAAGTGTCTGCAGGTCGATACATCGAGAAGGCTGACTTAGGTATTCATGCAAAGTGTCTGCAGGCCGATACATACAAAATGCGGACTGAGCTATTGATGCAAAGTGTCTGAAGGGCGATACATAGAGAAGGCTGACTTCTGACTAAGTTGTTATGCAGGCTGTCTTTTGTCCTCGCTGCCAGCTCCTGCTTAACCCTTATCCTGCTGTTCACGACAACCCCTACCTTTGCAAACAGTGTAGATCCAGATCAGATGGCGAGAAGCCATCTGATCTGGATCTACACTGTTTTGACATTCAGTTTGTCAATTTACAGGAAAAAATTGGATCTGAAGCCATCTGATCTGGATCTACACTGTCTGACATTCACTTTGTGAATTTACAGGAATAAATTGCATCAAGTAATCTGATTGGTTCAAAGTCAGAAATGGGCGTGTCTAAATTAATTATTCAGCGGGATAAGGGTTAAACACACCTTTCAGCTTGTTGTGACCCAGTTTGAATTGAAAAATAGGCAAAATAGGTAAAATATCCCAAATTTATTCTTATTACTCCTAATCTGGGGCTATAGGTCCAGTCATTCAGAACTAAAGATGTCCTTAGCTAACACATACTCATAGTTAAAACTTTGATCATTTAATAAGGTAACCAGTCCAGTTATTCAAAAATAACAATGCAGTTAGCTAACATATTTTTAAAACTTTGATCATATAATATGGTAAATATACTAATAATTTTGCTGAAAAAAAAAAGAAATTTTACTGCAAATTCAAAAGCTACTCACATTTTCACAGCAAAAATACCACTGTATTGTACTTGCTAGAACAGTTATCATTCTGACCACTTATGAGCTTGTTAACTCTTAAGATGCCGAGAAAAACTAAATCTGAAAATGTCGTCTGCTGAATCTTCTTGCAAATTGTTTAGAAATATTTTTTCATACAGGCAAACTGTGTGCAGCCAGATCAGACTGCTCCTAAAGGAGCAGTCTGAACTGGGTCCACAGTTTGCAAAAATGACTTAAGTAACCAGCAGATGACAAAGCAGACAACAATTGTCGGGACTGGCATTTTATGGGTTAACCTTTAGCATGCTCTGGGCTGGTTCAGCAGATGACAAATTGTTGATATTGTTCTTATTTCCCCCCAAAAAACAGGACTTGACATCTCATGCAAATTTTCTACATAGGAGACAATTTGCATGAAATATCAAATTCTGCTTTCTGGAAAAAAGTAAGAAATCAAAGCACTGAGGGTACTGGTGGGTCTATTGTCTCCGAGTGTAGATTGGGAAAATGGGCCTGAACTGGGACTGTTTTGTTTAACCCTTTAATTCCTGAACAGTAAGCAAATAGTGTAGTCCCTGATCAGATCAGATGCCGCATTCTGCGGCATCTGATCTGTGTCTATGTCTACACTGTTTGCCAAGCCCAAACCATGATTCCAGCCCAGGTTCTACAGATAACCCTTTAACCCTTAAGACACTGAGAAAAACTACATCTGAAAATGCCGTCTGCTGAATTTTTTTGCAAACTTTTTAAAAATATTTTTGCATACAGCCACACTGTTTGCAAAAGAAAATACTTCTAAGGTAACCGGCAGACGGCAAAGCAGACGACAATAGTCTGATTGGCATGTTATGGGTTAAAGCAACACGCTGACCTCACTTCGATGAAATTCTATAAAGTAAGTTACATGGATTTTCTACAAATCAGTGATAGTCATGTGGACTCCGGCACTACTTATAACTTTGGGTTAAACCCAAAACTGTTTAAAAATGTCATCTGCCGAAAATTACCCAGCATGCAGTGTTATGCTAATGAGGCTTTGAACAACTGGATCAGAATCATCAAAATGCTGTTATAAAGATTGTCAAGAATCTGTCACCACTGTTCAGTACTAATCTAGCCGTATTCATGGTTAAACTATAAATCTTTAACGAAACCCTCATCATGCCTCAGACTCGTCAAGAACTTGAAAATCTCCCATAAACTCCACGGCGGAACGTAATTTGAATTTGCCATTATGATGCATCTGGAGCATATTTGCGGCAGCTTTAGTGTCTGAGAAAACTGCGTAAACTTTGGCGTACTGTGACATCATGAGATTATTGGAATTAAAGTCCCCCTGGTTAGCCTCAATTTCCTTAGCGACGTACTGTAACTTAGCTCCAGCAGCTAGAACGTCTTTCAATAATTTGTCCGCTTCTGTACGTCGTAACTGACCTGGCAGATCGTAGATTTCCAAAATGTTACTGGTAGATTTGCCTGAAAAAAATAAAACAACGATCTTCTTAACCCGTGTCCTACTGACCCACAGTATACACTACCTTTTGCAAACAGTGTAGATACTGATCAGATGGCGTCTGGAGAAGCCATCTGATCAGTATCTACACTGTTTGACACTCAGGACGTGATTTTGTGGGAAAAAATACATCAAGTAATCAGACTGGTTGAAACTAAGAAATGGGTGTGGCTCAATTAATTGATTCAGCAGGATAAGAGTTAATTAATTAACATTAACTCTAATGCATCAAGCACAATTGGAACATGGCATTTTCTTCTTTTTTTTTTACTTTTCAAATTTTTGTATACCATTTTATTTTTCATTTATCTCTTTTTTTCAAAAGAAAGAGGCCTTAGCATTTCATATTACTCATTCTGCCTGAAAGATTCACATGAACTGTCAAGCCTGCCTTTCTCTGAAAAAATATTACCCCAAAAATTTTATCTGCAGCATTTGTTTGGTATAGTAAGTGATTACATGGTTATACATCAGTTTTTTATATCTGCACAAAAACATAGATTGTGGGTTCTCATCAGAACAGCCTCGTAGAGGCCACTCTCATTAGAAAAGGGCCATTCTAAAATGCACCACAATCAATGTTGGAACTAGAAATAAGAAAAAAAAAATCACAAATTTTCATCTGAACTAGAAATGTGTCCAAAGTACACAGATGCCCCCGCTTAGCACATTAATCTTTAAGTGGTGCAAATACCAATCTGTGCGAGTTTCGGCGTTCCACCAATAGTGACCTTGACGTTAAAAGTCGAAATCGCTCGAGATATTGTAATAAGGAACATTTGTGTGAAGTTATTTTGAAATCGGTGAAGAAATGTAAGCGCTAGAGGGGTGACAAAGTTTTTCTAAAAATAGCCACAGTGACCTTGACCTTGAAAGTGGAACTCGCTAGAGATATTGTCATAAGGAACATTTGTGTGAAGTTATATTGAAATTAGTCAAGAAATGTAAGCGCTAGAGCGAAGACAAAGTTTTTCTAAAAATAGCCACAGTGACCTTGAACTTGAAAGTCAAAATAGCTTGAGATATTGTCATAAGGAACATTTGTATGAAGTTATATTGAAATTGGTGAAGAAATGTAGGTGCTAGAGCAATGACAAAGTTTTTCTAAAAATAGCCACTGTGACCTTGACCTTGAGGTGATGACCTTGAAAGTCGAACTCGCTCAAGATATTGTCATAAGGAACATTTGTGTGAACTTATATTGAAATCAGTGAAGAAATGTAGGCGCTAGAGCAATGATAAAGTTTTTCTAAAAATAACCTCTGTGACCTTGACCTTGAGGCCATGACCTTAAAAGTCAAACCTGCACGAGATATTTTTATAAGGAACATTTGTGTGAAGTTTATTGAAATTGGTGGTACAAATACCTTAACCAAAGTCTTAAACATTAAAAATTTTCTAATTCTATGACCTTGACCTTGAGGTCATGGGTATGGGTGGGGGTATTGCTGAATAAACCATTGGACCTATATGTATCATCATAGTAAATATAAACCAAATCCATTGTATGGTTATGAAAATATGAGCTCAAGTTCTACCTGGTACAAATACCTTAACCTGGGTCTTAAACATTAAAAATTTCAAGTCCATGACCTTGACCTTGAGGTCATGGGTATGGGTGGGGGTATTGCTGAATAAAACTTCAGTCCTATATCTATCATCATACCGAATATAAACCAAATTCATTACATGGTTTGGAAAATATGAGCTCAAGTTCTACCTGGTACAAATACCTTAACCTGGGTCTTAAACGTTAAAAATTTCAAAGTCCACGACCTTGACCTTGAGGTCTAGGATATGGGTGGGGGTATTGCTGAATAAAACTTTGGACCTATATCTATCATCATACTAAATATAAACCAAATCTATTGTATGGTTTGGAAAATATGAGCTCAAGTTCTACCTTGTACAAAAACCTTAACCTGAGCTAACAGGATTACGTACGTACGTACGTACGTACGTACACACTTTCGTACGTTCGGAAACCGTACGCACGTACCCACGGACGCACGTACGGAAAACCGAAAAACTATATGCCCCCGGCATCATACGATGCGGGGGCATAAAAATAGGTACCTTAACGATCCTAAGTATTGGGACAGATCCCACCTCTGATTAACGATCGGCTCTATATGAGTGAAATAATCTTGAAAGGGCCGTAAAACCAAAAAAATTGGGACAGATAGGCCTTACCAAACAGTGCAGACCTAGATCAGACAGCCTGCTCCTAAAGGAGCAGTCTCAGAAGACTCATCAGGGTCTACACTGTTTGTCATTCCGCCGGTTCCTTTTGGACTCCTTGCTGGAGCATGAAACAAATTTGTTAAAATTTTTTGGAGAACTACTGCAAGTCCTTCTCTTTCGTGGAGATTGATCATGAAATCTTTTCTATGGTCATTCTCTCCCTTCAGCTAATTCAAGAAGGGCAGTTGTCAGTTTCTGGCAAAAGAATGTGCACTGTACTGGTTAACTGCTAACATATAAGCCTGCCCCGGCTAAAAAATGACCTAAAAATAGTCTGTGTCCGACTTTATAGGATTTTTACAGTAGTTCTGGAGATATGATAGATGCCATTATAGCACAAGGGAATGTTATCAAAATGAAAAGTGCTGAAGAAAAAACATGAAAAAGTGCACATGCTTATCAGATACTCACTGGCACTTATTTTAACTGATAATTCAGTCGCTACAAAATGCTTCATGTTCATATAAAAATATTTCATTAGCAAGGCTGATGAGTGTGGGGGATAAATATGTGTTGAAAGACAGTCATGGAGTATAGTAGTCACAGCTAAGAGTCACAGGGCAGATCTATCATTTGCACCTGCCTTTCAAATCTTTTCATAAAAAGGTAAAACAAGTTACCCGAGTATGTGAATTCAACTGTAACACAAACCTAGCTACATGTGTGGTGTATATGGCAATTTGTTCTGCTTGCAAAAAACCATGCAAAAGGCACTCTACCAAATATTCTTACGCTCGTCTGACTGGTGATCAAGAGGATGTAGGTTCGATACCTGCCGGTCGGGTAAGTAGCAGAAATCCGAATTAAAACACCTGATTTTCAATGACGTCACATGCCATGGTTGAATGTAAACCAGGATCAAAGTGCGCTGGGACAATGTGACGCTGAAGTTAAGGTTCGTGCCCACTCACTGCCATCACTCTCGGCCTGCCACTTCATGGACGGTCCTTAACGCTGTTTGTCCGACGGTAATAAACCACCAGTCGGCTGATGGGTCTAGAATCCACTCCAAAACTGGCACAGACAGCAGGAACTGTAACATCAGGGTCACGTTGTCCCAGTGCATGGGGACACTGGTTTACATTTAACGTGGCATCTGACATCAGTCAAAAATTAAGCGTTTAACTTTGGATTTCTGTTAGTGCCCAAATTGCTGTAGATTCCTATTTCATTGTTTAACCATGTGGCTGCACAAGGTCAGTGCACATGGAAAACCTGTTTACCATACATGAGGCGACTGTATCGTAAAGGTCAATACAGTGGCTGACCACAGATAGAGGACGGGGAAGTTCATTAAAAGAATATTAGAAACGAAATTTCAACTGATAGCAGAAATATCAGAATTTGAATTTCTGGGCATTTCTTTCGGCATTCAGTATAATAAACCTTTTTTTACCAGCTGAGCATGAAATTTGTATCACTCAGACGTTTTTAAAAACAGATACTTTTAATGCTCAAATTTATAAAGATAATTCTTATCTGCTCACACCACCATCTTTGTCCTTTTTACAATTTTTAAAATGCCAGCAATTGCTGGCATTTTAAAATTTGTGAGCAGGACAAAATTCATGACATTGTGTAGTCTTGTTAACACGAAAAAGGTTTTAACCTAGGGGCTTGATTCCAGTCTTTAGGGGCTACCCTGCTAACCCTTTCAACCCTGTAGAACAAAACAGGTACCTATGCAAGCAGTGTAGATTCTGATAAGATGGCTCATGAGCCATCTCATCAGTATCTACACTACATGTATTTGCCAGTCTTTTGACGATTAATGATATCTGTTGTGGTTTTACAGCCCAGTCAACAGCTATGGTTGGCCAGTCTGTTACCTTCACTGTTCCTGGACAGGCTAGGTTTACCAGAACTAAGTGACATCCCCCTTCCACCCACCCCGCCCCCAACATTCAAGCACAACAGGCCCTTCCACTACTGAAGCCAAAGCAGTAGAACACCCCAGCACTGAAAAAAGCATCTGATCTGGGATTGCAGTTTGCCAAGGTACCCTTTTGGGGGTTTCCCGCATGCAATGGGTTAATGAAAGCTGGACAGCACCTTCACACCCAACCTCCCACTCATAATTAAACCATTGTACACTAGTGGACTCTTCCATTGCTATATGATGGATAAGTCCATTTGTAATATAAGGGCCGAAAGGCCTGTTTTTTTCGTTCTTACTGCAAATAGCGCAGGCCCTGATCAGACGCAGCATTCTTTAGGGGTTTCCCTCCTGCAATGGGTTAATGATTTTGACATAAACCCTTACTGACAATAATGGACATGTCCGTATTCAAGAATGGAAGAGTCCAATTAAAAAAATCAGGGGTGTAAGGGTTATGTTTGTGAAGTCTCACTTGACACTTACTCTCTGTTGAGTTTTGCGACACATAGCTGTCCCTACTCCGTGATTTTTTAACTCTCTGTGGTTTGGGGACGGGGCTGGAGGGAACTGAACTCCTATTGAAAAACAAAACACACGCAAACTAAAAACATTCCTGTGCAAGCAAAAAACACAATATCTAATCACACAAGTGCAAAAAATAATGCAAATAATCAAAGCATACTGCACCAAAAAGAACCTAACTGGGCCAGCTAACTCTTCTCTTGCTGTTCATGACAACCCCTATCTTTGCAAACAGTGCAGATCCAGATCAGATGGCTTCTGAAGAAGCCATCTGATCAGGAACTACACTGTTTGGCATTCAGTTTATGAATTTGTAGCAATAAATTACATCAAGTTATTTGATTGGTTGATAGACAGAAATGGGTGTGGCTTAAATGACTATTCAGCAAGATAAGGGCTAATATGAGAAAAGAACTGCTGTTTTGCTGTCAGGAGGAAGTCAGGGAACTGAGTGACTTTACCACTCTCTTGGCTTATTGGGCACAACAAATTGATGACTTTTTTTCTTCCTTTACCCAGAAAACAGGGTTGGAGATTGCATGGAAATTGTCTCCATAGGAGACAAAACCTAATTCATCATGTGAACAAGTCAGTGAAATGAACACCCCCTCTAAACCCCACTGTTTATAGAGAAAACTGGGGTTTACCGGGGGTATTCATTATTTCTGCTCCAAGACATAGGTTGTGGGTACTCTTTAGAACCGCCTCAATGAGGTGGTTCTAATGAGCACCCACAACCTATGTTTGCAGTACAAATAAGAAAAATATCACAGATTTTCATCAGAAAAGTAGCCAATATTTTATAAAAATAATGTCTGTTGAAATTGTTACCAAGGGTGCTAAGAGTTGACAACAATGTTTATCAATGTTTTTACAAGTGTGAAAACACAAGTTGGCTGCAAGGTTTAGTTTGATTTGTTTGATTTGAGGTTTAACGTCCCCGTCAACACTGTAAAGGTCATTTTGGAGACGTTGCTTCCAATTTTGTGGGATTTTTACCCGACATTGAGATGAAATGACATCTCAAGCCCTGTCGCCCAATGAAACCAATAGGGTTTATTAGAATGGACGGTCTGCCTCGCACCCCGGTTCCTGGACAGGCTTAGATCCTCTAAGCAGTTTACCAGTACTAGTGTGCGGGCCGGATTCAGCTCTGCGTGGAAGCATCATGCAGCCCATATATTTCTTCAAGCCCCTATGGGCGGGGGCCAACTGCAAGGTTTAGCAAGTGAAAAATAATGCAACTTGCAAATTTCACCAAGCCATCAAAAAAGTTAACCCTTATACTGTAGATCCGGATCAGATGGCTTGTGAGAAAGTCATCTGATCAGGATCTACACTGTTTGACATTCAGTTTGTGAATTTGCAGGAATAAATTAAATCAAGTAATATAATCAGAGTCAGAAATCGGTGTGGCTAGATTAACTATTCTTAGTGGGATAAGGGTTAAATTTGTCCCCTGGAACATAAAATGGAGAAGCTAACGGCTCTTTTCTCACGGGCTGGCTCAGTCAACTGGACCAGAATTCACCTATCAATGTTATCCCATACAGGGATGGGATAACCTGGGTAGGATAAGAATTGCTATCCAAGGGTTAAGTCCGGGATTTCATCATCTGTATGCAAGAACAATATACGAGGGTCATCCAAAAATAACTGATCAGTGGGTTATAATTTTTTTATTTATTGACGTACGTATCTAATATTTGGCACGATTGCTGATCAATATCTCCGTCAAAGATTGCGCGCCAAAACACGACGCTACGTGATGTCATCTTTACGTGACGTCATTTATCGCAACGTAATGGCGGACTACGGGTTCACGCTGACGCGGGAAGAACAGATTACGTATATTAAGATTGAATCAAGACGAGGAACAGGCGCACCTGAGATTCTAAACGCTCTTGAAGAAGTTGTACCAACGGCAGTACTTGCGTATAGTACAATCAGGAGGTGGGTACGTGAATTTAATAATGGGAGGAGCAATGTAAGCAACAAGCACCTGTGCGGAAGGCCTGTGTCTGCAACGGATGGTGAAAATGTTGAAAAAGTAGCGAAACTATTGAATGATGATAGAAGATATACATGCACCGAGATAGCTCATGAACTGGATATAAACCATGGGTCAGCACATTCCATTCTGCTTGAACGTTTGAAAATGAGAAAAGTTGCAGCCAGGTGGGTGCCTCACATGCTGTCAGATTCCGAAAAACACCATCGGGTAAAAATCGCTCGCTCACTCCTGCATAGGTATGGAGAAGAAGGAGATGAAATGCTTCAGAGAATTGTAGCAATCGACGAAACGTGGATACGGTCTTTTGAGCCTGAATTAAAGCGGCAAAGTAGTGAATGGCATACAAAAGATTCACCGAGGCCATTAAAATTTCGCCGAAGTCAGAATTGTCCCAAGATGTTGATGATATTTGCGTATGATTTCTGTGGCGTTCTTACCTCACACCGGGTACCAACAGGTCGAACAGTCAATAAAGAATATAAGAAAAGTATCTACGGACAATACTTCGTCCAGCATTACGCCGCAAGCGCTCAGAACTTATTAACTGCACGCCGTTAATTCTGCACGACAACGCGTCACCACACAAAAGTAACGTTGTCAAGGAGCTGTTGGAAGGGTATGGCTGGGAAGTGCTCGATCACCCCCGGTATTCGCCAGATTTGTCTCCTCCCGACTTCGACCAATTTCCAAAGTTGAAAGAACCTTTACGGGGAAACCGTTATGACAGTTTGGACGAGTTAGAGTGTGCCGTGAAAGCAGAGGTCCGACGCATCAACTTCAATTGCTTAGCAACCGGTATAGAAGCGTTACCAAGCAGATGGAATTCTGTCATCCGTTCGAGGGGAGATTACTTCAAAGGACTGTGAAGAAGTGAGCTGTATTTAAAACCTATTTTAATAGTTATAAGGCATTGATCAGTTATTTTTGGATGACCCTCGTAAATACACTCCTTAGGCCGATTTTGGATGTTTGGTAGAACCAAACATGTTTCATTCGCTTCCTGTTCGCTTTTCTATAGACTCTGTCCCACAGAGAAAGGCGTCTTCTCTTAAAGGAAAGAATTTGCTGGCAGACTTTTCGGCATTTTCCAAAGGAAGACCAACTTTCGGGACTTCCTGTTCATTTTTCTATAAACTCTGTCCCACAGAAAAAGGAGACTTCTCTTAAAGGAAAGAATTTGCTCCTCCGGAGCAAATTCTTTCCTTTAAGAGTTGACCCCTATTGACATGGGAGACCAGAATACTTTGAAGGAGTTGCCTCCCCTGAAGGTGTATCCATACCCCTTAATTTTATGATAAGAATGAAGTGTTTTAGCAAATTGTGCCCTTGAATTGGAAATCTAACTTTGAATATAGAAATCTTGAGTTGAAAGGAGAATCACTGGGTTTGCTTCACTGCTCACCAATGGCGTTTTCCATGATCACTTTCCATTGCCAGACATTACAGAAAACACTGATTGTGTCCCAGACCACACTTATAAGATGGGTCTTGTTACGGACCACAATTGCTTCCTTCAATTATCTACCTTGGTCCTGTAAAAAATGCTAAAAATTCGGACACCCTAAGGACTTGCTGTTATTCTCCTAAAATTTTAACAAATTTGTTTCAAGATCCTGCAAGGAGTCCGAAAGGTGCAAACGGAATGGCAAACAGTGTAGACCCTGATCAGACTGCTCCTGAAGGAGCAGTCTGATCTATGTCTGCACCGTTTGCTTAGGCCTAGCTGTCCCAATACTTCGGACCATTAAAGTAGATTATGCGTAGCTCAGTATAGGTTTATAGCCACTCTCTGACAACTGCGTCAGGGAGTCGACTCTTTGGCTCAGTGATCAGAAAACTGGACCTTCACCCGAACAGCCCAGGTTCGTTTCCCACCATAGGCAAGGACTTTTTCCAGCTATGCTTCTTTCCTTTGTTATGACTTTCATGTTGCAAGAAATGTACAAATTTGGGCTCAGTCTTGAGGGAAAAACTTCCATCTTACAGCCAAATATTTATGGTACATCTCATACCATCAAACATGTCTGCAAGTAAAATGCTGAAAAATCTAGCACCCATGAAAAAGAAAGATAAGCATTTTTATACAAGGTACGCAAGAATGACTCAACAGGGTGATGGACAGGTGAATGAGAGACAGTTCCCGAGTAACCAAAAACCAAATGACCAGCAGGCAAAAATGTGGTGTGTCAGTACAAATCAAGATACAGGCAACACAATACTGATAAATGATGAATACACCTTGCACGTTTCTGCCATTTTTTCACAAGGGAGACAAATTTTGCGACTTCCCGTATGTTTCCTGTGAATTCAAAACTTCTGAAAATGGGGTCTACTCTTAAAGGAAAGAATTTGCTCCTGAGGAGCAAATTCTTTCCTTTAATAGGAGACCCCAATGTCAAGGAAAATAAGCATGTTTCAGAAAGAGTTGCCTCCCCTGAAGGTGTATTCATTCCCATAAAAATCAGTTTTGCAGAGAAACAAATTTAAAGGTAAGCCTACAAAAATAAGACATGCAACTAAATTAAATCGTCAAAACACTTGCAAAACTACATGTATGGAATGATGAGTACAGAAAGTTACTGAATGAAGTGTGCTATGTTGCTGATGTCCACATGACTATCACGCACCATGCAAATAGCATTTTTACGAAATCTAGGCAACAGTTATTTATAGCTGGGCTATTCTTGTCCCTGTGATATGAGAGTGCTGTGTCAAAAGGTTTGGTTTAATCTGTAAAATCTGGACTGGGCTCTTTTACTGCGATACCCCAAACAGTGTAGACTGAGATCAGATGCTGCAGAATGTGGCATCTGATCAAGGTCGATACTGTTTCCTTAAAATACTGGAATATACTCTTAAAGGAAAGAATTTGCTCCTGAGGAGCAAATTCTTTCCTTTAATAGGAGGCCCCAATGTCAAGGAAAATAAGCATGTTTCAGTTAGTCTCTTCAATCAGAGATGGGCAAAAACTGGAGTACACAGAGAAAAATCACATGGCCTCTTGTTGGAGAACTTGACCTTTTACATGTGACCCAAACAAGGCCAGGACCCACAGCGGTGACAGACCTTAAATTTATGACTCAGAGCTTTTAATATTCACTTGACCACAGGGGCTGTATCCACTTCCTGGTAAGAGTGATCTCTTTTTGATTCCACAAAGAGTATAAATTCCACCAACTGCCGCAAATTGATAAATTTTAGGATTCAAAGTCAAATCAAAATCAGTTCGTGAAGTTCTAAACTGATCTGTACATATTCTTAGTCACTTCTTGCAATGTTTGAGCAATCTTAAATCTGTGGCAAAAGTTTTGAGCTGGTCCAAATTTTGGCCACAAACTTCCAATTCCAAAACATTGTAGTTAATTCGTAACAAATTTGTAGTGCATTCTAAGGCATCGTGACTGAATCGTAACTGATTTGTAGGCAATACATTCTTGTAAATAATAGTGAATTTTAAATCATATTTGCGACAATTCAGCCCAATCCTGTCAAATCCCATGAATCTTTGCAAAACTACTATACATATATTGTAACTGGATTGTGGAGCATCACGAATTGGACCAGAAAATGTACAAAATTCTACAAATCCTCGCGAATACTAAAATTTATCTGTTTGTGGTAAGTCCTAGGATTTGTGGTCTGTGTGAAATAATAGCATTAACCCTTAAGACGCAGAGAAAAACTACATCTCAAAATGTCGTCTGCTTATGTTGTCTACTGATTTTTTTTTGCAAACTTTTAACAAGAGCTGTCGCCAGACAGCATAGCTCGCCTGTTTCGCGACTTCAAGATATAAGGAAAAATTTATGAACCATGAAATATAGGTCACACTCACCTTGATATATTTGAGATCAATAAACAGGTCACATGGAACATATATTCCAGATATTACATTTCAGGATCAAATTGTATCTGAATTATAAGGCAAAATCATTGAACCATGAAAATAGGTCACAAGGACCTAGATATATTTCCATGTCAATCATCGGGTCACATGGAACTAAATATCCAGGTAAGACATTTCTCCATCAAATAGTATTCAAGATAATAGGAAAAATCACTAAACCATGAAATATAGGACACACTGACCTAGATATTAATTCAAGCTCAATCATGGGGTCACATGGAATAAATAATCCAGGTATGACATTTCTCCATCAAATAGTGTTCAAGATAATAGGCAAAATCACTGAACCATGAAATATACGTCACACTGACCTGGATATATTTTGCGGTCAATTATAGAGTCACATGGAACTAATAATCCAGGTATGACGTTTCTCTATCAAATTGTATTGAAGATAATAGGCAAAATGACTGAACCATGAAATATAGGTCATACTGACCTAGATATATTTTGAGGTCAATAATGGGGTCACATGCAACTAATAACCCAGGTATAACATTTCTCCATCAAATAGTATTCAAGACAATAGACAGAATCACTGGACCATGAAATGTAGGTGACCATGACCTAGATATATTTTGCGTCAATTATTGGGTCATATGGAACTAATAATCCAGGTATGACATTTCTCCATCAAATAGTATTCTAGATAATAGGCAAAATCGCTGAACCATAAAATATAGGTCACAGTGACCTAGATATATTTTGAGGTCAATAATGGGGTCACCTCCATTTAATAACCCAGGTATAACATTTCTCAATCAAATAGTATTCAAGATAATAGACAAAATCACTGGACCGTGAAATGTAGGTCACCATGACCTAGATATATTTTGCGGTCAATTATTGGGTCATATGGAACTAATTATCCAGGTGTGACATTTCTCCATCAAATAGTATTCGATATAATAGGCAAAATCGCTGAACCATGAAATATAGGTCACAGTGACCTAGATATATTTTGAGGTCAATCATGGAGTCACATGGAACTGATATCCCAGGTATGACATTTCTCCATCAAATAGTATTCGAGATAATAGGCAAAATCGCTGAACCATGAAATATAGGTCACAGTGACCTAGATATATTTTGAGGTCAATCGTGGAGTCACATGGAACTAATATCCCAGGTATGACATTTCTCCAACAAATAGACTTCAAGATATAAGGCAAAATCACTGGACCGTGAAATGTAGGTCACCATGACCTTCACCCTTTTACACTTGAACCAATGTCACTTGATTGGCTGATGTATAACCAATTGTGTCTATAACTCGTTAGTATAATGGAAAGGTATACAACAAATTACAAAGGTGTCCTAGATTTTGACCCCCAGCCCCACCCAATCCCCAATCCCAGGCATGAACCCAGGGGTGTGTTGTCTTGAAATCTCAGAAGACACTCCCAGGTATCCAAGTTGTAAATATGAATGCTTTGTGATGAGTGACTGTTGAGATATAAGCATTTCAAAAACTTTAACACAGAATTACAAAGGTGTTCTAGATTTTGACCCCTAGCCCCACCCCGGGGCATGAACCCAGGGGTCTGTTCTCTTTGAACATCAGAGGACCCTCCCAGGTACTTAAGTTCCAAATATGAGTGGTCTGTGATGAGTGACTGTTGAGATATAAGCATTTGAAAAACTTTAACGCAGTGTGACGGGAACGCAAACGCAAACGCAAACGCACACGCGCACGCCATCCGAGGTGACAACAATAGCTCTCCTTGTACTTCGTACAGGCGAGCTAAAAAACATTTTTGCATACAGGCAAACAGTGTGGACCCAGATCAGACTGCTCCTACAGGAGCAGTCTGATCTGCTCCCTCACTCTTTGCAAAAAATTACTTTTAAGGTAAGCAGCAGACGGCAAAGCAGACGACAATAGTCGTGATTGGCATTTTATGGGTTAAGGAAAAAAAGAGAGAGTTGCTCCGACAGAGGAACCTACCTAGGTTTCTGTTGCTGTGTTTGTTGAGGCTGTGTCAATTGCACTGACTGTTGAACCTGAGGTCTGTATTGTACACCTGCAAGTAAAGCCCGAAACCAAGGTTACAGGGAAGCAATAACAAGACCTTTCTCAGTACATGGTACAATGAAATTTCAATGCCTAGATCTCGGATGGCTTGTTTACCATGGCTAATTCAAACACTTTCTTGAGTTCCTACGATTTCTTTCCATAGCTCCAGATATACATATACCTGTATTAAGGGGAATTGGAACACCTGGCAGTTTTTTCTCGAGACAACTTTTGGGACTTCCTGTTCGCTTTTCTGTAAGCCCAGTCCCAATGAAAAAGGGGTCTACCCTTAAAGGAAAGAATTTGCTCCTCAGGAGCAAATTCTTTCCTTTAAGAGTTGACCCCTATTGACATGGGAGACAAAAATACTTTTGCAAGAGTTGCCTCCCCTGAAGGTGTATCCATTCACTTAAGGATAATTTAATTTTCCTTTTCTTATCTTGAAAATGTGTTATGTGCGTAGATACAGATAATGTGCGCATTTGGTGTGATAATGAAAGGATATTTTTGTCAATTCTCCATAAAAACCTATGTTGTGGGTTTTTATTTGAACCGCTTTGCCGAGGCAGTTCAAATGAATACCCACAGCATAGGTTTACATGGAGAAAAAAGTATCCCCAAGTTATCTCCAATACTCACCTTACCTGTTTTTCCATGGCTATGTGTAACCAGCCCCGATAGCTTAGTTGGTTGAATGTCCGCTCCGGGGAACGAGAGGTCACGGGTTCGATCCCGGGCCGCCACATACCAAAGTCGTTAAAAATGGTACTCGCTGCTCCTCGCTTGGCACTCAGATTTACGGGGTAGAGCTAGGACTGGTCGACCCAGTGTCAGGATAATGTGACTGGGTGTGGTATCATGTAATGTGTCTGGGCATGATACTTAGTGAGGCAGCACTATAAAAGTGAGCATTGAGCTCCCTGTTGCAACCAGACACCGTAGTGATATGACTGAAAAATTGTTGAAAGCGATGTTAAACTCGAATTCACACACACACACATGCATGCACGCACGCACGCACGCACGCATGCACACACACACACACACACACACACACACACACTATGGTTATGTGTACACATTAGAATTGCCTCATTGAGACAATTCTAATGAGTACACACAACACACCTTTAGTTTTAGAATATCAATCAGAGTGCTGAAAGTACTGGTGGGTGGATTGTCTTTCAGTGTAGGCTGGGAAAAAAATCCTAAACTGAGACAAACTATCATTCAAAGGTGCATTATTGAGTAACCGGGTCTCAAAATTTTTTTTCGGCTTTTTATCTTCAATGCATACTCCTTTGTCATGTGTACACTTTTGGAGCTTCAGAACTTTGTGAAAATGGTCCTTTTCATTCGTGTTTACCCTTAGCTCTGAACATGTGTTCGAAATTTCTGTTTTAAAAATAAATCTGTCACTTTACACATACATGGCGACAGTATCGTCTCTGAGTGTCGTTACTTATGGCATGGTATTCAGCGTCATTTCTTCCGATTCAGGCATGGCCTAAGCAGACAAGGCCACAAATGAATGTCGCATAACGTCATATATGGGGATTCTATTTTTGTCACGAACTAAAAATAGATCTAACTAGTGTGCAAAACCTAGTTAGGGAATCCCTCTATAACTCGTTTACCTGTCACCATAATTGTTTCGCATTTTTGCATAAAATGCATTCATTTGTATTGTTTTAAAGAAAAATACCGGCTATATGTATTTTATTTTGGAAGCATTTTTCCCAGATAGCTCAATAATGCACCTTTAAATGAGACAAACTATCGTTTAACCCTTAAATTCCAGTATTTCAAGCAAACAGTGTAGTCCCCAATCAGACACCGTGTTGCGCTGCATCTGATCGGGGTTGGCTACCCGTTTCAAACAAATGGTTTGGTTTATGGCCCTTTCAAGATTATTTTACTCATATCAAGCTGATCATTAATCAGAGGTGGGCGAAAACCAGAGTACCCAGAGAAAAACCAGAGTACCCGGAGAAAAACCAGAGTACCCAGAGAAAAACCAGAGTACCTGGAGAAAAACCACCTGACCTTCCATTGCAGAACTTGACATCTAACATGTGACCCAAGCCAGGCTTGAACTCCAGTGGTGAGAGACCTAGTGATTAAGAGTCAGCGCTCTTATCCACTAGGCCATGGAGACCCGTTAAATTCTCATTGTCCCAAGAAAGTTTGAGCCATTGAAGTTTGGCTTTTTTTTTCCACTTTACGCAGCTCATTTGAAAACTGTATTCAAATCAAGAAAACAAAAATGTAAGACACCTTACCTTGGTTAGGCTGTGTTGGCCTAAACACAGGTGCTGACACCTGTTGGTGAGGAGGTCCACTCAGTGTTACTCCCCCTGAATATTGTTCTTTGTTCTCTCCGTTAGTTTCCACTTTTGGCACTTGACCATCGTATAACACTCCTTTAGCACTAACAGTCACATGATTTAATGGCTGTGAGGGATTTGCACTAACTTGGTTCACATTAACACTACCCTGTGGGGCCACCTGCGGGGTTACAATAGCCCCCTGGGGCTGCTGTTGCTGGACCTGCATAGGCATTTGCATATTGGGTCTAAACACAGTCTGATATGTCTGCGCAGGCATATGCGTGTGAGCCTGCACACTGGGGAATGGCACAACTTGGGGGCTAACAGGGCGTATTTGGCTAGTGAGCTGTGGCTGATACATGTGAGCAGGCTGAGGTTGGTATGTTATAAACGGTTGAGATGGGGTGACTGTCCCGACCCCTTGTGCCGGGCCTTGGGGCATGTTCACTGGGTTGCCAATGTTCACAGGTTGTCCCATATTCAACATGGGCACAGGATTGTTCAAATTTGACACATTTGCACTTTGTTGACTAGGTGGGGTATTTGTCTGATATGATGAAACCCCTTGTCCATGAAAGTACCCCATCTGGGGCTGATGAGACTGAACCATATAGTACATGTGAGATTGATTAGGGGCCACAGAAGATCCTTGGCTATACTGCACTTGATATGAAACTCCATTTGATCCACTCGAAGCAACACTACTCGACTCGCCTTGCGTTGGGATGCTGTAACTGGCACCTTGGGGCTGGGTGACCTCTTGTCCTTGACCTTGGGTTTGTATATGACCTTGACCTTGAGACGTGCTCTGGTACATCTGATTACAAGGGTAGCCATGTACGAACTGGTGTGTGTATTGTTGCTGTGCTGGCTGCCCGGGGGTCTGGCCTTCTCCTGGTCCTACTGCTTGTGGGATGCTCCCACCTGACGTGGGTGTGGAGTAATTCATCGAACACATATATCGCACAGGTTGACTGCTGACATTCTGAGGTCCAGGGTAAATTATAGTCTGAAAAACAGTCCCAAACCAAATGAGTCAAGTGCGGACTTTCATGCAGACAAAATCACTTTAATTTCATGTGATCTTTATCTTTATTTTACAACTTTACCATCCTCCACAGAGACACAACTTTCAGAACTTCATGTTTGCCTTCCTATTCCTCTGTAAGAGGAGGCTACTTTTGACTTCTTTTTTACTTCCTGGGTCCATTTGTTTCAAGCATCATTAGCTTAATGAGCTTGTTAGTGATTAAATTGTTAACTGTTCTAGTAAGTACAATATCTAATACTCTGGTATCAATCTATATTTTGAGCAGAAATAAGAAAAATATCACAATTTTTCATCTAAAAATTTTCATTTTTCGTCGGTAAAGTTTACAATGTATTTGCATAGGCATGTTTTCATAACGTGAGCTACCGAGGCTGGCCTATATATTATAGATGGTCAGTCATCTCTCCCAAAATGGGCAACAATGAAATCTACATCGAATGCTGCAATGCGTCTTATATTTGTTGCTCTTGCATCAAAAGAAAACCAGCTGCAGTAACTGAGAATATTTGAACCTGCATTTCTGCAGCTGTTTATTTCCACTAGGTTAATGGACTTGCTGCTGACACCAATTTCCTTGCATAATGAAGACTGATATGCTACCTTGTTAGGGGAATATAGCAAATATATCAGTAAATTTTTTAACCAGTCAAGATTTTAGACAGGTCTTCAAATGCACATAACAAAGTCACACAATGTTATGCTACCTTGATCACAGAACCTGCCTGTAAATGTGGTGCACTAGTAAATATCCACATCTAACAAAACAGTGGTAGGATAAAATATTCCATCATACAATTAATCTACATTTTTTTCTCATTTGCTGTAATTTTTATCTTTTCAATAATGCAGCCATCACTAAAACAGACCTATATAACTTTGTCCCCCTTAAGCCCCACTTTTATATAAGAAAATTGGGGTTTACAGGGGAAAACCTTATTTTTCTTATTTTTGCTCAAATAAAGATTGTGGGTAATAGTTAGAACTGCCTTGCTCAGGCGGTTCTAACGAGTATCCATAATCTATATTTTGAGCAGAAATAACAAATTTATCACAATTTTTTAAGCTTAAATGTTTGGGGTTTTTTTCGGCGGTAAACTTAACAATGTATTTGTATAGGTGCATTTTCGTAATGTTTTTAAACTAAAAAATCCACTAAGTTTAAGGGTTTGGCCTCTATCAAATAATAGTGAACTGTAAATTTATGGTAGTGATGCCTCTGGCCTGTGTAGAAAAAGACCTACCTGTGTTCCTGGTACCCCTTGAACAGGTGACTGTGGAAATTGCTGTGGTATATTCTGACCCATCATCATGGGCTGGGGCTGTGGCTGGGGTTGGTTTTGGGCAGGAACAGCCTGTTCGCCACAGCTTTCAGTAGATGACTGTGGTGTAACTCGCATCACAGACATCTGCTGACACAACTCGCCTGATGACGTTGAGTCCTGCAACAAAAGCATTAAAGAAACATTTATTACCTCTATTTGTAGCATCATGTTAACAAGTCTGTGAAATGAATACCCCTCTAAACCAGACTTTACATAGAGAAAACTAGGGTTTACAAGGGTATATATTATTTTGCTTATTTCTGCTCCAAGACATAGGCTGTTGGTACTCGTTAGAACCACCTCAAACCCACAACCTATGTTTGGAGTATAAAGAAGGAAAATATTTTAAATTGTCATTGGAAAAGTAGCCATGTTGGAGAAATGAAAGAATGTACTATGTCCCATGGGTGTGGTATTGTAATACTTGTTTTTTGTTGTTGTTTTTTTTTTTAGTTTAAAAACACAGCAACCATTAAGGTCACTTTTATTAGTTCAAGTTTAACGGCCCAATCAACTCAGTGTAGGCTCTAATCAGACATTGCTTTCTGCAGCGTCTGATCTTGGTCTGCTTTTGTTTGTTTGTATTGGAGTTTAACGGCCCAGTCAACACTATTTTAGGTCATTTTTGAGCCGGTCAGTTTACCTATCCATACTTTTCCTGGGCAGGCATGTACGTATGCGGTTAACCAGTACAGTGCACATTCTTCGCCAGAAACTGACGACTGCCCTTCTTGAATCAGCGGAAGGGAGAGAATGACCGAAGGAAAGATTTCATGATCAATCTCCATTTGGTCTGCACTTTCTCTTGGGTTTCCCATCTAAGATGGGTTAACCCGCATAGTGCACAGTCTTTTGTCAGTAACCGTCATTTAGAATCAGTGGAAAGAAGATGATGATTAATATTTACATTTCCTAATGTAAATCTATATAAAACAAGGTAGATCATATCTCCATGAACGCATCGAGTCACTGATATTCAGTGACGTCAAGTGATATCAGTCTAAACCATGGTTCTTTAAGTCAACGCTGTTCTGCTCTTTGTAGAAAAACAGCGTGTAAATGTTTTTCAGCTTTAAAAGTTTGCCCTATAATCATAAGTTTACTGCAGGCAACCCACTGCGTTCATACTTTCATGAACAGCAGAAAAATAAAAGTCATTTCTTAAATATTTTTTTCTCAGTGCATTTACAGAAAAAAAAACACAGTGAACTATTGGGGCTAATGCTGCTCATACTTCAATGAGTACATGAACTTACACACATCACATGATCATAAAGTGACATCAAAACAAACCAGGGTACTCTCCAATATAATTGGATGATGGCAACATCTCTGCTCTGCCTGTTTTTTGTTTCAATTTCAGCCCTCAAACTGGATACCATCATCATATTATAACGGTTCGAAAATGATATGAACATAAGTAATAAAAGTACTTTATTTAACGTTTCATTGTAGTATGACCATATGGTCAAAAGCAATGTTTACATGAACCCTTTACTCTGAAAAACAATTTTCAAAACTGTAAATGTTGTATGCTTTAGTTGTGATTGTTTGTTTGTTTGTTTGATTTGAGGTTTAATGTCCCCGTCAACACTGTAAAGGTCATTTTGGAGACGTTGCTTCTAACTTGGTGGAACTTTTACCTGACATTGAGATAATATGACATCTTAAGCCCTGGCGCCCAATGAAACCAATAGGGTTTATAAGCATGGATGGTCCGACTTGCCCCGCTTTGCCTGGGCAGGCTTAGATCCTTTAAGCAGTTTACCAGTACTCGTGTGTGGGTCGGTTTCAGCTCTGCGTGAAAGCATCATGCAGCCCATCTATTTCTTCAAGCCCCGATGGGCGGGGCCGTTAGTCGTGATTGACACCTTAACAATTCATTTTGAACCAATCATAAGCTTCTCTCACCTGACTCTGCTGTCCTGTCCACTCCACCGAATGCTGCTGCTGTTGTTGCTGCTGCTGTATATGGTAGACTGTCGTCTGCTGGGTCTGGGGGTAGCTGGGCCCTGGCTGGGGCAGGGGCTGACCTGGTGTATATCGGTAGGCACTCCCATCGGGGTTCAAAAAAGGCTGACCTTGAACACAGCATCATAAATGAAAGTCCTTAAAGGTTTGGGCAAATGGTAGATAAGCTACTCACATCTAGTCTTAAATCCATTTTAAGCAGAATGATAAGCTAAATAATCAGCTAATGAGCTGATTAATAAGCTGAATACTGTAAAACACTTAAATTTGGCGGTAGCAAATTTTGGCACTTTTTGTGAGTGGACCTTTTGGGGAATTTTTATTTTTGCGGATTTTCAATTTCCAAAATAAAAACCCGAATCCATGATTTCTGACGTAGCTCTGCGTGTCTTATGCATGCGAGCTCTACATGGTGATTTAGAAGTCAAACATTGTGATTTTCAACCATTTTTTTTTAAATTGCATTGTTCTTGTTGTGTGAGTGAATACAAATCAGTTCTGTTTTTATTTAATTATTCAATAAAACAGATTCTGAGCTATAATTAGTTGTAGGTTTCTTTCTTGCATCCACGTTTTCGCTATTCAAAATGTCAGACTACATTTACCAATTATACATACAATTTTCATCAATTACTGTCAAGAAGCATTTGCTTTTATTCAGGCCTGTTGGGCATGTTAAATGGATTCATGTGTGTGTGAATTCAGGTTTAACGTCGCTTTCAACAATTTTTCAGTAATATCATGACGGTGTCTGGTTGCGACAGGGAGCTCAATGCTCACTTTTATAGTGCTGCCTCACTAAAGTATCATGTCCCAGACACATAACATGATACCACACCCAGTCACATTATCCTGACACTGGGTCGACCAGTCCTAGCTCTACCCCGTAAATCTGAGTGCCAAGCGAGGAGCAGCTAGTACCATTTTTAACGACTTTGGTATGTCGCGGCCCGGGATCGAACTAAATGGATTCATAATGTACAAGTTAAGCAAAGAGAAACAATTGATAAATTATCTTTTACTCTGGCTGGAAACTTTGGGCTACGCTCCCTTACACTATGTTCGAATTCTAAAGAAGCCAATACACTTTTTCTTTTGTCACCGATGATGCCCTTGACTGATTGACATTGTATTTCCCTATTTCATACTTGTGAGGTGTGTTCAGAATAAAATTTCTGCCGGTCTGTTTTTGTTCTCTTACAGTCTTTCTTTATTAGCAGTTTTTTTTATTTTAGCGTTTTTTACCTTGACCGCCAATAGCGCCAAAATAAAATGACCGCCAAATACAAGTGTTTTACAGTGGTAAGCTGAATAATAAGCTCCTACTGTATATGGTAGGGTCCATGTCTAAACTGAGAGCCGTAGGGTTCGTTATTTACAGAAATCTTTTAGTTGAACAGTTTGCAAACAGTAATGGCCCTGATCAGATGCCGCATTCAGTGACGTGCAATTTTTGTTATCTAAAATGGGTCTAAAGTTGATGATCTTGAGCACATGGTTACATGCAGGGATGGTGTAGTCCTATCTGCTTTTGTTTGTTTTGAAATTCAATGGTCCAGTCAACACTATTAGGGTCATGATCTTCTGATCAATTAACCCAATCCCGCTTTTCTTGGGCAGGCTTAGATCCAGGAATCAACCAGTATAGTGCTTATTTTTTCACCAATGACTGCCAAATACCCTCCACAACCTCTATACAACACTATTGTTGGGGTCTAAAGCAGAAACCATGCTAGTTAAACAATCGTGTTATATCCAAACAAAAATGTATAGATTATAGAGAATAAAAATGACCGTTTACAGTTATTTTTCTATGTAATCTATACATTTTTGGGATCCATCTTGAAACCGTTTTATATCTAAAACCATGTTATAATGAAGCGTTACAATGAGGTTGTGGTGAATCTCAAAGAAAGACTGTTGTCAGATCAGAGGATCAAACTTGGGTCCTCCTGATCTACTGTATACAAATACATCCAAGTTATCCATTTATAGGTTTATCACTACACAAACTAGAAAAAGTGTCCACAGGACATGGATCCCCCCGCCAAATGCCATTCATAAAAAATATTACAAATGTACTTCAAATCAATCATAAAATATATGCATCAAGGGCAGATAATCCAAAAACCAAAAATGCAAGAGTTGTCTTCCTTGTTCATGACACATCGTCTCAGTGTGATGAATGCACCTGTGAAGTTTCATGAATATATTCCATACGGTTTAGGAGTTATGGCCCAAACACAGTTTACTATATGGTACTAAGTCAAGGGCAGATAATCAAAAAACCAAAAATGCAAGAGTTGTCTTCCTTGTTCATGACACATCGTCTCAGTGTGATGAATGCACCTGTGAAGTTTCATGAATATATTTAATATGGTTTAGGAGTTATGGCCCGGACACGGTCTACTATATGGTACTAAGTCAAGGGCAGATAATCCAAAAACCAAAAATGCAGGAGTTGTCTTCCTTGTTCATGACACATCGTCTCAGTGTGATGAATGCACCTGTGAAGTTTCATGAATATATTCCATACGGTTTAGGAGTTATGGCCCGGACATGGTTTACTATATGGTACTAAGTCAAGGGCAGATAATCCAAAAACCAAAAATGCAGAGTTGTCTTCCTTGTTCATGACACATCGTCTCAGTGTGATGAATGCACCTGTGAAGTTTCATGAATATATTCCATACGGTTTAGGAGTTATGGCCCGGACATGGTTTACTATATGGTAATAAGTCAAGGGCAGATAATCCAAAAACCAAAAATGCAAGAGTTGTCTTCCTTTTTCATGACACATCGTCTCAGTGTGATGAATGCACCTGTGAAGTTTCATGAATATATTTTATACGATTTAGGAGTTATGGGCCGGACACGATGTCGGGACGGACGGATGGACAAACGAACGGCTTGACAGGGGTAAAACTTAATGCCCTTCCGCTATTCGCCAAATAGGCGTGGGCATAAAAAGGGGTAATAAAACTCTTGTAGCACTATATGGCCAACCGTATAGACCTCTGGTGGACTAATCAGGCAGCCTTGATAGCTAAGTGGTTAGCGTGTTCCACTTATGATCCAGAGGTTGTGGGTTTGAATCCCGGCACTGGAGGTGAGGTGTGTCCTTGGGCAAGACATGTAATGCCACTGTCCCATTCAACCCAGGTGTAAACTGGTAGCAGTGAAGTTAAAGTAACTGCCTCTGTCTCGCACACGTGATCACATCCGGAATGAGTGTTCGAGAGTGATTCAAACTTGAAGCTTTCATCGCAATCGAACTAAAATAAACTAGAAAAAGTGTCCATAGGACATGGATGCCCCCGCCAAATGAAATTCATAAAAAATATTACAAATGTTCTTCAAATCAATCATAAAATATATGCATCAAGGGCAGATAATCCAAAAACCAAAAATTCAAGGGTTGTCTTCCTTGTTCATGACACATCGTCTCAGTGTGATGAATGCACATGTGAAGTTTCATGAATATATTCCATACGGTTTAGGAGTTATGGCCCGGACACGGTTTACTATATGGTACTAAGTCAAGGGCATATAATTCAAAAACCAAAAATGCAAGAGTTGTCTTCCTTGTTCATGACACATCGTCTAAGTGTGATGAATGCACCTGTGAAGTTTCATGAATATATTCCATACGGTTTAGGACTTATGGCCCGGACACGACATACCATTTGACTATATATGAATGTAAGTCAAGGGCAGATAATTCAAACACTAAACAAGCAGGAGTTGTCTTCCTTGTTCATGACACATCGTCGAAGTATGATGGATGCACCTGTGAAGTTTCATGATTATATTACATACGGTTTAGGAGTTATGGCCCAGACACGGTTTACTATATGGTACTAAGTCAAGGGCAGATAATTCGAAAACCAAAAATGCAAGAGTTGTCTTCCTTGTTCATGACACATTGTCTCAGTGTGATGAATGCATCTGTGAAGTTTCATGAATATATTCCATACGGTTTAGGAGTTATGGCCTGGACACGGTTTACTATTTGGTACTAAGTCAAGGGTAGATAATTCAAAAACCAAAAAAGAAAAAAAATGCAAGAGTTGTCTTCCTTGTTCATGACACATCCTCTAAGTGTGATGAATGCACCTGTGAAGTTTCATGAATATATTCCATATGGTTTAGGAGTTATGGCCCGGACACGACATACCATTTGACTACATATGGATGTAAGTCAAGGCCAGATAATTCAAAAACTAAACAAGCAGGAGTTGTCTTCCTTGTTCACGACACATCGTCTCAGTGTGATGAATGCACCTGTGAAGTTTCATGAATATATTCCATACGGTTTAGGAGTTATGGCCCGGACACGATGTCGGGACGGACGAACGGAATAACGGACAGGGGTAAAACTTAATGCCCTTCCGGTATTCTCCGAATACGCAGGGGCATAATTAGTATAAACTAAACTAACCTGTTTGAGGGCTGATCAATATACTGTAAGGGGGTTCAAAGCAATAACACAATTACCTGTTTTGAGGACTGATCATTATACTCCCAGAGGTGTAGAACTCTGATACTTTAATCATTTAGATGGTTAATAACTATACTGCCAGCAGTTAAGAATCACGTAGGGTATGTGTTTGAGTGTCAATCACAATACTATAAAGGATATAAAACTCGAGAGAAAACTATACTGCCAGGGTATATAACTCTGGAAGACTTATCTTTTTGAGGCTTGGACAATATAATTTCCACTATACTGCCAGTGGGTAGAACTGAGATCATAAGCTACCCAGTAAAACTTTTGAGAACTAGAACCTGCTACTGTCAGGGGTATAGAACTCTGGTAGCTTACCTGTTGAGGGTTGATAAGTACATTGTCTGTCAGGGGATATAGAATAGAGATCAGAAGCTACCCAGTAAACCTTGGAGGACTATGAGCTGCTACTGTCAGAGGAATAGAACTCTGGTAGACTTACCCGTCTGTGGGATGATCACTATACTGAGACAGGGAATAGATCTGAGATCAAACCTTTTGAGCTCAGGAACTGCTACTGTCAGGGGGAATAGAACTCTGGTAGACTTACCTGTTTGTGGGTTGATCACTATACTGCCAGTGGGTATAGAACTGAGATCTGAGACTGAGGATACCCAGCAGAACTTTTGGGGACTAGGAGCTACTACTGTCAGGGGAATGTAACTCTGGTAGACTTACCTGTTTGAGGGTTGATAACTTCACTGCGAGGGGGTATAGAACTGAGATCAGAGGCTTCCAAGTAGAACTTAACCTAGGAGCTGCTACTGTCAGGGGAATACAATTATGGTAGACTAACCTGTTTGAGGGTTGATAACTATACTGGCAGTGGGTATTGAACCGAGATCAGAGACTACCCAGTAGAACTTTTGAGGGCTAGGAGCTACTACTGTTAAGTGGTATAGAACTCTGGTAGCTTACCTGTTTGTGGGTTGATCACTATACTGCCAGTGGGTATTGAACCGTTTTGTTTGTTTGATTTGAGGTTTAACGTCCCTGTCAACACTGTAAAGGTCATTTTGGAGACGTTGCTTCCAATTTTGTGGGACTTTTACCCAACATTGAGATGAAATGACATCTCAAGTCCTGCCGTCCAATGAAACAAAGTGTTAATAAGCATGGACGGGCCGACTCGCACCTCCTTGCCTGGGCAGGCTTAGATCCTCTAAGTGGTTTACCAGTACTTGTGTGTGGGTCGGTTTCAGCTCTGCATGGAAGCATCATGCAGCCCATCTATTTCTTCAAGCCCTGATGGGCGGGGGGCCTAGGGTATTGAACTGAGATCTGAGGATACCAGTAGAACTTTTGGGGACTAGGAGCTACTACTGTCAGTGGTATAGAACTCTGGTAGCTTACCTGTTTGTGGGTTGATCACTATACTGCCAGTGGGTATAGAACTGAGATCTGAGGATACCCAGCAGAACTTTTGGGAACTAGGAGCTACTACTGTCAGTGGTATAGAACACTGGTAGCTAACCTGTTTGTGGGTTGATCACTATACTGCCAGTGGGTATAGAACTGAGATCCGAGACTGAGGATACCCAACAGAACTTTTGGGGACTAGGAGCTACTACTGTCTGGGGAATAGAACTCTGGTAGACTTACCTGTTTGAGGGTTGATAACTACACTGCCAGGGGGTATAAAACTGAGATCAGAGGCTACCCAATTAAACTTGAGAACTAGGAACTGCTACTGTCCGGGGAATACAATTATGGTAGACTTACCCGTTTGAGGGTTGATAACTATACTGCCAGTGGGTATTGAATTGAGATCAGAGACTACCCAGTAGAACTTTTGAGGGCTAGGAGTTACTACTGTCAGTGGTATAGAACTCTGGTAGCTAACCTGTTTGTGGGTTGATCACTATACTGCCAGTGGGTATTGAACTGAGATCAGAGACTACCCAGTAGAACTTTTGAGGGATAGGAGGTACTACTGTCAGTGGTATAGAACTCTGGTAGCTTACCTGTTTGTGGGCTGATCACTATACTGCCAGTGGGTATTGAACTGAGATCAGAGACTACCCAGTAGAACTTTTGAGGGCTAGGAGCTACTACTGTCAGTGGTATAGAACTCTGGTAGCTTACCTGTTTGTGGGCTGATCACTATACTGCCAGTGGGTATTGAACTGAGATCAGAGACTACCCAGTAGAACTTTTGAGGGATAGGAGGTACTACTGTCAGTGGTATAGAACTCTGGTAGCTAACCTGTTTGTGGGTTGATAACTATACTGCCAGTGGGTATTGAACTGAGATCTGAGGATACCCAGCAGAACTTTTGGGAACTAGGAGCTACTACTGTCAGTGGTATAGAACACTGGTAGCTAACCTGTTTGTGGGTTGATCACTATACTGCCAGTGGGTATGGAACTGAGATCTGAGGATACCCAGCAGAACTTTTGGGGACTAGGAGCTGCTACTGTCAGTGGTATAGAACTCTGGTAGCTTACCTTTTTGTGGGTTGATAACTATACTGCCAGTGGGTATCGAACTGAAATCAGAGACTACCCAGTAGAACTTTTGAGGGCTAGGCGCTACTACTGTCAGTGGTATAGAACTCTGGTAGCTTACCTGTTTGTGGGTTGATAACTACACTGCCAGGGGGTATAGAACTGAGATCAGAGGCTACCCAGTAGAACTTTTGAGGGCTAGGAGCTGGTACTGGCACTGAACCTGAAAAATAATATGTAATATTTTTTTGTATTTACACACCTCCAACAGCAAAGTCATATGAAATCTAGACTTTGGTTAAGGTCTCATCTGAACAACTTAGGATTGTCAGAAGCCTGATGATACTCATGATCCCTGCTTATCAAGACAGAAAGAACTTATTCAAAACAATAAAATCAGGATTATACTGCAAGAAACTACATTTTAAGTGATTACATAGGTCCAGTTAAGAAGTAATGAGTTAATCTTCAACACCACTTGTTTTATATAAATTTGTTCTAGACAGAGATACTGAGGGAAAATCAAGATGGTGAAACTGTGAATAATTAGGGATATCTTATTGACCTTCTATAAAATAAAGGTACACCACAACCTCTTTATAACACTGATAATTATAACACAGTAACTGTTGCAGATACAGTACGGTACAAATGTGGATCCAAAAATATGCATAGATTATATAGAACAAGAATTCCACCAAAGGAACTCCCAACTGTATAAGTGAATGCTAGGGTGGTCGCAAATGTTGATGGTTTGATCAACGAATGGATGAATAAATGGAGGGAAAATTGGACTCCTATATCGTGCCCTGCTGAAAGCAGGCTGGACAAAAAATGGTAATTTTTCTATAAAATCTATTTTTGCTTGGATATAACATGATTGTATGACACCATTTCTGCTCTGGTGCCCTAAAACAGTGTTATAAATAGAGGTTCTGGTATATATGTTGTGTTCTATAAAATATCCCAAACCATGCTGTAAGGATCCTAAGTGTTAGGGCAGAAAGGCCTAAGCAAACAGTGCAGATCCAGATCAGGGTCTACACTGTTTGCCATTCAATCTGCACTTTTTGCACTCCTTGCTGGATTGTGATACAAATTTGTAAAATTTTAGAAGAACTACATCAAGTACTCAAGGTGTCCGAATTTTTAGGATTTTTACAGTAATATGATGTGTTACAATGAGACGTCACTATACAATGTAATTTACAAGAATTTGTGTTCATTATTATGGACTTGGGGCCCAATTGTTCAAAGCACCGTTAGCTTAATGAGTTTGTTAAAGGTCAAAATGTTAACTGTTCTAGTAAAGACAATATCTTTAATATTAATGCTGAAAAAAATGTGAACAGCCTTTGAGTTTGTGATATATAAACTTTTCTACAGCCTGTTCAAGATTATTTTACTTATTTCCAGAGGTGGGAGAACAGTGGAATACCTCCCTAGAGAGAAAAGACACCTGACCTTCTGTTGCAGAATTTGGCATCTCACATGTAACCGGAGTCAGACTCAAACCCACAGTCGTGGGAGACCTAACAATTAAGGGACAGCACTCTTATCCGCTAGGCCACAGAGGCCTATATACTAAAAAAATTGTTAGTTTTGAACAACTGGCCCCAGAATTTGAACAGACTACACATAAAATGAAACAGACTTCACATAAAATGAAACAGACTACACATAAAATGTAAAGTAACAAAATTGGTGTACATGAACTTAACCCTTATCCTGCTGAATAAGTTTATTTAGCCACTCCCATTCCTAACAATCCACCAATCAAATTACTCGACATAGTGTATACGCTCAATTCACAAACTGCATGACAAACAGTGTAGATCCTGATCAGATGGCTTCTTCAGAAGCCATCTGATCTGGATCTACACTGTTTGAAAAGATAGGGATTGTTGTGTTCAGCAGAATAAGGATTAAAAAATTTTATTGTGGACTAAAAATCCAAGAGACTTAGTATAGAGCAAAATAACAAGAATTTAAAACCAGAACACATAACAATATTAAAGATAAAACAAGTTCATTCCTAAGGGGAGCAGATACACAAGGCATATTTTCCAACCCCAGCTCCCAGACACCCTCTCTAAACCCTCATCCCACCACTTACACAAGGAAAGTGGTACAAAGGACCAGAAAATATTTTGTTCGAGTTGAGGTTTTTGCATCCCCGTCAAGACTATTTAGGTCATTTTGGAGATGTTGCTGCCTATTTTGTGGTACTTTTATCTGGCATCGAGATAAAATGACATCATGAGCCCTACCACCCAAAGAATCTGCAGGGACTTTCTCCACACTGCCTTGGCAGGCTTAGACCTTCTAAGTGGTTTACCAGTACTAAATTGTTTGATCACATTCAGCTGTGTGTGGAAGCACCATGCAATCCAATCTATTTCTCCGAGCCCCGATGGGCATTTGTTATATTCACCACTCCTGTAAGATCCTCATCCCAAACCCTCATCCCACCACATACACAAAGAAAGTGGTACAAAAGACTAGAAAATATTTTGAGTTGAGATTTTTGCATCCCCGTCAACACTATTTAGGTCGTTTTGGAGACGTTGCTTCTGATTTTGTGGGACTTTTACCCAACATTGAGATGAAATGATATCTCAAGCCCTACTACCCAAAATAACTGCTAGGGTTTGTATGCAGGGAAAGTCTGACATGCACCACTTTGCCTGGGCAGGCTTAGACCTTCTAAGTGGTTTACCAGTACTCAAATGTTCGATCACTTTCAGCTCTGTGTGGAAGCACCATGCCGCTCAATCTGTTTCTCCGACACCGATGGGCGTTTGTTATATTCACCACTCCTGTAAGATCCTCGATTATTGCCATGAATAAAATATACCGCAGCCACAGCACAAGTATTAACCCTAAATATTCAGACACCAAAACATTACAAAAAATAAGCCTAAGCAAGCAGTGTAGACCCTGATCAGACTGATCAGTGTCTACACAGTTTGCCAATGAGCAAATGTTTTTGTGGTAAAAGTATATGAGCCAGCGCCCCCGCCCATCAGGGCTTGAAGAAATAGATGGGCTGCATGATGCTTCCAGGCAGAGCTGAAACCGTCCGCACACTAGTACTGGTAAACCGCTTACAGGATGTAAGCCTGTCCAGGAACCCCGGTGCAAGTCTGCCCGTCCATGCTTATAAACCCTATTGGTTTCATTGGGCCACAGGGCTTGAGATGTCATTTCATCTCAATGTCGGGTAAAAGTCCCACAAAATTGGAAGCAACGTCTCCAAAATGACCTATACCGTGTTGACAGGGACGTTAAACCTCAAATCAAACAAAACAAATCAAACAAACGACAAAACATACAATAAAACATGGGTGCCCAGCAAAGATTCAGATCAGCAAGCACATCCAAGCAAGCTGATCCAAGTCTTTGTTGTACATTCTAAGGATTGCTGAGAGCCCAATTCCCCTTCATGCAGCAAGAGAAATCTCTTGTAGGCTATATGGATGTGTAGGCTGATCTGATTCTTTGCTGGCTGTATACATGTAAGTTGTAGGAAATGCTGTGCCCCAGCTCATATATAATGATACTATAGTGTCCAAATACAGGGAAATTCCGCTATTGCTATTAAGACCACCTAAACTCAAGACAAAGTCTGCTTTAAAGCCTTATTTAGAACTGTGCAGTTATTCATTCTTCGTGTTATCTGAACACGTCATCTGGTCAGGGACCACCTTTGAGACTGTTCAAAAGTGGTCTTAAAGACCACTTTTGAACAGTCCCAAAGGTGGTCTTAATATAGGAATTTTACTGTATTTAGTATAAATATGGTATACATAACCCAATATACAGAAAGAGTTCAAGGTGAGCGGCTACACTGGCAAGCAAGCAAGATTATTCCAAACCAGAACCTGTTGCTTTCTTAAATGAGCCAGCGCATGACAAAACCTACAATAAGAGCGTGCGACCAGCAGAGACTCTAATCAACCTGTGCACCAATCCATTATGACAAGACCTTTTGCCTATGTCCCTTTGCATAGATATTAGCCTAAAGTAGGAACATGCAATCAGCGAAGACTCTGATCAGACTGTGCGGATGCGCAGGCTAATCTGAGTCTTCGCTGGTCGCTCAAGCCTTCTTGTAGATTTTGTCATGCGCTGACTTTTCTACACCACAACCTAACAATATTGCTGGGGTCCAAAGCAGAAACATTTTTTTTTTAGTTTTATGGCCCTTTCAAGATTAATTCACTTATATCGAGCCGATTGTTTAATCAGAGATGGGGGAAAACTGGAGTACCCAGAGAAAAACCACCTGACCTTCTGTGCAGAACTTGGCATCTCACCTATGGTTTGAGCCAGGCTCGAACCCACAGCTGTGGGAGGCCTAATGATTAGGAGTCTACGCTCTTACCCACTAGGCAGAAACTGCATTAGCCCTTAAAATGTCAATCACAACAAATGTTGGCTGCTTTGTTGTCTGCTGGTTACTTTAGAAGTCATACAGAGCAGTCTGATCAGTATAAAATGTAAAATTATGACTGACTCACAATGTCGAGACTGATCCTCGAAAATCATTTCAGCTCTGATAAGTCAGCCCTAATACCTTTCAAATGAATGAAGTCACGTTCTTTTCAGATTTCTAGGGAAACAACTTGTTTATTTAATGACTTCCTTTTTTACTTTCCTATACACAAACATTGATTTGTTTACAATTTTTCCTAAGACTATGTCCAAATTCATGCATCCCCCTACAATATTGAGTTCTAACAGGATTTACAAAATATGATGAGTCCTGAAACTCATGAAGATAAACTGTGCGAGTCTAACAGAGAAATTAGGGACTCATGGGTAACAAAAACACTGCACAAATTCTCATGCAAAAACTCTGAAAATGGAATATATTGGATTTTGTCCTCTGGAATTAAATTTTAGAGATCAAGTTCTTACCTTTCAGAGCAGCGGTAACCGGACAAAATCCAAAATCCCCTCCCCCCCCCCCCCCCCCGACATAATCATAATCCCCCCAGACAAAATCCCCCTTTTTGTAAAGGCGGACAAAATCCCCCTCAGATAAATCCCCCCCACCCCCGGACAAAATCCCCCTCGCTGTATGTCAGGTCGGACAAAATCCCCCCACGCCCCAGACAAAATCACCCTTGCTCTTAATTAGTTAATTATCCTTCCAACACCAACAATCTATCAGGCACCTAAGAGTGCCTGGAACCAGGGTAGGTTAACTGATCATGCCAGATATAATCCTTATGGGTTGAGAGGTCCATAAAACCCCAAAGCAGATCTTTAATTACAAAAAGTTAATACAAGTATGCCTTTTTCACTTTGATCTTACAAATCCCAGAGACAAGGAATAGTTTGTTTGTTTGTTTGATTTGAGGTTTAACGTCCCCATCAACACTGTAAAGGTCATTTTGGAGACGTTGCTTCCAATTTTGTGGGACTTTTACCCGACATTGAGATGAAATGACATCTCAAGCCCTGTCGCCCAATGAAACCAATAGGGTCTATAAGCATGGACGGGCCCGACTCGCACCGCTTTGCCTGGGCAGGCTTAGATCCTCTAAGCTGTTTACCAGTACTCGTGTGCGGGTCAGTTTCAGCTCTGCTTTGAAGTATCATGCAGCCCATATATTTCTTCAAGCCCCGATGGGCGGGGGCCGACAGACAAGAAATAGATTTCCTTAATTATTGTCCTGGAACCAATTTTCTTTGATTAGCAGTTTATTACAGAATTAATTTGTTAATAGGATAATGTATCACTTTTGAAAATTCTGATTGATTATTGTGATGATTATCTATATTCTTTATGATGTAAATTAAAGGTGATGATCATAAATGAACAAACATTCTTAAGTTAGTTCAATGAATTTAATCTCTTGTCTTAGCTAAAGAACTGTGTGTTTGTTTCATTTGTAATGTTCTTATTCATTGTTAGAATTTTTCATTGATGATTTCACTGTTCTATATTTTGTCACCTGTTGTACTTGTGCAGTACTACCTGCTTGTTGCAATAATGTCTCGATGAGAACCAATATAGCTATGATAGTATTGCACCAAAGCTGATTTGGAATCTGCAGTTTTCAAAACGACACACAAACAGACTGATTTTCAAAAATCAGTAATTGTGCATGTTGAGGTGTGGGGGGATTATGGTCCACCTTTATAAACAGCAGGGGGGATTACGTCCGGGGGGGGGGTTGTCCAGGGGAATTTTGTCCGTGATTCCAGAGCAGCATAACGTTAACAAGTCTGTGAAATGCATACCTCTGTAAACCCTACTTACCATAATGATCCGGGGACAGAGAGGTCTAAGCAAAGAGTGCAGATCCAGATCAGACTGCTCCTGAAGGAGTAGTCTGATCAGGGGGTACACTCTTTGCCATTCCGTCTGCACCTTTTTGACTCCTTGCTGGATCATGAAACAAATTTGTTAAAATTTTAAGAGAATTACAACAAGTCCTCAGTGTGTCCAAATTGTTAGGATTTTTTACGGAATATAGAGAAAAGTGGCGTTTACAGAGGTACACATTATTTTCCTTATATTTGCTCAAAACATAGGTTGTGGGTACTCATTAGAGCCACCCCATTAAGGCAGTTCTATTCAGCACCAACAATCTAAGAAATATGAAAAATACACCACAACCTCTTAATAACACTATTAATGGGGTCCAAATCAGAAACTGTGTTAGTTAAAAAAAACAGGTTATATCCAAACAAAAATGTACTGATTATAAAGAAAAAAAAATGACCATTCATTTATGGTCATTTTTCTATATAATCTTTACATTTTTGGGATCCATCTTGAAACCGTGTAATTTCAAAACCATGTTATAACAAACAGTGTTTTAATGAGATTGTGGTGTATCAAAACATTTTATAACTAGATCTGCAGTCGATGGTTAACCATCGCAAATACCCGCTTTTTCTATTTATAACACTAATGACTATGTATTAGCTAGCCAAAACTACATGTAAGTTAAAAAAAGTTGCGAAGAAAATTCTAACTGATAAGCAAAGTTTCAGAAGTGTAACACTTATAGTTTAGAAGAAATGGCAAAGTCATACTTTTTGACCTTTGACCTTGGGGTTATGTTGAGGTCCACCTAAAGTATCCCAATTTATTCTATATATTCCAACAGCCATCCAATAACCAAGTTTTAGAAGTGTAACTCCAATAGTTTAGAAGATATGGCAAAGTCATACTTTTTGACCTTTGACCTTGGGGTCGAGGGCACACCAAAAGTAGCCCAACATATTCTATATTCCAAGGACCATCCAATAAGCAAAGTTTCAGAAGTGTAACTCCAATAGTTTAGGAGATATGGCAAATCATAATTTTTAACCTTTGACCTTGGGGTCATGTTGAGGTCAAGGTCACAAAAAGTTGCCCACTGCCATCTACATTCCACATGCAAAGTACTATCCACATGCAAAGTTTCAAAAGTGTAACTTCAGTGGTTGCAGAGGAGATCCATTTACAAGAAACGTGACGGACTGACAGACGGACGGACGTATGGACAGACAGACGGACTGACACTGGAGTGAACTGTGGTACGAAAACAATATACCCGATTTTTCTTTGAAAAAAGCGGGTATTATGAGATTGTGGTGTATCATAACATTTGATGGGAAAAAAGTATGTTTTGGAGCCACAAAAGAACTCACTATGTCACACTGGAGATTTTTGTAAACTAACTGATTAACGAGATAGTATTTTTTTTTTTAAAGAGTGGCTTTCGGGGGTAACACTAGAGAGAAAAGAGCTATATACATACATTACAAGCCGAGGCATGACAAAACCAACAAGAACACATGTATTACCAGCGAAGACGAATATTGGGTGTTCAGTTCAGTTGTTCAAAACATCGTTAGCTTAAAATGCTCATTAGTGGTCAAATTTTTAACTGTTTCAGCAAGTACAAAATCCAAATACATGTACTCAGGTATTTTTGCTGGAAAAATGTGAATAGCTTTTGCAAATGCAAAAGCTATTCACATTTTTTCAGCAAAAATATTAGCATATTAGCCTCATTAAACAATCAATGTTTTAATGGTATGTTAACTAATCATGTCGTTAGTTTTGAACACCTGGTCCCGCTTGTTCACCTGGTCCAGTTGTTCAAATCTAATGACATCATAAGCTGACATATCGTTAAAACTTTGATTACTGAACCTGCAAATATGCAAATATTTTTGCTGAAAAAAAATGTGTGTAGCAAAAGCTACTCACACTTTTGCAGGAAAAAAACCTGTTGGTAAACATCATTAGATGTTCAGAAATAGTGATGTTGTAAGGTTACAGGGTAAATTATTGCTAAAATTTTGATCAATTCATATGAAAAATATGCTAATATTTTTTGCTGAAAAAAAATGTGAGTAGCTTTTATATTTGCAAAAACTATTCACGTTTTTGCCAGGGGCCCGTTGTTCAAACTAAGGATGTTGCAGTTAATGTATTGTTGAAACTTCGATTATTAAATATGGCAAATCTACAAATATTTTTGCAGAAAAAATGTGAGCAGCTTTTGCTGCTTACATTTTTCAGCAAAAATACCTGAGTATTGGATATTGTACTCACTAGAACAGTTAACAGTTTGACAACTAACAAGCTCGTTAAGCTAATGATGTTTTGAACAACTGGGCCCAGATAATTAGATTTTGTACTTGCTAGAACAGTTAATAATGCGCATTGAGCTAACGATGCTTTAAACAACCAAGCCCAAACTGGGCAAATGCAGTGGATGCAGAAACTGGTTTGTTTGAGTTTTATGTCCCACTAACAATAAGGTCATATAAGGACGGAACCTAAAATTTAAAGACTCATCCAAAAGTCTGTAGAAGCCGAACCTTGAACCCACAACCCCTGGTTAATGAGACCACTTCACCACTGTGGCTTCTACAAGACGAAAAATTTGTGTCTTTGTTGGTGGTACAGTTTTCCTTTCGTGTTTTGTCAGGCATTGACTCTGGCTATTCAAACCACACACTAAAGAGTAAGGTAAATACACAAGGTCCTATAAATAATAATAATACACCGAACCGAACTATGTGTAACATAAGCGGATAACATGGCCACCCAAGCTATCAAACTACCTGTCTGCTGCTGTGGAGACGGGGCCAGCCCCGAAGAGCTACTCCCCGACATCGAGGAGTTATCTGATTGGCTACAGGTTGGCGACGTTGACAAAATGATTTGCCGAGCCGTCATGTTTCCTAGATTGACAGTAGCGCCCCCACTACACATTGAGTCTATAGGAAGAGATACAATGAACAACGTCAATGGAAAATTTGCGTTTAAAGACTAAGAATATTCACACTATTTAACCCTTAAAAAGCCAATCACAACAAACTGTGGTCTGCTTTGTTGTCTGCTGGTAACTTTGAAAGTCATATTCCCAAACAGTGTGAACCCAGATCAGACTACTCCTCTAGGAGCAGTCTGATCAGGGGTCCACACTGTTTGCCTGTATGCAAAAATATGTTTGAAAAGTTTACAAGAAAATACAGCAGACAACATAAACAGACATTTTCAGATGTAATTTTCTAGGCATCTAAAGAGTTAACCATTAGAGCACAATGAAAAGCTGAAGCCAGTCTAATATTTTTATAAAAACTGTCCAAAATCTGGCTTGACATGAAAACTGCCAGCTGGGATTGACATTTCATGATAATTGTCTGCTAGGCTTTAAATTTCCTGAAAATCATCTGCTAGGCTGTCAAGTCTTATTTTGATCAATTCTTGTGAACTGTCAATGAAGATGATTCTCATGAAATGTCAAACCCTAATTTGAATGATTCTCATATCATAAAATGTCAAGCCCTATTTTCTGAGAAAAAACAGAGGAGAAAACTTATGGGTAAATGTCATCTGACTTAGTCATCAGTGATGCTTTAATGGCTAAACCTTAGTCCACCAATCACAACAGTTGTCGACTGTTTCTTATCTGCTGGTTACTTTAAAAGTCATTGTTGTAAACAGTGTGGGTTCAGATCAGACTGCTCCTCTAGGAGCAGACTGATCAGGGTCCACACTGTTTGCCTGTGTGCAAAAAAATATACTTGAAAAGTTTGCAAAAAGAAACAGCAGATGTCATAAAAAGGCAACATTTTCAGTTGCAGTTTTTCTTGGCATTTTGGAAGGCTTTAGAAGAAAAGAGATTCACAGTCAAGCCTGCTTAAATATGTCCTATAAAAGAGTTATCCTTTGGAAACAAAGAATATACCACAGAAATGAAAAGTATGGTGTGTACAAGTCTTTCTGGGCCAGACTAGCTAGTTTCGACCAATTAGGCCTCATCAGTGACCCTCAAATATTATCAAAACTCCACAATGGAATCAATGATCCCAAAGGACAAGAAAACACAAATGTCTGGGATGATTTACTTCTTTATTAACCTGTCGTTTGTGAGTGAGTGAGTGTTTGAGTTTAACGTCCCACCAACAGCTAAGGTCATACGGAGACGGGACCTCGGTTTAAAGACTCATCCGAAAGTCTGGAGAAGCCCGGAATCTATCCTGCGATCCCTGGTTTATAAGGGGAGTAGCGTTACCACTACACCACCGAGGCTTCTACCAATCGTTTGTAACAACAGGTTCTCTCCCAGAGGAGCAGGGGATTGTACAGACTTGGTGTTAGTGTGTTGGGATGAAGTGGGGTGGTGACCGACACTTTTATAAAATATCTCATCATGATCAACAGTTAGTCAACCTGTGAGCCCTTAAGATGTCAAGAAAAAATGTATCTGAAAATGTCTTCTGTTAGGTTCTTGCAAACTATCAAAAAAAAATTTTTTTAATACAGGCAAACCATTCAGGAAACTATTTCATGGCGAGTCTCCTAGAAAGAACGGTGCTGGACCAAGAAATGTACATCAAACTAAGCCACTAGGCAAATTAAACTGAGTCCCCTGGCAACTTAAAGATATAAGTCCCCAACACTCCACAATATTGGTTTCAAAGAGAAACAGTGACTTCAAATAACTGGTCTATTACTGCCTGGCTTTTGATTTAAATCTTTGTTACAAATCTGAGCTCCGAACAACGAGGCATCATGACAATAATAAGATTGTAATTTTTCTTATTTTTTTGTTATTTTGTTAGAAACGTATGTTGTAGGTACTTGTTAGAATCGCCTCGATGAGGCGATTCTAACAAGTACCCACAACATATGTTTTTGTGGAGAAACAAGCAAAATTATCCCCCTTAACCTCAGTAATCCCCCTTGTCCTGAGCTACAGCAAAATGCGTATTTCCCACTGACCTTGCACAAATAGACAGCTAACATCCATAGCTTCAGAGATAGGAAAGAAACTAACACATTTACTACATTAACCCTTTCATCCCTGAATTTCGTATCTGGACAGGTCCATTCTTGTAAACAGGGGATTTGAATCCAACTGATATTGGCTCACAGTTGGGCAAGGCCTGCTGTCCTTGCAGTAGGTATGGGTATATGGGGAGTGCTGTTATTTCTTCTGTTTCTACACTTCCATTCATTTTTCTCTTTCTCCTCTGTCCCTCACTTTAATCTCTTCTACTATCTCTTATCTCTCTTTTCTCCCACGCCAATCAGAGCTTGAAGAAACAGATGGGCTGCATGATGCTTCTACGCAGAGCTGAAACCGTTCGCACACTAGTACTGGTAAACCACTTAGAGGATCTAAGCCTGTCCAGGAACCGCGATGCCAGTCGAACCGTCCATGCTTATAGCCCTTGGTTTCATTGGGCGACAGGGCTTGAGATGTCATTTCATCTCAATGTCGGGTAAAAGTCCCACAGAATTGGAAGCAACGACTCCAAAATGACCTATACTGTGTTGACGGGGACGTTAAACCTCAAATCAAACAAACAAACCCTTGTCTCCCTTTCTCTGGGAGACGACACAAAATGACCCACAAAGATTGACGTGTCGTTAAATCCAAATCCATCAATAAACAATCGGGTTTGTTCAAAATCATAAACAGGCCGAGAATGACTCATTACATGCCACCTCATCTGGATCAACATTGTGTGCATCTGTACCAGCCTGCAGGGATGAAAGGGTTCTTGTAATCACAATGTTCCCTTAACCCTTATCTTGCTGTTCATGACAACCCCTATCTTTGAAAACAGTGTAGATCCAGATCAGATGGCTTCTGAAGAAGCCATCTGATCAGGATCTACACTGTTTTTACATTCAGTTTATGAATTTGTAGGAATAAATTACATCAAGTAATCTGATTGGTTCAGAGACAGAAATGGGTGTGGCTACTAAACTGAATATTCAGCAAGAGAAGGGTTAAGATGCCAAACAAACTGCATAGCAGCTGATATTCTAATTCATTTATCATATTTTTTACATTAGTTTGTTATATTTTTTATGTTATATTTTTTAGAGAAAAATCAGACATTCCAATGACATGTCAAACCCCTGGAAGACCATTTACACAAAATTTCAAGCAATATTTTTCTCTAAAATAAAGAAAAAATGTCATCAGTTTCTGCTGTGTTAAGATTTGTACTTTAAGAACTGTTTGAATTTTATCAACAATATCTTAACAAGAGGCCCATGGGCCACTATGCTCACCAGAGCTCAGGTGGGCACTGCCCATCCTGCCCAATGGCAGCCATGTATTTTAACATGATATCATTTTAATCCACCAAATGAACCCCCATGTCCAAATGAGCACCCATGTGGACTCAGCATCTGAAAAGTTAGGCCTTTTATGAAGTAGAGGGGGTGGGGCATGGACCCAATGGAGCCCTGGTTGGTATCACTAAATGCGTCTTATCATAAGAAACAAAAATATATATGGTTTAGCAGTGGGGATCTGTAAGGCCTCTTTAACAGTTGAGGGGTTGGGGCATGCCCTGTTGATCCCAGGAAAGCCCAAACTGTTGTCCCTAAATGTGTCTTATCATAAGGACCAAGTATATATATGGTTCAGTGCTGGGAATCTGACCGGTTTCAGAGATTTGAGGCCCTTTTATGAAATAGGAATGGCCCCTGCGGACCCCGCTACAGTAGGTGTGCTAATAATAAGAAACAAGAACATATATGATTATGGGGTGGGGATTTGAATGGTTTCTGAAATATAAAGCCTTTTATGAAATGGAAGGGCGGGGCACATTGCCTCAGCACAAAGAGACCTCCAGGTTGGTGTGATTGAACGAGTCTTATCATAAGGAACAAGTATATGGTTTAGGGGTGGGGATCTGAACTATTTCTGATATATATGGCTTTTAATGAAGTAAAGCGGTGTGGCATGGCCTGGGCGTGCCCCGGGGACTCCCAAGCTGGTGTCACTGAATGCGTCTTATCACAAGAAAGATGAATATATATGGTTTAGGGTGGGGCTAAGAACATTCTCTGAGATATAAGGCCTTATGTGAAGTGGAGGGGTGGGGCAATGCCCAGGGAGACTCCCAGGTTGGTGTCAATGAATGTGTCTTATCATAAGGAACAAGACTATATATGGTTAAGGGGTGGCCATCTGTAGGGTTTCCGAGATATTGTGATATTATGAAATGGAGGGGGTGGGGCATGGCCCCAGCATATCCCTGGGAACCCCCAGGTTGGTGTTACTGAATGCGTCTTATCATAATGAACAAGAATATATATGGTTTAGGGGTGGGGATCTGAACAGTTTCTGAAATATATGGCCTTTTTTGAAGTGGAGGGGTGGGGCAAGGCCCCAGCGCATCTCTGAGGACCCCCAGGTTGGTGTCAATGAATGTGTCTTATCATAAGAAGCAAGCATATATATGGTTTATGGGCGGGGATCTGTAAGGTTTCCGAGATATTGGGCCTTTTATCAAATGGAGGGGGTGGGGCATGGCCCCGGTGCATCCAGGGGACTCCCAGGTTGATGTCACTGAATGGATCTTATCAAAAGGAACAAGAATATATGTGGTTTAGGGGTGGGAATCTGAATGGTTTCCAAGATATTGGGCCTTTTATAAAGTTGAGGGGGTGGGGCCTGACCTGTGCGCATCCCTGACGACCCCCAGGTTGGTGTTACTGAATGCGTCTTATCAATAGGAACAAGAATATATATGGTTGAGGGGTGGGGATCTGAACAGTTTCTGAGATATATGACCTTTTGTGAAGTGGAGGGGTGGGGCAAGGCCCCAGCGCATCTCTGAGGACCCCCAGGTTGGTGTCAATGAATGTGTCTTATCATAAGAAGCACGCATATATATGGTTTAGGGGCGGGGATCTGTAAGGTTTACGAGATATTGGGCCTTTTATGAAATGGAGGGGGTGGGGCATGGCCCCGGCGCATCCAGGGGACTCCCAGGTTGATGTCACTGAATGGGTCTTATCATAAGGAACAAGAATATATATGGTTTAGGGGTGGGGATCTGAATGGTTTCCGAGATATTGGGCCTTTTATTAAGTGGAGGGGGTGGGACATGACCTCGGCGCATCCTTGAGGACCCCAAGGTTGGTGTTACTAAATGCGTCTTATCAATAGGAACAAGAATATATATGGTTTAGGGGTCGGGATCTGAATGGTTTCTGAGATATATGGCCTTTTATGAAGTGGAGGGGGTGGGGCATGGCCCCGGCACAACCTGGGGGACCCTCAGGTTGGCATAAAAGCATATGGCTGAAAGAATTTTACTCAAGAAACATTTCTATAAAAGTTTTGTCCAAATATCTGCAATGACTTGGCAGTAAATGCCATTTTTCAATTTTCCCCATTATAAGTCTATGGAAACTCTAAGTTGCCATAGCAACCAAACTAATGGGCCGATTTTCATAAAAAACACAAACTTTCAATCCCCCAGCCCAAGGATGCTACAGATAAAATTTGGGCTGAATCGGTCCAGTGGCTTCAGAGAAGAAGATGTTTGAAAGTGTTGACGTCAGACGACGACAACGCCGGACAACTGCCTATCCTATAAGCTCCCCCGGAGCCTTCGGCTCTGGTGAGCTAAAAATTTGGCCTTGTTGATTTTACAATGGCTGAACCCTTTTAGCAAATCTGAATCTCCAACCAGGATGCCCTCTACCAGGTATCAGCTTAATCTGACTTCTGGTTCAGGGGGAGATTTCAAAAATGTGAAAGTTAATGACGGATGGACAAACAGATGGACATATGGCTTTTTTTTCAAATCAGCACACAGAATGCTTTTTATGAATTTGAGTAAAAACAGCACAATTAGTATTAGTATCAATTAATTTCACCTCAAAAACCATGGATCTGTTTTTGAACAAACAAGTTGCCAAAAAAAATTGTTCAAGTCATCGACTTAAAGGCATTTATTCTTGTAACAGTAGGACACACCGTGTGTTCATAATAGTTTTATTGCTTCCTGTGATACACTGTCTATAGCAGATCAAAGGTGGCCCTTAATAGGGTGATTTGTAGCTCTTGTTGAATCCCCTGACTGAGGCACTTAAGGGGAAAATCAATAATGTACACGCTAGTCAACAGTTAGTAAACTAATGATTTTTCCCAAGGTGGCCCCTTACCTGTTAAATACGAAGGAGATCTCTTCAGTCACCACTGAGGTCTACATAATATTATGTTATGAAATGATAGTCCTCAATAATCAAGAATAAATGCCTTTAAGACTATAGGTTGAATATGCTATTTGATAATGACCACTTTATTCTTAATGTGGCTCATATAAATTTAAAGGCATTTATTCTTGTAAGAGGAGGACACACTGTGTGCTCATAATTGTTTTGTTGGCCCTTGTGATATACTGACTGTAGCAGATCAAAGGCCCCCCTTAATAGGGTGATTAGTAGCTCTTGTTGTATCCCCTGACTGAGACACTTGTTGGGAAAATCAATAATGTACACTCCAGTCAACAGTTAGTAAATTATTTATTTTCCCCAAGGAGACCCCTTATCTGTTGAAGATAGAGGACTTCTCTTCAGTTAGCTCTGAGGGCTACACAAGCTTAGATAATGAAACAATAGTCCTCAATAATCAAGAATAAATGCCTATAAGATTCACCAATTACCTGCTTTTGATAAACTGCCGCCCCTCATGGGTGACTTAAGGTGGCTGTAGATGAAAGACCCCATCCCTCCGAAACTGTTCGCTTTAGGCACTGGAATTCTATTTTTGCACGAGCTGTCTGTTCCGTAGCCACTCGACTCGGTACTACTCCAAGTGTGGTCTTCTCGACTACTGCCTAAACTCTGCGGACGACACGTTTTCATTCTGAAAAACAAGTAATTACAGCGTAACTTAGCCCTTATCCCGCTTAACACGACAAACCATACCTTTGCAAACAGTGTAGATCCAGATCAGATGGCTTCTGAAGAAGCCATCTGATCAGGATCTACACAGTTTGACATGCAGTTTGTGAACTGAACAAATACGAGGGTAGGCTGAAAAGTTCTGAACCTGACCAAGATCCAATGATTTGTCCATGCTGAAAGTGCCTTTTTTTTTCAACATGGTCTCCTTTCCTGTCCACACACTTCCTCCAGCGATGCTGGAGTCCTTGGATCCCAGTGGTATAGGTCTCATCTTGGTCCCTGAAAAACTCCTCCACAGCAGCTATCACCTCCTCATCTGACCGATAATGCTGCCCAGCCAAGTGCTTTTCAATGTTTGGAAACAGGAAATAATCTGATGGAGCTAGATCAGGTGAATACTGAGGGTGATCGACAAGTGTGAAGCCACAGTCATGCATAGCAGCTATTGCCACAACCGATTTATGAGCAGGCGCATTGTCCTGATGGAACAAGACCCCTTTTGTCAATTTTCCTGGTCGTTTAGCCTTAATTGCTTTTGGCAATTGTTTTAGCAGATATGCATAATACTCCCCATTAATTGTTCTGCCCTTTTGACGGTAATCTATTAATATTATGCCCTTGGCATCCCAGAACACTGATGCCATCACCTTCCCTGCAGAGGAGACGACCTTTGCCTTCTTTGGAGGAGGTGAGCCATGGTGCTTCCATTGCATGGATTGTCTTTTTGGTCTCTGGCTCAAAGTGATGAACCCAACATTCATCCTGAGTAACAAAACAGTCAAGAAAACCATCTTGGTCTGCTTCAAAATTAGCCAAGTTGGCTTGTGACAGGTTCAGTCTGGTCACTTTTTGGTCAGACGTCAAAAGCCGTGGCACCCATCTGGCAGAAACCTTTGACATTCCTAATTCACTGTGTAGAATGTTCTCTACTCGTTCACGGGAGATGCCAACAGTGTTAGCTAACTGATTCACAGTTAAAAGCCTGTCATCCATCACGTCCCTGTGCACTTGGCTGATGGTTTCCTCAGTTGTTGCCATTGTGGGCCGTCCATAACGGTCATCATCTTCAAGGCTGTCCTTTACTCGTTCACGGGAGATGCCAACAGTGTTAGCTAACTGATTCACAGTTAAAAGCCTGTCATCCATCATGTCCCTGTGCACTTGGCTGATGGTTTCCTCAGTTGTTGCCATTGTGGGCCGTCCACAACGGTCATCATCTTCAAGGCTGTCCTCTACTCGTTCACGGGAGATGCCAATAGTGTTAGCTAACTGATTCACAGTTAAAAGCCTGTCATCCATCACGTCCCTGTGCACTTGGCTGATGGTTTCCTCAGTTGTTGCCATTGTGGGCCGTCCACAACGGTCATCATCTTCAAGGCTGTCCTTGCCTATCTTAAAATTTGCTGCCCACCTTTTCACGGTTGCATACGAAGGAGCATCATCCCCTAATGTAGCAACCATATCGGCATGAATGTCCTTAGGAGCTAACCCCTTTTTTATGGAGGTACTTGATGACACCACAATGCCAGATTTTGTCTATTTTCTCAAAAACGTGCTAGTATCAATTTTCAAAGTCTAGAATTTCTACGTTATTGCAGGTCAATTTGAACTCATTTGAGTCAAATCAAGTGATAAAGGTTTTGATTTAATGAATACAAAATTTCATGGCTGTTCGATGCCTGCTTCTTGGTCAGGCTCAGAACTTTTCAGTCTACCCTCATACATTATAGCAAGGAATTTGAATGGTTGACAGTCAGTACTAGGTGTGGTAAAATTAATTTATTTAGCAGTATCAGAGTTAAATGACTCCAAAAAACTGATGGTTCACCATGGCAGATTCAAATTCATTCTAGGAAACAAAAGTTCTTGTACCATTATACACTTAGTCTGTATTCGTTTGTTTGTATAGGAGTTAAACAGCCCAGTCAACACTGTTTAGCTCATTTTTGAGGAGGTCAGTTTAACCTTCCCCACTTTTCCTGGGCAGGTTTATACATAAGCAGTTAACCAGTACAGTGCACATTCTTTCGCCAGAAAATGACAACTGCTCTTCTTGAATCAGCGAAAGGGAGTCTGTATTCGTTATATTTTTTATGTTCTTTCAGTTGATACAAACAAACAAGATGGAGAAGCCCCTGTGGTGTAGTGGTTATCCCATTGTATACTGGTGGAATCTTCCATTGCTATATGTTGGACAAGTCCATTTGTCATGTAAGGGGTGGGCAGCCTATTTTTTTCTTTTTTATTCTATTTGTGACGGAAAATAATGTTAGCAAATAGTGCAGGCCCTAATCAGATGCCGCTTTCTGCAACGTCTGATCTGGGGCTTCACTGTTTGCCAAGGTACCCCTTTAGGGATTTCCCGCATGCAATTGGTTAAGTTAATGGCCTTACAAACCAAGGGCCCTGGGTTTGATCCTGGGCTTCTTTAGACTTTCTGATGAGTCTTTAAACTAAGGTCCCATTTCCGTATGACCTTAGCTGTTGGTGAGACGTAAAACACAAACACACCCACACACACAACAAAATGACTGCTGATTTTTCTTCTCCAAATGGAGAAAACTGACAGTAGTTCTGCGAATGAGAATGCTTAGCAACGTGGAATATTCACTTGCCTACGGGCAAAATGCACTTGTCTTGACAATGGGACAAGACGCGCTTGACTGCTGGCAATATGAACAAATATTGACTTATGACATTTACATAAAGTACAGTAGAACTTCGATGGCTCGAACATCGATGGCTCGTTTACCATGGATATGTCGAACCCATTCTTGAGCCCCTTGCGAAATCTTCTATATAAGAAATAGTGGGGGATAATTAAGGAGATTTTAGTCTTTTATCTCGCAAATGTATGCTGTGTGTACTCATTAGAATCGCCTCGATGAGGCGATTCTAATGAGTACACACAGCATACATTTTCATTATAGAACACCGAAAAGATGTCTAAAAGTATCTCGTTATGCCTCCTTACAGTAACACTCCGTGGCTCGAACAGATTTTCGAGGTCCCAAAGGTGTTCGAGCCATTGAAGTTCGACTGTACTTGAAAATGGGAAATTTTCTGGGTATAAAGAAAGCACATATACTTACACTATACCGGTGACTGAGGCATCTTCTTGTGAGTACCCTGTTGGTTGAGCCTGGAAATAGAGAAATACACTTTAAAGCACGTAACAGGGCTTTCTTAACACTCATTAGGAAAACATATCCGTAAGAAATAATGGCGTCCAACATGGTGTCGGAAAATGATAAATATTAGGTAAAATGATAACACTTTATTATTTCTGCTTTCAACATAGATTGTGGGTGCTCGTTAGAACCGCCTCAATGAGGCGGTTCTAACGAGTACCCACAATCTATGTTTTTGAGCAAAATAATGCAGATAATTTATACCCCCATAAACCTCACTTTTCTCTATACATGTATAAAGCGGGGTTTAGGGGGGTCTTTGTTTCACGGACTTGTTATCGTGATGTGAGACAGATTTCATCTATTCTTAGTGGAGCTGGAAAATTCTGTCTTGCACATGGAAGTCTGCTCATAAATTATCTTCCCTGAAGGTGTATCTATTTGCCTGAAGTCTTTTTTTATTTGAGGTTTAATATCCCCATCAACACTTTATACATCATTTTGGAGATGTTGCTTCCAATTAAGTGAGACTTTTACCCAATATTGAGGTGAAATGATATCTCAAGCTCTGCTGCCAAATGAAACTATAAGGTTTATATACATGGATGGTCTGACTCTGGGCAGGCTTAGTGAGTGAGTGAGTTTTAGTTTTACGTCCCACCAACAGCTAAGGTCATGCAGAGACGGGACCTCGGTTTAAAGACTCATCCGAAAGTCTGGAGAAGCCCGGGATTGATCCTGCGATCCCTGGTTTACCAGGCGAGTAGCGTAACCACTGCACCATGGAGGTTTCTACTGGGCAGGCTTAGACCTTAACAGTTTACCAGTACTCATGAGGTCAGTTTCAGCTCTGCATGGAAGCACCATCAAGCCCAAATGGCCAATCTGTTCCTCCAAGCCCCAATGGGCATGGGTCCTCCCCTGAAGTCATAGAGAAATCAGAAAGTAGAGAAAATCCAAACCCTCAAAAATACTTTCATTTTGCCAGCAGTGTCTTCCCTGACCCTCAAAAATATTATTTTCGACCCGTTTTGTTACAAGTATCCTCTAAAACTTCTGACATGGAGGTACACTCGTCACCCCAAATTTTGATATAGCTCCAACCTGTTCCTACAAATCATCACAGATGTCCCTTAAATCTGGTGTCAGTCAGGGTATTTGTTCTCTAAAATAAAATTCCAACAACATGTGTTCTTAGAAACATATGTTGTGGGTACTTGATAGAATGATAGAATCACCTCAAGGAGGTGATTCTATCAAGATCCCACAACATACGTTCTTATCAAAAGTACCTAGGAAAAAATTGACCTCACCTAGAGCTAGCTATAACTAGTATTTCTGTACCTATATTTAACACTGCACACTAGGTATATTTTCGGCAGACAACATTTTGCAATATTTTTTTTTATTTTTCCAATTTTGTTTGTTTGTACAATATAGCTCCAATATAGCTCCTATTTCCCGATGTCCAATCTATCGCCATCGCGCCGTGGATCCCGGGGTTTTTTTTTCCCCCTAAAAATTCATAATTAAAAAAAAAAAAATAGAGTTTTAAGTTGTTAAAATTTATTTAAAACCAGGTTTAACCAGGCGCCGATTGTCAGTTCACACATTATAACCAAATGATCCAATTAGAGACAGTTAGAACAGGTATCGGCGAACAATTAATCTTAATCCCCAAACCTGTCATAACTGAGTAATCCACTCAATGCTCAATCAGACAACAATGTCTGTGTGCCCTCATGCAGAGCATCCTACCGTAAAAATTCGGCAATAAGACGAGGATTTTTCCCTCCAAATTGAGCCCCAAAAAATGACCCTATCTTATAGCCGAGGTCATGGACTGCATGCTTTTTTCCGGCAAAGTCCAGCGAAGACCAGACATGCGGAAACAGCCGATCGGTGAATTTTTAGTTGATATAAATCGCCCCCCACAAACCACCACTACCATTTATCTGCACAGGATCGGTAAATGACGTCATCCGACACCAGCACCCCAACACGTGTTTAATGTCATTGTGTGTAACTATTTCATAAAAAAAAAAAAACATTAGGAACCGGTAAAAAATATTTTCTCGATAGCTAAATGGATGTGAATAGAGGTGAATAGAAAACCAGCGCTTTGCACAGCTCCCGAATTATCCCCAGAAGCTCCATCTCAGTAACCAACAACAGTGTTCGACTTTTCCGGACCAGCGTCTGCTATTTGGCGCCAAAACATAACCATACAAGAGATCGTAGAAAAGTCCATTTTTATTATGCAAACATCTACCGTTAGATGTAGCTAATTGATTGTGGATTAAATTTTATGATTGACATAACTTGACCATATTTTCACACCTTATCATAAGGTCAAAGTGCACTTGCCTGGTCTTGTTCCGGGCAGCCGGGAAATGGATTTGTCAGTCCTGTCGTCTATTAAATAGAAATCTGTGTAGCTGTCTAGACTTAGCAAGCCAAGGGAAACAACTCAAATTGCTTTAGTGCTTAGCGCTTAGGGTAGTTGCGCCCCTTGGCCGTCACTGTTACAGACAACCAGGGGAAGCCGCACATCCAAAATGGTGTCCTGTTTTGACATTTTAGCAATCATGTTTTCGGAAGAAGATTTTCAGCTGTTCTGGAATGTAAGTTAATTGGTAGACATAGTCCCCTTTGTTTGTTCTATCATTGATTAATTCTGAACCTACTTTAATGGTGAAATACAGCCGATAGCATTATTGACAGCCATTAGTGTGGATTGATAAACGGTATCTCACCAAACTATCACCGCGACTTGTATTGGCATCTCGGCAAACTATCGCGACTTATATCGCACTCCGACCACATTGCGGTTTTCGGGCTATGGACCCTGACTACTGCGATATATTGGAGCTATACTGCATTGGAGTTTAACGGCCCAGTCAATACTATTTTAGGTCATTTTTGAGCCGATCAGTTTACGAAGAACGAAGAGATCACCTCTTCTACAGTGAAGATCCTATTCCTTGCCTCATCATATCTCTGTTGTCTCTCTTCCAATGACTTTGCTCTTGTATCTTCTAATGATGGCTTCTCAAGATTTTTTGACTGAAATCAAAATCAAGACAATTACAATGTGACTTCACTCACTCTAAGAACAATGCATCATTTATCCTGGCTAATCTGAATGAATGTTTGAGTTCCTATGCCACCTGTGAGTGGTCCGAGAGTTGTGTTTTGTTCTGTTCTGCGGGATTCTTCCCGAAGCCCTTGATTTTTTTTATGTTTCATTTGAGGTTTAACGTCCCCGTCAACACTGTATAGGTCATTTTGGAGACGTTGCTTCCAATTTTGTGGGACTTCTAACCGACATTGAGATGAAATGACATGTCAAGCTCTGTAGCTCAATGAAACCAATAGGGTTTATAGGCACGGATGGACTGACTCGCACCGCTTTGCCTGGGCAGGCTTAGATCCTCCAAGTGTACTCGTGTGTGGTCAGTTGCAGCTCAGTGTGGAAGCATCATGCAGCCCATATATTTCTTCAAGCCTCGATGGTTGGGGGCCTAATTATGGTGTATACAATATGCTATTAGTTAGCGAGAGCTTTGAATTAACATAGTAATCTAACTCTGTAATATCAGTAAAACAGACTGCAATTGTACTTATTTTTGCGTATCGAATGTTGTAGTTTTCCAGATTCTCGCCTTTTCATGGATATTGAAGTTCACAGATTTACAAATTTCTCCTTTCTGTGATTCACTAAATTCTTATATTCATGTGTTTAAATGTTGCTGCTAGCAAAATTCCGTGAACATTAACACACGCTAGCAAACACAAACAGCCAAATTTGTACAATTATAGGAAATTGTACAATTATAGGAAAGAACTCACAAATAAATGAGATTACACAGTACCTGTAACTCATCGAAACTACCACCACCCCTCTTTAATAACATCTTTGGTTTTGATTCACTGCTGTATATATGCTCTTGGAAACTAAAGTCTGGTCTGAAACAAGAAATAAAAGAAAAATTACACAGTGAACTGCATCACATGAAAATCTATCTTCAGGATTTGTGACCAGGCCCTGAGGGTATAAAACTTCTTTTAAAGCTTTTTGTTCTTTCATGCTTAACTCACTTGAGCATGATATTTGTCCTGTTCACAAACTTTAAAATGCCAACTGTAGTTTTAACATTTATGAGCAGGACAAATAAGAGCCTCTGCTAATCTAAGCAGGATTTGATTGATTGATTGCTTTGGGTTTATCCACATGTCAACCCTTGAGGGTCATTTTGGGTTGCATCGGAGCAGGAAAATTGCCACATTTACTTTTATTCAAATATTTATGAGCATTACAAATTTCGCTCTAAACTGAGTTTGGCATGAACATTTTTTATAACCTCGGGCCCTGGTGAGATAAGAACCAGCCTGCTCTGGTACAAAGACTAGCAAGAGTATTAACCCTTGTCCTGCTGAGCCCGGATATGCCTTATCTTTCAAACAATATAGATCCAGCTCAGATGGCTTCTGAAGAAGCCATCTGATCAGGATCTACATTGTTTGTCATTCAGATTGTGAATGTGTTGCAATCATTTGCATCAAGTTATCTGATTGGTTGATAATCGGTAGTGGGTGTGGCATACTTAAATATTCAGCAGGACACGGGTTAAAAATGTAGAAAAAAAACTATAGGTAAAATATTATTTATTGTTTGTGTTTAACAACACATCAACCCTTATATGGGTCATTTTGTGTCATCTCCCGGAGAAAGTGAGAAGAGGTAGAAGAGATAGTATAGGAGATGAAAGTGAGGGACAAGGGAGAAAGCAGATAAGACGGTGTTGCCACTTTTTGAATTGTACTTCAAAGATGATTTATACCGCAATCAGGCATTCTAGTAACCTAATAAAGGGGGTTGAATAATTGCACGCTATAATCGGTAGCGACCTATAATACCTTCTACTGACCTATAATACATCTAGTGACCGTTTATAGACCGGACCTACTTTTCAGGTCCCTATTTGACAAGTATAAACAATAACACACAACCTTTCATTCATGGGAAAACAACGAAACTGCATGTTAAAATCTTTGCAATATTTATTTAAACAGACTTTCAGAAATTTCAGCTAAATTCTTACCTTCTCGGCTTTTCCTGGTTTGAATGGCCCGTTGGAATAACTGCGCACGGCTACTGCAGTTGCACCTCAACCTCGAAAATAATTTTTTAAGCTAAAATAAACTATCTATTTGCAGATATTCATACAGAAAGTAAAGCGCTGAGAAACTTTTTTTCGCGCGTCCATGTTGTTTACTACGTCTTTGTGGCGCGGTGACTTCAGAAACTTTGCACTCGTTGACGTCACGTTATACTACGTGTGCGCGCCATGGCACCGAATGTAGTTTTACACGCCACACTGTCTGCTGTCTGTTTTGCTTAAATTTGCTAAATTATTGCAAAACCCATTGGTTGTTTTGAATTGCGGTATAAACTAAATACATGGATAGTGTCTTTAATAATAAAATATAATCGGTTCGCCCCGACAATTTTATAGGGGCTCGCTAAAGCTCGCCCCTATAAAATTGTCTCACAGAGGCAGCAAACAACTGCTTTCAACCCTTCAACTTCTACATAAATTCTTAAGAGCTGGCGACAATCTGATTTTTTACAATATTTATCACAGTAAATAAGGCTTGACATTACATGTAATATCAAACCTTATTTTCCCTGAAAAGTAAATGAAAAAGACCCTACAGAAATTCCATCTGCTAGTAGTGATTAGCAGTCTAAGGGTTATGAAAAATCCTTTACTAAAAGTGCATCACCATACATCATAATAACAAGTCCGTGAAACAAAAACCCCTCTAAATCCCACTTTATATAGAGATACATTATCTGCCTTATTTTTTGCTCAAAAACATAGATTGGGAGTGCTCATTAGAAAAGGCGGTTCTAATGAGCGCCCACAATCTACATGTATGTTGAAAGCAGAAATAAGAAAGCTGTTACAAGTTTTACTTAATATTTGTCATTTCTGACGCCATGTTGCACGCCATTATTTCACATGGACATGTTTTCCTAATGTACTTACTGGGGGCAACTAGTCCTTTTTATGCACCCCCCACAACCCATCCCTCCCCCAACCCCACCCCACCCCTCCCCAACCCCCATTCAAAGAATAGTTTTTTGGATTTTGGTTTTACTGCCCTTTCAAAATCATTTCACTCATACAGAGCCGATCGTTAATCAGAGGTGGGCAAAAACCGGAGTACCGGGGAAAAACCACCTGACCTTCCGTTGCAGAACTTGGCGTCTCACATATGATCCGAGCCAGGCTCAAACCCACAGCGATGAGAGACCTAATGATTAAGAGTCAGCACCCTTATCCACTAGGCCACGGAGGCCCATCAAAGAATAGTGGAAAAGGGAAAGGACATATAGTTCATCTGTCCATGTCCCAGATGGTATTAGTGATTTGTGTTTAACTTTGCCTCATTGCACTATCTGGCGAGGGCATCCATGTCCTTTGGACATATTTCTAGTCTAGCTATAAAACCTTAAAATAGAGAATAATCCATAAGTGCAAGTAGTTCATGACATAATATGAGCCCCGCCAAGCGAATTTGTGTCTTCGAGCATTCCGTCATGACAAATTTTAACTGCGCATGCCCAGCAATTCAGGTGGGCCAGGGATATGGCTTTCTGTCTGAAGGTTCCTCTTGATTCACTGCTTGTATTAGCGAGCAGTGAAGGTTCTGGCGAGACTGCGCGAATGCGCAGGCTCGCCTGAACCTTCGCTGCTCGCATAGGTGATAAGTACCAAAATCGCTTGACGGGGCCCATTTTACCATTAACATGCAAATTTTCAACCAGTTTTTGTTTATCTTTAGGAGAAAATCAGCCCCGTGTGAATCACATGCTGCATAGACAATTAACAAGATGTGTCAAGCCTGATATTCCCTAAAATATTACGGGATTTATTTTTTTTTAACAGGCCATCATCTGTTTAAATTCCATTTGGTGCATCAAGTGTTGCTGGAACAAAACATATTAGTCTGAGTCAGAAATAGGCCACAACACCTCAAATTATACTCTTAAGGGGACTGGGAACACCTGGCAGATTTTTCTGCCATTTTTCAAAGGGAGATAACTTTCGGGACTTCCTGTTTGCTTTTCTATAAGCCCTGTCCCACTGAAAAAGGGTCTACTCTTAAAGGAAAGAATTTGCTCCTCAGGAGCCAATTCTTTCCTTTAAGAGTTGACCCCTATTGACATTGTAGACAAAACATAACCATATGTTAACGGACAGATGGATGGACAGAAGGATGGACAGAGGGAAGGATGGACAAATGGATGGATGGACAAACAGATGAACAGCAGGATGAAAACTATATACTCCCACAGCATACTTCGTTTTGTTTGATTTGAGGTTTACCATCCCCGTCAACACTGTAAAGGTCATTTTGGAGACACTGCTTCTAATTTTGTGGGACTTTTACCCGACATAGAGATGAAATGACATTTCAAGCCCTGTCGCCCAATGAAACCAATAGGGTTTATAAGCATGGACGGTCCGACTCGTGCGGACCGCTTTGCCTGGGCAGGCTTAGATCCTCTAAGCGGTTTACCAGTCAGTACTCATGTGCGGGTCAGATTCACGTCTGCATGGAAGCATCATGCAGCCCATATATTTCTTCAAGCCCCGATGGGCGGGGACCGCAGCATACTTCGTATGCCGAGGGTATAAATAGCAAACTTCGTATGCCGGGGGTATAATTAGAAAATACTTTAAAATTGCCTTCTGCTATGTGTGCTTAGTGCCTGAATGGTTAACACAACACAACTTCTCTCATATTGAAGGAGAATCATGAAGAAAAACTCACTAATTTGCATGGTTTAATACTTGAATTGCCGATCACAAGTACATTATATAGTTATTTATGTAGACATTATTTCCAAATTATTATTATTATTTTTCTTTTTATTTTGCAAAAATACCAGACTTGACATTTCTGGTGAATCATCAGCCATAGTCTGCTGCAAAATGGTTCACATGAAATGTCAAAACTGGTTTTCTCTCAAAAACAAAGAAGGTAGAGTGACCAAATGTCATTGGCTACACAATTTTTCTTAGTTCGGTAAGGTTGTCAAAACTGGTATTCTCTCAAAATAAGAAACTTTGACTGTCATCCGCAACCCAATCATCACAAAAACATACCTATATAATTTTTACCCGCTTGAACCCCACTTTTATATAGTAAAACTTGGGCTTACAGAGGTAAACCTTATTTTTCTTACTTCTGCTCTAAAATATAGATTGTGGGTACTTGTTAGAACTACCTCATTGAGGCGGTTCTAACAAGTACCCACAATCTTTTTTTTTTTGAGCAGAAATAAGAAAAATATCACAATTTTTCATCTTAAAATTTGTTTTTTCGGTGGTAAAATTTATAATGCATTAATTTTGTAAAGGCGAGTTTCCGTAATGTTCCTTAAACCTGAAAGTTGTCAAATTAAATTTGAAAAAAAAAAAGAAAGGATTTGAATGTCATCTGCTAACAAATTTTTCTTGGTGCCATAAGAGTAAAGAAAGGATTTCTACTGACAACCACTGTATCAGGTTTCCTCAAATGTCCATAAAACATTTCACTGGGTCATAAATGTACGGAATAAATACAGAGTTTCAGAATGATGTGTCTGAGACAATATAACACAGGAACAAACATGACTATCGTAAAAATCCTAAAAATTCGGACACCCTTGAGGACTTGTTGTAATTCTTATAAAATTTCAAATTTGTTTCATGATCCAGCAAGGAATCCAAAAGTAGCCATCGGAAGAGATGGCAAATCCCCCGACCAAAAGCCAATATGGCCTTCAGAAGATTGTTCACCAATAGAAAGTGCACCAGAATCAAACCAGCAATATATCACAAAAGTATTGCAGTTATGGCCATCGCAAGAATATACTGTCAGGGGAAATAATTAAAAAACAAGAGGGCCCAATGGCTCTATATCGCTCACCTGTTTGGACCGCAGGGGCATGATTGGCAGGAATTATGTAGGTGACCACTTGCCGTCGCTACATGCTAAATATCTAAGCTCTGGGCCCTGTGGTTTCAGAGAAGAAGATTTTTTAATCTTTTTTCCATTATGAGTCTATGGGAGCTAAGGGGCCCCGGGGCGTGGCCCATTTGGACCCCACAGGCATGATTGGCAGGATTTATGTAGGTGACCACTTGCCATTGCTACATGCTAAATATCTAAGCTCTGGGCCCTGTGGTTTCAGAGAAGAACCTTTTTTTTTCCATTATGAGTCTATAAGAGCTAAGGGGCCCCGAGGCATGGCCCTTTTGGACCCAAGGGGCATGATTGGCAGGAATTATATAGGTGACCACTTGCCGTTGCTGTGATTTCAGAGAAGAAGATTTTTTAAGCTTTTTTCCATTATGAGTCTATAGGAGCTAAAGGGCCCCGGGGCGTGGCCCGTTTGGAACCAAGGGGCATGATTGGCAGGAATTATGTAGGTGACCATTTGCCGTTGCTTCATGCTAGATATCTAAGCTCTGGGCCCTGTGGTTTCAGAGAAGATTTTTTAATCTTTTTTCCATTATGAGTCTATGGGAGCTAAGGGGCCCTGGGGCGTGGCCCATTTGGACCCCAGGGGCATGATAGGCAGGAATTATATAGGTGACCACTTGCCGTTGCTACCTACTAAATATCTAAGCTCTAGGCCCTGTGGTTTCAGAGGAGAAGATTTTTTAAGCTTTTTTCCATTATGAGTCTTTGGGAGCAAAGGGGCCCCGGCACGTGGCCCACTCGGAACCCAGGGGCATGATTGGCAGGAATTATGTAGGTGACCAATTGCCATTGCTACATGCTAAATATCTAAACTCTGGGCCCTGTGTTTCAGAGAAGAAGATTTTTGAAGCTTTTTTCCATTATGAGTCTATGGGAGCTAAGGGGCCGCGCGTGGCCCATTTGGACCCCAGGGGCATGATTGGCAGGAATTATGTAGGTGACCACTTGCCGTTGCTACATGCTAAATATCTAAACTCTGGGCCCTGTGGTTTCAGAGAAGAAGATTTTTGAAGCTTTTTTTTTTTTCATTATGAGTCTATGGGAGCTAAGGGGCCCTGGGGCATGGCCCATTTGGACCTTAGGGGCATGATTGGCAGGAATTATGTAGGTGACCACTTGCCATTGCTACATGCCAAATACCTCAGCTCTGGGCCCTGTGGTTTCAGAGAAGAAGATTTTTGAAGCTTTTTTCCATTATGAGTCTATAGGAGCTAAAGGGCCCCGGGGCGTTGCCCGTTTGGACCCCAGGGGCATGATTGGCAGGAATTATGTAGGTGACCACTTGCCGTTGCTACATGCTAAATATCTAAGCTCTGGGCCCTGTGGTTTTCGAGAAGAAATTTTTTAAGCTTTTTGTTCCATTATGAGTCTATGAGAGCGAAGGGGCCCTGGGGCGTCGCCCATTTGGAACCAAGGGGCATGATTGGCAGGAATTATGTAGGTGACCACTGGCCGTTGCTACATTTCAAATATCTAAGCTCTGGGCCCTGTGGTTTCAGAGAAGAAGATTTTTGAAGCTTTTTTTTCTATTATGAGTCTATGGGAGCTAAGGGGCCCCAGGGTGTGGCCAATTTGGACCCCAGGGGCATGATTGGCAGTAATTATGTAGGTGACCACTTGCCGTTGCTAGTTGCCAAATATCTCAGCTCTGGGTCCTGTGGTTTTAGAGAAGAAGATTTTTGAAGCTTTTTTCCATTATGATCGAGTCTATAGGAGCTAAAGGGCCCCGGGTCGTGGCCTGTTTTGACCACAGGAGCATATGAATTATGTAGGTGACCACTTGCTGTTGCAAAATGCTAAATATCTAAGCTCTGGGCCCTGTGGTTTCCGTGAAGAAGATTTTTGAAGCTTTTTGTTCCATTATGAGTCTATGGGAGCGAAGGGGCCCCGGGGTGTGGCAAATTTGGCAGGAATTATGTAGGTGACCACTGGCCGTTAATACATGCTTAATATCTAAGCTCTGGGCCCTGTGGTTTCAGAGAAGAAGATATTTTAATTTTTTCCCATTGATAGTCTATGGGAGATATATGTTGCCATGGCAACCAGAATTCCAATCTGATCAGCCCAAAAACCTTATGCAGCCTTTCCCCCTACCTGATGATGCTTCCCATGAAATTTGATCAAGATTGACCATGGGGTATTAGAGATATACTTATTTGAAATTGTTTACGGACGGACGCACGCACGGATGCACGCACGACAGACGACGGACAAAAAGTGATCACAAAAGCTCACCTTGTCACTACGTGACAGGTGAGCTAAAAAACAGGGCACTCAGAATTGTGGTGATTGTGCATGACATGCCTGCTTAAGCTCATGTATTTCTGTACAAAGTACAATCAATACATTGTCTCAAAGGGTATTGGAGATATGGTGATCACAAGCTGGTCATACTGTTATATTGGAAGTGTAGATAACTCAAATACCACAGCACATACAGTTGTGGTTCTTGAACATGACACCCCTTCTGTACCTTGTATACAATTGTGCCAAGTTCCTTCAATATATCTCAAAGGGTGTTGAAGTTACAGCCATCACAAGGTTATATTGTCAGGGGAGATAACTCAAAAACCAGAGCACCCAGAGTTGTAATTCTTAAGCATGACACACCTGCTTAACCTCATGTACATCTGCATCAAGTACCACTAATATGTCTCAACGGGTATTGGAGGTACGGTGATCACAAGGTGGTCATACTGTTATATTGGAAGGGGAGATAACTCAAATATCATAGCACCCAGAGTTGTGGTTCTTAGGCATGAAGTGCCGTCTCAACCTTGTATACAATTGTGCCAAGTACCATCAATATATCTCAAAGGATATTGGAGTTATGGCTATCACAAAGTTATATTGTCAGGGGAGATAATTAAACAAGAGGGCCATGATGGCCCTGGATCGCTCACCTGATCCATATAGTAACAAGTGGGCCCCGGGGAGGTCCATGATTGACCCCAGGGTTATAAAGTGCATAATGTTGAGGGAGGTCTAAAAAGGTGAAGCTTCATACCAAATATCAACAAAGGCTATAATTTGAACAATCTTGGCAAAGGTCCAATAGATGAAGCTACACACCAAATATCAAAGACCTGGGCATTGCGGTTTCAGAGAAGAAGATTTTTTTTAAGTAATTCCCTACATAAGCCTATGTAAAACCAAATGGCCCAGGGGCGGGGACATTTTTGGCCTCAGGGCTATAATTGAAACAATCTTGATAGAGGTGCACTAGATGAAACTTCACACCAAATATCAAAGACCGGGGCCTTGCTGTTTCAGAGAAGATTTTCACAGATTATTTCTATATAAGTCTATGTAAACCAAAGGGCCCCAGGGCGAGGGCATTTGTGGCCCGAGGGCTATAATTTGAATAAACTTGGTAGAGGTCCACTAGATGAAGCTCCATACCAAATATCAAAGACAAGGGCCTTGCAGTTTCAGAGAAGAAGATTTTTAAACATTTCCCTATTTAAGTCTTAATAAAACCAAAGGGTCTCGGGGCGGGGGCATTTTTGGCCCAAGGGCTATAATTTGAACATTCTTGATAGAGGTCCACTAGATGAAATTTCACACCAGATATCAAAGACCTAGGCCTTGTGGTTTCATAGAAGATTTTTAAAGATTTCCCTATATAAGTCTATGTAAAACCAAAGGGCCCCCCCCCCCCCCCATCAAAGACCTAGGCCTTGTGGTTTCATAGAAGATTTTTAAAGATTTCCCTATATAAGTCTATGTAAAACCAAAGGGCCCCCCCCCCCCCCCCCCATCAAAGACCTAGGCCTTGTGGTTTCATAGAAGATTTTTAAAGATTTCCCTATATAAGTCTATGTAAAACCAAAGGGCCCCCCCCCCCCCCTCGGGGGCATTTTTGGTCTCAGGGCTATAATTTGAACAATTTTGGTAGAGGTCCACTAGCTGAAGCTTCATACCAAATATCAAAGACCAAGGCCTTGTGGTTTCAGAGAAGAAGAATTTTTCAAGATTTTCCCTATATAAGTCTATATAAAACCAAAGGGCCCTGGAGTGGGGGCATTTTTGGCCTCAGAGTTACAATTTTAACAATCTTGGTAGAGGTCCACAAGCTGAAGCTTCATACCAAATATCAAAGACCTTGGCCTTGCAGTTTCAGACTAGAAGATTTTTAACGATTTTCCCTATATAAGCCTATGTAAAACCAAAAGGCACCGGGGCGGGGGCATTTTTTGCCCCAGCACTATAATTTGAACAATCTTGATAGGGGTCCACTAGTTGAAGCCTCATACCAAATAGCAAAGACCTGGGCCTTCAAGTTTCAGAGAAGAAGATTTTAAAGATTTTCCCTATATAAGCCCATGTAAAACCAAAGGGCCCGGGGCGGGGGCATTTTTGGCCCCAGCACTATAATTTGAACAATCTTTGTTGGGGTCCACTAGATGAAGCTTCATACCAAATATCAAAGACCTGGGCCTTGCAGTTTCAGAGAAAAAGGAATTTAAAGATTTTCCCTATATAAGCCCATGTAAAGCCAAAGGGCCCCGGGGCAGGGGCATCTTTGGCCCCAGCACTATAATTTGAACAAGCTTGGTAGGGGTCCACTAGATGAAGCTTCATACCAAATATCAAACACCTGGGCCTTGTGGTTTCAGAGAAGAAGATTTTTAAGTTTTGGGTGAAAAAAATCTATTTTTGGCTCCTGTGACCAAGATGTGCAACGGACCGGAACCATTTGAACAACTTTGAAAGGGGTCCACCTAAGGATCATTCCTGTGAAGTTTGGTCAAAATCTGATCAGTGGTTTAGGCGGAGATGTCGTTTGAAGAAATTGTTTACGCATGGATGACAGACAAAAAGTGATCCTAATATAAAACACAAGAGGGCCATGATGGCCCTGGATCGCTCACCTGATCCATAGTGTAACAAGTGTGCCCCAGAGAGGGCCATTATTGGCCCCAGGGCTTTAATATGCATAATGTTGAGGGAGGTCTTAAAGGTGAAGCTTCATACCAAACATCAACAAAGGCTATAATTTGAACAATCTTGGCAAAGGTCCACTAGATGAAGCTACACATCAAATATCAAAGACCTAGGTCTAGCGGTTTCAGAGAAGAAGATTTTTAAAGATTTTGCCTATATAAGCCTATGTAAAACCAAAAGGCCCCGGGACGGGGGCATTTTTTGCCCCAGCACTATAATTTGAACAATCTTGGTAGGGGTCCACTAGATGAAGCTTCATACCAAATATCAAAGTCCTGGGCCTTGTGGTTTCAGAGAAGAAGATTTTTAAAGATTTTCCCTATATAAGCCTATGTAAAACCAAAGGGCCCCTGGGCGGGGGCATTTTTGGCCCCAGCACTATAATTTGAACAATCTTGGTAGGGGTCCACTAGATGAAGCTTCATACCAAATATCAAAGACCTGGGCCTTGTGGTTTCAGAGAAGAAGATTTTTAAAGATTTTCCCTATATAAGCCAATGTAAAACCAAAGGGCCCCGTGGCGGGGGCATTTTTTGTCCCAGCACTATAATTTGAAGGGGTCCACTAGATGAAGCTTCATACAAAATATCAAAGTCCTGGGCCTTTGGGTTTCAGAGAAGAAGATTTTTAAAGAATTTCCCTATATAAGCCTATGTAAAACCAAAGGGCCCCTGGGCGGGGGCATTTTTGGTTCCAGCACTATAATTTGAACAATCTTGGTAGGGGTCCACTAGATGAAGCTTCAAACCAAATATCAAAGACCTGGGCCTTATGGTTTCAGAGAAGATGATTTTTAAAGATTTTCCCTATATAAGCCTATGTAAAACCAAAGGGCCCAGTGGTGGGGGCATTTTTTGTCCCAGCACTATAATTTGAACAATCTTGGTAGGGGTCCACTAGATGAAGCTTCATACCAAATATCAAAGACCTGGGCCTTGTGGTTTCAGAGAAGAAGATTTTAAAAGATTTTCCCTATATAAGCCTATGTAAAACCAAAGGGCCCCTGGGCGGGGGCATTTTTGGCCCCAGCACTATAATTTGAACAATCTTGGTAGGGGTCCACTAGATGAAGCTTCATACCAAATATAAAAGACCTGGGCCTTGTGGTTTCAGAGAAGAAGATTTTTAAAGATTTTCCCTATATAAGCCAATGTAAAACCAAAGGGCCCGGGGCGGGGGCATTTTTTGTCCCAGCACTAAAATTTGAACAATCTTGGTAGGAGTCCACTAGCTGAAGCTTCATACCAAATATCAAAGTCCTGGGCCTTGTGGTTTCAGAGAAGAAAATTTTTAAAGATTTTCCCTATATAAGCCTATGTAAAACCAAAGGGCCCCGGGGCGGGGGCATTTTTGGCCCCAGCACTATAATTTGAAAATCTTGGTAGGGGTCCACTAGATGAAGCTTCATACCAAATATCAAAGACCCGGGCCTTGTGGTTTCAGAGAAGATTTTTAAAGATTTTCCCTATATAAGCCTATTTAAAACCAAAGGGCCCCGTGGCGGGGGCATTTTTTGTCCCAGCACTATAATTTGAACAATCTTGGTAGGGGTCCACTAGATGAAGCTTCATACCAAATATCAAAGTCCTGGGCCTTGTGGTTTCAGAGAAGAAGATCTTTAAAGATTTTCCCTATATAAGCCTATGTAAAACCAAAGGGCCCCGGGGCGGGGGCATTTTTGGCACCAGCACTATAATTTGAACAATCTTGGTAGGGGTCCACTAGTTGAAGCCTCATACCAAATAGCAAAGACCTGGGCCTTCAAGTTTCAGAGAAGAAGATTTTTAAAGATTTTCCCTATATAAGCCTATGTAAAACCAAAGGGCCCCGGTACGGGGGCATTTTTGGCCCCAGCACTATAATTTGAACAATCTTGGTAGGGGTCCACTAGATGAAGCTTCAAACCAAATATCAAAGAACTGGGCCTTGTGGTTTTAGAGAAGAAGATTTTTAAAGATTTTCCCTATATAAGCCTATGTAAAACCAAAGGGCCCCAGGGCGGGGGCATTTTTGGCCCCAGCACTATAATTTGAACAATCTTGGTAGGGGTCCACTAGATGATGCTTCATACCAAATATCAAAGACCTGGGCCTTGTGGTTTCAGAGAAGAAGATTTTTTAAATTTTTGGTGAAAAAAATCTATTTTTGGCTCCTGTGACCTAGATGTGCAACGGACCGGAACCATTTGAACAACTTTGAAAGGGGACCACCTAAGGATCATTCCTGTGAAGTTTGGTCAAAATCCGATCAGTGGTTTAGGAGGAGATGTCGTTTAAAGAAATTGTTTACGCACGGACGGACACACGCACGCACGACGGACGACGGACAAAAAGTGATCCCAAAAGCTCACCTCGTCACTACGTGACGGTGAGCTAAAAACAAGAGGCCCAAGAGGGCCTGTTGCTCCACCGGCTAACTTCAGACAATTGTCATATTTATTACATTAACCAATCGTATACTAGTGGACTCTTCTATTGCTATATGTTGGACCAGTCCAGTTGTCATATAAGGGGTGTCAGGCCTATTTTTTTTTCTATTTTTGATGGAAAATTCTGTTAGCAAATAGTGCAGGCCCTGATCAGACATGGTGTTCTGTGGGGTCTGATCTGGGCCAGCACTGTTTGCCAAGGTACCCATTTAGGGTTTTCCCGCATGCAATGGGTAAAAAAGAAACAAGTGATCCACCCAAGGAATGTCCATTCTATATTTTTTGGACCCCAGAGCCATGGTTGGCAGGATTTATGTGAGTGACCATTTGGCATTGCTCCGTTCTAAATATCTAAAGCTCTGGGCCTTATGGTTTCAGAGAAGAAGACTTTTTTTAAGTTTTTCCTATTATAAGTCTATGGGAACTAATATGCCTCTGGGCGTGACCAATTTTTTATCCCAGGGGCATTGTTGGCAGGATTTATTTGAGTGACCACTTGACGTTGCTGCATACTTAATATCTAAGCTCTGGGCACTGATGGTTTCAGAGAAGATTTTTGTCAGTTTTTCCCAGTATGAGTCTATGGGAGCTTATGGGCCTCAGGGTGTGGCCAATTTGGACCCCAGGGGCATAGTTGGCAGGATTTATGCAGATGAATACTTCAAGTTGCTACATACTAAGCTCTTGGCCTTATGGTTTCAGAGGAGAAAAGTTTCAAGATTTTGTCATTATTAGTCTATGGGAGCTACTAAGCACCGGGGCGTTGCCAATTTGGACTCAAGAGTCATAGTTCGCAGGACTTAATAGGTGACCACATAACTTTGCTACATACTACAGTTCAACCTGTATTAAGCAAGTGCCTAAGGGATAGTCAAAATATGCTTGCTTAAGACAGGTCCTTGCTTAATACAGGTGAAATTTAACACATCTGCCTTTCTTGGGAACTGAATGCCTGCTTGCTTAAGACAGGTTGCTTGCTTAATAGAGGTGACCACTAAGACAGGTTTTACTGTAAATGTCTTAGCTTTAGGCTTTATGGTTTCAGAGAAGAAGTTTTTCCGTTTATTGGTCTATGGAAGCTAATGAGCCAAAGGTGGTGGCCATGGCGGCCATGTTTTTTGTCTGATCAAAATTTCTTCAATGAATCTGACAATGGTAGACACAAGGAACATTCATGAAAATTAAGAACGAAATCCATTTAGCGGTTTTGGAGGAGAAGATTAAAAAAAAAAAAAAAGATCCCTTTATGAGTCTATGGAAGCTAATTAGCCAATGGGCGTGTCCATGGCGGCCATGTTTTTTGTCTGATCAAAATTGCTTCAAGGAATCTGACAGAGGTCCACCCAAGGAACATTCATGCAAAGTAAGAATGAAATCCATTACGTTGAGCGGTTTTGGAGGAGAAGGTTTTTAAAACTTTTCCCCATATAAGTCTTTGAAAGCTAATGAGCCAAGGGGCATGGCCATGGCAGTCATGTGGGGCATGGCCATGGTGGCCATGTTTTTTGCCTGATCCGAATTTCTTCAAGGAATCTGACAGAGGTCCACCCAAGAAACATTCATGCAAAATAAGAATAAAATCCATTGAGCGGTTTTGGAGAAGATTTTTAAATATTATTTTTTTGCTTTCGATGCCATTTTGTTCTGCATGTAACAAAATTCTTTGAAGGAATTCAGAAGAGGACTATGTGAGAAACATTCCTGTGAAGTTTGGTTACAATCGACCAAGTAGTTAAGGAGGAAATGTTTAAAGAAAAAAGTTAAGGCACGGATGCACAACCGCACAGACGCACAACAGACACAGGGCCATAACATATAACATAAGACCCGCCGGTCTTTGGCCAGTGGAGCTAAAAAATGAACAGATTTATGTTTTTATTTCTTTATTTATTTTTTCCTTTCCTCCATCGGATTCGGTATGTCTCCCTTTTCAACTAAGCCATTTTAACCCTCAGGGATCTGGAGAACTGTTGACACTGTAGTATAATTAGGTCTAATAAATCAATCTCTCTCAGTATTTTGAATTTATTTTGAAACATCAAGTCGTATAAATAGAGTTTGTGATGAAAACATCAGTTCTATCACCAGTGTGATGGGCATGTGAAATTTCTGATGTTTTGAATTTTAGAATGACAATTTGTAGGTGGACCTCTATAGATATGTGATAGTCAGCAAAATTGGAGGAGATTAATTCAGATACAGGAAGGTACTTTTAAATAAATAAATAAATAAATAAACAAGAACTTTTGAAGAAGAGAAGACTTTTTTAACATTACACTACATGTTATATAGTGAAAATAAACCCCGCCCACTGCAGCCATGTTTTATGTCGGATCAAAATTTCTTCAAGGAATCTGACAGAGGTCCACCCAAGGAACATGCATGCCAAATAACTATGAAATAAAACAAGAACTTTTGCAGAAAATATTTTCAGCATTACACTTTATGTTATATAGTGAAAATAAGCCTCGCCCATGGCGGCCATGTTTTTTTGTAAGATCAAATTTTTTTCAAGGAATCTGACAACAGTCCACCCAAGGACAATTCATGCAAATTACAATGAAATCCCACAAGTACTTTTGCAGAAAATGATTTTTTAGCATTACGTTATATGTTAAATAGTGAAAATAAGCCCTGCCCATGGCGGCCATGTTTTTTGTCGGATCAAAATTTCTTCAAGGAATCTAAAAGAGGTCCACCCAAGGAACATTCATGCAAAATAAAAACAAGGCATCGCATGCGATACAAATCCCCTCGCACTAGACAACTTCGTGTGTGGAAAACACTGAAATGGCAAAAATCCAACTTGCTTGAGATATTATCATATGCAACATTTGTGTAAAGTTTGTTTAAAAATCCTCCAATAAATGTACATTCTAGAGTGATGACGTTTCTCTAAAAATAGCCATAGTGACCTTGACTTGAGGCCATGACCATGAAAGTAGATCTTGCCCAAGATATTATCATAAGCATCTTTTGTGTGAAGTTATATTAAAATCTGTTAATAAATGTAGGCAGTAGAGCGATGACAAAGTTTATCTAAAGATAGCCACAGTGACCTTGACTTTGAGGTCATGACCTTGAAAGTCGAAGTAAGTTGAGATATTATCATAAGAAACATTTGTGTGAAGTTCTATTACAATCCATCATTAAATGTAGGCGCTAGAGCGATGACAAAGTTTTTCTAAAAATAGCCACAGTGACCTTGACCTTGAAAGTCTAAATGGCTCGAGATATTGTCATAAGGAACATTTGTGTGAAGTTATATTGAAATTTGTGAAAAAATGTAGTCACTAGAGCAATGACAAAGTTTTTCTAAAAATAGCCACAGTGACCTTGACCTTGAAAGTCAAACTCGCTCGAGGTATTGTCATAAGGAACATTTGTGTGAAGTTATATTGAAATGGATGAAGAAATGTAAGCGCTAGAGCCATGACAAAGTTTTTCTAAAAATAGCCACAATGACCTTGACCTTGAAAGTGGAACTCACTAGAGATATTGTTATAAGGAACATTTGTGTGAAGTAATATTGAAATTGGTGAAAAAAATGTAAGTGCTAGAGCAATGACAAAGTTTTTCTAAAAATAGCCACAGTGACCTTGACCTTGAAAGTCAAACTCGTTTGAGGTATTGTCATAAGCAACATTTGTGTGAAGTTATATTGAAATCAGTGAAGAAATGTAGGCGCTAGAGCGATAACAAAGTTTTCTAAAAATAGCCATAGTGACCTTGACCTTGAAAGTCGAAATGGTGAGATATTGTCATAAGGAACATTTGTGTGAAGTTATATTGAAATCGATGAAGAAATGTAAGCGCTAGAGGGATGACAAAGTTTTTCTAAAAATAGACACAGTGACCTTGACCTTGAAAGTGGAACTCGCTAGAGATATTGTATTAAGGAACATTTGTATGAAGTTATATTGAAATTGGTGAAGAAATGTAAACTCTAGAGCGATGACAAAGTTTTTCTAAAAAATAGCCACAGTGACCTTGACCTTGACCTTGAGGCCTTGACATTGATAGTCAAACCCGCTTGAGATATTGTCATAAGGAACATTTGTGTGAAGTTATATTGAAATCAGTGAAGAAATATAGGCGATAGAGCGATGCCAAAGTTTTTTCTAAAAATAGCCACAGTGACCCTGACCTTGAGGCCATGAGTTGGAAAGTCGAACTCGCTGGAGATATTTTTATAAGGAACATTTGTGTGAAGTTATATTGAAATTGGTGAAGAAATGTAGGGGCTAGAGCGATGAAAATGTTTTTCTAAAAATAGCCACAGTGACCTTGACCTTGAGGTCATGACCTTGAAAGTCCAACTCGCTCAAGATATTGTCATAAGGAACACTTGTGTGAAGTTATATTGAAATCAGTGAAGAAATGTAGGAGCTAGAGCGATGACAAAGTTTTTCTAAAAATAGCCACTGTGACCTTGACCTTGAAGCCATGACCTTGAAAGTGGAACTCGCTCAAGATATTTTTATAAGGATCATTTGTGTGAAGTTATATTGAAATTGGTGAAGAAATGTAAGCGCTAGAGCGATGACAATGTTTTTCTAAAAATAGCCACAGTGACCTTGACCTTGAGGTCATGACCTTGAAAGTCCAACTCGCTCGAGATATTTTTATAAAGATCATTTGTTTGAAGTTATATTGAAATTGGGGGAGAAATGTAGGCGCTAGAGCCATGACAAAGTTTTTCAAAAAATAGCCAGAGTGACCTTGACCTTGAGGTCATGACCTTGAAAGTCGATCTTGCTCCAGATATTGTCGTAAGGAACGTTTGTGTGAAGTTATATTAAATTCGGTCAAGAAATGTAGGCGCTAGAGCGATGACAAAAGTACGTACGTACGTACGTGGCGCTAGAGCGATGACAAAAGTATGTACGTACGTTGCGCTAGAGCGATGACAAAAGTACGTACTTACGTACGTTTGTTTGTTTGATTTTAGGTTTAGCGTCCCCGTCAACACTGTAAAGGTCATTTTGGAGACGTTGCTTCCAATTTTGTGGGACTTTTACCCGACATTGAGATGAAATGACATCTCAAGCCCTGTCGCCCAATGATACCAATAGGGTTTATTAGCATGGACGGTCCGCCTAGCACCGCGGTTCATGGAAGGCTCAGATCCTCTAAGCGGTTTACCAGTACTAGTGTGTGGGCCGGATTCAGCTCTGCGTGGAAGCATCATGCAGCCCATATATTTCTTCAAGCCCCTATGGGCGGGGGCCGTACTTACGTACGTACGTATGGGACAAATGCTATATCCCCCCTCACAACTATGTTGTGCGAGGGGATAATGAAATCCAACAGGTGGGTTTGGAGGAGAAGATGTTTAAAGATTTTTAATTTTTTGTGTGGTTTTGTTGCCATGGCAACCAGAGTTCTGGGTGTAACAAAATTCTTTGAAGGAATTTAGAAGAGGACTAAGTAAGGAACATTCCTGTGAAGTTTGGTTACAATTGGCCCAGTAGTTTAGGAGGAGAAGATGTTTTAGCATTACACTATATGTTAAATAGGGAAAATAAGCCCCGCCCATGGCGGCCATGCTTTTTGTCGGATCAAAATTTCTTCAAGGAATCTGAAAGGGGTCCACCCAAGGAACATTCATGCAAAATAAAAATGAAATCCAACAGGTGGTTTTGGAGGAGAAGATTTTTAAAGATTTTTAATATTTTGTGTTGTTTTGTTGCCATGGCAACCAGAGTTCTGGGTGTAACAAAATTCTATGAAGGAATTTAGAAGAGGACTAAGTAAGTAACATTCCTGTGAAGTTTGGTTACAATGGGCCCAATAGTTTAGGAGGAGAAGATGTTTTAGCATTACACTATATGTAAAATAGGGAAAATAAGCCCCGCCCATGGCGGCCATGTTTTTTGTCGGATCAAAATTTCTTCAAGGAATCTGAAAGAGGTCAACCCAAGGAACAGTCATGCAAAATAAAAATGAAATCCAACAGGTGGTTTTGGAGGAGAAGATTTTTAAAGATTTTTATTTTTTTTTTGGTTTTGTTGCCATGGCAACCAGAGTTCTGGGTGTAACAAAATTCTTTGAAGGAATTTAGAAGAGGACTATGTAAGGAACATTACTGTGAAGTTTGGTTAAAATTGGCCCAGTAGTTTAGGAGGAGAAGATGTTTAAAGAAAAAGTTAACGCACGGACGCACGACAAACACAGGGCCATGACAATAGCCCTGCTGGCCTTCGGCCAGTGGAGCTATCCAGGGCACCCAGAGTTGTGGTTTTTGCATGTGACACACCTGCTTAACCTCATGTACAGCTGTACCAAGTACCATCAATATATCTCAAAGAGTATTGGAGATGTGGCCATCACAAGGTAGTGATTCTATATTATTGCAAGGGGAGATAACTAAAAAAACCATGGCACCCAAAGTTGCGGTTCTTGTGCATGACACACTGTCTATGCCTAGTGAACAACTGTGCCAGGTATCATCAATATAACTTAAAGGGTATTGGAGTTACGGCCATCACAAGGTAGTCACTCTTTTTTATTGGAAGGGGAGATAACTCAAAAACCATGGCAGCCAGAGTTGTGGTTCTTGTGCATGACACACTGTCTCAACCTTGTGAACAACTGTGCCAGGTACCATCAATATATCTCAAAGGGTATTTGAGTTATGGCCATCACAAAGTAGTCATTCTATTTTATTAAAAGGGGAGATAACTAAACAAGAGGCTCAATGAGCCTAAACCGCTCACCTGAGGAACTTAAGTTTTAACAATTCACAGACTTGACTACTAAATCTGCTAATAGAATCCAGCCCATTGACCCTTACAGGATATAAGTCATCATTATTGCATTGCATTCCAAGTTTGAGACTTCTAGCTTCTATAGTTCCTGAGAAATCTTTGACGAAAATTTAACATTGGTCAAAATGGAGAGAAAGAAGAATGAAAGAACAGATGAACAAATAAGCTGAGAAAGCCCAATGTCTCTTACACAAAATAAGTCATCAATATTCTATTGAATACCAAATTTGATGCTTCTAGCTTTTATAGTTCCTGAGAAATCTTTGATTAAAAATTTAACATTGGTCTATTATCTCTATATGGAGAGAAAGAAGAATGAAGGAACAAATGAACCAGACTAGCTCCAAAACCTAATGCAGCCTTTCCCCTTGCCCAATGGTGCTACACATAAAATTTAAACAAGATTGGTCGACTGCCTTCTGAGATATGCTTCATTGAAAGTGTGGACGACGGATGGACGGACGACAGACGAAGGACTCCGGAGCCTTGGTATACTATCAGCTCACTGGAGCCTTTGGCTCAGGTGAGCTAAAAATTCAAGTCACTATTTCTGTCACAACATTTTCCCTACGTTAAGTCTATGGGCAAATTTTTTTGTCTCTCAAGGTCACGTAACTCCGAGGTCAATATTCCGATTCGGCCCAAAATCGAACTTAACCGAGATTTTATGCCTGTCCTCGTTACCTGCAAGTTTGAAGCTGATATGAATAAAAATAAAGTTGCTATCGTAGTCACAACGTATTTTTTTATGCTCAAGGGCAGGTAACTCCAAGGCAAATATTCCGATTCGGCCCAAAATCGAACTTAACCGAGATTTTATGTCTGTCCTCGTTACCTGCAAGTTTGAAGCTGATCTGAAAAAAATTCAAGTCGCTATCGTAGTCGCAACATTTTCCCTAATTAAGTCTATGGGCAAATTTTTTGTCGCTCAAGGTCACGTAACTCCGAGGTCAATATTCCGATTCGGCCCAAAATTGAACTTAACCGAGATTTTACGCCTGTCCCATACATGTGATATTTTCTTGGACCCAAATAGGGAGATTTTGATTTTCAGATAGGGAGATTGGGGTCCCAAATCGGGAGATTTTTCGGCGGTAAAAAGTGATGTTATTTTTGGTTAAAATTTACCTCTGAAGCACTTTTTCACCCATAACATGCCAACACGACAATTGTTGTCTGCTTTGTCATCTGCATTAAAAATCTTTTTTGAAAACAGTGTGGGCCCAGATCAGACTGCAGAGCATTCTGATGACGGTCCACACTGTTTGCCTTTCTGCAAAAATATGTTATAAAAGCTTGGAAAAAGAAAGCAGCAGACGACAAACTTCCATTTTGTATTTTAATAGAGAGACAATTTCTCGGAAGAACGATCGAAGAACAAGCACTGACCAATAGATCGGTGTTAAATACCCACCTAGCACCTGGCAGAAAACAGCAACGTTCAGATTACCCGCATAGCAAAAAATTACTCATACTCTTACACCCCTTCTCTTATCATCCCAAAAACGTGCCTCGGAACTTAGTCGGAACTAATAAGCATGCATGATTTTTATTGATTTAACTTGGGGGCATATTTTTTCATAAAAGATCCATTAAAAACACGGCAAAAATATTTTTTCTCGCAAGCTAAAAATGAAACAGGTTTGAATAGAAAATTTCACCCTGCGAAACTCCGGTTCTATGTTTATTAATAAATGAAAAACTACATACAGATGCTTAGAAAATACCAGCGTCTGCTCTGCTCTGTTTTGGCGTGAAAAATATTTAGCGCGTTCTCCTGTCAAAGGCCAAAAAGCATGCACGAATTTTCATTGGTGTCACGTGGGGCATATTTCTTTCTTCCGTTAAAAACGGCAAAAATATTTTTCTCGGGTTTAAATAGAAAATGTCACTAAGTAATTGCCCAGTTCTATGATTAATAAAAGAAAAACGGTTTACAGACGCGTAGAAAAAAAACAGCGTCTGCTTTGCTCTGTTTTGGCGGGAATAATATTTAGCGTCTACACGTGTCAATTACAAAGGGATTAAATAAGCTATAACTGGTAAATCTTGATTGACTAGTTTTCACACCTTGTCACATTGTTAATTGTCGGCTTATCAATAAGGCCCGCCTCGGGTGTAAACGGTTTAATAGCGTTGGCAACTTGAGCAAATCGGTGATCAGTAATAAATGTATGCAAACATCACATTTCTTCCTTATTGAATTTCTCGCTTTTTATCACATTGTTTGCGGCTTGTTTGCGGGTTGCATTTTATTAATTGTATTTACCGGTACGTTCTTTTCATATTGCGATATTATACTTGTGCAGGTGTGTATTGCAATTTACCTGCATACCGCCTAGCGTAAATACACTGACGGTTAACCGCATAGGTATTTTACATTGGTTAACACTAAATTGATCGGTCGGCGGAAAACTACTATAGGAAAATTGTCGTGTCGGGAGATTAGGGCCGTCGGACGGGAGACCGGGAGATGGGGTTCGAAATCGGGATATCCCGACGAAATCGGGAGATATCACATGTATGCTGTCCTCGTTACCTGCAAGTTTGAAGCTGATATGAATAAAAATAAAGTTGCTATCGTGGTCACAACGTATTTTTTATGCTCAAGGGCAGGTAACTCCAAGGCAAATAATCCGATTCGGCCCAAAATCGAACTTAACCGAGATTTTATGTCTGTCCTCGTTACCTGCAAGTTTGAAGCTGATCTGAAAACCAGAGGACCAGTGGTCCTGAACCGCTCACCTGTCTGGTGACAATTTTCCTACTTAATTTCACTTAAATTGGCTCAGCAGTTTTGGAGAAAAAAATATCTGAAATATGGATCCTGAATGACCTCGGTCTAAGGCCAATGAATGACCTTGACCTTTCTCACCCATAGATCTTCATGTATTCAGTTACTTTACCTGATCTACAAATTTTGGTGACACTGTCTTCAATGGTTTCCTATAAATCCATTATTTTCACTTTGCCCCATGCAAAAGCCTAAGTCGGCAAATTTGACATTGCTGTAAAATAGGTCAAGGTCAACACAGGGTCACCAGTTGTACAAACCATGATGGGCCCGAGTACCATATGCTACATGCCAAGTTTCAAGGCCACTGGCATTATGGTTCTTGAGAAGAAGATTTTTGAAGGCTTTTTACCATATATGGGCATGGCGGCCATCTTGGGTCTAAGGCCAATGAATGACCTTGACCTTTCTCACCCACAGATCTTAATGTATTCAGTTACTTTACCTGATCTACCAATTTTGGTGACAATGTCTTCAATGGTTTCCTATAAATCCATTATTTTCACTTTGCCCCATGCAAAAGCCTAAGTCGGCAAATTTGACATTGCTGTAAAATAGGTCAAGGTCAACCCAGGGTCACCATTTGTACAAACCATGATGGGCCTGAGTACCATATGCTACATGCCAAGTTTCAAGGCCAATGGCCTTATGGTCCTGGAGAAGAAGATTTTTGAAGGTTTTTTACCATATATGGGCATGGCAGCCATCTTGGGTCTAAGGCCAATGAATGACCTTGACCTTTATCACCCATAGATCTTCATGTATTCAGTTACTTTACCTGATCTACAAATTTTGGTGACACTGTCTTCAATGGTTTCCTATTAATCCATAATTTTCACTTTGCCCCATGCAAAAGCCTAAGTCGGCAAATTTGACATTGCTGTAAAATAGGTCAAGGTCAACCCAGGGTCACCATTTGTACAAACCATGATGGGCCCGAGTACCATATGCTACATGCCAAGTTTCAAGGCCACTGGCCTTATGGTTCTGGAGAAGAAGATTTTTGAAGGCTTTTTACCATATATGGGCATGGCGGCCATCTTGGTCATGTGATCCAGACCCCGCGAACAAACTTTCGTTCCCCCATCCCACTGAGGCTCCATATGAAATTTGGCTTTGATTGGCCCTGCAGTATAGGAGAAGATCTTTGAAAATGGTGGACGGACGGATGGACGGACGGACGGACGACGGACCATGGCTATACTATAAGCTCACCTATGAGCCTAAAGGCTCAGGTGAGCTAAAAAGTATGGCATCCAGAGTTGTGGTTCTTGCACATGACACGCCTTCTCAGCCTTGTGAACAATTGTGCCAAGAACCATCAATGAATCTCGAAGGGTATAGGAGATATGGCCATCACAAGGTTGTGTCTATGGACGGACGGACAGAAGGACAGATGGATGGACGCCAGGCTGATCGCTATATCCCCCGAACCTATTGGGTCGGGGGATAAAAAGGGCAGGCGCAATGATCCTGGAGCAGACTGATCTAGGTCTGCACCATTTGCTTAGGCCTGTCTGTCCCAATACTTTTATGTAGGTTCATTATGGTAGTTGCACTCAGCTCATAGAATAGCCAACCCAATGGAGCCCACAAGTGTTGATGACAAGACAATCAATAAGTTTTCTTTTCATAAAACAAATGTCACTTTGGTATTCATTTGATAGGTCTCTTGCCGCCTGTAGATACGTTCATAATACCCAATACATACAGTAAATGAGAATTCTTTTCAGAAGAGAACTAGAGCTGTCAGTGAAACTGACTAGGGCCCCGGCAGCGCTATCAGAGGAGTAGGAAAATTTGTGGACGGACAGACAGTCAGACGGACGGACAGAGTGATTACTATAGGACACCCACACTTTCAGTGCGGGGCCCTAATAATAACAAAGTTATTAATTGGACACAGGAAAGACCCTTTTTTGACCTTTAACCTCTAAGTATGACCTTGACCTTTGAGGTACGGACCTGAGTCTTGCGCGCAACACTCCATCACATTATGGTTAACATTTCTGCCAAGTAATATTTAAATCCATCGAGGAATAAGAAAGTTATGGAGGATAAAAAAATTTGTGGACGGACAGACGGACAGACGGACAGACAGACAGACAGACAGACAGACAGACGGATGGACAGAGTGATTACTATAGGGCACCCACACTTTCAGTGCGGGGCCACATAATGGTTAACATTTCTGCCAAGTAATATTTAAATCCATCCAGGAATAAGAAAGTTATGTAGGATAAAAAATTTGTGGACGGACAGACGGACAGACAGACCTTTAACCTCTAAGTATGACCTTGACCTTTGAGGTACGGACCTGAGTCTTGCGCGCAACACTCCATCACATTATGGTTAACATTTCTGACAAGTAATATTTAAATCCATCCAGGAATAAGAAAGTTATGGAGGGTAAAAAAAATTGTGGACGGACAGACGGACAGACGGACGGACAGAGTGATTACTATAGGGCACCCACACTTTCAGTGCGGGGCCCTAACTAGAATTTGTTTTTCTACAAAAACACAGATGTCTCCCCTGTTTTTGACTGCTAAGTATAACCTTGACATTGGAGGTATTGAGCTGGGTCTTGTGTGCAACACATCATCAAATGAAGATGAACATTTCTGCATAGTAACTTTAAATATGTTCATAGAAAAATAAAAAAAGTTATTGGCCGTACACAAAAAAGCACTTTTTTACCTTTGACCTAAGTATGGCCTTGACCTTTGAGTTACAACACATCGTCTCATGATGGTTAACATTTCTGCCAAGTCATTTCATAATCCATCAAAGAATAAGGAAGTTATTGACTGTCCCTTTTTACCTTTGACCTCTAGGTATGACCTTGACATTGGAAGTATGGACCTTGGTCTTGCACATGACTCATGGTCTAATGACAGTGAACATTTCTGCATGGTTACTTTATAAAGTCCATCCAGAAATAAAAAAATTAATGACTGGACACAAAAAAAAAACTTTTTTTACCTCTGACCTCTTAGTGTGACCTTGATCTTGGAGGTACCAACCTGGGTCTAGCGTGCACCACATCATCTCATGATGGTTAACATTTCTGCCAAGTAATTTCACAATGTATCCAGGAAGAAGGAAGTTATTGACAGAACACTAAACCAGAGGACCAGTGGTCCTGAACCGCTCACCTGTCTGGTGACAATTTGAACAAATTATGATAGGCCCAAGTACAATATGCTACATGCCAAGTTTCAAGGCCATTGGCCTTACGGTTCTTGAGAAGAAGAATTTCGAAGTGTTTTTACCATATATGGGCGTGGTGGCCATCTTGGTCATGTGATCTAGACCATATTGGCAGCTTTTCATTTGTTCAACTCCCAAAGGCTCTATATCACTTCAATTGGCTCAGTAGTTTCTGAGAAAAAATGTTTGAAATATGGAACCTGCGTGACCTTGGTCTAAGGTCAATTAATGACCTTGACCTTTCTTACACATAGATCTTCATGTTTTCAGCTACTTTACCTTATCTACTAATTTTGGTGACAGTGTCTTCAATGGTTTCCTAAAAATCCATTATTTTCACTTTTTCCCATGCAAAAGCCTAAGTCGGCAAATTTGACATTGCTGTAAAATAGGTCAAGGTCAACTCAGGGTCACCATTTGTACAAACTATGATGGGCCTGAGTACCATATGCTACATGCCAAGTTTCAAGGCCATTGGCCTTACGGTTCTGGAGGAGAAGAATTTTTAAGGCTTTTTACCATATATGGGCGTGACAGCCATTTTGGTCATGTGATCTAGACCGTATTGGCATGTTTTCATTTGTTCAACTCACAAAGGCTCCATATTAAATTTTACTTAAATTGGCTCAGCAGTTTTGGAGAAAACAAGAGGGCCATGATGGCCCTGGATCGCTCACCTGATCCATAGTGTAACAAGTGGGCCCCAGAGAGGGCCATTATTGGCCCCAGGGTTTTAATGTGCATAATGTTGAGGGAGGTCTTAAAGGTGAAGCTTCATACCAAACATCAACAAAGGCTATAATTAGAACAATCTTGGCAAAGGTCCACTAGATAAAGCTACACATCAAATTTCAAAGACCTGGGCCTTGCAGTTTCAGAGAAGAAGATTTTTTTTAAAGATATTCCCTACATAAGCCTATGCAAAACCAAATGGCCCCAGGGCTATATAAATCTATGTAAAAACAAAGGGCCCAGGCCCGGGGTGGGGGCATTTGTGGCCCCAGGGCTATAATTTGAACAATCTTGGTAGAGGTCCACTAGATAAAGCTCCATACTAAATATCAAAGGCCTTGGCCTTGCAGTTTCAGAGAAGATTTTTAAAGATTTCCCTATATAAGTCTATGCAAAACCAAAGGGCCCCGGAGCGGGGACATTTTTGGTACCAGGGCTATAATTTGAATAATTTTGATAGAGGTCCACTAGATGCAGCTTCATACCAAATATCAAAGACCCAGGCCTTGTGGTTTCAGAGAAGAAGATTTTTGAAGATTTTCCCCATGTAAGTCTATGTAAAACCATAGGGCCCCAGAGTGGGGGCATTTTTGGCCCCAGGGCTATAATTTTAACAATCTTGGTAGAGGTCCATTAGATGCAACTTCATACCAAATTTCAAAGTCCTGGGCCTTGTGGTTTCAGAGAAGATTTTTAAAGATTATCCCTATATAAGTCTATGTAAAACCAAAGGGCCCCGGGACGGGGCCACTTTTGGCCCCAGCACTATAATTTGAATCATCTTGGTAGGGGTCCTTTAGAAGAAGCTTCATACCAAATATAAAAGACCTAGGCCTTGTGGTTTCAGAGAAGAAGATTTTTAAAGATTTTCCCTATATAAGTCTATGTAAAACCAAAGGGCCCCTGAGCGGGGGCATTTTTGGCCCAAGGGCTATAATTTGAACAATCTTGGTAGGGGTCCACTAGATGAAGCTTCATACAAAATATCAAAGTCCTGGGCCTTGCGGTTTCAGAGAAGAAGATTTTTAAAGATTTTCCCTATATAAGGCCATGTAAAACCAAAGGGTCCCAGTCGGAGGCTTTTTTTGCCCCAGCACTATAATTTGAACAATCTTGGTAGGGGTCCACTAGATAAAGCTTAATTCCAAATATCAAAGTCCTGGGCCTTGCAGTTTCAGAGCAGAAGATTTTTAAAGATTTTCCCTATATAAGCCTATGTAAAACCAAAGGGCCCGGCGGCGGGGACATTTTCGGCCTCAGCACTATCATTTGAATAATCTTGTTAGGGGTCTTTTAGATGAAGCTTCATACCAAATATAAAAGACCTAGGCCTTGTGGTTTCAGAGAAAAGGATTTTTAAAGATTTTCCCTATATAAGTCTATGTAAAAACAAAGGGCCCCTGAGCGGGGGCATTTTTGGCCCAAGGGCGATAGTTTGAACAATCTTGGTAGAGGTCCATTGGATGAAGCTTCATTCTAAATATCAAAGTCCTGGACCTTGCGGTTTCAGAGAAGAAGATTTTTAAAGATTTTCCCTATATAAGTCTATGTAAAACCAAAGGGCCCCTGAGCAGGGGGATTTTTGGCCCAAGGGCTATAATTTGAACAATCTTGGTAGGGGTCCACTAGATGAAGCTTCATACAAAATATCAAAGTCCTGGGCCTTGCGGTTTCAGAGAAGAAGATTTTTAAAGATTTTCCCTATATAAGCCTATGTAAAACCAAAGGGCCCCAGGTGGAGGCTTTTTTTGCCCCAGCACTATAATTTGAACAATCTTGGTAGGGGTCCACTAGATAAAGCTTAATACCAAATATCAAAGTCCTGGGCCTTGCAGTTTCAGAGCAGAAGATTTTTAAAGATTTTCCCTATATAAGCCTATGTAAAACCAAAGGGCCCGGGGGTGGGGACATTTTTGGCCTCAGCACTATCATTTGAATAATCTTGTTAGGGGTCTTTTAGATGAAGCTTCATACCAAATATAAAAGACCTAGGCCTTGTGGTTTCAGAGAAAAGGATTTTTAAAGATTTTCCCTATATAAGTCTATGTAAAAACAAAGGGCCCCTGAGCGGGGGCATTTTTGGCCCAAGGGCGATAATTTGAACAATCTTGGTAGAGGTCCAATGGATGAAGCTTCATTCTAAATATCAAAGTCCTGGACCTTGCGGTTTCAGAGAAGAAGATTTTTAAAGATTTTCCCTATATAAGGCCATGTAAAACCAAAGGGCCCCGGAACGGGGGCATTTTTTGCCCCAGCACTATAATTTGAACAATCTTGGTAGGGGTCCACTAGATAAAGCTTAATACCAAATATCAAAGTCCTGGGCCTTGCAGCTTCAGAGCAGAAGATTTTTAAAGATTTTCCCTATATAAGCCTATGTAAAACCAAAGGGCCCGGGGGCGGGGACATTTTTGGCCTCAGCACTATCATTTGAATAATCTTGTTAGGGGTCTTTTAGATGAAGCTTCATACCAAATATAAAAGACCTAGGCCTTGTGGTTTCAGAGAAAAGGATTTTTAAAGATTTTCCCTATATAAGTCTATGTAAAACTAGAGTGTTCACAAGTTTTTTCTTTAATTTGACCTACTGACCTACTTTTTGACCCGAAAAGACCTTTATTCAAACTTAGCCAAGATATTGTCACAATGACCATTCTGAGCAAGATTAATGATTTAACCAAACTTGTGGCCTCCTGAGTATTCACAAGGTTTTTCTATGATTTGACCTACTGACCTACTTTTCAACCGGACATGACCCATATTCAAACTTGACCGAGATATTGTCATGATGATCATTCTGAGCAAGTTTGATTATGATTGGACCAAAATTGTGGCCCCTAGGGTGTTCACAAGGTTTTTATATGATTTGACCCGCTGACCTACTTTTTAACCCGATATGACCCATATTCGAACTGGACTGAAATATTGTCACAATGGTCATTCTGAGCAAGTTTCATGATAATTGGACCAAAACAGTGGCCTTCAGAGTGTTCACAAGGTTTTTCTATGATTTGACCTACTGACCTACTTTTTGACCGGACATGACCCATATTCGAACTTGACCAAGATATTGTCATGATGATCATTCTGAGCAAGTTTGATTATGATTGGACCAAAATTGTGGCCTCTAGGGTGTTCACAAGGTTTTTCTATGATTTGACCCGCTGACCTACTTTTTAAGCCGACATGATCCATATTCAAACTTCACTAAAATATTGTCACAATGATCATTCTGAGCAAGTTTGATGATGATTGGACCAAAATTGTGGCCTCTCGAGTGTTCACAAGGTTTTTCTATGATTTGACCTACTGACCTACTTTTTTACCCGACATGACCCAAATTCGAACTTGACCGAGATATTGTCATGATTATCATTCTGAGCAAGTTTGATGATAATTGGACCAAAACTGTGGCCTCTAGTGTGTTCACAAGAAAAAGTTTACGCACGGACGACGCACGACGGACGACGGACGACGCACGACGGACGACGGACGACGGACGACGCACGACGACGCCGGACATCTTACTGTCACAAAAGCTCACCATGACCTTCGGTCAGGTGAGCTAATAAACCAAATGGTTAAGAAGTTACAAAAAAGAAGGTCACATAGCTAAGGTCAAGGTCACAGGTCAAAATTTTATGTATAAGTGGGAAGGCAATGTCACAAGCAACCTACATGCCGAATATGAAAGCTCTACCTAAAACAGTTAGAGAGTTATGATAAAGTAGGTGACAGGTCAAGGGTCTAAGTCACAGATCAAAATTTATTGGAAAGGCAATGTTATAAGGAATCTACATGCCAAATGTATAGGCTCTATGTCCAATGATTAAAACTTTATGACACAGTAGGTCAAAGGGCCAGGTAAAGGTCAACATTTTTTTATGAGTGGAAAAACAATGTCGCAAGGAACCTACATGCGAAATATGAATGGTTAGAAAGTTGTGATAAAGTAGGTCAAAGGTCACAGGTCAAAGTCACAGGTAATTTTTTGTGCGAGGGATAAGGCAATGTCGCAAGGAACTTCCATGCCAAATATGAAGGCTCGATCTCAAATGATTAAAAAGTTATGGTAAGTAGGTAAAAGGTTCAGGGTCAAGGTCACAGGTCAAAATTTTTTGTATGCAAGGAGAGGCAATGTCACAAGGAATCTACATGCCAAATATGAAGGCTCTATCTAAAACAGAAAGTTACAACAAAAGTCGGTCAAAGATCACAGGTAAAGGTCACAGGTAAGTTTTTGTATGAGTGGTAAGGCAGTATCACAAGGAACCTACTTGCCAAATATGAAGGCTCTATCTCAAATGGTTAAAAAGTTATGATTAGTAGGTCATAATGTTAGGGGTCAAGGTCACAGGTCAATTTTTTGTATAAATACAAAGGCAATGTCACAAAGAACCAACATGCCAAATATAAAGGCTCTACCTCAAACGGTTCTAAAGTTATGATAAAACAAAAACTAGTGTTCACAAGGTTTTTCAATGATTGACCTACTGACCTACTTTTGGACCCGACATGAGTCATATTCAAACTTGACTGAGATATTGTCATGATGATCATTCTTAGCAAATTTTATGATGATCGGATCAAACCTGTGGCCTCTAAAGTGTTCACAAGGTTTTTCTATGATTTGACCTACTGACCTACTTTTTGATACCACATGACCCATATTCGCACTTGACTGAGATATTGTCACAATGATCATTCTGAGCAAGATTGATGATGATTGGACCAAAAATGTGGCCTTTAGAGTGTTCACAAGGTTTTTCCATGATTTGACCTACTGACCTACATTTGACCCGACATGACCAATATTCAAATTTGACCGAGATATTGTCATGACAATCATTCTGAGCAAGTTTAATGATGATTGGACCATAACTGTGCCCTCTAGTGTGTTCACAAGGTTTTTCTATGATTTGACCTACTGACCTACTTTTTGACCCAACATGACCCATATTCAAACTTGACTGAGATATTGTCAGGATGATTATTCTGAGCAAGTTTGATGATGATTGGACCATAACTGTGCCCTCTAGAGTGTTCACAAGGTTTTTCTATGAATTGACCTACTGACCTACTTTTTGACCCGACATGACCCATATTCAAACTTGACCGAGATATTGTCACAATGATCATTCTGAGCAAGTTTGATGATAATTGAACCATAACTGTGCCCTCTAGAGTGTTCACAAGGACTATCTATGGTTTGACCTACTGACCTACTTTTTGACCCTACATGATCCATATTCGAACCTGACCGAGATATTGTCATGATAATTATTCTGAGCAAGTTTGATGATGATTGGACCAAAACTGTGCCCTCTAGAGTGTTCACAAGGTTTTTCTAGGATTTGACCTACTGACCTACTTTTTCACCCGACATGACCCATATTCGAACTTGACCGAGATATTGTCATGATGATCATTCTGAGCAAGTTTGATGATGATTGGACCAAAACTGTGGCCTCTAGTTTGTTCACAAGAAAAAGTTTACGCACGACGGACGACGGACGACGGACGACGACGCCGGACATCTTACGGTCACAAAAGCTCACCATGACCTTCGGTCAGGTGAGCTAAAAATGTTTGAAATATGGATCCTGAATGACATTGGTCTAAGGCCAATGAATGACCTTGACCTTTCTGACCCATAGATCTTCATGTATTCAATTACTTTACCTGATCTACAAATTTTGTTGACACTGTCTTCAATGGTTTCCTATAAATCCATTATTTTCACTTTGCCCCATGCAAAAGCCTAAGTCGGAAAATTTGACATTGCTGTAAAATAGGTCAAGGTCAACCCAGGGTCACCATTTGTACAAACCATAATGGGCCTGAGTACCATATGCTACATGCCAAGTTTCAAAGCCACTGGCCTTATGGTTCTGGAGAAGAAGATTTTTGAAGGCTTTTTACCATATATGGGCATGGCGGCCATCTTGGTCATGTGATCCAGACCCGCGAACAAGGCCAATGAATGACCTTGACCTTTCTGATCCATATACATTCATGTATTCAGTTACTTTACCTGATCTACAAATTTTGGTGACACTGTCTTCAATGGTTTCCTATAAATCCATTATTTTCACTTTGCCCCATGCAAAAGCCTAAGTCAACAAATTTGACATTCCTGTAAAATAGGTCAAGGTCAACCCAGGGTCACCATTTGTACAAACCATGATGGGCCCGAGTACCATATGCTACATGCCAAGTTTCAAGGCCACTGGCCTTATGGTTCTGGAGAAGAAGATTTTTGAAGGCTTTTTACCATATATGGGCATGGCGGCCATCTTGGTCATGTGATCCAGACCCGCGAACATCTTTGAAAATGGTGGACGGACGGACGGATGGACAGACGGACGGACGACGGACCATGGCTATACTATAAGCTCACCTATGAGCCTAAAGGCTCAGGTGAGCTAAAAAGGCCCTTTTTTGTCCTTTGACCTCTTAGTACGACCTTGACATTTGAGGTACCAACTTCGGTTATGCACGCATCACATCGTCTCATGGTGGTTCACATTTCTGCCAAGTAATTTCGAAATCCATCTAAAAATAAGAAAGTTATTGACAGAACACAAAAAAGGCCCCTTTTTTACCATTAACCTCTATGTATGACCTTGACCTTTCAGGTACCAAACTGGGTCATGCGTGCAACACATCATCTCATGGTGGTTAACATTTCTGCCGAGCAATTTCAAAATCCATCTAAAAATAAGGAAGTTATTGACCAAACACGAAAAAAAGCCCTTTTTTTTACCTTTGACCTCTATGTTTGACCTTGACATTTTAGTTACCAAACTGAATCATGCATGCAACACATCGTCTCATGATAGTTAACATGTTTGCCAAGTAAATTCAAATTCTATCTAAAAATAAGCAAGTTATTGACAAAACCGAAACAAAACGGCCCCTTTTTTTACCTTTGACCTCTAAGTATGACCTTGACCTTTGAGGTACCAATCTGGGTCATGCACGCAACACATCGTCTTATATTGATTAACATTTCTGCCATGTGATTTCAAAATCCATCTCAAAATAAGAAAGTTATTGACCAAATACGAAAAAAAGGCCCCTTTTTTGACCTTTGACCTCTAAGTATGACCTTGACCTTTGAGGTACTGACCTGCCTCATGCGCACTACACATCGTCTCATGGTCGTTAATAATTATGCCAAGTAATTTTAAAATCCATCTCAAAATAAGGAAGTTATTGACCAAATACGAAAAAAAGGCACGCAACACATCGTCTTATATTGATTAACATTTCTGCCATGTGATTTCAAAATCCATCTCAAAATAAGAAAGTTATTGACCAAATACGAAAAAAAGGCCCCTTTTTTTACCTTTGACCTCTAAGTATGACCTTGACCTTTGAGGTACCGACCTGCCTCATGCGCACCACACATCGTCTCATGGTCGTTAATAATTATGCCAAGTAATTTTAAAATCCATCTCAAAATAAGGAAGTTATTGACCAAATACGAAAAAAAGGCCCCTTTTTGACCTTTGACCTCTAAGTATGACCTTGACCTTTGAGGTACCAACCTGCCTCATGCGCACCACACATCATCTTATGGTTGTTAATATTTTTGCCAAGTAATTTTAAAATCCATCTGAAAATAAGAAAGTTATTGACCGGACACGATTTTTCCATACATATATACATACCGACAAACTTTCAAGGGAGATAATTCAAAAAGTATAAATGCGAGAGTTATAGTTCTTGCGCACTGCATGTCGTCTAATGCTGATTAATATTTATACGAAGTTTCGTGAAGATATCTCTAACGGTTTTCAAGTTATAGAGCGGACACGAATGTGTGACAGACGGACAGATGGACAGACAGACAGAGAGACAGACAGACGCCCGGGAGAAAAACAATATGTCTCTCCTGAAAAAAGTTTTTCGGGGGAGACATAACTAGGTCCAACAACCATGGCTGTGGCCAAAACAAATACACCTTGACCTCCTTCCAGCATGATTTGTTACAGCACGAATTCAGATATAGCATGGTTTTGTTTTGGACCCCAAATTTTCCCCAACCAACATTTATAAATATAATCCAAAGTTTCTATCAAGTTTCAGATACAACTTTGTTTCTCTTAGACTTTTAACTGCGGTAATTCCATAGTTATCACGGTCATAACAATCTTTGCGAAATATTTTCTCCTGATGCAGGACAGCTGCCAGACAGACTGAAACTTTTGCAGGGCAGAATAAGCAACGGCACATTACGATCACACATCCATGCGACATAGTGCATTCTTTCTTATATCCACAATGGTGAGTTTACTGATGTAAATCTGTGATATTTTTCTTATTTATACTGCAAACAGAGGTTGTGGGTGCTCGTTAGAATCGCCTCAATGAGGCAGTTCAAATGAGTACCCACAACCTCTGTCTTGGAGCATAAATAAGAGAAAAATAATGTTTACCCCTGTAAACCACAATTTTCTCTATATAAAGTTGGGTTTAGATGGGTGTTGGTTTCACAGACTTGTTAACATCATGATATTTGTTGTCAGACTATGAGCCGGCGCATAACAAAACCTACAATAAGACCAGTGTGACCAGTACAGACTCAAATCAATCTGCGCACCCATCCACTATGACAAGTCCTTATGCATATTTCTTTTTGCAACATTAGCCTATAGTAGGTACACCCGGACCTCGTTATAGCACGATTCGTTACAGCACGAATTCGGATATAACACGGTTTTGGTTTGGACCCCAAATTTTCCCCAACCAACGTTTATAAATATTATCCAAGGATTGTATAAGGTTTTAAGCACAACAACTTTATTTTCCTCTCACTTTTGACTGCGGTAATACGGTAGCTAACACGGTTTATAACGGTACTTTTTGATATCTATTGCAGGCCTCCAGCAGAGTTGAATATACAGTATATAAACTTGTTTAGCTTGACACGCATGATAAACGTGAACTGCCATCGGCACAATCAAAAGTGTTGGCTTAGTGTGATAAAGAGATTAAAGAATTCAGTTACGCAACAGGAAAAAAATATTTATCACGCTCTGTTAAGGATCACTGCTCAGCAGAAATTTTAAACATCGATGCAGATGATGTGATCGGTCAACTGCAATAAAACTCATTTTCTAGAGCCTCATGTAAAAGAAAGTCAGATTTATTCCAGCTTAAAAGCAAATGATAAAACATATTCAATATCGATTTTCGCGGTAAAAAAAATCATTAAAAACCATGTGCGCCATTAAAATCGTTTCAAATGGCTAAAATATTAAGGGTAAGACATTTCAAGGGAAGTAATTCAAATTTCTTGTAAGCGTTGATCATTGTCCGTTTCCGAACCCTAACCCGGTAATTTTACCATTGAAATCTATTAACGGTACTGTAGTTCGGTACGGTCCGGATTCTCAGTAACAACAAAGTTAGCCGGGAACCAGCTATCAAAATGGCGTCATACTCGCTGTCAGATCGGACGATTTCTGGATATAAAACATGGTTTTTCAGCTGGTTTCGATTAAAGTGACTTGTTTGACTTGATGGGCCATGGTATTTACTGCCATTGATTAGTTCTAAAACACATTTTAGTCGGGAAATACGGTCATTAACCGGACCGCACATCATCTTGTTTGGGAAACTATTGATCACCATTGTGTCAATGGTTGATCTGTGACAAATACGGTCGGCGTTTATAACACGATTCGGTTAACTAACACGGTCCGTTGGTTGGACCCGGAGTTCCGTGTTATAACGAGGTTGAGGTGTACATGCGATCAGCGAAGACTAATCAGACTGTTTGTTTGTTTGATTAGAGGTTTAACATCCCCGTCAACACTGTATAGGTCATTTTGGAGACGTTGCTTCCAATTTTGTGGGACTTCTACCCGCGTTGAGATGAAATGACATCTCAAGCCCTGCTGCCCATGAAATAAATATGGAAGCATCATGCAGCCCATCTATTTCTTCAAGCCCTGATGAGCAGGGGGCCGACTGATCAGATTGCGCGAATGTGCAGGCTGATCTGAGTCTTTGCTGGTTGTTCAAGACTTCTTGTAGATTTTGTCATGCGCTGGCTCATGTCATTTTCTTTGCAAAGATTCTCAGGATATTTGTCAGACACACTAAAAAATTTTGCAGGACGAAATGAAAATTTGTCAGTCTTGTCCGGCACTCCTGCACTTTCTGTATAGACAGTCATAAAACGGTTCTGCAGACCTCCAAACATGTCATAACACCTTATCCAATGAGCAATTAAAGATACAGTATATAAACATGAGCTGTGTTCGCCATTTCGAGCCAAGAGTTCGCTATTATCCAACATAACCATTCACAAGGCAGAAGAATAGTCAGTTTTTAATATGCATATATGAGCTGCCTTTGCCTTTATAGGCAAAGTGTTGGCTATTTGGTCTGAAAATTTGGCACCACAACATAACCATTCACGAGACAGTAGAATAGTCAGTTTTTATTATGCATACATCTATTGTTAGATGTTGCTAATTGCCTTAGGAGCGAGTAAATCATTTTTACACTGACTGTTGATTAAATTTCATGATTGGGGATATACTCAAATCAGTGACATAACTTAAACTTATTTTCACACATTATCATGCGGAATAATGTAGGCTTATTGATAATGCCGGCCCCCGCCCATTGGGGCTTGAAAAAATAGATGGACTGCATGATGCTTCCACGCAGAGCTGAAACCGACCCGCACAAGAGTACTGGTAAACCGCTTAGAGGATCTAAGCCTGCCCAGACAAAGCAGTGCGAGTGTCGGACCGTCCATGCTTATAACCCTATTGGTTTCATTGGGCGGCAGGGCTTGAGATGTCATCTCAATGTCAGGTAAAAGTCCCACAAAATTGGAAGCGTCTCCAAAATGACCTTTACAGTGTTGATGGGGACGTTAAACCTCAAATCAAACAAACAAACTTATTGATAATGCCAGAGCCATGTGCTTACAGTTTAATAGTAGACTAGTCTAATCTGTGACAAATACGGTCGGAGGGATTTTGTCCGGGAGGGATTTTGTCCACCTATACAAAAATGTGCGGGAGGGATTATGTCCACGTTGCAAAAAACATGGGAGGGATTTTGTCCACCTTGTAAAAATGTGTGGGTGGGATTATGTCCATGTTGTAAAAAACATGGGAGGGATTTTGTCCACCTATACAAATATGAGCGGGAAGGATTTTGTCTGGGGGGATTTTGTCCTACACTCGTTTATAACACGATTCGGTTAACTAACACCGCCTGTTGGTTGGACCTGGAGTTTCGTGTTGTTGGAGCATGCTTTTGTTGTGTTTAAATTATTATGTAAAGTACATGTTTCTTTTTTTTTTGGGGGGGGGGGGGGGTGGGGGGGGGGGGGGGGTTGGGGGCCTCAGGGAAGATTGGTACCATCAACTGTGCGTTCCTCGTTAAAGCAAGTCATTATTATTATTATTACTATTATTTTTATAATAGCAGGTGTGACAAAAAAGTACAGATTTAATTTAAAATGATCATTTATGGTCATTTTTCTATACAATCTATACATTTTTGGGATCCAATTTCCAACCATGTTATATCCAAAATGGTTTTATAATAAGCCCTGTTATAATGTGGTAAGAGGGTACTTACATTTAAACGTTTTGAAATTTTATTCAGGGTACTTACATTCTGGTGTTTTGAGTTTTATTCACTATCACACATTTGCCAGTCTGATCCACATTGTGATCTAGGCCGAAGAAAGCTGCTATTCGATGCACTAACATTCTGTCATATGAGGACATCTGGGGAAACTTTAAGTAGTGGTGCCTGAAAGCAGAAAGAATCAAAGCGCTATTTTTCATTGCAAAAACACCATATAGGCTGGCTTGCAGTATCTGTGAATACAAGGACAACAAATGAAATCAACCATCAGTATGAAATCTATCAAACATCTCAGACAAATTGACAATCTCTCATTCAAAGTCATTCACCGTATGTAAATCTTGAGACTATAACAAAATTAAGGTCATTGGATACAGCTTTCATATTTTTCACCAGTCTTAAAAGGGAAAGAACTTTCCTGAATTTCATTTTTCTCTCTTCCTGTATAATCAGCCCTTCTGTTAAAGGTGTCTACTCTTAAAAGAGAAGAGCGAGTGTTTTTCAGTTTTACGTCCAACCAACAGCTATGGTCATATAGAGATGGGACCTTGGTTTAAAGACTCATCCGAAAGTCTGGAGAAGCCCGGTTAAAAGAGAAGAGTTTATTCCTCAGGAGCAATCTACTCTTAAAGAAACTCACACATACACTACTCTTAAAGTAAAGAATTTGCTCCTCAGGGAGGAGCAAATTCTTTCCTTTAAGAGTAGTGTATGTGTGAGTTTTATGTCCCACTAGCAACTGAGGTCAAATGGAGAAGTGACCTCGGATTAAAAACTCATTGGAAAGTCTGGAGAAGCCCAAAATCGAACCTACGATCTCTGGTTTATAAGGCGAGTAGCTTACCCATCATACCACAAAGGCTTCTCCTTTAACAGTAAACACTCACTTGAATTCAGGTTTTACATACCATCAACACTATTTAGGTCATTTCTGCTACGTTGCTTCAAATTTTGTGGGACTTTTATCTGCAAATGAGATGAAATGACATCTCAAGCCCTAACCTCCAAACAAACCAATAGGGTTTGTATGCAGGGACAGTCTGACTCGCAACACTTTGGAAGGGCAGGCTTAGACTTTCTAAGCGGTTTACCAGTACTAATGTGCCATCAGTTTCAGCTCTGCATGGAAGCACCAATCAACCCAATCTATTTCTTCCAACTGACATATTTGTACCAAGTATCATTAATCAAGCTCTTAGAATTCTTGAGAAATGAACTCGAACATTAGGGTAAAAGCTAGGGTTATCGCAATAGTTCACAAAGTCAGTGAACCATTAAATGTAGGTCAAGGTTAACTATGGAAGCTTGTAATGAAGTTGCCATCCCTAGATGCAAGTCTGTACCAAGTATCATTAATGAAGCTCTAAATGGACTTGAACATAAGGGGTAAAAGCTGTGGTGGCCGCAATTGTTCACAAAGTCAGTGAACCATGAAATGTAGGGCTAGGTCAAATAGGGATGCTTGCATTAAAGTTGCCAACCCGAGATGCAAGTCTGTACCAAGTATCATTAATGAAGCTCTAAATGGACTTGAACATAAGGGTAAAAGCTGCGGTTGCTGCAATTGTTCACAAAGTCAGTGAACCATGAAATGTAGGGCTAGGTCAAATAGGGATGCTTGCATTAAAGTTGCCATCCCTAAATGCAAATTTGTACCATGTATCATTAATGAAAGTCTTAAAGTTCTTGAGAAATGGACTACAACAGGGTGAAAGTTAACTCTTATCCTGCTGTTCACGACAACCCCTATTGTTGGAAACAGTGTAGATCCAGATCAGATGGCTTCTGAAGAAGCCATCTGATCAGGATCTACACTGCTTTACATTCAGTTTATGGATTTGTAACAATAAGCTGCATCAAGTAATCTGATTGGATCAAAGTCAGAAATGGGTGTGGCTAAACTGAATATTCAGCAAAAGAAGGGTTAGGGTTGTCGCAAATGTTTACCACTTGATGAACAGAAGGTAAACCAGACTCCTTTATCGTGCCTTGCTTGAAGTAGGTCGGACTCACTTTGGTTCTCGTATAAATTTCACCAGATCTCCTTCCAATTTAATTAACATGCTCCTATCCTTTGGTGTTTTGTTCAAAGTTTTTCGTATAAAATCTTCTAAATCAATTCCTGTAGAATCTTTATAAGGTGTATCTACACTGGAATCTGAAAGATAATTAAATCCAAGTTAATATGATTTATGATATACCTACAAAAATATATTATCCAACACAAAGATGCAAAGTCTTGTTGTTGTGTTGTGTTGTTTTGTTGTTTTACTACCCAGTCAACAGCCAAGGTCATGTTGGGCCAGTCCGATACCTTCACTGTTTCTGGACAGACTTAGGCCCTCAAAGTAGTTTTCCAGTACTTTGTGAGATGCAAGACAGTAACTGACAACAGCTGGTGGGTAAAACAGCCCAGTCCTCAACCAACTGTCCATCAACACAAAACCCTGTATCACCTACTTAAGTGTTTTCCAATTTCATATCACCAGCCTTTGTTCCTTATCCTGAAGAAGCCATCTGATCAGGATCTACACTGTCATACAGTTTGTAAATTTGAATGAATAAATTACAATCAAGTAATTTGATTGGTTGAAATGTAAACGGGGTGTGACTAAATAAATTTATGCAGCGGAATAAGGGCTAAAATGAGGCTTTGTTTGGATGTTATTTCTATTATTTTTATAATAGCAGGTGTGACAAAAAAGTACAGATTTAATTAAAAAATGATCATTTATGGTCATTTTTCTCTATAATCTATACATTTTTGGGATCCAATTTCCAACCATGTTATATCCAAAATGGTTTTATAACAAATTGTGTTATAAAGCGGGTAGTAACGTACTTGCATTCTAGTGTTTTGAATTTTACCACTAAACCAGACATGTAAACATACAGGTAATTTCATCCTTTATTACCGTAATGAGCCTATGTATTGGGACAGATGGTCTAAGCAAACAGTGCAGACCCAGATCAGGCTGCTATCATTTCATCTCAATGTCGGGTAAAAGTCCCGCAAAATTGGAAGCAACGTCTCCAAAATGACCTTTATAGTGTTGACAGGGACGTTAAACCTCAAATCAAACAAAGATCCAGAAGAGACTGCTCATACCGAGCCATCTCATCAAGATCTACAGTGTCTGCCATCCATCACGTGAACAAGACCGTGAAATGAACACCCCTCTAAACCCTACTTATATACAGAAAACTTGGGTTTAAAGGGGTATACATTATTTTTCTTATTTCTGCCCCAAGACATAGGTTGTAGGTACTCTTTAGAACCACCTCAATGAGGCGGTTCTAACGAGCACCTGCAAACTATGTTTGCAGTATAAATAAGAAAAATATCACAAATTTTCATCAGAAAAACAGCCATTTTGGAGATGTGAAACATACACTGTGTCTCACGGGTGTGCTATCATGATGCTCTCCATGAGTCTGACAAAACTCCCTAAATACAAGAACGAACAAGTCAAAATTTGCAAGATTGAAGAGTCCACTTCAGAACTTTGGGGCTGAAAGGGTTATTGGTTAAGGACCCTTACTGTGTGACACACCTGCTTCTGGACTACTGCTTTTAGTTATGTACTGATTTAAAAACATTGCAAGCATGGCTAATGACCAACTTACCTCTAGACAGACTAGATGAGGTACCGGCTTCAGAACTCTGTGAACCATCCTTCTCAAGGCGACCTCGAAATGAACTTGTCGTTGACCCTGATGTCTGAGAACATAACAAATAACGAATACAACTCCAGAACACATCAAACTACCATATATACCCTAAGTATTTGGACATCTAAACTCCTTTCAGTACAAGCACTAAAATTTGAACAAGTTTAATTTTCTACCTGATGCTGAGCATAAAAATAGCTGGATGTGTGGCAAACAATGTAGACCCTGATGAGACGCCGCGTTTCGCGGCGTCTCATCTGGGTTTTCACTGTTTTCTCAGGTCTATCTGTCTGAATACATAGGGTAAATATGGTACTAGCCCTTGTCCTGCTGTACACGATAAGCCCGAACTTTGCAAACAGTGTAGAAGAAGCCATCTGATCAGCATCTACACTGTCTATCATTCAGTTCACAAATTTGAATGAAAACATTATATAAAATAATTTGATTGACTGATAGTCAGGAATGGATGCGGCTAAATTAATTTATTCAGCAGGTAAATGCAACAATGATTACTGTAGTAGACAATGTTTTAATACTTTTTTCTTGCACGGAAGCACCATGCAGCCCAATCTATTTCTCCAAGCCCCAATGGGCGGGGGCATAAGGATGATTGCTATACAGACTTCATGATGGAGGTAGCATTACACTAAATACTGGGAGGTGCCGGGTTTTATCACTGGGACAGAGCTTTAAGTTGCGTTCTAAATACCAGACTTGCTTCCATTGGATATATATCCCATGTTTTATTTCAATGTGAGAAAATGATAGGTATAAGGGACTAAAATAATGCATGTTTTATAAATATATCTGCAGGCTAAAATAAATTTTTGCTGATTTTATATGGTCACCCCTCCTTTAAAAATGTTGGTTTTATTTACTCCGTTCTAGCAGGTAAACAAACATGGTTGACTGTAACTTGTAAAGGAGCAGATCAACATGTGGATTTTTTCTCATTAACTTGTTGGGCTAGGATGGCTCTATAAACAAGTAAGGTTTGTAAAGTTTTGTATGTGTAGTTTTTGTGGGAGCAGGTAAAAGGTTACTATTGTCGCCTATGGAAAACATTTAGTGAGCTCCCTGAAATAATAGCGGCAGTGAAAGAAACAGTAGATAATGATCTGAGTAAGCTGTAAATGCACTGAATAAACTAAGATTCTGTTTACTTCTTAAAACAATGAAAGAATATAATGGCATGAAAACATGAAAAAATCTGACTGTAATGATATTTAATGACACCGAGACCAGACAAGCAGTTCTTTATGACATGACACATTTTAGTATTAGGTTTCTGGAAAAGTGAAGGACTTTTTTCCCCAAGGAAACCGCATGTCTGAAAGCCTAAAAAGAATGAAGAAATCTGAGTAAATTAAGGTGAAAAGATACACCTGATATATTTTCAAAGTTACAAAGCACAGAAACTCTTCAGTGCTGTTGTCCCTGTGGAAATCCAGGTAATGGTTATTTTTAGAACATAGCTTTGCTATTCTTGTCGTTGTGATGTCTGAGCGCTTATTGTAAAACGTTGACTGGGGGCATGTGCTGGGGCACTGGCAAACAGTTTAGACCCAGATCAGATGCCACAGAATGTGGCATCCGATCAGTGTCTGAACTGTTTGCTTAAAGTGTGAGAAATTAAGGGTTAAACTATCATGTCGACAAGTTGGTGAAATGAAGACCCCCGTAAGCCCCACTTTATATAGAGAAAACTGGGGTTTACAAGGGTATACATTACTTCTCCCATCTCCACCCTAAGACACATGCTGCGGGTACTCATATATCTGACGAACACCCACAACCCATCCTCCTAGTGGAAACAAGAAAAACATCAAATTTTCATCGAAGAAAATGCTTGTTCTGGCCATATGATAAACTCCATTTTGGCACAATGTGCATTACCATGAAGAAAACAGCCAAATAGTCCGTTCATGACCACTCTCCCAGCTCAGAAACAATTGAACAAACAGTGCTGTCAGTGCTTTGATTGCACAAGGGAGCAAACTTCTGTGACTTCCTGTTTGGTTTCAGTTTAACTCGACCCATCCCCCAAAACAAGAGTATTTTTAGAAGAAAGAATTTACTCTGAAGGAGCAGAAAACTGCAATGATTCTAAGTACTGAGACGGACAGGCCTAAACACAGTGCAGACCCAGATCAGACTGCTCTTGAAAGAGCAGTCTGATCAGGTTCTACACTGTTGCAGTGCAGTCCCAGATCAGACTCTACACTGTTTGCAATTGAGTCTGCACCTTTTGGACTCCATACAGGATCATGAAACAAATTTCAGCAAATTACAGCAAGTCCTCAAGGTGTCCAAATTTCTAAGATTTTTACGGCAGACTCTGGGAGACAAAATATCTCTGAAAGTGTTGTTGTCTCTCCTGAGAAAGAAATGCATGGCTTCTGTTTTTCAGGGACAAAAAGAAATCTGGCCCCAAAGTTATACAACATTTTTCATGCTCAACTCAGCTAAGCATGAAATTTTTTATGCTCACAATTGTTAAAATACAAATAAATCAATCAATTTTCCTGCCCATATTAGCACAGAATGTCATTTATCCTGCTCATAAATTTTACAATGCCAACATATGTTGGCATTTTAAAATTAATGAGCAGGATAAATTTCATGCTAAAGTGAGTTGAGCATGAAAAATGTCTTAACCTCAGGGCCTGAGCTAATTTAACCCGTTTTGCACCAAATGGAATCTTCCTCCTTATATATAGCAGGAGTCCATTTCAAAATTTAGGGGAAACAGGTTGTGTCATCTTTAAAATTTAATTGGGAAAATGGCTGAACTGAGGGTTAATCCGAGCACCAGGTCAGGAGACATAACAAAGGCATGTATTTGATTTTACTTAAAATGAAAGTATGTTGTGTGTACTCATTAGAATTGCCTCATCGAGAGGATTCTATTGAATACACACAACATACATTTTCAAGTTAAAATCAGAAAATTCTCCTCAATCATCCCAAATATAGTAATACCTGGAGTTAAGGGCAATTTTTCTAGGGTCTCAAGAACGGGTTCAAAACAGCCACAGTAAACGAGCCATCTGTGTTCGTGCCACCAAAGTTTCACTTTACATTTTGGGTACTTGTTAGAATTGCCTCAACGAGGCAATTCTAACAAGTACCCAAATGTATACTTTTGACAAGAAATAAGGAAAATCAATGTATATTTTTGACAAGAAATATGGAAAATCAATGTATATTTTTGACAAGAAATATGGAAAATCAATGTATACTTTTGACAAGAAATTAGGAAAATCAATGTATACATTTGACAAGAAATAAGGAAAATCGTCCTTTAGTTTCGTCATTACTCCCCCTAATACACAGCCAAATTGTCAATCCGATTCTACGTACCTGAGATTTTGAGCCGATTCCGCTCGAGCTACTGTCTGTACTACATGTGGATGCTGTACTCTGAAGTGGGTCTAGAGGGGGAGATGCACAATCCTCACATAGTGCTTCACTGCGGGTTAACTTTTGAATTTTTGGTGATATCTGTCAAAAGAAAACGAGTACCATCTCTGAAAACATCATCAGGCAAAGGATCCCAGTATGCAAACAGCTCTAGTAAAGGAGAGGCCTCTGTGGTGTAGTGGTTAAGCAGCTCGCCTCGTAAACCAAGGGTCAAAGGTTCGATTCTGGGCTTCTCCAGACTTTTTGATGAGTCTTTAAACCGAGGTACCAACTCCATTAGAAGGGCCTTCCTGACCTAGTGGATAAGAGCGCTGACTCTTACTCATTTGGTCTCTCACCACTGTGGGTTCGAGCCTGGCTCAGGTCATATGTGAGAGGCCAAGTTCTGCAATGGCAGGTCATGTGTTTTTTTCTCTGGATACTCCAGTTTTTGCCCACCTCTGATTAACGACTGGTTCGATATAAGTGAAATAATCTTGAAAGGGCCATAAAACCAAAACCCACATACCCATGCACATACACACTCTCTCTCTCTCTCTCTCTCTCTAGATAAGGAGGAGTAACCTATATATTGTGGGTACTTGTTAATAGTTCGTCTGTCATTAATGACAATGACCAATTTTAATCATATTTGAGAAATGTTACTATTTGTATGTTCTAAGATGGCTGATGACACAGATTCTAGCTCTGAACTGTCTGTTGCAAAAGAGCAACAGAGGCTAAAGGAAGACAGCTCTGTTAGTGATGTCTTAGCTCTGGCTTTGCGCTGTGCGAGTTTCTGCTCAGCTTCACTGATTCTTTTTGCCTCATATTCATTGGCATCCTTTCTGACGAGACCTCGCCATTGCTCTGTCCGGTGCAATTAGTTCCCACGACTCTGTTGGAATGTTGAAGTCGCTGATTGAGGCTTTGAGGGTGTCCTTGTAGCGCTTCTTCTGGCCGCCTTGCGAGCGACTGCCCATTTCTAGTTCCCCATAGAGAATTTTCTTTGGCAAACGCTCCTCAGGTATTCTGTTAACATGGCCTGTCCATCTCAACTGTGCTAGTTTCAGATGAGTACGTACACTTTGTATCAATGAGGCAATTCTATCAAGTATCCACAACAAATATTTGTAACAAAAAGCAAGGAAAATTATTCTCATTGCTCCTCCTGTATCTGGATTTATTGTGTTAACCCTTCTCTTGCTGAATATTTATTTTAGCCACACCCATTTCTAAATTTGAACCAATCAGATCACTTGATGTAGTTTATTCCTACAAATTATAAACTGAATGTCAAACAGTGTAGATCCTGATCAGATGGCCTCTTCAGAAGCCATCTGATCTGGAACTACACTGTTTGCAAAGATAAGGGTTGTCGTGAACAGCAAGATAAGGGTTAAAATTCCTGTCACAGAATGTATTCTGCACAGCAGTACACCTTTGCATGGGCATGTTTATCTACACCACAACATCTTTATAACACTATTAATTGGTCCAAAGCAAGAAACCATGTTAGTTAACCCTTTTAGTACCAAATGGAATCTTCCTCCTTATATATAAGAGGAGTCCATTCCAAAATTTAGGGGAGTCAGTTTTTTTTTGTTTTTGTTTTTTAATCAAAACTTATTTGAAAAATGGCTGAACTTTTAGCAAACAGTGGCGGCCCTGATCAGACGCCGCGTTCTGTGGCATATGATCTGGGCCTGCACTGTTTGCCAGCGTACCCATTTTGGGGTTTCTGGTACGAAATGGGTTAAACAACTGCGTTATATCCAAACAAAGATTATGTAGAAAAATGACCATTTATGGTCATTTTTCTATATAATCTATTCATTTTTGGGATCCATCTTGCAACTGTGTTATATCCAAACCTTGTTACAATGTACTGTGTTATAACGAGGTTGTTGTGTAATTGCAGAGCATTTTTATAAATTATTATTTGGGTTTTATGACCACACTTTCATCATGTTGATCCTTAACTAGAGGCAGATGAAAACTGGAGTACCCGGAGACCCCAACAATAATGGTTGTGGACTGTGTTTGGGCTCATTGTCTCAGTGCATATGGAATACAATCTTACAAATATGGTGCAAATGTATAAATAATACAAGCTAACCTAAAGGTAAACATTCCAGACCACATAGCCCATCCTAAGCCCACCCGCCCTGCCTCCCACTCGCCCGACACATGTCTGCCCACTCCTGTTATTTTAATGGACCGATTTTTGGAGGAAAACTCATCCAAAATGTAATTTTACAGCCCATCAGAATCAGACTGATCATTTTTACTGCCCAAGTTCTATTATACAAAATGTCTGCAGAAGCTTTAAAGTGCAAGAACACTGAAGTTGCTTAATGTGATCAGACAGAAATGTTGTTTGTGTGGGAGGATTCGCAGAGGTTATCCCTTAAGTGCCAAGGGAAATTCCACAGCAGATAACATTTTTTTTTTTTTCATAGTTTTCAAAGAAAAACAAATTAGACATCAGATTACAAATAAGTGTAAATACAAATGCCAAGCTTTATTTTCTCTGAAAAATATGGCAAAATAACTTTGAAAATGCCATGCTCTGGATGATAAAGGTTGTTGTAGTAGAACTTCTTAGACAGAAAGTGGAAAAGAAAAAAAAGTCTGCTCTTAACTCTCAAATGCCAATCTCAACAACTGTCGTCTGCTTTGTTGTCTGCTGGTTGCTTTAAGGTCACTGTTGCAAACAGCGTGGACCCTGATCAGACTGCTCCTCTAGGAGCAGTCTGATCAGGGTCCACACTGTTTGCCTATATGACAAAAAATATGTACGAAAAATTTGCAAGAAGAATTAGCAGACGACATAAACAGACTACATTTTCAGACGCAGTTTTCTTGGGGTCATTAGGGAAATTGCTTCAGTTCTTTCCTAGAAGATAACAACTATTTTGACAAAAGTGACATACATACATACATACATACATACATACATTGTGTTTAACATAACCTCAAAGTGCATTCTTTCACCCCTTTAGCATTATCTAATATCCATCTAAATGCACCTACCCATTTTTCAAAAAATTAACTATTACATTTCTGATTATGTTTTTTTCTACAGTTTTCCTACAGTTAATATGTAGTTCTGTCTTTTATCATATCCATTGGCTGTATTTCCTGCACTTCATATGCGCCAAAATTTATGAATATGCCCATGTAGAATTTCAAATACTTTGTATGTGGTTATGTTTAGGACTATATGTTTATGGGAAATTATTTCATACACTTAATATGCAGATATGTTTAGGACTATATATTCATGGAAATTTTCCTATACTTAATGTTCATCTTTATGTTCATTGGAAATTTTCTGCTCTTAATAAGTGGTTTGTGTTTATATTCATGAGAAATTTCCTATATTCAACATGAAGTTAAGTTCATGATAAAGACGATTGGAAATTTCCTGTACATAATATGTGTCTATTAATATGCTCATGGGAAATTTCCTATATAGTAATAAGTGGTTATGTTTATGGGAAATTTACTATACTTAACCCATTTTGTACCAAATGGAATCTTCCTCCTTATATAATATATTATGGCAGAAGTACATTTCAAAATTTAGGGGTGTCAGGTTGTGTTTTGTGAAATTGGCTGAACAGTGTAGGCCCTGATCAGATGCTGCTTTCTGGGTCTGCACTTAATCTCTGTTTATGTCCATGATAATGTTCACATGGTCTTTCCTAAACTTAATATGTGGTTATGTTTATTATTCTGTTCATGAGGAATTTCATGGTTATGTTTACAATTAAGTTCATGGAGTATTTCCAATACTTATGTTGTTATGTTTATGATTCTGTTCATGGAAAATTTTGTTTTTATGTCATGGAGGATTTCCAATACTTACGTGGTTATGTTTATGATTATGTTCATGGGATATCTCTGTTGATGTGTTTTTGAGATCATCTGGAGACCCTGATTCTGGGGAGCCACCGGTTACCCGCGGCGTTTCAGTCCCTGAAAAACAGAAGCTACGCATTTGACATATTATCATGTGAGAAACGGAAGATCAAAGATTTCCTCTGTGGGGAGAAAAATAGATAAGATAATAGTGAATAACAAGACGACAGAGAAAAAATAGCCATCGGAAGAGATGGCAAATCCCCCGACCAAAAGCCAATATGGCCTTCAGAAGATTGTTCACCAATAAATAGTGCACCAGAATTAAACCAGCAATATATCACAAAAGTATTGCAGTTATGGCCATCACAAGTTTATACTGTCAGGGGAGAAAACTAACAAACCAGGGCACTCAGAATTGCAGTTCTTGTGCATGACATGCCTGCTTAAGCTCATGTATTTCTGTATGAAGTACCATCAATATGTCTCAAAGGGTATTGGAGACATGGTGATCAAAAGCTGGTCATACTGTTATATTGGAAGGGTAGATAACTCAAATACTACAGCACCATCAGTTGTGGTTCTTGCAGATGACATGCCTTCTGTACCTTGTATATAATTGCGCCAAGTTCCTTCAATATATCTCAAAGGGTGTTGGAGTTATGGCCATCACAAGGTTATATTGTCAGGGGAGATAACTAACAAGAGGGCCATGATGGCCCTGGATCGCTCACCTGATCCATAGTGTAACAAGTGGGCCCCAGAGAGGGCCATTATTGGCCCCAGGGCTTTAATGTACATAATGTTGAGGGAGGTCTTAAAGGTGAAGCTTCATACCAAACATCAACAAAGGCTAAAATTTGAACAATCTTGTCAAAGGTCCACTAGATGAAGCTACACATCAAATATCAAAGACCTGGGCCTAGCGGTTTCAGAGAAGAAGATTTTTAAAGATTTTCCCTATATAAGCCTATGTAAAATCAAAGGGCCCCGGGACAGGGGCATTTTTTGCCCCAGCACTATAGTTTGAACAATCTTGGTAGGGGTCCACTAGATGAAGCTTCATACCAAATATCAAAGTTCTGGGCCTTGTGGTTTCAGAGAAGAAGATTTTTAAAGATTTTCCCTATATAAGCCTATGTAAAACCAAAGGGCCCCGTGGCAGGGGGGGATTTTTTGTCCCAGCACTAAAAATGCCCCTGTCCCGGGGCCCTTTGATTTTACATAGGCTTATATAGGGAAAATCTTTAAAAATCTTCTTCTCTGAAACCACAAGGCCCAGGACTTTGATATTTGGTATGAAGCTTCGTCTAGTGGACCCCTACCAAGACCAGCACTATAGTTTGAACAATCTTGGTAGGGGTCCACTAGATGAAGCTTCATACCAAATATCAAAGTTCTGGGCCTTGTGGTTTCAGAGAAGAAGATTTTTAAAGATTTTCCCTATATAAGCCTATGTAAAACCAAAGGGCCCCGTGGCAGGGGGGGATTTTTTGTCCCAGCACTATAATTTGAACAATCTTGGTAGGGGTCCACTAGACGAAGCTTCATACCAAATATCAAAGTCCTGGGCCTTGTGGTTTCAGAGAAGAAGATTTTTAAAGATTTTCCCTATATAAGCCTATGTAAAACCAAAGGGCCCCGGGGCAGGGGCATTTTTGGCCCCAGCACTAAAATTTGAACAATCTTGGTAGGGGTCCACTAGATGAAGCTTCATACCAAATATCAAAGTCCTGGGCCTTGTGGTTTCAGAAAAGAAAATTTTTAAAGATTTTCCCTATATAAGCCCATGTAAAACCAAAGGGCCCCGTGGCGGGGGCATTTTTTGTCCCAGCACTAAAATTTGAACAATCTTGGTAGGGGTCCACTAGATGAAGCTTCATACCAAATATCAAAGACCTGGGCCTTGTGGTTTCAGAGAAGAAGATTTTTTAAGATTTTCCCTATATAAGCCTATGTAAAACCAAAGGGCCCCGGGGCGGGGGCATTTTTGGCCCCAGCACTGTAATTTGAACAATCTTGGTAGGGGTCAACTAGATGAAGCTTCATACCAAATATCAAAGACCTGGGCCTTGTGGTTTCAGAGAAGAAGATTTTTAAAGATTTTCCCTATATAAGCCAATGTAAAACCAAAGGGCCCTGTGGCGGGGGCATTTTTTGTCCCAGCACTATAATTTGAACAATCTTGGTAGGGGTCCACTAGATGAAGCTTCATACCAAATATCAAAGTCCTGGGCCTTGTGGTTTCAGAGTAGAAGATTTTTGAAGATTTTCCCTATATAAGCCTATGTAAAACCAAAGGGCCCTGGGGCGGGGGCATTTTTGGCCCCAGCACTATAATTTGAACAATCTTGGTAGGGGTCCACTAGATGAAGCTTCATACCAAATATCAAAGACCTGGGCCTTGTGGTTTCAGAGAAGAAGATTTTTAAAGATTTTCCCTATATAAGCCAATGTAAAACCAAAGGGCCCCGTGGCGGGGGCATTTTTCGTCCCAGCACTCAAATTTGAACAATCTTGGTAGGGGTCCACTAGATGAAGCTTCATACCAAATATCAAAGACCTGGGCCTTGTGGTTTCAGAGAAGAAGATTTTTAAAGATTTTCCCTATATAAGCCTATGTAAAACCAAAGGGCCCCCGTGCGGGGGCATTTTTGGCCCCAGCACTATAATTTGAACAATCTTGGTAGGGGTCCACTAGATGAAGCTTCATACCAAATAACAAAGACCTGGGCCTTGTGGTTTCAGAGAAGAAGATTTTTTAAGTTTTTGGTGAAAAAAATCTGTTTTTGGCTCCTGTGACCTAGATGTGCAACGGACCGGAACCATTTGACCCATATTCAAACTTGACCGAGATATTGTCATGATGATCATTCTGAGCAAGTTTGATTAAGATTGGACCAAAATTGTGGCCCCTAGGGTGTTCACAAGGTTTTTATATGATTTGACCCGCTGACCTACTTTTTAACCCGATATGACCCATATTCGAACTGGACTGAAATATTGTCACAATGGTCATTCTGAGCAAGTTTCATGATAATTGGACCAAAACAGTGGCCTTCAGAGTGTTCACAAGGTTTTTCTATGATTTGACCTACTGACCTACTTTTTGACCGGACATGACCCATATTCGAACTTGACCAAGATATTGTCATGATGATCATTCTGAGCAAGTTTGATTATGATTGGACCAAAATTGTGGCCTCTAGGGTGTTCACAAGGTTTTTCTATGATTTGACCCGCTGACCTACTTTTTAAGCCGACATGATCCATATTCAAACTTCACTAAAATATTGTCACAATGATCATTCTGAGCAAGTTTGATGATGATTGGACCAAAACTGTGCCCTCTAGAGTGTTCACAAGGTTTTTCTATGATTTGACCTACTGACCTACTTTTTCACCCGACATGACCCATATTCGAACTTGACCGAGATATTGTCATGATGATCATTCTGAGCAAGTTTGATGATGATTGGACCAAAACTGTGGCCTCTAGTTTGTTCACAAGAAAAAGTTTACGCACGACGGACGACGGACGACGCACGACGACGCCGGACATCTTACGGTCACAAAAGCTCACCATGACCTTCGGTCAGGTGAGCTAAAAAACCAGACCACCCAGAGTTGTAATTCTTGAGCATGACACACCTGCTTAACCTCATGTACATCTGCATCATGTACCACCAATATGTCTCAAAGTAACGGGCCTCCGTGGCCTAGTGGATAAGAGCGCTGACTCTTAGTCATTAGGTCTCTCACCGCCGTAGGTTCGAGCCTCGCTCGGGCCACGTGTGAGACGCCAAGTTCTGCAACGGAAGGTCAGGTGGTTTTTCTCCGGGTACTCCGGTTTTCGCCCACCTCTGATTAACGATCGGCTGGATATGAGTGAAATAATCTTGAAAGGGCCGTAAAACCCAAACCAAAAAAAAAAAATGTCTCAAAGTAAACAGAGGTATGGTGATCACAAGGTGGTCATACTGTTATACAGGAAGGGGAGATAACTCAAATACCATAGCACCCAGAGTTGTGGTTCTTAGGCATGAAGTGCCTTCTCAACCTTGTATACAATTGTGCCAAGTACCCGCAATATATCTCAAAGGGTATTGGAGTTATGGCCATCACAAGGTTATATTGTCAGGGGAGATAATTCAAAAACCAGGGCACCCAGAGTAGTGGTTCTTGCATGTGACACACCTGCTTAACCTCATGTTCAACTTTACCAAGTACCATCAATATATCTCAAAGAGTATTGGAGATGTGGCCATCACAAGGTAGTGATTCTATTTTATTGGAAGGGGAGATAACTCAAAAACCATGGCACCCAGAGTTGTGGTTCTTGTGCATGACACACCGTCTCAGCCTTGTGAACAACTGTGCCAGGTACCATCAATATATCTCTAATGGTATTGGAGTTATGGCCATCACAAAGTAGTCATTCTATTTTTTTAAAAGGGGGATAATTAAAAAAGTAAGGCATCCAGAGTTCTGGTTCTTGCGCATGACACGCCGTCTCGGCCTTGTGAACAATTGTGCCAAGAACCATCAATGAATCTCAAAGGGTATAGGAGTTATGGCCATCACAAGGTTGCGTCTACGGACGGACGGACGGACGGACGGACGGACGGACAGACGGACGGACGGACGGACGCCAGGCTGATCGCTATATCCCCCGAACCTATTCGGTCGGGGGATAAAAAGGCAGAAGAAAGAAAACCAAGAAACAGACAACATAAAATCTTCCACCCTACCCCACCTGTTGCAGGCACAACAGGCCTGCCTTAACCCATAAAATGCCAATCATGACAATAGTCGTCTGCTTTGTCGTCTGTCAAGTACTTTAAATTTAGTTTTTGCAAACAGTGTGGGCCCAGATCAGACTGCTCCTCTAGGAGCAGTATCAGACTGCTCCTCTAGGAGCAGTCTGATCTGGGTCCACACGGTTTGCCTATATGAAGAAAATTTGCATAAGATTCAGCAGACGACATAAGCCGACGACATTTTCAGATGTAGTTTTTCTCGGCAGCTTAAGGGTTAAACATCTAGATGCTAAGATGCCCAAATATACATAACCCCATCCATTTGATCTTAACCCCTAAAATGCCAATCACTACAATTGTCATCTGCTTTGCCTTCTGCTGGTTACCTTAAAAGTAATTTTTTTGCAAACAGTATGGACCCAGATCAAACTGCTCCTGTAGGAGCAGTCTGATCTTGGCCCGCAATGTTTGCCTGTAAAATTCAGCAGATGACATTTTCAGATGTAGTTTTTCTCGGCATCTTAAGGGTTAAATGAAGAGACCTGATCTTTACCCTATTCACCCTAAGTACTGTATTTGGACACCTGAACTTCTTAACTCCTTAAAATACTGTGGGGCAGTTCAGTTGTTGTCCCCAAAAGTTTTCACATGCTTTTTGCAAGCGGCACAGTAACCTTTAGATAAAACAATAAAAAAAGTAATTTTCTGCGACTGTGACCTGGATTTCAAAAAGGCTTATTTTGCTTTGGAAGTGCTGTTGTCCCAGTCCTAGTTCTGGTGGAGATGAAAGACCCAACACTTAACCCTCATCATGCTGACCTAGATATAATTTTTTTTTGAAAATAGTATAGATCCAGATCAGCTGACTTTTTGGAAGCCAGCTGATCAGGATCTATACCATTCTGCATCTGAATCCATGGTTTGATTTTGTTTTCTTTTGTTCTTTTCTGTTTTGGTTTTACAGCCCTTTCAAGATTATTTCACTTATTCCAAGATGATCATTAATCAGGCCACAATCAGGTAGGAAAAATGTGGGTACTGGAACCCAGGGTAAGACCATCCGACTTCTGTTGCAGAACTTGGTTTCTTGCACACCAGACAAGGAAATCCGTGATTTTACCCTGGGATAGAAATTTATATTCTGACCCTGGTGTTCTGACCCAAAATCGAATTTAATCGCGTGTTTGATAAATGCACTGGTTGATTACGACCTTGTATGCGCCATCATTATGGTTGACGTCACAGTATGTTATGTGACGTCACTAAACATTCCTGATGGCCCCCACCCATCGGGGCTTGCAGAAATAGATAGGCTGCATGATGCTTCCATGCACAAGTACTGGTACACCACTTAGAGGATCTAAGCCTGCCCAGGCAAAGTGGTGCGAGTCGGCCCGTCCATGCTTATAAACCCTATCGGTTTCTTTGGGCGACAGGGCTTGAAATGTCATTTCATCTCAATGTCTGGTAAAAGTCCCACAAAATTGGAAGCAACGTTTTCAAAATTACCTTTACAGTGTTGACAGGGACGTTAAACCTCAAATCAAACAGACAAAAACATTCCTGAAGTGTCAACACAAATATGACGGACTTTGGTAACCAAGTGACTGCAGCATTAAAAATCCGCGTTAAGAAGTGGAAGGTATGCAAGAAAAAGAATCCTATATGGGTGTGAGGGGCGGATAAAAAAATCCGTCCCTCGGGATCAGTGTCTGGCATCCTTGTGATGCCGGACAGTGACCCTTGGGACAGATTTTTCCATCCACCCCTCACACACATATAAGATTCTTGTAGTCTAGTCTCATATCATACATGTGACCTGAGCCTACAGAGGTGAGAGACCCAGTAATAAAGAGACAGCTCTCATGGAGGCCCAATGAATCCATGGTAAAAAATGAAATCATGGGATACAAACAGCTGAATCGGGAAGGAATGTTGCATATTGATGGCCCAATAAATTAAAAGTATTAAAACAAGAAATGTATTGTATAGACAGAATGTAAAAACAAATTTTTTGACAATCTTTAAATTAACAAGAGGGCCTCTTGGCCCTGTATCGCTCACCTGTGGACCAGAAAATCAAAAGCGATGTTTTGAAAAAAAGAAACTGTGAACGAAGGCAAGACGTGTCGTTAACTTGACTGATATAAATATCTTCATAGGTCCAAGATTGGCAACATACCCGTAGTTGTACATCAGTTGAACCCATGTTTGTTTGAGTTGAGGTTTTAAGTCCTCGCCAACACTATTTAGGTCATTTTGGAGATATTGCTTCCAATTTTGTGGGTTTTTTACCCGACAATGAGATGAAATAACATCTCAAGCCCTACCGCTCATGGAAACCGCTAGGATTTAAAGAGCGGTCCAACTCGCATCACTTTTCCTGGGCAGGCTTAGACCTAAGCGGTTTACCTGTATTCAAGTTTGGTGGGTTTCAGCTCTGCATGGAAGCACCAAGCAGCCCATCTATTTCTCCGAGCCCCGATGGGCAGGGGTGAGTTGAACCCATGGGCAGGGTCATGTTTCCCAAGGTTATAATTTGAACAATCTGGGTAGAAGTCCACTAGATGAAGCTTCACACCAAAGGGCCTTGTGGTTTCAGTTAAGAAGATTTTTAAAGGTTTCCCTTTAAACATGTGGGCCCCGGGTCAGGGCCATTTTGGGCCCCAAGGCTATAATTTGAACAATCTCGGAAAAGGTCCACTAGATAAAGATTCACAAATATTAAAGATCAGAGCCTTCTGTTTTCAGACAAGAAGATTTTTAAAGGCTTTCCCTATATGAGTATGTGTGCCCCAGCATGGAGCCATCTATGGCCCCAAGACTATAATTTGAACAATCTTGGTAGGTGTCCACTAGATGAAGCTTCATACCAAATATCAAAGATCTTGGCCTTCTGGTAACGGACAAGAAGATTTTTTAAGGTTTTCCCTATAAGACTGTTAAACATGTGGGCCCTGGGGCGGGGCCATTTTTGGTCTCAAGGTTGTAATTTGAACAATCTTGGTAGAGGTCCACTAGATGAAGCTTCATACTTAACATTAAAGACATGAGCCTTCTGTTCTCAGACAAGAAGATTTTTTTTTATTGTTTTCCCTACATATGTCTATGTAAAACAAGTGGGCCAGTTTCCATAATACAATTTGAAAATCTTGATATTAAAAGGTCCACTTGAGATTACGCTTTATACTAAATTTCAAAGACCTGGGCTTTGTTGTTTCAGACAATAATTAAGGTCTTTCCTATATAAGTCTATGTAAAACATGTGCAGGGCTTTGGGGCAGGGTCATTTTTGGCCAAAAGGTTATAATTTCTACAATCTTGGTAGAAGTCCACTAGATGAAAAGTAGAAGTAAAACAAAGATCAGGAATTGATACAATTAACTTACTCCACCCATAAAAGACACCAAATAGACACAAGTTTCATACCAAATATCAAAGACCTGGAATTTCTGGTCCTGGAATTTCTGGTTTCAGAGAAGAAAATTTTTTAAGGTTTTCCCTGTGTACAATGTGGGCTCAGGGGCGGGGCCATTTTGGCCCGATGCTATAATTTGAACAATCTTGATAGATGTCCACTAGATGAAGCTTCATACCAAATTTCCAAGCTTTGGCCTTGCGGTTTCGGAGAAGAAGATTTTTTTTTAGGTTTTCAGTTAAAAAATTTTTAGCTCCTGTGACCTAGATGTGCAAAGGACCGCAACCATTTGAACAATTTTGAAAGAGGACCAATTAAGGATCATTCCTATGAAGTCTGATCGAGATCCAATCTGTGGTTTAGGAGATGTCTTTGAAGAAACTGTCCTACGGATGGACGCACAGATGCACACATGCACATACGCATGCATGCAGCCATGCACTGACGATGAACAAAATGTGATCACAAAAGCTCAACTTGTCACTATGTGACAGGTGAGCTAAAACTGTTTATGAAAATCCTAAATATTGTAGCATGGCCCAAAGTCACTGGTTATGCCATATCCTGATCATTATACAGGTAAATGCAACAGTGACCTACATCTGCTTCTATAAAAATTCCCCCATGAAAATCAAAAGCTAATGAAAAATGCAAACAAGGTCATTATCTGCATCAAGTTTATAGTTTTCCTTAAGTGAAACAATGAGTGATTAACCTGACAATTAAATAAACGAGGTTTTAATTAGCATACCATTACAATTACTCCTTCATGATTTTAAATAGCTTCCAAATTTAAAACAAATTATAACCGGAAACCAAAAATGAGACGGTGGCAAACAGTGAAGGCCCAGATCAGACACCGCAGAATGTGATGTCTAATCAGGGCTATCATTGTTTGCAATCTAAGCATTCAGCTATTTTCAAAAATACATTTCTCAAACTAATGGAATCTGACACACCTAAATTTCTAAATGAGCTCATGATAATGTAAGGAATAGGCAGAACTTAACTAGAATACTGTCGATGGCGCGCCAATCGCAAATCCCCACGTTTTCTACAGAGGGGCCAAGTACCGAAAACCCCTCACCCTGGGCCCTAATTTGACTCCATGGTCAAAATATTACCTGTATTATATTCTACTAATCATGCCCTTCAATTTCATATGCCACATGACTATGTTCCAAAAAACTTGAATTTTGACCCTTTGACCCCTGTCCCAGGGCCCCAATCTGACCCCAGGGTCAAAATTTTACTTGTAGTTTATTCTACCCATTATCCCCTTCGCATAGATATGCAACATGACTATGTTCTGAAAAACTTTAATTTTGACCGGCGTGACCTAGGGGTCACAGCCAAAATCCCGTTCAATATGTTTTACTTTTTTCATAACTAAGTACATGTGCAAAGTTTGGCATCAAAATCTTCAAAATTGACTTTGTAATTGAATTTTATTGATATTTGACCTTTTGACCCCTCCCCAAGGCCCCTGGGGGCGCGGACAAAAAAAAAGTGTGCTCTTGCGCAAGCCATTCATGTAAGCAACTCGCATACCAAATTTGGTTGAATTCCGGCTAACGGTTTAGGAGGAGATAGCCGGACAGACAGACGGACAGACAGACAGACGGACAGAGGCGATAACAATATCCCCACTTTTTTTTTAAAAACGTGGGGATAATAATTGGGGCCAGCTCTTGATTGACATCAGAAATTGAAGACATCGTTAGTTAACATATCATTAAAACTTTGATCATTTAACCCTTATCCCGCTGTACATGACATCCCCTACATTTGCAAACAGTGTAGATCCAGATCAGATGGCTTCTGAAGAAGCCATCTGATCAGGATCTACACAGTTTGACATTCGGTTGTGAATTTGCAGGAATAAATTACATCAAGTAATCTGATTGGTACAAAGTCAGAAATGGAGGTGGCAAAATTAATTATTCAGTGGGATAAGGGTTAATATGGCAAATATGCTTATATTTTTGCAGAAAAAAATGTGTGCTCTCATTTTTTTTCAGCAAAAATAACACTTTATTACATATTGTACTTGCTAGAACATTTAACAGTTTGACCACTAACAAGCTCATTAAGCTAACAAGGCTTTGAACAACTAGGCCCCAAATTTTTGTTTGGGGTTTAAACATCCCAGTCAACACTATTTAGGTCATATCGAGCCAGTCAGTTTACCTAGCCGTACCATTTCCTTGGTAGGTTTATACACAAGTGGTTAACCAGAACAGTTTACATTTTTTTCGCCAGATACTGGTGTCTCAGCCCTTCTTGGATCAGCGGAAGGGAGCCAACGACTGCAGAAAAGATTTCATGAACAATCAACATGAAAGAATGTTGCCAACTCGGCAATTATCAAATCTCATCAGTCAGAAGTGCATCCGTCTGAGCTACTGAGAGCTTCCACTGTCTGCAATCCCTTTCTGTCAGCTGCTTCCATGTCATATTGGGGGCCTAGTCCAGGCACACGTTTTTCCATCAACCTGTATGTCACAGGCTGACCTGACTGCACCATTGGAACATTCCACTTGTCTATACTAGCAGAGCCTTCTCTCCTTCAGGATGAGGTTCAGGTCCAATGTTATTTAGCCCCACAGATAACACATTGGAACTGATGGTGACAGCTAGTGTCTTGCAGCCTGACAATGCAGATATGTCTGGTCATTGCCCTGCCATTCCGCTGCAGGCATTGGAGGTTTGACTTTGTCAATGGCTAAGTCTTGAAGTTTAAATATTTGTTAATCTCCTCAGTGAGGGGATTCTAAAAAATGTCTAAAACATTAGTTTCTTGGAGTATATAATAAAGGGGAATAAGCTCTTTAATACCTATTACACTCCTTATTGGGAATTTCTATCACGGTACATTTTTTATAACAGCAAAATGTTAAGGAACAAAGACCACCTTTGGGACTGTTCAAAAAGTGGTCTTAAAGACCGCTTTTGAACAGTCCCAAAGGTGGTCTTAATATAGGAATTCTACTGTACTGTCATTGTAAAGTGAGTCTTCTGAATTTCATCAATACTGGAAAAACCAATCTTTCTTGAAGCGTGGCACAGTGGATAAGTTGACTTCCGTATTTACTTTATGTATTCTGACAGTTTGTTTGTTTGTCTGATTTGAGGGCTAAGCAAACAGTGTAGACCAAAATGAGAAGCTGCAGCACGCAGATTCTATAAGGTTTACAAATCATCCTGCTATTTTAGAACAATTATGGTAGGAGTAGAGGTGTCCCAATATTTAGGGTAAATGACGTAGGGTAAATACCGTAGCTTACCAGCTGTTATCGTGGTATCTGACTGGTCGGACCCTGGACTGGTATCTTCCTCATCAACTTCCTCTATTTCTGACTGTTTGCGAAGAAAATTTGACCTCAGAGGTCGTGCAGACTGTGCAGATTGGGTGTCCTCTGTTGCCATGGTCATTGGAGAGCTGAAAAAAAAAGAGGAAAAGTGAATGATTCTTTTTTCTTTCTTTCATAGCTGAAAAAAGAAGCTGTACTTTAAGCCCTTTAACCTCATGACAACCCTACCTTTGCAAACAGTGTAGATCCAGATCAGATGGCTTCTTCAGAAGCCATCTGATCAGGATCTACACTGTTTGTCATGCAGTTTGTGAACTGTACAAATATATTATATCAAGTAACTTGATTGGTCAATTATCAGCAATGGGAGTGGCTTAATTAATTTATGCAGGGGGATAAGGGTTAAATGCCAATTACAACTGCAGCAAATATTTAATTCTTGGATTTCTCAGAAAATAAGATGGCATTTCCAGGCATGATTTTCTCTCTAAAGCGTATGTAACCAAAACCATAACTGAAACCGAGGTGAGTAGCTTAACAACATTACTACACCACAGAGGCTGGGGTGCGATTATTGACTCAATGGATCTTTCGTCACTTGTGCCCTATTTAAAGCAGTGGCTCAGTCCAAATAATAAGATGGAAGAATCTCTTAGCCCTTAAGATGCCGAGAAAAACTACATCTGAAAATGTTGTCTGCTTATGTCCTCTGCTGAATATTCCTGCAAACTTTTTAAAAATATTTTTTCATACAGGCAAACAGTGTGGACCCAGATCAGACTGCTCCTAGAGGAGCAACCCGATCTGGGTCCACTCTGTTTGCTAAAACTAATTTTAAAGTACTTGGCAGATGACAAAGCAGATGACAATTATCGTGATTGGCATTTTATGGGCTAACTGTGTGGGAGGATAGAAATCAATGGATCTTGGCTAATTCTGTCTGGTACAGCTCAGGTTAAGTTGATAATGACACTGACAACAGCAAAACATGACAAAAATAGTATCCACAATTTACGCCATCACTTCCTCTAAAAGAATTATACACCTTCAAGGAAGATAACTCTTTCAAAACTATTTGTCTCCCCTGTCAATAGGGGCATTAACCCATATATGACAATGGAATCTTCCCTCTTATAAGTTTGGAGTGGTCCACTTTCAATTATAGGGGTGGCAAGCTTGTTTTGTTTTAATGTAAGTTGTACAAAATGTATGTTCTTTGAGCAAATAGTATAGATTTCATTGATTACAAATAGGTTAAAGCAGATAATTCCCGAACGGATAATTCCCTGAAAGACAAAAAGTGCATTAAAACATTGAAAACTTTAACACCGATAGCTCGAAAATCATGGCTGATTCAAGTTCCTTCTTGAGCCCCCTAGAAATTCTTCCAATTTAGCCCCAGATAAAAAATATGTTGATAATTTTTTCTTATTTATGCCGACCTTGGTAGCTCAGTTGGATGTGCCTCTGACTGGTGATCAGGAGGACGCGGGTTTGATACCTCGTGAGTGACAGAGTCAACAACATTCTTTCGTGGAGATTGATTATGAAATCTTTTCTACGGTCTTTCTCTCCCTTCCACTGATTCAAGAAAGGCAGTTGTCAGTTTCTGGCAAAAGAATGTGCCCTGTACTGGTTAACCCCTTACGTATAAGCTTGCCCAGGAAGAGTATGGATAGGTAAACTGACCGGCTGAAAAATGACTTAGTTAGTGTTGAATGGGCCGTTAAACTCCAATACAAACAAACAAACAAAAATGGCCCTTCAAAGATTACTTCACTAATTTGTAGCTGACTACAGGTGGACAGAATTATATGATTAACCTTCTGTTACACCAACAAAGGTAAAATTCCGCTTTTAAGACTACCGTATTAGCTCTAATTACCGCACTGTGCCCTTATTTTTTTTAAAAATTGTGTAAAAAAAATCATGGTGAAAAAAATCTACCTAATTAGCGCACACTTGATATGAAATCAAAAATAGCTTCCGAGATGATGCGTTCTGATGTTTAATGGGATGGAAAAGGATACTAAGCATTGCCTTCACTGTTGAAGAAATAACGGTAAGTTATTTTTATCGATTTACCGTGAGAGCTTCCAGGGGGAGGTTACTGTAAAGTGTGCGCTTATGTATTTCCTTTTCAAAAATAGCTTTGGTGTACGCATATAGGAGCATGTGCGGTAATTAGGGCGAATACGGTAATTCTGTTTTTAAAGGTTTAGGTAATCTTTGTGTTTTCTATATCTAGTGATCTCCAGTATGAGACCATCTTTGGGACTGTTCAAAAGTGGTCATAAAGACCACTTTTGAAACGTCCAAAAGGTGGTCTTAGTAGAGAAATTTACTGCATCTGGAACAAAAAAAAAATCCATGGTCCCAAAGGTGTTCGAGCCTCAATTCAAACAAACAAACAAAGCCATTGAAATTCGACCATAGATGGCTGTGCTTTAAGAGTGCAAGGAAAATCTGCCTGCCGCCTACTAGCAACATACACAGCTAAAGCCGCTATGAAAAGATAGTTGCCTGTCTGACCTTCTCCTTAAGTGTCTCTCTTCCTGAAATATCTTTCCTGAAGATCAGTTTCTGCTAAAAGCGGTCAGTAGCCTCATGATTTTGCCAATGTGGGAGGCAAATGTCCTTATACTTCTGCCAATTTGTATGAAGGAAAAGAAAATAGCTCAGCCGTTTTCAAGTGTTCGAAGCCTCGTTAGCTAATAAACTCATCTGGTCAAACGCATGCCAATCACAACAATTGTCATCTGTTTTGTCGTCTGCTTGAAACTTTAAAAGGGATTTTTGCACACAGTGTGGACCCAGATCAGACTGCTCCTGTTTGCCTATATGAAAAATATGTTTGCCTATATGAAAAATATGTTTGAAAAGTTTAAAAAAAGTTTCAGCAGATGACATAAACAGATGACATTTTCAGACGCAGTTTTTTGCGGCATTTTAAAGATTCTTAGCATATGCAATAAATTATGCAGTGGTGTGTTTTTTATACCCGCTTTTTCGAAGAAAAATCGGGTATATTGTTTCCGTACCAGAGTTGAGTGGTCATCAGTCCGTTTGTCTGCCCGCACCAACGAAACGACATTTAGGGGGCAAAAAAATTGAACAGTTTGACACTTAAGAATATATTCGCGAGTCCAAATGCGGTTTATTCCGTTATTTGGGTACTTAAGTGGCAAAAATTTGCTCTTAGGTGGCTTGCTGCTTACGAGAATTCGCCGCTTAAGTAGTCAATATGCCGACGCCTATCCACTTAAGTATCCGTTCGTGAGAACGTCCGTCCATCCGTCCATCTGTCCATCCGTCACGTTTCTTGTAAATGGATCTCCTCTGCAACCACTGAAGTTACACTTTTGAAACTTTGCATGTGGATAGTACACGGTATGTAGATGGCAGTGGGCTACTTTTTTGTGACCTTGACCCCAACATGGCCCCAAGGTCAAAGTTCAGAAAGTAGGACATTATCATATCTTCTAAACTGTTGGGATTGCACTTCAGAAACTTGATTATTGGATAGCCCTTAGAATTTAGAACATATTGGAATACTTTTCGTGTGACCTTGACCCCAACATGGCCCCAGGGTCAAAGATCAAAAAGTAGGACTTTTTGTTATTCATAGAAAAAGCGGGTATTTGCGATGGTATACCATTGACTGCGCCATCTAGTTTTTGTGTTTTTTGTTGTTGTTTTTTATGAAAAAAAAATATGATAAGTTTTTTTTTTGCAATGCCAAAGTTTCACATTTAACTTTTCAGCAAATATATGATTTTTTTTTTTTTTTTTTTTTTTGCTGCACTGAATAAGTAAAAGCTTCGACATAATGTTAACTAATGACTTCATTATTAACTTTCAACAACCCTGCAATACTCTGACCTCACATTCATAAGAATAGCATCGCTTTTTCCATATTTAACCATTATCGGGATTTCCTACAAATCAGTGATAGTCACATGAACATCAGCACTGAAGAGCTTCTGTGCTTAGTAGTAACTCTGGGTCGACTGACAAGCAATCGTCCCAAAAACTACCGTAATGATCCTAAGTATTGGGACAGACAGGCCTAAGCAAACAGTGCAGACCCAGATCAGACTACTACTGAAGGAGCAGTCTGATCAGGGTCTACAGTGTTTGCCATTCAGTCTGCAACTTTTGGACTCCTAAGTCCTTGCTGGATCAGGAAACAAATTTGTTAAAATTTTAGGAGAATTACAGCAAGTCATCAAGGTGTCCGAATTTTTTAGGACTTTTACGGTGTTCATTCCAAAACGTTCCTCAATTCTCTCTTTCCCTGGTAATGGAACTCGCCTCAAAAGAGCTGCCTCATATTTTATTTGCCACAAAAGGCAAAAAGCTGTTGTACTGCATGACTCGGCAGATTCTGCTGGCTGATATAACCCATTGTAGGCAGGGTGCTTGGCAAACAGTGCAGGCCCAGATCAGACGCCGCAGAATGCGGCGTCTGATCAGGGCCTGCACTACTTGCTAACAGAATTTTCCATCAGAAATAGAATAAGAATGAAAAAATAGGCCTACCACCCCTTATATGACAAATGGACTTGTCCAACATATAGCAATGGAAGGGTCCACTTGTATACAATGGGATAACTATAATAAGGGCAGTATAATCAATATCCCCTAGTTATTAGATAAGAGACGATGGTAAATCAGGGACGTTTTTTAAAATCGATCACTCACTGAAAGTTAAAGAGTCAGACTCTGGTATCATAATTATATTCCAAAAAAAAAAAGCTTTCACTGGCATTAACATGTGCACTGATAAAATATTTATCACCTTCCATCTGATCAAATTAATATTACCAAATCACTGTAACTTACTACAACAGAGTTTGCACATGTAATTAAAGCAGACGACACTTTTATGTCCATTGTCTCTGAGTTTGTTTGTTTGTTTGTATTGGAGTTTAATGGCCCAGTCAACACTATTTAGGTCATTTTAGAGCCGGTCAGTTTACCTATCCACACTTTCCTGGGCAGGCTTTTACATAAGCAGTTAACCAGTTCAGTGCACATTTTTCCGCCAGAAACTGACAACTGCCCTTCTTGAATCAGCGGAAGGAAGAGAATGAGTGTAGAAAAGCTTGCATGATCAATCACCACGAAAGAATGTTGCCGACCCTGGCAGGAATCGAACCCGTGTCCTGATCACCAGTCAGACGTGCATCCGACTGAGCTACCATGGCCGACCCATTGTCTCTGAGTATAAGCTGTGAAAATGGTCATATATGGACTCTTGACTGATTTGTTTGCACTGCAACACATAAGTTAACCCTTGTTCTGCTGAATATTTAAATATGTCACACCTACTACTGATTATCAGCCAATCAGATTACTAGATGCAAATTACTGCAGCAAATTCATAAACTGGATGGTAAACAATGAAGATCCTGATCAGATGGCTTCTTCAGAAGCCATCTGATCTGGATCTACATTGTTTCAAAGATAAGGCATATCCGGGCTCAGCAGGACAAGGGTTAAGTATTTTGTGATAATCCTTATTTCTCAATGTAACCATATGTCGTGGGTACTCATTAGAACCGCCTCGGCCAGGTGGTTCTAATGAATACCAACAACATAGATTTTTATGACCTATGTTGTGGGTGCACATGGACAATCACTGGGAAGCTACAGGTCACATAGTGATTTCAGATTGATTGATAAACAATGAACCCAAACATAAACATTTGAAAAGCTGTAAAGTTTTAACCCTTATCCTGCTGTTCACGACAACCCCTATCTTTGCAAACAGTGTAGATCCAGATCAGATGGTTTCTGAAGAAGCCATCTGATCAGGATCTACACTATTTGACATTCAATTTATGAATTTGTAGGAATAAATTACATCAAGTAATCTGATTGGTTCAAAGTCAGAAATGGGTGTGGCTAAACTGAATATTCAGCAAGAGAAGGGTTAACGGTCAAACTACAGGATGTATGTAGTTGACTCCCTTATTTTAGTGTGGTGTAGTGGATAAGCTACTTGCCTCGAAAACCAGAAGTCGCAGGAATTCTCAAGACTTTTGGAAGCATCTTTAATCCGAAGTCCCGACTTCATATGACGTTAGTTGTTGGTGGGACATAAAACTCCAATACACATCATCTACTGACTATTAACCCTTGTCCTGCTGAGCCCGGATATGTCTTATCTTTCAATCAATGAAGATCCAAATCATATGGCTTCTGAAGAAGCCATCTGATCAGGATCTTCATTGTTTGTTATTCAGTTCATGAACTTGTTGCAATAATTTCCATCAAGTAATCTAATTGTATGATAATCAGTAGCGGGTGTGGCATATATAAATATTCAGCAGGTTAAGGGGAATAGCTATACCTTCAAGTCAGAGGCAGCCTATTCTTAACCCATTTCAAACTAAATAGAATCTTCTACCTTATATACAGCATAAGTCCATTTCAAAATTTAGGGGTGTCAGGTTGTGTTTTCTTCAAAATGTATCTGGAAAATGTCTGAACAAACTTTTTACTTTACAATTAGTTTACGCTCTAATCAGATGCCGTGTTCTGCAGCGTCTGATCAGTGGGCCATTTTGTGGTTCCCAGTACAAAATGGGTTAAAGGAACAATTTTTCTTTTCTTTTAACCTGTTTTTCAGAGGACCTTAGCTTATTAAAAATTCAAAACCTAACAGGAAGTCCTGAAAATTGTCTCCCTTATAAAAAAAGGCAGAAGTGAATCTTTCTCCTTAAGGTGAATTGGTGTGTGTAAATTCGGGTTTAACGTCGCTTTCAACAATTTTTCAGTCATATCACGACGGTGTCTGGTTGCGACAGGGAGCTCAATGCTCACTTTTATAATGCTGCCTCACTGAAGTATCATGTCCCAGACACATTACATGATACCACACCCAGTCACATTATCCTGACACTGGGTCGACCAGTCCTAGCTCTACCCCGTAAATCTGAGTGCCAAGCGAGGAGCAACTAGTACCACTTTTAACGACTTTGGTATGTCGCGGCCCAGGATCGAACCCGTGGCCTCCTGTTCCCCGGAGCGGACTCTCTATCAACTGAGCTATCAGGGCCGGTGTAGTCTCCTGTTGGCCGCCGTTTAAGGTGAACTGATACACTTTCAGGGAAGGCAACTCCTGCAAAAGTGTTTTGTTTCCCATGTCAATAGGGGTCAACTCTTAAACGAAAGAATTAGTTCCTCAGGAGCAGACCCCTTTTCCAGTGGGATTGAGCCTATAGAAAAGCTAACAGGAAATCCCGAAAGTTGTCTCCCTTTAAAAAATGGCAGAAAAATGTGCTAGGTGTTCCCGTTCCCCTTAAATAAAGAAATGACTGACATTACTGTCTTAAAGTGCTCCTGAAGCCTCAGGAGCAAATTCTTTTTTTAGGGTAGACCTGTATTTCAGAGGCACCAAGCTTATTCAAAGCTTATTCAAAACCAAACAGGAAGTCCCTTAACTAGTCCACCTTATAACAATGGCAGAAATATGCCAAGTGAATCTGTCCTCCTTAAAGAAATGCCTGATATTTACTGTCAACCTGCATTATATCACAGTTCTTCTTTTTTTTATATTCTTTCCTGATTCATTATAATACCACCTCCATTGTTAATGTATTAACAGTAGCATACAGTATATGCCTAGCGGCCCTTTTTTGGGACATTGCCAAACAGTGCAGTCCCAGATCAGATGCTGCAAAACGCAGCATCTGATCTGAGTCTACACTGTTTGCTGACAGTACATGCATTTTTTGCAGAACATACCGCTAACAAGACAAATTTTGGAAAATGGACCACCCCTCAGTAAAATCAAAGCACTGACAGCACGGACTGGTCGAATGTCTTTGACTGTAGGCTTGGAAAAATCAGTCCTGAACTGAGATTTATGTTTCATTTAACCTTAAAATGCCAGTATTTTAAGCCAACATATGCTGTGTTCTGAGGGGTCTGATCTGGGTCTACACTGTTTGCATATGTTCAAATACACAGGCCTAGTCCAAACTGTACAGTTTACCAACCCTTTTAACTCAGCCCTCTAATGTCACAGGGAGAAGAATTCCGCTGCTATATCAATAACCAATATCAGGATGCACTAGTCATATGGACAATAGCAGGTGGGAAGCTTCTGTAGTTAGTAACTTTAAGGCGATTGACAAAGTAGGTACCTAAAGCAGTTCTGGGATTTTTTTTTTTTTTTTTTTTTTTGATGGAATGGCTTGAAGCACGCACAGAAATGGACAGGATTATACTGGACTGGACTTGGCTGGAATGAAATGAGGACTGGAATAGACTGTACTGGACTGCACTAGAATGGAACAAAAACTTCAGGCTCCACTCCAAACTCCACTCCATAAAATAGACAGTGCCCAGAACTAGCTACTCACATTTTTTTCATCAAAAAACAATCATATTCACCTTATTAAATAATATTTGTTAACAAAAGACATCCATAGTTTTGCTTGACTGATTGTTTTGAGTTAAATGACATGTCAACCCTTGTGGGTCATTTTGTGTTGTCTCCCTGAGAAAGGGAGAAAAGGCATAGAAGAGATAGTAGAGGAGATGAAAGTGAGAGACAGAAGAGAAAGAGAAAGATGAATGGAAGTGTAGAAACAGAAGAAATAACAGCATTTCCTGCTGCAAGACCAGCTGGCTCTGTCCAACTGTAAGCCAATATCAGTTACCGGTAGATTCCCCGGTGATGCAAGATACACCTCTCCTTTGCCTCACCAATCCCCCCACCCCTCACCATAGTTTTGAACATCATGTTAACCTTTACATGTTAACCTTTACCAGTCTCTGAGCTAAACAGATGACAAACTGAAGATATTTTTCTTATTTTTTTCTTCGAAAACAGATTTTGATATTTCATGCAAATTGTCTCCATTGGAGACAATTTGCATGAAATATCAAAATCTGTTTCTTGGGAAAAATAAAGAAACATTTTAAAAAGTTGTCTGCTAAAATTTTTACCCAAAGTGCTAATAGGACCATCATTCATTGGGGTAAGTTATTTTTCTTATTTTTTTCTTCGAAAACAGATTTTGATATTTCATGCAAATTGTCTCCATTGGAGACAATTTGCATGAAATATCAAAATCTGTTTCTTGGGAAAAATAAAGAAACATTTCAAAAAAAGTTGTCTGCTACAATTTTTACCCAGGGTGCTAAGAGGATCATGATGCATTGGGGTAAGTACAGTTTTCTTACGATTAGGCTCCAATCGACTGGAAAGTAAAAAGACATGATTACGTCAATGCTCGACAGATACTCCTGCACCGGGCTATTTCTGTAGCCATTCTAGGGACACAATCTATAATTAATGAATCTGATGTGGTATTCTTTCTATTTTGGAAATCATAAATCAATCCCCATTTAGTAGCAAGATCTTGGGTATAATTAACCCATTTTGTACTAAATGGAATCTTCCCCTATATACAGCAGGAGTCCATTTATAAATTTAGGGGTGTCAGGAGGAGTTGTTTTTAGAAATATTTAGAAAATGGTTGAACTGTCTGATAAACAGTGAAGGCCCAGATCAGATGTCTGATCTAGGTCTGCAGTTGTTGCTGATGATCCCTATTGGGGTTTCCGTATTAACTCTTATCATGCTGTTCACGACAACCCATATCTTTGGAAACAGTGTAGATCCAGATCAGATGGCTTCTGAAGAAGCCATCTGATCAGGATCTACACTGTTTGACATTCAGTATATGAATTTGTAGGAATAAATTACATCAAGTAATCTGATTGGTTCGAAATCAGAAATGGGTGTGGCTAAACTGAATATTCAGCAAGAGAAGGGTTAAATGGGTTAATCAGAATGACACGTTTCCTAAATTACCCCTAGAAATTTAAACTTAGCAACCATAAAACTGATAGGAAACTTTGCAAAGCAATATCATAAAAATGACAAAGTAAAATATGAGCATTTAACATTGCAGATGCGTGGCACACGAAAGGTGCTTTAAGTAACCGAAAATGATGACATACAGTGCAAGCCTATCCGTTCAGGGGTGATTCCCCGTAAAATGCAGTTGATAACAAACCTTTCATGAAAAGTTCATGAACAGTTTTTCATATGTTCTTGATTTCTGTTTATGAAATCTTTTGATGACCAGTCCTTGAATTAAGTTCATGAAGTGTTCATGAACTGATGAAGCACTGATCAATGAAGTCCTTGAACTGTTCATAAACATATTCATGAGCCATTCATGGGTATTTCATGAACTGCAAAATATTGACAGCTCACATCCATGGCGTGAAGTCTAAATGAGACCACCTACTTGTATAGTTAAAAGTTCATGAACTTCATGTTCATGAATGTGTAATGAACTGCTCATAGAATGTGGTCTTTGAACAGTTCATGAATTCATCAGTGACAGATTTAAGAACTATTATTGGTGAATTGTCCATATATCATTCTTGATGACATATGGGAAGTTAATGAACTCAACAGTGATAGATTAAGAACAGTTTTCAGTGAATTGTCCATGAATAATTCTTGATGACGTATCATGGACAGTTCATAATTTTAACACCATTTAAGGCATACAAAATTGGATCATTGCATGACAGGCCAAATATGGAACAATTTGCTATTTAGCACTCGAAAATAACTGTTGGGGGTTATCTGATCAAATTAAAGGGAGATAAATTTAGCTGATACAGTTTAATATGTTCCAAATGTCTTGAAAGAAATTTTAGCCTTAAGATGCCAATCACAACAGATGCCGTCGGCTTTGTTGTCTGCTGGTTAATTTAAAAGTCATTGTTGCTAACAGTGTGGAGACAGATCAGACTGCTCCTAGAGGCCTGAATGCAGAAGTTCAGATGCGGATTTCTTGGCATTTTAAGGAGAATGAATACAGATATATTGTCTGCCACCTTTCAAATGGCCCCCGCCCAACAGGGCTTGAAGAAATTGATGGGCTGCACGATGCTTCCACGCAGAGCTGAAACCGACTCGCACACGAATACTGGTAAACCGCTTACAGGATCTAAGCCTGCCCAGGCAAAGCGGTGCGAGTCCATGCTATAAACCCTTTTGGTTTCATTGGGCAGCAGGGCTTGAGATGTCATTTTATCTCAATGTCGGGTAAGTCCCACAAAATTGAAAGCAACGTCTCCAAAATGACCTTTACAGTGTTGACGAGGACGTTAATTCTCAAATCAAACAACGCCACCTTTTACAGTTAGGTACATTTTATGCAGGAGGAGCACTTGAATTTTCCATCAATGTGTAATTCAACTGGAGAATTTCTTAGAAACTTCGATATAACTTTTGCTGCTACAGCCCAATACAACTTGATTTCTTCTGTTCATATCTGCCTCTTCTCCTCTGTGCCTCACTTTCATCTCCTCTACTATATCTTCTTCTCTGGGAGACGACACAAAATGACACACAAGTGTTGATGTTTGTTTATTTGTTTGTTTGATTTGAGGTTTAATGTCCCCATCAACACTGTATAGGTCATTTTGGAGACGTCGCTTCCAATTTTGTGGGACTTTTACCGGACATTGAGATAAAATGATATCTCAAGCCCAGTCACCCAATGAAACCAATAGGGTCTATAAGCATGGACGGTCCAACTCGCACTGCTTTGCCTGGTCAGGCTTAGATCCTCTAAGCAGTTTACAAGTACTCAGATTTGTTTGTTTGATTTGAGGTTTAACATCCCCATTAACATTGTATAGGTCATTTTGGAGACGTCGCTTCCAATTTTGTGGGACTTTTACCTGACATGAAAGAGATGAAATGATATCTCAAGCCCTGTCGCCCAATGAAACAGCATGGACGGTTCAACTCGCACTGCTTTGCCTGGGCATCCTTAGATCCTCTAAGCAGTTTACCAGTACTCAGATACAGTAAGTATCTTGTGATAACTGAAAGACGGTTTTCCTTATTTCTCCATATAAACCTATGTTGTGGGTATTCATCAGAACCGCCTCGGCGAGGCGGTTCTAATGAATACCCACAAAATAGGTTTTTATGAATTGACAAAAACCTATACTTCAATTATCACAAACTACTTACCTTACCCAGTGGTTTTCCTACCGTTCAGAATCAGGGTCCAGGGGCCGCTGGGTTTGGGAAAAACAGCACGCTAATATTTATTGTTGGGAATTTAAATTAGCTGTAACTTTGTCAATTTTGGTTCAATTTTCATCATTTTTTTATCAAAATGTAGCTCACCATCAGAAATTGGGAAATTTGTTATAAAATTTGGGAATATCTGTCTCTAAATTGGGAAAAATAGGGGCCGATTACCGGCCCCAAAGTTGCACAAGGAAAATCCCTGTTACCTGTTGCTATGAAATACTGAATCACTGAAATAGATCCAAAATCTCAGCTAAGTAACTTACGTATATTCAAAACACGGCAAGTCCGAAAACGAAACACACAACCTATAAATCCTGAAGCCATTCTTGAATATTTCGTCTTTCCCCTGTATGGGTTTGACAGGTCGTTCATGAGATGTTATAACACCTCTTATTGCACCTATAGGTCACAGCTAAAAGAGTCGTAAAGAATAATTTATTCATGTAAATGACAGTGACTAATTAGAGAACAATATGCCTCCAATAATGTACAGAAAGGTGATCAGCGCGATCAGCATAATATACTAACACTTAAACTGCCAATCATGACCCTGGCGATGTCTGTCATTTTCTAATTCTGGGTTGATAGAAATCATGTCACGATATTGGCTTACAATTTGGAAACTAAGGCCTTGTGTCCTTGTAACAGGTGAGTGAGTGTTTCAGTTTATGTCTCACCAACAGCTAAGGTCATACGGAGACGGGACCTTGGTATAAAGACTCATCCGAAAGTCTGGAGAAGCCCGGGATCGATCCTGCGATCCCTGGTTTATAAGGCGATTAGCATAACCATTACACCACGAAGGCTTCTTGCAACAGGTGAGGGTAGAGGGGTTATGTACAGATATTATTTCTTCAGTTTCAACACTTCTATTCATTTTCCTCTTTCTCTCCTATCCCTCTACTGTCTCTTCTATCTTTTTTCTCCCTTTCTCTGGGAGATGACCGAAAATGACCAACAAGGGTTGGCATGCTGTTTAACCCAATTAGTACCGGAAACCCCAAAATGGGCACCAGGGCAAACAGTGGAGGCCCAAATCAGACGCCGCAGAATGCGGCGTCTGATCAGAGCATCCACTGTTTGCTAAAAAGTTCAGTCATTTTCCAAATAAATTTTGATGAAAACACAACCTGTCACCCCTAAATTTTATAAGGAGGAAGATTTCATTTGGTACAAAAAGGAATAAACCCCTACACAATCAATCTATCAAAATCAATAGAACCAAAGTTGCTATTACAGGAACTTCCTCATAGTAACAGGTAAGAAGTATTTTATGATAAATGAAGGATAGTTTTTGTTAATTCTCCATCAAAACCTATGTTGTGGGTATTCATTAGAACCGCCTCATCGAGGGGGTTCTAATGAATACCTACAAGATAGGTTTATATGGAGAAATAAGGAAAACTATCCTTCAGTTATCACAAAATGCTTACCTTATCTGTTGCTATACTTCCTGCCTGCATGACTGTCAGTGACCATGTACAAAAGCCAGATAACAGTTATTCATAGCCTCAGAATTCTTGTCGCTGTGACTTCAGAGCACCGTGTTTACGGAATTATATGCAAAAACATGGACTTGGCTTATGTGAAGGGATATTGGCAAACATGCGGTGTAGACCCTGATCAGATGCCACATTATGCCAGATCTGATCTGGATCTGCACTGTTTACCTTTATTCCTCTCAGGAGTTTCGCAGGTAGCGTTGACTGACAAATGTCTAGCTTAAGAAAACACTTCAAAAGTTGTCCGAAAAAAGGCCAAATATAACACGACCTAAAACTGACTGTGCCCCTAACATAGCAAAATATTAACCACAATCATTTTATAAGGACTCACCTGGTATGAACTTCCTTCTAATTTTCTTGGTCATGCTATACATATAGGCTTAGATTATAAAATGACCAATTACTTCATGCAGTTCAGCATTAATTCCAAGAAAATTATTGATTTTCCTTAGGTAAGCCCAATCTAGCTGCTACTATAAAATGCTTCTATCAGCCCTGTCACCCCAAAAATGAGCTTTAGTTTTACACGATTACCGATCAGAGTGTGCGAATTAGACCATGTGATCAGAATCATACAAAGTATGCAGATGATGAAAACTCTGATTAAACTGCATTAACCCTTTTTGTACCAAATGGAATCTTCCTCTGGATATTAAGAAGCCGCCGTGGTGTAGTGGTTACGCTACTCGCCTTGTAAACCAGGGATCGCAGGATCGATCCCGGGCTTCTCCAGACTTTCGGATGAGTCTTTAAACCGAGGTCCCGTCTCCGTATGACCTTAGCTGTTGGTGGGACGTAAAACACAAACACTCACTCCTCTGGATACCGAGCAGGAGTCCACTTCAAAATGTAGGGGTGTCAGGTTGTGTTTTCTTCAGAATTTATTTGGAAAATGGCTGAACTTTGAGCAAACAGTGGAGGCCTTGATCAGACGCCGCGTTTTGTGGCGTCTGATCTGGGCTTGCACTGTTTGCCAGGGTACCCGTTTGGGGTTTCTGGCACTAAACAGGTTAACTGCCGTGAAGCCTGTTGTCTTCACTGGTGGCAGAGTAATTGTTTATTTTAAAGGCATATAATCTGAGCTGGTAGGGAACAAAAGAAACAAACGTTGGCATATCTGTCTGTTTGATTTGAGATTTGACATCCCCATCAACATCGTTTAGGTGTGTGTGTGTGTGTGTGTGTGAATACGGGTTTAACGTCGCTTTCAACAATTTTTCAGTCATATCACGACGGTGTCTGGTTGCAACCAGGAGCTCAATGCTCACTTTTATAGTGCTGCCTCACTGAAGTATCATGTCCCAGACACATTACATGATACCACACCCAGTCACATTATCCTGACACTGGGTCGACCAGTCCTAGCTCTACCCCGTAAATCTGAGTGCCAAGCGAGGAGCAGCTAGAACAATTTTTAACGACTTTGGTATGTCGCGGCCCGGGATCGAACCCGTGACCTCCCGATCCGGTAAATATGATAAATCATCTGATCATGCCTGCAGTTTTTCAAATTAAACCAATATGTATTCAAACATGCACCAGAAAATTGTCTAAAAATATCACATAAATATGATCTGAAAGTATCTGAGCACAAACCAGACGTTTTAACCCTTGTCCTGCTGAGACCGGATTTGTCTGATCAAACAATGAAGATCCAGATCAGATGGCTTCTGAATAAGCCATCTGATCAGAATCTTCATTGTTTGTCATTCAGCTCAAGAATTTGTTGCAATAATTTGCATCGAGTAATCTGACTGGTTGATCATCAGTAGCGGGTGTGGCAGATATAAATATTCAGCAGGTCAAGGTCAAGCGAACACATATATTTCAGTGTTTGTTTGTTTGCGAACACATATACTTCAGTGTTTGTTTGTTTGTGTTGAGGTTTTACTTCCCCTTTAACACTATTTAGGTTATTTTGGTGAAATTGTTTACAATGTTGTGGGGCTTTTATCCGACACGAGATGAAATGACATCTCAAGCCCTACCTACCACCCAAAGAAACAGCTACAGTTGAAAAGCCGTCCAACTTGCACCACTTTTCCTGCATGGGCATGCTTATATATTCTAGGGGTTCACCAGCACTCAAGTTCAGTCTGTTGCAGCTCTTAGTGGAAGCACATGCATGTAGCCTAATCTATTTCTGCGAGCCCCGATGGGCCGGGCAGCTCATATATTCTAGTGATGGTGAATTTCATCTGTAACTCTGAAATACTGGCAGCAAAGACATACTTATAACAGACAGAATCTGTCATCAAAAACTATTTGACCAATAAACTGGCCACTGCAGCTTAGTTGTTAAGGTCACAGACTCTTTCACATTGCTGCTGTGAGCTCGAGCCTTGCTAAAGATGCCAAATACTGTACAAGAGATCCATGATGGACCTAACTCGCTCACCTGAGTTATGATGTAATAACATGGAAGATCATCAATCTGATGATGGTTTGCTTGTTTGATTTGAGGTTTAACGTCCCCGTCAACACTCTAAAGGTCATTTTGGAGACGTTGCTTCCAATTTTGTTGGACTTTTACCCGACAATGAGATGAAATGACATCTCAAGCCCTATCGCCCAATGAAACCAATAGGGTTTATAAGCATGGACGGTCCTACTCGTGCGCACTGCTTTGCCTTGGCAGGCTTAGATCCTCTAAGCAGTTTACCAGCACCCGTGTGCAGGTCGGATTCAGCTTTGCGAAGAAGCATCATGCAGCCCATATATTTCTTCAAGCCCCGATGGGTGGGGGCCGGATGATGGTTTGCCAACTGCCTTTAATTTTTATAGCTGGAACGTCAGTTTGCACTTTAGCACCTGTATAATCACAGCACTGACAGCACCAGTGACTTGATAACACTTAACCCTTTTTGTACCAAATGGAATCTTCTTCTTTATATATAGCAGGAGTCCATTTCAAAATTTAGGGGTGTCAGGTTGTGTTTTTCGTCAAAAACTGTTCAGAAAATAGCTGAACTTTTTGCAAACAGTGTAGGCCCTAATCAGATGCCGCATTCTGCGGCGTCTGATCTGGGCCTGCGCTGTTTGCCAGGGTACCCGTTTTAGGTTTTCCCGTAGAAAATGGGTCAAATAATTTTCATTTTTAGCTCAGGCTTCAATTTTGTTCAGCCATTAGGACCATTTTAGCAGTTTTGGAAGAGGAACATAAGAGGAACATCCCTAGTGTTTTGTTTGTTTGTTTTGAGGTTTAACGTCCCCGTCAACACTGTAAAGGTGAGTGAGTGAGTTTTAGTTTTATGTCCCACTAACAGCTAAGGTCATACGGAGACAGGACCTCGGTTTAAAGACTCATCCAAAAGTCTGGAGAAGCCCGGGATCGATCCTGCGATCCCTGGTTTACAAGGCGTGTAGCGTAACCACTGCACCACGGAGAACACTGTAAAGGTCATTTTGGAGACATTGCTTCCAATTTTGTGGGACTTTTACCCGACACTGAGATGAAATGACATCTCAAGCCCTGCAGCCCAATGAAACCAATACGGTTTATAAGCATGGACTGGCCGACTCGCACCGCTTTTCCTGGGCAGGCTTAGAAATTCCTCTAAGCGGTTTACCAGTACTCGTGTGCGGGTCGGTTTCAGCTCTGCATGGAAGCATCATGCAGCCCATATACTTCTTCAAGCTCCGATGGGCGGGGGGCGTCCTAGTGTTTTGATAATTAGAGTTGGTGCAATGATTACAATGATTACTGATTACGATGAATCTGGTAATTTTACTTTTTGTCACCATGTACCATGTGTCAAGGAGTTAAGTTTCTAGGTCAGTCAATAATTGAGCAGCTGACTGATCAATATCATCAACTTCCAAGTACATTCAGCTGAGGTTAGTGGAAATTCAATTTCACAGTATGTAACAGGCCAGCATCAAATTCTATAAATGACATAATGACTGATACTGTGTCTGAGCTTGGGCATGCCAAAACTGACAAGAAGACCTGCTCAACCAGTGAAAACTCAGATCAGCCTGCACATTCATGCAAAACTTCTCAAACAAATTTTGGCATACAGGGAAACAGTGTGGAGTGTGTGAATTCGGGTTTAACGTCGCTTTCAACAATTTTTCAGTCATATCAGGACGGTGTCTGGTTGCGACAGGGAGCTCAATGCTCACTTTTATAGTGCTGCCTCACTGAAGTATCATGTCCCAGACACATTACATGATACCAGACCCAGTCACATTATCCTGACACTGGGTTGACCAGTCCTAGCTCTACCCCGTAAATCTGAGTGCCAAGCGAGGAGCAACTAGTACCATTTTTAATGACTTTGGTATGTCGCGGCCCGGGATCGAACCCGTGACCTCCCGTTCCCCGGAGCGGACACTCTACCAACTGAGCTATCGGGGCTGGTGGAAACAGTGTGGACCATGATCAGACTGATCTGGACAAATACTGTTCCCAACTGTGAGTTTAAGTAACAGAGACAATAAAGTCGATGACAGGCTGACACCAGCCAGACAAGCTGAGTGCTAATGTTGATCTCAGTCTTGGCTGGTTGTAATGTCAGACCTTCATGTGCACTTACTGTGCTTTTCAATGTCATGCCCCTGTCTTGACTACTGGAACATAAAAATTCTGAAGATGGCAAGATGGCACAGGGCTAGTCGAGGAGGTTGTCAGAACTTTATAGATGGCAAAATGACTCAACATCCCAAAACGATTTCCAGAAGAAGCCTCAATGCATGATAATATATTGGAGACAAAGTGCCTGTCTCTGTCAAATAACTTTTCAGCACTATAAAATCTTGTCATATTCATTTGTGTCTGTTTGTTTGAACTTAGGTTTTACATCCCCGTCAACACTATCTGGGTCATTTTGGAGTCCTTGCTTCCAATTTTGTGCGACTTTACCCAACACTGAGGTGAAATGACATCTCCAGCCCTACCGTCCAAACAAACCAATAAGGTTTATATGCAGGGACCGTTTGAATGGCACCACTTTGCCTGGGCAGGCTAAGGGTTACCAGTACTCATGTGCGGTCAGTTTAAGTTCTGCCTGGAGGCGTCATGCAGCCCAATCTATTTCTCCAAGCCCCAATGAGCGAGGGCCACCTTCATTTGTGTCATATTCACTTTGCACTTCTTATAAAAGTACAGTGAAATTTTGCTATTAAGACCACCTACAATTAACACTAATTATTCTATAAAAAGCTTATTTTTGAAGGGTGCCTTTAATCTTTCTTTGTGTTTTCTGCCCACTGTGTCCTCTAGTCAGGGACCATCTTTGGGACTGTTCAAAAGTGGTCTTTAAGACCACTTTTGAACAGTCCCAAAGGTGGTCTTAATATAGGAATTTTACTGTTTTACTGTGCCCTTATTAGAACATGTTTAACATCTTTTTTTTTTTGTTCCTTTCAAGATTATTTCACTTATTTCAAGCCCATCTTTAATCAGAGGTGGGCGAAAACCGGAGTACCCAGAGAAAAACCACCTGACCTTCCATTGCAGAACTTGACGTTGAGCATCACAGCAGTGAGAGATCTAATGATTAAGAGTCAACTGTGCTCTTATCCAAAAGGCCCTTTCATGTGTGATAAATACAGCCAAACCTGTCATGGTGGCCACCTCTATTAAGCAAGCAACCTGTCTTCAGCAAGCATGCATTTAGTTCCTGAAAAAGGCAAATGCACTAAAATCCACCTATATTAAGCAAGCACCTGCATTAAGCAAGCAAATTTTGTTTATCCATTAGGTGCTTGCTTAATAAAGGTTGGACTGTAACATCAAATACTGTATTTCAATAATCGTACTTGGCTATTAAAAATCTGCCAGAAAAGTCATTCATTTTCAAAAACAAGTTGGCTTCCTTCAAAAAAGGAATCCAATACGTGGGCTGGCAATTTTTCTAAACTTTGGGTTTTGGATTATTTTTAAAACACATAAGATCATCAGTTCACCAGCAGTTTATTTGTAGAACAAATAAATAAATACAAAAATATTGAAACTATTTGTTGTCTAAAGTATTTTAATTGTCTGCAATTAAAAGAAAAACAAAGCATTTTTAGAATAGCTTATTGGTACTCTTATTTAGCAATAATAATCACATTGTTACAAAATCAATAATAAAGCATGTTTCGGTGAGAGATGTGCAGTCATATACAATTTAAAAATTTTTAGAAGTTGCTTCTAGATAATTCTTTAAACTGAATGACTTATTACATGCGAAGGTATTTGGATTTGATTTTAATGTTATAGACTAGATTTTGTCTTTACACAAAAGTATCTTTAGGCTAGATTTAACGTAATGTAAGTACTTATCAAAACTGGATCTGCCACGAAAAATGATTCACTTAAAGACAGGATTTTCATGCCGGGGGGTCTGGTTCCCGCTTTAAACATGTACAGGTAACCAGCAGATAAAAGTAGGTGTGGCTTGGTCTTGGTGGGCTGGCTACCTATAGGGGCCATAAAACTGATAAGGATTATAGGATATAATCGACTGTAATAATCAGCTGCTGTCCATATATTTATCAAACAAATACCTTCAAAAATTGGACATAAATTATGCTTCATAAACAAAGATTTATTTATTTATTAATAATAATAATAAATCAGAAAACGATTTTATCTGAATGTCAATTTAGGTTTGGAAGAAATATAATGTGTGTTTTCATATTTTTCTCTGTACACAATAAGCTCTCTGTAACATGATTCACTGTAAAAAGATTTTGGGATATAACACAGTTCTAACACATATCCCAAAAATCGTTAAAATCGTTAGAACCGCCTCATTGAACATTTGTATGTGTAAAATCCTAGTCATAGTACTCATTAGAATAGACCTAGTACCGACACTCTATCGGCCCCCGCCCATCGGGGCTTGAAGTAATATATGGGCTGCATGATGCTTCCACGCAGAGCTGAAACCGACCCGCACACGAGTACTGGTAATCAGCTTAGAGGATCTAAGCCTGCCAAGGCAAACAGTGCGAGTCGGCCTGTCCATGCTTATAAACCCTCTTGGTTTCATTGGGCGACAGGGCTTGAGATGTCATTTCATCTCAGTGTCGGGTAAGAGTCCCACAAAATTGGAAGCAACGTCTCCAAAATGACCTTTACATGTTAACGGGGACGTTAAACATCAAATCAAACAAACAAACCAACACTCTATTGTATATTGTGGGGGCTCGTTTGAATTGCCTCATTGAGGCCATACAAATGTTGACCCTCACATGATAGTATATTGTGGGTGCTCGTTAGAATTGCCTGATTAAGACAATTCTAACGAGCTCCCAAAATCTATATTTTCTTTTAAAATATCTAAACTAAGATTAGAATGAGATAAGCCTGGACATCTGTTTTATTCATTCAGTCATTCCATCATTTGTTTAGCTGCGTCAATTTTATTTAATTTATTTTACTAAGACTGCCTGTGTATAATTCATTTTACTTTTTATTTTTCTTCTTCTATAAGAAGAAAAACAAGAAGAAGAATGGAAAAATCTTTCTATTATATCAAATTTAAAAACAATTCTTTCATTCAAACATTATTTACTTATTTATCAGAAGAAGCTGTTTTCTATAATCTCAACTAATAATTTTTCAACAAATTTGAAGCTTTAATTTTTTATTATTTATTATTTTATTTTTGTTTATTAGAACTAAATATGCTATATAATTAAACTTTCTGAAATATGTTTGTATTTTGTTTCTTTGTAATTTAAAATAAATAAATAAATAAATACATTAATCATGACCAAATTGTTTCGCTTGTCTATTGAAATCAATTATGGAGTGTGCCTGCTGTTACATAATTGAGATAACAAGGTTAGCTTCAAACAGAGCAGAGCTGTCAATCACTTATTATTAAACTGTCAATCATTGTGATGTCACAGTAGGTCTCCATTTACAGCCAATCAGATAAATAGAATTTGATGTTAACCCTTCAGAGGTCAGACAAAGAATGACTCAGGTTTTCCTGTGCTCCCTTAAATAGTCCAGTCCTGTCTTTAAGTGGTTATAATAATGGCGGATAGGATTCTCGCGAAGATTAATATAAAAAATAGCCACCATTTTTTCTGTAATTTATGAAAAAAAAAAACAAATGACAGGAATATCTGCACATTATAAAATGCTAAAACTTGCTTAAATCAATGAAAACATTTCAATCGTTTAAACAGTCATGTATTCGAAAGTGTTTCAAATTAAACTTAACTGCTCTGTACCGTTCAGTCCATTATATGACTTATTTTGTGCATCGTTTGAGAGCTGTTTCAAAGTCTGACTTAGGCTAAACTAAAGTAAATGTTTATTTTACGTCAGTTTTCCTATGTGGTTGAATAGTCTCAATGTATTAGTAGTATTAGTGCCTACGAATTCCCAAACCTTTTCTGCCCATTGCTAAATGAATACTACATGTATCCAGCTTCAATCTCCATTTGTCTATTACATTATATTTATATACAGACGTCTCAAATCCGAAGATTTGGTTTCATATTTACCAAAAGCGTAGAACGGCGTCTCGGTTTAGAAGTCTTAGTTACATGTTTTACCTAAAGTTTTACATACAGTTACATGTTTTATTTACCCAAAGAAGTAGAAAGCTACACAGACTTCTATTTTAAAAACGGACGATTGTAGTTGATGGCTGATTACGTGATTTGTCCGAGCGCTACTGTAGGTCAATGAGTATATGTCACCGAATTGTAAAACTGTCTGATGGTTTCTCTTCGTTTGTTTATATAGAGGCCTCCGTGGTCGAGTGGTTACGCTTCTCGCCTTGTAAACCAGGGGTCGCAGGTTCGATCCCGGGCTTCTCCAGACTTTCGGATGAGTCTATAAACCGAGGTCCCGTCTCCGTATGACCTTAGCTGTTGGTGGGACGTAAAACTGAAACACTCACTTACTCACTCGTTTGTTTATAGAAAATTACTCTGCAAAAACGACAGGGATAAGAATCCAAATACCTACATGAATCTACTTTCACCTAATATGTAAATCATCGTAATAAATGCAGCTTATGAAGGAATGAAGTTTAAACGCATTCTGCTTTTTCTGATCGATTTTATGCAGACCTTGTATTTTTCTGAAAAACAAAAAGTTTATTCCTTGACATTCCATCACATTACAAAGTTAAAGTAATATACACCCCTGCAAACATTACTTTATTGAGAGAAAATGTGGAGTGGGCAAGGGGTATTATTCCTCAAAACATTACGATAATACACCTGTGCGACACAGTGCATTTTTTCTTATTTATATTGCAAACATTGGTTGTGGGCACTCGTTAGGTCCACCTCTGCTAGGCGATTCTTACACACAACCTATGTCTTGGAGCAGAAATAAGAAAATAATTTGTACCCCTATAACCCCAGTTTTCTCTATATAAAGTGGGTTTGATGGAGTGTTCATTTCACGGACTTTTCATTTTTGTTATAGTGCGTACATTACACTAACACCCTTGCAGTGAGCACTGCTGTTAAGTAGAAGAGAAGGCAATGATTTATATAATAAAAAGTGGGGATTGCAGAGATAAGGATTAGTATTGTAACTCTACTAAAAAGAAAGTTTAGAATGGCTTCACTGAGGCGGTTCTAGCGGACCTCCAATGATCGAGAATAAGGCAAAGAAGACGAATTCTAAAACATGCCACTACATGTAGTTTTAAACCTGTATCAGAAATGTAAAGATTCAACACCTGTTTTTGGATCGATTGTTTTACAATCGACCCAAAGTTACTAAGAGGCAAATCAAAAAAATAATGCTGTTGCCCACGTGACAATCACTGATTTGGGGAAACCAATATTATCATTATAAATAGAAAACGTCGCGCTATTTTTGTCGATGTTACATGTAAGTCAGAGCTATCTATAGAGTCTGGTAAGGAATCGTGTGCTGGGTTCCGCAAACACTGAATACCCAGATCAGAATGTGGCGCGGAATGTGGCGTCTGCTCAGTCGGCTGCTCAGGACTACACTGTTTGCTTAAATACTGGCATTTAAGGATCAAACGAAATAGGTCAGGCCAATGCCAGGCTGCCTCCGTCATGAAAGGAAAACAAAAACAGTATCTTAATATAGCCCGCGCTCTCACGCGACGACTTTCGGAAAATACTATTAATAAAATTGTTAGAAAGAAATGGACGTTTGCACATATGTATGCTAAGCCGACCAAAAAAAAAAGACAATATTACGTTACTTTTCACACTTCTGCTTATAACATATCTAAGAACCTAGGAATATTTTAGAGCAAAACTTTTAAAGGTGGTATCGTTATTAGACATACAGCATAGACCCAAATCGGAAAGACAGTACATCGCGTCTGATCAGGACCAGCACTGTTCGCCATACATACAGCAACGTTTTCATTTTAGAACATGATTCAGGTCCGTACGCAGACTCTATAAAATGTGGGGAGGGTGCGAATTCCGGGTAATTTGCAGAATGTGAAATACTGCATGAATTTGAGATAATTTTCCAAATTAGGAGGGGTGGGTGGGGTTGTCACTCCTGCGTACGGCCTGCATTAACAGGTAGAATAAACAAATTACTTTGTTTAAAAACATTGCACTGAATCACTGTTATTCAGTAGCTGGGATGCAGTGGTGGGACTGAGCGAGAAAATGCAAGAGAGGAGAAACTATGGCAGTGTGGATCCTGATCAGCAGAAGCATTCGATGGATCTACACTGTTTGCAAAGGAGAAGTTGGATAAAATGTTATATTACATGCATAACAGAGAAATACTATGATTTCTACCAGACATAATCTTGGTATTTTCCTTTTTGCTGAGAAGAAATATTTCCTCTTAGCCGGAGAAATAAATCTGATTCTCTTTAGCTGGAACTACTTTATGTACAAGATACAAGATACCGCTTTTGCAGTAAAACCGTTATATTCAAATGCGGGAAAGTTTCAGTCTCGTCGACGTCATTCATGACGTAATTGCAATGGTGTCTGGGAAGACATCAACAGACGTTCAGAATGAGTGACGTTTGGGTCGGATGCAACTCTTAAACAAAAGAAAACATGGACATGCGTTTTATCACTGAAACACGTTGTTTCTTCTGTTTATGTTCAAAACTGTAGAAAGCGCTTTCAAAATGGCGGCCATCCAGTTTTTCTTCCACCCAGCTTCTGTAACACTACGCTGATTGAACCGTTAACATGAGCTGTAAACAGTCAACTGAACGGAAATTCAGACCCCAAATTCAAGATCCATTCGGTCCTTAAAGTCTATGGAAGTGCATGTAATATAGAGTATAGAGATTATTCATTTCTTCTATTTGAAATGTGGTATTAATAAACATCGGGGGGGGGGGGGGGGGGGGGGGGGGGGGGGGGGGGATAAAAATCCGTTATCGGATTGTTCTACATGTACCTCCCTCGGTATTTCAAACAGGAGATATACGTGTACCTGTAATAACTTTTCAAGCACATATCAGTGTATATTGTCTTGCATATGAGGCTAAGCATTATCAAGGAAATATTATAAATCTGTTGAGATGATTGGATATATGTGTATACAGAAGGCGAATAAACACATTAACAAATGATACGTTAATAATTTGGAAAATATCACGAAAACACGCCTATATAATTTTAACCCCCTTGAACCCCACTTTTATATAGTAAAACTGGGGTTTCAGGGGGTTTTACCTTATTTTTCTTATTTCTGCTCTAAGATATAGATTGTGGGTACTCGTTAGAACCGCCTCGATGAGGCGGTTTTAACGAGTGCCCACAATCTATATTTGTGGCGGTTCTAACGAGTGCCCACAATCTATATTTTGAGCAGAAATAAGAAAAATATCACAATTTTTCATCTTAAAGCCTTCATTTTTTCGGCGATAAAAGTGGCAATGTATTTGTATAGGCGTGTTTGCGTAATGTCTTGAAGGAAAATGCTTCCAGTACAACACCAAGAACGTCATTTATTTTTCTTTTTTTTTTCACTGAATACTTTTCTTATAAAGAAGCGATTTAACGAGTACCCACAATCTACGTTATAAAGCAGTGTTGCTGTTGGTTGTTTTTATCCGCGTGACTATTGCTGGCGATGAACAAAACCCAGGCAGCAGTGTTTAGTCTTCTCCCTGTGCCATCAGAGGGCTGTGTAAAACGTAAAATCTAGACTGGACTCATGTACGGGGTATTGACATATCAATCGACACAAAGAAAATCTGCACTGGGCTCGTGTACGAGGCATTCTCTAATACAGAAACTTCACGCCTGCTGTTTATTGTTGCTGACAATTAACAAAATCGCGGGACTGGTTGTTTATAGCACCTAAGAGGTGCAGTGTAAAAAGTAAATTCTGGGCTGTGCTCGTGCAGGGGGGCTTTGGTAAATAGTGTATACCTGATCAGATGCCACATAACGCGGTGTCTGATCAGGTCTACTCCTACTCTGCTTGCTTTAAATACTGGAATTTAATGGTTCAACTAACAGATCAATTCTCAGTTCAGGATATATTTTCCCAACCTACACTCAGAGACGATCGACCCACCGGTACTCACAGTGCTTTGACTTAATATTTCCCCAACTAAGCTGTTACTGTTACGCAAACAATTCTGCAAATCAACCCAATACATCTTAAACAATTATGTAGACATAACTCTACATGGAAATGTACCTAGCTATATAAAAGCGGTTAGTTCAGTCCTTATTAGTTTCTCTGTGTGTTCTTACGTTAGAAAGTCTTGCAAACTAATGTGATTTTTCAGGGCCATAAAAGAGTTGAAACCGACCCGCACACGAGTACTGGTAAACAGCTTAGAGAATCTAATCCTGCCCAGGCAATGCGGTGGGAGTCGGCCCATCCATGCTAATAAACTCTATTGGTTTCATTGGACGGCAGGGATTGAGATGAAGGTAAAAGTCCCGCAAATTGGAAGCAACGTCTCCAAAATGACCTTTATAGTGTTGACGGGAACGCTAAACCTTAAATCAACCAATTAATCATTCAATCAATCAATCAGGGCCATAAAATACTGTTGCTAAAATATTCCTTCTTTTCAGACCAAACATAGATTTAGATAATATGGATACTTGTTAGAATCGCCTCGACGAGGCAGTTTTAACAAATACATATCGATCTACTCAGTGCTATAGCAGTAGTAAAGAAGTTGCATTCACCCTTGCGAAACCTTGCATTTTTGAAAAGCCCCATGGATAAATTCAACGTATGTGCACTGAACTAATATTTTCAGGTTATTAACCCCAAAACGTTTCTGGAAATGACTACCCCCATTTGCCTAGCGTTCCATAAAGGGCACAAAGAAATATTGAACTAATTTTGCGAAAAGTAGAGACAGAAATCAGGAAAGTAGAGACAGAAATCAGGAAAGTAGAGACAGAAATCAGCCTGCGCATATGCACAGTCCGGTCAGGGGTTTTGCTGCTTTTATCAAAATACATGCAGCGAGCAGACGACAATTCTTCCGACTGCCAGTGAAGCGCTTGGCATTAATGGGTTATTTACAGTTCAATGGGAAACCCGTTTTATTTATTAACACATTTACGCAGCTGGTCCCTGCTAATGATATAGCAGACTACCAAAGAAGAAGTAGCCATCTAGCGGAGATAACGACGAGGGAACCAGGTATGACTGACTCAGCAGTTAACCTTGCTGAACTCGGGTATTTCCAATACCGCGTCAGTGCTTATGCTATAAATAGACGTAATGGCTTCTGCTAGCTACCAATCGTTCTGTTGTAGCCACCTAGCGGAGACATTTACGACAAGGGAACAATCTAGTGGGAGGTAATAACGAAGGGGAACCAATCTAATAGGGAACCAATCTATTGATCCACGTGAAGCAAACGCTTGATTTCGTGCTTGATTTCGTGGCTGAGAAGCGTCTCGCAAACGTTGATGTTTTACCATAGACAGTTTTCAATCTCGTCCATATTCTTACTGCGTGGGCCTAATAGGCCCACGCAATAAACACGTTTTGTTTTGGAAACAAGAAACTACACCAACTCAAAGTACTCGAGTTCTAAATACAGCAAGATAAATGCCTCAGTCTCAGAACAGAATTAATGGAATCATGGAAACGTTCTATTCAAGCAGGCTAAGTGAGAATGACTGTCAATATTTTTCTATTCCCAGGGAATTTTAACGTTTCAAGCACTGCAGAAAAATCTAGAGCAGACGGCATTCTTTTTTTTTGTTTTCATTATTTTTCAGCACAATAAAGTTTGACATACGATGTGAATCCTCTGCCAAGCAGAAGATTCACATAATGTCAAGCCTTATTTTTGCTGAAAAAAAAAAGAAGAAAAAAAAATGCCTTTAAAATGTCGTCTGCAAAACATTCTTGTCACTTGCAGGGTTAGAAATATCCTCCCACACAGCCATGAGATTGGCATTTTCAAGTCAAAAACAACTACAAGTGCCAGACAAAAGCTCGGTAATTTTACCACGTTTTCTGCTCGCCGTGGTGCGGTAGAGTCTTTTGTGAGACATTTAACCCACATATGACAATGGAATCTTCCACCCAGTCAGTTTGGAGTGGTCCATTTCCAATTATTATGGGTGTGGGGTTTGTTTTTGTTTGTAGCAAATTTTACAAAAATGAATGTTCTTTAAGTAAACAGTGTAGATCCAGATCAGACGCCGCGTTCTGCGGCGTCTGATCTGGGTCTGCACTGTTTGTCAATGTCCCAGAAAAGGGCCGCTAGTCATATATGGGTTAAGGATATTGATTTACTTGATCTATTTTCTGCCATTTTTCATAAGGGGAACAACTTTTGTAATGTCCCGATTTACTTTTTTGCAAACACAGTCCCACTGAAAAAGGGGTCTACATCTAAAGGAAGTATTTGCTCCTTTGGGGGCAAATTCTTTCCTTTAAGAGTAGACCCCGATTTAAAAGGTAGACAAACATATTTTTGAGAGTTGCTTCCCCTCATTATTCTGCCATTTTTATAAGTGCGACAACATCTGATATCTGTCAAGTAATAATTAAGCTTGGGGCAACTTGGCAAAATAGTTTAACTAGCTGAGTGAGTGTTCGAGTTTTACGTCCCTCCAACAGCTATGGTCATATGGAGACAGGACCTCGGTTTAAAGGCCCATCCGAAAGTCTGGAGAAGCCTGGGATCAATTCTGCGACCCTGGTTTGCAAGGCCAGTAGCGTAACCACTACATGCAAGGCGAGTATCGTAACCATTACACAATGGAGGCTTCTAGTTTCCCTAGTTGGTCATAGCATTACATCACCCTGTTTTTAGCACAGGGAGAATTTTAAGGCAAAATGTACATTAACAAGCTATTATGGAATATCTGGCAAAACGCTTCAATTTTTCTTGGACAGAGAAGACAGTTCTCCCTAAATTTAAAGTTTTCTTGGACAGAGAAGACACTTCTCCCTAAATTTCATAAAAGTTTTCTTGGACAGAGAAGACAATTCTCTCTAAAAATTTATTGTTTTCTTGGACAGAGAAGACACTTCTCCCTAAATTTGAAGTTTTCTTGGACAGAGAAGACACTTCTCCCTAAACTTGAAGTTTTCTTGACACTTCTCCCTAAACTTGAAGTTTTCCTGGACAAAGAAGACACTTCTCCCAAAATTTGAAGTTTTCTTGGACAAAGAAGATGGTCAGGAATGGGCATGGCTAAATTAACATATTCATCAGGATGAAGGCAAAAGGAGTGTGACAAGGACTGACCAATGCTGAAGCCAACATAGAAGCAAGGTTTACATCACTGAACAAGAATCAAGAGTCCATCCTCACTGCTGCATATCAACCGCACTGTGATGAGTACGAAAGAAAAAATAGGATAGGATCGAGTAAGTATGAACGTGAAGTATCCCAAGAGGTCCAGTAAAATCAAATGGCAGCTCAGAGCAGTGCCTAGCCTTTGTAAAACACAAGAATAACAAGTCACCGAGGACCAGAGATAAAGACAAAAGAACAAATTAACTGCTGGCAAATTGAGATTTATTAACATCGGGTCACCAGGACAGGAACGGATTTGAGGCTCCTTGTAATTAGAAAATGTACTCATGTGGCCAGAACAGGATAACCCATACCTTTGCAAACAATGTAGATCCAAATCGGATAGCTTTGGAAGAAGCCTTCTGATCAGAATCTACACTGCTTGTCATACAGTTTCCTAATGTAAATGACTTCTTTCTTTCCTTTTTTTTTGTTTGTTTTGGTTTTACAGCCCTTTCAAGATTATTTCACTCATATCGAGTGAATCCCTAATCAGGTGGGCAAAAACCAGAGTAACTGGAGAAAAGCTGCCTGACTTGGCGTCTCACATGTGACCCGAGCCAGGCTGACAAGCCCAGAATGGTGAGAGACCTATTGATTAAGACTCTGCGCTCTTTTCCATTAGGCTACTGAGGCCCGTGTGAATGACTTCATTGTATCAAGTAATGTGACTGGGTTGATACTCACAAATGGGTGAAACCATTAGGAAAACATGTCCATGTGAAAATGGTGCCGGACACCCCCGGCCCATCTGGGCTTGAAGAAATAGATGGGCTGCATGATGCTTCCACGCAGAGCTGAAACCGACCCGCACACGAGTACTGGTAAACCGCTTAGAGGATCTAAGCCTGCCCAGGCAATGCGGTGCGAGTCGGACCGTCCATGATTAAAACCCTTCTTGGTTCCATTGGGCAGCAGGGCTTGAGATGTCATTTCATCTCAGTGTCAGGTAAAAGTCCCTCAAAATTGGAAGTAACGTCTCCAAAATAACCTTTACAGTGTTGATTGGGACGTTTAACCTCAAATCAAACACGCAAACTTATTTCTGCTTTCAACATAGGTTGTGGCAGATGCTTCCCCTGTAAACACCAGTTGTCTCTATATAAAGTGTCATTGAGTTGGGTCTTCATTTCATGGACTTGTTATCGTGATGCAAACTTAATTATTCAAAAGGATAATGGTTAAGTCATAATCTTAAAAATATTAAATATGTTGTTTTTTAGCCCCTGCCCATCGGGGCTTGAAGAAATAGATGGGCTGCATGATGCTTCCACGCAGAGCTGAAACTGACCGCACAAGAGTACTGGTAAACTGCTTAGAGGATCTAAGCCTGCCCAGGCAAAGCGTGCAAGTCGGTACGTCCATGCTTATAAACCCTATTGGTTTCATTGGGCGACAGGACTTGAGAAGTCATTTCATCTCAGTGTCGGGTAAAAGTCCCAAATAATTGGAAGCAACATCTCCAAAATGACCTGTACAGTGTTGACGGGGACATTAAACCTCAAATCAAACAAACAAACAAATGCCACACCCACTACCGATTATCAACCGATCAGATTACTTGATGCAAATTATTGCAACAAATTCCCTATCTGAATGGCAAACAATGTAGATCCTGATCAGATGGCTTCGTCAGAAGCCATCTGATCTGGATCTTCATTGTTTGGAAAATAAGGCATATCCGGGCTCAGCAAGTAAGGGTTAAAGGTCATCAGTACCGGAGATGATGTACGGTTACCGTTACAGGAAACATTTCAATTCCAAGGAAAATTTTATTTATATCGCTGCAACATATATAATCCTCATCAGCATCGCTCTTGTCTCAAATTTGCAATAAATTTTCCTTCGCCTTAACCCTTTAATCGTGCTGATCACGACAACCCCTATTTTTGCAAACAGTGTAGATCCAGATCAGATGGCTTCTAAAGAAGCCATCTGATCAGGATCTACACTGTTTACCATTCAGTTCTTGTATTTGTAGTAATAATTTATATCAAGCAATCTGATTGGTTCAGTCATATATGTGTGACATAATTAAACATTCAGCAGGATAAGGGTTAAATTCTCCATCTAAACAGCTGTAGCGCATAAGAAGCGGAATAAAATTATATTCAAAACCAACTCATTTCACATTCATGTATGAAAATATTATCTTGTAAAATTTCTCTCTATCTGTCTGCGTGATGTGACTTTTCCTTGTACAGTGCTTAATTGCAAAAGGGCCGTGTCAAAAGAAGACTGGAGATTTTTTTTTTTTTTATTATTATTTTTTGGTTTTACGGCCCTTACAAGATTATTTCACTCATATCGAGCCGATCGTTAATCAGAGGTGGGCGAAAACCGGAGTACCCGGAGAAAAACCACCTGACCTTCCGTTGCAGAACTTGGCGTCTCACATGTGACCCTAGCGAGGCTCGAACCACAGCAGTGAGAGACCTAATGATCAAGAGTCAGCGCTCTTAACCACAAGGCCACGGAGGCCCGTGAAGACTGGAGATTAATATCATACATGTATTTTGAAGAGACAATGGCGCTAATTAAATTTTGGTCTGAATCGAACATTCAAGAGGAATTTGAAATGTGGAGGTCGAATCTATCCAAAAGCTACGAAAGAAATAATCGGGTCAGTCAAAAAAGCTACTGATGACATGTGTAGAAAATATGAGAATTTAGACATACTGATTTTTTTTGAATTGACGCTTAACCCTGTCAACACTGTATAGGTCATTTTGGAGATGCTGCTTCCAATTTTGTGGGACTTTTACCCGACACTGAGATGAAATGCCGTAATGATCCTAAGTATTGGGTTGGATAGGACTAAGCAAACAGTGCAGACCCATATCAGACGGCTCCGTTACCTGGTTTTGTTTCTTTTATTTGAGGTTTAAAGTCCCCGTCAACACCCTAAAGGTCATTTTGGAGACGTTGCTTCCAATTTTGTGGGACTTTTACCAGACCTTGAGATGAAATGACATCTCAAGCCCTGCCGCCCAATGAAATCAAAAGGGTTTATAAGCATGGATGGTCCGACTCATGCGCACCGCTTTACCTGGGCAGGCTTAGATCCAGTACTCGTGTGCAGGTCGGATTCAGCTCTGCGTGGAAGCATCATGCAGCCCATATATTTCTTCAAGCCCCGATGGGCGGGAGCCGTACTGATGAAATGTAGAAATATGAGAATTAAGACATGCTGATTTTGTTTGAATTGAGGTTTAACGTCCCCGTCAACACTGTATCGGTCATTTTGGAGACGCTGCTTCCAATTTTGTGGGACTTTTACCCGACAATGAGATGAAATGCCGTAATGATCCTAAGTATTGGGTCGGATAGGCCTAAGCAAACAGTGCAGACCCATATCAGACTGCTCCATTACCCAGATTTCCTCCAAATCAGGGTTAGTCACATGGACATCAGCACTGAAGAGCTTCTGTGCTTAGTAACTCTGGGTCAAATGACAAGCAATCATCCCCAAAACTACTGTAATGGTCCTAAGTATTAGGACAGCTAGGCCTAAGCAAACCCAGATCAGACTGCAGTCTGATCAGGGTCTAGACTGTTTGCCATTCCATCGGCACTTTCTGGACTCCTTGGTGAATCCTGAAACAACTTTGTTAAAATTTCAGGAGAATTACAGCAAGTCCTCAAGATGTCCAAATATTTAGGATTTTTACGATATACTGAAGCGCTGCAAACAATAGCAGTACTGATGAAGTCATGTAAACAGACTATAAGACCTTGAAGGAAGCATCTGAGACAGAAGATTAACCCATTTGGTACCGGAATTTTTACCCCAAAACGGGTACCCTGGCAAACAGTGCAGGCCCAGGTCAGACGCCGCAAAACGCGGCATCTGATCTGAGAGCCTATACTGTGTGCAAAAAGTTTAGCCATTTTCCAAATAGATTTTGAAGAAAACACAACTTGACACCCCTAAATTATGGAACCGACTCCTACTATATATAAGAAGGAAGATTCCATTTGGTACCAAAAGGGTTAAAAACACAGAAAATTAGTAAATTATATATAATGACATCAAGGTCTAGAAGCCATTGTTTGGTAAGAGTACTTCTACGTTTTTTTTTCTGCAACACTACATAATTATTTGCCTGTATGTGACTGGTGCTGATATCATGTGGTTGAATCTGTGCAAATTCACCCACCCCAAAACGGGTACCCTGGCAAATAGTGCAGACCCAGATCAGACACCGCAGAATGCGGCGTATGATCAGGGTCTACGCTGTTAACAAAAAGTTAAGCCATTTTCCAAATCGATTTTGAAGAAAACAACCTGAAATTTTGAAATGGACTTGAGCTATATATAAGGTGGAAGATTCCATTTGGTACAAAAAGGGTTAACCCTTGTCCTGCTAATCCTGGATATGCCTTATCTTTGAAACAATGTAGATCCAGATTAGATGGCTTCTTCATTCTGACGAAGCCATCTGATCAGGATCTACATTGTTTACCATTCAGATTGTGAATTTGTTGCAATAATTTGCATCAAGTAATCTGATTGGTTGATAATCGGTAGTGGGTGTGGCATATATGAATATTCAGCAGGACAAGGGTTAAGAATCAAACAATGAAGGTAACTTGACTAAATCAGCAAAAGATGTCAAATAGTTGCCGTTTTTTTTTTTTTCACTTTTTTTTTTTCATTTTCAGCAGATGTTGTTTAGTGTTTTCATTTATTTTTATGCCCCCTAGAATCAAAGATCCAGGGGCATATAGTTTTTGGTCTGTCCGTCCATATGTTTGTCTATTTGTCAATTTGTCCACAAAAACTTTAACTTTGGGCATAACTTGTGAATGGTAACTGATAGGGCATGTGCATTCCTTGTCAAGGTACCATAATTTTTGACCTCGTGACCTACTTTTTAAAAACTTTAACATTGGCCATAACTTTCTACTGGTAAGTGATAGGGCTTTCATATTTCACATGTGCATTCTATGTCACAAGACCTTTCTACTGGTACCATAATTTTTGACCTTGAGGCCTTGACCTTGAAGTTTGATCTACTTTTTAAAAACTTTAACATTGGCCATAACTTTTGACTGGTTAGTGATAGGACTTCCATTTTTTCTCATGTGCAGTCCACGTCAGAAGACCTTTCCTGATCTGTGACATTGACCTTGATGTTTGACCTACTTTTTAAAAAAAAACTTTACTATTGGGCATAACTTCTGAATGGTAAGTGATAGGTCTTTCATATTTCACAGGTGCATTTCTTGCCACAATACCTTTCCAGTGGTACCATAATTTTTGACCTTATAACCTTGACCTTGACATGACCTCCTTTTTTAAAAACTTAAATACTGACCATAACTTTTGATTGGTATATGATATGGTTTCATATTTCACATGTGCATATTACCTTGTCAAATTCCAGTGGTACCATAATTTTTGACTGTGTGACCTTGACCTTGAAACCTGACATACTTTTTAAAATCTTTAACATTGGCCATAACCTTTGATTGGTAAGTGATTGGGCTAAATGGGCTTTCATACTTCACATGTGCATTCCCTGTCACAGACCTTTCCAGTGGTACCATAATTCTTTGTGACCTTGACCTACTTTTTCGAAACTTGAATGCTGTAGCAGGATATAATTCTGTAAATAAATGGTGGATTGTAACCTTGAAACAATATCCAATATACGACCTCAATGTCTACCTACCTACCAAGTTTCAGCTTCATCCGATGAAAACTATAGGAGTTATCCGCAAACAAAATAGTTCACAAAATTTTCAAAGGGACATAACTCTATAAATATTTGGTGGACCATAACCTCCAAATAATATGCACTACACCACCACACTCTAATTATCTACCAAGTTTCAACTTGATTGGACAAAAATATAGGAGTAATCAGGGAAACAAAATAAATCACAAAATTTTCAAAGGGGCATAACTCTGTAAACATTTGGCAGACCATAACCTCAAAACAATATGCGTTACAGCACCACATAATAGTCTAACTATCCACCAAGTTTCAGCTTCATCCAATGAAAACTGTAGGAGGAATGATCCGGAAACAAACTAGTTCTGTAAATATTTAGCAGACAGTTACCAACAATCTTTGTTCGGACTAGATTTTTTTTGATTGATTTGATGTTTAACATCCCCGTCAACACTATATAGGTCATTTTGGAGACGTTGCTTCCAATTTTGTGGGACTTTGACTTGACATTGAGATGAAATGACATCTCAAGCCCTGTCGCCCAATGAAACCAATAGGTTTTATAAGCATGGACGGTCCAACTCGCACCGCTTTGCCTGGGCAGGCTTAGATACTCTAAGCGGTTTACCAGTACTCATGTGCGGCCGGATTCAGCTCTGCCTGGAAGCATCATTTATTTCTTCAAGCCCCAATGGGCGGGGGCCGGTCGGACTAGCTAGAATTAAGAAAATGATTGAACATTTTCATCTGAAAAAATGCTAGTTCTATAGATATAACGCAGCACAATTAACCCTTATCTTGCTGAATATTCATTTAAGCCACACCCATTTCTGTCTATCAACCAATCAAATTACTTGATGTAATTTATTGCTTCAAATTCATAAACTGAATGACAAACAGTGTAGATCCTGATCAGATGGCTTCTTCAGAAGCCATCTGATCTGGATCTACACTGTTTCCAAAGATAGGGGTTGTCGTGAACAGCAAGATAAGGGTTAATGGGGGAGTTATTGTAATCATCTGAACTAGAATCAGACAAAAAGAACAAAGTATACTGACATAATCTCCTAATTATGAATCAGATGATTTTTTTTTTTCTTTTTTTATAAAAAAATCAGGGCATTGAATATAAAATAGCTGCCAGGCAAATGATTTATACGAAATGCCAAGCCTTATTTTCTCCGATGAAAAAAAATTAGGAACAAAAAATATAAAAAAATATTTGAAAAAGGTAATCTGCTACTTGTGACTGGCACATATAAGTAATAATGCAATAAAGCATGTGGTGTTAATGCAGTTGGCAAATTTGCTGTGTTTTTATTTGAGCCAAGTCAGCTGCCGTATTTACCCTAAAAATCTGGACACCTTTTGGAATGATTGTTTCAAAGCTGACCCAAAATTACTAAGTGCAGTAGCTTTACATCATTGATGTCCACTTGAGTATCACTGATTACTATGAAATCCATTAACGGTTACTTATAGCCGCATGTTGTTGTGACCTAAGAGTGTTGTGTAAACTGGATTTTGTGTAAACAGGGTTATTTGTAGAACCTAGATAGGACACCTGACCCAGGACACCTGTTATGTATGGCTCCAACACCTTTGGAACCACGAACGTCAGTTCGAGACAGGGGAAGTTCGAACCATTGATGGCTACTGTCAGGAGGCATAAAGAGGATAATTTTTGGACTTCTTTTTGGGGTTATATAACATAAAATGTCTACTGTGTACTCATTAGAATTGCCTCAATGAGGCGATTCTAATGAGTACAAACAGCATACATTTGCAAGATACAAGACAAAAATATCCTAAATTTTCCCTATTTCTTATGTAGTCGAATTCTCTATGGACACAAGAACGAGTTCGACTCAGCCATGGTAAATGTGCCATCGCTATGTTTGAGCCATCAAAGTTCAACTGTAATCCAAGATCAGACACCACAGACGACGGTGTCTGATCAGGATCTACACTGCTTGCCTAAAGCTCAGGAACTTATGGGACAAACAAAACAGTCTAAGTCTCTGTTCTGAACCATTTTTCCAGCCTACACTCAGAAATAATCAACCCACCAGTGCTCACAAGCAGGGCTTCGATTTAGTAAGCCATCATTCAATCTATATTATTTAGTGCCAAACAGTGTCTACCATGATCAAACTGCTCTTTCAGGTGTACATGGCACTGATCTAGGTCTGGATTCTTTGCTCAGGCTTATTTTATACCTTTTTGGTGTCAGAATATTTAGGGTAAAGCAAACAGCAGAACCCAGAGATTAGAAGCCTCCGTGGTGTAGTGGTAATGCTACTCGCTTTGTAAACCAGGCGTCGCAGGATCGATCCTGGGCTTCTCCAGACTTTCGGATGTGTCTTTAAACCGAGGTCCCATCTCTGTATGACCTTAGCTGTTGGTGAGACGTAAAACTCAAACACTCACTCAGAACCCAGAGATCAAATTATGCAACAAAGCTTAACCCACATAGGACAACAGAACATTTCACCTAGCAGCTGTTTCCAATTATACGGGTGTCAGGTGTGAGTCTTACAACAATGCATGTACTTTAAACTAGGTAAACCCCAGACCAGATGTTGCAAAATATAGATCACAGTTTTATCTCCTAAAAAAAAATAGTATTGTGTCACCTCACTTAGGTGATGCTATTATGAATACACACAACATACCATAATGATCCTTAGTATGGAGACCCATCGGGGCTTGAAGAAATAAGACTGGGCTGCATCATGCTTCAACACAGAGCTGATACCGACAGCACATGAGGACTGGTAAACCGCTTAAGAGGTTCTTAGCCTGCGCAGGAAAAGTAGTGCCAGTCAGATCGTCCATGCATATAAACCCAGTTCCCTAGTACATTTTTCAAAGGGAGACAACTTTTGGGACTTCCTGTTTGCTTTTCTGTGGGCTCAGTCCCACCAACAAAAAGGGGTCTACTCTTCAATGAAAGAATTTGCTCCCAAAGGAGCAAATTCTTTCCTTTAAGAGTTGACCCCTATTGAAATGGGAGACAAAAACACCTTTGCAGGAGTTGCCTCCACTGAAAGTGTTCCATTCCCCTTAAAGTGAGGTTTAACATTCCCATCAACACTATTTAGATCATGTGCTGGGACAGAGAAGACTCAGCTGGGATGCTGCAAAATATTTCTGATGAGTGTCTACACTGTATGCTTAAAATGCAGGATGCCGAGAAAAACTACATCATTCTGAAAATGTCTTCTACTTATGTCGTCTGCTGAATCTTCTTGCAAACTTCATACAGGCAAACCGTGTGGACCCAGATTAGAGGGGGGCAGTCTGATCTGGGCCCACAATGTTTGCAAAAATGACTATTGAAGTAACCGGCAGACGACAAAGCAGAAGACAATGGGCATCTAATGGGTTAGTCTAAGTCCAAAGTAAGCAGTACTATTTTCCTGACAACCCACCCACCAATGCTGTCAGTTCTCATGATTTGTTCTGAGAACAAAGTATGCATGTCAGGTTAACTGGGGCAATTATTATCAGAATGTCCTGCTACTTCATCCACTAGGTCATACGTGACACGAGTTCTAATCAGCCATAATGGCTATGATTGGCTATTGGGACGGCAATAACTGATCTGATTGGGTAATAATATGGACTAGGTTACAGTTTTAATATCTCCACAGTGACTGGGACAAACAAGCAAAGAATATAAAACAGTGCCAATTCAAGACAAAATATAACCATTACCAAGGAAAATAGATGCAGATGACTTTGTTGTGTTGTTATCAGAAGGTCTAATATTTCCTTTATCTCATGCGGCACCAAATTGATTTCCGAACTTAAACTCCCAGCACCAAATCAATTCTTAGTCCCTGGCATTTAATTACCACCTAAACAAAAATGACCAAAAACCATTTTTTTCAAGTAAAAGCTTCTTTCTGTTTGAAACAGGTCAGTATTTGTTTGTTTGAATTGAGGTTTAACTTCCCTGTCAACATTTATTTTGGTCATTTTGCAGACATTGCTTCCAATTTTGTGCAACTTTTACATGACATTGGGAAGAAATGACATCTCAATCCCTGCCGCCCAATGAAACCAAAAGGGTTTATATGCACCACTTTGCCTGGGCAGGCGTAGACTTTCTAAGCAGTTTACCAGAACTCTTGTGCGGTCGGTTCCAGCTCTACGTGGAAATATCATGCAGCACAATCCCCAAGCTGATAATTTGCAACATTCTTGACCTAGTTCTTTCCCTTAATGGGTAATTGCAACGAGCAATTGCATTATGTGACTGGGGCACTGAAACAGTTTAGAGTAGACCCTTACAGACTAGAGAAAAAGATAGTTTTATAGAGTGCTTTCCTGAAGGATGTGTCCATTTCCCTTAACCCATAAGATGCCAATCACAACAATTGTCATCTGCTTTGTCGTCTGCCAGTTACTTTAAAAGTCATTTTTGGAAACAGTCTATATCCAAAAATATTTTTAAAAAGTTTGCAAGAAGATTCAGCAGACGGCATAAGCAGACAACATTTTCAGATGAAGTTTTTCTCTGCATCGTATTAAGGGTTACAATTACAGGGATAAAGTTGGCCCACAGGTTTGAAGAGATTATTATATATAGTTATTTCCCTCTCAACGAAAAACAGGGAGAAAGATTTTGGTTCGTTCCCTATACAGTCGAACTTCAATGGCTCGAACACCTTTGGGACCTCGAAAATCTGTTCGAGACAGGGGTAGTTCGAGCCACTCAGGGTTACTGATAGGAGGCATAAGGAGATCCTTTTTGAAATTTTTCGGTGTACTATAATGAAAATGTGTGCTGTGTGTACTCGTTAGAATCGCCTCATCGAGGCGATTCTAATGAGTACACACAGCATAAATTTGCAAGTAAAAAAAGGCGAAAATCTCTTAAATTATCCCTACCATTTCTTATGTAGAGGATTTCTCTAGGGGCTCAATAATGGGTTCGACTCAGCCATGGTAAACGAGCCGTCGGTGTTAAAGCCATCGAGGTTCTACTGTATATCCTTTGCAGTTTGATCTCCCTCATGTAAACCTAAAGGGAGACTATTTCTAAATCTCCCACTTCTTCCTCTAGTTTATTTTCTGTATTACTGAGTAGGGCCTGAGAAGGAAATTCTTTCCTTTAAGAGTAGACCCATTTTTAAAGGGATTCACATTATAGAAAAGCAAACAGCAGTGTTGTTTTAGTAAGTAAGTAATTCAAAAGGGGTTGCCAAGCTGACCTAGCCAATCTTCCCTGGGGCCTGGTTAGGATAATGGCACCAAAGTCTTTTTCTCGATCATCACCAATCATACATCTTTCATTTACAGTGTTTTAATGTCCAATTATGGTTTATGTTTGTTTCTTGCAAGTGTTATAAAACTTCCTATATTGGAAGCTATAACGAGGCCCTAATTAATCTGTATATGGTATCTTCGAGACTTGTGTCTCAAATGAATGAATGTAACAGCTAACACTGCTTACATAGTACACTGGCACTTTTGTATGTATGCCTTAAGATGTCACACCTTCGTAGGTAATTGACCAGAGATTGACCACCACCTGATCACTGCAGCAAAGGAAACTAGAGCTGTCAGATGATCTGACTATAGCCCCGCTTCAGCGCTGTCAGAGAAGAAAGTTATTTAAGCTGCAGAGAAAACAGTTATGAACAAGAAATAACTGTTGAAAATTTTACATTATCTGGAAAAACTCTAAGAGTTGTGAGCCCTTGTCCCTCATTTCAATGAGCATGATACATTACCAGAATGTCCATGTTTATACTAAATTTCATCTTCCATTTTTCAATGTTCAAAGGGTAATAACTCCTAAAGTAGGCAAATCAGAGTCAGGGTTCCTGCGCTCTGCACATTGTCTCATGGTGCTTTACACTTGTGTGAAGTGTCATGAAAATATCTCAAATGGTTTGTGAGTTATGGAGCCGACACAGTCAAAATTGCCTTTTTAAATGTTCAAAGGGCAATAACTCCTAAAGTAGGCAAACCAGAGTTATGGTTCCTGCACTCTGCACATCATCTCAAGGTGCTTTTCATTTATTTGAAGTTTCATGAAAATATCAGAAACTGTTATGGAGCGGACATAGTTAAAATTGCCATTTTTTAATACTCAAAAGCCTATAACTGAAAAAGTAGACAATCCAGAGTTTGGGTTCCTGCGCTCTGCACACGTAATATGGTGCTTTACATTTGTGTGAAGTTTCATAAAATTATCTCAAACGGTTTTTGAGTTATCGAGCAAAGACGGCTAAAATTGATATTTTTCAATATTCAAAGGGAAATAACTCAAAAATTAGGCAATCCAGAGTTATGGTTCCTGCACTCTGCACACCATCTCTTGGTGTTTAATGTTTGTGTGAAGTTTCATGAAAATATGTGAATGGGTTTTAAAGTTATGGAGCGGACACGAAAATTGTTAACAGACACAGACACACAGACAGACACACAGAAAATACGAAAACCAGAGTTATGGTTCTTGCGCTCTGCACATTGTCTCATAGTGCTTAACATTTGTGTGAAGTTTCATGAAATTATCTCAAACGGTTTTCGAGTTATGAAGCGGACACTGTTAAAATTGCCATTTTTCAATGTTCAAAGGGCAATAACTCCAAAAATAAGCAATGCAGAGTTATGGTTCCTGCGCTCTGCACATCGTCTCATAGTGCTTAACATTTGTGTGAAGTTTCCTAAAAATATCTCAAACGGTTTTCGAGTTATGAAGCGGACACAATTAAAATTGCCATTTTTCAATGTTCAAAGGGCAATAACTCCAACAGTAGGCAATCCACAGTTATAATTCCTTCGCTCTGCACATTGCCTTATGGTTTTTAACATTTGTGTGAAGTTTCATGAAAATATGTTAAGCAGATACAAAGTTATGGAGCCAACACAAATTAACGGAATCACGGAATTACGGAATTACGGAAAATGTTCAAAGGGCAATAACTCCAAAAGTAGGCAATCCACAGTTATAATTCCTTCGCTCTGCAAATTGTCTTATGGTGTTTAACATTTGTGTGAAGTTTCATGAAAATATGTTAAGCAGATACAAAGTTATGGAGCCAACACAAATTAACGGAATCACGGAATTACGGAATGACAGAAGGACATGGCAAATCCAATATAGCCCCACTTTTTCACAGACAGACACACAGAAAATACGAAAACCAGAGTTATGGTTCTTGCGCTCTGCACATTGTCTCATAGTGCTTAACATTTGTGTGAAGTTTCATGAAATTATCTCAAACGGTTTTCGAGTTATGAAGCGGACACTGTTAAAATTGCCATTTTTCAATGTTCAAAGGGCAATAACTCCAAAAATAAGCAATGCAGAGTTATGGTTCCTGCGCTCTGCACATCGTCTCATAGTGCTTAACATTTGTGTGAAGTTTCCTAAAAATATCTCAAACGGTTTTCGAGTTATGAAGCGGACACAATTAAAATTGCCATTTTTCAATGTTCAAAGGGCAATAACTCCAAAAGTAGGCAATCCATGTTATAATTCCTTCGCTCTGCACATTGTCTTATGGTGTTTAACATTTGTGTGAAGTTTCATGAAAATATGTTAAGCAGATACAAAGTTATGGAGCCAACACAAATTAACGGAATCACGGAATTACGGAATTACGGAAAATGTTCAAAGGGCAATAACTCCAAAAGTAGGCAATCCACAGTTATAATTCTTTCGCTCTGCACATTGTCTTATGGTGTTTAACATTTGTGTGAAGTTTCATGAAAATATGTTAAGCAGATACAAAGTTATGGAGCCAACACAAATTAACGGAATCACGGAATTACGGAATGACAGAAGGACATGGCAAATCCAATATAGCCCCACTTTTTCAAAGCGGGGCTATAATCAAGAAGTATAAGCACTGGTGGGTTGATTGAATCTGAGTGTAGGCTATAAAAACAGTCCTGAATCCAGACTTAGACTGTTTCGCTAAACCCTTAAATTCCTGTAATTTAAACAAAAAGTGTAAAATCTGATACAACATTGTGTTCTGAGGTGACCATAGATAATTGTCACCTGAATGATGTATTTAAATTGTGTTCACATAAAGAAACAGAACAAGATTCATTTTTGAGTAAAAGTAATATCAAGCTCTCATAAGAGCAATGTAGAACAAATATCTCTTGTCTTTAAGTTAAAATTTTAATTGTCTTTAGGTTTTGTGATGTGTGTGTGTGACTTTGGGTTTAACGTCGCTTTCAACAATTTTTCAGTCATATCACGATGGTGTCTGGTTGCGACAGGGAGCTCAATGCTCACTTTTATAGTGCTGCCTCACTGAAGTATCATGTCCCAGACACATTACATGATACCACACCCAGTCACATTATCCTGACACTGGGTCGACAAGTCCTAGCTCTACCCCGTAAATCTGAGTGCCAAGCGAGGAGCAGCTATTACCATTCTTAATGACTTTGGTATGTCGCGGCCCGGGATCGAACCCGAGACCTCCTGTTCCCCGGAGCGGACACTCTACCAACTGAGCTATCGGGGCCGGTTTAGGTTTTGTGAAGGCCTATTATGGTTTATGATGTGTTTTGTGGTGGGTTTTGTGGTGTTTTGTATTTTTTTTTTTCCTGTGTTTTTTTTGTAGTGTACAGTAAAACCTGTCTTAGTGGCCACCTCTATTAAGCAAGCAACCGGTCTTAAGCAAGCAGGCATTCAGATCCCAAAAGGGGCCAAACTGTTAAATTTCACCTGTATTAAGCAAGCACCTGTCTTAAGCAAGCACATTTTGGTTATCCCTTAGGTGCTTGCCTAACACAGATTGGACTGTACATGTGCAGTGCTTCCCAGATTTTGGGATTTCCCATATAAACTGAGTTATTAAAAATGGGTTGTTAACTGGAACTTTTTTTCAGAGAAAACAAGTGTACAACCACCTCCCGCCCATCTGGGCTTGAAGAAATAGATGGGTGGCATGATGATTCCACGCAGAGCTGAAACCAACCACACGAGTACTGGTAAACTGCACAGAGGTTCTAAGTATGCCCAGGAAAAGTGATGCGAGTCGGCCCCTCCATGCATATAAACCCTAATAGTTTTATTGGCCAACAGGGCTTAAGATGTCATTTCATCTCAACATAGGGTAGAAAACCCATAAAATTGGAAGCAACATCTCCGAAATGACCTATACAGTGTTGAGAGGGACGTTAAACCTCAAATCAAACAAAACTACCACTGAAGATACTGGAGATATCAAAGTATCACCAGCTATTCTGAATAATCTCCGTTGACTGTAGTGGTTATGCTACTTGCCTTGTAAACCATGGCATGGGTCGCAGAATCGATTCCGGGCTTCTCCAGACTTTCGTATAAGTCTTTAAACTGAGGTCCTGTCTCCGTATGACCTTAGCTGTTGGTGTGACGTAAAACTCAAACACTCACTCACTCACACCTTTGCCTCGCCCAACCATCCCATTGAAATATTGTCATTCAAACGAGTTTTGTCTCTATATCAAATGTAGGTATAAAGTGTGGCTTGATTGCACCAATTTTTCACCAAAATTCTTAAATTCACCTTTTTGATGTGGTCTCCTTTTCTGGGCAATCTAAGTTTTACAGTGAAAATTATTTAACCTCAGTTGAAGTTGGCTCACCCACAAAAATCTGAAGGTGAAAAAAGTGTGTTTGCAGTAGTAATAACTTTAATTAAGACAATCCTTATTAACCCTTGTCCTTATATGCCTTATTTTCTAAACAATGAAGATCCAGATCAGATGGCTTCTGAAGAAGCCATCTGATCAGGATCTACATTGTTTGCCATTCAGATTGTGAATTTGTTGCAATAATTTGAATCAAGTAATCTGATTGGTTGATAATCAGCAGTGGGTGTGGCATATTTCAATATTCAGCAGGACAAGGGTTAAACACTACAAGCTGTTAATCATTTATGTAGGGGAGCTTTTCGCTGGAATTGCCTACTGAAGGTCTCAGAGGCTCTGTTATCTAATATTACAGTAACATTCCGCTATTAAGACCGCCAAAAATTGAGACTAATTCTGCTTTATAAAGCTTATCTCGAAAGTTTCAGTTATTCTTTCTTTGTGTTTTCTGCGTACAGTGTCCTCCGGTCAGAGACCACCTTTGGGACTGTTCAAAAGTGGTCTTTAAGACCACTTTTGAACAGTCCCAAAGGTGGTCTTAATATAGGAATTTTACTGTATTTAAACCACTGGCAGCAGATTAGTAGGCCAGACAAAACAAGAGGCCCAAGAGGGCCTGTCGCTCCACCGGCCAACTTCAGACAATTGTCATATTTATTACATTAACCAATTGTATACTAGTGAACTCTTCTATTGCTATATGTTGGACCAGTCCATTTGTCATATAAGGGGTGTCAGGCCTATTTTTTCTATTTTTGATGGAAAATTCTGTAAGCAAATAGTGCAGGCCCTGATCAGACACGGTGTTCTGTGGGGTCTGATCTGGGCCAGCACTGTTTGCCAAGGTACCCATTTAGGGTTTTCCCGCATGCAATGGGTAAAAAAAAAAAAGAGGGCCATGATGGCCCTGGATCGCTCACCTGATCCATAGTGTAACAAGTGGGCCCCAGAGAGGGCCATTATTGGCCCCAGGGCTTTAATGTGCGTAATGTTGAGGGAGGTCTTAAAGGTGAAGCTTCATACCAAACATCAACAAAGGCTATAATTTGAACAATCTTGGCAAAGGTCCACTAGATGAAGCTACACATCAAATATCAAAGACCTGGGCCTTGCGGTTTCAGAAAAGAAGATTTTTTTTTTTTAAAGATATTCCCTACATAAGCCTATGCAAAACCAAATGGCCCCGGGGCTATATAAATCTATGTAAAACCAAAGGGCTCCAGGGTGGGGGCATTTGTGGCCCCAGGGCTTTACCTTGAACAATCTTGGTAGAGGTCCACGAGATAAAGCTCCATACCAAATATTAAAGGCCTGGGCCTTGCAGTTTCAGAGAAGAAGATTTTTAAAGATTTCCCTATATAAGTCTATGTAAAACCAAAGAGCCCCAGAGCGGGACATTTTTGGTCTCAGTGCTATAATTTGAATAATATTGATAGAGGTCCAGTAGATGCAGCTTCATACCAACTATCAAAGACCCAGGCCTTGTGGTTTCAGAGAAGAAGACTTTTAAAGATTTTCCCTATATTAGTCTATGTAAAACCATAGGGCCCCGGGGCGGGGGCATTTTTGGCCCCAGGGCTATAATTTGAACAATCTTGGTAGAGGTCCATTAGATGAAGCTTCATACCAAATATCAAAGTCCTGGGTCTTGGGCTTTCAGAAAAGAAGGTTTTTAAAGATTATTCCTATATAAGCCTATGTAAAACCAAAGGGCCCCGGGCGGGGGCAATTTTGGCTCCAGCACTATAATTTGAATAATCTTGGTAGGGGTCCTTTAGAAGAAACTTCATACCAAATATAAAACACCTAGGCCTTGTGGTTTCAGAGAAAAAGAATTTTAAAGATTTTCCCTATATAAGTCTATGTAAAACCAAAGGGCCCCAGAGAGGGGACATTTTTGGTCCAAGGGCTTTAATTTGAACAATCTTAGTAGAGGTCTATTAGATGAAGCTTCATACCAAATATCAAAGTCCTGGGCCTTGTGTTTCAGAGAAGAAGACTTTTAAAGATTTTCCCTATATAAGCCTATGTAAAACCAAAGGGCCCCGGGGCGGTCGCATTTTTTGCCCCAGCACTATAATTTGAACAATCTTGGTAGGGGTCCACTTGATGAAGCTTCATACCAAATATCAAAGACCTGGGCCTTAAGGTTTCAGAGAAGAAGATTTTTAAAGATTTTCCCTATATAAGCCCATGTAAAACCAAAGGGCCCTAGAGCGGGGGCATTTTTGGCCCCAGCACAATAATTTGAACAATCTTGGTAGGGGTCCACTAGATGAAGCTTCATACCAAATATCAAAGACCTGGGCCTTGCTGTTTCAGAGAAGAAGATTTTTAAAGATTTTCCCTATATAAGCCCATGTAAAACCATGGGGCCCCGGAGCGGGGGCATTTTTGGCCCCAGCACTATAATTTGAAAATCTTGGTAGGGGTCCACTAGATGAAGCTTCATACCAAATATCAAAGACCTGGGCCTTACGGTTTCAGAGAAGATTTTTAAAGATTTTCCCTATATATATAAGCCCATGTAAAACCAAAGGGCCCCGGAGCGGGGGGATTTTTGGCCCCAGCACCATAATTTGAACAATCTTGGTAGGGGTCCACTAGATGAAGCTTCATACCAAATATCAAAGACCTGGGCCTTAAGGTTTCAGAGAAGAAGATTTTTAAAGATTTTCCCTATATAAGCCCATGTAAAACCAAAGGGCCCCGAAGCGGGGGGTATTTTTGGCCCCAGCACTATAATTTGAACAATCTTGGTAGGGGTCCACTAGATGAAGCTTCATACCAAATATCAAAGACCTGGGCCTTGTGGTTTCAGAGAAAAAGTTTTTGGTGAAAAATCTATTTTTGGCTCCTGTGACCTAGATGTGCAACGGACCGGAATCATTTGAACAACTCTGAAAGGGGACCACCTAAGGATCATTCCTGTGAAGTTTGGTCAAAATCTGATCAGTGGTTCAGGAGGAGATGTCGTTTAAAGGAATTGTTTACGGACGCACAGAAGCACGGACGAAAGACGGACGACGGACGAAAAGTGATCCCATAAGCTCACCTCGTCACTACGAAGGAATTTAGAAGAGGACTAAGTAAGGAACATTCCTGTGAAGTTTGGTTACAATTGGCCCAGTAGTTTAGGAGGAGAAGATGTTTTAGCATTACACTATATGTTAAATAGGGAAAATAAGCCCCGCCCATGGTGGCCATGTTTTTTGTCGGATCAAAATTTCTTCAAGGAATCTGAAAGAGGTCCGCCCAAGGAACATTCATGCAAAATAAAAATGAAATCCAACAGTGGTTTTGGAGCAGAAGATTTTTAATTTTTTGTGTGGTTTTGTTGCCATGGCAACCAGAGTTCTGGGTATAACAAAATTCTTTGAAGGAATTTAGAAGAGGACTAAGTAAGGAACATTCCTGTGAAGTTTGGTTACAATTGGCCCAGTAGTTTAGGAGGAGAAGATGTTTTAGCATTACACTATATGTTAAATAGGGAAAATAAGCCCCACCCATGGCGGCCATGTTTTTTTGTCGGATCAAAATTTCTTCAAGGAATCTGAAAGAGGTCCACCCAAGGAACATTCATGCAAAATAAAAATGAAATCCAACAGGTGGTTTTGGAGGAGAAGATTTTTAAAGATTTTTAATTTTTTGTGTTGTTTTGTTGCCATGGCAACCAGAGTTCTGGGTGTAACAAAATTTTTTGAAGGAATTTGGAAGAGGACTAAGTAAGGAACATTCCTGTGAAGTTTGGTTACAATTGGCCCAGTAGTTTAGGAGGAGAAGATGTTTTAGCATTACACTATATGTTAAATAGGGAAAAATAAGCCCCGCCCATGGCGGCCATGTTTTTTGTCGATCAAAATTTCTTCAAGGAATCTGAAAGAGGTCCACCCAAGGAACATTCATGCAAAATAAAAATGAAATCCAACAGGTGGTTTTGGAGGAGAAGATTTTTAAAGATTTTTAATTTTTTTGTGGTTTTGTTGCCATGGTAACCAGAGTTCTGGGTGTAACAAAATTCTTTGAAGGAATTTAGAAGAGGACTATGTAAGGAACATTCCTGTGAAGTTTGGTTACAATTGGCCCAGTAGTTTAGGAGGAGAAGATGTTTAAAGAAAAAAGTTAACGCACGGACGCACGGACGGACGGACGCACGGACGCACGACGGACACAGGGCCATGACAATAGCCCCGCTGGCCTTCGGCCAGTGGAGCTAAAAAACAAACTTGGCAAACAAAGAGACGTAGATCAGACATGGAAAACATGGGTTCTGATCTAGGTCTGCATCAAATTATAAATACACCATATTCTTCTGTGTCTGATCTGGGTCTACATGTATACCAATGTCCTATAATGGGAGTGGTGCCCAGGGAGTAGACATACAGAAGGCCCTTATCACAACATCATCCTTTGTTCCCTAAAATTTGGCCGTTACAACTCAGTTTGCTGCAATGAAGTATCCCAATAAGGTGATGTAGGGCCTATTTGCCATAAATATTCTAAGAAACAAATATTATGGACACTTTCAGAGGCGATTCTAACAAATGCCCAGCATTTGTTTTGGGCATTTGTTTCTTGGATATTTTTTTGTTGTTGTTGTTTTGGTTTTACGGCCCTTTCAAGATTATTTCACTCATATCAAGCCGATCGCTAATCAGAGGTGGGCGAAAACCGGAGTACCCGGAGAAAAACCACCTGACCTTCCGTTGCAGAACTTCTTGGATATTGAATAGAATGACAAAGGTTTGGAATTTAATGTTTGTTTGATATGAAGTTTAACGTCCCCGTCAACACTGGAGATGTTGTTTTCAATTTTGTGTGACTTTTATCCGGCACGGAGATGAAATGACATCTCAAGCCCTATCGCCAAATGAAACCAACAGGGTTATAAGCAATGGCCCAGACATCACTATTCAAGTCTTGTTATGCTACAGTTAACCTATAGCTCTCCCCCATCAGGGCTTGAAGAAATTGATGGGCTGTATGATGCTTCCAGGCAGAGCTGCTCTACTGGTAAACCGCTTTTAGGATCTAAGCCTGCCCAGGCAATGTGGTTGGAGTCGGCCCGTCCATGCTTATAAACGATATTGGTTTCATTGGGCGGCAGGGCTTGAGATGTCATTTCATCTCAATGTCGGGTAAAAGTCCCACAAAATTGGAAGCAATGTCTTCAAAATGACCTTTACAGTGTTGACGTTAAACTTCAAATCAAACAAACATATACAGCTAACCTAACTACATTCTATACATAAGAAGTTAATCAGTACAGTGCCAGAAACAGACAACAACCCTTCTTGAATCTGTTGAAGGGAATGGTTCAAATCTACTCTAGGCTAAACCGTAAAATAGAAGGTTATTTATGTCACATAGGGGTCTTACTAGGGTTAAGCAGTCTTAGTTACTGTTTGCTATTAGGCACAATAGTCTCAATATGTATGCAAATCTATGCTGTTTGATTCTGCACTATTGTCTTCTATGTTGTTTGCGTACCAACTGTCTCAAAATGTAAGAGAGTCTATACTTGTGAGGGTTTATGCTGTTTGCTTGGGCACAGCTCTGAGCTGTCTTATATGATGTTTGCATACACACAATTGTCTCAGTTTGTGCCGTCTGTAATGGCACCACCGTCTCAGAGTCTATGCTGTTTGCTGAAGCACAACTGTCTCAATATGTATGTGAGTATATGTTGTTTGCCAAGGCAGAATACATGCTGTTTGATTAGGTATACATCTGGGTATACATCTGTCTCATTTTGTTTGAGTTTATGCTGTTGGCCAAGGCAGAGTATATGCTGTTTGATTATGTAAAACAGTCTCATTTTGTATGAGAGTTCATGCAGTTTGCTTGAGTATAACAGTGTCCAGAGTTAATGTGTACGAGAGTCTGTATGTTTGTTTAAGCACAACTGTCACAATCTTCATGAGAGTACAGTCATGTATATGCTGCTTGCTTAATCTCATGTACGAGAGTCTATGATGCTTGGTTAATCTCACAAATGTCTCAATATGTACATGAGTCGATGCTATGTATGAGAGTCTGCACTGCTTGCTTGATTTCATGACCGTCTCAATATGTAGCAGGGACCTGGTCCTTACTTAGGCACAACTGTGTAAATATGTATGAGAGACTATGCTATTTGCAAAAGAGGCAAAACAGTCTCAATAATTATGTACAACGAAGAGTCTGAGCTTGCACTGCTTGCTTGATCCCATAACTGTCTTAATATGTAGCAGGGACCTGGTCCTTTCTTAGGCACAACGGTCTCAATATGTATGAGAGTCCATGTTGTTTGCTTAGGCACAACTGTCACAATATGTATGAAAGTGTATGCTGTTTGATTAGGCACAGTATGTATGAGAGTCTATGCTGTTTGCAAAATAGGCACAACTGTCACAATATGTAAAAGAGTCTATGCTATTTGCTTATTTGCACAACTGTCTCAATATTATGAGAGACTCTATGCTGTTTGAAAAATCAGCACAACTGTCACAATATGTATGAGAGACTCTGTGCTGTTTGATTAGGCACAACTTTCTCAATATGGATGAGAGACTATGCTGTTTGCAAAATAGGCACAACTGTCACAATATGAGAGACTCTATGCTGTTTGCAAAATAGGCACAACTGTCACAATATGAGAGACTGCTGTTCGCAAAATAGACACAACTGTCACAATATGGGAGACTCTATGCTGTTTGCAAAATAGGCATGACTGTCTCAATATGTATGAGAGACTCTATGCTGTCTGCAAAATAGGCATGTCTGTCTCAGTATGTATGACAGACTCTTTGCTGACTGCAAAATGGGCACGTCTGTCTCAGTATGTATGAGAGACTCTATGCTGTTTGCAAAAAGAAGGCACAACTGTCATAATATGTTGACAGACTCTATGCTGTTTGATTAGGCATAATTGTCTCAATCTGTATGAGATTCTATGCTGTTTGCAAAATAGGCACAACTGTTTCAATATGTATTAGAGTCTATGCTATTTGCTTAGGCACAACTGTCACAATCTGTATGAGAGACTCTACACTGTTCGCAAAATAGGCACAACTGTCACAATATGTATGAGAGACTCTATGCTGTCTGCAAAATCTAAGGCACAACTGTCTCAATATGTATGAGAGACTCTACATTGTTTGATTAGGCATATTATTGTCTCAATCTGTATGAGATTCTATGCTGTTTTCAAAATAGGCACAACTGTCTCCATATGTATTAGAGTTTATGCTATTTGCTTATGCACAACTGTCACAATCTGTATGAGAGACTCTATGTTGTTTGTTTAGGCACAACTGTCTCAATATGTATGGAAGTCTATGCTACATGTATTTGCTGAGGAACAACTGTCTCAATATGTATGAGAGTCATGCAATTAAAGCCTATGCTGTTTGTTTAGGCACAACTGTCTGTTCTGTATGAGAGTCTATGCTTTTTGTTTAGGCAAAACCGTCACAATATGTATGAGCATCTATACTGTTTGCTCTAGCACAGCTGTCTCAATATGTATGAAAGTCTATGCTACACGTATTTGCTAAGGCACAGTTGGCTCAATATGTTTGAGATACTATGTTGCTTGCATAGACACAACTGTAACATTATGTATTATGTATGCTGTTTGTTTAGGCACAACTGTCTCAATATGTATGAGAGTCTATGCTGTTTGTTTAGGCAAAACTGTCACAATATGTATAATAGTGTATGCTGTTCATTTAGGCATAACTGTCACAATATGTATTGGACTCTATGTTGTTTGCTTGTGCACAACTGTTTCAATATGCACAGGGTCCTTGCTCTGACACAAATGTCTGTTATATGTATGACATGTACCAGAGTCTATGCCGTTTGCTTAGACACAACTGTCGCAATATGCACAAGGGCATATGGTGCTTGCTCAGACACAAATGTCTGTTATATGTATGACAGTCTATGCTGCTCGCTTTGCTCACAACTGTCTCAATACTTAGGAGTGTCTAAGCTGCTTACTTATTGTTTGAAAGGTTTTAAGTGCTAGTCAACACTATTTAGGTCATTTTGGAGATGATGCCTCTGATTCTGTGGGATTTTACCACACACTGAGATGAACTGACTATTCAAGCCTCCAAAAAATGCTATGATTAAAGGGACAGTTTGACTCACACCACTTTGCCCACAGAGCTTCTAAGTAGAAGTAAAACAAAGATCAGGAATCAATACAATTAACTTACTCCACCCATCAAAGACACCAAAGGGAAAGAAACACAAACATTAAGCGACCAGACCATAATGGAAACCTAAACAAAGGAAGGCCATAAGGACAGTTACTTTCCCACAAAATGGCCATATGGCCATCCAAAATAAAAAGACACAGTATTCCAGTACTCAAATGTTTGGCTGGTTTCAGCTATGCATGGAAGCATCATGCAGGCCAATCTATTTCTCCAAGGTGTGTGCAGCTTGCTTAATCTCACAGCAGTTACTCTAGTCTTGAGTATATCTGGCTTGCTTTATTCTCACAACTCTCCCAATATGTACGAGAATCTGTCCTGCTCGCTAAATCTTACAACTGCCTCAATATGTACGACAGTCTATCTCGTTTGCTAATCTCACAACTGTCTCAGTATTGAGAGTCTATCCTGCTTGGTTAACCCTTGTCCTACTGAGCCCGGATATGCATTACCTCTGAGCCCGGATATGCATTACCTTTGAAACAATGTAGATCCAGATCAGATGGCTTCTTCAGAAGCCATCTGATCAGGATCTTCATTGTTTGCCATCCAGTGTATGAATTTGTTGCAATAATTTGCATCAAGTAATCTGATTGGCTGATAATCAGTAGTGGGTGTGATATATTTAAATATTCAGCAGGCCAAGGGTTAATCTCACAACTCTCTATATGTACAAGATTCTATGCTGCCTGTCTGAAAATGTATGAGAGTCTATGCTGTTTGATTTAGCACAACTGTTGCTCAGGCCCAAAGGTCTCAATATGTAATGACAGCCTGTAATGTTCATTTAGGCACAACTGTCTCAATATGTACACCACAACCTCTTTATAACACTATTAATGGGTCCAAAGCAGAAACCGTGTTAGTTAAACAACCGTGTTATATCCAAACAAAAATGTATAGATTATATAGAAAAATGACCATTAATGGTCATTTTTCTATATAATTTATACATTTTTAGGATCCATCTTGAAACCGTGTTATATGCAAAACCATGTTATAGCATACCGTGTTATAATGAGGTCGGGGTGTACAAGTATCACTCTCAACGACATTATGAAATTTTCCATGTTACATAATGTACTAAGCCTGAACCTCGATTCACATACGTCAGATTCTACAAGTAATAAACACTGCCAATTAGTGATGCTGCATTTAGTACAGAACCCAAAATAGGTTGCATTGTAAACACAAGAGCAGAGATCTTATCGCATCCAACAGCAATGGTACAAATGCATTAACCTGACAGGTACTGCATTTGTCTGAGTCAAACCACCACATATACTGTCTTTCGGCAATTATCCCTTATCCTGCTGAATAATTTAATTAACCCACACATATTTCGGACTATCAGCCGATCAGATTATGTTATATAACCTTTTCATTTAAACTTGCTGACAGTGTAGATCCTGATCAGATGGCTTCTTCAGAAGCCATCTGATCTGGATCTACACTACTTGCAAAGGTAGGAGTTAATGTGAACAGCCGGATAAGGGTTAAACTACCTCTACAGTGTCTGTCATGTGCAACAGACAAGAATGCCCTAATTAGCAAGCTGACATAATTCAAAATTTACGTGGGCACATAGTAGACTGGTGGGGACTGTATAATAATGACATAATTATGCCTTTTCATTTCTGCAAAAACAACCACAAACCTCGTTTCATAGAACAGCAACCAAAGCAGACACAGATCAGACTGCTCCCTACGAAGCAGTCTGATCTGGGCCTTTACTGTTTACCATTTTGTTAAAGATTTTTTGTGACATCAATCACAAGTAGGTACTAGAATTTGTTTTTCTACAAAAACACAGATGTCTCCCCCGCTTATACTATGCATCACTTTTAGCATTCATTACAATGGGCACAAATTACCAAAATGACAAAGGGCCATAACTCCCAAAGTATTTTTCGGAATTTTGTCAAAAGTTAATCAGTTCATATACTCATCACCACCAATATACTCAACAACTTGCAAGGCTCTAGATCCAATAGTGTTTGAGATATTTTGCTGACAAGATTTTATTAAAAAAAATTCAAAGGGCAATAACTCTTAAAAGGGGCATAATCTGGACGAGAAAAAAAATACGCGTCAGCTAATTTTCCATGAGGAATCCATATATGAAATTTCAAAACCCTAGCATACACGGTTCTAAAGTTATGCTATGCATCACTTTTAGCATACACTACAATGGGCTAAAGTTACCAAAATGACAAAGGGGCATAACTTGCAAAGTATTTTTCGGAATTTTGTCAAAAGTTAATCAGTTCATATACTCATCACCACCAATATATTCACCAACTTTCAAGGCTCTAGCTCCAATAGTTTTTGAGATATCTTGCTGAAAAGATTTTATTTAAAAAATTTCAAAGGGCAATAACTCTTGAAAGGGGGATAATCCTGACGAGAAAAAAATACGTGTCAGCTTATTTTCCATCAGAAATGCATACATGAAATTTCAAAACTATAACATACAAGGTTCTAAAGTTATGCTATGCATCACCTTAGCATACATTACAATGGGAACAAATTACCAAAATGACAAAGGGCCATAACTCACAAAGTATTTTTCGGAATTTTGTCATAAGTTAATCAGTTCATCTACTCATCTCCAACAATCTATTCTCCAACTTTCAAGGCTCTAGCTCCAATAGTTTTTGAGATATCTTGCTGACAAGATTTTATTAAAAAAAATTCAAATGGCAATAACTCTTGAAAGGGGCATAATCCGGACGAGAAAAAAAATACGCATCAGCTAATTTTCCATGAGGAATCCATATATGAAATTTCAAAACCCTAGCATACATGGTTCTTAAGTTATGCTATGCATCACTTTTAGCATACATTACAATGGGCACAAATTACCAAAATGACAAAGGGCCATAACTCACAAAGTATTTTTCGGAATTTTGTCAAAAGTTAATCAGTTCATCTACTCATCACCACCAATATATTCACCAAACTTTCAAGGCTCTAGCTCCAATACTTTTTGAGATATCTTGCTGACAAGATTTTATTAAAAAAATTTCAAAGGGCAATAACTCTTGAAGGGGACATAATCCTGACGCCAAAGAAATATGCGTCAGCTAATTTTCCATGAGGAATCCATATATGATATTTCAAAACCCTAGCATACACGGTTCTTTAGTTATGCTATGCATCAAAAGCCTAATGGACAGACGAACGGACGAACGAACCAGAACCAATATGCTCCTCCAACTTTTTCAAAGTTGGGGGCATAATAAGAAAGTTATTGACAGAACACAAAAAAGGCCCTTTTTTTACCTTCAACCTCTATGTAAGACCTTGACCTTTCAGGTACCAAACTGGGTCATGCGTGCAACACATCATCTCATGGTGGTTAACATTTCTGCCTAGCAATTTTAAAATCCATCTAACAATAAGAAAGTTATTGACCAAACACGAAAAAAGGCCCCTTTTTTACCTTTGACCTCTATGTATGACCTTGACATTTTAGGTACCAAACTGAATCATGCATGCAACACATCGTCCCATGATAGTTAACATGTTTGCCAAGTAACTTCAAATTCTATTTAAAAATAAGCAAATTATTGACAAAACCCGAAAAAAGGCCCCTTTTTTTACCTTTGACCTCTAAGTATGACCTTGACCTTTGAGATACCAACATGGGTCATGCGCGCAACACATCGCCTTATATTGGTTAACATTTCTGCCAAATGATTTCAAAATCCATCTCAAAATAAGAAAGTTATTGACCAAATACGAAAAAAAAGGCCCCCTTTTTGACCTTTGACCTCTAAGTATGACCTTGACCTTTGAGGTACCGACCTGCCTCATGTGCACCACACATCGTCTCATGGTTGTTAATAATTATGCCAAGTAATTTTAAAATCCATCTCAAAATTAGAAAGTTATTGACCAAATACGAAAGAAAGGCCCCTTTTTTGACCTTTGGCCTCTAAGTATGACCTTGACCTTTGAGGTACCGACCTGCCTTATGTGTACCACACATCGTCTTATAGTTGTTAATAATTATGCCAAGTAATTTTAAAATCCATCTCAAAATAAGAAAGTTATTGACCAAATACGAAAAAAAGGCCCCTTTTTTGACCTTTGACCTCTAAGTATGACCTTGACCTTTGAGGTACCGACCTGCCTCATGCGCACAACACATCGTCTTATGGTTGTTAATATTTCTGCCAAGTAATTTTAAAATCCATCAAAAAATAAGAAAGTTATTGACCGGACACAATTTGCCCATACATATATACATACCAACAAACTTCCAAGGGAGATAATTCAAAAAGTATAAATGCGAGAGTTATAGTTCTTGCGCACTGCACGTCGTCTAATGCTGATTAATATTTATACGAAGTTTCGTGAGGATAGCTCTAACGGTTTTCAAGTTACAGAGCGGACACGAAAGTGTGACAGACAGACGGACAGACAGACAGACGGACAGACGGACAGACGGACAGACAGACAGACGCCCGGGGGAAAAACAATATGTCTCTCCGAAAAAAATTTTTTCGGGGGAGACATAATTAAGTAGGTTTGACTTTCAGGAAACTTACAGCAGTTGGTTAACATGCATTTGTAATAGTAATTACAAACAATCTGGTCTTGATTTTCACTGTTCGGCCAGTCTGATGTTGGCTAATTCGGAGTTCAAATTTTTTCTTATACCAACTATGCCAACAGAAAAAGTCTACTCTGCTTCAATCATTACATATGCTCATCTGGAGCTGGCACTGCAAATACCGTCATGATCCTATTAGTATTAGGACAGACAGGCCTAAACAAACAGTGAAGACCCAGATCAGACTGCTCCTGAAGGAGCAGTCTGATCAGGGTCTACACTGTTTGCCATTCTGCCTGCACCTTTCTTCGACTTCTTGCAGAACCTTCAAACAAATTTGTTAAATTTTAGGAGAATTATACCAAGTCCTCAAGGTGTCCAATTTTTTGGGATTCTTCGGGTATGCTCTTCTGGCGCTGCAAATACTGCAACGCTAACATGTTTCATTTTTCCTTGTTGTTGCCTGTACACAAATTTCACAACCAACTGTTGCCAGAAATTCTCTGATTTTTTGTCCCATTCATAGATCTACTCACGTCAGACCATTGTTTGCATTCCATTTCACTTTTTGCTTTTACGCAATCATGGGTACACATGGAAAATATTTCATTCATACATAGGAAATACACATAATAGGTAAACAAACGAAGTGTAATGAGCGACAATCGATTGGCAACCACTGCACTAGCCATTTATATAAATTTAGGAATTCATCTACATCTAATTCATGTAATACAATTTTTCGGGGACTAGTCGCTCGAAGTTCCGGGGGCTCAGTCGGATATGCAAATGACGGGTAACAAGGTCAAGGGTTCAATAACAGCGGGTTGGCCATAGTCTTTCATGGATATTGATCATGAAAACTTTTCTATGGTCATTCTCTTCCTTCTGCTGATTCAAGAAGAGCAGTTGTCAGTTTCTGGCTAAAGAATATGCACTGTACTGGTTAACCACTTATGTATATATAAGCCTGCCAAAGAAAAGTGTGGTTCCGTAAACTGAATGGCTAATGACCTAAACAGTGTTGACTGGGCCATTAAAATCAAATAAAACTTGCAAAATATTGTACCTCTGTTTTCATCCAGCCAATGACAGAATCAAAAACCTTTTTAGCGCTATGCATGCTGGGTATTTTTTCAGCAGACAACAGTATGAAATATTTTTCTTATTTTTCCCAGAAAACAGGATTTGGCATTTCATGCAATGCCAAATCCTGTTTTCTAGACAATTTGTATGAAACGTCAAATCCTGTTTTCTGGGAAAAATAAGAAAAATATTTAACCCTTATCTTGCTGTTCAAGACAACCCCTATCTTTGCAAACAGTGTAGATCCAGATCAGATGGCTTCTGAAGAAGCCATCTGATCAGGATCTACACTGTTTGGCATTCACTTTATGAAACTGTAGCAATAAATTATGATCAAGTAATTTGATTGGTTGATAGACAGAAATGGGTGTGGCTTAAATGAATATTCAGCAAGATAAGGGTTAAAATTTATTGTTTGCTGAATAAGCTCGGAGACTGGTAAAGGTTATAACAAGCGGCATCTCATCAGGGCCTGCACTATTTGCTGACAGAATTTTCCGTCAAAAATAGAATACAAACGAAAAAAAAGGCCTTATACCCCTTATATGACAAATGGACTTGTCTAACATATAGTAATGGAAGCATCCACTAGTATACAATAGGTTAACAAGAGCTCCGCAAGCGGGGCATTATACGCCCGTGGCAAATTCATATTTGGTAGACTGAAACCTGAAAACAGTATTCATTGATGGTGGAACTATTTTTCAAGTTTCAATGGGTGACAGCAAATGCAAGAAGAGCATGCACAGTGCCAAGCCAGAGCTAGGGCATCACAGAGCTTTCTTCCTTTTCCCTGTATTGCTCTTTCCACAGCAGACAGCTTAGAACTAGAATTAATCTCATCAGTTATTTACAACACATAAAAACGAGCACTTATAGCATTTGCTTAACCTTTAACCCGATAATTCTCGAAACTTTACGCACATCTACACATCATGGTCTTACTACCTACCAAGTTTCATCTTGATCGGATGAAAACTGTAGGATGAGTTATCCGGAAACGAAAATGTTTACAAAAATTTCAAAGGGGCATAACTCTGTTAATATTTGGCGGACGTTGATTCTCGAAACTTTACGCACATCTACACATCATGGTCTTACTAACTACCAAGTTTCAGCTTGATCGGTTGAAAACTGTAGGAGGAGTTTTCCGGAAACGAAAATGTTTACAAAACTTTCAAAGTGGCATAACTCTGTTAATATTTGGCGGACGTTGATTCTCGAAACTTTATGCACATCTACACATCATGGTCTTACTACCTACCAAGTTTCAGCTTGATCGGATGAAAACTGTAGGAGGAGTTATCCGGAAACGAAAATGTTTACAAAAATTTCAAAGGGGCATAACTCTGTTAATATTTGGCGGACGTTGATTCTCGAAACTTTACGCACATCTACACATCATGGTCTAACTAACTACCAAGTTTCAGCTTGATCGGATGAAAACTGTAGGAGGAGTTTTCCGGAAACGAAAATGTTTACAAAAATTTCAAAGGGGCATAACTCTGTTAATATTTGGCGGACGTTGATTCTCGAAACTTTATGCACATCTACACATCATGGTCTTACTACCTACCAAGTTTCAACTTGATCGGATGAAAACTGTAGGAGGAGTTATCCGGAAACGAAAATGTTTACAAAAATTTCAAAGGGGCATAACTCTGTTAATATTTGGCGGACGTTGATTCTCGAAACTTAACGCACATCTACACATCATGGTCTTACTACCTACCAAGTTTCAGCTTGATCGGATGAAAACTGTAGGAGGTGTTATCCGGAAACGAAAAGTTTACGGACGGACGGATGGACGGACGGACGGACGCCCACCCCATAACATAATACGACCGTTTTTTCAAAACGGGCGTATAAAAACTTACCGAAAAACCAGTCCAGAAGAATCACATTTCCTCCAGTCACAGGCATTTCATTAGAGTCAATCTTCTTGACCACACTATGAATTTCAGTCACTGTTGTATATGATTTGTTCAACTTCCAGTGTGCTATTATTTGTTCAAGTCTGCTATGATTTGTAATTTGTTCAAGTCTGCCTGCCTTCTAAGAAGGAATCCGCAGTTGCTCCAATCTAAATTGTAACTTTATCTATGTGGTCTTGTCAATCATGTCTTCGGTTATTGTCTTAACCCTTATCTTGCTGAATATTCATTTAAGCCACACCCATTTCTGTCTATCAACCAATCAAATTACTTGATGTAATTTATTGCTACAAATTCATAAACTGAATGCAAAACAGTGTAGATCCTGATCAGATGGCTTCTTCAAAAGCCATCTGATCTGGATCTACACTGTTTGCAAAGATAGGGGTTGTCGTGAACAGCAAGATAAGGGTTAAACCCTGCCATATTCTATGAACCAATTTTATTATTTTTTTCCTTAAGCCTTATCCTTTTGAATAAATAAATTTAGCCACACCCATTTCTGATGGTCAACCAATCAAATAACTTGATACCATGTATTCATTCAATTCACAAACTGCATGACAAACAGTGTATGTCCTGATCTGGATCTATACTACAGTAAAATTGCTATATTAAGACCACCTTTGGCGGTTCAAATGTGGTCTTAAGACCATTTTAAGACCACTTTCGAACAGTCCCAAAGGTGGTCTCTTTTCAGGAGACACTGGGCATACAAAACACAAAGAAATTTTCAATTAGCTTTTAAAAGCAGATTTAGTCTCAATTTCAGGTGGTCTTAACCCTTGTTCTGCTGAATATTCATATATGCCACACCCACTACCGATTATCAACCAATCAGATAACTTAAATGCAAATTATTGCAACACATTCACAATCTGATTGGCAAACAATGTAGATCCTGATCAGATGACTTCATCAGAAGCCATCTGATCTGGATATCCATTGTTTGGAAAATAAGGCATATCCGGGCTCAGCAGGACAAGGGTTAATAGCCGGAATTTTACTGTATTTGCAAAGGTAGGGGTTGTCGTGTTCTGCAGCCTCATCCATAAGGGTTAAAATTTGAGCAAGCTGATTGTCATATTTACCATATTTATTCGGACAGACAGGCCCCAGAGCAAACAGTGTAGACTCCAATGAGAGACCGAAGAATGTAGCATCTCATCAGGGTATAAAATGTTTGCTACTCATACAGCTATGCTTAGACACAACACCGGGCTTGTTCAGATTGTAGAACTGAAGAAGCTATCTGATCAGGATCTATACTGTTTGATATTAAGTTTATGGCTTTGTAAGAATAAATTACATCAAGTAATCTGATTGGTTCAAAGTCAGAAATGAGTGTGGCTAAACTGAATATTCAGCAAGAGAAGGGTTAATATCAGGTCTAGGGATTCTCCCAAACATATAGAGCATAGAAAATATGCATTAAAGCCTATGATTATTTAAAAATGTGCATTATGAGCACTACGCAAATACACAATGTCAAAAATATTTATCTCGCAACAACTCCACACCCGCTTTCTATGCTCTGTATGGCTGCGTAATGTGCATTATGAGCACTACGCGAATATACAATGTCAAAAATATTTATCTCGCAACAACTCCACCCCCGCTTTTCCCCTACTTTTACACCCACTCGCCAACACACACACAAAGATCAGCTTAAATTTTGCTCAATTAACAGTTTCTTTACAGTTCTTGCCTACCTAAATGTAATCAATCAGTTTTGGGCTCTTGACTGGTTTTAACCAATTTTGTGCCAGATACCCCACAACGGGTACCCGGGCAAACAGCGCAGGCCCAGATCAGACACCGCAGAGTGCGGCGTCTGATCAGTGCCTCCACTGTTTGCTAAAAGTTCAGTCCTTTTCCATATAAATATTAAATAAGAAAACCCAACCTGTCACACCTAAATTTTGAAATGGACTCCTGCTATATATAAGGAGGAAGATTCCATTTGGTACTAAAAGGGTTAATCGACATACATACAAAATTCAAATGCTGTTTTTGAGCTCTTGCTTCATAATGGCCACACAAAAATCAGCCGGATAAACAAAATTAGTGTTTAGATTTTTGGCAGGCTTACTGGCAAACTGAAATCAGCCACATTGTTAAACCATAACCAGTGCTTCAGCTGAAGTGCAAGACCCGCCGGATGCTTTTAGCTTTATGAGTGTTACCATATATGGGTATGGCTGTCATTTTGGTCAAGTGACCTGGACCTAAAACGGTTCCCCCAATAAATGCGCCTTATCATAAGGAGCAAAAATATATCTTATACTTTAGTACTGTATTCTGAATCGTTTGCAGGATAAAATGCATTCTTACTTTTCCAATACAAAAGCATATGTGTCAAAGTTTGACCTAGGCACAAAGAAGGTCAAGGTCAACCCAGGGTCACCATTTTAGCAATTTATGATGGGCCTACGTCCCAGATGCTATTTATCAAGTTTCGTGGAAATCTGCCCTGTGGTTCTGGAGAAGACTATTTTTGAAGTGTTTTTACCATATATATATGGCTTGGCCGCCATTATGGTCATGTGACCTGGACCCAATGAGCAAATTTTGGGTTCCCCCATCCCATAGAGGCTCCATATGAAATTCGACTTCAATCGGCCCAACAGTTTCCAAGGAGAAGCAGTTCGCAAATTTTCACATTTTTCGCCTCGGTGAGGCTATACTAAATGGAATGTAATATTTCGCAAGTTCATTGGTTAGATCTCATTGATGTCTATCAGTATGCCAAAAATTCTTTAAATATTCCAAGCGGTTAAGTCACTATCACCAATTTTCACAAACGGGTTACGGATGGACTGACAGAATGACAGACTGACAGAATGACACGGTGATTTTAGGGCACTCTTAGAAAATCAACTGACTTCAGTCGGTCGCTTTTTCTGCGGGTCGTGCAATTCTGGAGCAGACAGACTGCAATGGTTAATAGACACACACTGTTTGCCAATATCCCTGCACATGACAAGAGCCCAGTCCAGATTTTACAGATAACTTCTTTACAATGTCATGATCTCTGACTTCATGGTGCCAAGAACAGCATGGCTATAAATAGTCATTACCTAGATTTTGCACATGCTCAAACTTTAGTGATCACATGGACAACTGCAATGAAACTTCTAGATCACTTTAATAGTAACTGGGTTGATTAATTAACCATCAACCCCAAAAAGACATTCATGCTGAATCATTGTCTATAACGATAATCTGCCATGCAGCTAGAGAGAAGTTGATTCTGCCATTTTTTTTATTTTTTGTTTGATTTGAGGTTTAACGTCCCCCATCAACACTGTAAAAATCCAATTTTGTGGGACTTTTACCCGACATTGAAATGAAATGACATCTCAAGCCCTACCGCCCAATGAAACCAATAGGGTTTATTAGCATGGACGGTCCGCCTCGCACCGCAGTTCCAGGACAGGCTTAGATCCTCTAAGCGGTTTACCAGTACTAGTGTGCGGGCCAGATTCAGCTCTGCGTGGAGGCATCATGCAGCCCATATATTTCTACAAGCCCCTATGGGCGGGGGCAACTGCCATTTTTTGAACAGCAAATGTGCAGATCAGACTGAGCTGTGCAGTCTGACCTGTACCTTAGTGTTCACTGCATAGATAGTACAATACAGAGGACCCTCGTTATAACGACAATAGGTTCCCTATTATTGTGCCATTATAAAGCATTTTCCATTATAAAGAATCCCAGTTAGGAGTATGATAGGTAATAAAAGGCCTTTTCCCCCTTATTACTCCAAGAAACAAATGTTATAGACATTTGGAAACAAATGTTATAGACATTTGTTAGAATCGCCTCGGTGAGGCGATTCTAACAAATCTCTATAACATGTTATAGACATTTGGGTGAGGCGATTCTAACAAATCTCTATAACATTTGTTTCTTGGAGCATTAGATTACAAAAATCTTATATGACAATGGGCTCGATTTGTGCATTTCCAACCCGAGGGAAGCCCATGCTGCTTGAAACCTAGGCTAAAGCCTTTAGCAAAGTAGTCATTCCACTGAAATTGCTGTTATAACGAGTTTTGCCGTTATAACGAATGTCGGTATAAAGAGGGTTGACTGTCCCTCTAAAATACCGTAATGATCCTAAATAACAGGACAGACAGGTGTAAGCAAAGAGTGTAGACCCAGATCAGACTGCTCCCCACCCCTAAAGAAGCAGTCTTGGAATAAAAAAAAAATGGCAGATGATTCAATCCATGAAATTCCAAATCTTTTTTTTTTTTTTTTTTTTTATGAAAAAAAAGCTCTGCAGACAATTCAAACGAGATGCCAAATCTTATTTTGCTTTGATTATATATATAGATATATACAGTAAAATCCCTGTATTAAGACCACCATTGGGACTTTTGAAAAGTGGTTTTCAAGACCACTTTTGAACAGTCCCAAAGGTGGTCTCTTATTAGGAGACAATAGGTGTAGAAAGTACAATGAAAGAATGACTGAAACATTCTCAGAGACCACCTTTGGGACTGTTCCAAAGTGGTCTTTAAGACCACTTTGGAACAGTCCAAAAGGTGGTCTTAATATAGGAATTTTACTGTATATAAAAAAGAATCTCATCTGCTTTGGCACATATAGAGCTTTATTTTCTTCTTGAATAATTACATCAATTATACAAGCCGTGTTTATAATTTGATATCTGCGAGGTGACGTAGTTCTGCAGTTCAATATCAGCAAATTAAAACTCACAGCACGGATATCCCTAATGTCCCAAAGCAGTAGCTGAGAAAAAAAACAAATTCTCAGTGTAAACAATTTACGAGCGTAGTCGGCCTCCACTGATTAACCTTTCAACAGCTAATCACAACTATAGCATTTTAACCCATAAGATGCTGACAATTGTCGTCTGCTTTGTCGTCTGCCGGCTACTATAAAAGTCCTTTTTTGCAAACAGAGTGGACCCAGATCAGACTGCTCCTGTAGGAGCAGTCTGATCTGGGGCCACACTGTTTACCTGAATGCAAAAATTTTTAAAAAACGTTTGCTAGAAGATTCAGCAGACGACATAAGCAGACGACATTTTCAGATGTTGTTTTTCTCGGCAGCTTAAGGGTTAAAGTATATGCTTTGTCGTCTGCTGGTTACTTTAAAAGTCCTTTTTTGCAAACAGAGTGGACCCAGATCAGACTGCTCCTGTAGGAGCAGTCTGATCTGGGCCCACACTGTTTGCCTGAATGCAAAAATATTTTTAAAAACGTTTGCTAGAAGATTCAGCAGACGACATAAGCAGACGACATTTTCAGATGTTTTTCTCGGCAGCTTAGAGGTTAAAGTGTACTTTTCTTTTTTTGTTCAATGAAAATAAGGCTTGACATTACAAGTGAATCTTCTGCCAAGCAGATGATTCCCATGTAATGTCAAGTATTATAATTATCTGCTATGAAAATAAATTATTTTAAAAATCGGGTGGTCCATTTATATAGTATTTGGAGGGTTAAAATCTTTCTTTGTCATATCAAGAAAGTCCTTTTTTTCAGCAGAAAAAATGCTTCATATAACGTTTCCGTTTTTGATAATGTTCACCTCTTTATTAACACCAGCCCTGTCATGCAGTCTTAACGCTTAGCACTCTGGGTAAAAATTTCAGCAGACGACATTTCAAAATAGTTTCTCATATTTTTTCCAGAAAACAGATTATGACATTTCAAGCAAATTGTCTCCAATCAATTGGAGACAATTTGCATGAAATATCAAAACCTGCTTCAGTGAAAAATAAGAAAATTATCATCTGTCGTCTGTCGAATAAACCGTAGGACATCAGCAGACTTTTTTATATTTTCATTTTTTATTATTCCAAAATAGGTATGGCTTGATTTTTTGTAAGTGAATTGGAATGTAAATCCAGATATATCTCTCAAAAACAATAAATAAATAAATATATGTCATCTGCTTAAATTTTGCTTGGTGCTTTAAGTGTTTATAGTCTGTCATACTCTAAGAGGTTCAATAGGAAATTTAACATTTCGTAATATTATATATATTTACTAAACACCTCCACAAATTAACTGACTTTTGTCCATCCTTTAAAATCCCCAGCTCCAAAACTTCTTTTTTAATAATTATTATCTATATATAAACTTTTAAAAGTGTCCAGAGTCTTGTTTCCTGTCCATTAACTTACTTTCCTCGTAATCCCGCCAACAGAACCAGAAGCAAGACTCCAGTCACGGAGTTCTACTGCCGGTTAGTTTCAGTCGATCACGGCGATGTCATTTTATGCTGCATCGCAGCACTCTGCATTACGAGGACCTGACTGCTCGATTCATTCATCAATCTTATTGGCAATCTGATCAATGAACGTAGTAGGCCATAACAACACTGTTTCCAAGGAGACAACAGACTGGGCCGTGTGTTCATTGGTCGAGAAACTTATGTTGGCGTCTGACGAAATTCTATTTGTATTGATTCTCACCAGAATGAATGAGAACCATTTACGACTAGAAGTTGTAAATACTGAAATTAAACTAAAAGTTGGGACACATGCTAATATTGCCCTTAAAGATGAAAAAATATTTTCCTACCTGGGTAGTAACTTGTATTTTTCTGTGCTGAGGAAAAAGCAAACTGGGCAGCCCCAGATTAGACTGCATCTGAAGGACCAGTCTGATCTACCTCAGTACTGTTCACTCGGGGTACCACTTTGCCAATAATACGGTATATTGTTTGTTTCTAAAAGTACTTTTATAATACGAGATCACACGTACAGGCTATTTGATGAAAGAAAACAGCTGAAGGACTCTGCCACACTAGACAATTACAGATATCATTAACTATGTTAACCCTTGTCCTGCTGAATATTTTAATTTGCCACACCCACTACTGATTATCAACCAATCAGATTACTTGATGCAAATTATTGCAACAAATTCACAATCTGGATGCAAACAATGTAAATCCTGATCAGATGGCTTCTTCAGAAGCCATCTGATCTGGATCTTCATTGTTTGAAAGGTAAGGCATATCCGGGCTAAGAAGGACAAGGATTAATAAGAGTGAAAGCACTCGTACACTGTACCGTAAAAAGCATAATTATTTGGACAGCTTAACAGACTTGCTATAGTTCTCCTAAAATTTTAACAAATTTGTTATACAATCCAGCTTCAGGGGTCTCCACTGTTTGCTTAGGCCTGTCTGTCCCAATTATTAGGATGGGTACTCAAATCTGATCTGGTACCTCATTTCCTTTTCAAGATTATTTCACTAATTTTGAGACAATCATTAATCAGAAGTCGGAGGAAAAGGAAGTACCTGAAGAAAAAACACCTGATCTTCCATTGCAGGTCTTGGAACCCAATGACTGTGACCCAAGCAAGGCTCGAACCAGTAGCAGTGAGAGACCTAACTAGAGCTGTCAGAGGATCTGACTATAGCCCCGCTTCAGCGCTGTCAGAGAAGAAAGTTATTTAAGCTGCAGAGAAAACAGTTATGAACAAGAAATAACTGTTGAAAATTTTACATTATCTGGAAAAACTCTAAGAGTTGTGAGCCCTTGTCCCTCATTTCAATGAGCATGATACATTACCAGAATGTCCATGTTTATACTAAATTTCATCTTCCATTTTTCAATGTTCAAAGGGTAATAACTCCTAAAGTAGGCAAATCAGAGTCAGGGTTCCTGCGCTCTGCACATTGTCTCATGGTGCTTTACACTTGTGTGAAGTGTCATGAAAATATCTCAAATGGTTTGTGAGTTATGGAGCCGACACAGTCAAAATTGCCTTTTTAAATGTTCAAAGGGCAATAACTCCTAAAGTAGGCAAACCAGAGTTATGGTTCCTGCACTCTGCACATCATCTCAAGGTGCTTTTCATTTATTTGAAGTTTCATGAAAATATCAGAAACGGTTATGGAGCGGACATAGTTAAAATTGCCATTTTTTAATATTCAAAAGCCTATAACTGAAAAAGTAGACAATCCAGAGTTTGGGTTCCTGCGCTCTGCACACGTAATATGGTGCTTTACATTTGTGTGAAGTTTCATAAAATTATCTCAAACGGTTTTTGAGTTATCGAGCAAAGACGGCTAAAATTGATATTTTTCAATATTCAAAGGGAAATAACTCAAAAATTAGGCAATCCAGAGTTATGGTTCCTGCACTCTGCACACCATCTCATGGTGTTTAATGTTTGTGTGAAGTTTCATGAAAATATGTGAATGGGTTTTAAAGTTATGGAGCGGACACGAAAATTGTTAACAGACACAGACAGACACACAGACAGACACACAGAAAATACGAAAACCAGAGTTATGGTTCTTATGCTCTGCACATTGTCTCATAGTGCTTAACATTTGTGTGAAGTTTCATGAAATTATCTCAAACGGTTTTCGAGTTATGAAGCGGACACTGTTAAAATTGCCATTTTTCAATGTTCAAAGGGCAATAACTCCAAAAATAAGCAATGCAGAGTTATGGTTTCTGCGCTCTGCACATCGTCTCATAGTGCTTAACATTTGTGTGAAGTTTCCTAAAAATATCTCAAACGGTTTTCGAGTTATGAAGCGGACACAATTAAAATTGCCATTTTTCAATGTTCAAAGGGCAATAACTCCAAAAGTAGGCAATCCACAGTTATAATTCCTTCGCTCTGCACATTGTCTTATGGTGTTTAACATTTGTGTGAAGTTTCATGAAAATATGTTAAGCAGATACAAAGTTATGGAGCCAATACAAATTAACGGAATCACGGAATTACGGAATTACGGAAAATGTTCAAAGGGCAATAACTCCAAAAGTAGGCAATCCACAGTTATAATTCCTTTGCTCTCCACATTGTCTTATGGTGTTTAACATTTGTGTGAAGTTTCATGAAAATATGTTAAGCAGATACAAAGTTATGGAGCCAACACAAATTAACGGAATCACGGAATTACGGAATGACAGAAGGACATGGCAAATCCAATATAGCCCCACTTTTTCAAAGCGGGGCTATAATGATTAAGAGAGGGCACTCTTATCACCAGGCCACAGAGACCCATAATCCAGTCGCTCTAAGAGTGAAAGCAACAAACAAATTGATATTTCAAAGTCATCGTCATTCCTACCTAAGTCGCTCTAAGAGTGAAAGCAACAAAAAAATTGATATTTCGAAGTCATCGTCATTCCTACCTAAGTCGCTCTAAGAGTGAAAGCAACAAACAAATTGATATTTCGAAGTCTTCGTCATTCGTACCTGGCACTTAGCTACAAAGCTTTGTCCCACATAAAAGAAGTTACTAGATTTATCAAGCTACACTTCTACTCATTATAACACGGTTTTGGTCGTAACATGACCAGGTCTTGCCTCCCAAATTGTCATTTTACTACAATTTCTGAATAAAAATATTCCTTTATAACATGGTTCACTTATAACACGATCCTGTTCTATGCATCCCAATCATAGCATTATAAAGGGACTGCCCTGTATTACATAGCTCCAGATCAAGAGGGGTAACAAAGATAAGTGAGTAATAATTTTTCTTATATCTTGTTAGAAACACACATTGTGGGTACTTGTTGGAATTGCCTCAATGAGGTGCCACAAGTACCCACAATGTATGTTTTTATGGAGAAATAATTAAAATTTATGGAGAAATAATTAAAACTATCCCTTAATTAGACTTGTTACGCACATGACAAGGATAATTCAGTGATAATTTTCCTTATACATGTACCTTGTTAGAAACACAAGTTGTAGGTACCTGTTAAAATTGCCTCAATGAGGCGAGTCTAACAAGTACACACAACATGTTTTTATGGAGAAATAATTAAAATTATCCCTTCATTAGACTTGTTAAGCTCATGACAAGGATAAGTTAATGATAATTTTCCATATTTCTGGTTGAAACATGTTGTAAGTACTTGCTGAAGAATCAACTCATTGAGGCGATTCTAACAAGTACCCACACCGTAGGTAACTATGGAGAAATAAGTAAAATTACACTCATGACAAGGATGATTAAGTGATACTTTTCCTTATAACTTATTACAGACGAACTTCAATGGCGCGAACACCTTTGGGACCTCGAAAATCTGTTCGAGACAGGGGTAGTTCGAGCCACTGAGCTAGCTGTCAGGAGGCATAATGAGATACTTTTAGACATCTTTCCGGTGTTCTATAATGAAAATATATGCTGTGTGTACTCATTAGAATCGCCTCATCGAGGCGATTCTAATGAGTACACACAGCATACATTTGCAAGATAAAAGACTAAAATCTCCTTAATTATCCCTCACTATTTCTTATGTAGAGGATTTCGCTAGGGGCTCAAGAATGGGTTTGACACATCCATTGTAAACGAGCCATCGGTGTTCAAGCCATCGAAGTTCTACTGTAGAAACATACGTTGTACGTACTTGTTAGAATGGCCTCAATGAGGTGATTCTAACAATTACCCACATCATATGTTTTTGATGGAGAAATAAGTAAACCTAGATGGCGCAGTCTATGGTATACCATCGCAAATACCCGCTTGTTCTATGAATAACAAAAAGTCCTACTTTTTGACCTTTGACCCTGGGGCCATGTTGGGGTCAAGGTCACACAAAAAGTATTCCAATATGTTCTACATTCCAAGGGCTATCCAATAATCACGTTTCGGAAGTGCAATCCCAACAGTTTAGAAGATATGATAATGTCCTACTTTCTGACCTTTGACCTTGGGGCCATGTTGTGGTCAAGGTCACAAAAAAGTAGCCCACTGCCATCTACATACCATGTACTATCCACATGCAAAGTTACAAAAGTGTAACTTCAGTGGATGCAGGGGAGATCCATTTACAAGAAACAAGACGGACGGACAGATGGACAGACTGACAACCACTCAACTCTGGTACGAAAACCATATACCCATTTTATCTTCGAAAGAACGGGTATTCTTAATTCTTACTTAGTTAGCCTTGTGAGTGAGTGAGTGTTCAAGTTTTATGTCCAACCAACAGCTAAGGTCATACGGAGACGGGACCTCGGTTTAAAGACTCATCCGAGAGTCTGGAGAGTCTGGAGAGCCCGAATCGATCCTGCGACCCCTGGTTTACAAGGCGAGTAATGTAACCACTACACCAAGGAGGCTTCTATAGTTAGCCTTGTAATAGCTCTGTAGAGCAGACACATGAGTAAAAGAAACCTACCCTTCTCCACTTTATGTTCCTCATTGAAATGCGTGTGCCGCCAACTAATAGGGCTGGAATAATGACCTTTTGCATGAAGGTACTGTACTGATCCCAAGTATTGCATGGGACAGCTGATAGGCCAAAGCAAACGGTGCAGACTCGGATCAGACTGCTCCAGAAGGAGCAGTCTGATCAGAGTCTACACTGTTTGCAATTCTGTCTGCACCTTTTGAAGTCCTTGATGTATCGTAAAACAATTAAAATTGTTAAATTTTTAGGAGAATTATGGCAAATCCTTAAGGTGTCTGAATTTTTAGGATTTTTACGGTATCTCAAGGTCGTCTCCGAGCAGCAAATGCTCTGGCGAGACTGCGCAGTCTCCCCTGTGCCTTTGCTAAATAACCTTGGAAACATGAGTTGACTCATATATATGTATATAATTGGTACTTATTGAATCCTCAAAACAGGAAAATAATATCCAATAATAACTCTTGTTAGTTCATTAACTGTTACATTATATCTGGAATTTTTTAAGCATACAGACTGATAAGACTTATGTATACTCATTATTACAGAAAAAAAAATAAAATCAAGTAGAAATGTGTCAAGACGACACAGATGCCCCCACCGAGGGGACAACCTCGCCCCTAAAAACATGTTGCAACAACAGCCGTCTTTGGACAGCATAGCTCTACTGCAAATGAGTCCTTCCTAAGATGGGGATATTGCTGATTAAACCTATCATCATACCCAATTTGAAAAAAAGAATTAACCCATTGTATACTAGTGGACTCTTCCATTGCTTATGTTGGACAAGTCCATTTGTCATATATGGGATGTCAGGTCTATTTTTTGTTTTTATTCTATTTTTGACAGAGAATTCTGTTAGAAAATATTGTAGGCCCTGCGTCTGATCTAGGCGTGCACTGTTTGCAAAGGTACCCCTTTAGGGGTTTCCCGCATGCAATGGGTTAACAAAAGAATTAACTATTAATCTGGGTTTTTAACTGTCATCAACGTATGTGCATGTACTTGTACATACATAAATTAATGTGTACGTACAAATGGACATGTGGATTCAGCATGGCCAATGCATGCACTGTTGCAAGACATCATAGCTCACCTATTTGTATCATTTCTATAGAAACAGGGTCAACAAATGCATATCAAAAGCTTTTACTGAAACAGAACTAAGTGGGATGCTGGGATGTGAATGTTAACCCTTCTCTTGCTGAATATTCAGTTCAGCCACACCCATTTCTGACTTTGAACCAATCAGATTTCTTCATGTAATTTATTCCTACAATTTCACAAACTGAATGTCAAACAGTGTAGATCCTGATCAGATGGCTTCTTCAGAAGCCATCTGATCTGGATCTACACTGTTTCCAAGGATATGGGTTGTCGTGAACAGCATGGTAAGAGTTAAAACTTTTGCTAACACGCATCGGCACCTTTCCTATAGAAACAGTGCTAATCCTTAAGATGCAAATCACAACAATTGTCATCTGCTTTGGTGTCTGCTGGTTACTTCAAAAGTTAAATTTGCAATCAGTGTGGACCCAGATCAGACTCACTCCTCCAACATTGTAGGTCATTTAGTGTCATCTCCCAGACAAAGGGAGAAAAGAGATAGTAGATGAAATGAAAGTGAGGTAAAGCAGGACTTGCCGAACTGCAAGCCAATATCAGATGAATGCTCCAGTGACAAAAGATACACAACTTTTGCATCACCCAACCATCCCCTGCTCCTCTATGAGCAGTCTGATCAGGGTCCACACTGTGTTCTGCGGCGTCTGATCTGGGACTGCGCTGTTTGCCAACTACCCGTTTTGGGGTTTCTGGTACAAAATGGGTAAACTGCTGCAAGGACAGCAGGCCTTGCCAAACTATAAGCCAATATCAGTTGAATGCTCTGGTGACGAAAGATACACAACATCTGCATCACCCAACCACCCCCTGCTCCTCTATGAGCAGTCTGGTCAGGGTCCACAATGTTTGCCTATATACAAGAATTAATATTTTTTAAAAAGTTTGGAAAAAGATGCAGCTGACCATATAGACACCATTTTCCGATAGATTTTCTTAGAATTTTTTGTATTTAGTAAAATCTGAACCAAAACAACACACTATGGGATGTGGATGTGGGCATGTTGCTAACACATTATGCTGGCATCTTCTTTATAGAACACTTGTTAACGCCCCCGCCTATCGGGGCTTGAAGAAATAGATGGGCTGCATGATGCTTCCATGCAGAGCTGAAACCGTCCCGCACACGAGTACTGGTAAACTGCTTAGAGGATCTAAGCCTGCCCAGGCAAAGCGGTGCGAGTCGGCCCGTCTATGCTTATAAACCCTATTGGTTTCATTGGGTGGCAGGGCTTGAGATGTCATTTCATCTCAATGTCGGGTAAAAGTCCCACAAAATTGGAAGCAACGTCTCCAAAATGACCTTTACAGTGATGACGGGGAAGTTAAACCTCAAATCAAACAAAAACTAGAATTGCGCAGTCGATGGCACGCCATCGCATATCCCCCACGCTTTTTTAAAGATACGCCACTATAGAAGTTCTCAATTGCAACTCCCACCCAATCTTAAGATCAAAATTCCGAAAGTGTCATGCACTCCACAGACCAAAGACCTAACAGTTCCCAAAGTTTCATGTTTCTATCTGAAACGGCGTAGGAGGAGTTATCCGGTAATCGTTAAAAAGGGGGTTATGGGGGTGAAAATCCAAGTTTTTGACCTCTGGTGACCTCAAACCTGACCCTAGGGGTCAAATTTTGATTGTTATGTATTCTACTCATTATGCCATTTGATTTGATATGTAATCCAACAAGGTTCTGAAAACTTTGATTTTTTTACCCCCGGGGCACCCCACCCCCTGGCCTGGCCCCTAGGGGTAGGATCAAAATTCAAAAGTGTCATGCACTCCTCAGACCAAAGACCTATCAGTTCCCAAAGTTTCATGTTTCTATCTGAAACGGCGTATGAGGAGTTATCCGGTAATCGTTAAAAAGGGGGTTATGGGGGTGAAAATCCAAGTTTTTGACCTCTGGTGACCTCAAACCTGACCCTAGGGGTCAAATTTTGATTGTTATGTATTCTACTCATTATGCCGTTCGATTTGATATGTCACACGACCAGGTTCTGAAAACTTTGATTTTTTACCCACGGGGCACCCCACCCCCTGGCCTGGCCCCTAGGGGTAGGATCAAAATTCCGAAAGTGTCATGCCAAAGACCTATCAGTTCCCAAAGTTTTAAGTTTCTAGCTATAAAAATGTGGGAGGAGTTGTCCGGTAAGACGGACGGACAGACGTAGTACATACGGACGACGAAGACAATTACAATATCCCCACTTTTTCTTCGAAAAGTGTGGGGATAACAACAGAAACCTTGTCAAGAAGCACATTTAGAAATTTGAACCAAAACAACACTTAATGGGATAGTCGCTAACACCGAAGCCGATGCTGATACCAGTGTATAGGACTGTTACAGCTCTTGAAGTCTTCCTGGATTTTCATGCAGGCAAGCTAAAAATGGTTACTTCATGACAGAAGTTACTGTTAAAATCCTAAAAATTTGGACACCTTGAGGACTTGCTGTAACTCTCCTAAAATTTTAACGGGTTTGCTTCGTGATTCAGCAAGGCGTCCAAAAAGTGGAGAAAGAATGGCAAACAGTGTAGACCCTGATCAGGCTGCACCTTTAGGAGCGGTCTGATCTGGGTCTACACTGTCTATCCCAATACTTAGGATCATTAAGTTACTATCAGAGATAAACAAGATTACCATATTATCAATATGGTAACACTGGTAGTGGGAGGATTGAATAATGAATCTCACTCAACCTAGATTTATCCTTCAAGTGCAAAGCACCACTGCATCGGATGACATTTCCAATTTATCATTACTGTTTTTGGAGAAAGTAAGGCTTGTTTTTTCAAAGTGAAGCTCAGTCTCGAACATGGAAGGCTTATTTGCCATGGTTATTTGAACTCATCTAGAAGCCTCCGTGGTGTAGTGGTTATCCTACTCGCCTTTTGAACTAGAGGTCGCAGGGTTGATCCCAGGCTTCTCCAGACTTTCAGATGAGTCTTTAAACCGAGGTCCTGTCTCCATATGACCTTAGCTGTTGGTGAGACGTTTTGTTTGATTTGAGGTTTAACGTCCCCGTCAACACTGTAAAGGTCATTTTGGAGACGTTGCTTCCAATTTTGTGGGACTTTTACCCGACAATAAGATGAAATGACATCTCAAGCCCTGTCGCCCAATGAAACCAATAGGGTTTATTAGCATGGACGGTCCGCCTCTCACCGCGGTTCCTGGACAGGCTTAGATCCTCTAAGCGGTTTACCAGTACTAGTGTGCGGGCCGGATTCAGCTCTGCGTGGAAGCATCATGCAGCCCATATATTTCTTCAAGCCCCTATGGGCGGGGGCGAAACTCAAACACTCACTATTCAAACTTATTCTTGAGTCCCTAGAGAATTTTTACAATAGATCTAGATATCCAGTTTAGGGCGGTTTTTCTAATTTTTATCTTGAAAAATTATGGCGTGTGTACTCATTAGATTTTGTTTGATTTGAGGTTTAACCCTTATCTTGCTGTTCACAACAACACCTATCTTTGCAAACAGTGTAGATCCAGATCAGATGGCTTCTGAAGAAGCCATCTGATCAGGATCAACACTGTTTGGCATTCAGTTTACAAATTTGTAGCAATAAATTAAATCAAGTAATTTGATTGGTTGATATAACGAAATGGGTGAGGCTTGGATGAATATTCAGCAAGATAAGGGTTAACATCCCTGCCAACACTGTAAAGGTCATTTTGGAGACGTTGCTTCCAATTTTGTGGGACTTTTACCCGACATAGAGATGAAATGACAAGGGTTTATAAGCATGGACGGGTTGACGGTCCGCCTCTCACCGCGGTTCCTGGGTAGGCTTAGATCCTCTAAGCTGTTTACCAGTACTCGTGTGCGGGAGTTTCAGCTCTGCGTGGAAGCATCATGCAGCCCATCTATTTCTTCAAGCCCTGATGGGCGGGGGCCGTGTGAACTCATTAGAATCTCCTCATTAGAATCTCCTCATTGAGGTGATTCTAATGAGTACACACACAATACCTTTATTTTACAGAAAGTAAACAAGAGACCCATGGGCCACTACGCTCACCAGAGGTCATGTGGTTTATACCATATACAGGCAAGATGCCTACTTGGTCATGTGACAACAATACCACGAATAATATTTAACTGCCTCACCCCTATAGATGCTTTACATGTATTTTGGTTTCAATCAGCACAGCTCTTTTACTGGAGAAGAAGATAATAATACTGAATCTGAGCCATCCAAGACAAAGGTCAGTAATGACCTTGACCTTTGGAATTAATAAACTTCCTTTCAGCTAACTGCAAATATCATTTTTGATGTCACAGCCTACCAGGCAATCAGAAATATCCACTACTTTGCCATTTTTCCATACAAATGTCTAAGTGACCAAGTTTGACCTTGACATAAAACAGGTCAAGGTCAACCAAAGGTCATCATTTGAACAAACTTGGTAGGGCCAGAGTCCCTGATGCTGCATACCAAGTTTCCAGATCATCGGCCATTCGGTTCTTGAGAAGAAGATTTTTAAAGGTTTTTACCATATATGGGCATGGCGGCCCATATTGGTCATGTGACCCAGTCATCACGAACAGAATTTCGTTCCTTCATTCCATAGAGACTCCACATATAATTTGGTTTCAACTGGCCGGGTAGTTTAAGTGAAGAAGAAAATAAAAGTACTGAATCTGAGGCGTCCTGGACAAAGGTCGGTAAATGACCTTGACCTTTGGAACTGATAAACTTCCATTCAGCTGATTGTAAATACCATTTCTGATGCCACTAGCTAATATACAATCAGAAAAATCCAGTTTTGCCATGTTTCCATACAAATGTCTAAGTGACTAAATTTGACCTTGATGTAAAACAGGTCAAGGTCAACCAAAGGTCATCATTTGAACAAACTTGGTAGGGCCAGAGTCCCTGATGCTGCATACCAAGTTTCAAGATCATCGGCAATTCCGTTCTTGAGAAGAAGATTTTTTAAGGCTATTACCATATATGGGCATAGCGGCCATATTGGTCATGTGACCCAGTCCTCACGAACAAACTTTCGTTCCCTCATTCCATAGAGGCTCCACATGTAATTTGGTTTCAATTGGCCAAGTAGTTTAAGTGAAGAAGAAGATAAAAATACTGAATCTGAGTCATCCAAGACAAAGGTTGGTAAATGACCTTGACCTTTGGAACTGATAAACTTCCATTCAGCTGATTGTAAATACCATTTCTGATGCCACTAGCTAATATACAATCAGAAAAATCCACTGTTTTGCCATTTTTCCATACAAATGTCTAAGTGACCAAATTTGACCTTGACGTAAAACAGGTCAAGGTCAACCAAAGGTCATCATTTGAACAAACTTGGTAGGGCCAGAGTCCCTGATGCTGCATACCAAGTTTCAAGATCATCGGCCGTTCGGTTCTTGAGAAGAAGACTTTTAAAGGTTTTTACCATGTATGGGCACAGCGGCCCATATTGGTCATGTGACCCAGTCATCACGAACAAACTTTCAATCCCCCATTCCATAGAGGCTCCACATGTAATTTGGTTTCAATTGGCCGAGTAGTTTAAGTGAAGAAGAAGATAAAAATACTGAATCTGAGCCGTCCTGGACAAAGGTCGGTAAACAACCTTGACCTCTGAAACTGATAAACATCCATTCAGCTGATTGCAAATACCATTTCTGATGCCACTAGCTAACATACAATCAGAAAAATCCACTGTTTTGCCATTTTTCCATACAAATGTCTAAGTGACCAAATTTGACCTTGACGTAAAACAGGTCAAGGTCAACCAAAGGTCATCATATGAACAAACTTGGTAGGGCCGCAGTCCTCGATACTGCATACCAAGTTTAAAGATCATCGGCTGTTCGGTTCTTGAGAAGAAGTTTTTTAAAGGTTTTTACCATATATGGGCATGGCGGTCATCTTGGTCTTGTGACCCAGCCCTCCCGAACAAACTTTCGTTCCCCCTTCCCATAGAGGCTCCACATGTAATTTGGTTTCAATTGGCCCAGCAGTTTCTGAGAAGAAGTCATTTGAAAATGTTGACGCAGACACGGATGCGGACGCAGACGCGGACGACGGATCACTGCCTATACTATAAGCTCCCCCGGAGCCTTCGGCTCTGGTGAGCTAAAAAGATATTCCTATTAAAGGCATCCCCATCAGGCTATGACTAACAATAGCAACAGAATGACAAGGTAATATTTTGTGATAATCAAAGGATCAATAGTTTTCATCCATTCCCCGTAAAAAAAACCTATGTTGTCAATGTGGGTAGGTTTAAATGGAGAAATAAGGAAAACTATCCTTCAATTATCACAAAGTACCCACCTCATTTGTTGCTATGAGTAACCCACAGGGGCTCAAACTACTCCAATCTCAAATAAGTTTCCATGGTCCCAAAGGTGCTTTATCCCACTGCATACTAGTGGACTCTTCCATTGCTATATATTGGACAAGTCCATTTGTCATATAAGGGGTGGTAGGCCTATTTTTTTGTTTTTATTCTATTTTTGACAAACACATTCTGCTAGCAAATAGAGCAGGCCCTGATCAGACGCCAAGTTCTGCGGCATCTGATCAGGGCCTGCACTGTTTGCCAAGATACCCCTTTAGGGGTTTCCCACATGCAATGGGTTACTGTATAGAAAGCAAAAACTGAATCTTTGGTTCTCTGACATGAGCGCAAAAGTTCACAGGTTCTGAACAGCAGTGCATGTCATCTCCAAGTGAGTGCAATTGACAGTTTGCTAATCTCTTATCAGAAACAGAAGGTGTTCTGGCAAACAAACATGCTGGGGTCACAATGACCTAGAACAAGCGAGAATTTTTATTCAGACAAGTGCATACAGCAAAGTCAATGATTAGCCTGCACAGCCATTGCAATCTGATCTGAGTTTTTTTGCAAAGAACCTATAACAAAGATAACAAAGGGGTAATTTTTCTGATTTTTTGTCAGAAACATGGTGTGGGTACTTGTTAGAATTGCCTCAATGAGGCAATTCTAACAAGTACCCACAACATGTTAAAATCAAGAAATGAGAAAAACTGCCGTAAAATTATCCTTGTGACACATTCATAACTAAAGCCGGCATCGGTAGCTCCGCCGGAAGCCCATCCGACTGGTAATCAGGAGGACATGAGTTCGATACCTACCGCGGTCGGCAACATCCTTCATGGAGATTGATCATGAAATCTTTTCTATAGACATTCTCTGACTTCTGCTGATTCAACAAGGGCAGTTGTCAGTTTCTGGCAAAAGAATGTGCACTGTACTGCTTAAACCCTTAACCTGCCCAGGAAGTGTAGATAGGTAAACTGACCGGCTAAAAAATGATCTAAAATAGTGTTGACTGGGCCGTTAAACTCCAATACAAACAAACAAACAAACATCCTTATCTAAAGCAGTCGTTTTTCTGTTTGGACAGCCCAAAAACACCATTAAGGTCATGTTGGGCCGGTCAGTTTACCTAACAACCTTTTGCCCTTGGCTGGCTTGTACATAAGCAGTTAGCCAGTACAATGTACGTTCTATTTCACCAGGACAACTGCGTCCTTCCTGAATCAGCAGGAGGAAGAGAATGACCTTCATACCAACAGATATGGTGTATATTTTGTGATAACTGAAGAATAGTTTTCCTTAATTTCTGAATATAAACCTATGTTTTGGGTATTCATTAGAACCGCCTCGCGTTGAGGCGGTTCTAATGAATATCCACAACATAGGTTTTTATGGAGAATTTACAATGTTTGTTTGTTATATTTGAGGTTTAACCTCCCCGTCAACACTGTAAAGGTCATTTTGGAGACTTTGCTTCCAATTTTGTGGGACTTTTACCCAACATTGAGATTAAATGACATCTCAAGCCCTGCTGCCCAATGAAACCAATAGGGTTTATAAGCATAGACAGTCTGACTCGCACCGCTTTGCCTGGGCAGGCTTAGGTCCTCTAAGCGGTTTACCAGTACTTGTCAGCAGGTCGGTTTCAGCTCTGCATGGAAGCATCATGCAGCCCATCTATTTCTTCAAGCCCTGATGGGTGAGGGCCGAGAGAATTTACAATAACTATCCTACAGTTATCACAAAATACCAATCTTACGAGTATCTGTTGCTTTGACCTTAGAAAATACATTTATTTTATGATTTGAGCGTTGCCGGACCCAGCCGAGATCAAACCTATGACCTCATGATCAAAAGACAAGGGTTGGAATATATGCTTTTGACGGAATACACTATTCAAACGACTCTGAATCACTGAGTATATCCAGGGCTTTACATCATAATCTTCACTGCGCTTAGGCCCTGCCAAGGCCAAGGTTACAAATGACTCCTGCATAAGATATAACGGCACAATATCATAATCATTTTCAGTGACTACCATGGCTTCTGTTCACTGGTCAGTTTTACGATTTTTAATGTGACAGTCACACAGTTACTATCAAAATTATGATAAGCACATGACCACGTGATCAATGCTGTTGAATTTGATGTCGACAAGATTAATTTTGTGGGAAGGTTGACATTCATTTATATATGACATCAAGTAGTCTGATTGGTTTAAAGTCAGCAATGGGTGTGGCCTAATGAATTTATTCAGCAGGACAAGGGTTAACAGGAATGATACACCTCATATGATATTTTCTGCCATATTTACAAGGGAGACAAATTTTTGTGACTTCCTGTTCATGTTCGGTTTAACAAAAAAGTGGTCTATTCTAAACCCTTAGCTCGCTGAAACTTGAAAACCTCTATTTTGCAAACAGTGTAGATCCAGATCAGATGTCTTCTAAAGAAGCCATCTGATCAGGATCTTCACTGTTTTGTCAATTAGTTTGCAAATTTCAATGAAACATTTAATCAAGTATTTTGACTGGTTGTCAATCAGAAATGAGTGTGGCTTAATTTATTCAGCAGGATAAGAGGTAAAGGAAAAACACGCTCCTCAGTGGCAAACTCCACGCATAAAGAAAAGAATTTTTTAAAATTGACTAGTAAAGTTTACGAGCAAATCCTTTCCTTCACGAGTAGACCCTTATTGATAAAACAAAATTATTTTTGACAGAGTTTCCTCCCCTGGAAAAGTATCCATTCCCAAAAATGTTGCATAGGACCAGTCCAAAAAGATACAAAGCTGTATCAGCCAAAAAGCTGTCCTTGAAGAACCATGATATTTTACAGTGCTACAGCTAGCCTTAGGGGTGGGCCACCCCTCCCCCATTCCCGCCACCCCGCTGCCCTTCTACACATCCCCTTGGCCTTATTTTCATTTCTTACATAAAAACCTAAATTTTGGTGAAAATTTCATGAAAATCAAACAAAAAATAAAGAATTTATTCATGTCTACCTGTTTATTATATGTGCCTTCAACGACTTCAAGTTTCGGACAATTAATGTGAGATGCCTTATCATTTGTAATATCTCTTTGATACTTCATGCATGAAAATATGACCTCATTCTTGCCCGACCGCGCAAAAGTGTCCTACCCAGCACCCCTCTGCCCTCAAATCCTAGCTGGAGCACTGTTTTAGCCATCTACTGTCTACGAACGACAAGGCCTCACACCACTTACCTAGTGTTTCCAAAGCCGTGAGTAGACGTGGTGGGGAGGAAGGAAGTAGGTTGACTAGAGACCCGTGGGGTCCATGGAGCTACCGTGATAGTCCAAACTTATCTGGGTGTCAAACAATATCACTTGGAAAATAAGGCGTATCCATGATCACCTGAAAGCAAATAACAGTGAAAAATTAATGTCTCAAACAACAATGCATAGCCCCGATAAGAGGTTTTATCATATGACGTCGCGTCTGAGAGTGTAATAACGCCATGTAATATTTTCAATAATCCACTAGTGGATTAAATATGCAAATTAGCTAGATACGTCCCGTAACGTTACATGTACGACGTCATTAACGAGGTCGCGTTTACTAATGGCGGAATATTGACATTTTGTACAAAAATCGTGAATTAAATGCGTTTTAAATGTAATATGATAAATAGAATCTTGCATTCGTGCTCATGAATTATTGAATTTATTAAACTCATTGAGGAAAAGGGATAAAATGCTCGGCAAAGCCTCGCATCTTATCCCTTTTCCTCATCTTGTTTAATAAATTCAATAATACATGAACACTCATGTAAGAACTTCTATGTATCCACATATCATCTTTTTTTTTATTTCTGCATGAAAACCTATCTTGTTGGTATTCATTAGTACCAACTACCAATGAGTACCAACAATGTATGTTTTCGTGCAGAAATAAGAACAGTATCAGTTCTTTTCGGATGTGAAAAGCACTTTATCTGGAGCTATGAACAATGGCTCATTTACTATGTCAGAGTAAAACTCGTTCTTGAGCCCCACCGGAATTCTTTCCACAGTTTCAGATAATAAATAGACCTCCATGGTGTAGTGGATAAGCTACTCGCCTCATAAACCAGGGGTTGCAGGTTCGATCCCAGGCTTCTCCAGACTTTCGGATGAGTCTTAAAAATTGAGATCCGATCCTCATATGACCTTAGCTGTTGGTGATGTAAAACTAACACACTCATTCACTCAATCAGATAATAAATATTTACGGGCTAACTGAAATTTTATCATGAAAATGTACATGCTGTGTGTATTCATAAGAATCACCTCTTTTCACAAAGTCAAGCAAAGAGGTCATCCACCCAGGTAACTTACTACTCTTTCCATTGCTTGACTTCGTGAAAAAGCAAACTACTCTAAGAACCAGCTCTACAGCAAGGTGGTAGACAAGTTATACGGTATAACAATAATTACAATCTCCATCATTATGTACATTTGGAGCAATTTGATTGGTTGAAATAAAAGTTTTATATTTTGATAAATTCCTTGAGCACTATTTCCCACAGCAATAGGTAGTAAGGTAACACGTGACTTAAAAAGCACGTTTAGAACTGGAGCGTCACATCATTGTATATGAAACAACGTCCACAGCGTTTGATTAAACAAGAGAGCCATGATGGCCCTGTTTCTTTGTTTGAATTGTTTGTTTTTTTCTTACGCAGGTTCGATACCTGCCTGGGTCGGCAACATTCTTTCATGGAGATTGATCATGAAATCTTTCCTACTGTCTTTCTCTCCCTTCCGCTGATTCAAGAAGGGCAGTTGTCAGTTTCTGGTGAAAGAATGTGCACTGTACTGGTTAACCGCTTATGTATTGTTTGTATTAGAGTTTAACGGCCCAGTCAACACTATTTTAGGTCATTTTTGAGCCGGTCAGTTTACCTATCCACACTTTTCCTGGGCAGGCTTATACGTAAGCGGTTAACCTGTAAAGTGCACATTCTTTCGCCAGAAACTGACAACTGCCCTTTCATGATCGATCTCCACGAAAGAATGTTGCTGACCCTGGCAGGTATCGAACCTGCTTCCTCCTGATCACCAGTCAGACAGTCAGACTCGCATCCGAATGAGCTACCGAGGCCGGCCACTTACATATACGCTTGTGCAAGAAAAATGTGGACAGATAAACTGACCAGCTCAAAAATGACCTAAAATAGTGTTGACTGGACCGTTAAACCCAAATACAAACAAACAATTGAGGTTTAAAACCGTTTATTGTTCCCGTCAACACTATTTAGGTCATTTTGGAGATCCTGGTCTACACTGTTTGTCATTCTGTCTTCACCTTTTGGCCACCTTGCTGGACCATGAAACAATTTTTTTTTAAATTTTAGGAGAATTATAGCAAGTCCTCAAGGTGTCCGATTTTTTAGGATTTTTACTAAAGAGAAGAGAGAGATGTTCTTTCATGATTCTTTCATGTGAATCGAGTGCATGTAGTTAAATGTCATTGTTATGGGCGTAATTGAATTTTCTCAAAAAAATACATTTTGTCATGATTAACCCTTTTTGTACCAAATGGAATCTTCCTCTTTATATATAGAATGAGTCCATTTAAAAATTTAGGGGTGTCGGGTTGTGTTTTCATCAAAATTTATTTGGAAAATGACTGAACTTTTAGCAAACAGTGGAGGCCCTGATCAGACGCCGCGTTCTGCGGCGTCTGATCTGGACCTGCACTGTTTGCTAGGGTACCTGTTTTGGGGTTTCTGGTACTAAATGGGTTAAATTCATAGATCATGCTCTACCCACATGTCAAAGTCTTATTACAGTAAAAGCTTCAATTACTCGTTTGAGTGCCAAAGAGCAGATGACATTTGATTATTTTTATTTTTCAGAGAAAATAAGGCTTGAAATTTCATGAGAAGCCTTTCTTTCTCTACGAATCAGTTGTGATTGACACATTAATGGTTCAAATGGAAACTGAAAATCTTGGCTGAAATGTCATGATATTGTCTTTGCGAGAAAAAAATTCTTTTATAAAGGATAACATGAAACATCAACCCTTTCTTTCTCTATGAAATAGTTGTAATTGACACATTAATGGTTAAAATTGCAACTGCATGTCTTCGCTGAAATGTCATGATATTGTCTTTGATACCCGGCATGCATCCACAGGACACAGACGCCCCCATCTGAAATCTATATGTTTAAGTTTTGGATGCAACCCAGCACTTTTGACCTCTTCTAAGTATGACCTTGACCTTGGAGGTACAAACCTGGGTCTTGTGCACGAAACATCGTCTCATGATGATTAATATTTCTGCAAAGTAATTTCAAAATCTATCAAGAAATAAGTTATTGACCATGTTTAAGTTTCAGACCATTTTTTTTTTACTTTTGACCTCCAAGTACGACCTTGACCTTGCAGGTATTGCGAGAGACAGGTCGTCTCATGATGGTGAACAATTCTGCAAAATAATTTCAAAATCCATCCAGACAGTTAATGACCATGTTAAAGTTTCAGACCCTATTTTACCTTTGATCTGTAAGTACGACCTTGACCTTCGATGTACAGAGCTGGAAGACAATCACCATAGAAACTATTTCATGATCCACCTCACAAAGAAGGCAGGGACCACAATGTACATGTAATGTTCACAGACACACTTCAAATTTAGCCCCTGGGCAGGCAATGGCAGCATCTTATTGTGTTTGGAAAATAGGAAACCAATGTTATAGTGCATGACTGTTAAGAATGGGAACACCTTGCAGATTTAGTCTGCCATTATTCAAAGGGAGACAACTTTCGGTACTTCCTGTTCACTTTTGTGTAAGCCCTGTCTCACAGAAAAAAGGGGTCTACCATAAGGAAAGAGTTTGGGCCTCAGGAGCAAATTCTTTCCTTTATTGACATGGGAAACAAAAATACTTTTGCAGGAGTTGCCATCCGAAGGTGTATCCATTCCCCTTAAGCTAGCAGTTTTTTTTGTTTTTTTTTTTTAGTAGTACAATCTGAGATTTCATCAGCAAAAGAAAATAAAAAAATATTAGGTTTGTTGATATTCAACCAAAATCCATGCTAACGCCAGTACAAACAAGTTGGGTCATAAGGACTATGTGAAATCAAAAGCAGTGAGGTGGCCTAGTAATGGTTATATATATTGCGTTAACATAGAAACTTGATTTAAACAAGAATTCCACAGACGGCATCACACCTGCTGGGGCAAAAGTCACACGAGCCACAATCAGAATCTGGTTATTAAATAAGTTTATTTCATTCTTAGCAGTTGATAGTTGACCTAAAATGTGTCAAAGTCACTGGATCACAAAATATAGGTCATGGTCACCAGGTTGAGGTACCTGTCACATCAGTACATCCAATAGAAGCACTATGCAATGTTTGGTGATTGTAGGCTTTATAGCAGAAAAGATATGGAATGTCAACGTAAAATGTGTAAAAGCCACTGGAGCGCAAAATATAGGTCAAGGTCATGAAGTCAAAGAACCTTGTCAAGGAGCCTGACAAGTCAGACGGTCAGAAAGATGTTTCATGCAAGGTTTGTTTGTTTTGTTTGATTTGAGGTTTAACGTCCCCGTCAACACTGAAAAGGTCATTTTGGAGACGTTGCTTCCAATCTTGTGGGACTTTTAGCCGACATCGAGATGAAATGACATCTCAAGCCCTGTCGCCCGATGAAACCAATAGGGTTTATTAGCATGGACGGTCTGCCTCGCACCGCGGTTCCTGGACAGATCCTCTAAGTGATTTACCAGTACTAGTGTGCGGGCCGGATTCAGCTCTGCATGGAAGCATCATGCAGCCCATATATTTCTTCAAGCCCCTATGGGCGGGGGCCGTCATGCAAGGTTTGATGGTTGATTATAGTCTTGTATTTGATATGTCAAAGTCACTGGAGTGCATAATATAGGTCAAGGTCACCAGGTCAAGGTACCTGCCGAGTCAGTACATCAAGAAGCACTGTGCAAAGTTTGGTGCTTCAGCTTGTAGGCCTTATAGTTGAGAAGATATGGAATGTGAATGTAAAATGTGTAAAAGTCACTGGAGTGAAAAAATAGGTCACAGTCACTGGGTCAAGGTACCTGCCAAGTCCGTACATTGAGAAGAAGCACTATTCAAGGTATGGTGGTCATAGGCCTTATAGTTGAGGGGATACCTAGCATTGAAGTAATGCAAGTGAAAGTTACAGGAGCACAAAATATCGGTCAAGGTCACCAGGTTCAGTACATCTAGGAGAAGCACTATGCAAGATTTGATGGTTGTAGGCCTTTTATTTGAGGAGATCTGGAACATCAAGGTAAATTATGTGAAGGTTTCCGAGTCAAGGAGCCTGCCAAGGCAGAATGTCAGGGAGATGTTTTATGCAAGGTTTGATGGTTGATTAGTCTTGCAGTTGATTACAATACAAACTTTGACATAAATGTCAAACTTCAACATTAATGTTAACAGATGGACGGACGGACAGACAGAAGGAAAGGAAAACCAGAGTGCCTCAGCGAGGAACTTCTAATGAGTACCAACAACTTATGTTTTCGTGCAGAAATAAGAAAAATAATAATTAATACCCCCTCTTGGCTATGCAGACACCATTTACTGACGTGCTCAGTTTGCAAAAACCAACAGTTACTTCCCTTGCAAAAAAAAAAAAAGAACAATGGATGAAAAAAACATGGCAACTGTACCAATTTCCTTTTGAACTGACATGCCCAAACGTTCTACCATTGGTGACACTGTTCATTAGCAAGCTGTGATGACCTCAACGAAAATCACCAAAGACTTCAACCAATAATAATAAAGCCAACTGTGTGCATTAATTAGGACATATCAATAAAAATTGTCAGAAGTCTATCATTTTAGTTCACATCAAAAGACAATGTCCACATTTACTGATGTAATATGGTTTGCTACAATGCTAATTACCTACGTAAATGATAAACTATAGATGTGAATGAGATGCCAAACAAATTTATGTACCTGCCTACACAGACTTAATACCAAATTCCCTTCAATAAATGCACAAGAGTGCTTATTTGTTTGATTTGAGATTCTATCATATTCGCTATGTGGTGGCTACCACACAACTACCATTACTTTGGTGCGGGCGGACCAGTCCATGCTTTGAAACCCTATTGGCTTCATTGGGCGACAGGGCTTGAGATGTCATTTGATCTCAATGTCGGGGGAAAAGTCCCACAAAATTGGAAGCAACATCTCCAAAATGACCTATACAGTGTTGAAGGGTATGTTAAATCTCAAATCAATCAATCATTTCAATCAAATTTTAGGATAATTACAATGTTGCAAGTTTTATGTGTAATTACAGTAAATCACAAAAATAGTCACTCTGGAAGAGTACAAGAAGTAGTTGACTCCCACACAGTCAATCAAATGCCAAAATTAGAGAGGAAAATATGTGGTGAATATAACTGATTGCACTTTGACAATTCCAAAAATATCTCCATCCCAAATGGGCTACTACTGAGTGTTCAAAGAGATTCATTGGCCCCCGCCAATCGAGGCTTGAAGAAATATATGGGCTGCATGATGCTTCCACGCACAGGGCTTTAGATAAGGCTGCGTACCGCGTAAATTACGAAAATAATTGGGAGGATACTCCTTTTTTTCAAATCTGCTGCGTATCAGGTACGAAAAACAAATTAGCATTACGCATTTAATATTTTTTGAGAGCGTACCGGTATTTGGAACGCACGTGAAATAAATGACGTGTAATAAAAGGCGGGAAATTCTCACACGGGAAAATTGTGCATTCATAAATTATTTCAAGGGAATCCAGTTTTATTGGGGTTGGGGTTACCGTCCTTTCAAGATTATATCACATATAGAGCCGATCCGATCGTTAATCAGGTGGGCGTAAACCGGAGTAATCTGAACTACAGTAAGACGAGCGAGCAGTGAAGTCTCGGATCAGTCAGCGCATGCGCACGAGCCGTCATTAGCCTTATTGATTGGATGAGCAGGTCATTGCTCAACAGTATCGACGCGCATCAGTCTGCGCATCGCTGATTTTACAATCTGGGTTATCCAAAAGGACTTGCGTAGTTGTTGCGCATGTTGTTCTGACTTACATAGTGGTTGCGCATGCTGGTCTAAGTCTTCGAGTATCGTGCAACCAGTGAAGACTCGGAGTAGCCTGCGCATCACTGCAAACTGCTCTGTCTTCGCTGACCCCAAGAGCCTTTTGAAGGGCTACTCAGAGATAGATGAGAAAAAAAGGTTGCCCAAGTTGCGCATGTTGATCTGGGTCTTTGCAAGGTGTTGTGCGACGCAGCTCGGTATACACACTGTTTACTTCTATTACTGTCGCAGACTGGTCAAGCCGCGGTGATATTGCAAACACAAGCTCTGCATTTTGATCAGAGTCTTTGCAGATCATTGGCAACCAGTGAAGACGCACGTTCAGCCTGAGTTATGAAACGTCAAATGACATGGATAATTATTGAGTAGTCTCCCTTGAACAGATTACTTATTCAGTCATCGGTTATTTTTTATATTGCTTTAATAACACGCTTTCAGATGAATCAAACAAATTATTATTTTATTAAAATATTATAATTCTATATTAAAAGATACCTAGAAGTTAAATGTTCAAATGTTTTTTAAATAATAAACGTTGCTATTGCTTCAACCCAGTGCACCACTTACTTGTGAAATGCATGTACATATACATGTATATAATTTCAAAAGAGACACCAGTAACATTAGCTTCACTAACGTGAGAGAAGCCAACTGATCATAACGATTTTGATGGCATTTCATAAACCAGAACATGGTACCAAAATTTTTCATGCAAAAGTGCCCTACCCAGCCTAGTGCCCCTCTGCCCTAAAATCCTTGCTAATTTTTCATGCAAAAGTGCCCCCCTGCCCTAAAATCCTAGCTGGAGCACTGTAATCCTCAAGTTCTTTTCAGCTGATCAGGAGTCTGCCGCACTTTTTGTGAAAAATATCCGGACAGATTTTTGATTCAGTAACTGGTTCCGATTATAACATTGCCTGTAAGGAAACACGATTGGTCCCACGATCGAAGGGTGGAAGAAAATAAATATCCATGGATAATATATGATGAAATTGAGAATATGGTTTTGAAAAGGAATTTTAAAAGTTTTAAAGAAAATGAGTTTCACTCCATATCTTGGACAATAAAGTGAAGCTGATATTCTAAATTTTTAGAAACTCTTTGGCCACAATAATCAGTCATTGAAGTCCTGCTATCCACCAAGACAACTGAACCCCAAAAGTTAGATTTCTCCGTCAACATACTGCTCAGAAGAGATTTCAATATGGCATTGTTTTGTCTGATTTGTGGCCAGGCATACTGCTTGTTTTCTAATAGACACAGATATTGAATATGTGTATATTATAAGAAAACAAACAGTACACCTGGCCACAAATCAGTCCATAAAAACATTGTGTCGAGACTGCAAAATGAAGTTTTTTGGTTTATTTTTCAGTACTCTTAAAAATTTCTCGTTACTCCCTTTTTTAAAAAAGGACGAGTACTGTACTCTTTTGAAAAAAAAATTATCTAAAGCCCTGCACGCAGAACTGAAACCGACCTGCACATGACTTCTGGTAAACCGCTTAGAGGATCCAAGCCTGCCCAGGCAAAGCGGTGTGAGTCGGCCCGTCCATGCATATCAACCTTATTGGTTTCATTGGGCGACAGGGCTTGAGATGTCATTTCATCTCAATGTCGGGTAAAAGTCCCATAAAATTGGAAGCAACGTCTCCAAAATGACCTTTACAGTGTTGACGGGGACGTTAAACCGCAAATCAAACAAACAAAATCTAAGAGATTCACAGAATTAACCCTTGTCCTGCTGAGCCCGGGTCTTATCTTTCAAACAATTGTCATTCATATTGTGAATTTGTTGCAATAGTTTGCATCAAGTAATCTGATTGGCTGATAATCGGTAGTGGGTGTGGCAGATTAAATTATTCAGCAGGACAAGGGTTAATTAGCTGTGATTTTCTTTTGAAGCAGAAAACATTAACCCTTGTCCTGCTGAGCCCGGATATGCATTATTTTCCAAACAATGAAGATCCAGATCAGATGGCTTCTGACGAAGCCATCTGATCAGGATCTACATTGTTTTCCATTCAGATTGTGAAATTGTTGCAATAATTTGCATCAAATAATCTGATTGGTTGAAAATCGGTAGTGGGTGTGGCATATATGAATATTCAGCAGGACAAGGGTTAATTTTAGAGTGTCCATTGTGACACAAGACAGGCCATTTTGGTGTTATATTTCTTGTTTACAAACAGGTCAAGTTCAATGGCCCTCATGTTAGGTTTGTCTTGGCATTTAATGGCCCAGTCAACATTATTAACCCTTGTCCTGCTGAATATTTAATTATGTCACACCCACTACTGATTATCAGCCAATCAGATTACTTGATGTAAATTATTACAACAAATTCATATAAACTGGATGGCAAACAATGAAGATCTTGAAAAGATAGCTTCTTCAGAAGCCATCTGATCTGGATCTACATTGTTTCAAAGATAAGGCATATCCAGGCTCAGCAGGACAAGGGTTAAACCAATGTCAAGCTGGTCAGCTAGTTACACCCTCCCCAACTCCCACCACTGCCCCATTCCCCTGGTCCATTTAAGTTAACCTCACCCCCTTTCTGAGCTGAGACTTTAGACTTGCCTGTTGTCTTCTATAAAAGGCCATGCTCAACTGTGTCAATCAACAGTTACTGTTCATTAACTATTTGTAAACATTTTCTTTAATTAGTCCCTTAAATTATGAGGCACAGTAAAACCTGTCATGGTGGCCACCTCTATTTGGCAAACAACCTGTTTCAAGCAACTCTGCATTCAGCTCTGGACAAAGACAACTAGAGCTATCACTAAAGGTGATGAATACCCCCACAAAAACTGCCTTGATAGTACAACAGCGGCATTTTGCAATATTTTCACTTGAAAGGGGCCATAACTATGTCGAAAATTGACGAATTGTAATGGAAATCGAACTTGACCTGTATTTTATGATGTTACATCAGTGTACCAAAAATTATAAAAATCGGTGAAGCGCTTTTTGAGTTATCGTCTGGAAACCAAGTCAACAGACCGACCGACCAACCGACAAGCTCACTCCTATATACCCCCCCCCCCCCCCACCCCAAATTTCATTTGTGGGGGTATAAATACACTACAACACTTGTATTATAAATAAGCAAGTACCTGTCTCAAGCAATCCCATATTGTATCCCTTCTGTGCAGTATCTACTGCAAAATATTAATCCATTGCATACTAGTGGACTCTTCCATTGCTGTATGTTGGACAAGTCCATTTATCATATAAGAGGTGTCTGATCTATATATTTTTTTTTTTTTCTATTATTGATGGAAAATTCTGTTAGCAAATAGTGCAGGCCCTGATCATACACCACGTTCTGCAGCGTCTGATCTGAGCCTGCACTGTTTGCCTAGGTAGCCCTTTAGGGGTTTCCCACATGCTGTGGGTTAAGGAGGCGTAACAAGGATTATTATGGCCCCCACCCATTGGGGCATGGAGAAATAAATTGGGCTGCATGATGCTTCCAAGCAGAGTTGAAACCGGCCACACATGAGTACTGGTAAACCACTTAGAAGATCTAAGCCTGCCCAGGCAAAGCGGTGCAATCAGACCATCCATGCATTATAAACCCTATTGGTTTTATTGGGTGGCAGGGATTGAGATGTGATTTCATCTCCATGTCAGGTAAAAGTCCCACAAAATTGGAAGCAATGTCTCCAAATTAACCTGAATAGTGTTGCCGGGGACGTTAAGCCTCTTTCAAACAAACAACGATAAGTATGGGATAAAAACGTAAGTACCCACAGCTTACCGTAAAAATCCGAAAAAAATAGGGACATCTTAATTACTTGGTGTAATTCGCCTTATTTTTGACTTTGTTTCACAACCAAGAAAGGAGTCCAAACGGAGGTACAGACAGAATAGCAAAGTCAGGGATTTTCCTACCCTTCAGAATCAGGGTCCAGGGGCCGCTGGGTTTGGGAAAAACAGCTCGCTAATATTTATATATGGGAATTTAAATCAGCTGTAACTTTGTCAATTTTGGTTCAATTTTCATGAAATTTATATCAAAATGTAGCACAAGATCAGAAATTGGGAAGTTTGTTATAAAATCTGGGACTATCTGTCTCTAAATTGGGGAAAATAGGGGCCGATTGCCGGCCCCAAAGTTGTACTAGGAAAATTCCTGAAAGTGTAGACCCTGATCAGACTGCTCCCTGCTTAGAAAGAAGCAGTCTGATCAGGGTCTACACTGTTTGCTAAGGACTGTCTGTCCCACTACTTAGGATCATTACAGTAGATTTCTACCAAGAAATAAGTCAAATTATCCCTTTATCCAATAACTCATTTTGTACTGAATGGAATCTTCCACCTATAATGGAAAAAAAAAACAAAAAAACATTTTGCAAACAGCCCTTCAAAGCCCTGATCAGAAGCTGCTCTGGGGGCCTGCAGTGTCTGCCAATTACTCGTTTTGGGGTTGCCAGTACAAAATGGGTTAATTATTATCCTTATTAGCCTACTTAATCTGGAGCCCTGAATCTAGGACCATGGACCATATTCTTTAGCCCATTGCAGGCTGGAAACCCCTAAAGGGGTACCTTGGCAAACAGTGCAGGGCTAGATCAGACGCAGCAGAACACGGCATCTGATCAGGGCCTGCACTATTTGCTGACCGAATTTTCCATCAAAAATAGAAAACGAAAAAATAAGCCTACCTACCCCTTATATGATAAATGGACTTGTCCAACATATAGTAATGGAAGAGTCCACTAGTACACAATGGGTTAAAAGGCCCAAAACCCTGAATAACAGATGACACCATTTCAACCCAACCCCAACTTACATGTCTAGCAACAAAAACCCAGAAATCACAGCAGAATCCAGAAGAGAAATATTGCTTCCCAAAACCCATTCACTTAGGAATAACACTATTACAAGGAAAATTACCAGGTTGTAATTAATTTATCCCACATCTAGGTCTATACAGACAATGAATATGCCAAGTCTTTCCTGGACAGTTCCAGAACAGTTATAGAGGAAATCTCAGAAAATGTAAAACACACAGTAATTAATCTGAATATTCACACACATCGAACGATCAGTGTTTCTGATTTGTTCGGGAGTTTTATGGCCCAGTCAACACTATTGAGGTCATATGGGACATAGTAATTGATCCAAGAATACTTTTATGACTAAGACTTGGAACCCTTAACCCTTGTCCTGCTGAATATTCATACATGTATATGCCACACCCACTACCGATTATCAACCAATCAGATTACTTTGTGCAAATTATTGCAACAAATTCACAATCTGAATGGCAAACAATGTAGATCCTGATCAGATGGCTTCGTCAGAAGCCATCTGATCTGGATCTTCATTGTTTGGAAAATAAGGCATATCCGGGCTCAGCAGGACAAGGGTTAAGGGGTTAGTGGTATGGTGCACATCCTTTTGCCAGTTACTGGCTAGTGCACTTCTGGAATCAGCAGACTGGAGCGGTCAGATGACCATCAGTAACTGCTTAGTGTATAAATATTCAGTACAACACAACCGCATTATAACACAGTTCATTACAACACTATTTCAAGATGGATCCCAAAAATGGATAGATTATATAGAAAAATGACCATAAATGGTCATTTTTCTATATAATCTATACATTTTTGGTTGGATATACCGCATTCGCCCTAATTACCGTTCTGTGCGCTTAGTTTTTTCAAAATCATGTAAAAAATCAGTGAAAAAAATCTACCTAATTAGTGCACACTCAATGCGAAAACAATAGCCCCCGAGATTATGCATACTGATATTTAATGTGACGGAAAATGATACTAAAGCATTGCCTTCACTGTTGAAGGAATAACGGTTAGTTTTTTAGCGATTTACTGTGACAGCTTTCAGGGGAGGTTACTTTAAAGTTTGAGCTTATGCATTTCCTTTTCAAAAATAGCTTTGGTGTGCGCTTATAGGAGGATGTGCAGTAATTAGGGCGAATACGGTAACACAGTTGTTTAACTAACAGTTTCTACTTTGGACCCAAACAATAGTGTTATAAAGTGATTGTGGAGTAACTTGTATCCGACAACCAGTGCAGACCTAGATCAGAATGATCCTCTCTTTGAGGCAGGATTATGAAAACCTGCAGTGCTTGCAAGTGACCTAGTTTTGTTTGTTTGCATTGGAGTAAGCAGCCCAGTCAACACTATTTAGGTCATATCGAGCAGGTCATGAAGTTTAACTATCCACACTTTTCCTGGGCAGGCTCATAGGAAAGCGGTCAACCGGAACAGTGCACATTTATTCGCCAGAAGCTGACAACTACCCTTCTAGAATCGGGGAAGTGACCTTATCCTAAGAGACAGGGAGAAAACAAATAGAAATGAGACACAGGGGTGATCAAAAGAGAAAGGCAGGGAAGAATAAAGAAAATGAGAATGACAAGAATTCCATTCTGTCCAAGGTTATGTCACACCTATGGGGGCGCAAAGTACATATAAGTGAACCACAAAATGTTGGTCAAGGTCAAATATGGATGCCTGAATTTAACAGGCCTCATACTGACCATGCTTTTCCATGCCTGAAAGGCCTGATTTTGCAGCTTCAACCCTTATCCTGCTGAACAAGACACAACTATATTACCTTTGCAAACAGTGTAGATCCTGATCAGATGGCTTCTGAAGAAGCCATCTGATCAGGATCTACACTGTTTGTAATGGAGTTTGTGAAAATATAAAGTAATTTGGTTAACTTATAGTCAGAAATAAGGGTTAAATAGTTTTTTAAACAGACTATATACACAAAAATCAGAATCTAAAAGCCTGAAATCAAGAAAAAAATTAATCTCTAAAGCATGAAATCCTGCAAATGCCTGAAAAATATGAGGCCTGATTTAAGTTTCCATCCCTAGAGGCATACTTGTAACAAGTATCATTAATCATGCTCTTACACTTCTTGGGAAATGGACCTGAACAGTAAGATAAAAGCTAGGGTTGTCGGTAAAGTTCACAAAATCAGTGAACCATAAAATGTAGGTCAAGGTCAAATATGGATGCCTGCAACAAAGTTAGATGCAAGTCTGAACCAAGAACCGGGGTATTGTTAATAAAGCTCTTGTAGTTCATTACCCTTCTCTTGCTGAATATTCATTTAAGCCACACCCATTTCTGTCTATCAACCAATCAAATTACTTGATGTAATTAATGGCTACAAACTCATAAACTGAATGCCAAACAGTGTTGATCCTGATCATATGGCTTCTTCAGAAGCCATCCGATCTGGATCTACACTGTTTGCAAAGATAAGGGTTGTCGTGAACAGCATGATAAGGGTTAAGAAATGGACTGTTACATTAGGGTGAATGCTAGGGTTGTCGCAAATGTTGATGGCTGGACGGCCAGAAAACCAGACACCTATCGCACCTTTCCTGTCCCAATACTTTGGATCATTACATGTGAATTGTCTGCTGAGAATGACAGCTAACATGGCTTTACCTTGCACATAGTTCATTGGCACATTTGTATGTGTTACTTGATTAAGATGTCAAACCTTTGTAGGTCGTAGGTAATTAACAAGAGACTGACCATCACCTTTTAACGCCTACGGATGATGGCTGCAAAGCAAGTCAAAGTACCGAGAGATTGTCTTTGAGAGTGACAGGCTGGGAAAACAGTCCTGAACTAGTTTATACTAATTTATTTTAGTTCGATTGCGATGAAAGTTTCAAGCTTATTGAATCGCTCTCGAACACTCATTCCGGGTGTTTTCATGTGCGCGCGAGCGAGAGGCAGTGGCTTTTACACCACTGCTACCCATTTACACCTGGGTGGAGTGGGGCAGTGTCATTACGTGTCTTGCCCAAGGACACACCTGGATACCAGTGGCCGGATTCGAAGGCACAACCTCTCGATCATAAGTCGAACGCGCTAACCACTGCGCTATCGAGGCTGACATGCGCTATCGAGGCTGACATAAACTGAGTCCTGAACTGAGGCCGACCATAAAAAAAGTATCTGTCTGCTGTTACCCTACATATCCAGAAAAATGGCCCTTACCCAAAAAATTGTGTTGGCCATCATGAAGGAGATTTTTTTTTTTAATTTTTGTATGTTAAGATCCATTTTGTATTTCTTCTTAACCCTTATCTTGCTGTTCACGACAACCCCTATCTTTGCAAACAGTGTAGATCCAGATCAGATGGCTTCTGAAGAAGCCATCTGATCAGGATCTACACTGTTTGACATTCAGTTTATGAATTTGTAGAAATAAATTACATCAAGTAATCTGATTGGTTCAAAGTCAGAGATGGGTGTGGCTAAAATTGAGTTTTTAAAAGTAAAACTTATTTTAACTAGGATACCCACCTCAGGCTTAATGACTGCAGCATTTCCCTTATTCCCCGCAAAGAAATTTATGGTTCGTTCTGTATGTTTCGGTACTTCGTAGAACCGGTACCGGTATTTACCAAGTGACAAAAGCGCGGGAAAGCGCCCGAGAATCACGGATTAATCAGAATTCCCTTGCCCTCTAGATGGAGGGGTTAGGGAGGTGGGCCATCTGCCTTAAGCCTGAGGTGGGTATCCTAGTTAAAATAAGTTTTACTTTTAAAAACTCAATTTTAACTGTCGTCTACCCACCTCAGGCTTAATGACTGCAGAATTAGCCTTGGCGGGATGGAATCTCCAACCACATACAGAACGATCCTTTATTCCAGGGATAAATCCTGTAGAAACTTAGGATTCTAAAAAGATAAACAATGGAAATTGAGGAAGAAAACTAAATTTCCACCATTTCTATCCCTGGAACATCACTATCAGCTCCAAGTACCTTTTGAATGAGTCTTGCAAGGCCTCGGAAGATAGTCTCCAGATTAGCATTGAGGATGAGGAAGACCAGACTGGCCCCCCACCACTTTTTGAGCAGAAACCAATGGACCCATCAGTCGTAGGTTTTCTCCTTGTGTGTTCAAGTCTCGTAAATAGAACTTGGCAAAAGTCGAACAAGAGGACCACACGGCAGCTTTGATAACATCCTCAACTGGGGTTTTATTCAAGTAAGACCAAGAGGCTGAAAGGGCCCTTAGCTCATGAGCCTTACTCTTAAGCAAAGCTATTTTAGACTTAGACAATTTCTTATAAGCTAATCTAATAGTATAAGAAATCCATCCGGAGATAGATCCCTTGGTAATATTGTGATTTCCCTTCAAGGGAAGAAAAAGCCTTTTCCTGTCTTTCCAGATAGGCTCAGTCACTTTCAGGTAACGTTTTAAAGCCCTAACCGGCATAAAAACCTGTTAAAGTCATTAAATTTAACTGTTCTGGCTAAATTTTGAACCAAAATATCATCCGGGCAAATGGATGGTAATTGATTTTTTGCCAAAAAACCTGGTTGTGTCCTTAAAGAAACAGATCCATCTGACTGATTGAATCTGAGATGTCCTGAATCCATGGAGAAAGCATGAATCTCACTAACACGTCTTGCTGTTGCCATGGCAAGCAGAAAAACTGTTTTCAGAGTGAGATGGAACCTAGAAGCCTTATGCAAAGGTTCATACGGTTCAGAACATAATGAAGAAAGGACACAAGAAAGGTCCAATTTCGGAGCTAAAGACCTTTGAACAGGCCTCTGTAATTCAAATGACCTTATAAGTTCTGAAATGATAGGGTCAGATCCAATGTTTATGTCAGATGTGAATTTCAAAGTATTAGAGATAGTAGATCTGTAACCTTTGATAGTACTGACTTGACATTTTTTTCTCCGTGAATAAATGTAGCAAAAGTCTGCTACTTCCATCGGAGATGGATTGAAAGGATGAGTTTCCCTGCGACTACACCAATCGGAAAAGACTTTCCATTTGGCGTCATAAACACGCCTGGTAGACAATCGCCTTGCCTGAGCAGCGTGTCTGGCAACATTCGCCGAAAAGTTTCTATCCGTAATGGATCGTCGGATAAACTCCAAGCGTGAAGTTTTAGACTTTCCACGTTTTGACGAACGAATTTCTGACCTACTTGTGTCAGCAAATTCTGCACCGAGGGAATCCGAATTGGAGGTGCTACGAGTAACCGAAGTATGTCTGGAAACCAAGACATTTCGGCCCAAAGAGGAGCTACCAGCACAATGTTGCAATGATGTTGACGAATCTTGTTGATTACCGCCGGGATCAGTGCAAACGGAGGAAAAGCATACGCATGCATTCGTCCCAGTTCATTGACATTGCGTCTATCGCCAGAGCATTCTCGTCTGGGATGGGAGACACATAGAGAGGCAGTTTCTTGTTGAGACGAGTTGCAAACAGATCTATGTTCGGAAAACCCGTCATCGACAGAATTAAATTGCAAATCGTCTGATCCAAGGTCCATTCTGTCGCAATTGGCTTGGAAAGACGACTTAGCCTGTCTGCCAATATGTTCGATTTCCCTGGTATATGTCTGACCAGAAGATTTATGCCTACCTGATTGCACCAAAGGAGTGTATCCCACACCTCCATGCACAGAGACGGAGAATGGGTGCCCCCTTGTTTCTTCAGGTACGAAACTACTGAAGAGTTGTCTGTGGCAATCAGTACTGTTGAATTGGTGACATACTGATGACACTGTTTTAGAGCAAGCAATATTGCTTTCATCTCTAGGATATTGATATGAAGAACTGATTGTTCTGGAGGCCAGACTCCATGACACAGAAGTCCTTCCGGTTCGAGATGGGCTCCCCATCCAGAGAGACGGTTTCAGCGTTACACCCGAGCTGAAACGACCCTTGTTGTTCCACCATTCTAAATGCTTCCTGATCGAAACATTGAGAAGAATGGGATGCTCCAATGAAAGAGCATGAGGCTTCCACTGAGCAAACAAAGCCATTTGAAGCGGACGTAAGTGCAATCTGCCCAGTACAACAAACTGGGCTGCTGCACTGAGTTTTCCCAGAAGAGACAGAAAGACTCTTGCTGAGACCTGCTCTTGAACATCGTAATAGTTCCAGAATGCCCTGTATTCTGTCTAACGGCACCCGAACTATATTCCTTTGTGTAAAAAATTCCATTCCTATGAACACAAAGTTCTGAGATGGTACTAAGTCCGACTTCTCTTCGTTGATTATCAGTCCTAGGAATGTAATCAACTTGACTGTAAACTGTCGATCTCTCAGAATTTCCTGACGAATCTGATTTCTGACCAACCAGTCGTCCAGGTACGGAAACAGTACAATTGCCCTCTTCCGTAGATAAGATGCTACAGCAACCATCAAACGGGTGAAGACATACGGACTTGTTGCAAGGCCAAACGGAAGAGACTGAACTGATAAGTTTGACCCTTGAGACAGAATCGGAGGTACTTCCGAGACTGTCTGTGAATGGGAACATGTAGATATGCATCCGTCAGGTCTAAGAAGATCGCCCAATCGTTGGGTTGGATCGCCTGTCTGACTTTGTTGGCTGTCTCCATTTTGAACGACTGAACTTCCAGAAAAGTATTCAGTCTGGACAGATCTATTATAAGTCGTAATTTTCCGTTTTTCTTGGGAACTAGGAAAATACGAGAATAAAAGCCTGGACCTTCCGGCTCTATCATCTCCACTGCCCCTTTGAGTAGGAGTTTGTTGACCTCTTCTTCCAAAGACCGACTTTCGGTCTGATGAAGAAAGATTGGCGTTGGAGAAAGAAGAGGTTTGCTGATGAAAGGTATTTTGTATCCTTTTTTTACAACAGAGAGGACCCATGAGTCCTCTGTTATTTCTCCCCAACGATTTTGAAAGTGGGCCAATCGTCCTCCTACTGGAAGGTCCTTTCTTGAAAGGGACAGTGGAGGGAGTGTATCATTGTCGAGAAACGTTAGAGGCACCTCCTCGGGAGGGGGTGTACTGACCCCTTCCTCGAGAGCTTGAGCCTCCACGGCGAGAGCCTCTCCTAGGACCACCTCTATTCTTATGATTGGGAGGTCTAGTAGAGGAAGATGAATCCCTGTGTGCAGACTTCTTTTGGCATTTAGGAATCTTAAAGCCAGAAGTAGAAGCCTGCTTACTCTGTGCAACAGAGGAAGCAATGAAACTCTGCTGTTGAGATTCAGAATTTAGTTTCTGAAAATCAGTAATCATTCCACCAAAGAGGGATCCAGCTGAGATCGGAACCGAGCGAAGCTTAGTCTTCGTAGCTTCCGTCAGAATCTTAGACCTTTCAATGGCAGCCTCCCTTCTAGCTTGTAGGAGTTCGACTGCCAAAATCACTGCCATAGAGGAAGAGTGCTTCAAGCAACTAACAATAGAGCTGAGTAACCTCTTCAGCATCGGAGCATCAAAGTTGTCTGACTCCAATGCTTGAACTGAAGCAGCAGTGAAAAGGTCTGCATAAGAGTTAATGGAAACAATGTCTTAGCTTGACGCTCCATAGTCTCCAAACTCTTGACTGGCAAATTGGCATTCCCAGAGGATATCAGATCCAGTAGAGAAGCATCTTTATCAATTTTAGGAACACTGTCGGGAAATAACTGACCGTGTGACCGGTAATGTTTCACGTTTATACCAAGATCTCTCTCCAGAGATTTATTGGTAACCCAGCCAGGTTCCAGCTTAACCTTCTTATCGATCAGTGATTGAAAGACATTTACAACGTCTTTGATCAATAAGGACTGAGGGAAAGAAGCTGAGCTCTTATCCTCAGATGGGTTAAGTGCATCCAGTGTGGACCTAGGCCTCTGAAGAGTCTTCGAGGACTCCTTCCTGGGGCAAAATTCGGAGGGAAGTAAGCTCATAACCTCCTGAATTGCCTCGGCAAAAGAAATGATACCTTCCTCTTCCTCTTCAGAATTGGAAGAACCTCTGTCAAACCGAGTTTTCTTTGCCAAATTAGAAGAGGCTTTATGGGGTGAACCAGCTCTGCTCTCACCCTCAAATTCATTATTGTCCACCCTGATGGAGAGATTATCATTCCTATCCGAGCATGAAGATAAAGCTCTAGCACGATCCTTATGGCGAGTACCATAGGAGTGCCTACGTCTCTTATGACTTCTAGAGACAGAAGAACGATTGTGAGACTTCTTCTTATGACGCCTGTGCCTATCAGAAGATGTAGACCAGTCCGAACTGATTGAACTAGACCTTGAATACGAGTTAGAACTTGAACTCGTATGATGATGGCGTTTAAGGCGTCTAGATCTAGAGTTTTTTCTCTTCACTCTCGATCTATGCCTTCTATGAGGCGTGTGACGATCCCGTGAACTCGATCTGTGTTTAGATCGCTCACGAGATGTCCGTCTCGGCGATCGGTGCCGATCTGACCGTTTCCGAGAATGGCGCCGTGATGACTGTCCCGGTGCCCAGTGGCGAGATGATCTGCCTGGTGAACGGTGACGAAATGAACGTCCCGCCGAAGGATGCCGGGATGACCGGTCCCGGGAACGTTGCCGGGAAGTGGACCGACCCATTGACCGGTACCGGGATGTAGACAGGGTTACCCGGTCCGGGTATCGATGTTTGGACGATCGATCTTTGGATTTGGGCCGAAATGACCGGTCACGAGAATCCCGGCCCGGTGACCGGCCAGATTCCCCGCCCGGTGACCGGTCAGATTCCAAAGAATCTCGTCCCGAGGACGAGGAAAGACTATCCCCAGACTTGGCGTTGGGTGTTCTTTCTGTCCTCTTGTCCGCAGACACTTGGGTGGAAGACCCACCGGGTCGATCTTGAGTAGATTGACGTGTGTCTATCGGGGAATTTTCCCGGTTCTCCCGGTACTTCTCCCCCGATGCGGACGCAGTCTGAGAAGGGTTCTCAGACTTGGACTGCTTGGGAGCAGTCCTGGACTGCTTAGTTGCAGTCCCGGAGCGTGACTGCTTGGAAGCGGCTCCCTTCTTGCCCATCTTCTTCTCTTTAGTGGAACGTCTTCGCTTGTACGACCGTCGGTTTACGGCAAGCGTCCACACTGAGCTCGTCCACAGTTTGCAAGTGGCACAGCGTGACTCAAAACTGCAATGAGAGCATGTAAAACAAGAAGAATGATTGTCCCAGGAAGCTTTTTAATGTCCGCAAGAGCCGCGGATTTGGGACATTGAAGGACAAGAACAAAACAAACAATAACGAAAAAGGTCACGAAATTATGTGACAACAAGAAAAGAAGTTAAAAGCAGAAATTCCTGCTAAATTAACTATATGAAGAAAGGAAAACAAATACCAACATTTCCAGCGAGGGAAAAACAGCGTACCATCCGAGTAAACAACAAATATTAGAAATTGAAATCCAATATCTGAAAACACATCCGAATTGGTCACGCGCAAAGGGAATTCTGATTAATCTGTGATTCTCGGGCGCTTTCCCGCGCTTTTGTCACTTGGTAAATACCGGTACCGGTTCTACGAAGTACCGAAACATACAGAACAAACCATAAATTTCTTTGCGGGGAATAAGGGAAATGCTGCAGTCATTAAGCCTGAGGTGGGTAGACGACAGTTAAAATGAATATTCAGCAAGGGAAGGGTTAATTTTCTGTCAAAAAGGCTCAATTTGTATTTGTAATGTCAAATACAACAATTGATATTGAAAGAAACATGAATTACCGTAATGATCCAAAGTATTGGGACAGACAGGTCTAAGCAAACAGTGCAGTCCCAGATCAGACTGCACCTGAAGGGACAACACTGTCATTCTGTCTGCACTTTTTGCACTCCTTACTGAACCATAAACAAAATTGTTAAAATTTTAAGGATTTTAATGGTAAGCTAAATAGATTTTAGAAGATCCAATAAATAAAAATTTATAAAAAAACTAGATTGCGCAGTCGATGGTGAACCATCGCAAATACCCGCTTTTTCTATGAATAACACTTATGACTAGGTATTAGCTAGCCAAAACTACATGTAAGTTAAAAAAAAAAAGTTGCAAAAAACATTCTAACTGATAATCAAAGTTTCAGAAGTGTAACTCCAATAGTTTGGAAGATAAGGCAAAGTCATACTTTTTTACCTTTAACCTTGGGGTCAGGTTGAGGTCAAGGTCACACCAAAAGTAGCTCAATTTATTCTACATTCCAAGAGCCATCCAATAACCAGAGTTTCAGAAGTGTAGCTCCAATAGTTTAGAAAATATGGCAAATATTTACCTTTGACCTTGGGGTCATGTTGAGGTCGAGGTCACACCAAAAGTAGCCTAATATATTCTATATTCCAAAGGCCATCCAATGAGCAAAGTTTCAGAAGTGTAACTCCATTTGTTTAGGAGATATGGCAAAGTCATATTGTGTGACCTTTGCCCTTGCGGTCATGTTGAGGTCAAGGTCATGCCAAAAGTAGCCCAATTTATATTCCAAGGGCCATCCAATAAACAAAGTTTCAGAAGTGTTACTCCAATAGTTTAGAAGATATGGCAAAATCATACTTTTTGACCTTGGGGTCATGTTGAGGTCAAGTCATCCCAAAAGTTGCCCAATTTATTCTATATTCCAAGGGCCATCCAATAAGCAAAGTTTCAGAAGTGTAACTCAAATAGTTTAAGAGATATGGCAAAATCATACTTTTTGACCTTTGACCTTGGGGCCATGTTGGGGTCAAGGTCACAAAAAGGTAGCCCACTGCCATCTATATACCATGTACTATCCACATGCAAAGTTTCAAAAGTGTAACTTAAGATATGGCAAAGTGATACTTTTTTTACCCTTGACCTTGTGGCCATGTTGGGGTCAAGGTCACAAAAAAGTAGCCCACTGCCATCTACATACCAAGTACTATCCACATGCAAAGTTTCAAAAGTGTAACTTCAGTGGTTGCAGAGGAGATCCATTTACAAGAAACGTGACGGACAGACAGAGGGACAGACAGACTGACGCCCACTCAACTCTGGTACGAAAACAATATACCAGATTTTTCTTTGAAAAAGCGGGTATAAAAAAATATTCAACCTCCCAATCTTGAAAACTATGGATCGGGTGTCAGCAAACGAATAATTTCTTAAGGATGGCCTGAAACTCTATACTGTTTTGTTTAACCATTAAACTATCTAAGCAAACAGTGTAGGCCCTGATCAGATGCTCCATGATGCTGCAGTTGCAGGGTTTTTTGGGGAGCCCAAAATTAAGATGCAGCCTTTAAAATGGGCGCAGGGCCCATATCCCATTCAAATGCAAGTAAAATCTAAAATTTTGAAGGATTTCCTTATTTCTCTATATAAACCTATGTTGTGGATATTTATTAGAATCGCCTCGCCGGTTCTAGGAAATACCCACAAAATATGTTTTAACCCTTATCTTGCTGTTCACAACAACCCCTATCTTTGGAAACAGTGTAGATACAGTTCAGATGGCTTCTGAAGAAGCCATCTGATCAGGATCTACACTGTTTGACATTCAATTTATGAACTCGTAGGAATAAATTACATCAAATAATTTGATTGGTTGATAGACAGAAATGGGTGTGGCTTAAATGAATATTCAGCAAGATAAGGGTTAATGGGGAACAGAGAAAAATTATCCTTCAGTCATCAGAAAAAACTGTTCTTATCTGTTGCTATGGTCAACTGCAGTACCGTAACTTTTGAACAACTGGGGCCAGTTGTTCAAAGCACTGTTAGCTTAACGAGCTCGTTAGTGGTCATATTGTTAAGTCTTCTAGCAAGTACAATATCGTAAATTTTGGTATTTTTGCTAAAAAAAATGTGAGCAGCTTTTGCGTCAGCAAAAGCTGCTCACATTTTTTTCAGCAAAAATTTCAGCATATTTGCCATATTTAATAATCAAAGTTTTAACGATACGTTAACTAACGACGTCGTTAGTTTTGAACAACTGGCCCCTGATAAACAACTGACCCTCAAGCCCCTGGCCTACTGGGTCTTGGAGAAATAGTTTGGGCTGCATGATGCTTCCTCGCAGAGCTTACATAGGACAACTGGTAAACTGCTTAGAAGGTCTAAGCCTGCCCAGGCAAAGTGGTGTGGGTCAGACCTTCCATGCATCGGTTTCATTGGGAAGCAGGGATTGAGATGTCATTTCATCTCATTGTCAAGTAAAAGTCCCACAAAATTGGAAGCAATGTCCTCAAAATGACCTAAACAGTGTTGAAGGGGATGTTTAACCTTAAATCAAACAAATGACCCAAACATTTGATTGTCGCCTCCTCTATATCGAAATCTTAAACAATATTTAGTATTGATCCAATCTATTTAGCCATTACAATTACCGTATGGATTATTTCTATTTTCAATTCAGAGAAACCAGATACAATGGACACGCAATGGATATTTATATATCGTAACTAGTTCCAGTTCATAATATTTGCTCTTAATTCAACGCCAATATAGCTGTTTCAGGCACTAAAGCTTGCAGATAAACTTTAACCCTTTACCCATGTTCGCTGAATATATACCACACCAACTACTGATTATCAACCAATCAGATTACTTGAAACAAATTCACAATCTGAATGACTAACAATGTAGATCCTGATCAGATGGCTTCTTCAGAAGTCATTTGATGTGGATTTACATTGTTTGAAAGGTAAAGCATATCCATGCTCAGCAGGACAAGGGTTAAGATTGCAAGAAAAAATGTGTCTGAAAATGTTGCCTATTTATGTAGTCTGGAAATTTTTTCATACAAGCAAGCAGTGAGGACCTATAGGAGCAGTCTGATCTGGGTCCACATGGTTTCAACCAGCAGACAACAAAGCAGATGACAATTGTTGTGATTGGCATCTCATGGGCTAACCATGGCAAGAAAAACTTCTCCTTAATCAAAGCACTGAGAGTGCTGATGGAGCGTAGCTTTGATAATTTGATTTAGCGTCTGATTGGTATTTTAATTCAGGCTCATATTGATCCAATGAACATAGCTGTTTGAAGCTATTCTGGGCGAGAAGACCTATATTGAAATTAACTCACGCTAAGGTGTAGACCCCGCAACAACCATCACGAAAACACGCCTGTACAAATACATTGTCATTTTTTAAAAAAAAAAATGGAAATTTTAAGATACAAAATTGTGATATTTTCTTATCTCTGCTCAAAACATTGATTGCGGGGACTTGATTGAATCGCCTTGACGAGGCAGTTTTATCAAGAACCAACAATCAATGTTTTTGAGCAATACAGCAACCATGCAGTTCTACAGTTTACTTGAAGATTTCTGCTGAGCTACAGTTCGTGCAATAACTGCGGCTTGCGCAATTGTTTGCCGGCTTTTAAGTTATTTTATGGAATCAGTTTTTGAAAAATTACCTTTGGGAGGTTATTTATCTTGCATTAGACATTCTTCTTGGTTACAACTTGATGATGTTTATCTTCATGTGAAAAATTATTATACTTTTCCCAGCAGTTTATATGTTATACATCCGTAATCAGTCTTTAAAAATTGCCTCTGTGACGCTGTTTATAAAGCTATCTGGCATTAGACAATACCATTAGCTTGATCTTGTCAATTTACATCTGCATGCAAAACATTATAAAAATATACCCGTCGGGTTGAAAGTTATAAGACCGTATCAGTGGATGAATTTTTTACCTTGCCGAGGCTAAAATAAAGAAATTGGGCATTCAGGAATCGCGTTGATTAGATCTGTACATTATCTATCTGTATGCTAACAGTTGTCAAAAATATTCCAAGTTGATTAGAAGTTACACTTCGAAATAATTTTTCAGTTTGCCTAGGCGAGGCCGTTTGTAAAGTAATTTGGCATAAGACAATTTTGCGGGTTATGTATTGTCAATATCAACCTGTATGCCGAAAATGATCAAAGCCCGGTTCAGATGTTATACTCTGTATTCATTTTTTATATTATTTTGCCTCAGCGAGGCCAGTCATAAAGTAATCTTGCATAAAACAGTAATCTTGCATAAAACAGTATTATGGGTTAGGTATTGTCAATATCAACCCGAATGCCAAAAATGATTGGAATATTCAGAGACGTTTGAACATTATACTCTGTTAACATTTTTCTAAATATATGTTGCATCAGTGAGGCCATTTAAGAAGTGATCTTGCATACGACAGTTTCTTGGGTTAGTTATTGTCAATATCAATCCATAGGAATATTTGAAGAGGTTTAGACATTTTACTCCGTTATTATTATATAAAAATAAATTGCCTCGACGAGGCCATTTATGAAATGATCTGGCATTAAGGCAATTTCTTTGGTTAGATATTGTCAATACAGCACAGTACACAGTCTTTTACCGGAAACCAACAACTGCCCTTCTTGGATCAGCGAAAGGGATAGAATCACAGTGGAACAGATTTCACGATCAATCTCCTGGAAAGAATGTTGCCGGACCTGGCAGGTATCGAACTTGCGTCTGAGCTGAAAATTTGCTTTATTTATGGTCACGTGCCTAGGACGCAGACAGGTCGCTTTAAAAAAGTAACATCCCCCCACACACACACACATTAACCCATACTCTGAGTATGTGTCTAGCAGCCTTTTTGGGGACAAACATAGCAGACCCAAATCAGACGCTACAACAAGTGGCGTCTCATCTGTGTCTAAACTGCAAAATTTACTCCTTTCAATATAAGCCTTGACGTCAGGGCTCGAGAAACTGAAGAATCAAAATCGGTCCGGCATGATTTTCGGCAAAAAAAAAAAAAACGGAAATTGCCGAACCGATTTTCGGTCATTTCCGTAAAGGTCATTTGTTTCCATTCAATATTATTTTTCAATTTCAAAATACAGGGTGTTAGGTGTCCGAAAACTTACGAAAATGTTAAAAAAAATGTCTCGAACCTGTTTTTATTCGTGAAAATGCCCTCGTTTACACTTCGCTGGCGGCCGCCATTTTGGTTTAGTTTATATAAAGTCCGCCTATGTAGGTTCACCCTCCACACATGGGTACCGGTATATATGTATGCGAATGTATGATTGTTTCTTTGTTTTTTTTTATCGTTTTCTTGTTATCTATTTGCAAAATAAATACCAATTCTACTGATTTTGAGCGTTGTCCTTTAACTACAAATGGCGACCGAAATTGCCGCCACGTGGTCGGAAATGACGTCATACGGTTTTAGCTTATGCAATACACATTTTTTCATTAAAGAATGTTAAACAAACATGTTTTATGTCATAGATTTAAATTGTGGCTGTTTCTTAAATAAAAAATCATTTGCTGTCGTTAAAGAAAAAAAAAAAAAAAGGTTAAATCTCGAACCAAAACGTGGGTTTACTAGAGTCACTGAAAATCTTAAAGGGCCGAACCGAACTTCTTAATATTCTAAATAAATGTTATTTCATAATTACTAATGTCTACTACCCTTATCTTAAAAAAAAAAAAAAAAATCTTATCAAAAAAAACAAGAGGACCATGATGGCCCTGGATCGCTCACCTGATCCATAGAGTAACAAGTGGGCCCCGGGGAGGGCCATTATTGACCCCAGGGTTATATTGTGCATAATGTTGAGGGAGGTCTTAAAAGGTGAAGCTTAATACCAAATATCAACAAAGGCTATAATTTGAATAATCTTGGTAAAGGTCCACTAGATGAAGCTACACAACAAATATCAAAGACATGGGCCTTGTAGTTTCAGAGAATAAGATTTTTTTAAAGATATTCCTTACATAAGCCTATGTAAAACCAAATGGCCCCGGGGCAGGGGCATTTTTGGCCTCAGGGCTATAATTTAAACAATCTTGATAGAGGTCCACTAGATGAAGCTTCACACCAAATATCAAAGACCTGGGCCTTGTTGTTTCAGAGAAGAAGATTTTCAAAGATTATCTCTATTATAAGTCTATGTAAAACCAAAGGGCCCTGGGGCGGGGGCATTTGTGGCCCCAGGGCTATAATTTGAACAATCTTGGTAGAGGTCCACTAGCTGAAGCTTCATACCAAATGTCAAAGACCTAGGTCTTCTGGTTTCAGAGAAGAAGATTTTTCAAAGTTTTCCCTATATAAGTCTCTGAAAAACCAAAGGGCCCAGGAGCGGGGGCATTTTTGGCCCCAGGGCTATAATTTGAACAATCTTGATAGAGGTCCACAAGATGAAGCTTCATACCAAATATCAAAGACCTGGGCCTTGCAGTTTCAGAGAAGAAGATTTTTAAAGATCATTTTTGGCCCCAGCACTATAATTTGAACAGTCTTGGTAGGGGTCCACTAGATGAAGCTTCATACCAAATAGCAAAGACCTGGGCCCTGCAGTTTCAGAGAAGAAGATTTTTTAAAGATTTTCCCAATATAAACCCATGTAAAACCAAAGGGCCCTGGGGCGGGGGTATTTTTGGCCCCAGCACTATAATTTGAACAATCTTGGTAGGGGTCCACTAGATGAAGCTTCATACCAAATATCAAAGACCTGGGCCTTGCGGTTGTAGAGAAGAAGATTTTTAAAGGTTTTCCCTATATAAGCCTATGTAAAACCAAAGGGCCCCGGGGCGGGGGCATTTTTGGCCCCAGCACTATAATTTGAACAATCTTGGAAGGGGTCCGTAAGATGAAGATTCATACCAAATATCGAAGACCTGGGCCTTGCAGTTTCAGAGAAGAAGATTTTTAAAGAATTTCCCTACATAAGCCCATGTAAAACCAAAGGGCCCCGGGGCAGGGGCATTTTTGGCCCCAGCACTATAATTTGAACAATCTTGGTAGGGGTCCACTAGATGAAGCTTCATACCAAATATCAAAGACCTGGGCCTTGCAGTTTCAGAGAAGAAGATTTTTAAAGATTTTCCCTATATAAGCCCATGTAAAACCAAAGGGCCCAGGGGCGGGGGAATCTTTGGCCCCAGCACTATAATTTGAACAATCTTGGTAGGGGTCCACTAGATGAAGATTCATACCAAATATCAAAGACCTGGTCCTTGCAGTTTCAGAGAAGAAGATTTTTAAAGATTTTCCCTATATAAGCCCATGTAAAACCAAAGGGCCCCGGGGCGGGGGCATTTTTGGCCCCAGCACTATAATTTGAACAATCTTGGTAGGGGTCCACTAGATGAAGCTTCATACCAAATATGAAAGACCTGGGCCTTGCGGTTTCAGAGAAGAAGATTTTTTAAGTTTTTGGTGAAAAAAATCTATTTTTGGCTCCTGTGACCTATATGTGCAACGGACCGGAACCATTTGAACAACTTTGAAAGGGGACCACCTAAGGATCATTCCTGTGAAGTTTGGTCAAAATCCGATCAGTGGTTCAGGAGGAGATGTCGTTTGAAGAAATTGTTTACGCACGGACGGATGCACGCACGCACGCACGACGGACGACGGACAAAAAGTGATCCCAAAAGCTCACCTCGTCACAAAAAAAAACACGAAACCAAGTGATCGGAAAAATGTCGTCATTCAGTTTCATTTTATACAATACACATTAAATTTCACTAGGACGTAATACCACGTGTTTTATGTTATTGTTTCAATTTTGGAGCGAAGTTCTATTTCTTATTTATTTTTTTTCTTTTTCCATGATTACACGCAACAGGTGTGGTTTTTGAATTGCGCCCTGTGGAAAACCACTTTTTATGTTTAAATATCCGTTCAACATAGGCAGTCAAAAATTAATGACATAAACACTTGTGTAAACAAATAAGCGTCTGTCCTGCATTATTTGACCCAAATTTCACACCTTTTCCAATTGTTTGACAGCTTACCTACTGATAACGCCAGGGGATTACAGGTTAGTAGCGGAATAATCCATTTGAATAGTAGTGCCTAATTAATTCCTTTGTAATAGTTCAACAACTTGACCTTTTCTCACTGATAAATTGTTTCAATTAAACATGTATTCAATTACCCTTCGTGTGTCTCCTATAGATATAACAAGAGGACCATGATGGCCCTGGATCGCTCACCTGATCCATAGAGTAACAAGTGGGCCCCGGGGAGGGCCATTTTTGACCCCAGGGTTATAATGTGCATAATGTTGAGGGAGGTCTAACAAGACGGCCATGATGGCCCTGGATCGCTCACCTGATCCATAGAGTAACAAGTGGGCCCCGGGAAGGGCCATTATTGACCCCAGGGCTATAATATGCATAATGTTGTGGGAGGTCTAAAAAGGTGAAGCTTCATACAAAATATCAACAAAGGCTATAATTTGAACAATCTTGGCAAAGGTCCACTAGATGAAGCTACACACCAAATATCAAAGACCTGGGCCTTGTTGTTTCAGAGAAGAAGATTTTTTTAAAGATATTCCGTACATAAGCCTATATAAAACCGAATGGCCCTGGGGCGGGGGCATTTTTGACCTCAGGTCTTAAATTTAAACAATCTTGATAGAGGTCCCCTAGATGAAGCTTCACACCAAATATCAAAGACCTGGGCCTTGCTGTTTCAGAGAAGAAGATTTTCAAAGATTATCTCTATATAAGTCTATGTAAAACCAAAGGGCCCCAGGGCAGCTGTGGCCCGGGGGCTATAATGTGAACAATCTTGGTAGAGGTCCACTAGATGAAGCTCCATATCAAATATCAAATACATGGGCCTTGCAGTTTCCCTATATAAGACTTTGTAAAACCAAAGCATTTTTGGCCCCAGGGCTATAATTTGTATAATCTTAATAGAGGTCCACTAGATGAAATTTCACACCAAATATCAAAGACCTAGGCCTTGTGGTTTCACAGAAGAAGATTTTTAAAGATTTTCCCTATATAAGTCTATGTAAAACCAAAGGGCGCCGAGACAGGGGCATTTTTGGTCTAAGGGCTATAATGTGAACAATCTTGGTAGAGGTCCACTAGATGAAGCTTCATACCAAATATCGAAGACCTAGGCCTTGTGGTTTCAGAAGAAGATTTTTCAAGATTTTCCCGATATAAGTCTATGTAAAATCAAAGGGTCCCGGAGCGGAGCCATTTTTGGCAACAGCACTATAATTTGAAAAACCTGGTAGAGGTTTACAAGATGAAGCTTCATACCAAATATCAAAGACCTAGGCCTTGCGGTTTCAAAGAAGAAGATTTTTAAAGATTTTCCCTGTATAAGCCTATGTAAAACCAAAGGGTCCCGGGCGGGGGCATTTTTGGCCCCAGCACTATAATTTGAACAATCTTGGTAGGGGTCCACTAGATGAAGCTTCATACCAAATAGCAAAGACCTGGGCCTTGCAGTTTCAGAGAAGAAGATTTTTTAAGTTTTCGGTGAAAAAAATCTATTTTTGGCTCCTGTGACCCATATGTGCAACGGACCGCAACCATTTGAACAACTTTGAAAGGGGACCACCTAAGGATCATTCCTGTGAAGTTTGGTCAAAATCCGCTCAGTGGTTTAGGAGGAGATGTAGTTTGAAGAAAAAGTTTACGGACGGACGCACGGACGCACTGACGCACGGACGACGGACAAAAAGTGATCCCAAAAGCTCACCTCGTCACTACGTGACGGTGAGCTAAAAACAACAGAAAAAAGAATAACTTTTTTCAATGTACTTGCTGTCTAACCTGTCTGGAAAATGGTTCGGCTGTGTGGACAAATCCGATTTACCTATACCAATAATGAGCCGGTCCAATAACTGACCCTCGAGGTGTTTTATCAATACACGCTTGGATTATCTGTGGCAAAAGGTCAGTTCGTTTACACAATATAGCGACTTGGCGAAAATTTTCGAACCGACTTTTTGAAAATATCATTGAATACTGGACCGATTTTTTAACATCCTTTGTAAGTCAAAATCGGTTCAGAAATACCAAATTCGGTCCAGAACCGAAAAACCGATATTTTCTCGAGCCCTGCTTGACGTGCATCTGTCCAAACTCATTCCAACTGTCTTATTTTGGTAATACATTATCGACCCACACTGCATACTTTTAACCCATTTTAAACGAATGGAATCCTTAACACCTTATATCAGTATAGGATGAGTTCATTTTAAAATCAGGGATGTCAGGTTGTGGCTTCCACGAAATATTTGGCAAAAAATGGCTGAACCTTATTGTAGGCATAATGAGACTCCGCGTTCTGTGGTATCTGATCTGGGTTTGTCCTGTTTGCAAGTTGCCAGGTTTGGGATTTTATGGTACAAATGTGCTGTAAACTGGGCTATATGAACTGAACTATAAAACGATTAGACTGCTACACAGTTCATCTATTAAAAATATTCATCTATTCCGTTTGAAATAGGTGGTCTGTGAAGCAGTCTATAAGAAGATACCGCATGGCGTAATAATCTACTACGTTAACGCGGGGTACTATGTTCTCACTGGTGATTGGGTCATATGCAGTAACACCGAAAGTAGTGCCGAAATCACTTCTCATCTCACTGGAGCTACGCTGCAACAGCTACGCTCCAAAAAGCAGTCATTGTGATCGATAATCGATTAGTAATCGCTAAAAATTTTACCTGTCTTGCTTTCTGAGCATGATCCTATCATATGTTGTACTTTACCATATGTATTTGGACAGGCCTGAGCAAACAGTGTCGACCCAGATGAGATGCCGCGTTCTAGAATGGGGCATCCCATCAGGATCTGCACTGTTTGCCACTCATCCAGCTATTTTAGGCACAACTTTGGATGGTAAATTGTACTAAACAAATAATGAGTTACAAGCAAACCAGTAATGATAATCATTTTTGTGGAATTTATCTATCGATTAATCGGTTATCCTATTAACTCCCGGAAATGGGTATTTGGCAAACAGTGCAGGCCCAGATCAGATGCCACAGAATGCTGCATCTGATCAGGGCCTACACGGTTTGCAAACAGTTCAGCCACTTTCCAAATTATTTTTGAAGAAAACACAAACTGACATCCCTAAATTTCGAAATGGACTCCTGCCATACATGTATATATAAGATTCCATTTGGTACAAAATGGGTTAATCGTGCCAGTCTTACCCACCAGTGCCGTCCGTGCTTTTATTATGAGGAATAAATATGTGAGTCGGATCGGGTACTACAGTAGCTGCCAGTGAACGGTTCATGGACAGTGGACACAAGCTATAAATGGGAAAGGGTTACAATTGTATGAATAATCTTTACCCATTTTGTACCGGAGCCCCAAAACGGGTAATTGGCAAACAGTGCAGGCCCAGATCACACGCCGCATCTGATCAGGGCCTACACTATTTGCAAAATGTTCAGCCAGTTTCCAAATAGATTTTGAAGAAAACACAACTGGACACCACTAAATTTTGAAATGGACAGTTACTATATATAAGAAGGAAGATTCCATTCGGTACAAAAAGGGTTAATGATGTGATCCAAATAAATCTGTCAGACAGATGTCAGTCCTACTGATGTTAGTACCTTAATATGACTGCCAGAGCAAATATATGTACATATGCAGGAATTCACAATCAGATTGATTTTCCTGGAAAATGATATATATACATCACTGTCCAGCTAGAAATGTGTCAGTATGACATAGATGCCCCCACCAAGGGCCACCGACATCATCATACAGTTTGGAAAACACAAGTTCTTTAAGACTTTAACCCCTTTTGTACAAAATGGAATCTTCCTCCTTATAAGAGGACTGTTCAAATATGAATGCAAGTAGACATTTTCTCTTGCACTAATGCGGAAATCACTTGGAAATAAATATCACAGCGTAGAAAAACATTTTACCTATACATTGATATCAAACCTGTTAAAATCCGTCCACTTTAGCGATGTATATCGTTCGATAACTGTCTACTCTTGTATACTAATACAAATCATGGTTGGAAGAAGGTCAAGAGTACACCGTTGAAATACGGTCCTATATTAACCCTTGTTTAAGAATCGTTGTATTCTTGGTATAAGGTGCAAAGACATTTTTGATGAAATATGTTCGGTTTATGGGCATAATGAAATGTCTTTTCCGACAGTTTTTCGTTGGTGTAAGAAATTCAGCTGTGGGCTAGGCTCAACAGAAGATGCACCACATGATCGTCGGCTGAAAAGAGCAATATCTGCCAAGATGGTTGCTAGAGTGAAAGAAATAGTTGCTACCGAAGCATGATACACCACTAGGCAAATAGCTAGTATGGTTGGCATTTCATTAGGAGCAGCTCACACAATTCTGAAACGGGATTTGAAAATGAGAAACATCTGTGCTAGATGGATTCCCCATCTGTTGACAGATGAGCAGAAAAAGGCACGCGTTCAGTGTGCCAAGAAGTTGCTTAAAAAGTTTCCAAATTACAATGCACGGTCTTTCGCTAATGTCGTCACAGGTGACGAGACATGGGTTCACTTTTTTGAGCCAAATCGAAAGATTCAGCAGGGGTGTGGAAATACCAATTTTTTTCACTTGTCCATGGACAAGTCAGACCAAAAATTCTACTTGTCCGCAGATTTTTTCACTTGTCCGGATTTTCAAAATAAACTCCACATTTAACTTCCCATATTCTTTATTTTGGTCATTGAAACAAAGAAACATAATATCATGGCTTATAGCAACTGGCAACAAACTAATTTTCAAAAAATACTGCAAACACAAACTGTATCTTTGGTTCAGTTGCGCTAGTTCTGACAACTAATTTATCCATGTTTCCCGCAAAGTGTCAAAATTGTTTACGTTTCCGGTTCCTATTTGCCTAGTTACCGTGTGTAATTTCGCGGTTGGTTGAAACAGCGAAATACCCCAAACTACCTAGCCTCAATAAAACGTAGTTTTTACATTTATGAATGCCAACGGTTACAAAAATTAGATATAAAAAAGAAATTAATTGTAATTAACAATTTCATGTCAGTAACGCTCACGGAAGCACATAAACTAAAACAGAAGGACCAAGCTAGCTTGGTCCTGTATCGCTCACCTGAGCTAACAGATTCAAAGTTTAAGGAAGTGCCAACCTTTACTGAAGGCTTTATAGGAGGACATGGTGATGACAGGGTAAGCATTTTCTGAAAATCAAGTAGAATGTAACTCTATGATAAACAGGCTGACCTCACCGGTTTTCAAACTCATTCAAGCTTTTATTCCTGACGTGCTAAGAAGATCCGATCTAAACTGAAGTGGCTATGGTGATGACAAGTTCAAAAACAAGTTTTCAAACTTCTCCAAGCTTTCTGCCTGACTTCCTTGTTTGTAAGTTTCATCAAGATCCGTTCAAAACTAAAGGGGCAGCAGTGATGACAATGTCGAAAATAGGCATTTTCAGCAATCAAAGGCACGTCACTCTATGATAAATGTGCCGACTTGGCCGGTATTCGAACTCACCTGAGGTTTTATTCCTAGCCACCTTACATGTAAGTTTCAGAAAGATCCGATCAGACTCGGCCAGTATTCAAACTCATCCAAGATTTTATTCCCAGCCACCTCACATATAAGTTTCAGAAAAATTCGATCAAAACTGAAGGGGCTACGGTGATGACAAGGTCAAAATTTGGCATTTTTAGCAATCAAAGGGATGTTACTCTAAAATAAATGAGCCGACCTGGCCAGTTTTCGATCTCATCCGAGGTTTCATCCCCAGCCACCTTACATATAAGTTTCAGAAAAATCTGATCAAAACTGAAGGGGCTACGGTAATGACAAGGTCAAAAATCAACATTTTCAGCCATCAAAGGGACATAACTCTACGATAAATGGGCTGACTTGGCCTGTTTTCGAACTCATCCAAGATTTTATCACCAGCCACCTTACATATAAGTTTCAGAAAGATCCGATCAAAACTGAAGGGGCTACCGTGATGACAAGGTCAAAAATCGGCATTTTCAGCAATCAAAGGGACGTAACTCTATGATAAATGGGCCAACTTGGCCGGTATTCCAACTCATCTTAGGTTTTATCTCCATTCACCTTACATATAGGTTTCAGAAAGATTAGATCAAAACTGCAGGGGCTACGGTGATGACAAGGTAAAAAATCGACATTTTCAGCCATCAAAGGGACATAACTATATAGTAAATAGGGCAACTTGGCCGGTTTTCGAACTCATCTGAGTTTTTATCCCCAGCCACCTTACATATAAGTTTCAGAAGATCCGATCAAAACTGAAGGGGCTACAGTGATGACAAGGTCAAAAATCAACATTTTCAGCAATCAAAGGGACCTTACTCTATGATAAATAGGCCACCTTTGCTGGTATGCGAACTCATCCAAGGTTTTATCCCCAGCCACCTTGCATATAAGTTTCAGAAAGATCCGATCAAAACTGAAAGGGCTACGGTGATGACAAGGTCAAAAATCGGCATTTTCAGCAATCAAAGGGACGTTACTCTGTGATAAATGGACCAACTTTGCTGGTTTTCGAACTCATCCGAGATTTTATCCTCACCCACTTTACATATAAGTTTCAGAAAGATTCGATCAAAACTGAAAGGGCTACAGTGATGACAATGTCAAAAATCAGCATTTTCAGCAATCAAAGGGACGTTACTCTACGATTAATGGGCCGACTTGGTCAGTTTTCGAACTCATCCGAGATTTTATCCCGAGCCACCTTACATATAAGTTTCAGAAAGATCCGATCAAAACTGAAGGGGCTACGGTGATGACAAGGTCGAAAATCGACATTTTCACCAATCAAAGGGACGTAACTCTATGATAAATGGGCCAACTTGGCCGGTATTCCAACTCATCTTAGGTTTTATCTCCATTCACCTTACATATAGGTTTCAGAAAGATTAGATCAAAACTGCAGGGGCTACGGTGATGACAAGGTAAAAAATCGACATTTTCAGCCATCAAAGGGACATAACTATATAGTAAATAGGGCAACTTGGCCGGTTTTCGAACTCATCTGAGTTTTTATCCCCAGCCACCTTACATATAAGTTTCAGAAGATCCGATCAAAACTGAAGGGGCTACAGTGATGACAAGGTCAAAAATCAACATTTTCAGCAATCAAAGGGACCTTACTCTATGATAAATAGGCCACCTTTGCTGGTATGCGAACTCATCCAAGGTTTTATCCCCAGCCACCTTGCATATAAGTTTCAGAAAGATCCGATCAAAACTGAAAGGGCTACGGTGATGACAAGGTCAAAAATCGGCATTTTCAGCAATCAAAGGGACGTTACTCTGTGATAAATGGACCAACTTTGCTGGTTTTCGAACTCATCCGAGATTTTATCCTCACCCACTTTACATATAAGTTTCAGAAAGATTCGATCAAAACTGAAAGGGCTACAGTGATGACAATGTCAAAAATCAGCATTTTCAGCAATCAAAGGGACGTTACTCTACGATTAATGGGCCGACTTGGTCAGTTTTCGAACTCATCCGAGATTTTATCCCGAGCCACCTTACATATAAGTTTCAGAAAGATCCGATCAAAACTGAAGGGGCTACGGTGATGACAAGGTCGAAAATCGGCATTTTCACCAATCAAAGGGACGTAACTCTATGATAAATCGGCGGACTTGGCCGGTTTTCGAACTCTTCGAGGTTTTATCCCCAGCCACATTACATATAAGTTTCAAAAAGATCCGATCAAAACTGACGGGGCTACGGTGATGAAAAGGTCGAAAATTGGTATTTTCAGCAATCAAAGGGACGTAACTCTATGATAATTGGGCCGACTTGGCCGGTTTTCGAACTCATCCGAGTTTTTATCCCCAGTCACCTTACATATAAGTTTCAGAAAGATCCGATCAAAACTGAAGGCGCTACGGTGATGACAAGCATTTTCCCATAGTAAGTCTATGGGACCTTGTGGTTACCATAGGAACCAAAGTTTTAGAGCGATTTCGAAAAAAAAGTTTATGTCATCAATGCCCCACCAGAGGCATGCTACAGATGAGAAATGATTGAGATCAGCCTGCAGGATACAGAGATATAGCTGCTCAAAAGTGTGGACGGACGACGGAGGACCCACTATACTATAAGCTCCCCTGGAGCCTTCGGCCCAGGTGAGCTAAAAATATTGCTCTGGAAAGTTTTTGGTGTTGGGGGTGTTTTGGGGTGGTAGCGCTGTTTCAGCCGACCGCAAAATCACGCGAGTTTGACCTCAAAAGTGTTGACCAATCAGAAGACACATAACAATGCTAAATTTAGACGCGAAAGTTCGATGGTTTTTCCGAAAGATATTTATGCAACAAAACATTTGCGAGCTACCATTTATCAATTAAAACGAAATTTATCGGCGAATTTTTCTCAATGATATTGAAACCTCGGCATTACTGAAAATTTCGGCCGAAATTTCTACTTGACCGCGGACGAGCGAACTGAAAAAAAAGTGCTTGTCCGCCGGCAAAAAGGCCCGAGTCGGACGAGTCAGACGTAGGATTTCCACACCCCTGATTCAGAACAAAATATGGGCAACAAAGTATTGCAAAAGACCATGCATTGCAAAGCGGACCATGAGCGTCAAGAAGGTAATGTATGCCATATTCTTTTCAAATCAGGGCTCTGCTATTCAGGTTCCTGTGCCTAAAGGCAAATCTGTAAATGCGAAGTTTTACAAGAATAAAGTTCTTCGAAAATTGAAGAAATATTTCAAAGAACAAAGACCTGCAACTGGTTTGGCCAATGTCAGATTGCAACATGACAATGCATCATTGCACAAGGCGTTCGTTGTGCAAGACTATCTGAAGCAGGAAAAGGTTGTTGAACTCCCCCAACCCCCTTATTCCCCTGACCTTGCCCCGTGTGACTTTTTTGTTCCCGCGGCTGAAAAAATACCTTTCTGGTCGAAAATGTGTACAGCGCAAACACCTCGGTTCTGCAATATTCCAGTGCCTTCATAGTATACCTCGAAAAGACTACCAAAATGCATTCAGTGATTGGATTAGAAGACTGAAAGTTTGTATATCTGTTAAAGGGGAATACTTTGAGGTTTAACATCCCTGTCAACACGGTATAGGTCATTTTCGTCAACACTGTATAGGTCATTTTGGAGACTTTGTTTCCAATTTTGTGGGACTTTTACCCGACATTGAGATCGAAATCTCAAGCTCTGTCGCCCAATGAAACCAACAGGGTTTATAAACATGGTCGGTCTGACTCACACCTCTTTGGTAAGTGGTCGGATTCAGCTCTGCGTGGAAGCATCATGCAGCCCATCTAGATTTCTTCAAGCCCTGATGGGCGGGTACCGAATGAACAGCAGGATAAGGGTTAGTGATAGTATAGGGAGAGTCGGTAACCGGAGCATTAGAATCACCCTTATTTTACAGAGCTGGACCCATACTTTTTCACTGGCATCTCTGGTTCATCCGGGACAGACCAATCAGGTTCCACAATATCTGCTAAGTACATGTATGATTAACCTTGAATTTCTTATTAAAATTTTGAGGACATCAATAACAGCACAGTTAACCCGTCTGCTTGGCCATCTGCTGGTTACCTTGGAAGTATTTTTTTTTTGCAAACAGAGTGGACTCAGATCAGACTGCTCCTATAGGAGCAGTCTCATCTGGGCCCACACTGTTTGCTTCTATGCAAAAATATTTTTCAAAAGTTTCCAAAAAAATTTCAGCAGACGACATAAGCAGACAACATTTTCAGATGTAGTAAAGGGTTAATCAACGCACTGACAGCAATGGTGGCTCCACTGTATTTGAGTGCAGGCTTAGAAAACGGTCCTGAACAACACCAGTGATGTCACACAAGAAAAGCATAGCTATAAATAACTGTTACACAAGAATACATGTATCTCAGCTATAAATAACTATTACCTGGATTCTACAAATGCTATTTCAGTATTTGTCATACTCTGACACGCCTATACCAATATATTGTAAACTTTACCACAGAGAAAAACTACAATTTTAAGCTGAACTAGAATCGCGCAGTCGATGGCAAGCCATCTCATATCCCCACGCTTCCCCGCGGGCCCCACCTCCTGGGCCATCACCTAGGGGTGTTTGACCCGAGGGGTAAAATTTTGATTGTGATGTATTCTACTCATCATGCTGTTCGATTTAATATGCTACACGACCATGTTCTGAAAACTTTGATTTTTTATCCCCAAGGTGCCCACCCCTGGCCCCACTCCCAGGGGAAGGATCAAAATTCCGAAAGTGTTATGCACTCCCCAGACCAAAGTTTTATCAGTTCCCAAAGTTTCAAGTTTCTATCTATAACGGTCTAGGAGGATTTATCCGGTAACGGTAATGTATGGGGGTAAAGGGGTCAAAATCAGTTTTTGATCTCTGGTGACCTCAAAATTGACCCCAGGGGTCAAATTTTGGTTGTAATGTTTTCTACTCATCATGCCGTTCTCTTTGATATATTATACAACCATGTTCTGAAAATTTTGATTTTTGACCCCCGCGGACCCCACCCCCTGGGCCCACCCGTAGGGATGTGATCAAAATTCCGAAAGTGTCATGCACTCCCCAGAACAAAGATCTATCAGTGCCCAAAGTTTCAAGTTTCTATCTATAACTGTCTAGGAGGAGTTATCCGGTAAAGGGGTCAAAACCAGTTTTTGACCTCTGGTGACCTCAAAATTGACCCCAGGGGTCAAATTTTGGTTGTAATGTTTTCTACTCATCATGCCGTTCGCTTTGATATATTACACGACCATGTTCTGGAAATTTTGATTTTTGACCCCCGCAGGTCCCACCCGTAGGGGTGTGATCAAAATTCCGAAAGTGTCATGCACTCCCCAGAACAAAGATCTATCAGTGCCCAAAGTTTCAAGTTTCTATCTATAACCGTCTAGGAGGAGTTATCCGGTAAGGTCAAAATCAGTTTTGACCTCTGATGACCTCAAAATTGACCCCAGGGGTCAAATTTTGGTTGTAATGTTTTCTACTCATCATGACGTTCGCTTTGATATATTACACGACCATGTTCTGGAAATTTTGATTTTTGACCCCCACAGGCCCCACCCGTAGGGGTGTGATCAAAATTCCGAAAGTGTCATGCACTCCCCAGAACAAAGATCTATCAGTGCCCAAAGTTTCAAGTTTCTATCTATAACAGACTAGGAGGAGTTATCCGGAAAGACGGACGGACGGACAACGAAGACCATTACAATATCCCCACTTTTTCTTTGAAAAGCATGGGGATAACAAGAAGTGTTTGTGAAACACTGATGCCCCCAGACAGTGCCATTCACAAGTTATGCCCAGTGTTGCCAATGTTAAATTTTGAAAATAGTAGGTCAAGGTCAATTTCAAGAGATCAAAAATTAAGGTACCACTGGAAAGGTCTTGAGGTGAAATATGAAAGCTCTTATCTATTACTATTCAACGGCCCCCGCCCATCGGAGCTTGAAGAAATATATGGGCTGCATGATGCTTCCACGCAGAGCTGAATCCTGCCCGCACACTAGTACTGGTAAACCGCTTAGAGGAGCTAAGCCTGTCCAGGAACCACGGTGCGAGGCGGACCGTCCATGCTAATAAACCCTATTGGTTTCACTGGGCGGCAGGGCTTGAGATGACAAATCATCTCAATGTCGGGTAAAAGTCCCGCAAAATTGGAAGCAACGTCTCCAAAATGACCTTTATAGTGTTGATGGGGACGTTAAATCTCAAATCAAACAAACAAACACCATTCAACAGTTATGCCCAATGTTAAGGTTTTTGTTGACAGACAAACAGACCAAAAACTATCAATATATGACTGATAAATGACTCTACAATGCATTTAAGAATTTAGAAAACTTAAATTAGCAATAATACAATAAAACACACAGGTTCTTTTCAGTAAACCCATCCCAAAACCATATGACCCAGTACTGCCCAGTTGAGGGAGTATTGCCTAGCCCGAGAAAACCCAGGTTTTCCCAGGCGGGTTTGTCGGTCTACAAAATCCTTAACACTCGGCAAACAATGACAACTAGCGAAGATTTGTATCAGTCAGCAATAAACTGACTCATATAGATCGGAAATGGCCAACTACATGTTTCTATCCAATTTTGTTTCACTTTTTGCCCCTACATTCACTTTCTAAAACGTCCATAAATGTTCAGGAAATTCGTCTACTTTCATCTTATCAGAACTGTTATTTTTGCAGTAACCGCCGGTCCCATGAAACACCCCAAACCACCATAACAACACTGCCGTAGTGGCCACAAAACGTGTGTGAAACATCTTATTGTTTGTTTGTTTTGAGGTTTAACGTCCCCGTCAACACTATAGGTCATTTTGGAGACATTGCTTCCAATTTTGTGGGACTTTTACCTGACATTGAGATGAAATGACATCTCAAGCCCTGTCACCCAATGAAACCAATAGGGTTTATAAGCATGGACGTTTCTCCACAAGGTTGGTCGGCCAATTCCACCCCTGGTATTTACAAGTGGCATTTACCGGTCTGGAAAATACTCATCAAGTGGCAAATACCAGCAAATTGAATTCTTTACCCTTAAAATACTGCCGAAATCTTAACAAATTTGATTTAAAATAGTATAATGGAACTAAATGAGTATGTTAAAAGTTAATATCTATACAAGGTTATCAACCTAGAGAATAAAATATTTCTCAATTTAAACATGTTGAACCAGCCAAAAAGTCAATCTAACACTAAAATTTTAAAATTATTTAAAAAAAAAATTGTACATGTATCTTTGATCAACAGTAGAAAAATGTAGGTAGAAAATCCCCTGTGCACCTGGTTTAATATTGTCACTTACAACAATTATTCAAAGGAACCTTATCTGATGAAGATCAGACTGTCAGAGCCAATCTGTATCTTTTAAACACGCCTTTGTACAGAATAACCATGTTTTCAAATTTTAGGATAGTTGGTTAAGGTGAAAGTAAACAAATGAGTAGTGGCAGGTTCAAAAAAGGTCTTTTTTCCTTAGAACATAGACAAAAATTTCTTATTATCAGGCTACACATCCATACAAATAACTGACGTGTAGATTCTGGGTACAAGTTAGAACTATTTCACTGATGTGTCTAAGAAGCAGCCACAATCTGATGTTTTGTAGAAATATTAGGAAAATAATGTATACTCCACCACACCACACCCCCTCCCCCCCAAATAAAACAAAAAAAAAACATGCAGTTGCTCCGATTTATTCTCACACTTCTAGCCAATTAATGCCACATCATAAAAATCATGTTGTGGCTATAATGTAAACCCAGATCAGAAAAGAAGCATTCTATACAGCCATGTTTCTGCTTTCAAATTCGGACGTACATGTACATGACACTAGCTCATGATTTTGTGAACAAATACGTAGGGGAAGCATCCTAACTAAGTCTGACTGCCTGTAATTGTTAAAATGATTGCATTTTGAAGAATTACAGACATTTATGACACCAGTAAACATTGACCGAGCGATAAAAAGTATGATTGTGTAGTCGCGAAAATACATGACATCGGTAATTGTCAATTGTATCGTCTTCGCCGTAACCCTGATTTACCTAAATGTGATATTTTACCGACTGATGTTAATCCGTTGATGGTTCATGCTTACATCAATCAGTAAACTAATTAATTATAATCTGTAATAACACATGGATTAGAGCGGCAAGATTAAAAAGACACTGTCCGTCAAGGAATAGTTGAGTGACGTCACAACTTGTTTTTGTTCTGAACACTGCAAAGCTTATTTGGCTAACGGTATATAGCTCAAATAGTCAGCTACGTCACTGGCCAGCTATTTGTTGGCGAACTATACAATCATTATTAACATGTGCCGCAAACTGACCACTTGCAAAAATATCTGTCAATATGTGGCATGTGTGCTTTCAACACTAAAAGCGGCGTCGCATTTGATATTTTACTGGTATTGCGTAAGTGGTCTAAATTAACTTCTGATTTTACCGCTTCTGTAATTTTGGACGCATATCGCAATAAAAACATGCGTACTTAAGAATCGCGATAGTGAATTTTACACGTACAATGGCAAAAAGTTGGCATAAAATACGCAGAATCCTGCGTTTCTGAGAGCTCTGACTCATATTTGCCGCTATTTTGTCAACCTTGTTTCACCAAGGTCGGCGTTAATGTTCTCATACTTGTCGGCATTGTTGTCGGCATCTAGATACTCGGTAGACCTGCTGCTGATGATATCACCCATGATGTCGTCGTCAGTAAGTCATTCACTTGTTGGAATGTAGTCATCTACTGCCATGTAGTCTTGGATCGTTGCTATTGTTAACCCTTGTCCTGCTGAGCCCGGATATGCCTTTTCTTTGAAACAATGAAGATCCAGATCAGATGGCTTCTGAAGAAGCCATCTGATCAGGATCTACATTGTTTGTCATTCAGGTTGTGAATTTGTTGTAATAATTTGCATCAAGTTATCTGATTGGTTGATAATTGGCAGTGGGTGTGGCATATATGAATATTCAGCAGGACAAGGGTTAAGCCCAGCTGTGCCAGTCTAGCTAGTGGTATATCGTCCTCGGGTCATCGTCGGAAGATGTCTCTGTATCGTCGTTTGAAGGGTCTTGGCATTGGAAGTCAGCCTGTCTAAAGCAGGTAGCGATCGTTCTTGGCTGCACCATCTCCCAGGCCTGCTGCATTAATCTCATGGCATCGAGAATGAAAATGGAAAACTCCTTCCTCTCAACGATTGCTTTCATCTGATGCAGAATAACTCTCTTTCTGTAGTGGGTCTTGAAATTCTGAATCACCCCTTGGCCCATAGGCTGTGTCTTGCTTGGTGTGTTGGGTGGTAGCGTGATCACCAGTCAGACACGCATCCGACAGAGCTATTGAGGCCGGCCGTGAAAATATTTGATACTGGCAATTTATTGTAATGATCACCTTTTAAATTTGTCCAGGTGTCATAAAATTTTCTTCTAAACATAATAAGGGGGGCTTGGTTTTACAGCCCTTTCAAGGTTATTTCACTCCTCAACCAGAGTACCCGGAGAAAAAAAACACCTGACCTTCTGTTGCAGAATTAGCATCTCACATGTGACATGAGCCAGGCTCGAACCCTCAGTGGTGAGAGACCTGATGATTAAGAGTCAGTGCTCTTATCCATTAGGCCACGAAGACCGGGTTCAAGACCCATCTCTAAACATAATAATAATTGGCCAAGGGATGTCTATCATTCTTTTTATAATATGCATAGATAATATTCCACATCACCGATGTCTGCTTGCCATTTCTTTGAAGACATCATTACAACTGTTGTTATGCTGACTCATTGGAGCTATCAAAGAACCCTTGCAGAAACCCAAGACTGTCAAAGAGTCTTACAAAAAAGCTTTCCAAAGATACAGATCACTGACTGGCTTAGTTTGATTGTATGATTTGTGGTTTAGCATCCCTGTAAACACTGTATAACTATAGGTCATTTTGGAGACGTTGTTTTCAATTTTGTGGGACTATAACCCAACACTTAGATGAAATGACATCTCAAGCCCTGTCGCTCAATGAAACCAATAGAGTTTATAAGCATGGACGGTCTGACTTGCACAGCAAGGCTTTGATCCTCGAAGCGGTTTACCAGTACTCGTCTGCGGTCAATTTCAGCTCTGCGTGGAAGCATCGTGAAGCCCATCACCGACTGTGTATAACTATAGGTCATTTTGGAGACGTTGTTTTCAATTTTGTGGGACTATAACCCGACACTTAGATGAAATGACATCTCAAGCCCTGTCGCTCAATGAAACCAATAGAGTTTATAAGCATGGACGGTCTGACTTGCACAGCAAGGCTTTGATCCTCGAAGCGGTTTACCAGTACTCGTCTGCGGTCAATTTCAGCTCTGCGTGGAAGCATCGTGAAGCCCATCACCGACTGGTAACCTGCAGTTGTATGCATAACGAATTGATACCGTAATAGTTCAGAAACCGAGAAGAACAAAATTAGCTTATAAGCTTCCGTTCTAATTTAATTGTGTATTTTGTACATGTGTAATGGGTCGCAGAGCTCTCGGAAACGCAGGATTCTGCATATTTTACGCCAACTTTTGCCGTTGTACGCGTAAAATTCACAACCGGCGATTCTTGTGTACGCATGTTATTATTGCGACACACGTCCAAAATTACAGAAGCGGTCAATTCAGAAGCTAATTTAGACCGCTTATACAATACCAATGAAAGATCAAATGCGGCGCCGCTTTTTATGTTGGAAGCGCACGTGCCACACACCAGTAGGCGTGACCTATATTGACAGGTATTTTTGCACCTGTCAGTGGGAGAGACGATATTGGAAAGTGGTCGGTTTGCGGCACGTGTTAAAAATGATTGTACCTGTTTTAATCTCACCGCGCTAATCCCCGTGTTATTACGGATTACAATTAATTAGTTTACGGATCATCAACGGATTAGCATGAGTTGGTAAAATATCACGTTTAGTTAAACCAGGGTTACGGCGAAGACGATATAATTGACGAATTACCAATGTCATGTATTTTCGTGACTACACGATCGTACTTTTTATCGCTCGGTCAAAGTGTGTTTCGACGTTTACTGGTGACAAAAATGTATGTAATTCTTCAAAATTCAATCATTTTTAACAATTACAGAAGTCAGACGTGGTTAGGATGCTTCCCCTACGTATTTGTTTTCACCAATTAAAAATAATTTAGCTACTGTCACACACATATACATCCGAATTTGAAAGCACAAATATAGCTAAATAGAATGCTGCTTTTCTGATCTGGGTTTACATTATATCTGCTGTTATCCTAATACTACCTTATTTTTATGTGGCATTATTTGACTAGAAGTGTGAGAATAAATCTGAGCAACTGCATGGGGGGGGGGGGGGGGGGGGGTGGGGAATAGACACATCAGTGAAATATTTCTAACTAGTACCCACAATCTACATGTTTGGAACGAAGTTATTAAATGCATTTATCAGAAAAAAAAAGAGTTTTGGAGCCATGAAAGTATACAGTTTTTCATATAGACGTGTAGCCTGATAATAAGAAGTTTTTGTCTATGTTCTAGAGCTGGGTATCGCCAGTAAAAATGTATCACGATACTATCGCGATACCAGACAGGCGATACGATACAGTATCACGATACTTGCTTCGTATAGATTTGCTATGTTTATTAGGTAAATTTGGACTTTTGTTGTAGAGTAGAAAACAGAGTTTCCTGTTCAATAACAACACGATCGTTTATTAAGTATGTCCTTATATTTATATGCAATAAAATAATGACTTGACAAAAACAAAATGTTTCCATACTTGTAAGTGTTTTAAATGCCGATCTGGCACAGTGTCCAGTTCAGCATCCATTGTTTATATATGTATGTAAGCAGCGACTGCTTGTATCAACAATAAAACGGTAATTATGATGACTTTGCAGGTCCATAACATCCCGTCAGCCACACAAACTTATTTCGGAAGCAACAGTTTTGAATAAATCTGAATGGCATAACTCAAAATACCAACAAAACTTATATAGCACATGGGTCCATACTGTTGGTTCCAGTAGTTACTGTATCCTGGTAGATACATCAACTGTTTTTATTGGATATAAGCAGCACCTTTTGGATACAGATTTTTTATTGGCATAAGCACCTCAGAAAAATATGTACCGGTATCTCTTGTGTTTCAGACGTTTGTTGATATAACGCAAAAGTATCGTCAAGTATCGATACACGGAATTAGTATCGTGATACAGTATCGCCAGCAAAAATATCACGATATATCGATGCATCGATGATATCGCCCCAGCTCTACTATGTTCTATGCGCGATCAAGATCAGAACCCCAACTTTTTTATGTGGGAATCCAACTTTTTATCTAGTGAGAGCTCTGGGTCGACCGTGTGGCTAGATAGCTCAGTCGGTAGAGTGTTCGCACGGTATGTGAGAGGCCTTAGTCCCGGTAGACTCATCAGGCAGGGGGAACATGTAATGGACCACCGTGTGGCTTTGAAGCTCATCGCACGGTATGCCCAAGGCCCTGTGCAGGGATCATTCTAGGCCCAGGAAGCAGGGAGAAGTGACTTCTCCCTCCAGCACTAACCGGGCGAAATGAGGGACAAGAGGGCGAAGAATGACTAAATTACGGAAATTGGCCAGCCAAATTTTCGGTAATTTCCGTAAATATCGCTGTTCATTTGCAATTTAGGAATACAGTGTGCGGGTGCGATATCGTTGCGAATTACATTCCAATGTTGCTGTTGCACTTGCTGAATGATTATGCACATCGGTATCTCGATTATAGCAGCAAATAATCAGACATCAGATACTTCATCTACTTTCATTTTCTCGATGTCCCACTCACTTAGTCACTGAAGGGCATTAAACGGAAACAACCGATTTAATCTCCTCGAGGTTATGAGACATGTTGTGCAGTCGGGTCTGTGTGACCGTGATATGCCGGCAAGTTGCTGCAGGTGCAATGGGGCTGTTTGTTTTTTTTATTTGTTCTTTTCATCTATCATATCATATATTGCCTTTTTTCTAGTTCCCATCTTTCGTTTTACACATTTTAAGTCTGTTTGATCATTTTGAGTCAGTGCCTGATCACGGTTGGTAATCCTGTTAACCCATTTAGTACCAGAAACCCCAAAACGGGTACACTGGCAAACAGTGCAGGCCCAGATCAGACGCCGCAGAACGCGGTGTCTGATCAGGGCCTCCACCGTTTGCTAAAAGTTCAGTTATTAACTTATTTTCCAAATAAATTTTCATGAAAACATAACCTGACACCCATAAACTTTGAATTGAACTCCTGCTATATATAAAAAGGAAGATTCCATTTGGTACAAATAGGGTTAAAGTCGCATCTCTATCTTATGTTGATATGTAAAATGAGACTCACGTTTTTCATGCGTTGATCATATTGCCAAGATGAAAAAGACCGATCGTCTCATGCTGCACGGACAAGTCTGATTACTCAAAGTCTAAGTGGCCATGAAATAAGATCAAAGATGCCGATCTGGACTAACCCGATTCACCAATTTACATAATTAACTGATCTGACAACTTGTGCTCAAAGCTACAGGTGGTCAGTTTCTGACTTGAGCAATTTACAGTTTTACACATGGAGTTGGATTATTAATTATCGGATCATCAATAGGTGTTTTTGTTATCAACTTTGTGCCTTTATCGATTGATATTACTTCGCATTTGAAAAGCCGATCCTGGAGATGACGAAAACAAATAAAAAAGTCGGAAAAAACAGGGCGAAGTCAACATCTCTTTTCCAGGGTGGTTAGGCGAAGTTCTTGAACTTTGGGCGAAGAAGTCGCCCGAATTGCCCCCTCGGCTGATCCCTGCCTGTGTTGGGAGTCCCGATCGAGTCATGTTCTTTTTCCAACTCTGAGACACATGTATAAATATGGAAATAAAATATGTTCAAAACAAACCAATTGGAAGGAACAATCCAAAAAAAGTCTCAAAATGGACTGCTTGGGTGAGGAACAAAACACGAAATGAGAAAAATACACTGTGTGATTTTTTCTCAAACCGGGAATTTTGATGCAATTTTTTGAAGAAAAAAATGCGAGAATATTGCGAAATCGCACCAGAATTTGATCCGTTTCAAGACAAAAATTTACTACGGGTTGTACCGGATGGCTGGAAATTCCTATGTGTGTTGGCTAGCTATCTGGTACCAGACAAGCCAACTCGTTGGCTGGATGGACAGATGCGTAGGCTGGTTGGCTGGTACCCCAATGGCTAGTCACTGCCAAAGTGCAGACAACAGAACTGTGCTTCAACATTCCACTTTTGAAATACTTATTGTATGCAAGCAAATTACTGTCATTCATTACCCGAGTAAATCTGTGTTAGTATATTTGTCACCAAGAAAAATTACAGGACAGAATTGGGAGAATTAATCAAAATCGCCCAGTCTATCAAACTCAAGAAAATGGGAAAACAAAAGCCTGAGCCGGTTATTCTTTTCAGTCGACAACATGTTCCTCGCATTTTAAATAGTTATGATTAAAGAATTTTCAAATACTCATAAAAAGATCAGAGCCTACGTACGTGTGGCTTTAGAAAAGGTATCAGTGTCACTCTTTAAAGTTGCTAGAATTATTGTCTTCAGCCTCTTGTTTCTGAGAAAAATGGCAGCTGAAACGTCAATGACGTCACAGGAAGTGCTGTAAGTCGTTGAGAATGAGTAAACCGGACCGAATCTATCTATTCCAACTGCAGGTGCTTGCGCAGGGTTCCTGGACGTTTCGCACCCCGGTTACCCTAAAGTGCGAAAAGGACTCCTTTTCGCGAAAAGGAATCCTTTTCGCGAAAAGGACTTGACCTAAAATGCGAAAAGGACTTTTTTATACGAAAAGGACAATTACTGTTAGCGAAAAGGACTGCTCTATACTTGGTTGCGGACGAGATAGGACATGAAAGTTCATGTAGTAATCTCTTTCAGTTTTTTTATTAATTTGATTTTGATGATGTTCCTTGCATTTGGATTGATTTTGGGTTTAACGGCAACGTCAACAATATTTAGGACATTTTGGAGACGTTGCTTCCAATTTTGTGGGACTTGTACCGGACATTGAGATGAAATGACATCTAATGCCCTGCTGCCAAATGAAACTAAAACGGTTTATACAAAATTATACAAATCCTCTGTAAGCCGTTTACCAGTACATATGTGCGCGGTCGCTTTCAGCTCTGCGTGGAAGCATCGTGAAGCCCAATCTATTTCTTAAAGCCCCAATAGGTTGTGGATACTCGTTAGAACGCAAGGCCAACGCAGTTCTAACGAGCATCCACGACCTATGATTGCAGTAAAAATAATAAAGATACCACGCATTTTGATCAGAAAAGTAGCCATTTCGGAGATATCGAAAATGCACTATGTCGCACGGACGTGTTATCGTAAACCCCACTTTATATAGAGAAAACTGGGTTTACCGGAGTATTCGATATTTTTAATGACAGATTCTATCTGTCATCTCTAGCTATCCTGCGTGTTGTAAAGTAGTTCCGGCTTTCTTACGACTTTCTTCCGGCTTTCACCGCCAAAGAAATATGAGTCCGCACAAAAATGTAGTCTGGTTAGGCGCAGTTATCAAAATTGTACATCCTATAATCGCAATACAATTTTTTGGAGCAGACGACATGACGATTTTATCTTACCTTTCAGAGAATATATTCAGCACTTCATATGAATCAGCTGCATCATGCGAGACTGTATACCTAGATCAATGCGACGTCTGCTCAGGTTTTACACTGTTTTCTTACAGTGCTGTCAATATTTAATCCGTTAAGACCAGCCGGTCAGCTGCAGACCAGAATATTGATGGGTTTTCCGACATTCGAGGTCAAGTCTAGGTCAGTTACAACTAGGTGTATATCAGACTTTGCGAGAAAGGCTGTCCCTTTCAACCCTGGAATATGGTACAGATACCTATGCAAACAGTGTAGGTCCTGTGATATAATTCTAGGTGCCATATTTAGCAGAATGGTCGAGCCCAACTTCAGTGATGGAAGAGTACACTCCAGAAACTCAAGGCAGTGAATAAATCAAAGCACTGACAACACTCATGCCGATTGTCTCTAAATGCAGGCTGGTCATGAACGAGGACTTGGACTGATCCGTTTAGTAACTGATGCAAAAATGTAGAACAAGATCAGCACCGTGTTCTGTGGCGTTTGATCTTAGTCTACATTGTTTGCCAGATCGAACATTTTTTCAAGTGCAGATTTTACAGATAACACTTACATGTAACCAAGACTGACAAACGACCCGGCTATGTTTGGGTTGATTGTTTGGCATTCGACCCGAAGTTACTATTTAAAAAAAAACGATTCAGAGCTCACGTCTACGTGACTATCACTGACTTCTTACGGGCCTCCGTGGCCTAGTGGTTAAGAGCGCTGACTCTTGATCATTAGGTCTCTCACCGCTGTGGTTCGAGCCTCGCTCGGGTCACATGTGAGACGCCAAGTTCTGCAACGGAAGGTCAGGTGGTTTTTCTCCGGGTACACCGGTTTTCGCCCACCTCTGATTAACGATCGGCTCGATATGAGTGAAATAATCTTGAAAGGGCCGTAAAACCAAAACCCCAAAAAAAAAAAAATCACTGACTTCTCAGAATAACCTTTTTCTTGCAGAAAATAGCCGCAGTGAGATCAGGGTATTCCATAAGACTGAAGAGGGTCATCCTGGAATCATAGGATGAGCTTGGCAAACAGTGTAGACCAAGTTCGGACGCTGCAGAACGCGCTTCTTATCAAAATCTTCACTATTTGTTTGGAATTTCAGAGTTAAATTAAACAGTTTATTCTCAGCCCAGGACTTTTACCCCAACCTACATCCCACCAACACTTTCGGTGCTTTGATTTTGAAACCAAACGATTGCATGATTACAACACGCTTAGGCACCATGCCCTTAAGCTAAAAAGGTTAAATCAATCAACCGTGACGTATGGTTAACAGTCCGGCCACGATCCTGTGTTTTGTATTGTTTGATTTGAGGTTTAACGTCCCCGTCAACACTGTATAGGTCATTTTGGAGACGTTGCTTTCAATTCTGTGGGACTTTTACCCGACACTGAGATGAAATGACATCTCAAGCCCTGCCGCCGCCCAATCAAAACCAATAGGGTTTATATGCATGGACGGTCCGACTCGCACCTCTTTGCCTGGGCAGGCTTAGATCCTCTAAGCAGATTACAAGTACTCGTGTGCGGGTCGGTTTCAGCTCTGCGTGGAAGCATCATGCAGCCCATCTATTTCTTTAAGCCCCGATTGGCGGGGGCCGACGATCCTGTGTACCACCTTCACACCAGCACTGATAGAAACCACATGTTCAGGATCAAACTTTTGATGTGTGATGTAATGTCGTGCCTAGAAAAGAAGAAATTGTATTTTGTTCTCAAAAAGCATCAAGTGAGAACGCATTGCAACATTTTTCATTGAACCCTGGACAGTTAGAGTGAGTGAGTGAGTGTTTGAGTTTTACGTCCCACCAACAGCTAAGGTCATACGGAGACGATACTTCGGTTTAAAGACACATCCGAAAGTCTGGAGAAGTCCGGGATCGATCCTGCGATCCCTGGTTTACAACGCGAGTAGCATAACCACTACACCACGGAGGCTTCTAATGGACAGTTAGAAGCTGGTCGGAAAGCGGATGGCGTTGACTCTGATTTTGGGTGCCACATGTGTGCGATCTATTTGTCTGGTGGAGCGACATCTTACTATCAACAGAAGATGCTAGTGGACGTCGGCGTAGCGGAAGACCGACGTCAGTACGTCAAGATCGATTCATCCGACAGACGCATATGCGAAGCAGATTTCCAGCGGCATCTGCTACACTGTACCTGTAGATAAACAAAGGGTTTCAACTACCGACTAATAAGCACTGACACTGTTCGTCGCCCTTATGCGATGCACTTTTGAGAGCTAGACGTCCCTGTCGTGACCAAAATTAAGACGTCGACACAGTACGGAACACTTACGCGGGTGCATGAAATACATACATGTATATTGGCGTCTAAGCGACTCGCGTGATATGCGTTTCAGTGACACATCGCACTTCAGCGTGAATCACGCCGATTGTCGTTTCGGGATGTTTCGACACATAGGTGTAAGGTATGGCGTAATAGAGCATGACATATCGGATGGAATAAGCGAAATGGTATGTCGAGCTATTGTAGCTAGCGACATTAAGAACATTCAAGATCATGGCTGAGACGTTGGTTGGTTGGTTGATTTGAGGTTGAACGTCCCCGTCAACACTGTAAAGGTCATTTTGGAGACGTTGCTTCCAATTATGGCTGAGACGTTAACTGAACAGCGAGAGGTTACAGCAATCAAGTGCGTCGGTCTCACGTGGTTCCATTTATTTGTTTACGCTCAGAATCCGGGATATCTAATCCAGCAGGATTACGCGCGTGTTTATAGTGGTGTTCTTACTCAAAAATGTCTTCAAGCCAATGGAATTCATGTACTGGACTGACCAGCCTTTCTCCTCCGATCTCTTTGTGAAAAATAGAGTATCTTTTGGGGGGAGGTATCCACAACCGACCAGACAAAAATGTTATTAATTGCCAGTAGTATTGTTAAAACTTGAATTTTAATGTTTGGTTTTGAAAACGTAAATAGTTTCTTTCCAAAATTTGAAACATCGAATGACATTTCATGATACCACCGGTGTATAGACAACTGCAAACATATCATACAATGGAATTTGCAGAACTACTTTTCTAAATTTTAAGATCTTTTTAGAAAGGTTGTCTGTAAGTTTTCACAGTGTTTTGATTTTCTCATAGAATCTGTCATTTCATTCTTATTTCTGCTGCAAGACATGGGTTGTGGGTACTCCTTAGAACGCGGTTCAAATGAGCACCCACGACCTATTAGAGCAGTAAAAATAAGAAAAAATACCACGCATTTTCATCAGAAAGGTAGCCATTTTTGAGATGTGAAAAATGCACTATGTCGCACGGGTGTGTTAGCGTAATGAGATATTAAATATTCATAAAATAAATAAATCATCACGAAAACACGCCTATATAATTTTGACCGCCTTGAACCCCACTTTTATATAGTAAAACCGATGTTTACAGGGATATACCTTATTTTTCTTATTTCTGCTCTAAAATATAGATTGTGAGTACTCGTTAGAACCGCCTCGATGAGACGGTTCTAATAAGTACCAACAATCTATATTTGTATATTGAAAAGACTATCGGTCTCTTCCTTCTCTCGTCTTTACGTCTCTCTCTCTCTCTCTCTCTCTCTCTCTCTCTCTCTCTCTCTCTCTCTCTCTCTCTCTCTCTATCTATCTCTCTCTATCTATCTCTCTCTCTCTCTCTCTCTCTCTCTCTCTCTCTCTCTCTCTCTCTCTGCGACTGTCTTTCTGTCTCTCTCGGCCTTTTTATTGCAGATCAAAAGAAATATCTTCGCAGACAAACTTCGTACAGGTAGATTATAATCCGATGGACATCGTTACTTAATTGGATTAACGATGTAGTTAAGTTCTTTATAATTGAAAAAGAGAGACCTTCAAAGAAACACTTACATCAAACTATTTTTGCCACATGTTTGGTCTTTTGTTTTTAAGTATCTATTGTATTAACAAATGTTTACCTTCAGCAATGTCCACAAAAAAAAAAAAAATCTTGGAAAAAAAAAAACACGTCAAAGCTGGATTTGAAGAAGAAGAAGATAGCAAATTAAGGGTCTCTTCTTTCCCTTTCCATATAATCTTCTCTTCAGATCTCTCCTCTGACACTGTACATAAAACCTGTCTTGTCTTTGTATAATCTTCACCTTCCTTTTCAGCATGTAAATAGTATGTTAAGAATCAGCTCAATCATGTAAAATTGTTAACTTCCATGAAAAACTATGTTCTTGTACGGTTTTCATTCTGATTATAATAATCATATTTTAAGCCTGTCTTTTCTTAGTATAATCTTCACCATCCTTTTCAGCATGTAAATAGTATGTCTTTATCATTATTATTATGATTGTCATCTTTTACTATTATCATTATCATAACCATTATTATCTTATATCATATGTCTCAGTGTTGAAAGCAAGACTTGCGACCAGTCTTCTTCCTCTGAACTTTAAGCCGTGTGTGTTCCTGCATGGAAACCTGCATAGGCATGCTCCATTTGCAGCCTTAGTCAAATGGCCAATATCAAGCGGCAAAAAAGAAAGAGCACTATTGAATCACTTATCGCTCATGAGCAAAGTATAGAAATCACGATTTGCAGTCGTATTGGCACTGATTTCTACACATTTTCGGCTCATTTTTCGATCAGCCTTTTGAATTCCAAAAAAAAAAAAAAAAAAAAACAGGCAGTGCTTCATTTTTCTATGGTCAGGGCACCGGCAGCTCAACGCTATTATTTACTCTTGTTGGACAAACTGCCACGATTTGCAGCCCAGAAGCACTTAACATATGTCTTGTTGTGGAGCTATGGAGTTCTGTCCGCTTGACCATGGCAGACATAAAAAGCCTTAACCTAAACGAACGAACGAACGAACTTCAAAGAAACACAAATTAAAGGTACATACCGCTCTCCTTTGTCTTCAAAAGATAAATGAGCAATTTTATTGTAAAATTTGTGAGAATAATAAAAAAAAAACCCTGATAAATGCCAAGTTTCTTCGCGGCGAGTTAGTTCTAACGAGTAACCATAATCTATTTTTTGAACAGAAATAAACATAATGTATACCCCTAAACCTCATTTTTTACCAGTTTATGGTTTCAAAATTATAAAGGCGTGTTTTTGCGATGTAAATGCTCTTTAGAATTCACTAACAAAGGCGGTTCTAACGAGTACCCTTAACTTCGCGAATTGAATATTTCGAGAAGTTAGTCTCTCGCTCTGTCCAGTCCTCGTATTTCAGTCGTTTTATATAGTTGCGTATGTTTAATTCTCTCTCTCTCTCTCTCTCTCTCTCTCTCTCTCTCTCTCTCTCTCTCTCTCTCTCTCTCTCTCTGACTATACTATCTGTCTCGCCCCCGCCTATCGGGGCTTGGAAAAATAGATTGAGCTGCATGGTGCTTCCACGCAGAACTTAAACCATTATAAACAACTCACTGAGGTTGTTTTAACGAGTACACACAACATCTCGGATAAAAAATGTATACATGTCTGTCTGTCTGTCTGTCTCTCTGTCTGTCTGTCTGTCTGTCTCTCTCTCTCTGTCTCTCTCTCTCTCTCTCTCCCTCCCTCGTTCTCTCTCTCTCTCTCTCTCTCTCTCTCTCTCTCTCTCTCTCTCTCTCTCTCTCTCTCATTGTTTGACATGTAAACTCAAAAAAATCTCTCTCTCTCGTTCTCTCTCTCTCTCTCTCTCTCTCTCTCTCTCTCTCTCTCTCTCTCTCTCTCTCTCTCTCTCTCTCTCTTATTATACCATCCGTCGCGCCCCCGTTCATCGGAGCTTGGAAAAAGAAAAAAATTGAGCGGTTTCAACGAGTACACACAACAGCTTGAATAAGAAGAAAATAATGTATACATATCTATGTCTGTCTGTCTGTCTGTCTGTCTGTCTGTCTGTCTCTCTCTCTCTCTCTCTCTCTCTCTCTCTCTCTCTCTCTCTCTCTCTCTCTCTCTCTCTCTCTCTCTCTCTCTCTCTCAATCTCAGAACAGTTTTCATTTTTGTTTTGTTATCGTTTCTTTTTTTTTTCTCCCTCTTCATCACGAAAACTATCCTATATAATTTTAACCCCCTTGAACCTCACTTTTATATAGTAAACAGGGGGTAAACCTTATTTTTCTTATTTCTGCTCCAAAATATAGATTGTGGGTACTCGTTAGAAGCGCCTCGATGAGGTAGTTCTAACGAGTATCCACAATCTAAATTTTGAGCAGAAATAAGATTTAGAGCAGAAACAAGAAAAAAAAAACACACACACACACAATTTTTCAAAATGATTTCTTATTATATTGCAGAGGCAGGTGGTTAAAGTAAGATAGTCATTAATGTCAACAGCTTTATTAATACAGTTTTGATGACATGTGCCATATGCAATGATCCGTTATTACAGGTACAAAACTTATAGAAGAATGCATACCGGAAAGAAACCATACGCGTGCCTGGTAGGTAAATTGATATTATATTGCATAGGCGGTTAAAGTAAGGTAGTCATTAATGTTAACAGCTTTATTAATACAATTTTGATGACACGCGCTTTTCTCCAAAACACAGCAAAACTTCTATGGCCAGTTGTGACGCGGCCATTAAACTCCAAAATACAGCAAATAGCTAGAATTCAGATGGCTCATTTACCATGTGTGAGTGGAAACATATTTTACTTTTTTTTTTTAGTCCCTGTGACATTCATTCAGCTTCGATATAGTGATGGATAGGTCGATGGATATTACAGAACACTGAAAAGATTTTCCAAAATTATCCACATTATGCTTTCTGTGTGGCACTATTAGTAACCCTCAGTGGGGTGAACTACCCTTCTCTCAAACAAATTGTATTGTTCCAAAAGGGTTCGAACCATCGAAGTTCGACTGTAAACAAAAAAAAATATTATTTTGCTTTTCATGTTCCAGACATGCACCAGGTGGTGTCTTGTTTTGTGGCTGACAAGTCCTAGCCACACCTCCTAGTGTCACAGATTAAAAAAAACTGTGCGGTGCCAACTGGAAACACAGGTTAAATTTTTATCCTCTGGCAGGAGACGTGGCAAGGTGAAACATCAAGCTCCTTTTCACTAAATTAGTAGGGTAAGTCCCTTTTACGCGAAAAGGACTCCTTTTCGCATTTTAGGGTAACCCTTCGCACCCAACCCATTTCCCCTCTAGTCGTATCGCGCTAAGACGTTCCTCCCCTAGTCGTTTCGCCCCCCCCCCCCCCCCCCCCCTTGTCGTTTTGTCCCACTTGTCGTTTCGCCCACTTTTCACTGTAAGACTAAGTGTTGTTGTTGTTTCCAGTTTCCCCGTGTCACGGGTCGTCAGCTGGTGGGGTCCCAGGGAACGAATCCATTCTGGCACTACACCGTAGCCGTTCGGTGGTATCCCCATTCCACGTTGCCGGTGAATGGGACGACCATCGCTCGGCGCCAGCCCCGTCTGTCTGTGTCTATCGTAAGTCCGCTGCAGTCGGTCCATTTTGTCTTCTACTCGACATTATAATTTTTTGCTTGTCAATATGCCGAACCGTGTCAGAGCAGGAAAGGGTCAATTTTGATATTGGTATTTTTTTTTTTTTTTTTTTTTTTTTTTTTGTATATTTATGTAACGTATGTACATTTTTACATTGTTTGGTCTGTTTCCCCAGCTTGTTGAGTGGTCTATTTTTTAAGTATATTTATGCGGGCGGATGTGCTTACCCCGCCACGGACCTGTTTTGTTTGTTTTTCTTGTGCCTTAAAGGTGGTGTTGTCCGTTTTAGGGCAAGCCCACCCGCTCACAGTTGCTGGGGTGACAGTTTTTGTACCTGCAAGATTGTGCTAGTGGTTTATATTTTGTGTGTGTGTGTTTTTTTTGTTTTTTTTTTTTGTTTATCTGTACATTCAATATGTAACATAATACCATGAAGTGCCGGCCTACGCGGTCTCGGGCTTGAATTCGAATTTATTTTGTTAGTGAGTGACTTCTATCGCGGAGTATGTGCAAAGTAGGTCATTCCCTTTTTATGCATTTGCCGTTTTAAGTTAAGAAAAAGTGATGCCTTCCTCGAGGTAGGATGCCGCACTCTGCGGGACCATAAGTGGGTCAGTCGCCATGTTTGCATATCATTTACGCATCCTACGTGAAGGGAGGCACCATGGGAGGAAAGTGTATTCCTGCCTAGCCATTTGGAGGCCCGAGACAATGTTTGCCGAACTCGTTTGTGTTGTCGCCTTTTTGGGACAAGCCCATCCGCCCACAGTTGCTAGGAAGGACAATTTTTGTACCTGCAAGGTTGTGCTTGAAGATTATATTTGTGTTTGGTTTTTGTTTATTCTGTACATACAACATATAACATAGTAACATGGTGTGTTGGCTTCCGCCGTCTCGGGCCCTAATTCGTATTTATTTAAGTTAGTGGATGACCTCTATCGCGGAGGATGTGGAAAGTAGGTCAATCCCCTTTTATGCTTTTTCGTTTAAAGTTAAGAAAAGGTGATGCCCTCCTCGACGCAGGATGTCGTATTCTGTTGGACCGTAGGAGAGTCATTTTGTGTCTCCATGTTTGCATATCACTATCGCATCCTACGTGTTGGAAGGCATCATAGTAGAAAAAAAAGTATTCTTGCCTAGCCGTTTGGGGACCCGAGACAACGTTTGCCAATCTCTTTAGTCAAAGTGGTTAGTGCAAATTGTTATATAATCATGTAGGTCGCATACAAGCGTCCGCCTGCGCACGTGCGCAGTCGAGCGCTCCTATGCGATCTTGTTTTTAATGTTTCATATTTACACAAATAAAAAAGTTTGAAATCGCTTTTTGAGAAAACTCTTCTTCTTCTTCTTCTAACTCCAGGTTTTTGATCTCTCTTTTCTATACTATCCTCTCTACTGTATTCCTATCCTACAACTATCGCTATATCTACCTATCTAGTGTGGTTGTATGTTGTTTTAGTTTCGCATGGGTGGTTGTGTGTGTTAAAAGCCTTCCTTCAGGTCGCGCTAAGTCATGCCCTAGTTAGTTAGTTAATTGCACTTGTCTGTATTGATATGTGGCCATCTTGACCGTCTGTCTTTATTACGGTCATGGCGCAATTTGCTGTTTTTGGTGATTTTATGTTATGCGACAAGGGCAGTACGGAGGGCTGTATGATATACCGGGCGAGATGCGGTTTTTCAGTCGTGGTGGTATGCAAAAGGCCCTTTTGAGGGCCCCCAGGTCATTCCGTTTGGGTAACGTTATAATGTACATCCTTTATTCGAAAGCGAAAGTTGCGAAAAAAGAAAGAAAAAGATGTGATAACGCGTCTTGTTTCTTATTTCTGTCCCACTTTTCTATATGCGTTCCTGAAGGAGAAGCTTTGTTTGCTAGTGTGCTGTTGTGCCGTTCTCCTTTGGGTTGTGTGGCTCTCGATCAGCCAGGCTTTTGACGCAACGCTCCTAAGTGCAATGTCCAAGGACCGCAACCACAGCGCTACGTCTCGTTCTGACTTCCCGTTTGCCTCACCCCTCAGGCGGGGCTGGGCGACGGATTTTCCTTGTGGTGGGTCCATGCCCAGTCCCGGCGTGTTTTCGTGTGGTCCTCTTTCGGGCGGTGTGGCTCCCGATCAGCTAGGGCTTTGGTGCAGCGTTCATAAGTGCAAAGTCAGTGGGCCGCAACCACAACGCTACACCTTGTCTTAACTTCTCGCTTGCCACACCCCTCTGGAGGGTGGGTCGGGGCCATGGGTTTTCTTTGTGGTGAGTCCATGCCCCGTTCTGCTATGGTCTTCTCACAGTGATCCAGGGATCGCTGTCACCGATAGGCACTCCTAAGTGCAAAGCCGAGGCCGCAACCACAGCGCCTATCGTTGACTTTGTTCCCCTTTTCGCTGTGAGACGGCCGCCCTTTGATCACTACGGCCCTTTTTGGTTGGTAGCGTCTAAGGTGCGGTTCGAATATTTATTTTTACTGTTCTGAACTCGGGTCTCTAGAGATTTTGGTTTAAAGTATGTATTCTCGTACGGGGCGTGTTATACGGTACAATGCGATTAAATTTAGTCTGCGCCCTTAGTTTTCCCCTATATTTTGTCCAGGTAGTTTGTTTTCACAAAGAATTTGAAGACCGCGACCCTCATTTCCTGTGAATTTAGAGTGAGCAGAGAAACCGCGTTTATCTCCCCTTGGTATCCTAATGTTGTAAGTTCTCCCTTTAGTTCCCTTCTGGCGGGGCCGTGTGCGGGGCACTCTGCGAGGTAGTGTTGAACACACTCCACCCCGCCACAGTGCCCGCATAATGGACCGGCCTCGCTATAGAAGATGTGTGCATTTAGTCCGTTGACCCCGAGTCTTAGTCGTGTATATATGCGATCGAGCTTTCGGTTGTCGCTATATTGTACCAATTTCGGGGTCAAGGACTGACAGATCGAGTGTCTAAAGCCGTGTTGTCCCTGCCATATGCGCGCCCATTCCTTTTTGATGCTGGCCTTAATGATTGCGTATACTTCTTTTTGGGGTGGGGAGGTAGTCAAGTGCCTTTCCCCGGGTCAGAGCTTCTTTGGCCAGTGTGTCTGGGCGCTCATTCCCCTGCACGTTGCAGTGAGAGGGGATCCAATCTATGTTCAGGGTGATACCTTGTTTTAGAATTTTGTGTATTAGGATATAAATGTCCTGCAGTATATCTGGTCTTGTAGTGCTATTCCCAGAGTTTATGCTTTGTATTGAGCTTAATGAGTCTGTTAGTATAACAACACTATCGGGTTTTTGTTCCTGTATCCATTCCAAAGCTTTTTGTATGGCTATAAGTTCTGCAGTGTAGACTGTGAGGTTCTGGTTAAGTTTGATTTTTTGGTCGAAGTTTAATTCTGGTATTGTGAAAGCACACCCCGATTCTTTTTTGTCAGCATCTTTGCTTCCATCAGTGAAATTTTAAGCGCTTGCTTATAGTTTTCACTGATCTGTGATTCAGCGATCTCATTGCATTTTTTCTGTGATGTTTCATTTTTCTTTATGACACCCGTTAGTGTTGTTTTTGCGCATAGGCTTCTTAAGTTAAAAACTTCCGGATATGTTTGTTCCGCTGTTTTGACCTGCTCGAGGTCATGGTTTTTAATTAGGTCCTGGACTTTGATAATATAGGGGATCCTTCCTCTTAACCTATCTCTTTTAACATGATTGGGCGTGTCGGCGATCATTTCGTTTATGGGGAGACTTTCCCTAAGACTGCTTGAGCGGGCCCAGTACTTGAGTTGCAGTTCATCCCTCCGCAGGTGCAGGGGCATGACGCTGCATTCAATCTCCAGGTCCAGGTTCCGCGTTCCCCTGTATGCCCCAGTAGCGATTCGGAGGGCTGTGGCCTGTATGCTATCTAGTTTTTTCAGGTGTGAGGGCGCCGCAGACGCGTATGATAGGCAGCCATAATCAATTTTGCTTCTTATGAGTGCTGTGTACATTTTGATCAGGGTTTTCTTGTCCGCTCCAAAGTGTGCCCCCGAGACCGCCCTTAGCACATTTAGGTCCCGCTGGGACCTGGACACCAGGTTTTCAATGTGCAGTCTCCATGTTAGATTGCTGTCAAAGTACATTCCCAGGAATTTGGCATGACCGGCGTACTTTATTTCCTGCCCGTCATACGTCAGCCTGGGCATGCCCTTTGTATCTGCGAAATTTTTATTGTAAACTACCACTGTTGTTTTTGTTTTTTTTTCAGTTGACAATTTGAAGCCCCAATTTGTAGCCCAATCATGTATGGCATTTAACGCTTTTTGTAATGCAGGAATGGCACTTTTCGGTTTTTTCGCGGTTTTCCATACTAAACCGTCATCTGCGAACATGGATATTTCCAGCGGTAATGCATTAAGTGTTTCCTGCAGTGTGTTCATTAATAGGTTGAAAAGGATAGGAAATAGCACTGACCCCTGGGGGGAACCGTTCTCGCATTCATAAAAACTGGACACCTCGCTACCTATTTTACGTTCATTTTTCTATCAGTCAAAAAGTCTCTGATCCAGGTTAACATTTTTTCTTGAATTCCGAATTTGTTTAGTTTTAGGAGGACCCCCTAGTCCATAGTAGGTCGAAAGCTTTTTCTAAATCCAAAAATATCGCTACCAGTGAGTGTTTCATTAGTTTTGCCTTTCGGATGGCGGATTCCAGTCTGGTGATTTGATCAATGGTAGATCTATGTTTTCTAAAACCTGATTGTTCGTTTGCTAAGAGGTTGTTTTTCTCAATGTGTGCTGTTAATATAGATGCTACCATGGTTTCCATGATTTTACATATGGTTGATGTGAGTGAAATCGGCCTATACGATTTCGGCTCGTGGGGGTCCTTGTCTGGTTTTAATATTGGGACGATGGTGCTCTCCTTCCATTGTGTAGGGAGGGTCCCTTCGTCCCAAGATTTATTTATTAGTGCGAGAAGTTGATTTTTTCCCTTTTCTGGTAGATTTTTAATGACAGATTCTTTCTGTCATTCTTCGTCGTGCTGCATGTTTACAATTTTAACGTCCGAACTTCCGGCTTCCACTACTTTTGAAACATGACTCCGCGCAAATAGTCCGTTGTTTGTTGACTTTTCATGCTCGCTGTCTCAAAACTAATTTCTCATGGCATTATTTCCGCATTTTGATTACATGTTTTGTTTCATTTGTAATCAAAATAAAAAAAAAAATGATCTTTCTTAAATTACAAACAAAACAAGAAAAGTGAATTGAATATGCATAAGGAAAGTTCCCATTTTATACAGACGACCGCATAATGGGTCATTGGCGAATCTTGGAGGCGGCGTCTAACCACGGCCTTCACTGCGGGCTTCACTGTTGTCGAAAGTTAGCCCATTTTTGTCCTAAATTAATTCCTATATTTCTAGCTGACGCCCCTTAATTTTGAACCGGGATTTCGACAGATAAGTGATAATATTACATTCAGTACAAAATGGGTTATGATTAATTATATTTGTATCAATACGCCATTAAAGTACCTTTGTATATTTTTAGAAGAGAAAAAAAATATGTATAGAGCTACAATCAGTGCACACCTATTAAGTATCTAGATAAACTTTGAAAAATAAAGAAAATACACCGTATAATAAGCTGTATTTAACTTTTGATTATCGGCCAAGCCGCTTTGTCTGGTCCTGACCCGCACACAACAGTTACAGGCCAGGTTAAGATTTTACCCCTTCAACCCACGAGTTTCTCCAGTTCACTCTTCAGTCACTGAATTTGTACGCGTCCATTCTACACATGTAAATCGGGTGTCTAGTCAATAGTCGTCAATAGCATGTCAAACCATGTAGAACCGAATGCGGTGTATCATTATGAGCAATCTCACCAGGTTCTACACTGTTTGCATCTGTAGGTATCTGTACTTGGCTATAAAGGGCTGAAAGGGTACAGACTCATAACACTTACATGACCTAATTAAATGCGAAGTACGTGACGCTAGAAACTTCACCGTACGGTAGCAAGCCAGCAATAATAAACTCCTAACAGTTATCACTGTCCAATTCTGTTGTATAGGTCTAAATAACTGAATATGTAAGCACAATGTTGTGATAAATAATTAGTCACATGCCGCAAAACTTCAAACATCGCACAAAAAGTGTTTTCCTTTATTGTAGCGCACGACATAAGGCAGGTTCTTGACTAAGCCGCGAAACACACCTCAGTCAACAAGTGTAAGCTTTTACAAGAAAGTTGCGGCTATGTGTTGTCATAAAACTGGCAACTCTCTCAGCAGGCACATGACGTAATTGTGACGTCACATCAACGTCGGTGCAACGTCATGACGTTGCATCGACGTTGATTTGACGTTGCCCTAGCGACGTGTGCCTGCTGGGTAGTCCTTTGCATGTTGTTTTATTTATAATGTCCAAGTAAAATGAAGATGAAAGTGTTTAACAGCCGATTCACCTCAGTTTTGTGAACCAAACTAAAAATCAGCACTCCAGCGCCATTGTCCTTATCACTTAAGAAAGTAAATCTGAATTGCACGGCCCGCAGAAAAGGGACCGACTGAAGTCGGTTGATTTTCTAAGAGGGCCCTAAAATCACCGTGTCATTCTGTCAGTCTGTCAGTCTGTCTGTCCGTCCGTAACCCGTTTGTGAAAATTGGTGATAGTGACTTAACCGCTTGGAATATTTAAACAATTTTTCTCATACTGAAAGATATCAATGAGATCTAACCAATGAATTTGCGAATATTACATTCCATTTAGTACAGCCTCGCCGAGGCGAAAAATATGAAAATTTTCGAACTGCTTCTCCTCGGAAACCGTTGGGCCGAATTTTTCTCATACTGAAAGATATCAATGAGATCTACCAATGAATTTGCGAATATTACATTCCATTTAGTACAGCCTCGCCGAGGCGAAAAATGTGAAAATTTTCGAACTGCTTCTCCTCGGAAACCGTTTGGGCCGATTGAAGTCAAATTTCATATGAAGCCTCTATGGGATGGGGGAAACCAAAATTTGCTCATGGGTCCAGGTCACATGACGAAAATGGCCGCCAAGCCATATATGGTCTGTCTGTCTGTCCGTCCGTAACCCGTTTGTAAAAATTGGTGATAGTGACTTAACCGCTTGGAATATTTAACAATTTTTTGCATACTGATAGATATCAATAAGCCCTAACCAATGAATTTGCGAAGTATTACATGCCATTTAGTATAGCCTCGCCGAGGCGAAAAATGTGAAAATTTTCGAACCGCTTCTCCTCGGAAACCGTTCGGCCCGATTGAAGTCCAAATTTCATATGGGGCCTCTATGGGATGGGGGAAACCAAAAATTTGCTCATGGGGTCCAGGTCACATGACCAAAATGGCCACCAAGCCATATATGGTAAAAACCCTTCAAAAAGAGTTTTCTCCAGAACCACTGGGCAGATTTCCACGAACCTTGATAAATAGCATCTGGGACGTAGGCCCCATCATAAATTGCTAAAATGGTGACCCCTGGGTTGACCTTGACCTTCTTTATGCCTAGGTCAAACTTTGACACATATGCTTTTGTATTGAAAAGTGAGAATGCATTTTATCCTGCAAACCATTCAGAATACAGTACTAAAGTATAAGATATATTTTGCTCCTTACGATAAGGCGCATTTATTGGGGAGCCGTTTTAGGTCCAGGTCACATGACCAAAATGGCCGCCATACCCATATATGGTTACACTCATAAAGCTAAAAGCATCCGGCGGGTCGTGCACTTCAGCTGAAGCTCTGGTTTTTCACAGAATCTGTCATTTCAGTGCCTTTTGGCGCTTTGATTTAACATGTCGTATTGAACGGTGTCTGCCCGGGGGCGGTGCTCTTTTTCTTATTAAGCGCGCTCTGTAGCTCCCTAATGGGAGAAGTTCGCATTGTAATGCACGGCACTGGCCAGCGCGATCGACGTCTTGAACGGCCTGCTCAATCATTGGGTCCTGCGTTTCCCTAATGCGCCTAAAATTTGGGTCTAAATTTTCGGTACTGCAGACTTTCCGGTAGTGTTGTGCTAAGATTTCTGCTTTTTTCATTGTTTTCGTGATATCTTGCGTTTCCTTGTTTTAAAACTTCTACCGGTTTTAGTGGTTTTCCATTAAATCTTTTATTGTGTCCCAAATTTTCTTAGACTTTGTGTTAAATGTGAGAGTAGACACAAAATCCCTCCAGGCTTGTTGTTTTGTTTGTGTTAAAAGGTATTTTGTTTCCTCCCTTACGCGTCTATATTCTTCTAAAAGTGCGGCTGTTTGTTTTTCCTATACTTATAGTATATTTTATTTTTCTTTTTGACTGCCTCGCTACAATTTTCATCCCACCATGGCAGGGTGTTTTTATGCTTATTTTTTGGTTGCGTTTTTTGGTATTGATTTTTCACATGCCGCCATTATTTCCGAAACAAAATCCTCATTGCTTTTATCGATATTTGTGCCTTCGAGGGATATGTTAATGTGTTAAAGTTGCTGCCTAAAGATGGTCCCAGTCGGCTTTGTCTAATTTCCAACGTCGGGCAGGCCGCGTGCCTTACGCATTTGTGAGTGAAGTTGAGCGACGTCAGGATGGGGAAGTGGTCGCTTCCCATCGTGTCGTCTCCCACGTGTCTATGGCGCTCGTGCTTCCGCGCTCGACGTTGAGTCGAGTGCCAGACCCCGTGTTTAAGATTACGTAATCTGTGCTATTTATGAACTCGACCAGTTCTAGGCCTCGCCGTTTGTCGTATGTGGGGTTGTTGTTTGTCTCCATAGTTCATGTCTGGCATTGAAATCCCCCAAGAAAACTGATTTTTTCCCCACTTTTTTATAAATTTCATCATAATCGTCAGACGTTACATTTGTTTGGGGTGGTGCATAAAAGTTAACGATGTCTATGTTTTCATTTTGTCCAAAAAGTCTGACGATCACCACCTCTATTTCTTTCTTTTTTTGTGTGTCTAAATTTGATTACTTCCGAATCTAGTCCCTGATTTGATAAAGGTGGCTAGTCCTCCACCATGTTTCCCCTTTTCCCTACTGAAACTGACCGGGGGTTTTATATCCTAGAAGTTTTGTTGGTTTACTATCTTTTTTTGAGAAAGTTTCTTGAATAAGACTAATTTTCGCTGTTGAACTTTTATTAGAGGTGAGAAGAGGTAAATATTTAAGAAGCATCATCGCCCTGTTTTGTCAGCCTAAGGATAACTATCCTTAGTTACCGGTCGGCACGGTAACTGGTCAACTCGTATCTAAGTCAACACGTACCCACAAGTCAACTCGTACCTGTTTTTGGTCAACTCGTATCCCCAAGTCAACTCGTACCTATTTGGTTAACTCGTATCCCGGAGGTTGGGGCTATTTTGGGGGTTCAAACTTTAATATTTTCGTATATATATATATATATATATATATATATATATATATATATATATATATATATATATATATATTATATATATATATATATATATATATATATATATATATATATATATATATATAATATATATATATATATTTTTTTTTTTTGGGGGGGGGGGGGCGGTGTTTAGGAAAAGGAAGTGGCTAGACGACCGGCCCCGGTCTTTTAGTCTCTGAGTCTAGAACGCCGGACCCGGCATTCTAGACTCTGACACTAAAAGACCGGGTCAAGTCCATTACGGAAGGCTCGAATGCCGGGAATATAATATTTGGCAGTTATTATCGACCGAAAACAGAAAACAAATACATATGAATCAAAACCTACATAACTGCATGTGCTCTCAGCGAAGACTCAGATCAGCCTGCGATTCCACGCAGTCTGATCTGAGTCTTCATTGAGTATTCCATGAGTGGAAAATTCCGGGGTGTGGGGTCGGACACTCACGAATTGCGGATATTTATTACAGCCCTAAGGGTTACTGGAGGAGTCTTGAGGCCATAAAGAAGCTGGCTTCTGCGGCTAAGACCTCAGAAGATGTGGCCCGAGATTGGTTGAAGAAGCAGGCCATCTGGCAGATCTACCTCGCCGCCCCGCAGCACGTTCCATGACCCAAATTCGACATCACCAAGCCGAACGAGGTCCATCAAGCCGACCTGCTCTTTCTGCCACACGACCGTGTTCGCAAGCGCACGTACAAATACGCCCTTACAGTGGTTGGTGTAGCCTCACGCTTCAAAGAAGCTGAGCCTCTGGCCACTAAAGAAGCCAAAGAGGTTGCTGAATCTTTGTCTCGCATCTACAGGCGAGGCCCGTTGAGGTGGCCCAAATTGCTCCAGGTCGACCCCGGTCGTGAGTTCATGGGCTCTGTCAGCCAGCTGTTCTCAAAGCACTCTGTCCAGGTTCGGCGCGGTCGGGTTGACATCCATCGGGATCAGGGCATTGTTGAGCGCTTCAATCGTACCTTGGCTGAGCGGCTCTTTGGGCACCCGTACGCTCAGGAGATGCGACTCACTTCTGGTCAGCGGTCTACAGAGTGGGTGAAAAGATTGCCTGCCGTTGTGACAGCCTAGAATGGTGAGGTCACCCGACTGACCGGCAAAAAGCCCTCTGAGGCCATAAGGGCGCGATCGGGGGCACAAAAACCCTCCTCTGTAGTTCCTGGTCGTCCTGTTGGTCTCGAGGAGACAATAATCCCCTCCGGCGTCGGCGTTCGTTATTTGTACCAGCCTGGCGAACTTGAAGTTGGGCGCCGGCGAGGCGACTGATCCCATATGGTCCCTGGATGTGCACCGGCTCTGGCGCACAGTGACCAAGCCCGACGAGCCCGTGGTGTATTACTTGCAGGATGGGCCTCAGCGCGGTTTTGTGCGCGAAGAACTCCTTGTTGTGCCACCGGACACTCAGCTTCCGGATGGGGTTCTCAAGCGCTGAGCTCGAATCCATCCACCGGGGTGACAATTTATCCGTTTGGTTTACGAACTACTTCAGTGGTCCTTGGTCTCGGAACTTTCGCCTGCAGTATCTAGAGGTTCTGGGGGGGGGGGGGGGGGGGGGGGGGTCTGTAGTTGCCGGCGTAGTGAACACCCCACAGACAATTGCTATGGAGAGAGTCAAGTATACCCATCTTTCAGCCATATCCACCAGTTTCTCTACTACCGAGGGGTTCGGCGGCTCGACCTCATTTTCGTCTGTACCGGAAGACACACCCACCAATACATCTGCGGCCTGCTCTGTGAGAGATTCGAGCGACTTTAGGTTGTCGTACAGCAGGGTATAGAAGGTTCCGATGGATTTTCCAGTATTCTCGGAGATCACATTGCCTCCGCTCGCCGCCTCGCGCCGCTTCAGAGAGGCAATTATCTCCGTCAACGGAATCGACACCTTCTCTGTGGTGGTTTCAAACCGACTCAGGCTTTTCTTTAGGAGCTCATAGAATTTGTTGATGGTCGGCCCATTTGCCGTCTTGGCTTGGCCGATGCTATCGCGTAGCAATAATCGTAGATCGTCGACGACGCTCTACTCTCTTTCTGCCTTCTCTGTTGCGGCATTGGGTGTTTCCTCCTCTGCCCAGAGCATCTGAACCCTCGCAGCGCCGACGCCGAACTGCTTCTTCACCCTACTCACAGGCGCCTTACCTCGCAGGGCCTTGATTTTCTGGATCTCCTCCTGGATTAGAACTCTCTTGGGAGCCATCGTTTATCCTATGATTTCAGAGTTCTTTAGATGGACCGCCCCAGTTCCTCAAAGAACGCGTCCAACTCTTGTTGTGTGATGTAATCTCTGTAACCATAAGCCTGTGTGTCAACTCCGTTTTCTGCGATCCAACGCTTGGAATCAAAGGGCGACAGCGACACCTTGTTGAGATGCTACCCGCAGATGCGGTGACGCTCCGACCTAAGAAAGTCCATGCCATGGCGGAAGGTTTGAACTGCTCTTGCCTGATGCGCTTCGTGACAGTTGCTTTTCTCACACCCTTGGCCTTCTTGATGTTCTTTCCAGATGCCTGGAGTACCTTTTCGGCCGCAAGCCCACATATTCGGCGATTGACTACCCGGCGCACTCGTCCTTCATCTTTCCGAGAACCTTGTTATCTGTGCTGTGCAGCGGGTGGTCTTTCGGGTAGTCGGACGTGTCGTAGATATCCTGGTGTTTGGCCACGTCCTCGTAGATATCCTCTGTCTCGATTTTCAGGAGCAGCTGTCGGTGTCCGTGTAGAGGAGCTTGCAGCGGTCTTCGTACTGCGCGCGGACCAGCTTGACGTCGACACGCCTGCGGAGGTTCTCCATCGTCTTGCCGAAGACCGAATTGTTCATGAGCTTGTAGAGATCCTTCTCAAACTCACTGGTGGCCTTATATTTTACTTTTAGTCCTTTGAGATCAGCGTAAATATTCTGAGAAATCAGAAATAATTATTGGTTTAGACTCATATTCTAGACAGGTTTTGAATTATTTGGACCCCATTTTGATTTATATCAGTCTTTGAATCGACTGCCTATTCGAAATTCGCAAAATTGAAGTATGTTTCCTCTCTGGCTTTCGTTGCCGGATCATTACAGGGTCACTGATGAGGCTTTATTAGCCGAAACTACGTAGTATGACCCATCTTCTTTCGTATGAATGTTTTCATTGCTCTTAAAGGAACTCATTTTTGATTTTTATTCATCCGGAGCTCAGTATTCATCCGGATGTAGGGCTCCATCCAGGGGCTCAGCTGGAACCGGATGGCACGACGAATCTTGGTCAGACGCATACCCAGAGACATGTATAGCTGGAGATTCCGACAGTGGAGCACGTAACGGTCTTTGTTGCCAAGGTTGGGTACCAACTTCTCAACCTCTGTAGGTGCCCCCCCCCCACCCCCAAAGCTCCATCGAGAAGTTCGCGCTGGTACTCCGACATCCACTCCTTCTTGACCACTAGGCGCTCTGGGGCTAGCGGGTAGGCATTGTGTGCCTTGTGCAGCTCTGCTGGATATTCCATATCTACCTCTAGGATATAGCCCCCTTCATTGTCTGCGGGTAGTTCTGCAATGGTTTCTGCGAGTCCCGATATATCGACCCACTGTAAGTCTCTGATGGGGAGGGCCTGGCTCATAGCCCATCATTAGAGATTGTTCGCATCGAGATATAAGATATGGCTACTGGTTTTTTCTGGGTCATAATCCTCGACCTGAGGATTGTTGGCCTTGGCATACCGTTTTGATACCATCGAGATACCTCCGCGCATCCTCTTCTCGACAAACAGGTGTTGGTCGTAGTCTGTAAGTAGCTCGAGCTCCACTCCTGTCTTTTTTAGGAGGGCGTCCCATGAAAGCCCGGGACTTGTGTAGTAGTGCGCTGGGTCTAAACCGTACTGCGTCAGGGATGTCTTTCGGAATTCCTCAAAGACATCTGCCAGCAGGAGAACATCTGTGCGATTGTAGAGGTCGTGGTAGTCCCCAGGGTCTTACACCCACAGACCTCCCATACTCTATGCGCGTGGGCGTAGTCGTCGTCGCTGATGTGCTCGTCGGTGAGCTTGCTGTAGAATACCTCTTTCGGAGGGAGCTTGGTCTCGGCGAAACGGTCCCAGGAGTCCATATACTCGTAGGGGTAGTCGCCCTTCCGGGTCAAGAGCGGGAGCCTCTGACGGTTTGGTTCGTATTGGGACGTGATCTTGAAAGACTCTGGCCGGTTTGACGCCACCAGTTTGTCGATGGAAGCGAGCAGGAACTGGGCGCTATCGATGAAACGGAGCTGCCCGAGAGAGAAGGAGATGTATTTTTCTGTATTATTGGGGATGCAGGAGATTCTGCCTTCGACCCTCGAGATGACCTGCATGAGCAGGTGGGAGTCGTACCCTCTGAGGTTGTGGAACACCACAGGAATAACGGTGGTCTTTGAGCTTAGCCTCAGCTTAAGGTTGCAGGCGTTGTGAGCTGTCCCTCGATATTTACCGTGATATGACAGTGGTCGCGGACATAATCACCGTTTAGCGGTTTTTCGCATATATAGCAATTCGCGGCATTGTTATGGGCTTGATAGTCCTTTCGTGTCATCCTTATGTTTTTAGGGTTGGCTAGCACGCTCTTAATCTTGCGCTCCTCCTCCTGGAGTGATTTTAAAAAGTTCTCTGTTGCATTTTGGCCGCGATACTCGACAGGCGGCTTTGTTGTTCCATCACACCGCACCACGATATAGCAGTAGCTGCAAGCCTCATGTTGTTGTGTTCGTTGGGTTTTACTTTTGTAGGATCGCGTTCGGGGCCCTCGATCTTGGTGGTGAGAGCATCAAAGTCTGCATAGATGACGAATATGGTTGGTTTGCTGCTTGTGGTGGTTCTGGAAGGTGAGCTTGTTCTTACCCTCCTCTGGCATCTTCACCCGGACAGCCGCCTGGCCGATGCCTTCGCACTCAAGCTTGTGGGCCTCCAGCAGGTCTTCTCTCGTGTAGCAATGAAGACAGCGCTCACAGAAGTGCTTCTTTTTTGGGTGCTTGCTCTGGTTAAATAAGGGGCGGTTGAAGTTCTTTATCCAGGTGTAGTGGAAGCAATTTTACTTGCACTGATCAGCAGCATTTGATCCTTGTTATCTCTTGTGGTTGTGTGCTGAGACGAAGGACAGTGATGCCCTTGTCCCAGCCAAAGACATTGATGGCTACGTTGTTCTGCCGCTCAAATTTTGGTATCTGTGAGATGGGTGTGGGACTGTCAATCCCTTCGAAGTTCATACCATCATTGGTAGGATACCAACTTGGTCTCTCTGGATGATGTGGTGGTTATGGATTTGCCCGAGCTGCTCGGAGCGTCCATCGAAAGCAGTCTTGGTCCTTGTTCTTTATGTTAACCAGTGCCTTCTTATATCTTAATTCTGCTGGGAGTGGAATGTAGGACCTACCCCGAAGAGGCTGATATCCTGCAATGTCCAGCCAAAGGGTCTCTACCTGATCTACAACCTAGCCAGACCCTCTCTGCGTCCACTTTTCGAGTGTTTCCTGGATCTGTGGGAAGGTTTTATCGAGAGCCCTCTTGATTTCGCTGGCCTGGAGAAGGGCCTCCTGTTTGTGGCGCAGCACGGGGGTTGTGTACTCCTAACTACCGTCTGGTTTGTCCTTCCGAAGCTGAACCTTGAGAGCCAACTGGAACTTCACACCACCCAGCGCCTTGATCTCTTCCTCGAGCTTGCTACTGATTTGGGGCATCACAGCCACGAGGAAAGTCCTGAGGTCTGCACTATGAGGATTATTGGCAGGCACGTCCATCTGCCAGCCCCTCAAGAAGTCGCCAATAACCCATTGGGTCTGCGTGAAGACTAGCTGTTGCTCAGCAGATGTAAACAAATCCAGGATCTCATCCTGATATTCCTTGACGGATCTCAGGACTTTCTCCCGGGGAAAGGGTCAAATTCCTCTTCGATGGCTTTTCTTTTGGTGGCCTTCTTTTTGCGTGGTGGTGGGGTAGGTCGATATTTTTCAGGCTGTAAGGGTTTTAACAGGTGCCCTTTGACAGAGTCTGGGATAGGCTCATCCAAGATGTTTTGAACCACATGATGGAGAGTCGAATTATTATCAGGTTTTGTTTGTTTGTATTGGAGTTTTACGGCCCAGTCAACACTATTTAGGTCATTTTTGAGCCGGCCAGTTAACCTATCAACACTTTCCTGGGCAGACTTATACGTAAGTGGTTAACCAGTATAGTGCACATTCTTTCGCCAGAAACTGACAACTGCCCTTCTTGAATCAGCGGAAGGGAGAGAATGACCGTAGAAAAGATTTCATGATCAATCTCCACGAAAGAATGTTGCCGACCCCGGCGGGAGTCGAACCCGCGTCCTCCTGATCACCAGTCAGACCCGCATCCGACTGAGCCACCGAGGCCGGCAATTATTATCAGGTATTTCTGCCAGTAACTGCTCCATGTATTCATTCATAGTAGCCATGTTACTGTATCTTTAACTTTACCTATATACTAACAATTCTCTAATAGGAAATGCAGTAGAAAATCTTTCAGCATTTATCTTTAACTTTACCTATATACTAACAATTCTCTATAGGAAATACAGTAAAAAAATCTTTCAGCATTTATCTTTAACTTTACCTATATACTAACAATTCTCTAATAGGAAATACAGTACAAAATCTTTCCGCATTTTTCTTTGACTTTACCTATATACTAACAATTCTCTAATAGGAAATACAGTAGAAAATCTTTCAGCATTTTTGTTGGACTTTACCTATATACTAACAATTCTCTAATAGGAAATAAATTAGAATATAACCATCTAAACTCTTTTTTAACCATACCAGATAGAAATGGCAGATAGTCGTCTAAACTCTTTTTGAGTCCTTCGATTCCTGTTTATGTAATTTTATGGTAATAACTGATTTAACACCACATTGCATACAAAGTAGATGGTGTGTTTTCACCGACACTCCACAGTTTGTGCATACTAGTGGTTCTGTTCTTCCTACCCTCTTACTGACACTATTGTGTCGCCCACACAATTCTCCGCGGCAATTATTGTTGCAGGGTTCTCTCTTCCCAACAGGAATCCACGGACACTTGTTCATTTTTGTGCTGTATGTTTTAAGTACTATATTTCTCTAATACAAACACACCCCGCCCGGTGGGGCTGTTGGCGAGCGCAGGCTGGTCACGTGTTGGCCATGCGATATGGCGGGCAAACAAATATTTTATTCTATTGCATCCCCTCTCGGTGGGGCCGACCCGGGGTTGGGGGTTGGCCCCACAGTATTGCGGGGATGAAAAAAAATGTCCTCGGCATCCTCACTCGGTGGGGCCGACCCGGGGGGTGGGTGGCCATACAGTGTGGGGATGGGGGTTGTCCTAGAAACTACATTGTGTATACTACTCCGATTTTCTTTCGTGTTTTTTTTTTTTTTTTTTTTTTTTATTTGGTTGTTGTAAACAGTGGCATCTTTTACCAGCTCCTCTAATTAACGATGTAATACAGTATCAGTTAAATGGTTGCCAGCCTATCCTCACTTAGAACACCTACATAGAATAACTGGGGGATGGGAACAAGTACGACCGAGGACGAATCGCCCCGGTTTTGTGACGGCGTGGGTCGAGGACCGTCCCGATCGCGGTAATCTTCGATATTTTCAGATGGATCTCCCTTATTTAGCTATCTGCGCATGTCCTATCAAATATAGAACGGAGAAAGAAATTCTATAAAGATATTTTCTATACCAAAAATAATTGTATTGCTTTTTATTGATATAAACACCCCAAGAATGACACAAAGTATTCTTAACCTGGGCGAATATAATCGAACCCTGTATACTACCAATAGACACATCCAAAGTCTACGCCACACAAGGTCAAAGGTCATTAGCCTCGTTTTATCTGGAGGGCAAAAAAACTTCCGATTCCATACAGTACCATTTATATAGCACGAATTATTTTCTGTAATAACTATTGTTAAATCGTCTTTCTATCAAAACTGTTTGCCACAAACTATTTTTGACATTAAACTGCTTCGTTTTCGTATAAAATTGTATAGAAACTATACATGTTTTAATGTTGTTTCCATTCGTTAAATACAGCGCATCGACTAGGTTTTGGCATGATGGTGGGTAGTTTTATAACGTTTTCTAGGCAACAAAATGTGCTATAAAATGTCAGAAGAGACTGGTTCTATATCATTTATTACTTCAAAAACACAAACTGACAAGGATCAGTTAATTTTGTGGAGAACAAATGAGTTTAATCACACGATAAATATTCGAAATTCTCATTGACACTGTACGGCAACAGTCATGTTTTGCCAACCAGATAAATGAGCTCCTCTACAGGGGAGATAATTGGCGCATGCGCAGTGAAATGTAAACAAGGTCACGTGTCAAAACATTGGATCCGTCTATACCGAGTACTTTTAACCCATTTTGTACTAACTGGAATCCTCTACCTTATATATAATACAAATCCATTTCAAAATGTAGGGGTGTCAGGTTGTGTTTTCTTCAGAATTTATCTGGAAAATGGCCGAACTTTTTCAAACAGTGTAGGCCCCGATCAGACGCCGCGTTCTGCGGCCTCTGATCTGGGCCTGCACTGTTTGCCAATAGGAGGTTTTAGGGATTCCGTTTATGACGTCATTCTTGCGCATGCGCAAAGCACTGGCCGTCAATTGAAACGGCCATCGCTATTCAAATGTATTGGCGGAACTTAAATGCTAACAATATTCAGACATTTTGAGAGAAAATATACCCGTTTACATTGAAATAATGCCTCGAGAAGGAAAGAATGATATTTTGCTTTTACTACTGAAATTCATTTATCCTGGATCCGTTTGTTATTGACGAAACTCTCTTCGTGAATGACCCATGTCAATGGTTTACGAAAACTTACTTACAAAAATAGGCTTTTACGTAACTCTTCGTTATTCGCTATCCAAGTATAGCTATCACATACGGACATCTATCTATCTATCTATCTATCTATCTATCTCTCTATCTATCTATCTATCTATCTATCTATCTATCTATCTATCTATCTATCTATCTATCTATCTCTATCTATCTATCTATCTATCTATCTATCTATCTATCTATCTATCTATCTGTCTTTCTGTCTGTCTATCTATCTATCTATCTAGTTTTAAAAAATTGAAGATTCCTGTGGACAGACATTTGTTTTGGTTTAAACAGTATTTTATTTCTAGCAAACATCATGTACAGAGAGAGAGAGAGAGAAAGAGAGAGAGAGATTTGACTGAGAAACTGACAGAAGACAGACAGACGACAGACAGACAGACCGACTGACTGAATGACTGACTAACAGACGAATGGACGGACAGTTAGACAGAAAAATAAACCGATACTGACAGTAGAAAACAACTAATGAGTGGACTGACAGACGGGCGTCGAGTCAACGTTGGTTCGACGTCATGCCGTCGACACCAACTCAAACTCACTTCAACGTCACATAGTCGTTAAGAGAGAGAGAGAGAGAGAGAGAGAGAGAGAGAGAGAGAGAGAGAGAGAGAGAGAGAGAGAGAGAGAGAGAGAGAGAGAGAGAGGTTTGACTGACAGACGACAGACAGACCGACTGAATGAATGACTAACAGACGTACGGACGGACAGACAGAAAAATAAACATACTGACAGTCGAAAAAAAAACTAATGAGTGGACTGAAAGATGGTCGTCGAGTCAACGTTGGCTCGACGTCATGCCGTCGACACCCACTCCAACTCACTTCAATGTCACGTGACCGTTGAGAAGAGAGAGGTTTGACTGATCCCTGTATCAAAGAAGATATTGTGGAGCTAAGCTAATAAGCCATTAACCCTTTTTGTACCAAATAATGGAATCTTCCTCCTTATATATAGCAGGAGTCCATTTCAAAATTTAGGCGTGTCAGGTTGTTTACTTCAAAATTTGTTTGGAAATTGGCTTGTTTTTTTGCAAACAGTGTAGGCCCTGATCAGACGCCGCGTTCTGTGGCGTCTGATCTGGGCCTACACTGTTTGCCAGGGTACCCAGTTTGGGGGTTCCTGGTAATGTAAGGGCTTGGCAGGTTGATCAACCGGATTTTACTGTAAAATCTTGCACTTGCGAAGGAGTGTTTCATTCTCATGCACCGAAAGGGTGTTCTATGTTTGTTTTGCATTTAATGTTCCAATCCCACTGAGTCTTGATGGGTCCGAGCACTGGGCAAATGACATCTTATTAAGCAACGCCGTATTATCACCAACGCAACGTTCTGACGTTTCATCGACGTTGCAAAGTCAAATTCAGTGCATCGCTTTGATGTTGGTTTGATGTAGACACGACGTTGTTGACACGTGAAAAGTCGGTTGACGTAAAAACAGTAATTTACATTTACCTACGTTCGCTAAGTGTTGGTACGCTAAGAGAGAGAGAGAGAGAGAGAGAGAGAGAGAGAGAGAGAGAGAGAGAGAGAGAGAGATTTAGAGAGAGAGAGAGAGAGAGAGAGAGAGAGAGAGAGCAACATGTAGGCCATTAGGCCATGGCACACTCAGAGAGAGAGAGAGAGAGAGAGAGAGAGAGAGAGAGAGAGAGAGAGAGAGAGAGAGAGAGAGAGAGAGAGAGAACCCTGTTGGGTCGTTTGTACAATATATCTTTTAGAGCAGTTAATTAAAACGTGAAAACCACGCCTATGCGATTTTGACCCCCTAAAACCCCACTTTTATACAGTAAAACTGGGGTTTAAAGGGGTAAACATTATTTTTCTTATTCCTGTTTGTGGGTACTCGATAGAACCGCTTCAAAATACATGTTGTGGGTACTCGATAGAACCGCCTGTACTTAATGCACAAAATGATTATATGTTAAAAAAACAAAAACGGACAAATAAATAAAAATCTTTATCTCGTAGAGGTCGTTCTATCGAGTCCCCGAAATCTTTGTTTTGAGCAGAAATAAAAAAAATATCACAATTTTTCATCTTAAAATTTCCATTTTTTTCCTCCGAAAAATTGATAATATATTTGTATAGGCATGTTTTCGTAATGCGAAATTTCACACCTGGTAGCATATCGGTGTTTGTCCCATTATCTTACATTAGAATTCGACAAAAGTTAAAAAGAATTCTATTGTTTTACGCTGTAATTAACACTTTATCTGTCCCACTGCCTTGAAGCATATACGACGTTGACGGCCAGGGCTTTTCCCGTTCTATTTTTAGAACCGGAAGTACGTCACGAAAAAAGCTCCTTACCAGTTTTGGGGTGTCCGGTACAAAATGGGTTTCTATATTGAGTTTTAAAAAGACACTACGGCGGACTTATCTTTATGAATCTTGTTCACTGAAATCCCTGTGTAAAACTTAAAATTATAGAAAAGAAAACAGGAGGACAGGTGCCTTCATGAAACAAATGGAGTTCTTTAAGCCACGGTTTCAACTTTCAAACTGGGGTTTTAATTTGTTTTCCAATCCTTAGTTTAAAAACTTTAAACCCATTTTCAACGTCAAACGCACAATAAATCTTCAAACGACGGTTTGATTTTTAAACCGTGGTTTAAATTCAGGTTGAAACCGTACTTTCGGGAATGTTTGTACATTAAATAACTTCAAACTTGGGTTTGCATGTTTGAAACTATCATTAAATAATGAAAATGATAAATTATTGTACAAATGGCGTCTTATCCCAATTTTCAAACTTCAAATTGTGGTTTGAAGAATTATGGTACATTTGACGTTGAAACTGGGCTTTGGAATTTTTAAACTAAGGACTGGGTGGAAGGTATAAGAAAATAAATTAACACTCCAGTTTGAAAGTTGAAACCGTGCTTTAAAGAATTATTGTGAAGTTTTTCTTTGAAACAATGGTTTGAAGTTTTTAAACAACTTCAAACTGGGGTTTCGAGTTCAAACCGTGGTTTGAAGATTTATTGTGCACTTGGCTTGCCATAACTTCAAACTTGGGTTCGAATATTTGAAACTACAGTTTAAAAGTGAAAACGATAAATCATTGTGCAAATGGCGCCTTAAGCCTATTTTCAAACTTCTAACCGTGGAATCGTTGGAACTGGGGTCTGAAGTTTTTAAACTAAGGATCGAAGCAAAGGTAAAAATAAATTAAAACCCCATTTGGAAGTTGAAACCGTGGTTTGAAGAATCATTGTGCAGTTTTTCTTTGAAACTATGATTTGAACCCAGCAGGGACATGCCGTAATCAACGTCAGTACAACGTCATGACGCTTATGCAACGTCACATTTAACGTTGTTGCAAAGTCATGACTTTGCACCGACGTTGATTTGACGTTGCCCTAGCGACGCGTGCCGGTTGGGGATGTTTTCAAACCATAGTTTAAAAACTTCATCCTGGTATTTCAAGTTCAAAGTTTAAAGAATAATTTTGCACCTGGCTTGCTATAAGTAGACATGCAGCTGCACTTATGGACTGCACAAATCGTTGTATACATTTGGCTGACGGTATTATATTTCATATTGCATTTGGTGTGTGTGTGTGTTGAAGTTTACGTCGAGGCTGCTTTTGCAGTTGGTTGGTTTTGTCACGTATTGGGACTTTGTTCAAGTTATGCATACACATAAACCCTCCATGCGTGTTAAATCTACACAGTATCGGATTGCTTATTTTATGAAAGGTAATTTTATTATAATCCTGGCATACGTTTGTATATAGATTTCGTCGTTTTATCCATTAATAGTCCATTTGTTCCTGTGTTAACATTTTTCCGAAGCATTTTTCCTTGGCGATTAATTTCGTATTTCACATGTGGATGCATGCAATCGGTAAGGGGGATAGCTGTACTGAAAATTGTCATTCGGGGAGGTAAATCAAAGGTTCTACGGTCGGAAATTTCGTTTTACGGCGACGCGTTACCGGAGCCATAAAACGTAATTTACGACCCTAAGACCGTCGATTTACTCGTATCTCCCCAAATGACAATTTTCAATACAGCTATCCCCATTCTAATGCACTTATTCGGTTGTTAAGTTAAAAAGTGTACTATTTTGCACAAGGCGGCAAGCGCGGTGAGCTGCGTAAAACCAAATGCCAGCCAATGAAAAGCGACGTTACGTGATGACGTCGGTTTTCCGACAGCATATCGCAGACTATACTGTCTCAATTGTTTTACGTTATCCAATCAGACGTCGCGTTACATACGCAAGTGCATTCACGGAATCAGTATCTCGGTTAATCATATTTATAGTGGCTATAACGTCATGTCGGGAAAATAACGCCACCCGTGTCAGCCCTCTTTTCTACTGAGATTCTTTTGAACTAATAAGGCATAAAATTCGATTTAATCGTTGATATGATAAACAGAATTTTACACTCGAGGTCATTTCATAAGAAATTTATGAAACTAGACGAAGACTAATTTAATAAATTTCACACAGATTTACGACGAGGTTAAACATGCATTTCCAGTATACCTTGTACCTTCATCAAATCATATATCAGAACACTCGAAACATCTCTCATAAAACTAGGTCACAGTGACCTATTTTTATGAAGAGTTTGTTATTTGGATTAGCAGCTTACATGTTTCTTGACTTCTACAGATCAAACTCGCTTAAAACTTCACCACAGCGTACATAAGAACACTTTAGATCGACCCACATATTAAGTAGATCACAGCGACCTATTGTTTGTGGAAGTGATTTTTCTTGATATGGACTTCAATGACATTCATCTCAGGCCTTTTAAGAAATGAAACTTATTTTTCTGCAGTTCATGGAAGTATGAACGCAGTGGGTCGCGTTTAAAGTAATGCTAGCGACCCTCTGTCGTTCATAATTTCATGAAAAGCAGAAAAATTAAGTTTATTTTTTATATTTACATTATTTGCCCCTCATCACTGGGCGAAAACAAGCTTGTAGGGCAAACTTTTAAAGCTGAAAAACATTTACACGCATTTCTACAAACAGCGGAGCAGCGTTGACGTTATCCACGCCCGTAGAGAACAATGGTTTAGAATGGCGTCATTTAACGTCACTGAAAATCATGTGATTCGATGCGTTCATGGAAGTATGAACGCAATTGTTTTCTATAGGTTTACATTAGACTTTACAATGGAAATGTAAATATTATCACTTGAAACGTTATCATAGTATACATATCACCAGGTCATGCACCTTCCACACTAATGTAATTTTGACATACATTTTGGACATTTCCGTTTCGTTAAGGTGAGCTTTTTTATACATGCATTTTCAATCGGACACATAATTGATGGTGTGTGGCACTTACCGTGGGGTACACGTGACATCTGACCACGAATCCGGGTTAAAGGCACGTCAACCCTTGTCACGGCGTCTCCCAGAGAAAGGAAGAAAAGGGAATTTAAGAGACAGTAGAAGGTAGGGCTGGCTAATCGGAGCTGAAAATATAATCGATTATCAGTCATGTCATTGCGATCGATAATCGATTAGTAATCGCTGAGATTTTTGTCATTATTTTACCTGGCTGGCTTTCTGTCTGAGCATGACTCTTCCCATATGTTGCACTTTACCATATGTATATTTGAACAGACAGGCCTGAGCAAACAGTGTAGACCAAGATGAGTCGCCGCATAATGTGGCGTCTCATCAGGCTCTGCACTGTTTGCCACTCACCCAGCTATTTTAGGCATAACTTTGGGTAGTAAATTGTACCTATCAAGTAATCGATTAAAAGCAAATCAGAAATGATATCATTTTTGTGGAATTTATCGATCGATTAATCGATTATACGATTAATCGTGGCAGCCTTAGTAGAAGAGATGAAAATGAAGGACAGGGGAGAAAGAGGAAAATGACCACGTGTTGTATTTATTTACATCTAAGCTGTTTTACAACACAACGCACTTTATCACGCCTAGTAAACTCTTAAAGGTGCATTATTGAGCTACCGGGTCTCAATTTTTTTTTTTTTCTGATTTTTATCTTCAATGCAACCTCCTTTGTCTTGTGTACACTTTTGGAGCCAAATACAGCTTCAGAACTTTGTGAAAATGGTCGTTTTCATTCGTGTTTACCCTTCGCTCTGAACATGTGTTCGGAATTTCTGTGCTAAAAATAAATCTGTCACTTTACACATACATGGCGACAGTATCGTCACTGAGTGTCGTTACTTATGGCATGGTATTCAGCGTCATGTTTTTTTTCCGATTCAGGCATGGCCTAAGCAAACAAGGCCAAAACTGAACGTCGCATAACGTCATATATGGGGATTCTATTTTTGTCACGAACTAAAAATAGATCTAACTAGTGTTCGAAACCTAGTTAGGGAATCCCTCTCAAACTCGTTTACCTGTCATCATAATTGTTCGCATTTTTGCAAAAAAATGCATTCATTTGTTTTAAAGAAAAATACCGGCTATATGTATTTTATTTTTGGAAGCATTTTTTCCAGATAGCTCAATAATGCACCTTTAAGGGGTAGTCGGCGATTATGCACTCAAAATCCTTACGGGAACTTCCAGCCATGACTTACGCGACATCGGAAACATATTTTGAAAAATCGGGCAATGCTTCCAACAACTTTCTTTTCTGCATCAGTAGCGGTCGATATTTAATTTAATTTCTCCCGGAGGAAGGTAGTCAGATATTTCTGTTTTGTTCTGTTTTAGTGCCGAATGAAAGCATCCGGGTTATGTAAAACTTATGCAAAAATTACGTCTTGTTTGACTTTAGATACGGGTGGCTGAAATGCATTCTTTCGGCTCTAGAAAACAGATTAAAACAAAAATATCTGATTACCTTCCTCCGGGAAAAGTTGAATTAAAAATTAACACGTCTACACCTATCTTTACTAATGCAGAAATAAGTTGTTGAGAATAGCATTGCCCGAGTTTTCAAAATATGTTTACAAAATGGACTAAAATTCAATAAATCGGGAACACTCACCTATTTGTTGCCATTTGTCATGTGACATAAGTCATGACCGGAAGTTTCCGTAAGGATTTTGAGTGCATAATCGCCGGCTACCCCTTTCGTGTTTGGCAAATGTACTAGACGAATGCGGAATCACGTTAGCTGAGGCTTTAGCATTTCATCACACCTTTGACATTAAAATCTTCGGAACATTTGGCAGTCTTCCTATAACACAACACATTTTGGCAAACGCTGAATGCCTATTCTGCAGCATCTGATCCGCGTCTGCACTGTTTGTCAGTATCACATTTTGGAGTTTCAAATATAGCATGTGTTAAGAGAATGGTAAAGTATCGTAGATTATCTTCACTCTTAAATAGATGCATTTCTCTCTACATTTGAAATTTATATACACACAGAAATTTCTTGTCATTAAGAAAAGCATAAAAAGGTCATTTCACCAAAAACTTTTTTGTTGATAGCTCACCAAATTTTTAGAAGGACAAAGGTTAAAAAAATCATGATATGGAATTTACTCCATAACTCCATATTAATAGCCCTCGACTCACATCAGCCCTCGGGTCTTCGGCCCTCAGGCTAATATGGGAGTTTCGGGCTGATATGGCGTATGGTATGAAAATTGCCATATCATAATCTCTGTATATTTCATGACGCTAAATGCCTTTTTTTCTGGTGAAAATTTATGTAATTTTCATCTTTTTTTTTCAAATAAAGTTTGTTCTTTCCCCACCAGAACCACCTTAACAATGCGCATTATGATAACTCACCCGTGCGACATAGTGCATTTTTCACATCTCCAACTTTTCTGATGAAAAATCCGTGATATTTTTCTTATAAATGCCCAAAACATGGGTTTTGGGTGCTCATTGAGGCGGTTCTAACGAGTACACACAACCTATGTCTTGGAGCAGAAATAAGAAAAATAACGGCGCTTCCCTTTTCATGTCTACACCTATCTTTACTAATGCAGAAATAAGTTGTTGAGAATAGCATTGCCCGATTTTTCAAAATATGTTTACACAAGAGCACCGCAAGCGGGTGCCAACGCTCGTCTGCAGTTTCTTTTAGAAAACAAAAGTTCTAAGTCAAATCAAATTGCAAGATGTAGTTATAAAACTTGTAGGGATTGTAGCTCTTGTGATGGTGAGTATGTGTATGAAGTTTCATGAAGGTAGGCCAAATACTTTTGGAAATATGGTCAAGGTTAAGTTTTTTGGTTAATTTTTCGAAAAATAGGTCAAAGTTCAAAGGTCAAGGTCACAGGTCAAAAAGCGTGGTATGACTGAAAAGGTCTTGTCCCAAGGAACATTCATGTGAAGTTGGAAGGCTCTGTTGTGAATAGTATTGAAATAAGAGACAAAAACAATTTAAAAAAAAACGGAGAGAAAAGGGGAGATAATTCAATCAAATTGCAAGATGGAGTTATAAAACTTGTAAGGAATGTAGCTCTTGTGATGGTGAGTATGTGTATGAAGTTTCATGAAGGTAGGCCAAATACTTTTGGAAATATGGTCAAGGTTAAGTTTTTTGGTTAATTTTTCGAAAAATAGGTCAAAGTTCAAAGGTCAAGGTCACAGGTCAAAAAGCGTGGTATGACTGAAAAGGTCTTGTCCCAAGGAACATTCATGTGAAGTTGGAAGGCTCTGTTGTGAATAGTATTGAAATAAGAGACAAAAACAATTTAAAAATAAACGGAGAGAAAAGGGGAGATAATTCAATCAAATTGCAAGATGGAGTTATAAAACTTGTAGGGAATGTAGCTCTTGTGATGGTGAGTATGTGTATGAAGTTTCATGAAGGTAGGCCAAATACTTTTGGAAATATGGTCAAGGTGAAGGTTTTCGGTTAAATTTTCGAAAAATAGGTCAAAGTTCAAAGGTCAAGGTCTCAGATCAAAAATTGTGGTATCACTGAAAAGGTCTTGTCCCAAGGAACATTCATGTGAAGTTTGAAGGCTCTGTTGTGAATAGTATTAAAATGAGAGCAAAAATGTGTTTCAGAAAAAAAATGGAAAAGGGGAGATAATTCAGCCAAAATCAACAATGTTGTTATGGTCCTTGGTCAAAATGTAGCTCTTGTGATGATGAGTGTGTGTATGAAGTTTCATGAGGCTAGGTCTAATACTTTTTAAGTTATAGCCAAGGTTGAGTTTTTTTGGAACGACGCAGGACGACACAGGACGACGCAGGACGACTACGCAGACGCCGGAGTGATGACAATAGCTCGAAAGTTTTTTTTCAAAAAACAGACGAGCTAAAATGGACTTAAATTCAATAAATCGGGAACACTCACCTATTTGTTGCCCCAGTTTTCTCAGTACGAAGAGGGGTTTAGGGGGTCTTCATTTCACGGACTTGTTCACGTGATGGGTTCTAACAAGTATGCACAAATCTAATTATGTAATAGAAGATAGATAAAGAAACTACTATATAACGTGGTAAACCCCACTTTTTCTCAATATAAAGTGGGGTTTCTAGGGTGTTAATTTCATGGACAGGTTAACGTGACGACTAATTCAGTTCCAACGGACACACACAGATCTATGTATGATATTGAGCCAAACTAAGAAAAATAATGTATACCCAGGTAAACCCCACTTTTCCCGTCTTATAAAGTGTTTTTTTTTCTAGAGTGATATTTCACAGGCAGGATAGCGTGATGAATGATACTATTCTAACTAATAACCATAAAGCTATGTATGTTATTGAGCAAAAAATAAAGAAACATAATGTGAACCTAAGTAATCCCTAAATTTTCACCAAAAAGTGGAGTTTTCTAAGGTGTTCACTTCACGGTTGTGTTAAAGCGATGAATGATGCGGCTTCTAACGAGTACCCACAAGTCTATGCAGGTTATGGAGCCAAAATAAGGAAAAATACAATCTAGTGTAAACACAGGTAAAAGAGAAGTGAAGGCGATACAATTAACCCACAGCTCCCATCAGAGACGCCAAAGGGAAAAGAAACACAAACATGAAATAACTAGACCCTAATGGAAACACCAATCACGCAAAGCCAAAAGGACAGACACTTTCCCACACAATGGGCAACAGGTTATCCAAAATAAAAACATATGAGCGATACACACACTCAAAGACAAACCATAACAAAATAAACCGCGACAGAAGAACCGCCTTGAAACGGTCGGTGAAACGAATTCCACTTGGGGAGGGGCTTAAATCGATTTTACGCGACCGCAATCCTCGCCCTTCGGTCGCGATTTAGACAATTGTTCAGTCCGCATGATGGCCTCCTAACTCATCAGTGCAACATCTCCGAGAACATAAAAATCAAACAACCACAGAGATGAAACAACGGTGAGGACTCGACAGCAAGAAACCACTGAAATGCTTGAGCCAAAAAATGAATAAATAAATAAAAAACAGTTTGACACCGATGAGTCCGACCAGAAACAGAGCATTAGGCACCAACCAACAGTACATAAAATTAAATTCTGTCTAACTCTCAGTAAGCCTTTACGCTGGAACCGTCATAGAATCTGAGGCCTTGACCCACCGGCGTGCAATAAGTTGTCAACCATGTGTAAATGCATTCCATGAGGATTGGAAAAATAAGAGCATAAAATGCATGTACGGGGAGATCTTTTACAGCCACCACACGTCAAAAACAGCCCTGATATGCAAAATAGAAGTGGAGGCAATGATCAGGAATCGATACGATTAACCCACAGCTCCCATCAGAGACACCAAAGGGAAAGAAACACATATATGAAATAACTAGACCCTAATGGAAACAACAATAGCGGAAAGCCAAAAGGACAGTCATTTTCCCACAAAATGGCCAATTGGCTATCCAAAACAAAAAATATAAGCAATACACATACTCAAACCCTACTTTCCCCAATAGAAAGTTGGCTTTACACGGGTGTTTTTTTTCAAGGAAGGGGTGTTCATTTCAAGGACGGGTTAACGTGATCATTTCAAGGACGGGTTAACGTGATAAATGATGTTTGTGCGAGAGTCATGATTGTGTAGCAAAGTTTACCTCTTTGGTGAGAGGCTAGGGACTAACTTCCAGTTTATCACAGATCAGCAGTAACAATTCTGATTCTGATAAATCTAAATCTTTAGTACTTATAAAATCCTGCCACCATAGACTGATCCTATTTATTTATTTATTTATTTATTTACAGTAAAATTCCGCTATTAAGACAACATAAATAAAATTAAGACTAATTCTGCTATAAAAATCTTAGTCAGAAGGGCTCAGTTATTCTTTCTTCGTGTTTTCTGCACACCTCCGTCAGGGACCACCCTTGGGACTGTTCAAAAGTGGTCTTAAAGACCACTTTTGAACAGTCCCAAGGGTGGTCTTATTATAGGAATTTTACTGTATTTATTTTATTTAATGTTGAGTGAAAGGTAACCGTGCAATTACCCATATCCTCTCTTTCTCTAAGATGGCGGACTTATCTAAGCGAGAATGGGAGAAATACAAGGATCCGGGCGAGTCTAAGGTTTATAAGAACATTGCCACCGTCATGCACAAGGGGATCAAACCAGAGGAGGTGGCTGAGTTTTACTCCAAGTGGGCGGTAGGCGACGAGTATGAAAAAGTGAGTATAAATGAACGTGATCTAGTGAATCTGGACACGTTTGGTAAATTGTCTATATATACGATATGCAAAAACTGCTCAAGTTTCGAGCTAATAATATACTGTAAACAGTTACAAAAGACAGTCTAGCCAAAAGTGGGAAAGGACAGACGGACAAATTGGGAACAGACTGACGGATGTGTGGATCTCGTTCTCTGCACTCCTTCTCCACGGGTGGTAATCAGGGGAACTAGCTCGAAAATGAGTCAATGGAAATTTGTTCCCTCGACATATCCGGGAACTCTCGAGCTAGCTCCATCCGCAGGAAACTGGTAAACAAAGGCAAGTCTCGAAGAATTGTATCACCATTGTTTTCTTTGTAAGCTATTTATAAAGAAATCCGGCAATGCCGTGCCACATAGAAATGATTTAACTTTGTATCCCGATTTGCCATGGAAATTTGCAGCGCTGGAGTATGAATGAAAGGAAACTTTTTATCACGGACCTGAAAAATTGTCAATTTATTTCAATACTGAGATTTTGGCCGACGATTTTTCATTTTCCGTCAAAAGTACGCCCTTCACACCCCCAGAAGCAAAATCCCTAGTGCAATGAAACATGGAAAGTTTGAAATAAGAAAAATATTTTGGCCGTGATAACGTAACTTTCGACTTATGACGAAATTTACTGTCCGAGTTAGTCTTCTCGACAAGGAGCTAGTTCACTCGACATGGAGATAGTGCCCTAAAAACGATGATGAAATATTCATCAGATGACTGGGGCCTGTTTTGTTGTCTTTCAATGGTCCCACCCAGTTTATCAAACTGGTTTCTTTACCTCTGACTAGTGGGCCTGGTGGGTAAGTGCGCTGTCTGTGTGGTTTAACCATTTAGCTGCAAACTCAAATTGAGATTTAACATAATACATTGTCATATTGAATATTCGATTTTCTGTTCAGATGGAATTTCCAATAAATTCCAAAGGACTATTCCTGAACAAAAATTATATTCCTGTGCTAGAAAATAAAAGTATATTATACTCGGGCGCCTCTTAACTTATTATTTCCCTAGATTATTATAGTCATTCATGAATCATTCGACTAAGTATCATCCCTTAAGTTTAGGTATTATATCCGATAGAGGATCTACTTAAAATGCTTTTATGAATATAACTAACTCTAATTATTGGCATCGGTAATATGATTAATGAGTATCACCAGTTCGAGCCATTCATATCCATAGTTTGATAACGTGATATCAATATATAAACCTACTTTCAGAAACGACATTTTTGCATATTTCTTCCCTCTAACATAAGATTCAACAACACTTTTCTTTTAAACTATTAGAATTCTAGTACTTAGTCCTAAAATATACTGCAACAATTTTGAAAATCGGTCAAGACATAATGATTTTATGTAATTTTACCCCCGGGCCCACCCAGGGATATGTCCGTGAGGCAATTGTATCATGAACTGGAAGGTCTTGGGTTGAGTGGTTGAGTAAGTGTCATGCTAAATTTCAACTTTGTAGCATAACATAATTGGAAGTTATGGGCCCCAAGAGAAATGCAGATAGACTGTTTATGAACTTGACTTTCCATTGCAGAACTTGAACATTCACATATGACCCAAGAGAGGCTCGAACCTCAGTGGCGGGCTGATACCTAATCGAAATAGATTCGCGTAGTTACGTGATTAGTTGCTTAATAAATCACTGTCAGTCGGTCAGTCATAAGTGCATAGATCACTCGCGCTGCGGGCCCGTGATCACTCCTGCTACGCGCTCGTGATCTATTCACTTTAACGACTGACTTCCAGCGTGTGATTTATTAAACAACTAATCACTACCAACACGAATCTATGTCTTGTCTTTCAACACTTTAGTTGAACTTTGTTTTGAGCCATTATGGGTAGGGGAAACGAAAATTTGTTCGCGGCATCTGGGTCACATGACAAGGATGGCTACCACGCCCATGTATGGTAAAATCATTAAAAATCTCCTCTAAAACCAGTGGGCTGATTTTCAAGAAACCTGAGCATGTTGTACCTAGGACTCCAGCTCAACATAATTTGTTTAAACGATCACAAATAATCAGATCCCCTGCGGGAACAATAATTATGTGATTATTGAGTAAAACAAAAATAATAAAGAGACTACGGTTGGTTGGCTGATTTGAGGTTTAACGTCCCCGTCAACACTGTAAAGGTCATTTTGGAGACGTTGCTTCCAATTTTGTGGGACTTTTACCCGACATTGAGATGAAATGACATCTCAAGCCCTGTCGCCCAATGAAACCAATAGGGTTTATTAGCATGGACGGTCCTCCTTGCACCGCGGTTCCTGGACAGGCTTAGATCCTCTAAGCGGTTTACCAGTACTAGTGTGCAGGCCAGATTCAGCTCTGCGTGGAAGCATCATGCAGCCCATATATTTCTTCAAGCCCCTATGGGCGGGGGCCTAAAGAGACTACGGATAGGAATCAAATACTTCATTTATTTAATCAAGCCTTCACATGACACTGACATTTGTGTGCATATAAATTTTCTGTCTTTTTCCATCGATCCTTCCATCCATCGCCCCACCGACCCATCCATTCGCCCGTCCGTCTGTCTGTCTGTCCTTCGGTACGTTTGTTCGTCCGTTCATCCGTCCTCCAATGGACCCATCCATCCAAACACCCACCCACTTATCCCTCTCTGCAGTCATCCATTCATCCATCATTCAATCCATCCATCCATCCATCATTCATTCAATCCATCTATCATCCATCCATCCATCATCCATCCATCCATCCATCCACCCATCCATTCATCCACATCCATCCATCCATCCATCCATCCATCCATCCATCCATCCATCCATCCATCCATCCATCCATCCATCCATCCATCCATCCATCCATCCATCCATCCATCCATCCATCCATACATCCATCCGTTCTAAATGAGGAGGGGGCGAAGCAACTAAGTGGGAGAAACAACTAAGGGGGCGAAAAGACCAGGCTTTGTTGGGGGGGGGGGGGTTACAACTAGGGGTGCAAAATGAGGGCGAAACGACCAGGGAGAAACGGCTGGTTGGTGCGTCTTGTTAGCATAGTATCTGGTTACCCCGCTAGCCAGGGGTAAAGAAACTAGTTGGATAAACTGGGAGGGACCATAGAAAGACATCGAATCAGGCCCAGCACTATCTCCATATCGAGTGAACTAGCTCCTTGTCGAGAAGACTAGCTCGGACAGTAATTTCGTCATAAGTCGCAAGCTACTCAATCACGGGCAAAATTTTGTGCTTGTTTCAAACTTTCCATGTTTCATTTCACTAGGGATGTTGCTTCTGGGGGTGTGAAAGGCGTACTTTTGACGGAAAATGAAAACTCGTCGGCCAAAATCTCCGTGTCGACATAAATTGACAATTTTTCAGGTCCGTGATAAAAAGTTTCCTTTCATTCATACTCCAGCGCTGCAAATTTCCATGGCAAATTCTAGCGGGGTACAAAGTTAAATCATTTCTATGTGACACTGCATTGCCGGATTTTTTATAAATAGCTTACAAAGAAAATACTGGTGATACAATTCTTCGAGACCTACCTTTGTTTTACAGATTCCTGGTGATGGAGCTGGCTCGAGAGTTCCCGGATGTGTCGAGGGAACAAATTTCCATTGACTCATTTTCGAGCTAGTTCCCCTGATTACCACCCGTGTTCTCGTCAGATGCAACCACTGCACTGGCGAGGATTCAAGTCAATAACTTAAATATGAATAAAGGTTTGGTGTGGATAAATAATACGAAAAATAAACAAAGGACAATAACTAAAAAAAAAAAAAAAAGAACACAATAGAAAACAGCTGCAGTTGCGGCTCTGCACTCCATCACATCATGTTAACAAGTCCGTGAAATGAACAGCCCCACTCCCCCAACCCCTAAATCCAACCTTATATAGAGAAAACTGGGGTAAACATTATTTTGCTTATTTCTGCTCCAAGACCTAGGGCGGCCTACGCCCATCGGGGCTTGAAGAAATAGATGGGCTGCATGATGCTTCCACGCAGAGCTGAAACCGACCCGCACACGAGTACTGGTAAACCGCTTAGAGGATCTAAGCCTGCCCAGGCAAAGCAGTGCGAGTCGGACCGTCCATGCTTATAAACACTTGGTTTCATTGGGCAGCAGGGCTTGAAATGTCATTTCATCTCAACGTCGGGTAAAAGTCGCACAAAATGGGAAGCAGCGCCTCCAAAATGACCTTTACAGTGTTGACGGGGACGGTAAACCTCAAATCAAACAAAACAAACGAACAAACCAAGAACTAGGTTGCGGGTAGTCGTTAGAACCGCCTCAATGAGGCGGTTCTAACGAGCACTCTCTACCTACGTAAATAAGTTTAAATAAGAAAAATACCATAACTTTTCATCAGAAAATGTCCGTTTCTGAGATAGGAAAAGATGCACTATGCCTCACGGATGTGTTACTGTAATGCAAGTATCGGTGCGATTACAGAAAATCCCTATAGTTGACCATTGGGACGCAATGTTGTTCATACTTCATGAACACATGGACTCACACGACGTCACTTGGTAAAAAAACCGTGATTAATATGTCCACTATGATTGGACGATGGCGATGTTATGCATGACGTCAACGGCGCTCTTCAAAACTGCGTGCAATTTCTTATCTTGTTGCAGTTTTAACCCTCAAGCCAGAATTTTTCGCTACATATTAATGGATAGAAAATAATGTAAATACAGCTGATAAACGTTCAGTGAGTTTGAACCACATCGGGTCACAATTAAAGTTTAAAAGAACCCCCTTCGGGGTTCACTCACTTTGCTCATTATCTGATGTTATTCATTCTTCAACGAACGTCAAAGAAATATACATTCATTTCTTAAATGAAGCCGCGAGTATGGCTCAGACAATTGTAGAATATGAATACAAAAGGACGAAGGACTTTTATGAAAATTGTTCTTGTTGATGATAATGATGAGTGAGCGAGTGTTTGATTTTTACGTCCCACCAACAGCTAAGGTCATACGGAGACGGGACCTCGGTTTAAAGACTCATCCGAAAGTCTGGAGAAGCCCGGGATCGATCCTGCGATCCCTGGTTTACAAGGCGAGTAGCGTAACCACTACACCACGGAGGCTTCTGTGTGATAATGATGATGATGATGATGATGATGATGATGATGATGATGAAAGTAGACGAATGATGATAATGATGATGATTATGATGATGATGATAAAGATGTGATGATGATAATGACAATGATGATGTGATTATGATGAAGTGATGATGATGATGATGATGATGATGATGATGATGATGATGATGATGATGATGATATCACTGGAATACTGTACATGATAATGATAATAATAATGATGATGATGATGATGATATCACGGGAATACTGTACATCATCATCATCATCATCATCATCACCACCATCATCATCATCATCATCATCATCATCATCATCATCATCATCATCATCATCATCATCATCATCATCATCATCATCACTGGAATAATGTGCAATTGTTTCACTATGCACACTTCTGTTTCACTATGACGATGATGATGATCATAGTGATACTGATGAGGGTGATGATAATCTTATCATCATCACAGTGAAACAGGATTGTCGGATTTTTTGCTGTATTATTTATTGGTCTTGTTTCATTCTATTTTGTAGGAATTACCACCGGAGCTATTCAATGCCCCTATTGTGACGGCAGCCGCCGCCGCCGACGGTATCCCAGAAGATAAAAGAGAGAAAGCGAAAGTATTTGATGTTGCTGCAGGTACCGGATTATGTGCTTTAGAGGTAAAATTCAAATGTCAAAGTATGAACACAGCATTCAACGTTTGCTTAAACAATTCCGTTTCAAAGCCGATGCGATTTCATTTTTTAAGGAAATGAATGTAATTTTTTAATGCTCAATGAAGTATGAACAACATGGAGGTAAATGAACCCGTTACGTTCATTAAAGTATGAACAACGTCGCGTCATGAGCAAAATTGCCATGTTGTTCGTACTTCAAGGTGGGGTTCACTTAAGAAATGACTTTAATTTTTCTGAACGCAGTGGGTCGCGTGCAAAGTAAATGAACCCGAAGGGGTTCAGGTAAACTTTACTAGCGACCCGCTGTCGTTCCTACTTACATGAAAAGCAGAAAAAAATAAATTTATTTTTAATATTTACATTCTTTGCCCCTCATCACTGGGCGACAAAATGCTGATATGGAAAACTGTTAAAGCTGAAAAACATTTACGCGCTGTTTTTCTACAAAGAGCGGAATGGCATTTACGCCACCAACGCCCATAGATAACCATGGTTTAGACTGACGTCACTTGACGTCACTGAAAATCATGTGACTCGATGCGTTTGTGGAAGTATGAACTACATTGTTTTCTATAGGTTTACATTAGGCTTTACACACGAAAGTTAAATATTTAACTTTACTCGTGGCCCGTTGTTGTTCATACTTCAAGGCGGGGTTCACTCAACTTTGCTCGTGACCCGATATTGTTCATACTTCAAGGCGGGGTTCACTAAACTTTACTCGTGGCCCGTTGTTGTTCATACTGCAAGGCGGGGTTCACTCAACTTTACTCGTGGCCCGTTGTTGTTCATACTTCAAGGCGTGGTTAACTCAACTTTGCTCGTGACCCGATATTGTTCATACTTCAAGGCGGGGTTCACTCAACTTTACTCGTGGCCCGTTGTTGTTCATACTTCAAGGCGTGGTTCACTCAACTTTGCTCGTGACCCGATATTGTTCATACTTCAAGGCGTGGTTCACTCAACTTTGCTCGTGACCCGATATTGTTCATACTTCAAGGCGGGGTTCACTCAACTTTACTCGTGGCCCGTTGTTGTTCATACTTCAAGGCGTGGTTCACTCAACTTTGCTCGTGACCCGATATTGTTCATACTTCAAGGCGTGGTTCACTCAACTTTGCTCGTGACCCGATATTGTTCATACTTCAAGGCGGGGTTCACTCAAGTTTACTCGTGACCCGATATTGTTCATACTTCAAGGCGTGGTTCACTCAACTTTGCTCGTGACCCGATATTGTTCATTCTTCAAGGCGGGGTTCACTCAACTTTGCTCGTGACCCGATATTGTTCATACTTCAAGGCGGGGTTCACTCGACTTTACTCGTGGCCCGTTGTTGTTCATACTTTAAGGCGTGGTTCACTCAACTTTACTCGTGGCCCGTTGTTGTTCATACTTCAAGGCGGGGTTCACTCAACTTTGCTCGTGACCCGATGTTGTTCATACTTCAAGGCGGGGTTCACTCAACTTTGCTCGTGACCCGATATTGTTCATACTTCAAGGCGGGGTTCACTCAACTTTACGCGTGGCCCGTTGTTGTTCATACTTCAAGGCGGGGTTCACCCAACTTTGCTCGTGACCCGATGTTGTTCATACTTCAAGGCGGGGTTCACTCAACTTTACTCGTGGCCCGTTATTGTTCATACTTCAAGGCGGGGTTCACTCAACTTTGCTCGTGACCCGATGTTTTTCATACTTTAAGGCGGGGTTCACTCAACTTTGCTCGTGACCCGATATTGTTCATACTTCAAGGCGGGGTTCACTCAACTTTACGCGTGGCCCGTTGTTGTTCATACTTCAAGGCGGGGTTCACTCAACTTTGCTCGTGACCCGATGTTGTTCATACTTCAAGGCGTGGTTCACTCAACTTTGCTCGTGACCCGATGTTGTTCATACTTCAAGGCGGGGTTCACTCAACTTTACTCGTGACCCGATATTGTTCATACTTCAAGGCGGGGTTCACTCAACTTTACGCGTGGCCCGTTGTTGTTCATACTTCAAGGCGGGGTTCACTCAACTTTGCTCGTGACCCGATGTTGTTCATACTTCAAGGCGGGGTTCACTCAACTTTGCTCGTGACCCGATATTGTTCATACTTCAAGGCGGGGTTCAGTCAACTTTACTCGTGGCCCGTTGTTGTTCATACTTCAAGGCGTGGTTAACTCAACTTTGCTCGTGATCTGATATTGTTCATACTTCAAGGTTGGGTTCACTTAACTTTGCTCGTGACCCGATATTGTTCATACTTCAAGGTTGGGTCCAGTTAACTCTTGCTAGTGGCCCGATGTTGTTCATACTTCAAGGTTGGGTTCACTCAACTTTGACCCTGACCCATGTTGTTCATACTTCGCTGAACATTAAATAAATTACCTTTATTACTTATTTGCATTATTCTTTTCCACCCATTTTTATTTTTTAGGAAAAGGTCAATTTTTGAGAGAATATATATGAAAACAATTGCACAGTATTCCAGTTATGCCCTGGATGACTGCGCAATGGCGATTATACTCATACCGAGTGTGTACGCTAGCCGGTCTGTGCATGTCCGAATAATGTTTTTATTTGTTGTGCCCCGACTGTATGCCAAAAATCGATTTCCGGATCTATAGTTTGTCTATTGTTTGTCAATCGACCTAAAGTTATTAAGCGCAGTTGTTCGTTTTTCGTTGTTGATGTCCACGTAACTAACTTTCCAGATAACGGTTGTTTATAGCCACGCTATTCTTACCGTTGTGAGGTCAGAGTGTTGTGCAAAGAGGGTAACATGTAGGTTTGATTGATTGGGTGATTATTCTGGGGTTTAATGACATGTCAACACGTGTAGATCATTTTATGTCGTCTCCCAGAGAAAGGGAGAAAAGGGATGGCAGAGACAATACAGGAGATGAAAGTGTAAGTGTAGAAACAGAAGAAATAACATTTCCCCTTTACCCTTATCTACTGCAACTGTAGGCCATTATCAGCTGGACGCCCCAGTGACGCAAGCTACACGATATCTTCGCCCCCCCCCCCACTCCACCCCCGCCCTATTTACCTGTAAAATTGAGCTGGACTGGTTCCATGTGTTGTGACGGTTTGGCAAACACTGTAGATTCTGATCAGACGCCGCAAAAGGCGGCGTCTGATCGGGATCTACACTGTTTGCTTAATGTACAGGGATTCAGCGGTTAAATGAAACAGTGTAAGTCCCCCTTTAAGACTTATCCTCAGCCTACGCTCAGCACTCCCATAGGGACTTGAAGAAATATATGGGCTGCATGGTGCTTCCACGCAGAGCAGAATCCGGCCCGCCCACTAGTACTGGTAAACCGCTTAGAGGATTTAAGCCTGTCCAGGAACCGCGGTGCGAGGCGGACCGTCCATGCTAATAAACCCTATTGGTTTCATTGGGCGACAGGGCTTGAGATGTCATTTCATCTCAATGTCGGGTAAAAGTCCCACAAAATTGGAAGTAACGTCTACAAAATGACCTTTACATTGTTGACGGGGACGTTAAACCTCAAATCAAACAAACAGACAGAGACAATCGACCCACCAGTGCTATCATTACTTTGATTTTATATCTCAGGCTTTTTCATGCCAATTGCACAAGACTGGTTCCTGGCTGTGTCGATAAAAAGGGCACAGTGAGGAAGAAGACAATGTCACATGGAAAACCTAAGTTTTTATAAACAAATGTAGCATGAGTAAGTGAGTGTTTGAGTTTTACGTCTCACCAATAGCTGAGGTCAAACGGAGACGTGACCTCGGTTTAAAGACTCATCCGAAAGTCTGGAGAAGCCCGGGATCGACCTTGCGACCCCTGGTTTACAAGCCGAGTACCATAACCACTACACCACGGGGGCTTCTAATGTGGCAGGAGAAGTCGGTAATAACTTTATTATAACCAAAAGCCAGGACTGGAAACTTAGCATTTTAAGACTAGTGAATAAACGCATTTCTTTTTATTCTCATAATTCTAACTTATTACCTCCTAAGCCCAAGACGTCTTTACGTCATCTTAAACTAGGTATTCAAGAATTTCATAAGAAGTTTGTTTTGGCCCCTGCAGACAAGGCCGCTAACAACGTCGTCGTTGTGTGACGGCTCCACTATGTTGAAATCTTCCACTGACCGTTCCAAGGCGGCTCTTCTGTGGCGATTTATTTATGTTGTTGTTTGTTACTTACTGTGTGTATCACTTGTGTCTTTTAATTTTGGATGGCCATATGGCCATTTTGTGGGAAAGTAACTGTCCATATGGCCTTCCTTTGTTTAGGTTTCCATTATGGTCTGGTCGCTTAATGTTTGTATTTCTTTCCCTTTGGTGTCTTTTATGGATGGAGTAAGTTAATTGTATCAATTCCTGATCTTTGTTTTACTTCTACTTTGCAGCTATGCACGGCCCGCGACCAATGAAAAACAGAGATTTTGAACTGACCAATAACTCGATGTTTCTTCAAACGGCTTAATCAAAATTGGCCTTATCGCCCAACACTCACGGACCGTGCAACTGCGTACTTGATTGACAAGTAAAAATGAACCAAACAAGGTTAGGCACCTCGATGACCACTATGTTTATTTCAGCTGAAGAAACTGGGATTTAAGCATATAGACGCCCTGGACCCAGCCGAGGGGATGCTGAAGATAGCGAAAGAGAGAAACATATACGAGAACTACTTCTGTTGCTATATCGACAACAAACCTTTAGATATTAAAGCAGGTATGGTCACATTTTTGCAGTCATTACAAAAACACGCCTATACAAATACATTGTAACCTTTATCGCCGAAAAAATGACAATTTTAAGAGGAACAATTGTGATATTTTTATTATATCTGCTCAAAATATAGATTGTGGGTACCCGTTAGAACCGCCTCATCTAGGCGGTTCTAACGAGTACCCACAATCTATATTTTAGAGCAGAAATTAGAAAAAAGTTTTACCCCTGCAAACCCCAGTTTTACTATATAAAAGTGGGGTTCAAGGGGGTCAAAATTCTATAGGAATGTTTTCGTGATGTCCCTTTACGTATTAACGTTTTCCAATTACGCATTACCTTTTCTAGTTCCATTGGTGAAGAGTCGACTAACCAGTAACCAATTATTGAAGTTTTCCTGCGTAGGCCTTGATCAGATATCCTCGTTCAACGGCTCTTCAAAGCTTTCGTTTTTTCTTTGGTATGCCAGTGTACCAACATCAGTGCATGCTTCCAATAACTCCAGACCACCATGGACAAAACTGAGTCACAGTAACCTACCTTTCCAGAATGTGTTATGTGTGGCAGTCCCGACCATTCAAGCTCACATCTGGATGTAGCAGACGGCATATTTCAAATATTTTTTTTTATTCCTTAGAGAAAACAATGTTTAACAAAATAGAAGTGAAGGCAATGGTCAGGAATCGATACAATTAAACCACAGCTCCCATCTGAGACGCCAAAGGGAAAGAAACACAAATGAAACAACAGACCCTAATGGAAACATCAAAAGCGGAAAGCCAAAAGGACAATTACTTTTCCCATAAAATGGCCAATTGGCTATCCAAAACAAAATAATATAAGCGACACAAACACCCAAAGGCAAAGCATAACAAAATAACCCGCGACAGAAGAACCGCCTTGGAACGGTCAGTGAAACGATTTCCACTGTGGGGCTTAAATCTATTTTACGTGGCCACAATCCTCGCCCTTACTTCCGTCGCGATTTAGACAAATACTTTGTTCAAGCCTGATATTCTCTGAAAACTGTTTTGCATTGGGATTTTACAATGCAGAGTTTGTTTTTATTTACAGATACATACGATGTTCTAACAGTAAGCGCTGGCTTCGGCGAGGGTCATATACCTTGCGATGCCTTACACGAAATGATCCGGGTGGTCAAACCAGGTGAGAAATTGTCGTTTAAAACAAGGACTGTCCAAAAAATGACGTCACTTTCATTTGTTCTCCTTTTTACTGCAAAATCTTTTTGACTTCCTCTGCCCTTCGAAATACTCCCCATCTCCAGCTACCTGAATACACCTTTTGACTTAAGGGGAATGGGAACACCTGGCAAATTAATCCACCATTTTTCAAAGCGAGACAACTTTCGAGACTTCCTGTGTTCACTATTCTATAAACTCTATCCTGCAGAAAAAAGGGGTCTACTCTTAAAGGAAAGAATACGCTCCTTAGGAGCGAATTCTTTCCTTTAAGAGTTGACCCTATTGACATGCGACTCCCCTGAAAGTGTATCCGTTCCCATTAAGAAGCAGTTTCCATACTCTTAAGGGGAATGGGAACACCTGACAGACTTTTCTGTCATTTTTCAAAGGGAGACAACTTTCGGGACTTCCTGTTCGCTTTACTCTATAAACCCTGTCCCACTGAAAAGGTGCATTACCATGCAAGAGTCTGAGGTGCTTAAGTCCTGTTTTGGGGCGGCTGCTTTCGTAGTACAATTTTCTTAGTACAACATTTTATTGAGCTTTGCTGTGTTTGTCCGGCTTTTACAACGGAATTCCTAACTGGGCCCTAATTATTGAAGAAATTTACACACACAATCTTCTTTGTTTTCTTGAATTGAGGTTGTACATCCCCGTCAACACTTTTACAGTCATTTTGGAGGCGATACTTGCAATTTGGTGGAACTTTGACCCGATAGTAAGATGAAATGACATCTCAAGCCCTACCGTCCAAGCAAACAAATAGGGATAATATGCAGGGACGAGCCGACTTGCAACGGAACGGTTTACCAGCATTCATGTGCGGTCAGTTTCAGCTCTCATCGAGGCGGTTCTATCGAGTCCCCGCAATCTATGTTTTGAGCAGAAATAAGAAAAATATCACCATTTTTCATCTTAAAATTTCTAATTTTTGGCCAAAAAATTGGCAATGTATTTATATAGGTGTGTTTTCGTAATGAAATCGAGGTTTGCCATTTCAGATGGCAGACAGTGCACCTGAAATGTTTCTCTGAAAAATAAATAGAGGATCTTACATGAGTGTTCATGTATTATTGAATTTAGTAAACGAGTTGAGGAAAAGGGATAAAATGCTCGGCAAAGCCTCGCATTTTATCCCTTTTCCCCAACGAGTTTAATAAATTCAATAATACATGAGCACGAATGCAAGATTCTATTTATCATATGACATTTAAAACGCATTTTATTCACGATTGTTTTATAAAAATGTCAATATTCCGCCATGAGTAAACGCGACGTCGTTTTTGACGTCGTACATGTAACGTTACGGGACGTATCTAGCTAATTTGCATATTTAATCCACTAGTGGATTACAGAAAAATATTACATGGCGTTATTACACTCTCAGACGCGACGCCATATGATAAATAAAGGATCTTACATGAGTGTTCATGTATTATTGAATTTCTTAAACGTGTTGATGAAAAGGGATAAAATCCGAGGTTTTGCCGAGCATTTAATGCCTTTTCCTCAACGAGTTCAATAAATTCAATAATACATGAGCACGGATGCAATGCATTTATTCGCGATTCTTTTGCAAAAATGTTAATATTCCGCTGAGGACGTAGTAAATGTAACGTTATGGGGCGTATCTAATAAATTTGCAAATTTAATCCACTAATGAATTACTGAATTTATTACTTGGCGTTATTACATTCTCAGACGTGACGTCATGTGATAAGATAAAATATTTAAAAATAACGTATGTAGATTTTTGTTTTGTGCTATTAATATGGCAAGCCAAGTGCACAATAAATCTTTAAACCACGATTTCAACTTGAAGTCCCAGTTTGAAGTTTTCTAACTACATCATAGTGTAGATTATATTTTCTTGTCCTTTGGGATCATTGATTCCATTGTGGAATTTTGAAAATATCTGAGGGCCGCTGATGAGGCCTAATTGGCCGAAACTAGCTAGTCTGGCCCAGAAAACATGTACACTCCATATTTTTCACTTCTGTGGTGTATTCCTTGCTTCCAAAGGATAGCCCTTTAATAGAACATATTTGAAAACTTCAAACTAAGGTTTCAAAGAAAATCTGCACAATAACTCTTTAAACCACGGTTTCAACTTTCAAACTGGGGTTTAGTTTATTTTCTAATACCCTTACTTCCATCCATAGTTTAAAAAATTCAGACCCCAGTGTCAACGTCAAATGTACAATAAATCTTCAAAGCTCTCTCCCGTATTAAGTCGCCATTTGCACAATAAATATTTCAATATCGTTTACTATGGCAAGGCAAGTCCATACTTAATCTTCAAACCACAGTTTGAACTTGAAACCCCCGTTTAAACTTTTCAAACTAGGACCACGGTTTCAAAGAGAAACTGTACAATATTTTTAAACCATAGTTTCAACTTTCAAAGTAGATTTTTAACTCCCATTGCCTTGAATTCGTCGTTTTAACGCCTGGTGCACTATAAATGCTTAAACCCCAGTTTGAAAGTTGAAACCATTATTGTGCGGATTTTCTTTGAGACCCATGCTTTGAAGTTTTCAGAAGGTCCAACTGGGGTTTCAAATTCCAACTGTGGTTTAAAGATTTATTGTGCAATTGGCTTCGCATATATTAGGTTTATGAAAAGTGGATCCACCACCACGGGATGAGACTCTTGCGAAATGATTTTCCTCCCATATCAAAATTGGTTTCACCTAGTGTTCTGTTTATAGAGGATCTTACATGAGTGCTCATGTATTATTGAATTTATTAAACGAGTTGAGGAAAAGGGATAAAATGCTCGGCAAGCCTCGCATTTTATCCCTTTTTCTCAACGAGTTTAATAAATTCAATAATACATGAACACGAATGCAAGATTCTATTTATCATATGACAATTAAAACGCATTTTATTCACGATTGTTTACAAAAATGTCAATATTCCGCCATTAGTTAACGCGACGTCGTTAAGGACGTCGTACATGTAACGTTACGGGACGTTTCTAGTTAATTTGCATATTTAATCCACTAGTTGATTATCGAAAATAATACATGGCGTTATTACACTCTCAGACCCGACGTCATATGATAAAGTAGTTTAATGGTTAACAAGTCTTCTTGTTCTTTTCACAGGCGGTACAATCTCCATAGTAACACGAGAAGAACATCTACATACAGTTACTGAATATAAAGACAAACTGGAACCCCTTATGCAGGAGCTTGAAAAGGACGGGAAGTGGAAGCAGCTTAAAAGGGAATTTTTCAAAGGATTTTTTCTTGATAAAGACGGAATTCTGTGGAAATATCAAGTGTGCTGAAAGAGACAACATACGAACTATTTTAATATTTAACCCTTAACCCGTTGAACACGATTAGGCCAAAAAGTATAGATCCAGATAAGATGGCTTGGAAGCCATCTGATCAGAATCTACACTTTGTCATGCAGTTTTTGAATTGAATTGTTACTTATTATCAAATAAACGGATTGGTTGATAGTCAGAAATGGGTTGGCTAAAAATAATTTATTCAGCAAGATTAGGGTTAATCTGTAGATTGGGGCATATTAACCACTTACTTGAATAATTCTTTAACCCCCACCCCAACCCCTCTAAAAAGCTATATTCAGAAGTTTGAGCCCAGTGTCCAGTAGTTCAAAGCCTCGTTAGCTTAATTACTAATTCATGTTTTTATTTATTTTACTTATTTAGCTCTCAGTTACTGTTTATAACTATTAGTTGGATACGTGTGTGTGTTACATTATTGTCTCATTTTTATCTCATTATAATGTGACATTAGCCTGTTTGGGAAAGACTTTAACTAATGTTGACATAACTGCCCAACTCCATTGCACACAAGTTTTTGTAGAGGTTCCAATAAAATATGTTTATACTGCTAACAAAGATACGTTTTATTTCTCTGACAGGTTTAGTTTCTCTATACTCTGCGGATGTAGGTTTTTGGTTGTTTGAAAAAGTATTTTTTGTTTGTGTAATTATTGTATTGAAAATAATGAAATAAGTAATAGTCAGTATCCTCACATGTGCTTGAAGTCAATAATATAGTCTATACGATTTTCTTCGAAATCATAAAAAAAAAAAAATTAGAGATGGACGAGAAACAAGTTCAAGCTCCTGTGAGCATCCTCAGTGGCATTTGACAGAGACATGATGCATCATCTCATATTGAAGAGGCTTTTGACAAACGTTTGTCAATAGCGTATTCCCGCCCCCGCCCATAGGGGCTTGAAGAAATATATGGGCTGCACGATGCTTCCCCACAGAGCTGAATCCGGCCCGCACACTAGTACTGGTTAACCGCTTAGAGGATCTAAGCCTGCCCAGGAACCGCGGTGCGAGGCGGACCGTCCATGCTAATAAACCCTATTGGTTTCATTGGGCGACAGGGCTTGAGATGTCATTTCATCTTAATGTCGGGTAAAAGTCCCACAAAATTGGAAGCAACGTCTCCAAAATGACCTTTACAGTGTTGACGGGGACGTTAAACCTCAAATCAAACAAACAATAGCGTATTCACGTTAAAAAGGCTATTGGCAAACGTTTATTAACATCAGTTTCTCGTAAAAAAGGGCAAATGACAAACGCTTGTCAATAGATTTTGCGTTAAAGACGTCTATATAAGTCCTAGGGTAGGCGTCTCTTGCCTGATGCCTCCTGTTGACCTGTCTCATTAGCTACGTCGGTCGATGTGTGCTCGGAGGGGGATGTGCTGTGTTTGCCGTGTCTTGCCCATCATCCGTTTCGGTTTCAGAACTTTGGGGTTGAGACACACTGATGAAGATTAAATATCAGAATGGCCTCTGTGTCACTAAATTTGGTGTAGTTACGCCGTAATTTTAATTTTTTTTTCGTTAGAACTGTTCGGTGCTCTTTATTGTGGGTGCGTTCACGTTGACTTCTGCCTGCACCTTCGTTATCGCATTGTCAGAATAACTGGTGTCTCTTGGAGAAGAGAGAAGGAGTGGGTTGTTTAACTATTTTCTGTATGTTTTGCATGGGCTTATAATGACAGATTCCTTGTATTTTCGGAAACCCCATAAGCTGGCTGCGCACGACCCCGATAGCTCAGTTGGTAGAGTGTCCGCTCCGGGGAACGGGAGGTCTCGGGTTCGATCCCGGGCCGCGACATACCAAAGTCGTTAAAAATGGTACTAGCTGCTCCTCGCTTGGCACTCAGATTTACGGGGTAGAGCTAGGACTGGTCGATCCAGTGTCAGGATAATGTGACTGGGTGTGGTATCATGTAATGTGTCTGGGACATGATACTTCAGTGAGGCAGCACTATAAACGTGAGCATTGAGCTCCCTGTCGCAACCAGACACCGTCGTGATATGACTGAAACATTGTTGAAAGCGACGTTAAACCCGAATTCACACACACACACTGGCTGCGCACGCACATTTGAATTCCATGATAACAAGTCCGTGAAACGTGGACCCCTCTAAACTCCACATTATATATATAAAGAAAAGTGGGGTTTACGAGGTTATATATTATCTGCCTTATTTTTTATCAAAACCTGGATTGTGGGCACTCGTCTCATTAAGTAAAGTAGAAGTAAAACAAAGATCAGGAATTGATACAATTAACTTACTCCACCCATAAAAGACACCAAAGGGAAAGAAATACAAACCTTAAGCGACCAGAACATAATGGAAACCTAAACAAAGGAAGGCCATAAGGACAGTTACTTTCCCACAAAATGGCCATATGGCCATCCAAAATTAAAAGACACAAGTGATACACACAGTAAGTAACAAACAACAACATAAATAAATCGCCACAGAAGAGCCGCCTTGGAACGGTCAGTGGAAGATTTCCACTGGGGGGCTTAAATCGATTTTACGTGGCCACAATCCTCGCCCTTACTTCCGTCGCAATTTAGACAAATAATTTGTTCAGTCCGCATGGAGGCCCCCTAACTCATCAGTGCAACATCTCCGTGAACACAGAAATCAAAGAACCACAGAGGTGAGACAACGGTGAGGACTCGACAGCAAGAAACCACTGAAATGCTGGAGCAAAACAAAACCAACAGTTAGACTCCGATGAGCCCGGCCAGAGACAGAGCATCAGGCACCAACCAACATTATCTCTCTAATTCTCAATAAGCCTTTACGTTGGAGCCGTCATAGAATCTGAGGCCTGACCCACCGGCGTGCAATTAAAGAGGGAAGCAAAGTTGCCAACCGTGATTGGGTTAACTACAATGCATGCAGTCTGTCGTATAATATCCATGTTGTACCCAATCTTTTTATATCGAAGAATGATTTTACGAAATTGGGTGCTGAAATCATTGCGGTTATATATTTTTCTGAATTTATATACTAAGTCCCCATAAAATTCGGGTTCCGATAGACCTTGTTGCAGAAGAAATTTAAGTCCAATATTGAATTTTGAAATTAAATCAGAATGGCGTCTATAAAATTTTGAAAAGGCTTTGCGTAGTTTATGGTACCGATAACCCTGATTAAGGAGTTTAGCCGTTAATAATTTATTACGAGTGTTGAAGTCAGCCACATGACCACACACTCTAGCAAATCGAATTAATTGCGAAATATAAACGCCATAGGATGGCGCACGAGGAACATCACCATCCAAAAAAGGAAAATTTACAATCTCAAAAACAAAGTCATCGCGTTTATCATAAATTTTGCACGAAACAAATCCATCTACAATAGATAGATGTAAATCCAAAAACGGGGCCTCGGTATCAGAGAATTTGCTTTATTTAACTGAAGTTCTAGGGGGTAAATCTGACTGATCAAACCATCAAAATAGGTATTATCAATATTTAATAAATCATCTAAATATCTAGAAGTAGAGCTAAAAGCTTCAATAATTTCAGATTGGTTATCAATGGAAAGCGACAAAATGAAGTCTCTTTCATAACAATACAAGAACAGATCAGCCACAAGAGGTGCGCAATTAGTACCCATCGGAATACCCACAATTTGTCTAAATAACTTAGTACCGAATCTAATATAAAAATTGTCAAGTAGAAAGGTGAGGGCATCACACACTTTATGACATGACCAAAGTGTATAATTCTTATGCTCTTTAGAAGTGAAAAATGCATTTCTGACATTACATGCAAGATAGAGAGAATCTTCTCTGTGAAAAGCCCATTCAATTAAATCATTAAGCTTTTCTTTTATAAGATTATGAGGAATTGTAGTGTAAAGAGTGGAAAAATCGTAGGTAGACAGACTAGAAGCACGAAAATGTCTAGATTTCAATTTATTTAAAACCTCATTCGAATTTTTTATAGACCAAAACAGATTTCTTCCTGATCTTTCAAAGACTTTATCACAATATTTAATGACGTGCGTTTTAATAGCAGTAAGACAGGAAGTTAATAATTTAGAAAGTTCAGTGGTAGTGCAAGAGCTAGAATTTGCAATAAACCGTGCTTTGTAAGGTTTTTATGAAGTTTTGGTAACCAGTATAGCGTAGGAAGCTTGTCTTGGCCTTCGTTAACACACACAGCAAACTTGGTGGCTGAAAGACAAACATGTTTATCTACTATAGCTCGCTCTTCAGCTAAAGGCTGAAGTTCATAGGCCTTAGTACCACCAAGCTCCTGCTTAAGCGTGTTAACATAGTGGAGCCGTCACACAACGACGACGTTGTTAGCGGCCTTGTCTGCAGGGGCCAAAACAAACTTCTTATGAAATTCTTGAATACCTAGTTTAAGATGACGTAAAGACGTCTTGGGCTTAGGAGGTAATAAGTTAGTATTTTGAGAATAGAAAGAAATGCGTTTATTCACTAGTTTTAAAATGCTAAGTTTCCAGTCCTTAAGGGCTTTATGCTCAACATACTCTCGCTTACACCATCGATTACCGAATTCATTCAAGGAAGCAGCGATTTCATCTCTACATTTACTGAAATCAATTTTAGAAGGAAACCGATATTTCGGTCCTTTAGAAATTATATTCCTTATCCTAGAATCAGGAATAATTTTCAAATTGCCAGTAATTACATGACCAGCAGCAGGATAGCAATACTGAGGCGTTTTTAACGAGCACCCACATTCTATGTTGAAAGCAGAAATAAGAAATATGTTACAATATTTACCTAATATTTGTCATTTCTAACACCATGTTGGACGTCATTATTTCATACCGACAGGTTTTCTAATGGCTGACAGAAATCGGAGATTTGTAAATGCCTTTTCCTCATTTGTCAGTACATATATTAATATTTCCTTAAAATATTTCTAATCTCAAAGGAAAACAAAAACAACAACAGCAGCAACAACAACAACAACCAAAAAGTTATTTACATTAAGAGATTATCCTAGTGGATAAGGAACCAGTTACAGTTCCGATGTCTGCTGTTTTGGCCCGATGCCCGGCGAAGGCTTATATAGCTGAGGAGAGACCTCTATCTGGGCCAATACGAAATTACTTGATTAAGGACCATTTTTATTGATTGACATAAATAAAAACATGATTATTGATTTTTAACCTCAGTCTAATATCACTTGGTATAGGTCAATATTTAATAAATCATCCAAATATCTAGAAGTCGAGCTAAAAGCTTCAATGATTTCAGATTGGTTTTCAGCAGAAAGGGACATCATGAAGTCTCTCTCATAACAAAACAAAAACAGATCAGCCACAAGGGGTGCACAATTAGTACCCATCGGAATACCCACAACTTGTCTAAATAACTTAGTACCAAATATTATGTATATAGTGTCAAGTAGAAAGGTAGAGCTTCACACACTTTCTGACAAGACCATAAATAGAAGTAGAGGCAATGATCAGGAACCGATACAATCAACCCAAAGCTCCCATCAGAGACACCAAAGGGAAAGAAACACAAACATGGAGCAACAGACCCCAACGGAAACACCAACAGCGGAAAGCTAAAAGGACAGTTACTTTCCCGCTAAATGACCAATAGGCTATCAAAAATAAAATAATATAAGCGAAACAAAAACCCAAAGACAAACCAATACAAAAATAAACCGCGACAGAAGAACCACCTTGGAACGGTCAGCGGAAACGAATTCCACTGGGGGCTTAAATCGATTTTACGTGACCACGATCCTCGCCCTTACTTCCGTCGTGATTAAGACAAATAATTTGTTCAGTCCGCATGAAGACCTCCTAACTCACCAGTGCAACATCTCCGTGAACACAAAAATCAAACAATCACAGAGATGAAACAACGGTGAGGACTCGACAGCAAGAAACCACCGAAATGTTGGAGCAAAAGAAAACCAACAATTAGACTCCGATGGGCCCGACCAGAGACAGAGCATCAGGTACCAACCAACATAAGCCTTTACGCTGGAACCGTCATACAATCTGAGGCTTGACTAATACATAAAGTATAATTTTTATGCTGTTCAAAAGTGAAAAAAAAAAAACATTCTGATACTCGTATTACATGCAAGATGGAGGGAGTCCCCTCTATGAAATGTCCACTCAATCAAATCATTAAGTTTTCCTTTTATAAGAGTATGAGGCAGTGTAGTGTAAAGGGTGGAAAAATCATAAGTAGACAGACTTGAACTGTGGCGATTTATTTATGTTGTTGTTTGTTACTTACTGTGTGTATCACTTGTGTCTTTTAATTTTGGATGGCCATATGGCCATTTTGTGGGAAAGTAACTGTCCTTGTGGCCTTCCTTTGTTTAGGTTTCCATTATGGTCTGGTCGCTTAATGTTTGTATTTCTTTCCCTTTGGTGTCTTTTATGGGTGGAGTAAGTTAATTGTATCAATTCCTGATCTTTGTTTTACCTCTACTTTGAAGCACGAAAAAGTCTGCATTTCAATTTATTTAAAACTTCATAAGATTTTTTATAGACTAAAAGAGATTTCTACCTGATCTTTCAAAGATTTTGTCGCAATATTTTATCACATGTTTCTTGATGGCAGTAAAACATGAAGTTAATTTTTTGGAGAGTTCAGTGGTGGTACAAGAGCTTGAATTTGCAATAAACCGTGCTTTGTATGGTCTTTTATGAAGTTTAGGTAACCAATATAACTTAGGAAGCTGCTCTTGACCTTCTGTAGCACAGGCAGCAAACTTGGTGCCTGAATGACAAATGTGGTCATCAACTAAAGCCCTCTCTACAGCTAAAACCTAACTGCTGATCCACAACTTGGTGAATTCAACAGAAAGTTCAGAGTTTCAGTCTATCCCAGTTTTTATGTCTTCGCCATGGCATGATGCCAGGGATATATAGTTGTTTCGTTTTGTGTTTTTTTTTCGTACGTGCGTACATATGTATGTCCTTCCGAACGACTGTGTGTATATGTACGCCCTTCCGAACGGCTGTGTGTACGTGCGAACGTTAAGAACGTACGGTACGTACGGGATCAAAGGCATATCTACCAGGTAGAACCTGAACTTTCAATAACTCATATTTTCCAAACTGTATGAAGGACTTGCTTCATATTTGATAGGATGACAGATGTAGTCCCGCCCATGGTCATGACTCAAAGTCAAGGTTACGGACTTAGAATTTTTTATAGATGCGAGTCTAAAGTTTTATTCAGCCAAAGCCCTGCCAATGCCCATGACCTCCAGGTCAAGGTCACGGACTTAGAATTATGCCCCGGAATCAAATATTCGGGGGCATATAGTGTTTGGTCTGTCTGTCTGTCCGTCTGTTTGTCTGTTTCTCTGTCCGCAAAAACCTTAACATTGGACATAACTTTTGAATTGTAACAGATAGGGCTTTCATATTTCACATGTACAATCCTTGTCAGAAGACCTTTCAAGAGATACCATAAATTTTGACCTCGTGACCTTGACCTAGACATTTGACCCACTTTTGACCTCCTTTATAAAAACTTTAACATTGGCCATAACTTTTGATTGGTTAGTGACAGGACTTTCATATTTCACATGTCTATTCCATATAACAAGACCTTTCAAGTGATACCATAATTTTTTATTTCATACCTTCACCTTGACAGTTGACCTACTTCTTTTTTAAAAACTTTACCATTCGCAAAAACTTTAACATTGTGCATAACTATTGAATGGTAACTGATATGGCTTTCATATTTCACACTTGCATTCCTTGTCACAAGACCTTTCCAGCGGTACCATAATTTTTGACCCCGTGACCTCGACCATGACGTTTCACCTACTTTTTAAAAACTTTAACATTGGCCATAACTTCCGATTGGTAAGTGATAGGGCTTTCATATTTCACATGTGCATTCCTTGTCACAAGACCTTTCTACTGGTACCATAATGTTTGACTTCGTGACCTTGACCTTGATGTTTGACCTACTTTTTAAAAAACTTTAACATTTGCCATTACTTTCGATTGGCAAGTAGTAGGGCTTTCATATTTCACATGTGCATTCCTTATCACAAGACCTTTCTAGTGGTACCATAATTCTTGACCTCGTGACCTGGACCTTGACGTTTGACCTACTTTTTAAAAACTTAGTTCATACCTTTTGACTGGTAAGTGATAGGGCTTTCATATTTCGCATGTGCATTCTTTTTCACAAGACCTTTCCAGTGGTACCATAATTTCTGACCTCGTGACCATGACCTTGATGTTTGACCTACTTTTTAAAAACCCACATACCCAAGGCCTCAAAGTCAAGGTCACGGACTTAGAAATTTAGTTTTTATGAGCTCATATTTTCCAAACACTATAACAATTTCGGTTCATATTTAGTATGATGGTATATACAGGTCAAAATATTCGCATGAGTAGAAAGCCATTGTCACAAGGAACCTACATGCCAAACATGAGGCTCTAAAGTTATGACTAATGTTAAACTTGTCCAACCAACAAATCGACCAACCGACCAACCAACCAACAAGAAGACAGAAAGGGCAAAAAATATTTATCATATGACGTCGCGTCTGAGAGTGTAATAACGCCATGTAATATTTTCGATAATCCACTAGTGGATTAAATATGCAAATTAGCTAGATATGTCCCGTAACGTTACATGTACGGCGTCCTTAACGACGTCGCGTTTACTAATGGCGGAATATTCATATTTTTTGTAAACAATCGAATATATAATGCGTTTTAAATGTCGTATGATAAATAGAATCTTGCATTCGTGCTCATGTATTATTGAATTTATTAAACTCGTTGAGGAAAAGGTATACAATGCTCGGCAAAGCCTCGCATTTTATCCCTTTTCCTCAACTCGTTTAATAAATTCAATAATACATGAACACTCATGTAAGATCCTCTATATATTTACATTCTCAGTTCATTTATAGAAAACCCCTATAGTTAACAACTGGATCCAACTTCAATGAATACATTGGCTCACGTGACGTCAAGGACGTCGATATATACAATGGCTCTCTTGATGGCGACGTGACGGCGCCAACGACGCTGTTCCGCTGTCAGTAGGAAAACTGTGTGTAGTTATTTTCTTCTTACAATTCATTTTAGCCCTAACACAAGATTTTTGTCGTCATATGGGCCCCGTCAAGCGATTTTGGTACTTATCGCCTATGCGAGCAGTGAAGGTTACGGCGAGCCTGCGCATCCGCGCAGTCTCGCCAGAACTTTCGCTGATCGCTCATACAAGCAGTGAATCAAGAGGCACCTTCAGACAGAAAGCCATATCCCTGGCCCCTCCGAATGGCTGGGCATGCGCAGTTAAAATATGTCATGACGGAATGCTCGAAGACACAAATTCGCTTGGCGGGGCTCATTTTTACTCGCTTCGATTGAAAATACTGTCAATATAAGTATTATAGGTAATTTATTTAACGTTCATGGAATTATAAACAACATCGGGTCACGAGCAATGTTTAAGTTAACACATCACTTATTCTGCTCGTGACCAGATGTTGCTCACACATCGATAATGTTAAATAAATTACATTTATTTCTTAAGGGAATGGGAACGCCTTCAGGGGAGGTAACTCCTGCACAAGTATTTTTGTCTCCCATGTGAATACGGGTCAACTCTTAAAGGAAAGAATTCTTTCCTTTGAGAGTAGGCCCCTTTTTCTGTGGGACAAGGCTTACAGAAAAGCGAACAGCAGGTCCCAAAAGTTGTCTCCCTTTGAAAAATGGTGGAAAAAATCTGCCATTTGTTCACATTCCCCTTAAACTTCCTCGCTATGCTGGCGGGGACATTAAATGTTGAAAATGACGACTGCAAATTTCGTGATTGCGTTAAACAATATTTTCTTAAAATCTTAGAGAGACATACTAATATACACAGGGCAAATGCAAAATTTGATGGTAAACATGCAGCTTAAATGAAAGTCATCTCCTGAAATGTCGTGATTGGCAGTTTAAGTGTTATCTGATAGGCATGTAAACATGTTAAGAGCGAGATAAACGCATGGAAATGATATGAGGGCAAAGAACATGGTAAATGAAGCAAGAAAAGGAACCGGTCTTCTGCCATAAAGAAGATTATACTTTTTACTCTGCCTTATTTCGTTCTGCTCTCTCCTGTCATCTGCATCTTTCGTTTGGTCCATCTGTAGATGAAATTCACTACAACAGTCTACCCTTTTATCCTTATCTAGCGTTTCTTTGTCTTGTTCTTTTCCGTTTCCGCTCTTATCAATAGCCTCATTTCCGAAACTTTCATACGCGTTGTTATGTACCATTATTTCCGTGTTCAGCTCCTCTTTTGCAACATTTGTGTTCACTTCTTGCACGTAATCCACTCCTTTCTCTGTTTTTCTTGCCCTTCTTGTTTCCCAATCTCTTCGTTTCTCTTTTTTACTTTCAGTTTCCTCATGCGTCTTTTCTTCGCGTTGCTCCATTTAATGTAATCTTTGTCACACCCCTTGTCTGAACCTGAACAGTCGACATCTCCAATATCTGTAGTCTTTTCTCCAACGGTCTCTTGTGTGTCATTTTGTTCTTTAACTGGCTTCTTCATTTGTTCTGCAAATGATGAGAAAAGTTTAGTGTGACAAACAGTACCTTGACACGTTTGAAAATGTCACGGATGAAATGTTGTCCGTAATGAATCTGCAATCTGATTATCAGACTGTACCTTTCATGACGTTCGGCCCCCGCCAATCAGGGCTTGAAGAAATAGATGGGCTGCATGATGCTTCCACGCAGAGCTGAAACCGACCCGCACACGAGTACTGAAAAACCGCTTAGAGGATCTAAGCCTGCTCATGCAAAGCGGTGCGAGTCGGGCCGTCCATGTATATACACTCTATTGCTTTCATTGGACGGCAGGGCTTGAGAAGTCATTTCATCTCAATGTCCGGTAAAGGTCCCTCAAAAGTGGATGCAACGTCTCCAAAATGATCTTTACAGTGTTGACGGGGACGTTAAACATCAAATCAAACAAAAACAAAACCGTTTATGACGCATATTATCCATCTTTTACATTTACCCACAACATTTTTGAAAAATAGATCAGAAATCGATACAATTAACCCCGACCCCGCATCAAAGACACCAAAGGGAAAGAAAAACAGACATGAAATAACGAGACCCTAATGGAAACATCGATAGCGGAAAGCCTGGCTTCCCACAAAATGGCCAATTGGCAATACAAAACAAAAATATAAGCGATACACACACACTCAAACACAACCACAACAAAACGCTTATCACTAAAGGTGACTTTCGGTTTTGGTTTTACGCCCTTTCAAGATTATTTCTCGTATTTCGAGCCGATCGTTAATCAGAGGTTGGCGACAATCGGAGTACCCGGAGATAAAAACACCTTACCTTCCGTGACAGAATTTGGCGTCTCACGCGTAAACCAAACGAGGCTTGAAAAACAGCGTTGAGATACCTAATGCTTTTATTCACCAGACTCTGGAGGCCATAATGCCATTACTTAACAGTTCACGGCCGCCTGCCATGTTGTCTGGGTTTTCTTGAAAAGTCAATTTTCAAACAGAGTGACCCCAGATCAAACCGCTCCCCTTGTACATTATATGCCGGTATGCAGAAATGAGTTTGAACGGTTTGCAAGAAGATGCAGAAGATGACGGCCAAAGCATACGATATTGCCAGATGCAGTTCTTGTTGACGGCTTACCAAAACAACCGTAATGATCCTAAGTATGGGGACAGACAGTGCAGATCCAGATCAGACTGCTCCTGAAGGAGCAGTCTGATCAGAGTTGACACTGTTTGCAATTCCGTCTGCATCTTTTGTACTCCTTGCTGGATCATGAAATAAATTTGTTAAAATTTTAGGAGCATTAAAGCAAGGCCTCAAGGTGTCCCATTTTTTTTTTTTTTTTTTACGACATGTAGCTCCTAAAGGGAGAAAATCTTTCCTGTAATAGTGACCTTTTTCAGGGGCAATTCTTGAAGCCTCTGCATGCTGATTTTTTTTTTTTTTCAGCAGACGTCATTTTGATTTTTTTCCTGAAAACAGAATATACCATTCAATCCAATTGTCTCCTATGCAAGAGATGTCAAGTTCTGTTTTCTGAAAACGAGAAAATGTATCAATCAATCAATCTATCGATCGATCCATCCATCCGTCCGTCCGTCCACCCATTCATCTATCCATCTATCTGTATTGCCACAAGCCCTCGCGGACATTTTAGGCAGGTCTGCGCCACATCTGTTAGTAAAAGACAGAAAAAAGGCAAACTGTAGTACACGGATGAAAGTGAAAAATAGTAGAGGCTAAAAACAGGTGATATGTTAGGATAGTGAAAGGTAGCTAAAAGCAGATAAAAACAAGCCTTCCAGTGACTAAGGGTGTGAGTGCTGTAGCTTGCAGACTTCGGCCATGAAGGCCTCAAGGCTCTGCAGGCTGACAACAGACATGGGGAGGGCATTCCACTGTACTAAAGCAAGGGTGAAAAGGAATAGTTATAACAGCACGGGGTGTGTAGACCTGCCTATGTGAATATCTGGAATGTCTTTGACTAAGGTGAATGTGGGTTGGGAGAGGAACAGCAACAAGTCAATGAATGATCTTATAAAGCACGCCTTTGTTCCAATGATCTCCATCCAAGTTCTTGTAGGATCGTAGTTACACTGGCCTCTCTATCGAGTTGTTGAGCTCTACGCTGGGTCTGTTCGATTTGAGAGATCCGCTCCTTAGTGTGCGGGTTCCAAGCAGCTGAAGCATACTCCAGCTGCGGTCTGATCAGGTTTTTATATGCCTTTCACGGACCTTTGGCATCTTAGTTTTATGTTTCTCCGGATGAACCTAAGTGTACGGCTTTCTTTCTTTCTTCCTTTCTACTTATACTGCGATCGGTCACATTTGATCATTACTCGCAGGTGTACATTACATACACTCCAAATTACGGTAGGGGTCTTTAACCTGCACTTGAGATGACGCTTCCTGCACAGGGGGCGTCAAGTTAACGTCCCGATCCGAAGGATGGTGCACATTTTTGCATTCATCCATGCAAATGATCCCAATGGAACGTGTTCCGACACCGAAATAATCACCGCCTCCGGGGATTGAACCGGGGGCCTCTAGCATCAGAGGCAAGTGCACTAATCACTGAGCTATCACGCTTGCACTGCCAACCACTCGGTCAACGTGGGGATTCCACGATAGTCCACTGGAGATATCAACCCAGATACCTTGCACTGGTGACTGTCTCCAGGACTTGGCCATGCAGTGTACATGTAGTTTTTCGCGATTTCCTGGGGCCAGTCACCTGTACTACCTAGAATTTCGAGGGGTTGAACTCCATGTTCCACCTGGTCTCCGAAGCTTCGAGTTTGATCAGGTCATTCTGGAGGGTTAAGCTGTCGCCTTAATTCTCAGCAGTCATATGAGCCCCGCCAAGCGAATTTGTGTCTTCGAGCATTCCGTCAAGACAAATTTTAACTGCGCATGCCCAGCCATTCAGAGGGGCCATGGATATGGCTTTCTGCCTGAAGGTTCCTCTTGATTCACTGCTTGTATGAGCGAGCAGCGAAGGTTCTGGCGAGACTGCGCGGAAGCGCAGGCTCGCCTGAACCTTCGCTGCTCGCATAGGCGATAAGTACCAAAATCGCTTGACGGGGCCCACACAATGTGAACTCCATTAAATACCACTCACGATTTGAGATGGAATACACACATTAGCAACATGTGTACAAAAGCGAACAGAACACTTGGTTTCCTGAGGCGAAATCATCATCAGTGTCCTCAGGATGTGAAAGAGACAGCATATAGGGGACTTGTTCGCCCAATCTTGGAAAATGGAAGTTGCATCTGGGACCCAAGCCGAGTGATCCTTAATGAAGAAATTGAAAAAGTTCAGAATAGAGCTGCTAGATTTTTAACAGGAAATTTACTGCTTTAGAACTGGGAGCATGACTGGAATTCTAGGAAAATTAAGATGGGTGTCTCTCAAGAAAAAGGAGAAGAGACAGTAGGTCTAAAGGGTGCTGCCTGCATTCCAACAGATGACCTTGTTCCCCCAGCTAGGCACTGTAGAAAGTACCATTAAATGGCGTTTGAGACCCTTACTGCAAGAACTGACATTTATAAAGAATCGTTTTTCCTCGGAACCATTAGAGATTGGAAAGTTTACCTGTTTTGGTTAGAGTTAGGGACTAACTTCCCATCTCACAGGTCCTTGTGTATGGGTGTCAATTGACGTGTCACCAGTAACAATTCTGATTCTGATACAGACTGTATCGTTTGCAAAGAGGCGTACTTGAGAGCAGACCTCGTCAGGCAAGTCATTTAAGTAAATGAAGAATAGGATCCGACCCAGGACTGAGCCCTAGGGGACACCAGAGGTAACTGGTATTTTGTTGGGTAAGAGCTGACTCGAACCACATGTGAGACGCCAAGTTCTGCAACGGAAGGTCAGGTGGTTTTTCTCCTGGTACTACGGATATTTCCCACCTCAGATTAACGACCGTCCCGAAATAAATGAATTAATATTGAAAGGGCCGTAAAACCAAAACATAAAATGCTATTTTTTTTATCTAGCAAAGATGAATTATGTGATGTGATAATGATGACTTTCAAAACAAGCTGCATTTTTTTCAAAGATAAAACGGGGTTTAAACTCCCAGCAGTAAACTCGCCTGACCCTAACATTATTATTATTATTATTATTATTATTATTATAATTATTATTATTAATACTACTACTATTATTATCACTAGCCATTCTGATAATATACTTACTTTTCTTGCTTTTTGTCTCCATTTTGCTTTGATTTATCATGATCGTCTCTAAATTGTTCATTCTGGTCTGAAGAGACTCGACTTTGTCTTCTATCCTTGATATAGAAGCAATGATGATTTGAAACTCATCAGATCTGTCATCTCTTGTGACGCCTTCAATTCTGGAAAGAATTTTGTTGGCAGTATTTAGTTCTTTAGAGTGAAATTTGGATGTTCTTTCTACCTATCTATCTATCTATCTTCTGATACTGCGTCGGTCACATTTGACCATTACCGCAGGTGTACCTGTTCTAAACTACTATTCATTATGAGAATCGCACCCTCGAGATTGTTTGACTTTGTTATTATCCATTCTTGATTTCCTTTCAATTCTACTAAATCATCTTTAACAGATGGTCTAAGCTCCTTTTCAATACGGTTCAACTTGTTCATAATCCAGTGAAATTTGCTCAAGTCGTCATCGGCAGCTGGTGCTGAGTCCTCTCGGGTTATTTCTTTTAAGAAAACCTTGGTTGCAATTCCATTCACTGGGTTTCCAACCCCTACCTTTAATTGTTCATTATTAAAGAAAATATCTCCATCTTTCTCCATATTTACTATTTTATCATTGATTCTGTTAAATAATACTATCCGTGTTGTAAAACGTGACTGCTTCCATTAGGTTGCTTAGAACGTTAGAAATATTGACGTTAGCAACGACTGTTGCGTCGACGCTGCGTGACGTTGTTAGCGTCTGTCTTCTTCCAGAGCCCAAGGTTATACATTCCAACTTAACCCATTGCATGTGGGAAACCCCTAAAGTGGTACCTTGGCAAACAGTGTAGGCCCAGATCAGACGCCGCACAACGCGGCGGCGTCAGATTAGGGCCTGCACTATTTGCTGACAGATTTTTCCGTCAAAAATACAATAAATACGAAACAATATAGGGGAGACCGGGGACAGTTGACGCACTTTTTAGACTTTTTGACATATCTCATCACTGGACCAACCGATTTTGTTATTTTTGCATATGCTTAAAGCTCCATCTTTTCTGCATTTAAAATTGAATTGCAATCCCGATTTTTTTTTATTATTTATCCTCATTTTCAACAGATTTCTTGAGCAAGTCGACTGCATCAACTTTCCCCAGCAGTGGGGCTAGTTGATGCAACGCTTGGGGTAAGTTGATGCAATATTTATTTTCTCGCTTAAATTATGAATTCATACAACGGATACAACAGAAAACTGGTCATTCTGTGCGGATAAGATCGGATTTCATTTTTTGTTATTCATTAAAATTATCATTGACAAAAATCTATCAACGGGATGGTTGCAAGTGTAAAATTGCACCAATAAAATTGGGAATGCGTTTAATGCATTTATTTCTTAAAACTTAGAACATTGTAAAGAAGAACATACAAATCAACCCGGGAAATCAACTGATCTTTAATAATGTCATAGATGCCATGCATATATATTAAGTCCATCCAAACATTATGAACAATGTTAATCTGTTGCTGATCAGTTGAATTCTACTGTTTGCTGTAAAGACTTGCAAACGCAACAAAGAACCCCCAATGCATAACTCATTAGGCTTTAAGGGCTGGATACCAGATACCTGAAAATAATGCAATTATCATTTAGCTATATTTACATTTCCAATGTAAAGCCTAATGTAAACCTATAGAAAACAGTGTGGTTCATACTTCCATGAACGCAACGAGTCACATGATTTTCAGTGACGTCAAGTGACGTCAGTCTAAATCATTGTTCTATACGGGCATTGGTGGCGTCAGCGCTCTTCCGCTCTTTGTAGAAAAACAGCGTGTAAATGTTTTTCAGCTTTAAAAGTTTTCCCTATAAGCATTTTTTCGCCCAGTGATGTGGGGCATAGAATATAAATATAAAAAAATAAACTTAATTTTTCTGCTTTTCATGAAAGTATGAACGACAGCGGGTCGCTAGCAAAGTTTACATGAACCCCTGAACCCCTTCGGGGTTCAATTACTTTGCACGCGACCCACTGCGTTCGTACTTGCATGAACAGCAGAAAAATAAATTTCATTTCTTAATTGGTATGAAGTGGCCTGCTACGCAATATGTTTAATTCGAACTTGATGTCATTCGTCGTATAGTAATATTGAGGGCATGGGTGAAACTTGTTTGTATGAATGCTGAGTTTAGCCATAAGCTCGCTATGATATTTTATGTTTACATTCTGTTATATAATTAGAGATACAATCTTGTATGGATGTTTTGTATTCTGCTTTATAACGTATGTATTAAGGGTATTAAGTAGATCTAATGCGGCTGAACTGTACTACTCCATTACATACCGAAAACTCGGAAAACAATATGCCTACATAACATTACATGTACCCTGAAGCCTTTCGTTATGTTGACTTGGGTCGCCGCTCGGGGCCATGCATCCCGAACAATTTCTGGTAAGTCATAGATGGACATAGTTTTCGCAGGGTTGTTCCTCATCCATGCGTCCTGTCCATCGGAGAAATACTTCTTGAGAGGACCAAACACAGACCTGTGAGTGAGTGAGTGTTTGAGTTTTACGTCCCACCAACAGCTGGAGTCATACGGAGACGGGACCTCGGTTTAAAGACTCATCCGAAAGTCTGGAGAAACCGGGATCGATCCTGCGATCACTGGTTTACAAGGCGAGTAGCGTAACCACTGCACAACGGAGGCTTCTAACACAGACCTGTCCAGGGGTCGCAGTTTATGACTGCAGTGGGGTGGGAAGGAAAGCATGACTATGCCGTTGTCCCTGGCAAACTTGATGATGTCGAGTCCAATATGTGAGTAATGGTCATAAAGAACTAACAGAACTTTCTTCTCCTTGCTAGGCTTTGTCACTCTGGCAAAATGCTGGATGAAAGCATAAAAATGCTCTGTGGTCATCCACCCAGACTGGTTAGCTGCTCCGATGCATCCTTGAGGTCCATCCCGGATGAAATGGTCGTAATATTTGACCCTTGGGAATACGAACATGGGGGAACTGTATTCCCAGTAGCGCTGACCGCCGCACACATTGTTACTAGAGTCCCTCGTTCGCCGGAAGTCAAGGCTCCGATCTGCTTGGCGCCCCTTCGCCCGACATAACTGGCAGGCTTTTGAACTGTGGACAGCCCAGTCAACATTCAATATATCATAGGGCATGATTTGGTCCCGGTCGGGAACGGTTTTCAGCTGGTAAAAAAAATCTGTTGACGTTGGCTCTGTTGAGGCTCGTGGCTCTTGATAGACTGGTGGGTTCTGGAATACGGATGGACAGGGATGGATGACGCTTAAGAAATCCTGAAAACAAGTCCGGTCTAGCACAACCGTCACGGCTCCATTGATCCGGCATACGCAGTTCAAACTCTACAGCACATTCATACGCTGAAAAAAATAACTAGTACATTCGACTAGTTTACCTAGTAAACACAGAGGGTCACCTAGTCGTCTGTAGGTTGACTGAGCATTCTTAGTCAATTTAACTAGTCTCTCTAGTAAGCGTAAATCAATAATCGTTGACAGGGCATCTGGTCAGTATGACTACCCTTTCTAGTCAGTATGACTAGGGTGCCTAGACAGTTTTCCCGCCGAATGTTGATTGACAGCTTGCAGAATGTGTAGAGGAAGCTTTCCAGACGCCATCTTAACGTTTAGGAGAACATGCTCCAACATACAGTGGGTTGATTCTGATATTATTTCACCCAACATACAGTGGGTTGTTGTACTCACCTTGAGCACTTTGTTCTTATTGTTTGTAACTCTGCAGGTAAGAAATATTCTTTTATTTCTTAAGCACCTAGTGGTTATAAGCAGCGTTATAATGCTTACAAGATAAACAACAACAACAACAATGTCAACATACAAATATACGTCCAGAAGCTCTAAAGTCGACATTTCCGTGAATCCAAGCATAAATAATGGGGATTTTCTTTTCTGCAATATGAAAATATAACTCTGCAGGTAAGAAATATTCTTTTATTTCTTCTCTTATCTTCCTAAAGGCGCCTTTACACAGCATGTTTTTCCATATGTGTTTTGAGTACTAGTAATCAGTACTAAGAATCTAGTAATCTACGACTAAAGCAACTAGTAATCAGTACTAAGAATCTAGTAATCCTGACCATGCTTGCTAGTACTTTTGACAGTCACACCAGTACATTTGACTATTAAGCTAGTACATATGACTAGCTTAAACTAGTGAACTTTGACTAGATGAAGCTAGTCAAATGTACTAGGCTAAGTAAAGCTAGTCAAGTTGACTAGTTTTTCTAGTCAAAATGCTTGACTAGGTCTTCCAATCACATCGACTATTTTGCATAGTGCTTTTTTGGACAATCATATTGACTAGGTTCCTTAGTCGGCATGACTATTTTTTTTTCTCAGTGTATGCTTATACCCTTACGTCTTTAGGAGACAACCCAAAGCTCGAATAAGATAGTCCTGCAAGACAGTCTCCTGCGTAAGGGACCTATATCCAATATTCAAATCATGTGAGACATTAAATTCAGCTTGCTTCACATAACGGCCCAGTGTACAGTTATTCGCCCCAATTTCCGTCGCCACCGAACGAACGGACCGTCCCATGAAAATGCTTTCATTCACACCATGCTCTATTATGTCTCTCGGCGTTTTTTTTCCAAATATAGTTTCTCACCATTCTGAAACGAACAGATGGCTAATTTTAGGATCAATATAGAGATGAATCTTATAAACGGCCTTAAGATGTTTTAATTTTGATAGAAACGTGATTCTCACCGCCGTGGGTTCGAGCCTCGCTCGGGTCACGTGTGAGACGCCAAGTTCTGCAACGGAAGGTCAGGTGGTTTTTCTCCGGGTACTCCGGTTTTCGCCCACCTATGATTAACGATCGGCTCGATATGAGTGAAATAATCTTGAAAGGGCCGTAAAACCCAAACCAAAAAAAAAAAAAAAAAAAAAAAATAGAAACGTGATTTTGTCATATCAGTTATGGCTTAGAAACTATAACGGGGCAGGTTGATGCACCGCATCAATGTGCCCCGGGCCCAATGCATCAACCTGCCCCAGCCGACCCCCACGTGACATTCAGCAGAGGAGGCAACTTATATATGATGTTTTCATTCAAATAAGCGTGTCGTTTGAAAGATGAAGGATCTAGCTACCCGTGTGCATAACTTGGTTATGATCTAGCAGAAATAAATGTATGCGAAACGAAAAAGTGCAAAAAATCTGTAAATTTACTCACATGTCTTAAAAATGAACTTTTCTTCACTAAAGGCGCATTTGTCATCCCAATTCGTCGAAGCTTCCGGAAAAGATGGCGGCTATCAGCGACGTCTTTATTTCGCCATTTATGACATCATAAATTGCATATTGGCTTATTTATTAAGATTGCATTAACCTACCCCGTGCATCAACTGGCCCCGGTCTCCCCTACCTACCACCCCTTATATGGTTAATCAATTTGTCCGGCAACAAAAAGCAATGGAAGAGTCCACCAGCATACAATGGGTCAAATGGCACGAATACCTTAAGAGGCATGAAAAATGTGTACAAAATGAGGGTAGTTCGAATGTCTCGGTCCAATGGTTCAAAACCTCTTTAGCATCTTCACTAAGCAGGTTTAGAAGGTACAGAGGACAACCGTTTGATGGACCTGTCGGCGATGGCGAAATAAAAGTAGTGTCGGTGGTATGCTGAGGGAAATGGAGTGTCGGTGGTATGCTGAGGGAAATGGAGTGGCCGTCCCTTTAGGCCCGTCGTGAGCAGTCCTCTTTAACCTTCTTTTATAAGATACACTCTCTGGTATAGTGTCTCTTAATAAAGTTAAATACTTGATCCCTGGGGCAATTTCAACCAAAAGTAAACAACACACAATACCGTAGGCACAAGGCCTATAGTAATGTCCTAAACAATTCTTTTTCTCCAGAACTATTCCTCAATGAAATAGTCTTCCCCCATCTGTGGTAGATGCCAAAACCGTAGAGGAGTTCAAATGCTAGATCGGGTCTCAGAGGTATACGTTTTAGTATACCTCTGTTAATCAGATTGTAAATAGTTTTAAGGGGTCTTTTTTCAGTTAAATTCTTAATTTAGCCACCCACCTAACTGAGGTAATGGCCAAATGTATGAGGATAATAGATAGTAAAACATTGTTATTGCAAACTTTGGTATTTTAGCACAAAATGTGAGCAGCTGTTGCATTTGCAAAAGCTGCTCACACTTTTTCAGCAAAAATATTAGTTCTGTTTGTTTGATTTGAGGTTTATCGTTCCCATTAACACTGTATAGGTTATTTTGTAGACGTTGCTTCCAATTTTGTGGGACTTTTACCCGACATGGAGATGAAATGACATCTTAAGCCCTATCGCCCAATGAAACCAATAAGGTTTATAAGCATGGACGGCCCGACTCGCACCGCTTTGCCTCGATAGGCTTAGTCTGGCCCAGAAAACATGTACGCTCCGTATACATAGGGGATCTAAGCCTGCCCAGGCAAAGCAGTGCGAGTCGGACCGTTCATGCTTATACACCCTATTGGTTTCATTGGGCGACAGGGCTTGAGATGTCATTTCATCTCAACGCCGGGTAGAATTCCCACAAAATTGGAAGCAACGTCTCCAAAATGACCTTTTGCAAATTCAACAGCTGCTCACATTTATGCTAAAAATACCAAAGTTTGCTAGAAAAGTCAACAATAACGAGTTTTTTTTTCTTCTATCTATTATCCTCATACATTTGGCCATTACCTTAGTCAGGTGGGTGGCTAAATTTAGACTTTAACTTAACCCTTTACCACTCAGGGATTTTGTGAATTTCGCTGATTTTCACAGCGTTGCACCTGAAAAGCAACTTCAACTAGCCATTGTTTCATAATGGATGGCCTGTTTTACACCAAACTCGGCATGAATGTTCATTGGGCAGTAACCTTTCAAATGCAACCTTTCATGACTTGATCATTGTTGTCATGGTAAAGAGGAGGCATCTCAAATTTGGCAAAAAGTGTGTTTTCACATGAATTTTTGACCACATTTTAATCTTCACACAGCTGTCAAGGCAACAATTAAGGTGTTTGGCACTGGACATTTTCACTGTATGCAGCATGTTTTATCAGCATAAATTTTCAGGCATTTTTGATCCCAGACACCCTCAGATATAAAATTTAGCGGCCGGTTGGGCCATACACCCAAAAATTCTCGGGATGTGAGGGGGGCGTCGCCCCCCTTTCAATCCCCGTCGCCAGAATATTTTTAGTGGGGAGGCGCGCGAAAAAACAGGTCGCCTTTTTCCCCAACAAATCCTAAAGCAAACATAACTATCCAGGGGTAGAAATGCAGATTTTAGGTGCTTCTGGTGCTTAAAATGGGGGGGGGGGGGATGGGGGGGGGGGGGGTGCAGACACGTTTATACACGTATCTGAGTGGGAAAGGGTTAATTAAAAAAGACCCCTTAAAACTATTTACAATCTGATTAACAGAGGTATACTAAAACGCATACCTCTGGGTCTCGATCTTGGATTTGAACTCCTGCGGTTTTGGCATCTACCACAGATGGGGGAAGACTATTTCATTGAGGAATAAATCTGGAGAAAAAGAATTGTTTAGGACATTACTATAGGCCTGGTACCTACGGTATTGTGCGTTGTTTACTTTTGGTTGAAATTGCCCCAGAGATCAAGTATTTAACTTTATTGTACCTTCTAAACCTGCTGAGTGAAGATGCTAAAGAGGTTCTGAACCACTGGACCGAGACATTCGAACTACCCTCATTTTGTACACATTTTCATGCCTCTTAAGGTATTCGTGCCATTTAACCCATTGAATGCTGGTGGACTCTTCCATTGCATTTTGTTGCGGACAGGTCCATTTATCATATAAGGGGTGGTAGGTATATTATTTCGTTTTTATTATATTTTTGACGGAAAAATCTGTCAGCAAATAGTGCAGGCCCTGATCTGACGCCGCCGCGTTGTGCGACGTCTGATCTGGGCCTACACTGTTTGCCAAGGTACCACTTTAGGGATTTCCCACATGCAATGGGTTAAGTTGGAATGTATAACCTTGGGCGCTGGAAGAAGACAGACGCTAACAACGTCACGCAGCGTCGACGCAACAGTCGTTGCTAACGTCAATATTTCTAACGTTCTAAGCAACCTAATGGAAGCAGTCACGTTTTACAACACAGATAGTATTATTTAACAGAATCAATGATAAAATAGTAAATATGGGGAAAGATGGAAATATTTTCTTTAATAATGAACAATTAAAGGTAGGGGTTGGAAATCCAGTGAATGGAATTGCAACCAAGGTTTTCTTAAAAGAAATAACCCGACAGGACTCAGCACCAGCTGCCAATGATGACTTGAGCAAATTTCACTGGATTATGAACAAGTTGAACAGTATTGAAAAGGAGCTTAGACCATCTGTTAAAGATGATTTGGCAGAATTGAAAGGAAATCAAGAATGGATAATAACAAAGTTAAACAATATCGAAGGTGCGAGTCTTGCCATGAACAGCAGCTTAGAACAGGTTGAAAGAACATCCAAATTGCATTCTAAAGAGCTAGACACTGTCACCAAAATTCTGTCCAGAATTGAAAGCTTTACAAGAGATGAAAAATCTGAGGAGTTTCAAATCATCATTGCTTCTATATCAAGAATAGAAGACAAAGTCGAGTCACTTCATGCCAGAATGAACAATTTAGAGACATTCATGAAAAACCAAAGCAAAATGGAAACAAAAAGCAAGAAAAGTAAGTATATTATCAGCATGGTAATAATATTAATAATAATTTCGGGGCCAGGCGAGTTTACTTGTGGGATTTAAAGTTCCAGGATCTTTTTATCTTTTAATCTTAGAAAAAATGTATGTTGTTTTGAAACTCATCATTATCACGTCATATCATTCAGAATCAGAATTGTTACTGGTGACACGTCAAATGACATTCATACACCATCTTCGCTAGACAAAAACAAAACAATTTTTTTTTGTTTTTCTTTTGGAGCCCTATCAAGATTATTTCACTTATTTCGAGACGGTCGTTAATATGGGGTGAGCAAAACCCGTAGTACTGAAGTCCTCTTATGAGGTTAAGAAGCAATGGAAGAAAGAAAGAAAAACCACCTGACCTTCCGTTGCAGAACTTGGCGTCTCACATGTGGTCCGAGTCAGGGTCTAACCAGCAGCGGTGAGAGACATAATGATTAAGCGTCATCGCTCTTACCCAACAAAATACCAGTTACCTCTGGTGTCCCTCAGGGCTCAGTCCTGGGTCCAATCCTGTTCCTCATTTACATAAATGACTTGCCTGGCGAGGTCTGCTCTCAAGTGCGCCTCTTTGCAGACGATACAGCCTTGTATGACTTTTGAGAATGAAGGCGACAGCTTAACACTCCAGAATGACCTGATCAAACTCGAAGCTGGAGAAAGTCACCAGTGCAAGGTATCTGGGGTTTATATCTCCAGTTTAGGTTACGGAATTAGGGGGAGACTCTCTAATGGATAGATTCCTTTCTTTGCTACAGAAAACAGCGTGTTGTTGATAATGGTGAATCTTCAGAGTGGACTCCAGTTCTGTCTGGAGTCCCACAACGGACTGTTCTTGGTCCGCTGTTGTTCTCCCTGTACATCAATGATATTTCCACTGACATTGACTCAGAAATAAGACTGTTCGCAGTCGACTGTGTTTGCTACCGGGAACTTAGAGATACAGATGACTCACTGAAACTTCAAAATGACATAGATAGAGTAGGATGTTGGGCCCGAAAATGGGGCATGAGATTTCAGCCAGGTAAATGCAACATTATGCAGATAACTAGGAAGAGATCACATAAAGTTGAGGCTTCTTACACCTTAGAGGGAACGGTCCTCGAGAATGTGGACTCCATTAAATACCTTGGAGTGACAATCGCACACAACTTGAGATGGAATACTCATATTAGCAACATGTGTATCAAGGCAAATAAAACACTTGGATTCCTGAGGCGTAATCTTCACCAGTGCCCTCAGGATGTAAAAGAGGCAGCATATAAAGGTCTTATTCGCCCAATCTTGGAATATGGCAGTTGTATCTGGGACCCCAGTGGAGTGGTCCTTAACGAAGAAATTGAAAAAGTTCAGAATAGAGCTGCTAGATTTGTAACAGGCAATTTCTGCTTTGAAACTGGGAGCATGACTGGAATACTTGGAAAATTAAAATGGGAGTCTCTAAAGAAAAGGAGGAAAGACAGTAGGCTCATCCTTTTATACAAAGGTCTAAAGGGTGCTGCTAGCATTCCAACAGATTACCTTGTCCCCACGGCTAGGCACTGTAGAAATCACCAATCATTGGCGTTTCAGACCCTTACTGCAAGAACTGACATTTATAAAGAATCGTTCTTCCTCCGAACCATTAGAGATTGGAATTCCCTTCCCGATTCGATTATTGCGACAGCCGAAGGTGCTGATGACTATGTAACTAAGTTTACCTCTTTGGTTAGAGCTAGGGACTAACTTCCCATATCACAAGTCCTGGTGTATGAATGTCATTTGACGTGTCACCTGTAACAATTCTGATTCTGATTCTGATTCTGGACTATCGTGGAATCCCCACATTGACCGAGGGGTTGGCAGTGCAAGCCGGACACTTGGGTTCATCCGGAGAAATATCCAAACCGTGATGCCAAGGGCCGTGAAAAGGCATACAATACCCCGGTCAGTCTGCAGCTGGAGTATGCTTCGGCTGCTTGGGACCCGCACACTAGTAAGGAACGGATCTCCCAAACCGAACAGATCCAGCGTAGAGCTGCTCGCTGGACAGTCAACAACTTTGATAGACTGGCCAGTGTAACTTGGAAGGAGATCATTGGAACAAAGCCGCGCTGATGCCCGCCTTTGACTGTTTTATAAAATCATTCATGGATTTGTTGCTGTTCCTCTCCCAACCAACATTCACCTTAGTCAAAGACATTCCAGATATTCACACTCTATGACCTTTAGGTAGGTCTACCTACCCCGTGACTATTATCAGTATTCCTTTTCTCCCCTTGCTTGCCCTCCCCATGTCTGTTGTCAGCCTGCAGAGCCTTGAGGCCTTCATGGCCGAAGTCTGCAAGCTACAGCACTCACGCCCTTAGTCCCTGGAAGGCTTGTTTTTATCTTATTTTAGCTACTCTTCACTATCCTAACCTATCACCTGGAGTGTATGTAATATACACCTGCGGTAATGGTCAAATGTGACCGACGCAGTATCAGAAGATAGATATCACATGTTTTTAGCCTCTACTATTTTTCACTTTCATCCGTGCACTACAGTTTGCCTTTTTTCTGTCTTTTACTAACAGATGTGGCGCAGACCTGCCTAAAATGTCCGCGAGGGCTTGTGGCAGTATAGATAGATGGATAGATGGATGGATCGATGAATCGATCGATGGATCGATATATGAATGAATCGATCGATGGATCGATGGATCGATCGATCGATAGATATATACATACATACATACATACATACATACATACATACATACATACATTACATTACATTACATACATACATACAAACATACATACATATATACATACATACATACATACATACATACATACATACATACATACATACATACATACAAACATACATACATTTTCTCGTTTTCAGAAAACAAAACTTGAAATCTCTTGCATAGGAGTAATGGATTAAATGGCATATTCTGTTTTCAGGAAAAACAATAAGAAAAAAATTATTTCAAATATTTTTCAAAATGACGTCTGCTGATAAAAAAAAGATCCCCAGCATGCAGAGGGTTAAACAATTTGCCCCCGAAAATGGTCACTATTAAGGAAAGATTTCTTTCTTTAGGAGCTACATGTCGTAAAAATAAAAATAAATTGGGACACCTTGAGGCCTTGCTGTAATGCTTCTAAAATTTTATTAAATTCATTTCATGATCCAGCAAGGAGTACAGAAGCTACAGACGGAATGGCAAACAGTGTAGACCCTGATCAGACTGCTCCTTCAGGAGCAGTCTGATCTGGATCTGCACTGTTTGCTTAGACCTGTCTGCCCCGATAATTAGGATCATTACGGTAGTTTCTTAAGCCGTCAACAAGAACTGCATTTGGTAATGTCGTATGTTTAGCCCGCCATCTTCTGCATCTTCTTGCAAACCGTTCAAACTCATTTTGCATACAAGCATACAATGTGGACCCTGATGAGACTGGAACAAGAGAAGCGGTCTGATCTTGGGTCAATCTGAAAATTGACCTTTCAAGTAAAACGCAGACAAAATGGCAGGCGACAACTATTATGTCATGGGCATCATGGCATCCGTGCCCTGGTGGATAAAAGCATTAGGTATCTCAACGCTGTTGTTTGAGCCTCGTTTGTTTGGTTTACGCGTGAGACGCCAATTTCTGTAACGGAAGGCAAGGTGTTTTTATCTCCGGGTACTCCGATTTTTGCCCATCTCTGATTAGAGATCGGCTCGAAGTAAGTGAAATAATCTTGAAATGGCGTAAAACCAAAACCAAAAGGCATCTTAGGGGTTAAGCGTTATGGTTCGTCTTTGAGTGTGTGTATCGCTTATATTTTTTGTTTTGGATAGCCAATTGGCCTTTTGGCTTTCCGCTATTGATGTTTCTATTAGGGTCTAGTTTTTCATGTTTGTGTTTCTTTTCCTTTGGTGTCTCTGATGGGAGGTGTGGGTTAATGGTATCGATTCCTGATCACTGCTTTCACTTTTATTTTTCAAATTTGTACTGGGTAAATGTAAAAGATGAGTAATATGCGCCATGAACGTACTGTAATATGGTCTGATATTCAGAATTCAGATATTTCATCCGTGGTATTTCAAACGTGTCAGGGTACTGTTCCTCACACTAAACTTTTCTCATTACTTGCAGAGCAAAAGAAGAAGCCAGTTAAAGAACAAAATGACAAACAAGAGGTTGTTCAAGAAAAGACAACAGATACTGGAGATGTCGACTGTTCAGGTTCAGACAAGGGGTGTGACAAAGATGACATTAAATGGAGCAACGCGAAGAAAAGACGCATGAGGAAACTGAAAGTAAAAAAAGAGAAACGAAGAGAGTGGAAGATCATGAAGAACCCCGCCATTAACATGTTTACACGCATATCAGTTAACACTTAAACTGCCAATCACGACATTTCAGGAGACGACTTTCATTTAAGCTGCATATTTACAATCAAATTTTGCATTTGCCATGTTGCATAATTTATGTCTCACTGAGATTTTAAGAAAATATTGTTTAAACCAGTCACGAAATTTGCTGTCGTCATTTTCATCGTTTTATGTCCCAGTATTTACGTTTGTAATTTCATTGGTATATGTTCAAATGTCTGAAAAAGGTAAAACTGGACAATGAACCACTACATGAGGAAACCTTTTTTTACCATTTCCGAACAGCAAGGGTGCAGATCAGCTTATGCATTCGTAGTCTGATCAACACTATAATGTTCGCTGATTGGGTAGAATGATACCTCGAGCTGCTACATCTAAACCTTTATGACTTTGACTAAGCTGTGTAGCCCAGCGAGCACTTACATCTAACCAAAGTCGCATTAACCTCGATGCAACGATGAGGGGCTTCTTTTGAGCACACAGCATACACTTATAATAAAGAAAAATGAAAAGATATCCCAAAATGATTTCATTATGTCTACTGGTACGGCACTAAAAGTAACCCTCCTTGGCTCGAACTGCCGCTGTCTCGAACAAATTATCATGGCCATGCAGCCATCGAGCCATCGAAGTTCAACTATATTTTATATAACGGGTATTTCGTCGTTGTGACGTCAGAATGTTGTGTAAAGGGAGTTATCCATATAGCATAGACATGTTGAGTTAGGCAAACATCAAAGTCCACGCTGTTTGCATTAAAGTGTTAAACGAAACGTCCAATTACTCCGTTCAGGGCTATTTTCCTCAACCCAGCTGTTTTGATTTTGTTTTCTTATTGAGCATAAAAGTTTAATTAAGGGGAATGGGAACACCTTCAGGGGAGGCAACTCCTGCAAAAGTAGTAGTTTTATCTCCCGTGTCTCCTGAGGTGCATTTTTTTCCTTTAAGAGAAGACCCCCTTTTTCAGTTGGACACGGCTTATAGAAAAGCGCACAGGAAGTCCCGAAAGTTATCTCTCTTTGAAAAATGTGTTAGGTATTCCCGTTCCCTGCAATACTCGTTCGTGTTTAACAACCTGCTCATTTTATGATCATGATTAATTTAGATATAGCGCTTTCGGATTCGCCGTGAAAACATTCATGCAAAGTGAATGATTGCTAAGATTCTCATTTTGACCACATTTCAATTTTTAGTGAGTCTTACTAGTATGCTCATCAAGTTGACAAGTTCGTGACATGAACACCCATCTAAACCACACCCATCTAAGCCACACTATATATTATTCGAAGAAAAATATCGAACATCTTCATCTGACAAATGCTCGTTCAAGAGATAAACAAGAGTGTCATTATGGCCCTGGATCGCTCACCTGAGTCCAAGATGTTTCACAACTGATGGAAAAGAAGTCACTAGTGTAAGGATATGTGGACCAAGATATTTTTGTTTCTATTTTTAGCTTTGGATGCCATCATTATCATTGGAGAGGACCATTTCAGGAGTATTAGAGGAACATTACAGTGAAATTATTTTGAAACATGGCAATTGGTCATGGAAATGTCGTTTGTGAATCTTGCTATTTGAAGCGGTTTTGACCCTTTGTTTAGCTGATGGGAACCATTTAGTACTTTTGGATAAATATCTAACATTCTGGTAAAGTTTCATGAAGATTGAAGCAATCTATGGCCTTTCATGACAGAGGGTGAACAAGGTACTAAAGAAATTTGACCTACTGACCCATTTTTTTTTATTCTGTATAACCCATATTCAAACTTGATAGAAATAGCATCAAGACAAACATTCTGGCAAACATCACGAAAACACGCCTATATATTTTTGACCCCCTTGAACCCCACTTTTATATAGTAAAACTGGGGTTTATAGTGATAAACCTTATTTTCTTATCTCTGCTTTAAAAGATAGATTGTGGGTACTCGTTAGAACCGCCTCGATGAGGCGGTTCTAAAGAGTACCCACAATCTATATTCTGAGCAGAAATAAGAAAAATATCACAATTTTTCATCTGAAAATTTTCATTTTTCCAAGGTAAAATTTACAATGTATTAGTATAGGCGTGTTTTCGTAATGGTTTCATGAAGACTAAGCAAAACTTTGACTGAACAATGTTCTAAAATAATCTGACATAATGACCTACTTTTTCAATTGACATGATCTATACTCTAACTTGACCAAGACATCATCAAGACAAAAATTCTGGGAAAGCTTCATAAAGACTGAAGCAAAACAGTGGCCTCCATTACGAAAACACGCCTATACTAATACATTATAAACTTTATCGCCGAAAAAATGGAAATTTTAAGATGAATTTTAAGATTTTGCGATATTTTTCTTATTTCTGCTCAGAACATTGATTGTGAGCACTCGTTAGAACCGCCTCATCGCGGCGGTTCTAACGGGTACCCACAGTCTATGTTTTAGAGCAGAAATAAGAAAAACAAGGTTTACCCCTGCAAACCCCAGTTTTACTATATAAAATTGGGATTCAATGGGGTCAAAATTATATAGGCATGTTTTCGTGATGTACAGTTGAACACGCTTTTAAAATAGTCTGACCTAGTGACCAAGTTTTCGATCCGATATTACCCGTATTCAAAGAAAGCATTAAACGATCAATTCTGGGAAAGTTTTATGAAAATTGAAGCAAAACTGTGGCCTCCAGAGAGTGATCAAGGTGTCATGACTTGCACTCAAATTTCACCAAGATATAATAAAGACAAACATTCTGATACAGTTTCATAACTGTGGCATCTATTTTGTGAACAAGGTTTTGAAGCAATTTGACAATAGTGACAAATTTTTTTTTTACCCAATAAGACCCATATTTAAACACGGTCATGATATTCTCATGTCAAACATTCTGGCAAAGTTTCATGAAGACTGTGAGGCAAAATCGTGGCCTCTTGAGGGTGAACAAGGTATTAAAGCAATAGTTTTTGATCTGGCATGATACATATTGAAACCTGACTAAGATATCTTCAAGACAAACTTCTGGAATAGTGTCATGAAATGAAGATGGAAGCAAAGCTGGAAGCAAAACAGTGGCTGTCGGTATTGACATTCTTCTGGTGGCTTGGATGTTTGCCAACTTTGGGACGTTAACTGGAGGTTCCCGTTAACAGAGAGTCACTCAATTTGCAGGTTAAAGATCCCTACTGTTATTTCATGATTGCAGTATGAACAAGCCGATAAGGAAAGATAAATATTAACCTCAAATCAAACAAACAAACAAAAACATTAGAGAATTTCCCTCTATAGGCTCCAGATACCCATATACCGTCGAACTTCGATGACTCGAACACATTAGGGACCTCGAAAATCTGTTCAAGACAGGGGTAGTTCGAGCCACTGAGGGTTACTATTATTGTCATACCAGGAGGCAGAATGGATATCATTTTGGGATATATTTTTTTTAGTTTTCTTTATTATAAGTGTATGCTGTGTCTCCAAGCCCCGATGTTTGCAGTCTAAATAAGTAAAATACCACGGAGTAGCTATTTTGGAGATGTGACAAAATTGCACTTTGCTGTCGTAATGTCCTGCGGCTCAACAAGAAGTAAGGCTACCTACAAAGGACAAGAACATTTCTTTGTGGCGAACCTTCGTGTAAATAATGCTAAGTCTGCAAAATCCTGCATAATCCCTTTCTCAAACTTTCAAACCCAACTTTGTATAGTTTCAATGATCAGACAATGGACGATAGTTGTCAGCTTTGTAATTGTTAACAAGTCTATGGTCATCGGAACAACAAAGTCATGAATAAAACTTGTTAAGACTAAGAATAAGACTCGTTAAGACACTACACAAAATTGCACAAACAAGAGACAAGTATGTAAGAGTTGCTAAAATACGAGGACTGTTTAAATATGAATGCAAGTAGAACGTTTTCTCATGCACTAATGCGAAAATCACCTGGAAATAAATATCACAGCGTAGAAAAACATTTTACCTATACATTGATACCAAACCTGTTAAAATCCGTCCATTTTAGCCATGTATATCGTTCGATAAACACTCTCTACTCTTGTATACTAATACAAAACATGGTTGGAAGAAGATCAGAGTACGCCGTTGAAATACGGTCCTATATTAAGAATCGTTGTGTTCTTGGTATACGTTGCAAAGACATTTTTGATGAAATATGTTCGGTTTATGGGCATAATGAAATGTCTTTTCCGACAGTTTTTCGTTGTTGTAAGAAATTCTGCTGTGGGCTAGGCTCAACAGAAGATGCACCACATGATCGTCGGCCGAAAAGAGCAACATCTGCCAAGATGGTTGCTAGAGTGAAAGAAATAGTTGCTACCGATGCACGATACACCACTAGGCAAATAGCTGGTATGGTTGGCATCTCATAAGGAGCAGCTCATACAATTCTGAAACGGGATTTGAAAATGAGAAAGATCTGTGCTAGATGGATTCCCCATCTGTTGACAGATGAGCAGAAAAAGACACGCGTTCAGTGCGCCAAGAAGTTGCTTAAAAAGTTTCCAAATTACAATGCATGGTCTTTCGCTTATGTCGTCACAGGTGACGAGACATGGGTTCACTTTTTGAGCCAAAACGAAAGATTCAGAACAAAATATGGGCAACAAAGTATTGCAAAAGACCAAGCATTGCAAAGCGGACCATGAGCGTCAAGAAGGTAATGTATGCCATATTCTTTTCAAATCAGGGCCCTGCTATTCAGGTTGCTGTGCCTAAAGGCAAATCTGTAAATGCGAAGTTTTACAAGAATAAAGTTCTTCGAAAATTGAAGAAATATTTCAAAGAACGAAGACCCGCAACTGGTTTGGCCAATGTAAGATTGCTACATGACAATGCGTCATCGCACAAGGCGTTCATTGTGCAAGACTATCTGAAGCAGGAAAAGGTTGTTGAACTCCCTCACCCCCCGTATTCCCCTGACCTTGCCCCGTGTGACTTTTTTTGTTCCCGCGGCTGAAAAATACCTTTCTGGTCGAAAATTTGTACAGCGCAAACACCTCGGTTCTGCAATATTCCAGTGCCTTCATAGTATACCTCGAAAAGACTACCAAAATGCATTCAAAGATTGGATCAGAAGACTGAAAGTTTGTATATCTGTTAAAGGGGAATACTTTGAGGGGACAAAATAAATTTTCATCGAAATCTATCACGGAATCATTTTTATGTGCTTAGTTGCATTCATATTTGAACAGTCCTCGTATCATACGTCATGAGATTGTTTGATTTGAGGTTTTACGCCCCTCAGCACTATTTAGGTCATTTTCGAAGACATTGCTTCCCTTTTTGTGGGCTTTTACCCGACATAAACATGAAATGCCTTCTCAAGCTCTGCCGCCCAAATAAACAATTAAAGTTTATATGTAGGGACCATCCGACTCGCACCACTTTGCATGGGCATGCTTTGACCCATTAATGGGCGGTCGGTTTCAGCTCTGCGTAGCCATCATGCAGCCCAATATTTTTCTCCAAACCCCAGATGGGCGGGGGCATATATGTCATGAGATAACATATTCACCTAGCAAAGCATACGCAGAGATTCTAACTGCCCAGGTATGGTCCCCGCCCATAGGGGCTTGAAGAAATATGTGGGCTGCATGGTGCTTCCACGCAGAGCTGAAACCGACCGCACACGAGCACTGGTAAACCGCTTAGAGGATCTAGGCCTGCCCAGAGAAAGCGGTGCTTATAAACCCTATTGGTTTCATTGGGCGGCCGGTCTTGAGATGTAATTGCATCTCAATGTCGGGTAAAGTCCCACCAAATTGGAAGCAACGTCTCCAAAAAGACCTATACAGTGTTTACGGAGATGTTAAACCTCAAATCAAATAAAAAAAAAGATTACTGCCCTGCCGGATGATTTCTTGCTGGTTTTATTTAGTGGTTCGCAGAGGCAGCTACTCGAATTTGTATCTACATGTTGGATATTTCCCAGCAAACCTTGATTTGAAATGTTTTTGTTTGTTTTTTTTTTTTTTCAGAAAAATATCAAGAATTTGGCTTATGCTGAATTAGCCAAGCGAGTGTTAAAGGTTGTAAAGGAACACACCATAGATTAAAAATGTGAGTCTCGTTTTTTGGGGGGACTTACTGGGTACTGCTTACGCCCTGAGCAGAACCACATTGTACTAAAACCCTCAGTAAAAATTGACTCATGGAGTCCAAAGGTGGAGTCCAAAGGAAATAGATACAATAGATTCCCTTATATTAAGTATATTTGTCATATACCGCCCCCGTCCATCGGGGCTAAGAGATATAGATTGGGCTGCATGATGCTTCCACACAGAGCTGAAACTGATCGCACACGAGTACTGGTAAAACGCTTTGAAGGTCTAAGCCTGCCCACGCGTCGTGCGAGTCGGACCGTTCATGCATATAAACCCTATTAGTTTCGTTAGGCGGCGGGGATTGAAATGTCTTTTCATCTCAATGTCGGGTAAATGTCCCACAAAATTGGAAGGAACGTCTACAAAATAATCTAAAAAGTGTTGACAGTGACGTTATTGTTTTGATTGACATGAGGTTTAACGTCCCCGTCAACACTGTACAGATCGTTTTGGAGGCGTTGCTTCCAATTTTGCGGGAGTGCACTATGTCAAGAGGGGGCGTTATCGTAATGTGTCTTTATGCTCGGGCCGTCCATGCATATAAACCCTATTGGTTTCATTGGGTGAAGGGGCTTGAGATGTCATTTCACCTCAACGTCGGGTAAAGGTCTCACAAAATTGGAAGCAACGTCTCCAAAATGACCTAAAAAGTGTTGACGGGGACGTTTAACTACAATCAAAGAAAGAAACCATCACGAAAACACGCCTATTTGATTCTGACCCCCTAAACCCCCACTTTTATATAGTAAAACTGTGGTTTACGGGGCTAAACCTTATTTTTCGTATTTCTGCACTAAAATAAGATTGTGGGTACTCGTTAGAACCGCCTCGATGAGGCGGTTCTAACGTGTACCCACAATCTATATTTTGAGCAGAAATTAGAAAAATATCACAATTTTTCTTCTTAAATTTTATCACTTTTACGGCGGTAAAATTTACAGTGTATTTGTATAGGCGTGTTTATCGCAATGACATGCAAGCACCCGGAGGACGTTTCTGTCTGACGTATGTCAAAGGCATTTGACAGTTTTTGTCTGAAATTTAGCGTCTACTTGTAACAAATACATCATAAACAGATCCATAAACCCATTCACCCCAAGTGTCTGGTGTGGACATCTGTAAATGTCTACTTTTGTAAATAGGGGAGTTAATCAAATTCATAAAAAGGATTGAAAACGGCGTTGATCTAGATGTGTCGCTCCTTATGAGCCGTCTAATCTGATTCTACATTGTTTGCTAAAGTATCTGCACCAGTCCATAGGGTTGAAAGGGCAAATGAACTTGGACGGATATATAGTGGCATTGTATTGTTATGGCCAAAAAATGATTGATGATAGAAAATATGAGTCTGGCTTCAGGGGAATTGCCACACTTCAAATATTTTAGCCAATTTCACAAAGGGGGACGATTTTCGGAACTTCCTATTTCGAACGTCGATTTTCGGAACTTCCTATTTCGAACGTCTTAAACAAAGGGGGGGGGGGGGGGGGGGGGGGGATCTACGCTTAAAGGAAAGAATTCGCTTCTTAGGTGCAAATTCATCCCTTCAAGTGGAGACCTATATTCTTTAAAGTGTAAGTGTTGCTTCCCCTGAAGGCACATCCATTTCCCATTAACTGTTGGTTTCCAGTTGCCTCCCTTGGTGTGGTTCGGTTGACTCTATGTTGTATAGCAACGGCCCTTGAATGAACGACCACACCGAGTTAAGGATAATGTCGGTGTTGCACACAACAACGACGACGACGACGACGACAGCATTAAAGTTATCAAGAGATCTAACTCCATTAAGTCTGGCCAATAAGCCCATATTACTGTATACACATTTCATCAACTCACTGCACATGTGTGTACCAGCTTTCAACTTTGTTAAGAATAGGCCAACAAACATAAAAGTATACATAACTCCATTGACTCTTATTGCATCAAGTCATTTTTCATGTTTATATGAATTTCATAGTTCCTGAGAAACCTGTTACGAAAAGTTTCAAGAATAACAAAATTTGAAATCTACATAAATGGGTGACTCCATGGGTCATAGGCCCTTGGCAACTGTTCTGCCGTTACATCTTCCATATTTTATAGACCAAGTGTGGTATAAGTTTCATTGAGGTAGGCCCACAAACATAAAAGTTATTGAACAAAATGCATTTTAATTTTTTGAACACCTATTAAGGGATGTAGCTCCAATAGTTATGGTCCCTTGGTCCATATTAAGGTTCAAAGGATACAGCTAGTCATTGTCTATGTTTAAACAAACTTTCAGCTTTCAAGCTTTCATAGTTCCTGATAAATCTGTCACGAAAGTTCTCGTGAATGGCAAAATTTGAAAACCTAACATATGACATGAGGGTCCCTCGGTCACTGTTCTGCAACTACACCATTCTTACCTTAGAGACCAAGTTTTGTATATGTTTCATTGAAGTAAGACCACAACCATAAAAGTTATTAGGCAAAATGAATTCTAAGATTTGAAAACCTATCAAGGGACATAACTCCAAGAGTTATGTGCCCTTGATCAATATTCTGCTTCTAAACCTTCCTTACCTTAGAGACCAAGTGTAATATAAGTTCCATCACAGTTGGTCCACAAACATAAAAGTTATTAACCAAAATGCATTTTGATTTTGCAGTCACGGGATCACGGGAGCACGGAATCACGGAATGACAGAACACGGAATAACGGAAGGACTTGCCAAAGTATAGCCCCACTTTTTTCAGTCTGATCAGCTCCCTAGATAACATAATATTTCTAGTTTTAATGGTTTGTTTGAGGGTTTAGGTCCCCATCAATACTATTTAGGTCATTCTGGAGAAGTCGCTTACAATTTTGTGGGACCCGAGATTGAGATGAAATGATATCTCAATCCCTACCGCTTAAAGGAAGGGACGGTCCGACTCGCACAACTTTTCCTGGACATGCTTAGACCTTTTAAGCGGAATGTTCGGTCGGTTTCAGCTCTGTGCGGCAGCATCATGCAGCCAAATCAATTTCTCCAAGCCCAGGTGAACGGGGTCGCAAAAATATCTCTGGTATACAATAAAATCCATATATTAAGACCACTTTTGGGACTGTTCAATCAAAAGTGGTCTTTAAGACAACTTTTGAACAGTCCCAAAGGTGGTCCTATTGTAGAATAGTCTTGTTGCAGAAACCGCACAGACAGACCAGCTGAACTCATTGAAATAGATTTTTTAAAAAGTAGAACTTGTCTGAATTTTAGCTGATTCTGCTGTATACGATGAACCTAAACATTAAAGGAACCTGCTAGTCCGTGTAGCTGAGCAGGCTGGTTTGTGTCGTAACTGGTCGAAAATCCCGAATACAGGTTTTCTCGTGGCTTCATCTTAACATCCATACGATCAGACAGAATATTAGCCCTTATCCTGCTGAATAAATTAATTTGCCACATCATTTAGGACTAGCAAGCAGTCAAATTACTTGATACAGTATATATTATTCGCAATCTAGGTGACTAATAGTGTGAATCCTGGTCAGATAGCTCATAGATATATACAGATAATGTGCGTATTTTCTGATAACTGAAGGATAGTTTTCCTTGTTTCTCCATATAAACCTATGTTGTTGGTATTCATAAGAACCGCCTCGTCGAGGCGGTTCTAATGAATACCCACAACATCGGTTGTTATGGAGAATTGACAAAAACTGTCATACAACCTTATCTGTTGCTATGACAGCTTCTTCAGAATAGAAATGAAGGCAACGCTCAGGAATCGATACAATTAACCCACAGCTCCCATCAGAGACACCAAAGGGAAAGAAACAAAAACATGAAATAACTAGACCCTGATGGAAACATCAATAGCGAAAAGCCAAAAGGACAGTCATTTTCCCACAAAATGGCCAATTGGCTATCCAAAACAAAATAATATAATCGATAAACGCACTCAAAGGTAAGCCATAACAAAACCATGCAAATGATCTGCATCGTCAATGTTTACAAAGGTTAGGGTGATTGTGTCCATTCGGACAAGGTCAAAAATATTTGTCTGTTTGTTTGATTTGAGGTTTAACGTCCCGTCAACACTGTTAAGATCATTTTGGAGACGTTGCTTCCAATTTTGTGGGACTTTTACCCGACATTGAGATTAAATGACATCTCAAGCCCTGCCGCCCAATGAAACCAATAGGGTTTATAAGCACGGACGGGCCGAATCGCACCACTTTGCCTGGGCAGGCTTAGATCCTCTATGCGGTTTACCAGTACTTGTGTGCGATCGGTTTCAGCTCTGCGTGGAAGTATCATGCAGCCCATATATTTCTTCAAGCCCCGATGGGCGGGGGCCGCAAGGTTAAAAATAATACTTTCATTATACTTTCATTAAGTATTTCGATTTTACGACCCACTGAAGAACATTTCGCATATTTCAGCGGCAGGCGAATACCATAATACCTGAAATGAAACCAGTTGACCTTCCTTAGCATAACTTGAGGTTTTACTTACAAGTGACCCCCAAAAAGGAGCAAAAGGCGAGAGATTTAAAGTAAGCGCTCTTAATCACACAGCGACAGAAGCTCGAATCTCAACTTGAATATACAACCACACAACCAGCAGTTTAGCAATAACACTTCTCCCCGTCGCACATTTGCAACGAAAATCGAAGACGCGCCGGAAGCTTTGTCGCGCGCCGTTTGGAACTTTTCTACCATTCGCTCCTGAACAGGTTGGCAAAGTGGGCGGAATGATTGCGTCAGAGCTAGTGCTCTTGTCCTTCTCAACTTTCAGACAACTGACGAAATGGTGATAACATGGCAAATCTAAAGAAGGCGAGGTTGCAGTGGTATATATTTTTTGACTATCGCCCCGACGTTCTATATGAAGCAGAATGTACCGATATTCAATATACTAGATATGTTTTACGGTTTCTTTGTACTTTGACAAACATGTCACTTGTGACGAAAACTCTTGTTCGGCGCGTCATTGTGTTTTGACGTATTTACACTTTAATGAACCGACACAAATGTCTTATAGCTAAACTGCTAGTTACGCTGTTGTTAAAATATTTCATTACTTAAATGTGTGACAAAAAAACAAAGAAACAAAAACAAACAACATTTGTGTGTCGCTCCTTTGCATTACATGGCTCTGTCAGACGAGTTCCGAGGGTCACTATTTGCCATCACAAAGCTCTGCCGAGTTCCGAGGATCACGTGAGTTGAAAGTTGTTAAACCGGAACAAAATGAAATAAATTTACGTTAAAGGATACAGAATACCATTCTCTCTGTCGGATCCATGACGTACATACACGTGTAAAGCTCTATCTGTAGCTTCCAGTAGCGTAGTAATTTGTTCAAACGATTCATCTTTGCCATCCTTACGTCACAATCACGCGATACGTTGTCAACACAAGACTAAAATAAAGACATTGCAAATCATACAGTGATTTGTTTTGTTTGATTTGATGTTTACACGGTATAGGTCATTTTGGAGACGTTGCTTCAAACACGACAGAGCCACGTGCTAATAATAATAATAACAATCGACCTTATTTTTAGAGGGCAACACATTTAGTACTAGTACTAATCTTCCATGTGGCCCTCATGTGGCTAAGGCCACAGCGAACTTGATACGCGCACGGATCGCGAAGTATTTTGTAGTAAATATAGACTTTGGTTTGATTTGAGGTTTAACGTCCCCGTCAAAACTATGATAGGTCATTTTGGAGACGTTGCTTCCAATTTTGTGGGACTTTTACCCGACATTGAGATGAAATGACACCTCAACCCCTGCCAATGAATTTTGTGGGACTTTTACCCAACATTGAGATGAAATGACATCTCAAGCCCTGTTGTCCAATGAAACCAAGAGGGTTTATAAGCATGGACGGTCCGACTCGCACCGCTTTGCCTGGGCAGGCTTAGATCTTCTAAGCGGTTTACCAGTACTCGTGTGCGGGTCGGTTTCAGCTCTGCGTGGAAGCATCATGCAGTCCATCTATTTCTTCAAGCCCCGATGGTCGAGGGCCGTGCAAATACAGTGAAATTCCGCTATTAAGACCACCAAAAATTGAGAGCAATTATGCTTTGAAAAGCTTATTTAGAAGGTAGCAGTCATTCTTTCTTCGTGCTTTGTGCACACAATGTCCTCTGGTCGGGGACCACATTTGGGACTGTCGTACCAAAGGTGCTCTTACTACAGGAATTTTACTACTCCTGGAAGAAAAAATTGAATGGGCGAAGAAGCTACAAAAATTATAGAGATTATCATTTTTCGTATCGTACCCCGTATAAGCCCGGGACTCCCATATCAGCCCGAGTGCCGAAGGCCCGACGGCTGATATGGGTCGAGGGCTGATGTCATATCATAATCTATTTGTCTTATATTTCCCAACATTTTTCCTTTTAAAAATTTATGGTTAAAGCTTTTCCAAAAACAAAGCAAAGTTTTAGGTGAATTGTTGACTTTGTTTATACTGTTCTTAATGACAAGAAATTTTTGTGCTCAGAATCAGCTATAAACAAGGTCATTTACAAATTCCTAATTTACACGGCACAGGTCAAATGCATTTGCAGAATATGACATCTGACAAGGGCCTTCACTGTTTGCCAAAGTTGGGGTGTGACAGGACGAATATTGTTACGTCAGAGCTATGATAAAGGTGTGTGATATGGAATTGGGCTTTGATATGGGCATTTGATGCGGCATCACGTGCTAATAATAATAATAACAATAATAACAACACATTTAGTACTAGCATTGATCTTCCATGTGGCCCTCATGTGGCTAACGCCTCAGCGAACTTGATACGCACACGGATCGCGGGCGCCCCCGCCCATAGGGGCTTGAAGAAATATATGGGCTGCACGATGCTTCCACGCAGAGCTGAATCCGGCCCGCACACTAGTACTGGTAAACCGCTTAGAGGATCTAAGCCTGTCCAGGAACCGCGGTGCGAGGTGGACCGTCCATGCTAATAAACCCTATTGGTTTCATTGGGCGGCAGGGCTTGAAATGTCATTTCATCTCAATGTCGGGTAAAAGTCCCACAAAATTGGAAGCAACGTCTCCAAAATGACCTTTACAGTGTTGACGGGGACGTTAAACAACAAATCAAACAAACAAAAAACACGGATCGCGAAGTATTTTGTGGTAAATATAGACTTTGGTTTGATTTGAGGTTTAATGTCCCCGTCAACACTATATAGGTCATTTTGGAGACGTTGCTTCCAATGTTGGGGGGCTTTTACCCGACATTGAGATGAAATGACATCTCAATCCCTGCCGCCCAATAAAACCAATAGGGGTTATAAGCATAGAAGGGGCCGACTCGCAGCAATTTTCCTGGGCAGGCTTAGACGTTCTAAGCGGATTACCAGTACTCATGTGCGGTCGATGTCAGCTCTGCGTGGAAGCCCAATCTATTTTTCCAAGTCCCGATGGGCGGGGGCGGAATAAACTCGGATAGGCACTATGATAAATTTTGTTTCAGCACGCACCTAACAGCAAATGAACGTTGACTTTCTATAGCAAACCAATACTTTGATTTCTGTGATTTGAGATGGGTCGGATTTATTGTTAAAGCAAAAATTATTACATTGATTTCACCCACCTTCCTTAGCTACGGTCTAAACATTAATCAAGTCAATACAGTTTCATCGCTTGAGAGCTTTTTTCAGTAGCACACAGCCAAAGATACACGCACACAAGCAAATACACCTGCATGCACGTACGCCCACACAGACAGACAGACAGTGGTAGGTCTATATTAATGAATCTAGGAAGAATTTTATGACTCCTGCATGCACACACGCCCAGACAGACCGACAGATCGACCGATCGACTGACAGACAGCCAGACAGACAGATAGACCGACCGACCGACCGACCGACCGACCGACCGACCGACCGACCGACCGACACAGACACAGACACACAGACAGACAGTGGTTGATTAAAGATTGTAGGAAGAGTCGGGAGGGGTGTACCATCCCAGTCAGCAACGAATGTCGGGCCAACTTCAGGCCGACAGCGATACGACGTGTCAACGGCGTATCGCTGTCGGCGCTGTTTTGTGATATCTGGGATATTTTCAGTAACATTAGAGCCAGCGCATGACAAAATCTACTAGAAGTCTTGAGCGACCAGCGAAGACTAAAATCAGTCTGCGCATTCGCGCAGTTGTTGTTGTTGTTGTTGGTTTTGGTTTTACGGCCCTTTCAAGATTATTTCACTCATATCGAGCCGATCGTAAATCAGAGGTGGGCGAAAACCGGAGTACCCGGAGAAAAACCACCTGACCTTCCGTTGCAGAACTTGGCGTCTCACATGTGACCCGAGCGAGGCTCAAACCACAGCGGTGAAAAACTTAATGATCAAGAGTCAGCGCTCTTAACCACTAGGCCACGGAGGCCCGTTGCATTCGCGCAGTATGATCAGAGCCTTCGCTGATCGCATGTACCCAATATAGGCTAATATCTATGCAAAGAGACATAAGCATGTAAGTTTACCTATCCTCATTTTCCTGGGCAGGCTTATACGTGTAGCTCCAGGTCAATGGGCATTCATGCAGCGCAAGTGAAGACTCGTATGCGCAGTCTGATCTGAGTCTTCGCTAGGCGTACATGCTCGGGCTTCGTTTGGCTTGGTGCGAGCCATTTGTAGCGTAATCCATTATCGTTGCAGCCAAATGATCTCGCTAAGTCTCCCATACTTCCATAAGACCATGGCTCTGTCTGTCCGTCTATCTGTCTGTCTGTCTGTGGTATTTCGGTTAACGACATTTTCAAGAATATGTCACCTATGAGTCCACTTTCAATCTGAGTGGCCAACGTAAATTAATACTTCATTGTATATATGCAACCTAAATTAATACTTCATTGTATATATGCATTATTACTAGTTTCTTGATCGCCCCCGCCCATCGGGGCTTAAAGAAATATATGGGTTGCATGGTGCTTCCACGCAGAGCTGAAACCGACCCGCACACGAGTACTGGTAAACCGCTTAGAGGATCTAAGCCTGCCCAGGCAAAGCGGTGCGAGTCGGACCGTCCATGCTTATAAACCCTATTGGTTTCATTGGGCGGCAGGGCTTGAGCTGTCATTTCAACTCTTGATGTCGAGTAAAAGTCCAACAAAATTGGAAGTAACGTCTCCAAAACGGGACGTTAAACCTCAATTCTAACACAGCGCGCCTATATAGGCAATGGAAAACAACTGTGTTTTATTCTACAACAAATCACGGCTAGGAAGAGCTTGACAAGTGACGTCATTAAAACTGCCAATTGATGACGTCACTAGTCGATTTCCTTTACGTTAGACGGTGTAACGTCATTTTCTCGCATCGAAAACGTTAGAAAAGGATGTAAATGCATGTGTTTCAGTCGTTAATTTTAGCGGGATTTCTCCTAACAATGGCGAAAAGTTGTGAGATTTTGAAGGAAACAACAACATTATTGCCGATTTTCAGCGTGTTAGAATCGAAATAGATCAGCTCTAACCAGTGATTTGTTGTGTAATAAATCACAGTTTGGAGGTCAGTTGTAAAGTAGACAAATCACGCGCGCTATGCGCTCGTGATTTGTCTACTTTACAACTGACCTCCAAACTGTGAATTATTACACAACAAATCACAGTTAGAGCTGATCTATTTCTTAAATCAAACATACAAACAAACACGTATAATGAAACACATGTATCATGGCATTTGCAATGACGCTATATGACATCTGTTTACAGCGCCACATTAAGGAGAGGATACATTTTGGGCTGGGCCTACACCCAGTCCCTTCGTAGATAAATGTATTCCTGTCGTGCAATTTTGAATAACTAAATAAAAAACACAGCTTTTTTAACCTCCGCTTTGCTTTCATGCCATCTGAGCCTAACAGAATTTGAGAAACTCTTCTTTTAAGGGGAATAGGAACACCTGGCAGATTTGTCTGCCATTTTTCACAGAGAGACAACTTTCAGAACTTCCTGCTCGCTTTTCTAGACGCTCTGTCCCACAGAAAAAGGGGTCAACTTTTAAAGGAAAGAATTCGCTCCATAAGGGCAAATTCTTTCTTTTAAGAGGTGATCCCTATTGGCATTTGAGACAAAAATACTTCCGAAGGAGTTGCCTCGCCTCCCCTGAAGGCATACATATTCGCCTTAAGAAAAGAACTCTTTGACAAGAATGATAATATTTTTGAAAGAGCTGTCGCCATCAAGGGTATGTACATGTATATAAAATCAAAGCGCTGACAGCGCTGGTGGGTCGATTGTCTCAGGGTCGGCTGGGAAAATAGTAGACTGTTTCCTTCAACCCTAAAATTCCTGTACTGCAGTGTAAGCAAATGTTTTGTGGCGTCTGATCTGGGTCTACACTGTTTGCCAAACCCAACCATATTCTATAGATAACTCTGACTTCATTTTCTATAAATAACCGTTACCCGAATTTCCTACTAATCAGTTATAGTCACGTGGACATCAGCACCGAAAAGCTTCTGTGCTAAGTACCTCTGAGTGAACAATACGTACCTTAGCAGGAATTTCCTTCCCAATTCCAGTCACTCACAAAATCCTTATCATTTCCTCCGTGCTTCTCCTGTGATATATACAACAAATGTCCACAACTGCACATACACGTAATATTTTGACTTTTCGATATCGAAAACGTATGATCAAAAACGTATGCCACTGAGGATGAAAATGGAATAGACTTACTAGGGCGCAGTCTATGGATCAGTCAAAAATAGCGAGATTAGCTTTTTTGTGTTCCTCTATGCCAGACAAAGTTGAAGAAGTGATCTTGTCATCCCTTGTGGGTCATTTTGTGTCGTCTCCCAGAGAAAGGGAGAAAAAGAGATGAATATAAGAATCTTATATGGGTGTGAGGGGTGGATTGAAAAATCCGTCCCGAGGGACACTGTCCGGCATCACGAGGCTTGCCGAGTGATGCCGGACAGTGATCCCGAGGGACGGATTTTTCTATTCACCCCTCATACCCATATTGGATTCTTTTTCTTGCATACCTTCCATTTCTATTGCGAATTTTTAATGCTGCTGTCACTTCGGTTACCGACGTCCGCCATTTTGTGATGACACAACAGGAATGTTTAGTGACGTCACGCATGACGACGCCGCGCATGAGGTTGTAATCAACCAGTGCATTTATCAAACACGCGATTATATTCGATTTGGGGTCGGAACACCAGGGTTAGAACATAAATTTCTATCCCAGGGTAAAATCACGGATTTCCTTGTCTGGTGTGCAAGAATAATGTTTATCGAAAAAAAAACTTAGCGTAAAAATAATGAATAAATCGAAAATAAAAGTTGTGGCATACAAGCAAAAAAAAAAAAGTCTTATTCGGATGCATTCGATATCGGCGCTTCCAACGCGAGGTATGCCCATGTCATTGCAAACCTCGACTGAGCCTCGGTGCCGATCGACAAGGGCATCCCTCGAATAGGCAGTGGCTTTATCGAAACCGTTACGCATTAAAGATTCAATTCTCCTGCAAACATACGTTATATACGCGAAGAAGCTGGGAAGTAAATCGATCTGTTGATCTGACGTCCTCAATAATCCATACTGTTTAATAGGTTATTAATGGGAAGAACCTGCGAGTTCAATGTTTTACACTTTTTATTCCTGCAGTTGACAAGGCGGGGGAAATTAAAGAGCAGGACCAAAGCGGGTCGATTGTATCTGAGCTGGGAAAATTGTCCTGAACGGAGAAGTGGGATATTTTGATTAGCCCTTGATGGGAACGGGAACCATTTTTCAAAGGTAGAAGAAATAAGATTGACAGCATGATGCTTCCACGCAGAGCTGAATCCGACCGCACACGAGTACTTGTTAACCGCTAAGAGGATCTAAGCCTGCCCAGGCAAAGCGGTGCGATCTGGACAGCCCGTGCTTATAAACCCTATTGGTTGCATTAGGCGACAGGGCTTGAGATGTCATTTCATCTCAATGTCGGGTAAAAGTCCCACAGAATTGGAAGCAACGTCTCCAAACTGATCTATACAGTGTTGACGGGGACGTTAAACCTCAAATCAAACAAACAAACAAACAAACAAAATAAGCCCTGTCACACTGAAAAAGGAGTCTACTCATAAAGGAAAGAATTTGCTCCTCAGTAGCGAATTCTTTCCTTTAAGAGTTGACCCCTATTGATATGGGAGACAAAAATACTTTTGAAGGAGTTGCCTTCCCTGAAGATGTATCCGTTCCCCTTAAACGCCCGTAAGTTTAGAGCCCGTTCTGGGACTAAATTGTTTTCCAATGCTACAATGAGCTTTCTTCGTGTGGGACTATTATCCACTAAATTGCCTGTTTTGATTTAGGTTTAACGTCCCCGTCAACACTGTAAAGGTCATTTTGGAGCCGTTGCTTCCAATTTTGTGTGACTTTTACCCGACATTGAGATGAAATGACATCTCAAGCCCTGTCGCCCAATGACACCAATAGGGTTTATTAACATGGACGGTCCACTTCGCACCGCGGTTCCTGGACAGGCTTAGATCCTCTAAGCGGTTTACCAGTACTAGTGTGCGGAACGGATTCAGCTCTGCGTGGAAGCATCATGCAGCCCATATATTTCTTCAAGCCCCTATGGGCGGGGGCCACTAAATTGCCTGTGTCCAATTTATGTTACGCGACAAACTAAAAAAAAGTTAATAGGGAGCATGTTTCTATGGCATAATTTTTGTATTAATACGCTAGATAGCGAAAATATGGTTTAAGATTATAAACAATCAATATTTTACCGTTAATTTGAATATAATTTATATATATTTCATCAACTAAAGATTGGTAAACTTTAGAACAAGTTGGCTGCTTTCAAAAAGCATCCAATAGGTTTGGTCTTGTCAGTCTACATTCTGATTTGAAACAGGCTGATATCATTATCCCACTTAATGTATTTTTTTTTGAATAAAAATACTAAACTTTAAACGTTCCAAGGCGGTTCTTCTGTCGCGGTATATTTTTGTTATAGTTTGTCTGAAGTTTGGAGGCCTTCATGCGGACCGAGCAAATTATTTGTCTAAATCGCGACGGAAGTAAGGGCGAGGATTGTGGCCACGTAAAATCGATTTAAGCAAGCCCCCAGTGGAATTCGTTTCCGCTGACCGTTCCAAGGCGGTTCTTCTGTCGCGGTTTGTTTTTGTTATGGATTGTCTTTGGATGTTTGTGTCGCTTATGTTATTTTATTTTGGATAGTCTATTGGCCATTTTATGGGAAATTAACTGTCCTTTTGGCTATCCGGTGTTGGTGTTTCCATTAGGGTCTGTTGTTTCACGTTTGTGTGTCGTTCCCTTTGGTGTCTCTGATAGGAGCTGTGGGTTGATTGTAACGATTCCTGATCATTGCCCCCCACTTCTACTTTTTAATACAAAACGTGTATATAAAATTTCGAAGTCTGTGACCTTGGTATCAGGCGGGGTAGGTAGTGATGAGTATTCTGTGGTAAATTGTTTAACGCCATGACAAGTATAAACTAAATGTAACTTACATATGGTTTACACATGTATAGCACAAAACTTAACCAAACGAAAATGTAAACCGAATTTTTCAAAGGTCATAACTCTGTTAATATTTGGTGGACAGTAATACTCGAAACATAAGGCACATCTTCACATCTTAGCCTTACTACAATCACATTATAGGCTTGATCGGATGAAAAATGTATAGTAGGAGTTATACGGAAACGAAAAAAAAAAGTTTACGAACGGACGGACGGACACCAACCCCATAACTTAATACGACCTTTTTTTGTTGTTGTTGTTGTTGTTGTTGTTGTTTTTCAAACGGGTATATAAAAAGATTTTTCCTAAGTCATCAGGCCTTCTATAGGGCCTAGCTTGGTTATCTATTTCATTTGTTGTTAACGTCCCTGTTAACACTGTATGAGTCTTTTTGAGGCATTGCTTCCAATCTGTCGCCCAATGAAACTAAATGGTTGAAATGCATGAACGGTCCGACTCGAGCCACTTTTCCTGGGCATGCAGGCTTAGAATTTCTAGGCGATTTAACACTACTCATGTGCGGCCGGTATCATCTCTGCGTGGAAGCATCGTGCAACCCAATCTATTTCTTAAATCCCCGATTGACGGGGGCCGATCAGTCCTTGGGGCAATATATTGGACTGCATGAGCTGAAACCGACCGAACTTTGAAGTATAGCTGAACCCACTAGGAAGATCTAACCCTGCCCAGACAAAGTGCTGCGAATCAGACTGTATCTTAAACCTCGGCAGTTTCTTTGAGTGGTACCCCTGCAAAAGCCTGAAATTTGCAATCCTTTTGTATATCTTTCTGGATCACAATTTAATTGCAAAAGAAAATGATTAGTAAAACGTCACGTTTTGAGCGGAAATAAAGAACACCACTCTCGGCTTCTGCAGGCAATAGCTCCCATCGAATGTGCCAAAAAATCTTTTAACAACTCAGTCTGTAACTGGTGGCAGGTCACTTAGTAGTCATGAAGTTTTTGAACAGAAACTATTGCTATCTGTGCTGGGCTAAAGAACAGTAAACAGCGAACCATCAACGTTATGACTTTGTTTCGCTCCCTAAATATTTTATATATTTGGAAGAGTTAGAAGGTTCAGCCATGGCACTGACGTTAATTCTAGTAGCAAAGACATGAAAACATTTTTACACACCTAGCGATCTTTTTATGTTTTGTTTTACAATCCTTTCAAGATTAATTCACTCACATCAAGCCGATCGTTAATCAGAGGTGAGCGAAAACTGGAGTACCCGATGAAAAACCTCCTGACCTTCCGTTGCAGAACTTCTCATTATGTGACCTGAGCCATGCTAAAACCTACAGCGTTGAGAGACCTAATGATTAAGAGTCAGCACTCGCATTCACTAGGCCACGGAGGCCCGTTACACCCAGCGATCTTTATAAACGAGGAAAAATAACGTTCTCTGTCTTTCCAACATTTACATACACCCGGTAAAGGCAAGCGCGCAGGGTAAGGAACAAACACACCGGATAAGGAAATTTTTCCGCTCAGGATAAAAAAGAAAATGGCGGATTGGGTATCACATGTGCAGGTTTGTTGTTGTTCTAGATCTCGTGTTATGGTTACTTATCAATGCGGCTGCTCACATTAGCTTCACGGAAGACACATATTATTCACAAATTTATCTTCGATGGTCCGAATTCGACAGTTACAGCCAGTCAAACGGAGAACCGGACACAGTGGAGCTACTCCACCGCGAAATCTCATTATTTTACATGAAACGCTCTTCTGGGAAGATGGCATGCACTTTTTTATGGGTTGTAGACATACACATGATAAATCGGACTGTTGCAAATACGATTTAAGGAAAATTTGAAATTAGAAGGCCCACAGTGAGAAATCCTAATTCAATTTTCAATACAACGCCCACGGGCAAGGAAATGGGTACAACGCATATGATAAGACACAACATTTTCCGGGGAAAATGGTTGTTGTATGGTCGTAGCACTAGGAAATTTTCATCTCAGATTAGGTTTTCCGATATTAATTATTAGTCCTACATAGTTTAAAGCACCAATTGCCACCTTTAGGTTTGTGTGCATTGTTTTTGCATGTGCATTGCTCTGGTTCTAGCAATTTAATCATCCCCTATGAGGGGATAGATGGATTTTGGTTCATCGCGATCATGAATTAGAGAAATGATATTTATCTCCATGCAGTATTTGTGGTAGAAAATTGTATGTTTGTTCTTTTGGCTGAACATAAGATACACAACTTCGTCAAATTCGTGAGACATACCTATTGCATGGTTTCGCCAAGTTCTGCAACGGAAGGTCAGGTGGTTTTTCTCCGGGTACTCCGGTTTTCGCCCACCTCTGATTAACGATCGGCTCGATATGAGTGAAATAATCTTGAAAGGGCCAATACTTTATCTGTATACAAAATACTAAATATGTACAGGCAAGGCTAGGCTGTTATATTTTGAAAGCATAAATGTGGCAAATTTTGCAATTTTGGTCAAAATCGGTAGTCATGGTAAAAACATACCTTATTTGTGAATAACCAAACATGTTATTGATTTGTTTTTCTTTGAAGCTGTATCTTTTCGTATAACTTCACCATACAACATTTATGAAACAAATATTCCGGGGGGGGGGGGGGGGGGGGGGGGGGGGGGGGGGGCAGGGGCAGATATAATTGGAAATCTTAACAGGTCCTTGGTATGCAGTTCGTCGTCGGATATAAGGCAAATATTGTGTTTGATTTGAGGTTTAACGTCCCCTTCAACACTGTAAAGGTCATTTTGGAGACGTTGCTTCCAATTTTGTGGGACTTTTACCCGACACTGAGTTTAAAACGACATCGCAAGCCCTGCCGCCCAATGAAACCAATAGGGTTTATAAGCATGGACGGGTCGACTCGCACCGCTTTGCCTGGGCAGGCTTAGATGCAATAAGCAGTTTACCAATACTCGTGTGTGGGGTCGGTTTCAGCTCTGCGTGGAAGCATCATGCAGCCCATCTATTTCTTAAGCCCCGACGGGCAAGGCAAATATTAAAGTATGTACATGTATTGGTAACTGAATGATTATGCCGGCCTCGGTAGCTCAGTCGGATGCGCGTCTGCTGGTGATCAGGAGGACGCGGGTTCGACACCTGCCGGGGTCGGCAACATTCTTTCGTGGAGATTGATCATGAAATCTTTTCTACGGTCATTCTCTCCCTTCCGCTGATTCAAGAAGGGCAGTTGACAGTTTCTGGCGAAAGAATGTACAGTATAATGGTTAACCGCTTACGTATAAGCCTGTCCAGGCAAAGTGTGGATAGGTAAACTGACCGGCTCAAAAATGACCTAAAATAGTGTTGACTGGGCCGTTAAACTCCAAAACAAACAAACAAACCAATAGGCATTACTGAAAACAAACCCAAAACATTTAAATGTCAATTTGCACAGGACATTATATTAGCCTTGTTGTCCTACGCAATATTTTTTACGGACCACATTTCTCCTTGGCCGAATTCTCCCAGGTCAAATCGTCAAGGGTCTTGCGAAACGCAGCTTGTTCAATTTTACCATGACATTGTGAGCAATCTGGATGGGGCCATAAACCGTGGCCACAAACAGACTGACTTGATCATCATGGACTTCGCTAAGGCCTTTGACAAGGTACCTCACAGAAGGCTATTACATAAACTGGAGTACTATGGGATAAGAGGATCCACGCATAGGTGGATTAGCTCATGGCTCTCTGGGCGCTCACAACAAGTTGTACTTGATGGCCAAGCGTCTGATCCAGTCCCTGTTTTATCTGGAGTCCCTCAAGGCTCGGTCCTTGGACCGGTCCTTCTCTTGGTTTTCATTAATGATCTCCCTGATAATATTAGGTCATCGGTCCGTTTGTTTGCTGATGAGCGTGTCCTGTATAGGAACATATATTCTCCTTCTGACTGTCTTATTTTTACAAGATGACCTGGATCAACTTGCACAGTGGGAGGCCGATTGGCAAATGAAGTTCAATGTGGCCAAATGTCACAAAATGAGGGTGTCACGACACCCTCCGGACAAGCAAATTAAGTTTTGACTATACTCTTCACCGGCAAATTTTGGAGCATGTTCAATCCGCCAAATATCTTGGTATCACTATCACTGACGATCTTGATTGGGGTCAACATATCTCTGAGATTACATCTAAAGCAACCAGGACTTTAGGATTCCTTAGACGGAACTTGGCTTTTGCACCTAGGCAGACAAAGGATGTTGCATATAAAAACATTGGTTCGCCCTCAACTTGAATATGCATCACCCATTTGGCATCCCTATGTTAAAACTCAGACTCAGCAGGTGGATAAGGTGCAGAGGACCGCTGCTCGATGGACCTGCAGGCGATGGCGAAATAGAAGTAGCGTCGGTGACATGCTTAATGAGCTAGAGTGGCCGTCCCTGGAGGCTCGTCGTGAGCAGTCCTCTTTAACCTTCTTCTACAAGATACACTCTGATTCAGTGTCTTTTGATAAAGATACGTACTTGACCCCTGTAACAGTGTCGACCCAAACAAGGGCATCAAAGGTAAATGACTCACAATATCGTAGATACCAGTCCTATAGTGATGCCCTGAAGAAACTCGTTCTTTCCTAGAACTATTCCCCAATGGAATAGTCTTCCCTCCTCTGCGGTGAATGCCAAGTCCGCAGAAGAGTTTAAAGCCCGCACAGTGTAAGATTGGGTCTCAGAGGTATGCGTTTTAGGATACCTCTGTTATGCAGATTGTAAATAGTTTTAAGGACGCATCCAGTGCCTCTCTCTTTTTTTTTTCTTCCAGCTAAATTAGATAAATAGATAGATAGATAGATAGATAGATAGATAGATAGATAGATAGATAGATAGATAGATAGATAGATAGATAGATAGATAGATAGATAGATATGGCCAAATCGTCCTAGATTCATAGTGTGTGTGTATGTGTGTTTGGATGGGGGGGGGGGGTACATTGATAGAACCAGAGCAATGCACATGCCAGGACAATGCACACAAACTGTGAACGTTTCCTAAAGGTCACAATTGGTGCTTTAAACTATGTAGGACTAATTATTAATATCGGAAAACCTAATCTGAGATGGAAATTTCCTAGTGCTACGACCATACAACATCGATTTCCCCCGGAAAGTTTTTGTGTCTTATCATATGCGTTGTACCCATTTCCTTGCCCGTGGGCGTTGTATTGAAAATTGAACTAGGATTTCTCACTGTGGGCTTTCTTATTTCAAATTTTCCTTAAATCGTATTTGCAACAGTCCGATTTATCATGTGTATGTCTACAACTAACAAAAAAGTGCATGCCATCTTCCCAGAAGAGCGTTTCATGTAAAATAATGAGATTTCGCGGTGGAGTAGCTCCACTGTGTCCGGTTCTCCGTTTGACTGGCTGTAACTGTCGAATTCGGACCATCGAAGATAAATTTGTGAATAATATGTGTCTTCCGTGAAGCTAATGTGAGCAGCCGCATTGATAAGTAACCATAACACGAGATCTAGAACAACAACAAACCTGCACATGTGATTCCCAATCCGCCATTTTCTTTTTTATCCTGAGCGGAAAAATTTCCTTATCCGGTGTGTTTGTTCCTTACCCTGCGCGCTTGCCTTTACCAGTGTGTACACGTATTATTAGAGCTATCAGCGTACCGAAAGATGTTCAGACTATATAAATCTGGGGTTGGTAACTCGAAGCCATCGTAAATATATCAACTTAAGATGTACTTGAGACATACTTAAGGGGGTTGGTAACTCGAAGCCATCGTAAATATATAAACTTAAGATGTACTTGAGACATAATTAAGGTGTCCACCGTAAAATTTATGGTCTCGTTATGCCGGTAACTGAAAACCTGTCGTATCGTTTCCATTAAGTTATGACCATCTTACCACTTACGATTTACCTGTGTAATTTTTAATCTCGTGCAAAGCGCTTCGGAAACTTTTTGTAAGCCAGGGCATAGCAAATAAAATAACGCTTAACATCTTACTACAAATGATAATACCGGGGTTTGTTTAACAACAAGGCAGCCTTGTTGGAGCCTTTTCTGCCAGAGAAGGCCTGGGTAGCGGTATCATAATAGGCAAGGTTTCAAATAAACTATGGGATGAGAAACAATGACACAACTGGCGACCCCTTCTCTACATTTCCCCCTGATTTGCCATGCCTGAGCTCATATTAGCATCAATTACTTGAAAGGGTCTTAAACAAATTGTGCAACAGCCAAAATATATATCTTTCAAAAATGAGATTTGAGATCCCAGTCAACACTATATCAGTCATGTTTAGCTACTGACAGCTTTTCTGCATAGTTGTCATGCAGCCCCCAAGGGGCGCGGATCTTTGCTTTGGTGAATCGTGTATACAGCCGAATCTTTAAATGCATAAGCTGATCTGCGGTTCCTGCACAGCAGTCCTCAAGACAGGGCGTACAATATAGAAACTTCTTCATGGTAACACATGTATGCTTTCCCACCTAACCAAGAATTTTCTCCCATTACCATATATTTATCTGTATTATACACCCCCCTCCCCCACGTGTGAGACACAATATGGGATTAAACATGGTGTCTCGAGGAAGAATTTGAATAACATAGTTCCCACGCGAGGAATCCCCTGGTCCATTGAGAAACTTTTTTGATCGCAAACTTACTTGTGCAAGAAAAAGGTGTGAAGTAGGAAGCGAGAAATAGGAAGTATTTGTTTGTTTGATTTGAGGTTTAACGTCCCCGTCAACACTGTAAAGGTCATTTTGGAGACGTTGCTTCCAAGTTTGTGCGACCTTTACCCGACATTGAGATGAAATGACATCTCAAGCCCTGTCGCCCATTAAACCATGGACGGTCCGCCTCGCACCACGGTTCCTGGGCAGGCTTAGATCCTCTAAGCGGTTTACCAGTACTAGTGTGCGGGCCGGATTCAGCTCTGCGTGGAAGCATCATGCAGCCCATATATTTCTTCAAGCCCCTATGGGCGGGGGCGTTGAAATATGAAGTAGAAATAGGAAATAAGAAGTGAGCAGTCTTGGCCGCTATTTCTCAAAAACAAGACGATTGTGGTCAGCAGTACACTTATTGTACAGGCTATACTATCTTTTTTCTTTTTTTTTTTTCCTTCTTCTTTTCTTCCTTTGTTGACACGACTATTGCACACACAAATAAACAGCTTGTACATAATAATTACGTACTACATATATACATGTTTATCGGAGATGTATAGATCTTTGTTTACATGTATTTTTATACAGGTAATTATATTTTGTTCGTTTGATTTGAGGTTTAACGTCCCCGTCAACACTGTAAAGGTCATTTTGGAGACGTTGCTTCCAATTTTGTGGGACTTTTACCCGACATTGAGATGAAATGACATCTCAAGCCCTGTCGCCCAATGAAACCAATAGGGTTTATTAGCATGGACGGTCTGCCTCGCACCGCGGTTCCTGGACAGGCTAAGATCCTCTAAGCGGTATACCAGTACTAGTGTGCGGGCCGGATTCAGCTCTGCGTGGAAGCATCATGCAGCCCATATATTTCTTCAAACCCCTATGGGCGGGGGCCACAGGTAATTATATATCTGCCTTAATCAAACAATACATGTATCGCATATCATTACTAAAAGAAACCCTGTGTGCCGAGAAAAAGGTAGATAGATATACAACGTCTTTTCTTATGCTTCTAGAAGCCTCCGTGGTCGAGTGGTTACGCTACTCGCCTTGTAAACCAGGGGTCGCAGGTTCGATCCCGGGCTTGTCCAGACTTTCGGATGAGTCTTTAAACCGAGGTCCCGTCTCCGTATGACCTTAGCTGTTGGTGGGACGTAAAACTGAAACACTTACTCACTCTTATGCTTCTATGTAGTGTCTGTTTCTTTCGAAATAGTTAAGATGAGGTTACGGCATGCCTGAGTTGTCCGTAACTTTACGATATGGTTAAGTTGTCTCCATAAATTACGGTACTTTCGAGTTACTCACACTAATCGCTACGAGTTGATTAAGATATACTTAAGGTCGTCGTAAGCCTTAAGAGAGCTTCGAGTTACCAACCCCTGTTCCTATCTGTGTGAAGTAAACTTTTGCAAGCTTTGTTTATTTGTATTTAACGGCTCAGTCAACACTGATTTGGGTAATGTTTGGGACTGTCAGTGTACCTATCCACGCTTTTCCTGAGTAGGCTTATCCGTAAGCGGTTTACCAGGTCAGTGCACATTCTGTCGCCCAAAACTGACCCCTGCCATTCCTGAATCAGCGGAAGGGAGAGAATGACCATAGAAAAGATTTCATAATCAATCTCCACGAAAGAATGGTGCCGACCCCGGTAGGTATCGAACCCGAGTCTTCCTTATCAGTCAGACTGCATCCGACTGAGCTACCGCAGCCAGCCACACTTTGTGAGTAGTAGTAATGTTCTGTTGTTTTTCGTTTCCATGGCCCCATGCATGACTTACTCTATAATGGCATTGCAAGACGTAAAATTTGCGAAAATGACTGCGGCTGTTATAAGTTCCCAATTAGGGAAATAGATACGCCTTAAGGGGGTGGGCTTCTCCTGCAAAAGTAGTTTCTCTTTGGATATGTCTAAGGGGTATACTCTTAAATGAAAGAATTTGCTTCTGGGGAGCACATTCTTCCCTTTTAGAGTAGACCCCTTGAGGAGCAAATTCTTTCCCTTTTAGAGGAGACCCCTTTTTCAGTTTGACAGAGCCAACAGAGTAGCAACCATAAGATCCTTAAAGTTGTATTTCCATCACGAAATCATGCCAATAGAATTGTGATCCCCTTTAATATGTTCTATAAAAGGGTTATCCTTTGGAAGCAAGGAATACACCACAGAACCGAAAAATATGGTGTACACATGTTTTCTGGGCCAGACTAGCTAGTTTCGGCCAATTAGGCCTCATCAGTGACCCTAAGATATTATCAAAATTCCACAATGGAATCAATGATCCCAAAGGACAAGAAAATATAATCTACACTATGATATAGGGCAGGGAGACGTTTTACCGCCGCCACACATTTCCATTCACCAGTTGAAATGAAGTGAAATATGTTCTATAAAAATGCTATCCTTTGGAAGCAAGGCGTACACCAAAGAACTGAAAAATATGAAGTGTACATGTTTTCTGGGCCAGACTAGCTAGTTTCGGCCAATTAGGCCTCATCAGTGACCCTCCGATATTTTCAAAATTCCACAATCGAATCAATTATCCCGAAGGACAAGAAAATATAATCTTCACTTTTATATAGTAAAGCACGGGTTTGCAGGGTATACATTAACTTCCGTATTCATGCTCTGAGACACTAGATTGTGGGTACTCGATAGAATCCGCCTCGTCGAGGCGTTTCTGTCGACTCCCCGCAATCTATATTTTGAGCAAAAAAGGCAAATATTCCAATTTTTCTTTTTAATTTTTTTTCTTTGGCCAAAAAATGACAATGTATTTGTATAGGTGTGTTTCGAAATACGGTAAAAATAGTAGACTAACTGTCACACCTCCCAGGTGTATCCATTTCCCTTAAGATATTTATTGTTGGAGTTGGAACGCTTGCATTTCGGTCTGTTTCGCTACTCAGACAGGCTGTTTCACGTGATTGCAGTATAGTATTGCATCATCGTTAAAGCTGGTTGGTTGATCGCGTCACGTGCCCCTCCATGGAACAGTTACAATCTGGTCATTAGACCCGGTTTGCCCGCCTCATGGCGACCAAACCAATAAAAATAGGACCCTATGTCTTATGTATTAGCAAAACTGAGCGACAGTATCTGATTTCAAATTGCAGTATTATGCAATTAAAAATGTGATTGGAAATTTGAGCAGCAAAATGGATTTTCTTTCCTCCAATGTTAAATTTAAGAAAATCTTATAACTAGAGCCAGTGTTTATGAAACACTATGCCCCCAACTTCTTGACCCTAACACTGCTTGCCTCTAACAGTTATTGAGATATATAGTTTCTATTTGGTTGCAATGTTGAAATTCTCAAAGGACCATAGAAAAAAAAAACAAGAAAAAAAAATCGGATTTTTTTTCTGAGTGGCTATTTGCAGTCAACTGCAAATAGCCTTGCAGTCAACTGCAAATAGCCAGAAAACGTTAAAATGGCTATTTGCAGTCAACTGCAGATAGCCAAAAAACGTTAAAATGGCTATTTGCAGTCAACTGCAAATAGCCAGAAAACGTTAAAATGGATATTTGCAGTCATCCTATTAGCGTTAGAAAGGCCACCTGGAGATGTTCAAAATATTTTAAAATGGAACGAGCCTCTGCGGCCTAGTAATTAATTTGGACTCTGACTCTTAATCATTAAGACTCTCATCGTTATGGCTATGTTTGTTTGATTTGATGTTTTACGTGCTCTGCAACACTATTTAGGACATTTTAAAGACGTTACTTCCATTTTTGTGCGACTTTTTCCACAGATTGAGACGTAAAGACATCTCAAGCCTATGACACCTGTAGGACCTAGGACGCACCGACTCGCACCACTTGGCCTTAGCAGGCTAGTTCTTCTAAACGGTTCACCAGTACTCATGTGCAGGCAGTTTCTGCTCTGGATGGAAGCATCATGCAGCCAATCTATGTCTCCAAGCCTCGATGGCCGGGGACTAAAAAATGGCTATATAGAGTCTATATTTTGTGTGAACATATGACACCTATAGTTTTAAATCACATTTTTGTTTCACTGTTTAGAAATGTTCTCTGCTTATCTAATTTGTAAAGCCCATGAGAGATTGGTGGGGAGTGGGGGCGGGGGGTGAGGCAAAGGTGACGTGTGTCTTGCGTCACTTGGGCGTCCATCTGATATTGGCTTACAGTTGGTTAAGATAATGGTAGAGAGGGGATGATGTTATTTCTTCTGATGATGTTATTTCTTCTGATGATGTTATTTCATCTGTTCAGTCTACACTTCCATCCGTTTTCCTCTTACTCCTCCGTCTCTCATTTTCATATCTGCTATCTCTTTCCTCCGTTTCTTAGGAACAGGACAAAAAAATACTCACTGAATGAGACCGTCCAATGCATATAAGCCTTTTGGTTTCATTGGCCGGCAGGACTTGAGTTGTCATTTCATCTCAATGTCGCCGGGTAAAAGTCCCACAAAATTGGAAGCAACGCCTCCATAATGACCTAAATGATGTTGACGGGGACGTTAAACCTCAATTCAAACAAACAAATGATCCGCCCTTCGAGGCTTGGAGAACTAGAATGCGCTGCATGGTGTACACCAGGCACTCAATGTGCCGGTAACGTCTAAGTAACGTCGATGCAACGTAGTGGCAAACACTCACTATAAAATGAACGGGCGTGGTGTGGTATTTAACCATCATCATGCTGGAGAAGTCAACCCTACCTTTGCAAACAATATATATTCAGATTAGGAAGCCATCTGATCAGGATCTACAGTGTTTGTCATGAAGAAGTGAACTGAATAAATACAGTGAATGGAGTAATGTCATTCTTTGATATTCTGCAATGGGCGTGGCTAAAATAATTGTAATTGTTGTGGTATTTAACACTTGTAATGCTTTTAAAGACAAACGCTTCCTTTGCAAACAATGTCGATTCAGATCAGGAAGTCATCTGATCAGGATCTGCAGTGTTTGTTATGAATTTGTGAATAGACTTGCGGAAAACCATTTTTTTTTTAAATAATGTATGGGCTGCATATACTGAGTGATATCAATTTTCACTGAACTTTAAAACCTTTGTTTTAATTTGTAGGGGCAATATTCACTCGTCGTGTCATTATATTTTTCTCGACTGTTAAGATGCCAATCACAACAATTGTCATCTGAGTTGCTGTGTGCTGATTACATTAAAAAGTCATTGTTGTAAACAGTGTGGATCCAGATCAAACTGCTGGGAACAATCTGATCGGGGTCCACACTGTTTGCTTGTATGCCTAAATATTCTTTTAGACTACAAAAATGTGAAATAGATGACATACGCAGACAACATTTTCAGATGCAGTTTTTCTTAGCACCTCAAGGGTTGAATCAATAGGATTATAATATCTTTCAATAGGATTACAATAGATATGCGGTCAACATTACAGCCCCCGGGGGTCTCCAAACGCCTTTATACAAACACAATTGTATAATGAACCATACCATGAGAAAAACTGTCTTTGCGAAGATCTGCTCAAATACCATGTACTGATTATGCATAAAGAGTTTCCTATTTTCCTATGTGACCCATATTAAAGAAACCACCGAAAGAAAAGATTTATCATTACATGGACTGGCTCATATTTTCAGAATGTGATTTTTGACATGCACGTTTATATCACACATAAACTGAAACTTTTTCCACCAAAAAGGGGAAGTTTTCAGATACTAAATTTTGATATCTTTCAAACATAAGATTGTAGGAACTCGTTAGAACCGCCTCGGCGAGGCGGCTCTAATAAGGACCCACAATATATGTTTTGACTAGAAGTAAGAAAAATAGATGTGCGGTAAAAATGCCAGAGGTAAAAATGCTACATACAAAAATGCCAGAGGTAAAAATGCCATAGGTAAAAATGCCAGAGGCTACCTGGTAAAAATGCCATAGGTAAAAATGCCATATACAAAAATGCCAGAGGTAAAAAATATTTTGATTCTTATTCTATCTGATCAGGATCTACACTGTTATCTTAGCAAATGGTGCAGGCCCTGCTCAGACGCCACGTTCTGTAGCGTCTGATCTGGGCCTGCACTGTTTGCCAAGGTACCCTATAGGGGTTTCCCGCCTGCAAAAGGGTTAATACAAAATTCTATGAAACATAGTAAAACCAGCCTAAAAAATTGAAAAATAAGTGTGCTTGTAAAATAGTATTACTATAGTTCTAAATGTGCTGAAGCATTGATTTACTGTGTTACATACAAAATTAAATCTGAATAAAAAAGCGTTTGATATTTTTATATACTTTAAACATAGGTTGAGCGTGCTCATTAGAACCTCCTTGCTCAGTGTGGCGGTTCTAACGTGACCACAACTTTTATCTTGCGTAAGAAGAGGATCCTCGTATGACATTTTCTTATTAATGCTCCAACCATAGGTTGAGGGTGCTCAGTAGATCAATGTCAATGAGACGTGTTCTAACGTGTACCCATAACCTGTCTTCACGCAGAAATAAGAAAAAAATTGTATTCCCCTGCATAACGAAAACACGTCTTTATTATTTTGATCCCCACAAACCCAACTTTCATATAGTAAAACTAGAGTAAACAGTATTTTTCTTAGTTCAAAGATTGCAAGTACTCGTTTAAACCGCCTCGGTAAGGCGATTCTAACAGGTGCCTACAATCTATATTTTGAACAGAGGTATGAAAGTATCAGAATTTGTAACTGAAAAATAAATCCATTTCTTTGGTGGTAAAATTTTCCATACATTTATACAGGCGTGTTTTCCTAATGCTGTAAACCCCAGATTTCTCGATCGAAAGTAGAACCTGTAAAGAGCCCTAAAGGTGCTGAAGAGATGGCAAACAGTGTAGACCCTGATCAGACTGAATAAGGAAATGGGTGAAATGGAAATAGGTATTTTTCTTATTAATGCTCTAAGCATAGGTTACCTATGCCCAGTAGAACAGCATCAATGAGACGGTCCTAACATGTGCCCGTAACCTGTCTTTAAGCAAAAGTAAGAAAAAATATGTTCCCATGTATACCACAGATAGCCCTTTCGAAAGTAGAACATACGAAAAGCCCAAAAGGTGCAGAAGGAACTGCAAACAGTGTTGACTATGATCTGAGTGAATAAGGAAATGGGTGATATTTTTTCTTATAAATGCTCATAAAACACAGACTTGTTAACGTGATGAACTTGCAAAGGGTTAACGTGATGAACTTGCAAAGGGCCCAAAAGTTGCAGAAGGGATGACAAATAGTGTAGATCCTGATCAGATAGAATAAGAACCAAAATATTTTTACCTCTGGCATTTTTACCTCTGGCAATTTTACCTATGGCATTTTTACCAGGTAGCCTCTGGCAGTTTTACCTATGGCATTTTTACCTCTGGCATTTTTGTATATGGCATTTTTACCTCTGGCATTTTTACCTACAATCGAAAAATAATGTATCAATACAAACTGGAAGATAAAGAAACAAATTACACTGAAAGAAAATATATTCTGCTACTGTAGGAGCTTGTACGATAGCGAAATGATACAGTGTTGCCAGTGCCCCTTGGGTCAAAATTGGCTACGCCCATGGGCCTAGTAGCTACCATAGACTTAAAATAATAATAATAAAAAAAAAACAACTTAAAATTGAAAAATAAAAAAAAAATCTTCTTCCCTGAAACCATAAGGCCCAGGTTAGGTATTTAGCATGTAGCAACGTCGAGTAGTCGCCTACATGAATCCTGCCAATCAGGCCCCTGGGATCCAAATTGGCCAAATCATGTAGCCCCTTAACTCCAATAAACTTATAATGAAAAAAAGCTTCAAAATCTTTTCTCTGAAACCATGAAGTACAGATCTTAGATATTTAGTATATAGCAACATAAAATGGTCGCTTACATAAATCCTGCCAAACATGCCCTTTGGGACAAAACTGGCCACGCCTCAGGGCTCATTAGCTCCTATTGACTTATACTGGAAAAAAGTTCAAACATCTTCTCCGAAACCATAAGGCCAAGAGCTTAGATTTTTAGCTCATCTGACCGAAGGACATGGCGAGCTTTTGTGACTGTGAGATGTCCTGGCGTCGTGCGTCGTCCATAAGCTTTTCTTGTTAACACTCTAGAGGCCACAGGTTTAGTCCAATCATGATCAGAATGATTATCATGACAATATCTCGGTAGGGTTTGAATATGGGTCATGTCGGGTCAAAAAGTAGGTCAAAACGTCAAATAATAGAAAAACCCTGTTAACACTCTAGAGGCCACAATTTGAGTCCAATCCTCATCAAACGTGCTCAGAATGACCATCTCGACAAAATCTACCTCAAGTTCGAAAATGGGTTATGTCAGGCTTAAAAGTAGGTTAGTAGGTCAAATCATAGAAAACCTTGTTAACACTCTAGAGGCCACAATTTTGGTCCAATCATCATCAGTCTTGCTCAGAATGATCATCATAACAATATCTAGGTCAGGTTCGAATATGGGTTCTATTGGGTCCAAAAGTAGGTCAGTAGATCGAATCATAGAAAAAACCTTGTTAACACTCTAGAGGCCGAAGTTTTGGTCCAAATTTCATTCGACTTGCCCAGAATGATCATCATAATCATATCTAGGTCAAGTTCGAATATGGGTCATGTCGGGTCAAAAAGTAGGTCAGTAGGTAAAATCGTAGAAAAAATCTTGTTAACACTCTAGAGGCCACAGTTTTGGTCCAATCATCATCAACTTGCTCAGAATGATCATCATAACAATATCTAGGTTAGGTTCGAATATGGGCCAGTAGATCAAATCATAGAAAAACCTTGTTAACACTCTAGAGGCCACAGCTTTGGTCCAATTGTCATTCGACTTGCCCAGAATGATCATCATAATAATATCTAGGTCAAGTTCGAATATTGGTCATGTCGGGTCAAAAAGTAGGTCAGTAGGTCAAATCATAGAAAAACCTTGTTAACACTCTAGAGGCCATAGTTTTGGTCCACTCATCATCAACCTTTCTCAGAATGATGCGTCATTGTAAGTAAGACTGAGCCCGTTCATCTCTGTCTGGTGCAGTAGGCCCTCAAAGCCACAAGGTGCCCAGATAGTGACATACAAGTCAGCTCTGTATTGTCAAAGGTATCGCCCATCCCCACCCCCGCCTACACATACACCATGGGTCATTGTTAGTTAGACTGAGCCCGTTCATCTCCGCCTGGTGCACTAGGACCTGACCCTTAATGTCTACAAGGTGTCCTGATAGTGACATACAAGTCAGCTCTGTATTGTCAAAGTGATCCACCCCCCCCCCCCCCCCCCCCACACACACACACCAAGAGTCATTGTTTGTTAGACTGAGCCTGTTACTAGGACCTGACCCTCAATGTGTCCACAAGATACCCAGATAGTGATATACAAAGTCAGCTCTGTATCGTCAAAGGGATCCACCCCCCCCCCCCTTTCACCTTCACCATGAGACATTGTTAGTTAGACTGAGCCTGTTCATCTCCGTCTAGTGCACTAGGACCTGACCCTCAATGTCCACAGGTGCCCAGATAGTGACATACAATTCAGCTCTGTCTTGTCAAATGGATGGATATCGCCCCCACCCCCTTGTCACCATGAGTTATTGTTAGTTAGTTAGAATGAGCCCGTTCATTTCCGTCTGGTGCACTAGGTCCTGACAGGTTCCCAGACAGTGACATACAAGTCAGCGCTGACTTCTTCCTCAAAAAAGAAAACACTTTTGAAGGAATGTTCCATGAGTGCCACTCTGACAATTTTCCAATCCAGAAAAAATATATAACCCTTAAAATGACTTCCGTTCCTAAATAGCTAGATTGATTTTGAAATAATTTCACAGAAATGTTCCTTGGGCCACTGTCAGCCAAACATAGTTCAAACCGTCCATTCCACCTTATAATACCTGTCATAAGGATCAGCTGAGCGATCCAGGGCCATCATGGCCCTCTTATTTGAATGAATATGATGTATATTTTCCTTATTTCTAGTCTAAACATAGATTGAATGTGCTCGTTAGAACAGACTCAATGAGGCGGTTCTAACGTCTACCCACAATCTATGTGTTTGCACCAAAATACGGAATGGTAATAATTACCCCTTAAACCCCGCTTTTCTCTATATAAAGTGGGGTTTAGAGAGCCATAATTTAATGGACTTGTTATCCTGATGCGAAAAGCACACAACGAAGACTATGAATAGACAGCGCGGATACGCAGACTGATCTGAATTTCGATGGGCGCACGTGTAAATGGCAGGAATATAAAATGACTGCAAATAGCCATTTTAACGTTTTTTGGCTATCTGCAGTTGACTGCAAATAGCCATTTTAACGTTTTTTGGCTATTTGCAGTTGACTGCAAATATACTCTTCCTTTTTTTTTTTAAAGTTCTCATCATCCCCAATCAGACTGTAAAGTTTCTGTGCAATAGCTGTATTGGTTTCTGGGATATCTTGCTTACAAGCTCAAAATGCTCAAAGTTCCAAAGGGCCATAACTCAAGAAAAATATTTCTGATTTTTCCAAAAGTTAATCAGTTTATCTAGTCATCATCCCGAATCAGTCTGTAAAGTTTCAGGGCAAAAGTTCAAATCGTTTTTGAGATATCTTGCTTACAAGCTTAAAGCGCCCAAAGTTTCAAAGGACCATAACTCAAGTAAAAAATTCAGATTTTTTTTCAAAAGTTAATCAGTTCATCTTCTCATCATCCTCAATCAGTCTGTAAAGTTCCGGGGCAATAGCTGTAATAGTTTTTGAGATATCTTGTTTACAAGCTTAAAATGCCCAAAGTTCCAAAGGGCCGAAACTCAATAAAAATATGGGATTTTTTTCCAAAAGTTAATCAGTTCATCTACTCATCATCTTGAATCAGTCTGTAAAGTTTCACGGCAATAGCTCGAATCGTTTTTAGATATCTTGCTTACAAGCTTAAAATACCCTAAGTTTCAAAGGGAGATAACTCAAGCAAAAAAAAAAAAAAAAAAAAAAAAAAACCCGATGTTTTTCAAAAGTTAACCATTTCATCTTCTCATCATCCCCAATCAGTATATAAATTTCAGCGCAATAGCTCTAAGGTTTTTTTTTAATATCGCGCTTACAAGCTTAAAACACCCAAAGATTCAAAGGGCCATAACTTAAGTAAATAAATCAGATTTTTTTTCAAAAGTTTATCAGTTCATCTTCTCGTCATCCCGAATCAGTCTGTAAAGTTTCAGGGCAATAGCTGTAATGGTTTTTGAGATATCTAGCTTTTTTCAAGCTTAAAATTCCCAGTGTTCCAAATGGCCATAACTCAAGAAAAAAATTAAGTTAAACAGTTCATCTACTCATCATCCCGATTCAGTCTGTAAAGTTTCAGGGCAATAGCTCAAATCGTTTTTGAGATATATTGCTTACAAGCTTTAAACGCCCAAAGTTTCAAAGGACCATAACCGAAGTAAAAAAAATCAGATTTTTTTTTTCAAAAGTTAATCAGTTCATCTTCTCATCATCCCCAATCAGTATGTAAAGTTACAGTACAATAGCTCTAATAGTATTTTTGAGATATCTTGCTTGCTTACATGCTTAAAACGCCCAAAGTTTCAAAGGGTCATAACTCAATTAAAAAATTTCAGATATTTTTTTCAAAAATTAATCATTTCATCTTCTCACCATCCCTAGTCAGTCTGTAAAGTTACAGGGCAAAAGCTGTAATGTTTTATGAGATATCTTGCTTACAAGCTAAAAATGCCCAAACTTGCAAAGGGCCATAACTCAAGAAAAAAATTCGATTTTTTTTTTCAAAAGTTAATCAGTTGTGGGGGGCATAAAAACAAATTGGGTCATTTTGAGGTTTTTTTTTTTTTTTTTTTGGGGGGGGGGGGGGGGGGTTCAGAGCTGGAATAACAGCCAGTACATGTTAGTTCCTTTGAAGTTCGTTGATTTGACATGCTCCCAATTGTCCCGTATGTACACAGCACTCTGACGTCACAACGACAAGAATAACACGGCTATGTTCTATTAATAACCGTTACCTGGATTTCCTACACATCATTGATAGTCATGTGGACATCAGCACTGAAGAGCTTCTGTGCTTAGTAACTTTAGGTCCCCAAAACACTTCCTTTTGTAATACCTCGTGCACGGATGCATCTGACATACTTTGGGGTGACAACTTTACACTGTCCCCCTCGGAAGAAATGGGCCTTATCTCCTTATCTCAAAACGAAAGGATTTTCTCCTGAGGAGCGGCGTCATTTCTTTAAGAGTAGATCTACTCGTATGGAAGAGAAAGCCGTTTGGAAAGAGTTTTCTTCCCCGATAATGTATCGATTGTCCTAACCCTTATCTTGCTGTTCACGACAACCCCTATCTTTGCAAACAGTGTAGATCCAGATCAGATGGCTTCTGAAGAAGCCATCTGATCAGGATCTACACTGTTTGACATTCAATTTATGAATTTGTAGGAATAAATTACATCAAGTAATCTAATTAGTTCAAAGTCAGAAATGGGTGTGGCTAAACTGAATATTCAGCAAGAGAAGGGCTAAAATAAACGGTGTGGTCATGTTTCGTGTCGTTACCGTATTTACCCGAAATATACGGACACCACAACTCCTTGCCATACTTGTTCTAAAAGTGCAGCAAGTACAGCTTACTACTAGATATTGTGTCTAATAAAAACAGCTGGCTGAGTGGCAAACAGTGTAGACCCTGTCCGAACATGCATGTGGTAAAAACTTTTCCTCTTAACAAGAGATCGGGCGATTGTCTTAGTGTACTAGACGTTTCATTTGAACCAGAACCCATAATTTTCTTATTCTTTAAACTAACATCGTAGACCCCGACCAGAAGCCACAGAACACGGCGCCTGATCATGTCAATGTCCCATTTTCGGGATCCTGTGCATACAAGCATACAAGGGTTAACCAATCACTTAAATTATATTGCGAAAATACCTTTCGGTAGTTGCATCTTCTTTATTTACATTGACTCTGTGTGTTAAACAGTACACACAATCTATCATTTCATTGGTCAGCAGTTATCACATGGATAACGGCAATATATGCGTTGTAGTGTTACTTTGGTCAATTAACAAACATAACAAACGAACAAAGAAAGAAACAAAGAAACATTTTAATAGGGAAAAATCGTCAAAGATATTCGCATTTTGGGTCGATAGCTTGTCAGTCGATCCAAGTTTCTAAGCACAAGTAACTCTTCAGTGCTGATGTTCACGTGACTATCACTGATTTATGTGAAAATTTATAGAAAATGGACGCGTTATTCTTAAACCTGTGAGGTCAAAGTGTTGCATAAGAATCTGGTCTGGAATCATGCGATGGGTGTGGTAAACAGCGGCGTCAGATCAGGGTCTACAATGTTTGCTTACATGGTCAAGCGAAAAAGTTTGTGTCCCCGTTCAGGATTTTTTTTTCCAAGTCTACAATTAGGGATAATCGACCACTTAGTGCTATCAGTGCTTTGATAAAAAAAGCTTAATCTTTATTTAATTCCTTCGATTACAAGGGAGGCTCCCTCAAACTTATTTGAATCTTCTCGAAGGTGCATGCAGTGTTTTGTAATCATACATCATAGAGTACCAGGGGAAACTGGCAAGCACTATAGTGCCACCGAGTGAGAATAGAATCTGGGCCACAGCCCATTACGAAAACACGCCTATACAATTTTACCACTGAAAAATGTAAAATTTTCAGATGAAAAATTGTGATATTTTTTCTTATTTCTGCTCAAAACATAGATTGTAGATACTCGTTAGAACCGCCTCGTCGAGGCGGTTCTAACGAGTACCGACAATCTATATTTTTGAGCAGAAAAAATAAATAAGAAAAATAATGTATACCCCTACAAACCCCAGATTTACAATATAAAAGTGGGGTTTAAGGGGGTCAAAATTATACAGGCGTGTTTTCGTGATGTTGGCAGGTAAAGGGCGTATGGCGCCACAAAGATTATTAAAACAGTTTCATAATGAATTAGACTGACAATATGGGGGTGAGTGTGGCATAAAAAGGTGATGAGGCTTACTTGGTAATATTCTGGGATAGTTTTTTTTTTTCTTTAACATTGTTAAAATTCGGACAATATCCCCCTCCGGACAAAATCCACTCTGCTCATTTTTGCATAGGTGGTCATGATTTTACAAGGTGGACATAATCCCCTTTGAAAATTTTTACAGGATGGACATAAACCCCCTCGAGATTTTTACAAGGCGGACAAGATGGACAAAATCCCCTTCGGGCAAAATCTGCCTGACTGATTACTGCCATATGAATGGTACACGAATGGAGGATGAGACTGTATCAATCGGTCATACACTCTGTTCCCTCATAGAATAAATTTAAAACGTTCATTTTTGTATAAAATCTGTACATTTTTTCTTTAGAAGCCTTGTAAACCAGGGATCGCAGGATCGATCCCGTGCTTCTCCAGCCTTTCGGATGAGTCTTTAAACCGAGGTCCCGTCTCCGTATGACCTTAGCTGTTGGTGGGACGTAAAACTCAAACACTCACTCACATTATTTGGCTGAATCGTTTTAAACACACCATTTTAAAACAGACCGTTTCTGAATATATGATTAATGTGGATTTGTTAAGGGGCTCTTACACTGTCACGATTTTGGCCACGACTCACCACGATTTTTTAAATCGTGGTAAATCGTGAACAACGTCGTAGAGAAGTCGGCAGAGATCTTGAGGAATCGTGGTTGATCGTGATAGTTCGGGAGTGACCACGACTGTTTTGGACATGTTCAAAACATTCGTGACGAGTCGGCATCATTTTTCAAATCGTAGAGCGGTCGTAGAGAAATCGTAGCTCAGTCGTGAGCCGTCGTCGTGGTAATCGTGGCCAATCGTGAATAATCGTGACTGAATTCTACCACGATTGTGCTACGACGAGACAAGATCATCTGCGACGCCTCTACGATTCCGTTGCGACTGCCGTACGATATACTACGATATCATGACGACTGCTCACGACAATGCAAGATTCACCAGGAATGCACTACGATTGATGACGACGCTAGCACGATTTATCCCGACGCTACGTCAAAAGCACTCCTTTCTCCGCGTAACTTTGTACATATAAAACATTTCTGCCAAGTAATATTTAAATCCATCCAGGAATAATAACAAAGTTATTAATTGGACACAGGAAAGACCCTTTTTTGACCTTTAACCTCTAAGTATGACCTTGACCTTTGAGGTACGGACCTGAGTCTTGCGCGCAACACTCCATCACATTATGGTTAACATTTCTGCCAAGTAATATTTAAATCCATCCAGGAATAAGAAAGTTATGGAGGATAAAAAAATTTGTGGACGGACAGACAGACAGACGGACAGAGTGATTACTATAGGGCACCCACACTTTCAGTGCGGGGCCCTTCGTCACATTATGGTTAACATTTCTGCCAAGTAATATTTAAATCCATCCAGGAATAATAACAAAGTTATTAATTGGACACAGGAAAGACCCTTTTTTGACCTTTAACCTCTAAGTATGACCTTGACCTTTGAGGTACGGACCTGAGTCTTGCGCGCAACACTCCATCACATTATGGTTAACATTTCTGCCAAGTAATATTTAAATCCATCCAGGAATAAGAAAGTTATGGAGGATAAAAAAATTTGTGGACGGACAGACGGACAGACAGACAGACAGACAGACAGACAGACAGACGGACGGACGGACAGGGTGATTACTATAGGGCACCCACACTTTCAGTGCGGGGCCCTAATTACCCAAGTAACTAAGGTCAACTGTCACCTGTCCCACCTGTTCCTGTGCACCTCAAGTTGCTCAGCCATTGCAATGTCATTTTCGATCATGTCTTGTTCGAGTTGAACTAATTTTGAAGATACAGAAGCCTTTGACCTGGCTGCAAAAACATTTTCGTCAGATGCTCTCTACAGAAATGGATGAAACTGAATGACACTGTGCATTTGATGAACACTTTTATATACCAGATCATTATAAATCCTGACGAATCGGGACAAGTCTTGGTTAATCGTGAGTAAATCGTATCGAATCCTCCATGATCGTACCGAGTCTTTGATCATCGTGCCTTGGTCGTAGAGCAGTCTTGCAGGGATCGTCTGATACCTTGAAGCAATCGTGGTGCAGTCGTAGAAGAATCCTAGATGATCGTAAGACATCGTGGTCGATCGTAGAGGATCGTTGAAAATCGGCTCCATTATCGTACAGCAGTCGTGAGTGTTCGTAGAAGTGTTGTAGCAATGTCGTGAATATTCGTAGGGTAGTGAAATCGGAACCGTGTATGCCCCGATTTGCCACGATTTTCATGGTCCCAATTGGTCGTGGACAGTCGTGGACATCGTGGTCAAAGTCGTGACAGTGTAAGAGCCCCTTTAAGGATTCTGGGCTTCAAGTTTCCCTGGTTTTTTAAGAAATCAATATTTGCTGTATCCTTCATACCTTTATGTATGCGATTCTACTTTTAATTTTTATTATTCTTTATACCTACGTACAGTCGAACTTCAATGGCTCGAATACCTTTGGGACCTTGAAAATCTGTTCGAAACAGGGGTAGTTCGAGCCACTGAGGCCTACTGCCAGGAGATATACGATATACCTTTTGATATTTTTCTATTTTCTATTATGAAAATGTATGCTGTGTGTACTAATTAGAATCGCCTCATCGAGGCGATTCTAATGAGTACACACAGCATACATTTGCAAGATAAAGGACGAAAATTTCCGAAATTATCTCCCACTATTTCTTATGTAGAGGATATCTCTAGGGGCTCAAGAACGGGTTTGACTCAGCCATGGTAAACGAGCCATCGGTGTTCGAGCAATCGAATTTCTACTGTATTTCCCATTATCTTCAACAGGAATGATATGATGCTGAGAATTAAAACAACGAATATATTGTATGATTTATTAAGCTATTCCATCCAATAAATTTATATACATGAAAGGTGTAGCAAATATACAGCCATGATCCTAAGTGTAATTAACAGTGCAGACCCTGATTGATCTGATCTGATCAGGATCTTCACTGTTTGCTATTTCATCTACATTGGATTACACATCAAATGCATTTGCAGAACTCATTTTCTTTGGAAAATGGGGGACAAAATTCTGACTGCTAATGCAGGGGATTTTGTCCATCTTATGGAGGGGATTTTGTCCACCTTGTAAAAATCACCCGGGGGATTATGTCATTCCTGTAAAAAGTTTCAGATGGGATTTCATGAAGGGGATTTCGTCCACCTATGCAAAAATGAGCAGAGGGGATTTTGTCCTACACTCCCCTGAGATAGCATGATCAACTTTTGTCGAAGAATTGCAGAAGTAAAGGCTATGATCAGGAATCGATACAATTAACCCACACCTCCCATCGGAGACATCAAAGGGCATGAAATGACTAGACCCTATAGTGGAAACACCAACAGCGGAAAACCAATGAATTCGACAATGTCGGCCCCCGCCCATCGGGACTTGAAGAAATAGATGGGCTGCATGATGCGTCCACGCAGAGTGAAACCGACCGCACACGAGTACTGGTAAACCGCTTAGAGGATCTAGCCTGCCCAGGCAAAGCGGTGCGAGTCGGCCCGTCCATGCTTATAAACCATATTGGTTCCAAGGGGCGAAAGGGCTCGAGATGTCATTTCAGCTAAATATCGGGTAAAAGTCCCAGAAAATTGGAAGCAATATCTCCAAAATGACCTGTACAGTGTTGACGGGGACGTTAAACTTCAAATCTAACAAACAAAATGCGTCAATGTTGAATTCAATTCTGGCCTCCGGACACATCAAGGAACTGATACCGTAATTAAAGATGACAGGTATATGGCAGGAGACAAGTTTTCGGCCGATTCCCATCATTCATTATAAATTCATGTTTCTTGGCTGTGAAAAATTGCATCCTCATGAAGCCTTGCTAAGGTCATTTCATTTATACATGACATAATTAATACATAATTCTTATGGTGACAGAATGAGGGCATCCTTTGAGACGTTAGGTACATTTATTGAAATAAATGTTTTCGGTCTAAAAGTACTTATCAAACCGCACCCCATGCTTATAAACCCTATTGGTTTCATTGGGCGACAGGGCTTGAGATGTCATTTCTTCTCAATGTCGGGTAAAAGTCCCACAAAATTGGAAGCAAGGTTTCCAAAATGACTTTTACAGTGTTGACGGGGACGTTAAACGTCAAATCAAACAAACCAACACTATTTATGTCATTTTGGAGACGTTGCTTCCAATATCAAGTTGTGGGATTTTTAACCGACATTGAGATGAAATGACATCGCAATCCCTGTCGCCCAATGAAAACAATAGGGTTTATAAGCATGGACGGTCCGACACTCGCACCGCTTTGCCTGAGCAGGCTTAGATCCTCTGAGCGGTTTACCAGTACTCGTGTGTGGTCGGTTTCAGCTCTGCGTGGAAACATCATGCAGCCCATATATTTCTTCAAGCCCTGATGGGCGGGGGCCGTAAGACCCCCTATACCCCCACTTTATATAAAGAAAACTGTGGTTTACGGGGGTATTCATCATTTTTCTTATTCTTGCTCCAAGACATAGGTTGTGGGTACTCGTTAGAACCGCCTCAATGAGGCGGTTCTAACGAGCACCCACAACCTGTGTTTGCAGTATTTATAAGAAAAATGTCACGGATTTTCAACAGTAAAATGGCCATTTTGGAGATGTGAAAAAATGCACTATGTCGCACGGGTGTCTTATCCTAATAATGTGGGATTTTTAACTGACATTGAGATGAAATGACATCTCAATCCGGCCCCCGCCCATTGGGGCTTGAAGAAATAAATGGGCTGCACGATGCTTCCACGCAGAGCTGAAACCGACAGCACACGAGTACTTGTAAACCGCTCAGAGGATCTAAGCCTGCCCAGGTAAAGCAGTGTGAGTTTGACCGTCCATGTTTATAAACCCTATTGGTTTGGGGTTTATATGCACGGATGGTCCGACGCGCATAACTTTGTCTGGGTATGCTTAGACCTTCTAAGTGGTTTACCAGTACTCGTGTGCTGTTGGTGTCATCTGGGGCTGATTTATTTTTAAATACATGTAGTTGCCTACTCTGTCAGTGTAACAATTCTCTTAAGGGAAGCCTTCTGGCCAGACTGTCAACGTTTTGTTATGTAAAGCACTCGGTTGACAGTAATAGCTATTTCCTTGATTTAAATGACAAGAATATAATAGCGTGTTGTTCCAACAAGCACCCGCAATCTATAAATGAATTCATTTTTTCTTTCAACTGAAATTGCCATTTACATAACTAGAGATGACATTATGTAACGTAAATTTTTCATTGCATTAAACATGGATGGGTCGTTTGAACTCGTTTCGTTTCCATTGCTCTTGAGTCCTTGTAGATGTTTCAATTAACTTGAGGGGTGCGTTCAACAATGCGGACGCTCGCTGAGCGCTCACTCTGTTGCCTACGTTTCGTAGGCAACAGAGTGAGCGCTCAGCGGGCGCCCGCTTTGTTAAACGTACCTCTGATATAACACTTTTATGGAAGATTTTGCTTTTCCTCATTAGAATCAGGTGGTTCTTGAGATTTCTAATGACCCTTTACCCAACACCACAGTTGTGAATAAATATTGAAGAAGAAGAAGAAAAAAGACGAAGAAGAAGAAGAAGAAGAAGAAGAAGAAGAAGAAGAAGAAGAAGAAGAAGAAGGTGATGATGATGATGATGATGATGATGATGATGATGATGATGATGATGATGATGATGATGATGAAAATGGGAGGAGGAGGAGCAGTAGGAGAATAAGAACAAGAAATCGCAAATTTTATACGCACATCACGTAGTTACTTAACAAATTTTCCACAGTCATGGGATCCATTTTAGTAAAGGAAAGGACCCTAAATGAAACAAATTCATTGCTGTAAAGCTGGTCCCAATTTTATAAGCGATCATGACTATGGAGCAATTTTTTTCAAGAATTTTCTTTGGTATTTTCTCCGTATTTTGTTTGTTTGTTTGACTTGATGTTTAACGTCCCCGTTAACACTGTATAGGTCATTTTGGAGGCTTTGCTTCCAATTTTGTGGGACTTTTACCTGACATTGATATGAAATGACATCTCAAGCCCTGTCGCCCAATGAAACCAATAAGGTTTATAAGCATGGACGGTCCGACTCGCACCGCTTTGCCTGGGCAGGCTTAGGCTAAGTGGTTTACCAGTACTCGTGTGCGGTCGGTTTCATCTCTGCGTGGAAGCATCATGCAGCCCATCTATTTCTTCAAGCCACGTTGGCGGGGGCCGTTTCTCCTTACTAAGCCACTGCATATTGTAACAGACAGACTGGCAGACAGACAGACAATATGCCCCCTAAGGTTCGTTGAAGCTAGGTGCATCAAAATGAAAGGTTCGAAAGATGTACCATTATGACCTCAAATATTTATGACCCAGCAACGGCGCTTAAAGTGTGCCTAGAAGTCTATTATCATGTATGCAAATCTAAATATGCACTAATATCTGTCAAAATGTAGGCAAATATGTCATCTAAAACGCCCCAAGACAGAAAAGAATGACCTTTCAGGTCATTTATCTGCTGTCGTTGCGTTGTTGGTAAGAATCAGTTTACGTAAAACAATTAGCATACCGTATTCGCGATGTTTATCGCACTTGCTCTAATAGGCGCTCACACGTGTCATTAAAAAAACAAAGCACTGACAGCACTGGTGGGTCGATTGTCTCTGAGTTAAGACTGGGAAACTGGTCCTGAACTTATACTGTTTCGTTCAACCCTTAACTTTCAGCAAACAGTATAGACCCTGATCAGACGCCGCATTCTGCTTTTACATTGCGCTCTGACTTTACAGTGAGAAGAAAGGTGATGCTTTAAATGACAGTTACCTGGATTTTTAACATGGTCAGCGATTCTCACGTGGACAAGCAGGCGAGAAGGTTCTGTAGTTAGTAGTTTTGTGTCTATTGATAAACAATCGACCCAAAAAGTGTTTAAATAGTACAGTTACAAATCAATAATTATTCTTAATTGAAAAAGAGGGATATCTTTCAGTTTTAAGCATGCTCTGCATGCTGGGTATTTGTTTTACAACAGACATTTTGAAATTTGTTTTCTTATTCCCCACCCCCCCCCCCCCCCAAAAAAAAACAAAAAAAAACAGGATTCGATATCTCATGCAAATTGTCTCCATTGCAGAAAACAGGGTTTGACATCTCATGCAAATTGTCTCCTATTTGCATGAATTTTCTGAGAAAAAAGAATAAGAAAAGTATCAACAATTTGTCGTCTGTCTGCTGTATTAGCCCAGAGACCTAAGGAGCATTTGATTACACATGACTGTGTGCGCAGTTGAAAGACTTTCTATGGCTTGTTGAAACGTCTAAGCGCGCCGTGTCCTTATCACGGCGAATACGGTATATAAGAAATTAAAATAGACACCATGTATATGAAGATCATTTACATTCAAAACTTCATCTTTCCCACACATGTAATTATATTATTGTAATAATTCATATACATATTTAATTTTACCTTTCATTCATGTTTGTATGATTCCCCTCTAAACAGACCAGGGCCCGAGGTTATAAGACTTTTTCATACTCAACTCACTTGAACATGAAATTTATCCTGCTCATAAATTTTAAAATGCCAACAAATGTTGGCATTTTAAAATCTATGAGCAGGAAAAATGACATTCTGTGCTGATCTGAGCAGGAAAATTGCCTGGTTTGTTTGTATTTTAATAGTTATGAGCGTTACAAATTCAATGCTCAGTTGCGTTGAGCATGAAAAAAAGTTTTATAACCTCGGGATCAGACCCTTGGATTATGCTCAGCTCATTTGAGCCTGGAGTTTTTCAAACTAGTGAATACAGTCGAACTTCAATGGCTCGAAACACCCTGAGACCTTGAAAATGTGTTCTAGACAGCGTTATTTGAAGCCATTGAGGGTTATTCTTAGAGCCAGGAAATGAGGTATAATGTTTCAATTTATGGATATCTTCCCAACCCATATGTTGTGTATATTCATAATAATCGGCTCTCTCCAACCTCCCTCCAATCCATAAAAAGAGAAAAAAAGTCCCTCCCGAGCAACTACAGACCCATATCCCGTTTGAGTTCTGTGGGCAAAACCATGGAACGATGTGTACACAAACATCACATCCCATCAGATGATAGCTCCATTTCAGTCGGGCTTTGTAAACGGTGATTCCACTACCTATCAGCAACTTCGCACTTATCACAGCTTCTGTGAGGCCGTAGACAGGGGTAAAGAGGTACCAGCAGTTTTCTGAGATACAACCAGGAGATTCGACAGAGTCTGGCACAATTAAGGATTTGCTCCACAAACTGCGGTGCCTGGGTCGTTCCAGTTAATCAAATTTTGAAATGGTTCACTAGCTGCTTATCAGAGCGACAAAAAAAAAAAAAAAAAAAAAAACCGTGTCATCACTAGCGCAAAATGTTCTGACTGTGCCTCAGATGAAGCTGGTGTGCACCAGGGTTCCATTTTGGGCCCACTTCTATTCATTGCATACATAAATGACATTGTTAAAAACACTAGTCTGTAATTAAGTCATTGTTGAGCACCCTGACATTGCCGCAGGAGTGCCAAAAGGCGACCTACAAACTATTTCTGATTGGGCTGAAGTATGGCTAGTAGAATTACAACAATGACCCTATGTAGGAAATTAAACCCCGCCCACCACCCAACATTCTTTTTAATAACACTATGATTCAAGAAACTTCCGCTCACAATACCTGTGTCTGACAGTCTCCGATTCATGCATCTGGAAAGGACAAGATATCTCTGAGAAAGTTCGGTTACGTCTGAACTTTCTCTGGACCCTCAAATTTAGAATTAGCAGAACAGCCTTAGAGAAAATGTATAGGCCTATGGCCTTTGTTCGACACCTTGTAGAGTACGATATCGTTTCGGACAACTGCTCAACAACTCGATGCAATTCACGCCAATGCGTCACAAATTATAACTGGGGCAACCAAAGTATGCAGCATTGAAAAGCTCTTTTTAGATCTCCGTTGGTAGCCTCTTCAAAGTCGCCGTAACATAGCTTTCTACTAAATTCTAAACGGTTTTACATCAGAGTACTTCTCTGATCTTGTCGCCCCAGTTATTCAAGAAGCAGTCTTCTTGCACACCAGATAAGGAAACCCATAGTTTTAGCTTGGGATAGAAAGTCTGTTCTAACCTTGGTGTTCTTACCCCAAATAGAATATTCTCGCGTGTTTGATAAATGCCCTGGTTGAATACGACCTCATATGCGCCGTCATTAAGGTTGACGCCACAGCACGTTGCGTGACGTCAATAAACATTCATGAAGTGTCGGACGTCGGTAACCGAAGTGACTGCAGCATTAAAAATCCGCGCTTAGAAATGGAAGGTATGCAAGAAAAAGAATCCTATATGGGTGTGAGGGGCGGATAGAAAAAATCCGTCCCTCGGGATCACTGTCCGGCATCACTCGGCAAGCCTCGTGATGCCGGACAGTGACCCTCGGGATGGATTTTTCCATCCACTCCTCACACCCATACAAGATTCTAATATGTAACCTTCGAAATTCTGAGCATATTCAGAACTCCATAGATAATACACAATATCTTTCTTAACTCTTTCTTGTTTCGACAATACGCGCATGAAATAGCCTTTCAAGCGAAGTTAAAGAAACACCATCTGTAGCAGCCTACAAACACTCCCTAAACAGAAACACGCAAGTACCTTGCTTGTTCACGCATTGGTCAAATCCTCCATGCTCGTAGCCTGAGAATGGGATGCAGCTCACTAAGTGCCGACTTTTATCGTAAACACATGGTCCAAAGACTTTTTATAGTTGTGGGGGATTTGAAAGTGCTAAGTACTTCCTTTTCACGTGCGCTTACTACTCAGCTGCCAGGGCAGTATACTTACCACATGACTTACACAGTTTTACGCTCATTGACTTCTTGCATGCGAATATCTTTCGTTACATGAGAATGAAACATTAATCTTTCATGGTCAGATATGGAAGATCCGTATGCCTAGCCTGTAATGCGGTGCATTTGGCTGCTCTGATACAAGAATACCTCCTCATTTGCTTGTGTAAATCTTGTTAGGTAGCCAGTCGAATCTCTCTCTCTCTCTCTCTCTCTCTCTCTCTCTCTCTCTCTCTCTCTCTCTCTCTCTCTCTCTCTCTCTCTCTCTCTGGGTGAGGCAAAGGTGACGCGTATCTTGCGTAACTGGGGTGCCCAGCTGATGTTGGCTTACAGTTGGGCAAGGCCTGCTGTCCTTGCAGCAGGTAAGGATAGAGGTGGGGGCTGTTATTTCTTCTGTTCATTTTCCTCTTTCTGCTCCCTCCTTCACTTTCATCTCCTCTATTAACTCTTCTATCTCTTTCCATCCTTTCTCTAGGAGACGACACAAAATGACCCACAATGGTTGACTATGTACTTTTCCTTGTGTTAATCAAACAGTCAATGCATTGCTGCTATGTTTGCTTGAATCGATGTGTCCCCTTCACCACCCTATTACCGACAAGGTATTGTTGGATAAACAAGATTTGACGTTTAACCTAAATCAATCAATCAATCAAGCAAACTCTCTCTGGGTTTGTGAGAACAGGGGCTCACTGGGGTTCAAGGTTCACAAACACCAAATTTGACCAAAATAAAATTTTGCCAGCGCATGTGATTTCCGACAAACAGGCTTTGGCGACAAGCGATGGCTCAAATCAGCCTGCATATCTGCGCAGTTTGATCGGAGTCTACGCCAGTTGCATGTCCATATAATTCACGAGACAGTTAGTGTAGTCTCTAATTGGATTGGGGAGATAGGTAAACTGATATGTATCTTCACTGTCACATGGTTGGAAAATCAGTTCACCGCAAACTTTTGATTTGGTCGATTAAAGCCATTTATTTCATGGGGAAAGGTATCCCCAATCCGTGAGGCCCATTCTCTGATCTGCATTAAATTTTGCATTTGGTATATAATAAGACTTGTCAGATACAGAAAAGCTGCCCTCCAAGGGATTTCAGGGAGCTGGGGATAAAGGCCATTTACTTTGACGAAGCTGGAAAGAAATGAAAATTATCTTAAGGGATTTGGGAATAAATGTTAATTATTTTGATATAGCTAGGGAGCAAGCACGTTTTCAGAGAGCGTGATAATTTTGGAAATCAATTTTGGGAGCTGGGGAAAATTTGCAGATTTCAGTAAGCTGAATGCCAAATACCACCCTGTTATGGCAGGGCTTCAGGTAATAAATAAATAAATAAATAAATAAATAAAGTCAACTAGGTCAGTAATTAATCATCATGAAAACACGCCTATATAATTCTGACCCCCTTGAACACCACTTTTATGTAGTAAAACTGGGGTTTACAGGGGTAAACCTTATTTTTCTTATTTCTGCTCTAAAATATAGATTGTGGGTACTCGTTAGAACCGCCTCGATGAGGCGGTTCTAACGAGTGCCCACAATCTATATTTTAAGCATAAATAAGAAAAATATCACAATTTTTCATCTTAAAATTTTCATTTTTTCGGCGATAAAGGTGACAATGTTTTTGTATAGGCGTGTTTGCGTAATGTTAAGGAAACAAATGGCCCTCATCTTCATACATGTCTTTTCTTTTCTTTTATGATGCGCACTTTTTTCTTATTTCTGATGCTCTATTTTGACAGCTTTCACAAATCGTACAGTGAAGAGCATTACGCCGAGACAATGAGTCGAAATTTCGAAATACTATGTCAAAATTTCGAGGTACTTCTCAAAAGAAATAAAAAAAAAATATACCTGGCTCTTATAATGCTAAGTCGGCCTCGGTAACTCAGTGACCCTCAGTCGGATGCGCGTCTAACTTGTGATCAGGAGGACGGTTCGACAGCAACATTCTTTCGTGGAGATTGGTCATGAAATCTCTTCTACGGTCATTCTCTCCCTTCCGCTGACTCGAGAAGGGCAGTTGTCAGTTTCTGGCGAAAGAGTGTGCACCGTACTGGTTAACCGCTTGCGTACAAGCCTGCTCAGGAAAAGCGTGGAAAGGTAAACTGACCGGCTAAAATGACCTAAATAGTGTTGACGGTGCCGTTAAACTCAAATACAATCAATTAAATACTTATAATGCTAATGCTTCTCCGTATATTTTTTCTTGTTGCCCATCTCGGCTTGGCGAAATAGATTGGGCTGCATCCCAGCTAGCAGGCAACAGCGGGCCAACGTCGGGCCGACAGCGATCGCTGTCGGCCCGACGTTGGCCCATCATTTTTTGCTTGCCGGGATGGCGCTTCCACGCAGCGCTGAAACTGACAACACATGACTACTAGTAAACCGCTTAGAAAGACTTGGCCTGCCCAGGCAAAGTGATGTGAGTCGGACCGTCCAGTGCATAAAGGGGCCAAAGATTTTTTTTTTTTTGGTGGCAGGACGTGAAATGTCATTTCATCTCTATGTCGGGTAAAAGTCCCACAGAATTGGGAGCAACGTCTCCAAAATGACCTAAATAGCGTTGACGGGGACGTATAAATATTAATACAAATAAAAAATCTTGTTTATCTAACAATACATTGTCGGGAATAGGGAGGTGAAGGGGGACACATCAGTTCAAGCAAACAAAGCAGCAATGCATTGACTGTTTGATTAACATAAGGAAAAGTACATGGTCAACACTCAACAGTCGTCCTTTTTTCGACAGCATAGGCCCGTTTTATTGATGCAGCGTGCGGCGGGCTAAGGCGTTGGTCCAACGCCCATAAGTGCAGTTACCGAGCGGTCCACGAAGTCACAAAGGTTAGATTGGAATGCGATCGTCCTCTCAGATTCGATTATGTGCAGAGGATGGTGTACACCCAGCATTCACTCCGTTGAAAACGTTGTATCGACGTTCAGTCAACGCTGTGTCCTAAATCCATTCAGACCCCATGCTGTGGATTGAAATTCAATGGACAAAATGATTTAAGCTTACCCGCTCCCCGGGCGCACAGGTGCGCGCACACACACAGACGCACGCACACACGCACGCGCGCGAGCCTTTATGCTATACAGAAAGCTCTAGTCCGCGTTCCCGATAGCCACCACCCCATGCTATTTTGCCTCTATTATTGTCGAAAGAACTTCTATTATTGCCCCAGTCTTGTAATGTTAGTCATGCGGACTAAACAAAATTAGTGTATTCCGCGACAGAGGTAAGAGCGAGGATTATGGCCATGTAAAATCGATTTAAGCCCCCCCCCCCCCCCCAGTGGAATTCTCTCCACTGACCGTTCCAAGGCGGTTCTTCTATGGCGGTTTATTTATGTTGTTGTTTGTTACTTACTGTGTGTATCACTTGTGTCTTTTTATTTTGGATGGCCATTTGGCCATTTTGTGGGAAAGTAACTGTCCTTATGGCCTTCCTTTGTTTAGGTTTCCATTATGGTCTGGTCGCTTCATGTTTGTGTTTCTTTCCCTTTGATGTCTTTGATGGGTGGAGTAAGTTAATTGTATGGATTCCTGATCTTTGTTTTACTTCTACTTTGTAAAACCACGTTATTTTTCATCTACTATTGCCAAATAGAACTTCCAGGGACAATGTTATATTATTGCCCCAGTACTGGAACCCCACGCTGTATTGCATCTATTATTGCCAAAAAGAAATTCAAAGGACAATGCTCACGTTATTTGCCAACAATTGCCCCAATCCGTACACGTGTAACGGTAATTGGTATAGATGAGTTTAGGACGCCACCGGTCGCTAAGGAAATGCTATCCCACGATTCCGTATTTTTGCGCACGTGCAGTTTTGTGTGGCAAAAAATGACCGTTGTTCTGACTGATCCGATAGCAGTTATTAATTTCTTTGAATTTGACAATTTCAAATAGAGCGTAAGGTAAAGGTGACGTATGTCTTGCGTCACTGTGGCGTCCAACTGGTATTGGCTGACAATTGGGTAAGACCTGCTATCCTTGCAGCAGGTAAGGGTAGAGGGGAGTGCTCTTATTCCTTCTGTTTCTACACTTCCATTCATTTTACTCTTTCTCCTCTGTCCTTTACTTTAACCTACGATCTCTTCTATATTTTTCTCCCTTTCTCTAGGAGACGAGACAAAATTACCCACATGGGTTGACGTGTCGTTAAACCCAAAACAATTAATAGTCGAATAATTAACCGAAAATGGTCGCGTCGTGTTGCGCTAATCGCATCGACACTGTGTGTGTGTGTGTGTGTGTGTGTGTGTGTGTGTGTGTGTGAATTCGGGTTTAACGGAGCTCAATGCTCACTTTTATAGTGCTGCCTCACTGAAGTATCATGTCCCTGACACATTACATGATACCACACCCAGTCACATTATCCGACACTGGGTCGACCAGTCCTAGCTCTACCCCGTAAATCTGAGTGCCAAGCGAGGAGCAGCTAGTACCATTGTAACGACTTTGGTATGTCGCGGCCCGGGATCGAAACCGTGACCTCCCGTTCCCCGGAGCGGACACTCTACCAACTGAGCTATCGGGGCCGGTGATCACATCGTCAGTGAAGATGATTGGTTGGTTGGTTGGTTGGTTGAATATGGTTTAATGTCCCCGTCAACACTATTTAGGTCATTTTGGAGACGTTGCTTCCAGTTTTGTGGGACTTTTACCCGACTCTGAGATGAAATGATATCTCAAGCCCTGTCGCCTAATGGAACCAAAAGGCTTATATACATTTGACGGTCTGCATCACATCACTTTGCCTGGGCAATCTTAGTTCTTCTAAGCGGTTTACCAGTAATCACGTGTGGTCAGTTTCAGCACCATGCAGCCCAATCTATTTCTCCAAGCCCGATGGGCGGGGGCGAGACAGTGAAGATGAATCGAAGGATTACCAACCTGACGGATTCAACATGTGGATGATAAAGATCAATCGTTTACAACAAGTAACGGGGTTGTTTGAATATGGAAATTCACCGTCCCCGCGACCCCCGCCCATCGAGGTTTGAAGAAATAGATGGGCTGCATGATGCTTCCACGCAGAACTGAAACCAACGCACACGAGTACTGGTAAACGAATTAGAGGATCTAAGCCAGCCCAGGCAAAACGGTGCGAATCGAACCGTCCATGCTTATAAACCCTATTGATTTCATTTGGGCGACAGGGCTTGAGATGTCATTTGATCTCAATATCGGGTAAAAGTCCCACACAATTGGTAGCAACGTCTCCAAAATGACCAATACATAGTTGACGGGGACGTTAAATCTCAAAACAAACAAACAAACAAACAAATCACAGTCCCCGTTAATACTGTTTAGGTCATTTTGGAGACGTTGCTTCCAATACCCACACTGAGATTACAAGCCTTGTCGTCAAATAAAAAAGATGTGGCTTATAGTGGTTTACCAGTACTCATGTGCGGTCAGTTTTAGTGCCTCTCGTATACCGTACAAACACTCTACCGACTGAGATACCGAGCCACACTTTCGACCTTTTACATTATGCCCCCTGCCTAAGGAGATTCGTCCCGAATCTCTAAGTGCTATCCAGTTTGACTATGGTACTTTCATGTTCAGGTTTTTCAAAGTATCGCTTCTGAAATTCTGCCAGTAATGATTTGGATTAACTGCTCATTCTTTTTTCTTGCAAGTCAAGTCGGGTCAAAGATTTATTCAGGGCCCCCTAACTCAGGGTATGAGAATGAAATGACATCTCAAGCCCTGTCGCCCAATGAAAGCAATAGGGTTTATAGGCATGGACGGTCCGACTCGCACCGCTTTGCCTGGGCAGGCTTAGATCCTCTAAGCGGTTTACCAGTACTCGTGTGCGGGTCGGTTTCAGCTCTGTGTGGAAGCATCATGCTGTCCATCTATTTCCTAAAGTCCAGATGGGCGGGGCCGCTGAACTGCAGTATAAAAGTCTATGAATGTTGTGGATGAAATGACAAACACTATGCTTAAAAATCTTATTTTTCCTTAGTTTACTGTACACACGCGGGCTCGACTGATTACTTTTTGCCACACAAGACTTCGCATGCGCAACGTAACAAGGAAGTTAATCAGCCTAAACTAATCTATACATATATACCACTTCTACAAAGGTCTAAAGGGTACCGCTAGCATTCCGTCTGATGACCTAATTCCTCCCAGTTAGGCGCGGGCGCTGCAGAAAGTATCCGATTTATTGAAGTTTGACTATATACCAGTTCCACAAAGGTCTAAAGGGTGCCGCTAGCTTTCCATCTGATGACCTTATTCCCCCAGTTAGGCGCTACAGAAACCTTAACTTATTGGCTTACCAAAATCCCCAACTGCAAGAACGGACATTTACAAAGGACCCCATTAAAGACTGGGATGCGCTTCCGGATCTTTGGTGAGAGGTAGGGTCACAGGTCCATGTGAATGAATGTTATTGTGCGTGCCACCAGTAATAATTCTGATTTTAATCTGCTACCGCCTGCTTAACGACGCGGGTTGGCTTAAATATTCCCCGGCTTATTCACATCGTAACCTTTATCTGGATTAGAGTTGTTTGCTTAGCAACGAAGAGCGTTTTTGTTATCTGGGTCGCTTAGTTATGGCAAGCAAAGTGCACAATGAATCTTTAAACCATGTTTTAAAGTTGAAACCCCGGTAAGAAGGGTAAAAACTACACTGTAAAAAATTAATGGAAACATTACACCAAAACTGGTGGCAGGTGAACTGCCACCAGTTTTGGTGTAAGTTATCTTCATTGTATGCTCGGTAACTTTTCACCGAATAGCCGGCTATTAATATGGTGTAATTACGCACCTGAAAATCGACGGAAAGTTAACACCATATTGAAACTGATCTTCATTACCGGTGTAAATGTACCATCATTTTTGAAGGAAACGTTTCCGGGTGTAATGTTTCCTTCATTCAGTCGGTGTAACATTACACCAATAATTAAGACTGGCTACACCACAGTGTACATTTGTGTAGGGTAAGTATTTATTTAGTTTTTTAATTGGTATAGAACTTATCATACTCTGAATCCCCTTTCATAGGGTACCTTTGATACACTTATTATAGGGTATCATTTACCATTGTTCAATGGTAATGTTAGAGCTTCCGTAAAATGCTGGTGTAAAAATCTGCATTTTCCATTAGATTTGTATAAATTCTTTAATAAACAGAAATTGTGTTTATACTGAAATGGAGTTTATCTCATTTTAATCTTATATGGCAGGATTTTCATTACGCATGAAACAACCCTATTATCAGTATAAATAATTATATAATTTGTATGATATTTATGCCTTTATGAGCTATATGACACGAAAGAGGAACAAAATTACATATGTCGTACATATAACGCATCTTATATACGACTAGTTACATGATTCGACAAGAAACGTTAACTTAGGTTACGATGAAACAAAACACCAGTATTGGTGCAGCAAAGCACCGATAAGCTGGAGAGATAACGCTTTCTATGGGGCGCCGTTTTTCTATTTAATCCGTTTTTTATGGATATCCATAATTCGATTTATGGATATCCATAATTCGATTTATGGATATCCATAAATCAGCCGAATAATGGACTCACTAATTCGAATAAATGGATATCATTAATTCAGATCGCTTTATGGATATCCATATTCGAATTATGGATATCTATAATTCGATTTATGGATATCCATAATTCGATTTATGGATATCCATAATTCGAATTATGGATTATGTATATCCATAAAACGGATTAAATAGAAAAACGGCGCCCCATAGAAAGCGTTATCTTTCCAGCTTATCAGTGCTTTACTTTGTCGTCGGCAAACAGAAGGGCCTGTGAATCTTACTGTTCATGTAAGTCATTTATATAGAAAAGGAACAGGATCGGGCCAAGTACAGAGCCCTGAGGCACTCCTGACGAGCTGGGACCGAACCTGATTCCTCACCCTCAATGATTACCGACTGTGACCGATTACCTAAGAAGGCGTGGAGCCAACCCAGTGTTTCCTCTCTTATTCCGTACTGGTGGAGTTCCCAAAGGAGCTTCGAGCTCAATGTAGGCTAAAAGTCCCACAAAATTGGAAGCAACGTCTCCAAAATGGCCTAATGAGTGTTGACGGGGACGTTAAACCTCATATCAAACTAAGAAAAACAAAACATATCTCTCCCAGATCATAGGCGACCACTAAACCTACCCTACTCTACCTCCACCTCCCCACTCCCACTCATCGGGGCTTGAAGAAATAGATGTGCTGCACGATGCTTCCACGCAGAGCTGAAACCAACCGCACACGAGGACTGGTAAACCGCTTAGAGGATTTAAGCCTGCCCAGGCAAAGCGGTGCGAGTAGGTCCGTCCATGTTTATAAACTCTATTAGTTTCATTGGGTGACAGGGATTGAGATATCATTTCGTCTCAATGGCGGGTAAAAGTTCCACAAAATTGAAAACAACGTCTCCAAAATGACCTATACAGTGTCGTCTGGGACGTTAAACCTCCTTCCCGGCTTTTATTACGCTCTAAAAATGGAAACCTGACGGGAAAAGTCGAGATTTTTCATTTTTGCAAAGGGAGCAGTCATTATTCATTTGGTTTATTTGCAGAGGACAATTATGAATATCCATAATTCGAATTATGGATATCCATAAATAGACCGAATTATGGATATCCATAATTAGAATTATGGATATCCATAATTCGATTTATGGATATTCATAAATCGATCTTAAGTAATGATATCTATAAATCGATTTATGGATATCTATAATTCGATTTATGGATATCCATAAATAATTAACGATATCCATAAATAGGGAATAAATAGTAAAACGGCGCCCCATAGCTTTCTTTTTTACACTGAGTGAGCGTTTGAGTTTTACGTCCCACCGACAGCTAAGGTCGTACGGAGACGGGACCTCGATTTAAAGACTCATCCGAAAGTCTTGAGAAGCCCGGGATCGATCCTGCGACCCCTGGTTTACAAGGCGAGTAGCGTAACCACTACACCACGAAGGCTTCTACTTTTTACACTGAACATGACGAAATATGATCCATCAATTGAAGAAACAAGGCGAGTTGCGTAACCACTACACCACGGTGGCTTCTATGTATGGTTTGAAGTTCAAACCACAGTTTCAAAGAAAAACTGCACAATAATTCTTTAAACCACAGTTTCGACTTTTAAACTCGGGTTTTAATTTATTTTCTAATAGGCTAGCCTACTTGGACTTCAATCCTTAGTTTCTACGTCAAATGTACAAGGAATCCACAGTTTTCTCCTAAGAACGTCAAATGTCACAGTACAATTAATCTTCAAACCACGGTTCAAAGTTTGAAAATCGGGTTAGGTAGCCATTTGCGCAATAATTTATTGGAATATTCAAACCTATTTAATGTACAAATTTTCCTTAAAATACGGATTCAACCTTTAAAACGCATTTTAAAAGTACAAACTGTGGTTTGAAGATTTGTTGTGCATTTGGCATGAAACTTGGATTTGAATTTTTTTTTTTTAAGTTAATGTATAAGAAAATAAATTAAAACGTGGTAACCATGCTTTGAAGAATTATTGTGCAGATTTTCTTTGAAATTGTGGTTTGGGGTTTTCAAACCCCAGTTTGTAAACTGGGGCTTCAAGTTCAAACTGTGGATTAGAGATTTATTGTGCATGAACGGATGAAGGGGCATCTGTGAACTGTCTTGATTAGAGCTTATTCTTTCCCCGATGTGCTGGTCTTTCAAAATACTTCAATTTCCAAATAGATCATTTCGACACTAACGGTTGTCAAACTACGTCACGTTTCACTGGATTGATATATCAACAAGTACGTTCGCGTTTCACGTTCTTTTCGCATGTTAGTCCGATCCAGAGAGGATTGCGAAACGGATCGGACGGGCGGAGTCTCTGTAGCTGTCGAGTCACGTGACTTCATATATTTTTCAATTTTTGGATTAGTTTGTGCATACCAGCTGTCGAATTCGGGAAGAAACAGACATCGGTTGTTTGCCCGTGTAGATAAGCGTTACCGGATTAAATCTTCACAGATTAAGGAAAATTGTATATTTTGACGTCACGTGATTGACAGTTTGCTGGAGGTCAATCTACGTCACAACCCTTGATTGACCGCTGCTGGAGTAAAACATGGCGTCCAGCAAGGTGAAAACGTCCCAACAGGTAAGTTTGTAGCTAAATTTTATTTGTTTAATGTAATAATCACAAAGAAACATTTGTTTTAATATTGTACAATATTCGACGCAAATACTGAACAGATGAAATGAAATATTTAGTTCGTCTAGACGCCATAGCTTGAAAAAATTTCCATGTCCGTTGCACTGGAAAAAAATGCTGAAAGATAGGCCATCATCAGGGGTCTGACAAAAACCCCTACCTAAGGGGTTTCAGCGATCTTTAAAACATATTTTAAAGTTATGGTAGCCAGAGTTTTGTGAGCGTTAGCAATTGATGTTTTCGATGTCCTTGAATGAAAAACAAGTTCAGTTTATTTTATGAATATTCATGATCTAAATTCGACATTGAAAGGTCGAATTTTTATGGACAGCAATAGAATTGAAGGGTAAAACCGACTCCTATTTGTCTGTTACATTTGTTCATTTTAATTGGCTTTCTCTTTCTTTCTTTCAATTTCGCCTAAATTCCAGAAGGGGACTGGGTGCATCATACACTCCAGTTTTTGCAGGATGAAATTGCACAGGGGGCCTCATATTGACGCCCTGATCTGAAGGGCGATGCTCTTTATGACATTCATCCCCATGAATGATGTCAATGGACAATGTACGTAGAAATTCTTACTGCAGCCGGGGATTGAACAGGGGGCCTCTAGTATCCTGGTGAAGAATTGTTTAGGAGAATTACAGCAAGTCCTCAAAGTGTCCAAAGTTTAGAATTTTTACAGTAGGAAAAATAAAATTCTGACAGCCCAAAATTTCTCCCTTGTTTTTGAGAGATAAGTCACTTCTCTCTAGATTACTTTGTGAACTTCAGACTTGCCTACCCTTACGATTCAGTCATAAGACTTACAATTTTGATGTCCAAATTACATCTTCACGACCCCAGCCAATTTTCTGTGTTTGGTAAAAAATTGGTGTGATAATTTCGGTTCAGGTGAGCGTGCGCTTATACTGGAACAAGGCAATAGGTGTTGTTCCCGACTTAATCTCGCTGCAAGATTAAATTTCATTGGCTAATGATACGGGCGTAATCACAGTTCATTTAACAAATTCATTTTGGTATGGTCGCAGGGTTCGACATTAACCTAGGACCGATAGATATTGTCTAGTGAAAAGCTGGTCAGGTCTTCTAGTAAGGTCAATGACTGACTGGTCCATTTCAAAATCTGTCACCACAGTTATTAAAATCCATGTTTGTAACTCGTTTATCTATCTATCTGTCTACTGATACTGCATCGGTCACATTTGACCATTACTGCAGATGTACATTACATACACTCCAGGTTTGCAGGATGAAAGCCTACACAGTAATCATGAAATTACGGTAGGGATCTTTAACCTGCACAGGGGGCCTCCGGTTAACGTCCGGATCTGAAGGACGGTGCACTTTATGACATTCATCCCTGTAAATGATGCCAATGGAGCATGTTCAGACACCGAAATTTTACCATAAAATGATTCTGTGTTTAGTTTGTTGGTTAGTTTTACTAAGTAAATAAATAATAACAGAAATAATCAGATGACTGTAGAACCAGTGTGTCACTTTTGTACAATTTTCATCATTTCTTTGGTCCAGTTGAACTTACATGTAGGTCAGGGCCAGTGCACCCCAAGTGTTACAAAACCACCTTGTCCAGTTATTTAAAAAGTTAATGTTGAACCCTGTATCAGCAAAATGGATGCCTTTACAAAAAAAAAAAGAAGAAAAGCTGAATCTGTAGATTCATTGCAGTCAAACAAAATATGCAAGGCAGTGGGCTTAGTTTGACCTCGCATCCGATACTTCTTAACAGCCTTATGAATAAAAGTTGAATCTTACAATTTTTTGTGGGATCATACTATTTTCTGCCTCAAGGGTAGGCAAGTCTGTAACTTTATCACATATTCTACAGATAACTCTATTAATCAACACTCTGACCTCAGAGCAATGAGAATGACATGGCTGTTTTCTTAAAACTTTTACCTGTATTTCCTACGAATCAGTGATATTCAGGTAGACATCATCAATGGAAAGCTACTGTTCTTTAAGAGTTCTTTCTGTTGATTGACAAACACTCAACCCAAAAAGAGCTTGCTTGCTCCTGCTTAAAGTGCCAATCACAACTAAACAAGTGCAGAGGACAGGAAAAATCCACTCGTTCAACAATCAGGAAATGGTCATTTATAGAAAAATAGTTGCCCGTCCAAGCTTATAAACCCTATTGGTTTCATTGGGCGACAGAGCTTGAGATGTCATTCCATCTCAATGTCGGGTAAAAGTCCCACAAAATTAGAAGCAAAGTCTCCAAAATGACCTTTACAGTGTTGACGGGGATGTTGAACCTCAAATCAAACAAACAAAGCTGTGAGGTCAGGGTGTTGCATAAGAATTCTTATCAATAGAATGGAATGGAATCACTGGTTGGACTTGGCAAACAGTGTAGAATCAGTTGTGGCAGGGCAGGCATCTAATCAGGGTCTACACTGTTTGCTTTTAACAAACTGGAATATAAGGGTAATCAAAACAGTTTAAATCTCAGTCCAGGACCATTTTCTCAGTTCACAGTCAGAAACAATCAACCCACATGAGTACTCTCAGTGCTTTGATTCTTGATTTTGTAAGAAATGACACCCTACCAGCTCAAATATTTGAAGTGCAGCAAAATGACACAAAAGGTTTGTTGTGTTTGACAGTGTATGTATTGTTATGATATCTCAGAGACATATCTTAGCCTGATCTCTAATGTCAAGTGCCCCAGGACATGTCACCTCCAGACACTTATGTATAAACTGGACACACTGACCTGTAAGACATAATTTAACCCATTGTATACTAGTGCTACACTGACCTGTAAGACATAATTTAACCCATTGTATACTAGTGCTCTCTTCCATTGCTATATGTTGGCAGGTCCACTTGTCATATATAAGGGGAGTCAGGCCCATTTTTGGTTTTCTATTTTTGATGGAAAATTCTGTTAGCAAATAGTGCAGGCCCAGATCAGACGCCGCATTCTGCGGCGTCTGATCTGGGCCTGCACTGTTTGCCAAGGACTTAGATACACCTTTAAGAATTTCCACATGCAATTGATTAATTGGTCTGGAAACACCCTGTACACCTTTAAGAATTTCCACATGCAATGGGTTAATTGGTCTGGAAACACCCTGTAAACCTTCTCTTACAGGGTAGCAGTGGCATTGTTTCATGTATGTCCTGAAAAATAATTTCAGAAATAAAATTGCCGTCTTCTTTGTCATGCTTGAAGAGTTCTGAAGAAAGTGCTGTATTCATGGTTTTGACTAAATAAATAAGGCCAATAATACAGCACAATTTCTTTGTGACTCTATACCAAACCTGTGTTACCCTAAAAATCCTAAAAATTCTGACACCTCGAGGACTTTCTGTAATTCTCCTAGAATTTGAACAAGCCTGCAAGGTGCAAATGGAATGGCAAATAGTGTAGACCTTGATCGGTCTGCTTAGGAGCAGTCTGATCTTGGTCTGCACAGTTTGCTTAAGCCTATCTGTCTCAATTCTTAGGATCATTAAGATAGTTAAACAACCAAACAGAAAGGAATCAATTTTTACAGAAAAATGACTAGAAAATGATCATTTTCAAAACAATCTATACATTTTGGGAACTTTAACATTCTTCACATAGGCTTGTTAATACCACAAAGAGAGGCATAATGGCCCCCAACCATCTGGGCTTGAAGAAATAGATTGGCTGCATGATGCTTCCAAGAGGAGCTGAGACCGACCCGCACACGAGTACTGGTAAACACTTAGAGGAAATAAGCCTGCCCAGGCAAAGCGGTGCAAGTGTCGGACCATTCATGCTTATAAACACTATTGGTTTCATTGGGCGGTAAAGTCCCACAAAATTGGAAGCAACGTCTCCAAAATGACCTTTACAGTGTTGTCAGGGACATTAAACCTCGAATCAAACAAACACAACAAAGAGAGATATAAGACAAACTACCCTTGGAAAAGTGACAAGAGGAAAGTGAATTATCATTCTTTTTGCTGAAATTAATTACCTGGCATCTGTCTTCTATTTGAAAACCATACCAACCCATCATGAGGTAATTTTGACAGCTGTGTGACACATTTATGACTGAAAGATACATGTAGGTGCATTACCTGTTGGCATTTTACATGTATCTGCAACTTGCATAATATGGGAGTCTTGGACAGGTTTTCCCCTATGGACCCTTTCAACCCTGTACACTGGTGCAGATACAATTCAGACTATAAATCAAGATTAGACAGGGCTGGAAATTTCCACTCCTCTGCTCCCCATGATGAGAAAAAAATTTGGAGAAAGTAAAAAATTTGTCTTTTCCCTATGAAATTTACCAAAATCTACATACCCTTGGTCAGGTGAAATTTTGAGAATTTTCCAGCCCTGACAGCTCACCATGAGCCATTCCTCAATTGCCATCCTGTCATTGATTTAGATAAAACCAGGATAGAGACTAAGCACTTTGCTTTACATGTAGGCACTAAGACCACCATAAGTACAAGTTTTACGTTAAGTTAATGGGTATTTTTCAAAATTTATTGGCCAGGCTAAAATTTGGACGCCTTGAGCGACTGTGCACCTGTTAGTCTGTATCCCTGTAATATTATATATGCATGAATGAAGTGTTGGGCAAGCCAACTTCAGAAACTTCAGGGTGAATTTCTGAAATGGGGGCAATTAAATGTCAAAAGTTGATTCTCAACCTATTTTAGATGGACAACTCCAAAAAGAATAATTGCCAGGCAAACAGTGTCTGCCCAGATCAGATGATGATCAGACACAACAGAAGACAGAACATGATCAGACATTGTGCATCACATAAAAATACACCTGTGCGACATAGTGCATTTTTCACATCTTCAAAGTGGCTTTGTGATATTTTATTTACACTGCAAACATAGGTTGTGGGTGCTTGCTCGAACCACCTCATTGAGGCGGCTCTCATGAGTACCCACAATCTATGTTTTGGAGTAGAAATAAGAAAAATAAGGTATACTGCCGTAAGCCCCAGTTTTTATACCCACTTTTTCGAAGAAAAATCGGGTATATTGTTTTCGTACATGTGTACCACACTTCACTCCAGCGTCAGTCCGTCTGTCTGTCTGGACGTCTGTCCGTCCGTCACATTTCTTGTGATTGGATCTCCTCTGCAACCACTGAAGTTACATTTTTGAAACTTTGCATGTGGATAGTACATGGAATGTAGATGGCAGTGGGCAACTTTTTTGTGACCTTGACCTCAACATGACCCCAAGGTCAAAGGTCAAAAATTATGATTTGCCATATCTCCTAAACTATTGGAGTTACACTTCTGAAACTTTGCTTATTGGATGGTCCTTGGAATATAGAATATGTCAAGTTACTTTTGGTGTGACCTTGACCCCAAGGTCAAAGGTCAAAAAGTATGATTTTGCCATATCTTCTAAACTATTAGAGTTACACTTCTTGGATGGCCATTGGAATATAGAATAAATTTTGATACTTTTGGTGTGACCTTGACCTCATCATGACCCCAAGGTCAAAGGTCAAAAATTATTATTTGCCATATCTCCTAAACTATTGGAGTTACACTTCTGAAACTTTGCTTATTGGATGGCCCTTGGAATATATGATATGTTGGGCTACTTTTGGTGTGACCTCGACCCCAAGGTCAAAGGTCAAAAAGTATGATTTTGCCATATCTTCTTAACTATTTGAGTTACACTTCTGAAACTTGGTTATTGGATGGCTGTTGGAATATAGAATAAATTGGGATACTTTAGGTGGACCTCAACATAACCCCAAGGTCAAAGGTCAAAAAGTATGACTTTGCCATATCTTCTAAACTATAAGAGTTACACTTCTGAAACTTTGCTTATCAGTTAGAATGTTCTTTGCAACTTTTTTTTAACTTACTTGTAGTTTTGGCTAGCTATTACGTAGTCATTAGTGTTATTAATAGAAAAAGCGGGTATTTGCGATGGTTTACCATCGACTGCAGATCTAGTCTCTATTTAAAGTGGGGTGTTCATTTCACAGACTTGTTCATGTGATGGTAACGCTTTAACCCTTTAGGCATCGAGAAAACAACATCTGAAAATGTCATCTGCTTGAGTTGTCTGCTGAATTTTGCGCAAACTTTTTAAAACTATTTTTGCATACAGGCAAACAGTGTGGGTCCAGATCAGACTGCTCCTACAGGAGCAGTCTGATCTGGGTCCACACTGTTTGCAAAAATTACTTTTTACGGTAACCAGCAGATGGCAAAGCAGATGACAAAAGTCGCGACTGGCATTTTATGGGATAAATTCTAAGATCACTCAACCTGGCACTGCTAGATTTGCAAATGGACTCGGCTTAAAGTATTGTGAGGAAGATGCTATTCAATTGAAAAGGGGTTAACCAGTATGAACATGTATGGGGGAAAACATCTAAAGGGGTACCTTGACAAATAGTGCTGGCCCAGGTCAGACACCGTGTAACACGGAGTCTGATCAGGGCATATACAGTACTATTTGCTGACAGAATTTTCCGTCATAATCAGAATAAAAAACGAAAAATAGGCCTGGCACCCCTTGTATGACAAATGGACTTCAGGGCCTGACAAATCCAAAAATTTTACACTTGCCCACCGGGCAAGTAAAATATTTTTGCACTTGCCCAGCTCAATATCCTACTTGCCCAGGAATTTGGAACTCAAAGTGGGGTTCGATGCGCGCGCGTGTGTGTGTGTGGGAGGGATGATGGTGACGATGATGACGACCAACATTTATAAATATAATCCAAGGTTTCTGTCAAGTTTCATTAGGGCCTAGTTATTTCATGTTTGTGTTTCTTTCCCATGGCAGCTCAGGGTTAACTATCGATTCCTGATCATTGCATTCACTTCTATTTATTTCCCTCTGTGCGGTAATACGGTAGAAAATACTGTTGTTGTCACAGTCAATAGTGGTACTTTTTCAAGTTAATTGCTTACATAATACCTTACCCGATTAGCAATTTAAGATGCAGTTATATTGGCACGCATAATAAACACGAGCTGCACCGATATAGATCTACTCAAAAGACCAGAAGTGTCAGGGTAGCGATGTAAAAGATTAAAAGAATGCAGTTTATTTAGCTTGCAATTTAATGATCCAACCACAAGACGAGGACCCCTCCATCCAAAACAAACCCAAACTTTCACACCCGCCCTACAAGCAAGCTCAATGTGATCATTATTTCCGCCATCCAAATCGTCGTCCACAAACCACAACTCCCATTTTTCTGCATGCGATCGGTATATGACGTCATCCTACTCCAGCAACCCAACACATGTTTAACGTCATTGTTTTTATTTTAATGGGGCTTATCTGTTTCATAAAAAAAATGTTTGGAAACGGTAAAAAAATTTCTCGATAGCTAAACGGTTGTGGATAGAGGCGCGACTAATCCACGGTTACCAACATTAAAACATTCGACTTTTTCCACCAGCGTCTGCTATTTGGCGCCAATACATAACCATTCACGAGATAGTAGAATAGTCCGTTTTTACTACCGTAAGATGTAGCAAATCGTCTTAGGAGCTATTAAATCATTTTCACATTGATTGTGAATTAAAATTTTATGGCAGGGATAAACGCTAATAAGAGACATTAATTATTTATAACCTAATCTTATTTTCACACCTTGTCACGCTTATCGATAGCGCTTGTGTTACACACTACACCAGAAAGACACGCACCGCCGGGCAATCATGTTTAATTGGTAATTATATGACAGGGATTAACAACAGTGACATAATTGAACCGTTATAAAAACATAAGATGATTTTGTCTCTGAATTGCCGACAAAGCGGAATTATTATGATTTACTTACTGGTCTAGTTTTACCGTATTTAAGAACTCAAAAGACTGGCAGTTGTAGACGATTTTTTGCACTTGCCCGACCGGGCGTCGAAAGGCCAAAGTGCACCTGCCCGGCGCGATTTCGGACTTGTCCCGGGCGGCCGGGCAATGGATTTGTCAGCCCCTGGACTTGTCCAACATATAGCAATGGAAGAGTCCACTAGCATACAATGGGTTAATCAAGTGCATATTGGCAGACAGTAAGACTTAGAGAACTTCCTTGTGAGTGTGTGATATATTATGAGACAACCTTGGGATGTATGGTGCTTCCGCACAGAGCTGAAACTTGAAAACCGGTAAACTTAGGGCTTTCCTTGGGCTGTAGGTCTTGAGATGTCATTTCATTTCAATGTTGGTTAAATGTCCCACAAAATGGAAAACATGTTTTCCCGAATGACCTAAATAGTGTTGATGGGTTTGTAAAAACGTAACACAAACACTTAACCTAAGTATTCAGACACCACAACTTAAACATACTTGTTCTAAACTTTAAACAAGTGATGTTGTGTCTAAAATAACTGAATGACCGAGTGGCAGTGTAGGCCCTGATGAGATGCCTCATTCTGTTGGGACTCTGCTCTCATCTGTGCCTATACTGTTTGCTCGAGTCTGGCTGTTTGAATAGATATGTACATGTACACAAAATACTGTACATTACATTGTATAAAAGATGAAAGAAAAGATAATATAGTGTTTAGCACACCCACCCAAAGTGTCAAGCTCTTTCACAACTTAGAAGCCTCCGTGGTCGAGTGGTTACGCTACTCGACTTGTAAACCAGGGGTCGCAGGTTCGATCCCGGGCTTCTCCAGACTTTCGGATGAGTCTTTAAACCGAGGTCCCGTCTCCGTATGACCTTAGCTGTTGGTGGGACGTAAAACTGAAACACTCACTCACTCTTTCACAACTTAGGCTTTCCAAATGTTTTCTCCTTGAAATCAAGACAATAGGGCTGGCCATTTCATGTGAATTGTCAGGCTCAATGTGGGTCTGGTCTCTCTTGGGTCACATGATAGACACCCACTTCTGCAAAGAAATGTCAAGCACTTTTCCCCTGCATACTTTGGCTTTTTACCCACCTCTTGATATACCATTGGCTCATTATAAAAGAATTATAACTACCATGACCATTCTTTTTCCAGGGACCCCGACAAGACAGTTACAGATATGCCGTTACCCCTGGAGATGAAGGGGACAAAAAGAAGAAGAAGAAGGGACAGAAGGACATGGAGGAGCTTAAACAGGAACTTACTATGGATGAGCACAAGGTCCCTATTACAGAACTTTACAGCAGACTCAACACAGACCCAACTACAGTAAGTGATACCATGTACTCGGAAAACGAAATTGTGCACATGCAGAAAAAGTCTAAAAAAAGGGACCAGAATTTGGTAGTATATTTGTTAACCCAAGTGTCCTGCTGTATCCGGCTACATCCAACCTTTGCAAACAGTGTAGATCCTGATCAGATGGCTTCTAAAGAAGCCATCTGATCAGGATCCACACAGTTTGTTACTTTGTCATTCCATTTGTGGATTTGCAGGAATAAATAGCGTCAAAATATTATGATTGGTTGACAGTCTGAAATGCTTAAATGGGTGTTGCAAAATTTATTAGCTCACCTGAGCCGAAGGCTCATGTGAGGTATTAGTATACCACGAGCCGTCGTCCGTCGTCCACACTTTCAAAGAAGTATATCTCCGGAACCAGTGGGCCAATCTTGATCAAATTTCATGTGAAGCATTATCAGGTAGGGGGAAAGGCTGCATACTGTTTTCGGGCAGATCGGATTGGAACTCTGGTTGCCATGGCAACAAATAGCTCCCATAGACTTAACATAGGAAAAAGTTTGTCATCACTCTAGCTCCGTCAATTTTTTTCTGATTGTCTTCATTCTTGCAGATAACGAGGACAGGCATAAAATCTCGATCAAGTTCGATTTTGGGCTGAATCGGATTATTCACTCAGGAGTTACGTGCCCTTGAGCGTTAGGAAAAAGCTTGTCATCACTCTAGCTCCGTCAATTTTTTTCTGATCGACTTCATTCTTGCAGATAACGAGGACAGGCATGTAATCTCGATCAAGTTCGATTTTTGGCTGAATCGGATTATTCACTCAGGAGTTACGTGCCCTTGAGCGTTGAAAAAATTGCCTATTGACTTAACATGGGGAGAATGTTGTCATCACCGTAGCTGCTTCAATTATTTTCAGATTGGCTTTATTCTTGCAGATAACCAGCACAGCCATGAAATCTCGGTCAAGTTCGATAACTGGCAGAATCGGATCATTCACTTAGGAGTTACCTGCCCTTGTGTGTTTTTGCATTAGGGTTAATGGGAATTTCAAAAATGTATATCTTAAAGACTACTTGGCCAACTTTGATCAAATTTCATGTGTCGCATTATTGGGCAAGTGGAAAGGCTTCATTAGGTTTTCAGGCAGATCTGAGTGGAACTCTGGTTGCCATGGCAACATCTAGCTCCCATAGACTTCACATAGGAAAAAGCTTGTCATCACTCTAGCTCCTTCAATTTTTTTCTGATCGACTTCATTCTTGCAGATAACCAGTACAGGCATAAAATCTCGGTCAAGTTCGATTTTGGGCCGAATCAGATAATTCACCAAAGAGTTACGTCCCCTTGAGCGCCCGAAAAATTGCCTATCAACTTAACATGGGGAAAATGTTGTCATCGTTGTAGCGTTGTAACGAGGACAGGCATAAAATCTCTGTTAAGTTCGATTTTGGGCAGAATCGGAATATTGACCTCGGAGTTACGTGACCTTGAGCGACAAAAAATTTGCCCATAGACTTAACATAGGGAAAATGTTGTGACTACGATAGCGACCTGAATTTTTTTCAGATCAGCTTCAAACTTGCAGGTAACGAGGACAGACATAAAATCACTGTTAAGTTCGATTTTGGGCCGAATCGGAATATTTGCCTTGGAGTTACCTGCCCTTGAGCATGAAAAAATACGTTGTGACCACGATAGCAACTTTATTTTTTTTTCAGATCAGCTTCAAACTTGCAGGTAACGAGGATAGACATAAAATCTCGGTTAAGTTAGATTTTGGGCCGAATCGGATTATTTTCCTTGGAGTTACCTGCCCTTGAGCATAAAAAAATACGTTGTGACCACGATAGCAACTTTATTTTTGTTCAGATCAGCTTCAAACTTGCAGGTAACGTGGACAGGCATAAAATCTCAGTTAAGTTCGAATCGGAATATTGACCTCGGATTTTCATGACCTTGAGCGACAAAAAATTTGCCCATAGACTTTACATAGGGAAAATGTTGTGACAACGATAGCAACTTGAATTTTTTTTAGATCAGCTTCAAACTCGCAGGTAACGAGGACAGACATAAAATCTCGTTTAAGTTCGATTTTGGGCCGAATCTGATTATTTGCCTTGGAGTTACCTGTCCTTGAGCATAAAAAAAATATGTTGTGACCACGATAGCAACTTTATTTTTATTCATATCAGCTTCAAACTTGCAGGTAACGAGGACAGGCATAAAATCTCGGTTAGGTTCCATTTTGGGCTGAATCGGAATATTGACCTCGGAGTTACGTGACCTTGAGCGACAAAAAATTTGCCCATAGACTTAACATAGGGAAAATGTTGTGACTACGATAGCGACTTGATTTTTTTTTCAGATCAGCTTCAAACTTGCAGGTAACGAGGACAGACATAAAATCTCGGTTAAGTTAGATTTGGGGCCGAATCGGATTATTTGCCTTGGAGTTACCTGCCCTTGAGTATAAAAAAAAACGTTGTGACCACGATAGCAACTTTATTTTTATTCAGATCAGCTTCAAACTTGCAGGTAACGTGGACAGGCATAAAATCTCAGTTAAGTTCGAATCGGAATATTGACCTCGGATTTTCATGACCTTGAGCGACAAAAAATTTGCCCATAGACTTTACATAGGGAAAATGTTGTGACAACGATAGCAACTTGAATTTTTTTTAGATCAGCTTCAAACTCGCAGGTAACGAGGACAGACATAAAATCTCGTTTAAGTTCGATTTTGGGCCGAATCTGATTATTTGCCTTGGAGTTACCTGTCCTTGAGCATAAAAAAAATATGTTGTGACCACGATAGCAACTTTATTTTTATTCATATCAGCTTCAAACTTGCAGGTAACGAGGACAGGCATAAAATCTCGGTTAGGTTCCATTTTGGGCTGAATCGGAATATTGACCTCGGAGTTACGTGACCTTGAGACAAAAAAATTTGCCCATAGACTTAACGTAGGGAAAATGTTGTGACAGAAATAGCGACTTGAATTTTTAGCTCACCTTAGCCAAAGGCTCCAGTGAGCCGATAGTATACCAAGGCTCCGGAGTCCGTCGTCTGTCGTCCGTCCATCCGTCGTCCACACTTTCAATGAAGCATATCTCAGAAGGCAGTCGACCAATCTTGTTTAAATTTTATGTGTAGCACCATTGGGCAAAGGGAAAGGCTGCATTAGGTTTTGGAGCTAGTCTGGTTCATTTGTTCCTTCATTCTTCTTTCTCTCCATATAGAGATAATAGACCAATGTTAAATTTTTAATCAAAGATTTCTCAGGAACTATAAAAGCTAGAAGCATCAAATTTGGTATTCAGTAGAATAATGATGACTTATTTTGTGTAAGAGACATTGGGCTTTCTCAGCTTATTTGTTCATCTGTTCTTTCATTCTTCTTTCTCTCCATTTTGACCAATGTTAAATTTTCGTCAAAGATTTCTCAGGAACTATAGAAGCTAGAAGTCTCAAACTTGGAATGCAATGCAATAATCATGACTTATATCCTGTAAGGGTCAATGGGCTGGATTCTATTAGCAGATTTAGTAGTCAAGTCTGTGAATTGTTAAAACTTAAGTTCCTCAGGTGAGCGGTTTAGGCTCATTGAGCCTCTTGTTTATTCAGCTGGACAAGCTTTAAGAACACAAATATGCATATAAAGAGAATCAAATAAAAAACAAGTGTTTGTAAAGTTAAAAGTATGTTAACAGTTGTATTTGTCGCAATAAGCGCACATGCTCAAATAAGTACATACCATTACATGCTCCTATTAATGTGCCAACTTTGAATTTTGTTTTCGGTTCAACCAAACATACCTAATGTTAGCATAAAGAGCATATGGTTGCGCTTTTCCTTGCACCTGATCTGACATCAAGAAGATTCTAATGTGTGTGACTATATTTGGGAGATTATAAAATTCTCCCGTAATCCTAGCAAAAAAAGATAAATTCATGTATCACCAAGGCGGTTCTAATGTGTACTATGTTGTGGGTATTCATTAAAACTGCCTCACTGAGGCGGATCTAATGTGTACCCATAACATATGTTTATGTGGAGAAATAAGAAAAACTGTCGGTAAATTATCTTCAAATACTTAACATGTCTGTTGCTATGCCCGTAATTAATGAATACAATATCTGCATCTATGGAAATGCCATGGTAAACAAACCATAAATGTTTGATCCAATCAAGTTCCACTTTATGTTCTCACAACAAGTGTCTACTTTTTTGCAGGGTCTTACACCAGAACACGCTAGATTTGTGCTAGAGAGAGACGGACCAAATGAACTCACCCCACCGAAAACCACACCAGAATGGCTGAAGTTCTGCAAGCAGCTCTTTGGCGGCTTTGCCATGTTGCTCTGGATTGGTGCTGTGTTGTGTTTTATAGCTTATTCCATTCAGTCTTCAGCCATGGAGAATGTACCGGGTGATAATGTAAGTGATCTGTCGTAGATTTAGATAAGCCCATTGAATCTACAAAAAAGTTGACCATAAAAATCCTAAAAATTCGGACACATTTAGCACTTTTGAAATTCTTCTAAAATTTTGACAAGTATGTTTTACGAAGAGTCCAAATAGCATACAGTGTAGACCCTGATCAGACTTCTCCTACAGGAGCAGTCTGATCTGGGTCTGCACTGTTTGCTTTGGTCTATCACAATTCTTAGGATCATTATGGTAAGTGAAGTTTCACTTGTCTGAAAATAAGGCTGGCACATTTAATCAGTTCAGCGATTAATTGATCGATTTAAATTCCACAAAAAATGATTGTCATTACAGATTTGTCAGTACATTGTATTTATCGTTTGTTTAATTTCTGTGTCTGTTGAATTTACCATAAGTATTCAGACACCTCAGTTCCTTACCATACTTGTTCTAAAATTTGAACAAATACAATTTAGTACCCAATTTTGTGTCAAAAAGCTAAATGAGTGGCAAACGGTGCAGAACCTGATGAGTTGCCACAGTGTTTCATGCCATCCAGGTCTACATAGTTTGCTGTGTCCTGTCTGTTCAAATAGATATGGTAAATTATAAAATATGGTAAGAGTCATGTCGGACAGTAAGCTGGAAAAGTAAAATTTTGACCAAATCTTCAACGTTTACTGATTGATTATTGATCACAATGGCAGGACTTATAATTGGTTATCTGTCCAGCTGTGAATAGCCACTGTTTACAATTGAGTACCCACTGTTGTGTCCAGAAAGCTGAATGAGTGACAAACTGTGCAGACCGCGAGGAGATATCACGTTGAGCGATGTCTCAGCTGAGTCTGCACTGTTTGCTCTGGTCCGTCTTATTGAATAGATTCTGAGGATTAATCCAGTTTGAATTAGCCAAGGTAAATAGACAATAAGTGTTTGAAATATTGAGGTTTCACTGTGTATCATAGCTCCAGATAAAGCACATTTTTCATCGGAAAAGTACTGATATTTTTCATATTTCTGCATGTAAATGTATGTTGTGGGTACGCATAAGAAGCGCCTCACCGTAGAAGCACCTCGGTGAGGTGCTTCTAATGAGTAGCCACAACATACATTTTCATGTAGAAATGAGAAAAATGACATTATCTTGGGCTATGGTACAGTGAAATTCCGCTATTAAGACCACCTAAAATTATGACTAATTCTGCTTTTAAGAGCTTATTTTGAAGGCTTCACTTAATTTTTCTTTGTGAATTCTGCTCACAGTGTCCTCTGGTAAGGGACCACCTTTGGGACTGTTCAAAAGTGGTCTTAAAGACCACTTTTGAACAGTCCCAAAGGTGGTCTTACTATAGGAATTTTACTGTATATCCATTCCTAGAAAAGGTACTTACTATTCCTTCTTTCTTTCAGCTGTACTTAGGTATTGTATTAACGGCTGTGGTCGTCGTTACTGGTTGTTTCTCATATTACCAAGAAGCGAAGAGCTCAAGAATTATGGACTCATTTAAAGACATGGTTCCCCAAGTAAGAACATACCTAATTTTGTTTATATAACTCTTTACCTGGTGAACTCGACAACCCCTACCTGTGCAGACAGTGTAGATCCAGATCAGATGGCTTCTGGAGAAGATGATCAAGGTCTACATTGATCGTCATGCAGTTTTGAAAACTATGTGAATACTTTATATCAAGTAACTTGATTGGTTCATAGTCAGAAATGGGTGTGGCTAAATTAATTTATTCATCGGGGTAAGAGTTAATTTAAAGATACAAATTGAACCAATATATTATATCAAGTAATTTGTTTGGTGGATAGTCAATACTAGCATAGCTTAATTCATTTATTAAGCAGGATAAGGGTTTAAATAGTTTCTTTGCCGTTGTTCATTTTTTCTGATTCAGAAAAGAATTTTGTATTCAAGACTATGCTTTCTTAGGTAGCAGGGCTTGTAAATTCTTCAAAATTTCACATGGTCTGCATAACAAAGGGCATGCGGTTTTTGGTAAATTTCTTGACTAGAGAAGACAAAATTTCTACTTGCCCTTCAGCATGAGGCACTCGGCCTAGTGCTTGGACAGTTGGATAATTTCAGCCCTGGGTAGTGGTACATTAAAGTTCAGCTATTAAGACCACCAAAAACTGAGACAATTTCTGCTTTAAAAACTTAATTTTGAAAGTTTCATTTATTCCTTCTTTGTGTTTTCTACTGACAGTCTCGTCTGGTCAAAGACCACCTTTGGGACTGTTCAAAAGTGGTAAAATCCCTACATTAAAACCACCTTTGGGACTGCTCAAAAGTTTTGAACAGTCCCAAAGGTGGTTTTAATATAGGGATTTTACTGTATATATGTCCAAAGGGTTCCAGAGGTGATAATAAGGGCACACATGTAATTAATGCTTAATAACTTCGGGTCATTTATGTTCTGGACCTAAAAAGGAAAACCGATAACTGACGAAAATTCTCTAGCAATTATCTTGAGATGCTGATTGCATAATATTGACCATAGGAACAGATAAGGTGGGTATTTTGTGATAATTGAAGGATAGGTTTCCTTATTTCTCCATTTAAGCCTATGTTGTGGGTATTCATTAGAACCGCCTCACCGAGGCGGTTCTAATGAATACCCACAACATAGGTTTTTATGGAGAATGACAAAAACTAGCCGACATTTATCACAAAATATGAAAATATGAACCTTATCAGTTGCGCTTCTGACAGAATTACTTTGACTAGCTCATGCATGCAAAGCATCCCAAAAGTGGCACATTGCCGCAGGGATACTGACCAACAGTCGCCCAATGTGCCTAAATTTTTGCCTGGGCACCTTAGTTTTGAATGAAAATGCCTATTAATATGAAATTTGGATTTATGGCAGTCTGGGCGCCTGAAGCAAAATGCTTAGTCTGTTCCCTGTGCCGGTTGGCAAACAGTGTAGACCCAGATCAGGCACTGCATGATACAGTGACGAGGGTCTACACTGAATGCTTAAATACGAACTTATGTATATCTTAAATTTGAAACACTACGCACTCCTAAGATTTGAAATGGACCTACCCATGGCTATATTCAGTCAGAGATGCCATGTGGCATATATTTTGTGTGTAGACAGACCTGTCTTTCGTTTACGTACATTTTAACTAAATGTCTGCTTGTTTCCAACTAAATATCTGCTTGTTTCCAGTATGGTCTTGTCACACGAAATGGAGAAAAGCTGAACTTGAAGGCATCTGAAATGGTCGTAGGTGACGTCGTGGATGTGAAATTCGGAGACAGAATTCCAGCAGATATACGTGTCATTAGTTCTCATGGTTTCAAGGTAAGAGAATGGGTCCTATATGATGAACATGACGGGTGTAAAATTCCACTCACCCGCTCGCATTTGCGAGTAAGTTTTAAGGCAGGGCGAGTAAGGTTTTCAAAACTGACCTTACTTTTTCTTCATTTCTAGCACCTAAATGAAAAGTTTAGAAGATAAGGGCGAGTAAGTTTGATGGAAATCTTACACCTCTGCATGGGTGTAAAGATTTTTTTTTATTAAAAGATATTTGAGTGGAGCCACAGCAAAATAAGCAAGAAGACCAGCACAGATTGAGATCAGCCTGTTCTGCAGGCCGGTCTAAACAATGTATTTATAAGTCATTTGCAGATATTTTATTTACTTAATGATAACTCGATCGTGGCAAAAGAGCACACAGCATATGTAGAACAAAAAAGTGACAGAGATCTAAGGCTGGCACGATTAATCGGCTAATCGATTAATTGATCGATAAATTCCACAAAAATGATTATCATTACTGATTTGCTTGTAATGGATTATTTAATAAGTACAATTTACTACCCAAAGTTGCATCTAAAACAGCAGGATGGAGTGGCAAACTGTGCAGACCCTGATGAGACGCCGCGTTCTGCGGCGTCTCATCTGGGTCTACACTGTTTGCTTAGGCCAGTCTGTTCAAATACATATGGCAAAGTACAGCATATGGTAGTAGTCATGCTCAGACAGAAAGCCAGACAGGTAAATTTACGACCAATTCTTTAGTGATTACTAGTCGATTATCGATCATAATGATAAGACTGATAATCGATTATCTTTTTAGCTCTGGTTAGCCAGCCCTACAGAGATTGATCATGAAACAGTTCCTGCTTCCACTCATTAAGGAAGGGCAGTTATCATGCGTATAACTCGGGTTAAACCATTGTCCTCCCGAAACAGATCAAAAGCCATCTGACCAGTATCTAAATAGTTTGCATCAAAGGGTTGGCCAGAAGTCGGAAATTTATTTGGCAGGACATTGTTGGAGTTTCAAAGCAGAAACGGGGCTAGGAGAAATCAATATGGCTGCATGGTGCTTCCCCACAGAGCTGAAACTGACATGAGTACTGGTAAACCGCCTAGTCTAGGCAAAGTGATTTGAGTTGGACCATCCATGCCTATAACTCCTATTCATTTCATTGGGCGGCAGGGCTTGAAATGTCATTTCATTTCAATGTAAGGTAAAAGTCCCTCAAAATTGGAAGCAACTTCTCCAGAATCAACGACGTAAATAGTGGTGACGGGGATGTTAGGCCTCATTTCAAACAAAAACAAATCGAAGCAGAAACCATGTCAGCTAAACAACCATATTACAGCTGAACAAAAATATGTAGATTACATATAGAAAAACGACAATTTATTGTCTTTTGTGTTCAGTCTATATATTTATGCCACTCAATTTCCTGGAGCTGTGTAAGTTTTACGTGTTCTTTTAGGTGGACAACTCTTCACTGACTGGAGAGTCTGAGCCCCAGACAAGAACCGCAGATTTCACACACGAGAACCCACTGGAAACTAAGAATCTGGCTTTCTTTTCAACCAATGCTGTCGAAGGTAGGTAGCTTTACTGGTTCCGGTGATACAGTGTACCGAAGATAAATGAGTCAACGCACAACAAAATCAACAACAAGACCCGGTCCCATGTTTATAAAACTTTTTTCATGCTCATCTTAGCTAAGGCTGACAAAATTAATCGGATAATCGATTAATCGATCAATAAATTCCACAAAAATTATTATCATTACTGATTTGCTTATAATCGATTATTTGATAATTACAATTTACTACACAAAGTTGTGCCTAAAATTGCTGGATGAGTGGCAAACAGTGCAGACCCAGATGAAATGCCGTGTTCTGCGGCGTCTCATCTGGGTCTACACTGTTTGCTCAAGCCTGTCTATTAAAATGCATATGGTAAAGTACAGCATATGGTAGGAGTCATGCTCAGACAGAAAGCTAGACGGGTAAAATTATGACCAAATCGTCAGCGATTACTAATCGATCATCGATCACAATCATCATCATGATCAATGGATTTTTGATTAACGGGCTTTAATCGATTATCATTTCAGCTCCATTTAGTCAGCCTTATTTATAATGCTCATGAAAATATAAATACAGATGAAAGGGGTGAATGTCCCACTCAGATCAGCACTGTCTGCACAGAATGTGATTTATCCTGCTCATAAATTTTAAAATGCCAACAATTTTGTTGGCATTTTACAATATATAAGCAGGACAAATTTCATGAGTTGAGCATGAAGAATGCTAAATTCCCCCGAGGGCAAAGACACATATTGGCAGGTGCATGAGCACAGTCTAATTAGTCTTGGTGACCTTTACAGTGTTGACGGGGACGTTAAACCTCAAATCAAACAAAACAAACAAAATCAGTCTTGACTGATTGCTTGAATCCTCTACAGCTTACAAACAATTCAAAGAGAGATTTGGAGGGTGATCACAAGGTCTGTTGTACCCACATGTCTTACCGTAATGATCCTACATATTTGGACAGACAGGAAGCAAACATTGTAGTCCCAGATGAGCAGTCTGATCAGGGTCTGCACTATTTTCCTTTCCATCTGCACTTGTTGGACTCCTTGCTGGATTGTGAAGCAAATTGTTAAAGTTTTAGGAGAATTAGGTGTCCTGGGGCCAGTTGTTCAAAGCATCGTTAGCTTAACGAGCTCGTTAGTAGTCATATTATTAACTGTTCTAGCAAGTAGAGTATTGAAAATTTTGGTATTTTTGCTGAAAAACATTTTGCAGCAAAAATTTCAGCATATTTTCCATGTTTAATGATCAATGTTTTAACGATACATTAACTAACGACGTTAGTTTTGAACAACTGGGGCCAGTTGTTCAAAGCTAACGATGTCGTTAGTTGAGGTATCATTAAAACTTTGATAGTTTATTATGGCAAATATGCTAATATTTTTGCTGAAAAAATGTGAGCAGCTTTTGCGAATGCGAAAGCTGCTCACATTTTTTCAGCAAAAATACCAAAATTTTAAATATTAAACTTGCTAGAACAGATAACAATATGACCGCTAACGATGCTTTGAACAACTGGCCCCTGGTCCCAGGTTTATAGGATTGTTACGGTATTTGTAGGTATTGTTGTGTGATAGTTTATGGTTGCACTTCAAACATTACATTGTGACACTTTGATGAAGGGAAGTAATACTTGATCCAGGAGGTAATATCTGGCAGCTGACAAGAATGGGTTAATGTTGAAAATTCACAGCAACTGATGTACAGTCCAACCTGTTTTAAGCAAGCACCCAAGGGATATTCAAAAAGTGCTTGCTTAAGGCAGGTGCTTGCTTAACACAAGTGAATTTTAATGCCTTTTCCTTTTATGGGAACTGAATGTCTGCTTGCTTAAGACAGGTTGCTTGCTTAATAGAGGTGACCACTAAGACAGGTTTTACTGTATGCTTAATAAGAATTTTTATACTCAATGCACATATGTATATAGTGTTTCAAGAAATGAATTTCATAATGAATTTCATAATCATACTTGCAAATTATTGTTTCTGTATGTAAAACCAGTAAGACAGTGTGTACCATACAAAATGATGTCAGCACATTGCCAGACATTGGGTTAGTCACTGTGTTCGGTAACACATTCCGCAGTATCTGGGTCCAGTTGTTTAAAACTAACGATGTCGTTAGTTAACATATCGTTGAAACTTTGATCATTTATTATGGAAAATATGCTAATATTTTTGCTGAAAAAATATGAGCAGCTTTTGCAAATGCAAAAGCTGCTCACATTTTTTTCAGCAAAAATTCTAAAAATTTAGTTATAAACTTGCTAGAACAGTTAACTATATGACCACTCACGAGCTGGTTAAGCTAACGATGCTTTGAACAACTTTCACTAAAAATGGTAAATATACTATTTTGCAGAAAAAAAAATGTGAGCAGCTTTTTCATCTGCTCACATTTTTTTCAGCAAAAATACCAGAGTATTAGATATTGTACTTACTGGAACAGTTTACAGTTTGACCACTTATGAGCTCGTTAGCTAACAATGCTTTGAGCGAAGTTCTGCAACGGATGGTCAGGTGGTTTTTGTCCGGGTACTCCGGTTTTCGCCCACCTGATTAACGATTGGCTCGATATGAGTGAAATAATCTTGAAAGGGCCGTAAAACCAAAATAAAAAAAAAAATGCTTTGAACAACTAGGCCCAGATTGGGGCTGCACTGTTTGCAAAAGACCTGTTTAGATATTTTTTGTGTAAAATTGGTTTTATAAAATTACAGATTCAAGTCATTTCAATTAGTAAGAGAGCAAACAGCGACAAATGGGATCAAAGTTTATTAATCTTCAAAATAAAAATTATACTAATTACTCTAGCCATTGTTATATCCCATCAGGTACCTGTCGAGGTGTTGTCATCAGGACCGGGGACAAAACCGTCATGGGTAGAATTGCCAACCTCGCCTCTGGATTGGAAGTCGGAGATACCCCAATCGCCAAAGAGATTGCCCATTTCATCCACTTGATCACTGGTGTCGCCGTCTTCTTGGGCGTGTCCTTCTTTATCATCGCTTTCATCCTGGACTACTTCTGGTTGGATGCCGTTATTTTCCTTATTGGTATCATTGTCGCTAACGTACCTGAAGGATTGTTGGCCACTGTCACCGTAAGTACAGCCGTGTAGATTTGAGAACTTCATTTTTGCCTCTTTTCTGAAACAGGCCCCCGTGGAACACTGCCTCTTAACCCTTGCCATGCTGAGCCTGGATATGCCTTATCTTTGAAACAATGTACATCCAGATCCGATGGCTTCAGAAGAAGCCATCTGATCAGGAACTACATTGTTTGTCATTCGGATTGTGAATTTGTTGCAATCATTTGAATCAAGTAATCTGATTGGTTGATAATCAATAGTGGGTGTGGCAGATTAAAATATTCAGCAGGACAAGGGTTAAACACTAGATCTGTCACCACTGTGGGTTCCAGCCTCACTTTGGCATAGCAACAGATAAGGTGGGTATTTTGTGATAATTGAAGGATAGTTTTCCTTATTTCTCCATATAAACCTATGTTGTGGGTATTCATTAGAACCGCCTCATCTAGGCGGTTCTAATGAATACCCACAACATAGGTTTTTATGGAGAACTGACAAAAACTTTCCTCCAATTATCACAAAATAGAAACCTTTTCTGTTGCTATGCACCTAGGTCACGTGCAAGATTATAAGAATCTTATATGGGTGTGAGGGGTGGATGGAAAAATCCGCCCCGAGGGTCACTGTCCGGCATCACGAGGCTTGCCGAGTGATGTCGGACAGTGATCCCGAGGGACGGATTTTTTCTATCCACCCCTCACACCCATATAGGATTCTTTTTCTTGCACACCTTCCATTTCTATTGCGAATTTTTAATGCTGCTGCCATTTCGGTTACCGACGTCCGCCATTTTGTGATGACACAACAGGAATGTTTAGTGACGTCACGCATGACGCCGCCTCACATGGGGTTGCAATCAACCAGTGCATTTATCAAACACGCGATTTTATTCGATTTGGGGTCGGAACACCAGGGTCAGAACATAAATTTCTATCCCAGGGTAAAATCATGGATTTCCTTGTCTGGTGTACAAGAAGCCATGTTCTGCCATGGAAGGTCACATGTTCTTTCCCAGAGTTCCCTGCTTTTCATTCAACTAGTTGGAGCTGAAACAGACCCGCACATGAGTACTGGTAAACCGCTTAGAAGATCTAAGCCTGCCCAGGCAAAGCGTTGCGAGTCAGACCATCCATGCTTATAAACCCTATTGGTTTCATTGGGCGGCAGGGCTTGAGAAGTCATTTCATCTCAATGTCGGGTAAAAGTCCCACAAAATTGGAAGCAATGTCTCCAAAATGGCCATACAGTGTTGACGGGGACGTTAAACCTCAAATCAAACAAATCATTCAACTTGTTGATAGTCAGTTCAATATATAAGTAAACTTGAAAATGGCGTAAACTGTGCCCATCTGTTTTGCCTTAATTGGTTCACTTAATTCAATTTTCTTTATTCTCACCAAATAAAATGGAGTCGAACTTCAATAGTGCTAACACCCTTGAGCCTTAATAATTTTTTCTAGACAGTGGTTGTTCGAGACACTAGACTGTTTATCATAGCGTCAGGGTTTATGGATTGGATTCCAGGCTTCCCCAGACTTGAAACTGAGGTTCTGCCTCTATATGACTTTAGTTGTTTGTTGGATGTAAAACAGTAAAGTCCATTGTCTGTTCTCAGGTATGTCTGACATTGACTGCTAAACGTATGGCAAAGAAGAACTGTCTGGTAAAGAACTTGGAGGCTGTAGAAACTCTTGGATCTACTTCCACCATCTGTTCTGATAAGACTGGTACCCTCACCCAGAACAGAATGACTGTCGCCCACATGTGGTTTGATGGAAGAATCGTCGAAGCTGATACCAGTGATGATCAGACAAGTAAGTTTCCTTGTTTTGAAATGCAATTTCACAGTACAGTAAAATTCCTATATTAAGACCACTTTTGGGATTGTTCAAAAGTGGTCTTAAAGACCACTTTTGAACAGTCTCAAAGGTTGTCCATGAACAGAGGACACTGTTGGCAGAAAACACACAAAAAAGATTAAGTGCACCCTTCTAAATAAGCTTTTAAAAGCAGAAAACAAAACGGGAACCTTGGCAATCAGATGCCGCTGAATGCGGCGTCTGATCAGGGCCTACACTATTTGCAAAACTTTCCAAATAGATTTTGAAAAAAAACAATAAAACTAAATTTTGAAATGGACTCCTGCTACATATAAGGAGGAAGATTCCATTTGGTACAAAAAGGGTTAATTTTAGGTGGTCTTAATAGCGGAATTTCACTATATTTTTTGCACGGTATAAGAATTGCTATGTTGCATGCACGCTTTCAAACCTTTATAGTATAGCTGCTTTTAGTGCTAAATGTTTTACTGCTTGTAGAGCTTAATTGTATAACTGCTTTTTGTATATTGAATCATAGCAACAGGTAAGGTGTGATTTTGTGTTTATTGAAGGATAGTTTTTGTCAGTTCTTCATAAACACATATGTTGTGGGTATTCTTTAGAACCGCCTCGGTGAGGCGGTTCTAACGAATACCCACAGCATAGGTTTATATGGAGAAATAGGGAAAACCATCTTTCAGTTATCACAAAATACCATTGAAGGATAGTTTTCGTCAATTCTTCATAAACAACTATGTTGTGGGTATTCATTAGAACCGCCTCGTTGAAGGGGTTCTTATGAATACCCACAACATAGGTTTATATGGAGAAATAAGGAAAACTACCCTTAAGTTATCACAAAATATGCACCTCCTCTGTTGCTATGTTGAAAGCTTTATAGTAATAGTATACACCACACCCTCTTTATAATACTATTAATGGGGTCCAAAGCAGAAACCGTGTTAGTTAAACAATCGTGATACATCCAGTTAAAATGTACAGATGTGCTTCCATGCAGAGCTGAAACCGACCCACACACGAGTACTGGTAAACCACAGGAACTAAGCTTGCCAAGGCAAAGCGGTGCGAGTCAGACTGTCTATGCTTATAAACCCTATTGGTTTCATTGGGCAACAGGGTTTGAGATGTCATTTCATCTCAGTGTCAGGTAAAAGTCCTACAAAATCGGAAGCAACGTCTCCAAAATGACCTTTACAGTGTTGGCGGGGACGTTAAACCTCAAATAAAACCAAACCAAACCAAAAATGTATAGATGACTATTTATGGTCATTTTCCTTTACAATCTATACATTGTTGGGATCCATCTTGAAACAGTGTTACAGTAGAACTTCGATTGCTCGAACACCGATGGCTCGTTCACCATGGATGAGTCGAACCCATTCTTGAGCCCCTAGCGAAATCCTCTACAAAAGAAATAGTGGGGGATAATTAAGGAGATTTTAGTCTTGCAAATGTTTGCTGTGTCTACTCATTAGAATCGCATCGATGAGGCGATTATAATGAGTACACACATCATACAAATTCATTATAGAAAACCGAAAAGATGTCTAAAAGTATCTTGTAATGGCTCCTGACAGTAACCTCAGTGGCTCGAACTACCCTGTATCGAACAGATTTTCGAGATCCCAAAGGTGTTCGAGCCATTGAAGTTCGACTATATCCAAAATCGTGTTATAACGAACAGTGTTATAACGAGGTTGTGGTGTCCTTGCTGTAACTTCTTCAAGCTAATCAAGAGGCTATGATATGGTAAGAATACGGAAGTGATCTTTATTCTTGGGTAAAATCTTCTTGCAGCAGGGCAGAACTGTACTTGAAAACTGCCCAAGAAAAATGTAGTTTAGTTAACTGACCAACTCTATATACGCTTATTAGTGTTTACTGGGCCATTAAACACCAAAACATTGAAACAATAGAAAATTTGTTAGGTCTTTATGTTAAAAAATAAGACGGATATTCATCATTATTGATACCGGCCCCTGCCCATCGGGGCTTGAAGAAATAGATGGGCTGCATGATGCTTCCATGCAGAGCTGAACCTGGCCGCACATGAGTACTGGTAAACTGCTTAGAGGATCTAAGCCTGCCCAAGCAAAGCGGTGCGAGTCTGACGGTCCATGCTTATAGGCCCTATTGGTTTCACTGGGTGACTGGGCTTGTGATGTCGCTTCATCTCGGTGTCGGGTTAAAGTTTCACAAAATTGGAAGCAACGTCTCCAAAATTACCTATACAGTTTTGACCTCAAATCAAACAAACAAAATAATTAAATCTTTAGTTGTTTTGATATTTGGCTAGAGTAGCTTTGAACAGTCGGGCCTAGATGTATTTGCTATGTTAACCCTTGACCTGCTGAATATTTAAATATGCCACACCCACCACAGATTATCAACCAATCTGATTACTTGATGCAAATCATTGTAACAAATTCATAAACTGAATGACAAACAATGAAGATCCTGTTCAGATGGCCATCTTCAGAAACCATCTGATCTGGATCTACATTGTTTGAAAGACGAGATTATCCGGGCTCAGCAGGACAAGGGTTAAGAATGTTAGTAGCTTTGCATATATGTTGCTTTGTGTTGTCTCTGCTTATTGCTATGTTCATCATTATGTCTTGTGTATAGCTATGTTTGGTAAGTGCTTTCTGAAATTGTTGTTGTTAAAAGTTTTACTAAACTCTCTTCATAACTCTGGTTTGTTGGGGCTTTATAACACTGTTTCTTTTTGCTGTTGCATTGTGGTTTTTTATAAAAGAATCACATTTACGTGAAAATGTCGTCTGCTTATGTTGTCTGCTGAATTTTTTAGCAAATGTTTTAAAAATATTTTTGCATACAGGCAAACCTCATGGGCCTAGATCAGACTGCTCCTGGAGGAGCAGTCTGATCTGGGTCCACACTGTTTGCAAAAAATGACTTTGAAAGTAACTGCAGACGACAAAGCAGACGACAATTGTCATGATTGGCATCTTATGGAAAAATGTTAGTATTTGTGGAGAGAAAACAACAATACAAAACCCGGGTGTTTGATATCGAACAAAAATTTATAGATTGGATCCCCCACTGCAGAAATTTTTTTTTGAACAAAACTGTTTTTATTTTGGATCGAAAAAATAACCATGAAGGGGCATTGCATATAAATTGCAAAAGTGCCAAAATTTTTCACATTTTTCTGTGTTGAAGAAAGTATTTGTAGTTTAGAAGCAATTGATTGAGAAAACCAAGTATAAACTTTTATTAAGTTTAATTTATCCAGCAAAAGTGGTTATTTTGCTATATCTTCATTTTTGTTTGGGTGAAGTATTTTGGGGATACAATTTTATTTTGGGGTCTTAGATTGTTGTCCAGTGAAGTGTTATAAAGCAGGTCGTCTGTACTTGTTCATTTACATTATTTCACATTAGATGAGTTCAGAACACAGCAAAACCTACATAAATACCTGTGTAACAAGCAAAGACTTGGTCCAAGGTTATAAAATGTTTGACTCACTAGAGCATTAAACACGTCCTGCTCAGAAATTTTAAAGTGGCAGCAGTTGTTGGCATTTTAAAATTTATGTGTAGGCCAAATTACTGGACCCAAGGTTATAATTTGTTTTTTTTTATGCTCATTTGAGCATAAAATTTGTCCGGCTTACAAATTTTAAAATGCCAACTATAGTTGGCATTTTAAAATTTGTGAGCAGGACATATAACACTCTGTGTTAAATTGATGAGGTAAATTGCCTCACATATTTGTGTTTTAATGTTTATGAGCATTGTTTCATGATTAACCCATTGAGTACCAGAAACCCCAAAACAGGTACCAGGGCAAACAGTGCAGGCCCAGATCAGATGCCGCAGTTTGTTGTGTCTGATCAGCACTTACACTGTTTGTGAAAAGTTGAACCATTTTCCAAATAAGTTTTGAAGAAAATACAATCTGACACCCCTAAATTTTGAAATGGACTCCTGGTATACATGAGGAAGATTCCATTTTCTGTTTGGTACAAAAATGGTTAATTGAGTTGAAAATGGAAAAAACAACAAAAAAACAGTTTTATAACCTCAGGGGCCTGATCAATCTGTGCATCGGCCAAGTCTGGTCTGTTTGCAGTTATAGCTGTTTTGCTGGTCCATAGTCGAACAGCAAAGACCCTGATCAAGCTGCTCAGACTGCTCTTTGTTTATAAAAACAGTTTACACTGGACTTCTTGAAGGTTTTGTTATGTCTGGTTCATTATTATGCTTGCTGTGTTCACCAACTGTTGTTGCAAACTAACACTATTAATTCATAAGCTTTATATCTTGACAACCTCACTGCTGTAGGTTTGATTCTGGTTAAAAGTTAGTGCATGATCAGAGTACATATAGGATCTTACATGAGTGCTCATGTATAATAAAATTTATTAAACGAATTGAGGAAAAGGGATAAAATGCGAGGGTTTGCCGAGCATTTTATCCCTTTTCCTCATCGAGTTTAATAAATTCAATAATACATGAGCACGAATGCAAGATTCTATTTATCATATAACATTTTAAACGCATTTTATTCACGATTGTTTACAAAAATGTCAATATTCCGCCATTAGTAAACGGGAGGTCGTAAAGGACGTCGTACATGTAAAGTTACGGGATGTTTCTAGCTCATTTGCATATTTAATCAACTAGTGGATTATCGAAAATATTACATGATGTTATTACACTCTCAGACGCGACGTCATATGATAAATATCGTTAACATGAACATGGGCCCCTACACATGGACCAGCCTCAATAGCTCAGTGGTTAGCGCATTCAACTTATGATTGAGAGGTTGTGGTTTCGAATCTGGCCACCTGATGTGAGGTGTGTCCTTGGGAAAGACATGTAATGCCACTGTTCACTCCACCCAGGTGTTTATGGGTAGCATTGGTGTAAAAGTCACTGCCTGTCTCTCGTGCGCGCGATAACGTCCGGAATGCGTGTTCGAGATGGATTCAAATAAGCTTGGAAGCTTGCATTGCACGCAAACTAATATAAATTAGTATAAACTATAAAAATATTATGTCATGTGCGCTGTCAGAGCGAAAACAAAAAGCATATCCACATAGAAAACAGCTGACGACTGATGATCAGACTGCACAGATAGTATGATCAGTCTGCACAGATAGGAAACCTGGTCAGTCTTTGCTGGCCATTGTATGAATAGAGCTGCATTGACCTCGGGTTTAGAGGGCCTCCCTGACCTACTGTTTAAGAGAGCTAACTGTTAACCCTTGTCCTGCTGAGTATTCATATATGCCACACCTACTACCGATTATCAACCAATCAGATTACCTGTAGCAAATTATTACAACACATTCACAATCTGAATGACAAACAATGTAGATCCTGATCAGATGGCTTCTTCAGAAGCCATCTGATCTGGATCTACATTGTTTCAAAGATAAGGCATATCCGGGATTAGCAGGACAAGGGTTAAAAGTAAAGTTTTTCTCTGCTTTGGCTTTGAGCCTTGCTCAGGTCACATGACTAAGACACCAAGTTCTGCAGAAGGTGGTAAGGTGGTTTTTCTCTGATCTGGAGCTACACCATTTGCAAAGGAAGGAGTTGTGTAGTTTTACACAAGATGCATGCTCATCTTGGTCATGTTTGAGTTTGGTGACGGTTGTTTTACATGTCATGAAGTATTAACATGCATTTCAAAAGATGCAGTTTGCCTGTTTGGACAATTCTGGTCTAACAGAGTCCCATTTAGCTTTGTGTAAATCAAATTTAATGGTAAAGTAACAAACCTTTTGGTTTAAACATATGTTGTACTTCTTATTATAGCAATTTAAAGTGTGCGGCCCCCGCCCATAGGGGCTTGAAGAAATATATGGGCTGCATGATGCTTCCACGCAGAGCTGAATCCGGCCGGCACACTAGTACTGGTAAACTGCTTAGAGGATCTAAGCCTGTCAAGGAACTGCGGTGTGAGGCGGACTGTCCATGCTAGTAAACCCTATTGGTTTCATTGGGCGACAGGGCTTGAGATGTCATTTCATCTCAATGTCGGGTAAAAGTCCAACAAAATTGGAAGCAACGTCATCAAAATGACCTTTACAGTGTTGACGGGGTCGTTAAACCTCAAATCAAACAAACAAAACAAAAGTGTGACATGACTGATATATATAAAGTAATAGGATCACTGTTGCCCATGGAATATGGGCCACATCATGGAAAAATGATTTGCTAACCACTCACATTGAAATAAAGAAAAAGCTTGGTAAATGTACATTGTATTAGTTTTAAGAACAATATAATTACTGGTAGTTGAACCGGCCCCGATAGCTCAGTTGTTAGAGTGTCCGCTCCGGGAACGGGAGGTCACGGGTTCGATCCCAGGCCGCGACATACCAAAGTCGTTAAAAATGGTACTAGCTGCTCCTCGCTTGGCACTCAGATTTACGGGGTAGAGCTAGGACTGGTCGACCAAGTGTCGGGATAATGTGACTGGGTGTGGTATCATGTAATGTGTCTGGGACATGATACTTCAGTGAGGCAGCACTATAAAAATGAGCATTGAGCTCTCTGTCGCAACCAGACACCGTCGTGATATGACTGAAAAATTGTTGAAAGCGACGTTAAACCCGAATTCACACACACACACACACACTGGTAGTTGAATGTTAAAAAATTCCTGAAAGATTAATTTCACTTTCTATCTTCACATTATAATATGAATAAGTGCAAGCAGAACCACATATCAAGTTAAGGCTCTAAACATTATCATATTCAATGAGTTGAAAAATTAAACGAAAACATAAAATTAATGACAGTCTTGCTGTGAAGCAATGGAACAACACTTTCATAGGCTTAATCATTCCCAGTTAGAGGGTTACAGTAAAATTCATATATTAAGACCACCTTTGGGACTGTTAAAAAGTGGTCTTAAGACCTTTGGGACTGTTCAAAAGTGGTCTTAAGACCACTTTTGAACAGTTCCAAAGGTAGTCTCTTTATGTTCCAAGATATTGAGTGTAGAAAACACAACGAAAAACAAACTTTTAAATGTGTTTAAAAAGAAGAATAGTAATTTTCTTAATGGTCTTAATAGTAGAATTCCTCTGCATTTGCTTCTGCTGTCAGGAGATAACCATGTGCAAGTTTTTACGCTATTCATCATGTGCTTTCAGATGCCACTTACAGCCGAAATGATCCAACCTGGCTGGCTCTCGCTCGTGTTGCTATGTTGTGTAACAGAGCCGAGTTCAAGGCTGACCAAGAAGATGTGCCCGTTTTGAAGAGGTAAGTTAAGTTTGGGCTCGGTTAAGTAAAGCATTTATTAGCTTAACCCTAACCAGAGCCTGAAAAAGTGTCTAAGACATTAGATATGTGAAGATATTGTTAAACGGTCCCCGCTAATCGGGGCTTGAAGATATAGACAGGCTGCATGATGCTTCCAAGCAGAGCTGAAACCGACCCGCACAAGAGTACGGGTATGCCCCTTAGAGGATCTGAGCCTGTCCAGGCAAAGCGGTGCGAGTCAAATCGTCCATGCTTATGAACCCTATTGGTTTCATCGGGCGAGGGCTTGAGATGTCTTTTCATCTTGATGTCTGGTAAAAGTCCCATAAAATTGGAAACAACGTCTCCAAAATGATTTATAGAGTGTTGACGGGGACTTTTAAACTCAAATGAAACAAAGAAACAAACAAAATTTGGAACTTTTTCACTATTATTTTGCTAGAAAAAAGGGAGTAGTTTTTGCGTTGCAAAAGATTTTGAATTGCGAAAGGTACTCACTTTGTTCCAGCTAATTTATCATTGTCCTTGCAAGTTCATTTAATAATTTTACCCCTTACAAGTTTGGTAAGCTAAAGATTCTTTAAAAGCAGGACTTTCATGTGTAAACTCTACGCGATGTGACTTCGGGCCTGACAAATCCAAGTGCCATCCACTTGGATTTAAAACGACTTGGAATTTCAGTAATTATATTCCCTATTCCCTGTATATTCTATCGTTTTCTTGGCAAGTGAAATAAAAAAAATACTTTACCTGTTCAAAGTTTACATGCGAATAGATAGAGGATATTTGATTTTTTCACTTAAGATCGAATTTTATTTCATCGAATGAACACCAAAACCAGTATTTTCACGAGTGGCGTAGCCACGACTGAAAATACTGGTTTTGGTGTTCATGAGTGAAATAAAATTTGATATTACACTGAAAAAATCAAATTTTCTGTTTCTTACATGCTTCAAAACGGCAATATTTAGCTTCACTAATCGCGTCACTCAACCTCAGAGAAAACTAACTTTGTTCCTGGTCGCTTCACGTCAATTGAGTGATGCCCAACGTATTTACCGGGTATAATATTGGGTGTAAACTAGAAGTTTGCACCTGAGAAAAAGTCTGGGATGGCATTTCTATGAAAGGTAACTGAAATAAATGAGAGATTAGTTTCCCGAAGAAACTCCAGACAGATCTAACGTGGCATGACAAAATATGTGACGTCAATGGCCAAAAATGATGTCATTTACGTACTCGGGACGTGTGAACGGGCTAAGCGTCAATTCTAATACAGTTCATTAATTTACAATCATCTGACAATGAAAAAAAACTGACCACAGAATAAGATTTCAAGAAAAAAGTAGTCCCAAACAGTGAAAAATAAAATTGATATCAGTCACTGTTTAAAACAGTGACAATATCGTTTTCGGTTTCACTGAGAAATCTCTATATTTCATTGAAAAGCATGTAAGAAATTTGTTGGTCCCTTTGACTTGTTTTGTTTGTGGTCCTTTTAGTCTATATTAAACTGAATAGTTGAAAGATTTTATTGCAGTTTTGCAAGGGAATGCAGTTAACATTTAATGTATGTCGCATGCAAAAAGGGGAGTATAATACTCCCCTTTTTGCATGCGACATACATTAAATTTTCTAGAAACCTTCAAAATGTAGTGGTAAACCCATGGTGTACCAGAAACCCCAAAACAGGTAATTGGCCAAATAAGTTTAAACTGAGGTCCTGTCTCCGTATGACCTTAGTTGTTGATGGGTCATAAAACTCACACATTACTATTCTTACAGAGAATGCAATGGTGATGCTTCTGAGTCGGCACTTCTTAAGTGTGTGGAACTGTCCATTGGTAATGTGATCCAGTTTAGACAGAGAAACAAGAAGATTTGTGAAATACCCTTCAACTCCACCAACAAATATCAGGTAAAGTTATCAATCTTCTTAGTCAACCTATTAAACCTAGTTCTGCTGAATAAATTGATTTGTTGCACTCGTTTTTGACTGTTGACCAATAAGATTTAATAATAATATAAAAGAATCGAGCACTTACAGCTCTGGTGTGTCATGTGTCTCTGAATGTTGGCTGGAAACATTACCCTGAATGAGGACATAATGCAAAAATTGCTCACACTTTTTCAGCAAAAATACCGAAATTTTAATTATTAAACTTGCTGGAACAGTTAACAATATGTCCACTAACGATCTCGTTAAGCTAACGATGCTTTAAATAACTGGCCTCTGGAAGTCAGTGATAGTCATATGGAAGCATTGTAAAGCTACTGTGCTTTATATAACTTTGGGTAGAATGTTAAACAATTGACATAAAAATTAACGCCAAAGGTCCATGAAATGAATCTTAACAAGGAATATTTTTCTTACCTCATATAAAACATGTTAGGGCTGCATGGTAGAAGATGATTCTGACAAGTACCCAAGACGTGAAGAAGGGAAATTCTCCCTTAACCCTTATCTTGCTGTTCACGACAAACCCTATATTTGCAAACAGTGTAGATCCAGATCGGGTGGCTTCTTCAGAAGCCACCTGATCAGGATCTACACTGTTTGGCATTCAGTTAATGAATTTGTAGCAATAAATTACAACAAGTAATTTGATTGGTTGATAAACAGAAATGGGTGTGGCTTAAATGAATATTCAGCAAGATAAGGGTTAATTATCCTCATTAGGGCTTTGAATGTTGTGTCAGTTTGATGAATAATTTTCCTGGATGATGTAAGGGTTAACCCATTGCATACGGGAAACCCCCAAAGGGGTACCTTGGGAAACAGTGCAGGCCCAGATCAGATGCCGCAGAACGCGGCATCTGATCGGGGCCTGTACTATTTGCTAACAGAATTTTCCGTAAAAAATAGGAAAACAAAAAAAATAGACCCACCACCCCTTACATGGCAAATGGACTTGCCCAACATATAGCAATGGAAAGAGTCCACTAGAATACAGTCGGTTAATATGATGTGTATCGTTTTAGGTGTCAATTCATGAAACAGAGGATCCCAATGACCCCCGTTGTATCCTGGTAATGAAGGGTGCCCCAGAAAGGATACTCGACAGGTGTTCCACATACCTGAAAGATGGAGCCGAGTATACAATGGACGACCAGTTCAGGGCAGCATTCAACATTGCTTATATGGAATTGGGAGGTCTCGGAGAAAGAGTACTTGGTAAGAAAGTTTGGTAGAATTTTCTGCTAGCTTCTGGTCTTTAGGGCTAGATTTCAATATATTTAAAACTCACCATACCAAATCTTAATTGGCCCCTGCCCATCTGAAGGCCTCATATTTTTTCAGGCATTTGCAGGATTTCAGGCTTTGAGAGCTTGATTTTTTTCTTGATTTCAGGCATTTAGATTCTGATTTTTGTGTATATAGTCTGTTTAAAAAACTATTTAACCCTTATTTCTGACTATAAGTCAACCAAATTACTTTAAATTTTCACAAACTCCATTACAAACAGTGTAGATCCTGATCAGATGGCTTCTTCAGAAGCCATCTGATCAGTATCTACACTGTTTGCAAAGGTAATGTAGTTGTGTCTTTGTTCAGCAGGATAAGGGTTGAAGCTGCAAAATCAGGTCTTTCAGGCATGGAAAAGCGTGGTCAGTATGAGGCCTGCATCTGAGCTTGGAGAAATAAATTGGGTTGCACGATGCTGAAACTGACAGTACTGGAGTACTAGTAAACCGCTTGGATGGACTAAGCCTGCCTCGGCAAATTGGTGCGAGTGAGACCCCTGGTGCATATTTTGAATTCATTGGGTGGCAGAGATTGAGATGTCATCTCTGTTTCGGATAAAAGTCCCACAAAATTGGAAGCAATTTCTCCAATGTTGCCTAAATGGTATTGACAGGGACATTAAACCTCAATCAAACAAACTGAACCTTAATAAATACTTTTTTAGCACCTGCTTTAAGCATGGCACATTGTATTATTATTTCTTGTTAAAAACATAAGTTGTGCGTTCTTGTTAGAATCACCTCATTGTGGCAAAATCTAACAAGTGCTCATATATTTTGTGTTTACGGAGAAATAAAAAGATATCCTAAAATTATCCTTGCTTGGAGCTATGGAGAGCTTATTTACAAAAAAAAAAAGCAACAAAAAAAAAAAACGTCAAAACATCAAAAATGTTTTCTTTACTTTTCGGCAGGATTCTGTGACTACATTCTGCCAATCGACCAGTACCCACCAGGCTATGAGTATGATCCCGATGATGCAAACTTCCCACTGACTGGTCTCAGATTTGTCGGCCTCATGTCTATGATTGATCCTCCGAGAGCTGCTGTACCTGATGCTGTTGGAAAGTGCAGAAGTGCTGGTATCAAGGTAAGCATCCTGCGTATAGCATAACACAACAGGCATCCATTTTTTGGTCCATCAACCCTTCTCTTGCTGAATATTCATTTTAGCCACACTCATCTCTGACTTTGAACCAATCAGATTACTTGATGTAATTTATTCCTACAAATTCATAATTTGAATGTCAAACAGTGTAGATCCTGATCAGATGGCTTCTTCAGAAGCCATCTGATCTGGATCTACACTGTTTCCAAAGATGTGGGTTGTCTTGAACAGCATGATAAGAGTTAATACCTTCATGCGGCTGGCAACTTTTGAGTGAAGCCTAGCGTTGACAGTAGAAGCCCCTGTTGGTTTAGTGGTTAAGCTACTTGCCTCGTAAACCAGGAGTCCTGCAGGGATCCTGGGTTTGAGATGTGTCCTCGAGGTTATAAAACATTTTTCATGCTCAACTCATCTGAGCATGAAATTTGTAATGCCCATAACTATTAAAATACAAACAAATCAGGCAATTTTCCTGCTCAGATTAGCACAGAATGCCATTTATCCTGCTCATAAATTTAAAATGCCAACATTTTACAATTTATGAGCAGGATAAATTTCATGCTCAAGTGAATTGAGAATGAAAGAGAATTTTATAACCTTGGGGCCAGACTTCTCCAGATTTTCGGAATAGTCTTTAAACTGAAGTCCCATCTCAATATGATCTTTGTTGGTGGGACATAAAACTAAAAAAGACACACACTAGTGTTGACCTTTTATGTTTAAGTCAGATTAAGCCCCCCACAGGCCTAACATAGCCTTTGCTTGCAAGGGAGGCATGTTTGGTACTTTCTGCATGTTTTCTTATAAATTGTGTGCCTTTAAAAATTGATTGGATGGCTTCCCTGTTTGACATGCATTTTGTAAATTAAACAAATACATCATATCAAGTAATTTGAGTGGTTGATATTCACTAAGTCAGCAATGGATGTGGCTAAATTGATTTATTCAGCAGGATAAGACAGGTTGGAGACTAACTTGGAGTTATTGTTTTTCCTGTAGGTTATCATGGTAACAGGTGACCATCCTATCACGGCCAAGGCTATCGCTAAAGGTGTCGGTATCATCTCAGAAGGTAGCAAGACTGTTGAAGATATTGCTGCGGAGAAAGGAATCCCACCAGAGGAAGTAGATCCAAAGTAAGTGACGTTGTCGGCAGATCATGGAGACAGAACAAAGATAATTAACCCTTGTCCTGTTCAGCTCGGATATTTCTGAACTTTCAAACAATGCAGATCCAGATCAGATGGCTTCTGAAGAAGCCATCTGATCAGGATCTTCATTGTTTGCCATTTAGATTGTGAATTTGTTGCAGTAGTTTGCATCAAGTAATCTGATTGGTTGATAATAGGTAGTGGGTGTGGCATATATAAATATTCAGGAGGTCAAGGGTTAAGGGATAAATCTCCTTATTTCATGTCAGAAACAGATGTTGTGGGTACTTGTTAGAATCACCTCGATAAATAAGGTTATTCTACCAAGTACCTACAACATACGTGGCCACCGTCCATCGGGTCTTGGAGAAACAGATTGGGCTGCAAGGTGCTTCCACACAGAGCTGAAACTAAACTGACTGCATATGAGTCCTGGTATACCGCTTAAAAAGGACTAGGCCTGATCAGGCAAAGTGGTGTGAGCGTTTCACCGCCAGGTCTCTCCGAGTCCCTTTTCTCAGGTGAGGAAAAAAATCGAGAGCATTGCCCTAATGAGGACTTAAAACCAGGTCAACTTGCATACTATGCAGGAATACTAATTGAGCTGCCAAGCCTTAATGTTGACCACTTTTAATAGTACATGTATAAATATTATGTCTGTTCAGGAAATGTGTGGTTCGGGTTAACAGAGCGACATGGCTTGACCTTCGTAGCACTTGTTCAATGGGTTATTAACCCTTAACCCGCAGTTCACGGCAGCCCTGCCTTTGCAAACAGTGTAGATCCTGATCAGATGGCTTCTGTAGAAGCCATCTGATCAGGATCTACACTGTTTGACGTTCATTTTGTGAATTGGAAGGAATAAATTACATAGAGTAATCTGATTGGTTCAAGGTTAGAAATGGGTGTGGCTAAATTGATTATGCTGCTTGATAAGAGTTGAACTCTAAAACAAATCCGCCATTGGACGCTGGGTTATTCCATTACTCACTCCTGTTAATCCCATACTCCTTAACCCATGATTAACAATAGAATCTTCCTCCTTATTGTTTTGGAGTGGTCCATTTCTAAGAACAGGGGTGTCAGGTTTGCTTTGTTTGTGGTAAGTTTGACAAAAATGTATGTACTTTGAGCAAACAGTGTAGACCCGGATCAGATGCCGCCATCAGCAGCGTCTGGGCGTCTGATCTGGGTCTACACTGTTTGCTTATGTCCCAATGTCCCACAAAAGAGACACTGCAACAGTCGCTAGGCGTATATGGGTTGATGGCAGTACAGGCCTCCATGCCTTATTGGGTAAAAGTTCTTCCTCTTTATCATTAGGTCTCTCAGAGCTGTGGGTTCGAGTCTTATCCGGGTTATGCGACTCGTCAAGTTTTGAAATGGAAGGTCTGGGGCCAGTTGTTCAAAGCATCATTGGCTTAACAAGCCCATTAGTGGTGAAAATGTTAACTGTTCTAGCAAGTGCAATATATCTTATACTTGGTATTTTTGCTGAAAAAATATTAGTATATCTGCCATATATATGATCAAAGTTTTAACGATATGTTAACTAACAATGCTGTTAGTTTCAAACAACTGGAACCGGGTGATTCTCCTCAGGGTAGGCCAGTTTCCAGCAGTGAACTCTAAATCATAGGGAAAAAAAATCCTTATTGGCTGTTTATGATAAAAATAAAATTACTTGATACTCCAGGGATGCCAAGGCAGCTGTCATCCATGGTGGAGACCTGCGTGATATGACCCCCTACCAGATTGACGAGATCTTAAACAACCATGACGAGATAGTGTTCGCCCGTACCTCACCTCAGCAGAAACTGATCATCGTTGAAGGCTGTCAGAGACAGGGACAGATTGTGGCCGTCACTGGAGATGGTGTCAATGACTCGCCAGCTCTGAAGAAAGCTGATATCGGTAAATTGGTTTGAACATTTGATAATGGGAAATGGGTTCACACTGAGGGGAGGATACTTGCTAAACTGTTTGTCTTCCTTCTAGCCTATTCATTTAGTTTAGAAGAAGTTTGCTAGAATCTGAAAGTAAAAGACATCGGGTATTTATGGGAATGAATGCCAAATTTCATAGAAGGCAATTAATGTGGCTTTTGCAAACAGTGTAGATGCAATTCAGATGGCTTCTGAAAAAGCCACCTGTGTTTGTCATGCAGCTTGAGAATTGAGTTAATACATTATATCAACTAATTTGATCGGTTCATGGTCAGAAATGGGTGTAGCTAAATTAATTTATTCAGCAGGGTAAGAGTTAATTTAAAGAAGTTCATATTTTCCATTGTGCATCTGGACTTTGGCTTGAATTATTATATTGAACAAATTTTCATGGTGCTAAAGCTCTTTAAGACATAGAAATGAGACGGTTTTTGTGTTTTGAGTTTTACCACCCTTCAACAGCTAAGGTCATACAGAGACAATCTAGGTTTAAAGACTGGCCTGAAAGTCTGGAGAATCTCGGGATTGAACCTGTGACCCATGTTTTATGAGGCGAGTATCATAATCACTACATGTACACCACAGAGGCTTCCGGGAAGTTAGACTACATTGATAAATATATGTGTATATATCAATAGTTGTGAACATGTGTTTATATACATGTACTTGATTGTTTTGGGTTTAATGACGTGTCAACCCTTGTGAGTCATTTTGTGAAATCTAGAGAAAGGGAGAAAAGGGATAGAAGAGATGGTAGAGGTGAATTGATGGACACATGAGAAAGATGAAAATGAATGGAAGTGCAGAAACAGAAGAAATAATGACAAGCCCCCCCCCCCCCCCCCCCCCCCCCCTCTGCAAGGACAGCAGACCTTGCCCAACTGTAAGTAAATATCAGTTGGGTGCCCCCAGTGACTCTAGATACATGCTAGATACATGTCACCTTTGCCTCACCCAACCACCCCCGTTTATATGCATGTTTATATATTTAATATATTCTTGCAGGTGTTGCCATGGGTATTGCTGGTAGTGACGTGAGTAAGCAGGCCGCCGACATGATCTTGTTGGATGATAACTTCGCTTCCATTGTCACTGGTGTAGAGGAAGGTAGGTGCCTCAATTGACCTTGATTCCTAGTTTCAGTGAGGGCAAAATTAAATTTGAATGGTTTTTGAAATGCTGTATTTTGCATAATTAGAGCACAGTGTGCTTATCTCTTTTTACTGGTGTATAGCAACAAATAAGGTACATATTTTGAGGTGATTGAATGATAGTTTTTGTTAATTCTCCATAAAAACCTATGTTGTGGGTATTCCTTAGAACCACCTCGCCGAAGAACCGCCTCGGCGAGGTGGTTCTAATGAGTACCCACAGCATAGGTTTATATGGAGAAATAAGGAAAACTATCCTATAGTTATCACAAAATACCCACCTTATCTGTTGCTATGCTTTTGTTACACATAACTCCAGATAAGCACGAGTGACCAGGATAATTAAACGATAATTTTTCTAGTTTCTTCACAAAAACCTGTGTTGTGGGGAGTTGTTAGAATCGCCTCATATCGCCTCGATGAGGCGATTCTTACAAGTACCCACAACACAGGTTTCTGAAGGAAAACTACAGAAATTGTCTAGAAATAATAATCAATGCTTCTATTGCTTATTATACCCCCACAAATGAAATTTGGGGGGGGGGGGGGGGGGGGGTATATAGGAGTGAGCTTGTCGGTCGGTCTGTTGACTTGGTTTCCAGACGATAACTCAAAAAGCGCTTCACCGATTTTTATAATTTTTGGTACACTGATGTAACATCATAAAATACAGGTCAAGTTCGATTTCCACTACAATTCGTCAATTTTCGACATAGTTATGGCCCCTTTCAAGTGAAAAAATTGCAAAATGCCGCTGATGTACTATCAAGGCAGTTTTTGTGGGGGTATTCATCACCTTTAGTGATAGCTCTAGTCTGGATTTTGTTGTCTATATATTATCATAATCATTTGCTGTACACCAATAAGGGTTGTGGCCTCCGACCATCGGGGCTTGGAGAAACTGGCCACACACGAGGACTGGTAAACCGCTTAGAAGGACTAAGCTTGCCCAGGCAAAGTGGTACGTGTCATAAGGTCCAATGCATATAAGCCTTTTGGTTTCATTAGGCGGCAGGGCTTGAGATGTCATTTCATCTCAGTGTCGGGTAAAAGTGCCACCAAATTGAAAGCATTGTCTCCAAAATGACCTAAATAGTGTTGACGGGGACGTTAAGCTTAATTACAAACAAAATCAATAAGGGTTGAGTGTCTTAAAATTCAGTTGTCTATATTAATAATCATAATTAGATGCTGTGTTGAACGCGTTTTAATATCTAGCCAGCATTAATTAAATGTACGGTTTACCATCATTTCAGGCCGATTGATCTTTGACAACTTGAAGAAGTCCATTGCGTACACCCTGACCTCCAACATTCCGGAGATTTCTCCCTTCTTGTTCTTCATCCTGCTCGACATTCCGCTGCCCCTGGGAACCATCACCATTCTGTGTATCGACTTGGGAACTGACATGGTACCAGCTATCTCCCTCGCCTACGAACATGCTGAGAACGATATCATGAAGCGTCAACCTCGTGACCCAATCAAGGATAAACTAGTGAACGAAAGGTAATGTTTGCTGGAAATAAAGCTTTTATGGCTTGCTTTGTTTACAAAGAAAGATAGAAGATAGAAAAAAAAGGAGTGGGTTGGTTTTCTTTAGACTCTTTGTAACTCCCTTTACAAAATCAAAAAAGAAAAAGAAAAAAGAAAACAAGCTTACTTATCCTTTTAACTCTTATCCTGCTGTTCATGACAACCCTTTTCTTTGCAAACAGTGTAGATCCAGATCAGATGGCTTCTAAAGAAGCCATCTGATCAGGATCTACACTGTTTGACATTCAATTTATGAATTTGTAGGAATAAATTACGTGAAGTAATCTGATTCGTTTAAAGTCGGAAATGGGTGTGGCTAAACTGAATATTCAGCAAGAGAAGGGTTAAGATTGAACTTTCGTGAAACATTAACCTTGTGACCTGATCAAGAATAAACTGGCAAAAGAAAGTCTGTTGCATATCAAACAGCTATTTGCAGGCCTCCTAGCAAAACCTATAAAACCTATAATAACCTATAATTTTGTGCCAAACCTATAAAACCTTTATTTTGTTCATAAAACCTATAAAAAGCCTGTATTTTCATGAAAAAACCTATATTTTTCACTTTTTGAACCTTCTTGCGACTCGACCCTAACTTTTCTTCAAAATGCACTACTATTTTTAGCTCACCTGTCACGTAGTGACAAGGTGAGCTTTTGGGATCACTTTTTGTCCGTCGTCCGTCGTGCGTCCGTGCGTGCGTGCGTCCGTGCGTGCGTCCGTAAACTTTTCTTCAAACGACATCTCCTCCTAAACCACTAATCGGATTTTGACCAAACTTCACAGGAATGATCCTTAGGTGGTCCCCTTTCAAAGTTGTTCAAATGGTTCCGGTCTGTTGCACATATAGGTCAAAGTAGCCAAAAATAGATTTTTTTTTACCGAAAACTTAAAAAATCTTCTTCTCTGAAACCACAAGGCCCAGGTCTTTGATATTTGGTATGAAGCTTCATCTGGTGGACCCCTACCAAGATTGTTCAAATTGTAGTGCTGGGGCCAAAAATGCCCCCGCACGGGGGCCCTTTGGTTTTACATGGGCTTATATAGGGAAAATCTTTAAAAATCTTCTTCTCTGAAACCGCAAGACCCAGATCTTTGATATTTGGTATGAAGCTTCATCTAGTGGACCCCTACCAAGATTGTTCAAATTATAGTGCTGGAGCTAAAAATGCCCCCGCACGGGGGCCCTTTGGTTTTACATGGGCTTATATAGGGAAAATATTCAAAAATCTTCTTCTCTGAAACCGCAAGGCCGAGGTCTTTGATATTTGGTATGAAGCTTCATCTAGTGGACCCCCACCAAGATTGTTCAAATTATAGTGCTGGGGCCAAAAATGCCCCCGCACGGGGGCCCTTTGGTTTTACATGGGCTTATATAGGGAAAATCTTTAAAAATCTTCTTCTCTGAAATCGCAAGGCCCAGGTCTTTGATATTTGGTATGAAGCTTCATCTAGTGGACCCCCACCAAGATTGTTCAAATTATAGTGCTGGGGCCAAAAATGCCCCCGCACCAGGGCCCTTTGGTTTTACATGGGCTTATATAGGGAAAATCTTTAAAAATCTTCTTCTCTGAAACCGCAAGGCCCAGGTCTTTGATATTTGGTATGAAGCTTTATCTAGTGGACCCCTACTAAGATTGTTCAAATTATAGTGCTGAAGCTAAAAATGCCCCCGCACGGGGGCCCTTTGGTTTTACATGGGCTTTTATAGGGAAAATCTTTGAAAAATCTTCTCTGAAACCGCAAGGCCCAGGTCTTTGATATATAAAGCTTCATCTAGTGGACCCCTACCAAGATTGTTCAAATTATAGTGCTGAAGCTAAAAATGCCCCCGCACGGGGGCCCTTTTGTTTTACATAGGCTTATATAGGGAAAATCTTTAAAAATCTTCTTCTCTGAAACTGCAAGGCCCAGGTCTTTGATATTTGGTATGAAGCTTCATCTAGTGGACCCCTACCAAGATTGTTCAAATTATAGTGCTGGAGCTAAAAATGTCCCCCGCACGGGGGCCCTTTGGTTTTACATGGGCTTATATAGGGAAAATCTTGAAAAATCTTCTTCTCTGAAACCGCAAGGCCCAGGTCTTTGATATTTGGTATGAAGCTTCATCTAGTAGACCCCTACCAAGATTGTTCAAATTATAGTGCTGGGGCCAAAAATGCCCCTCACACCAGGGCCCTTTTGTTTTACATAGGCTTATATAGGGAAAATCTTTAAAAATCTTCTTCTCTGAAACTGCAAGGCCCAGGTCTTTGATATTTGGTATGAAGCTTCATCTTGTCAACCTCTACCAAGATTGTTCAAATTATAGCCCTGGGGCCAAAAATGCCCCCGCTCCGGGGCCCTTTGGTTTTACATAGACTTATATAGGGAAAATCTTGAAAAATCTTCTTCTCTGAAACCACAAGGCTTAGGTCTTTGATATTTGTTATGAAGCTTCAGCTAGTGGACCACTATAAAGATTGTTCAAATTATAGCCCTGAGACCAAAAATGCCCCCGCCATGTGGCCCTTTGGTTTTACATAGACTTATATAGGGAAAATCTTTAAAAATCATTTTCTCTGAAACACAAGGCTTAGGTCTTTGATATTTGTTATGAAGCTTCAGCTAGTGGACCTCTACCAAGATTGTTCAAATTAAAGCCCTGGGGCCAAAAATGCCCCCGCTCCGGGGCCCTTTGGTTTAACATAGACTTATATAGGGTAAATCTTGTTTTACATAGAGTTCTATATGCAGGGTAAACCTTTAATATCTTCTTCTCTGCAACCAGAAAGCCCAGGTCTTTCATATTCGATATGAAGCTTCATCTTGTGGACCTCTACCAAGATTGTTCAAATTTTAGCCCTGGGGCCAAAATTGACCCTACCCGGGGCCCACTTGTTATGCTTTGGATCAGGTGAGCGAACCAGGGCCCTCTGGGCCCTCTTGTTTACTTTTTAGCCCCATAAAAGTGATGAAAACTGTCAAGAAATTGTAATTTTTTTCCTCGCTCGCTTGGACTTTGTAAAATTCAGATCAACTATATCGGAGTAATTGTGGCACAAAAATTAATCAAATATTTTTTCTTCAGTTTTAAATCTTTATTTAAGTTTGGAAGACTCTTTTTTAAGCTGTATTTTTATTGAAAAACCTGTAAATAACCTATATTTTGAGTAAGAAGAACCTATATAAAAACCTATATTTTCAAAGTGGGCTGCTAGGAGGCCTGTATTTGTGAAATTAGGATTTCATCTGCAATTTTTGTCTCACCCGCCAGAGAGAAGTCTGGATTTCAGTATGTCCGTTTGGCAATCTGTCAACATTTGCGTCATCCAGAGCATGAACCCAGATGTTCAAGTCAATATTACAAAAACTACAATAAATTGGCGAATCTGATAAATATAATACCAGATTCGTGTCATTTGATATCAAGTTTATCAGGCAAGGCTTCGAGAACGGTTTTAGAATCGCGAGCCTGGAATTCTCTATCATATTTGGGCCCCCGGATTTTATTCCTGTTTTTTTTTCACAGATTGATCAGTATGGCCTATGGACAGATTGGCATGATTCAAGCCTCAGCTGGTTTCTTTGTGTATTTCGTGATCATGGGAGAGAATGGTTTCTGGGTCAGCCGACTTCTAGGTATTAGAGAGCAGTGGGATGCTCTAGCTGTCAATGATGTGCAGGACTCGTATGGACAAGAATGGGTAAGTTTGGACACCCTTGTCATCGCGTAAACAAGTCCGTGCAATGAACACCCCATTACACCCCACTTTGTATAGAGAAAACTGGGGTTTACGGGGTAAACATTATTTTTTTATCTTTACTCACAAGACATAGGTTGTGGGAACTCGTTAGAACCACCTCAATGAGGCGGTTCTAACAAGCACCCACAACCTATGTTTGCAGTATAAATAAGAATTTTCATCTGAAAAGTAGCCATTTTGGAGATGTGAAAAAATGCACTATGTCTTACGGGTGTGTTATTGTAATGTCAAAATTAACGACCATTGATGGTCAATTTTCTTTATAATCTCTACCATTCTGGGAACCATCTTTAAACTGTGTTATATCCAAAAAACACATTAATGGTCATTTTTTTAAGAGTGTCCGGATGCTTCGTTAATCTGTGCTTTATCCTAAAAACATTATTTTTCTATATGATCTTCTATATGATCTACACAATTTTTTGGATCCAGCTTTAAAGTGTTACAAGAAAAAAAGAAACGGTTATGGTCATTTTTCTATGATATGTACATTAAAACTGTTTTACAGTTGAGTTTCAATGGCACAACACCTTTGGGACATCCTTTAAGTGTGTTGGAGACCGTGGTAGTTCAAGCCACTGAGGGTTACTGCCAGGAGGCATAACAGGGTTAATTTTGGAACATTTGCGGTATTCTATAATACAAATGTATGCTGTGTGTACTCACTAGAATCGCCTCATCGAGGCGATTCTAATGAGTACACACTATATTTGCAAGATAAAAGTCGAAAATCTCCTTAATTGTCCCACACAACTTTTATGTAGGGGAATTCTCCTAGGGACTCGAAAACGGGTTCGACTGAGCAATGGTAAAAGAGCCATCGGTGTTCGAGCCACAAAAGTTCTACTGAATATCCAAAACCATAATATAATGAACCGGCCCCCGCCCATCGGGGCTTGAAGAAATATATCGGCTGCTTGATGCTTCCACGCAGAGCTGAAACCGACCTGCACACGAGTACTGGTAAACCGCTTAGAGGATCTAAGCCTCCCCAGGTAAAGCGGTGGGAGTCAGACAGTCCATGCTTATAAACCCTATTGGTTTCATTGGGCGACGGGGCTTGAGATGTCATTTCATCTCAGTGTTGGGTAAAGCAATGTCTCCAAAATGACCCTTACAGTGTTGACAGGGACATTAAACCGCAACTCAAACCAAACTCAAAAACAGGTTTGACTGGGAAATGGTAAACGAACCATCGGTGTTCAAGCCATCAAAATTCTACTGAAAATCCAAAACCATATTATAATGAACAGTTATAAAGAGATGGTGGTGTACATGTTGTCTTTTAATTCTTGTAGACCTACTATCAGAGGAAGAAGCTCGAGTACACATGCCACACGGCTTTCTTTGTTTCCATCGTCATTGTACAGTGGGCCGATCTGATCATCTGTAAGACTAGGAGACTCTCACTATTCCAACAGGGAATGAAGTAAGTGGTCAAAATGACCTAAATAGTGTTGACAGGGACATGAAACCTCAACAGAAACAAAATAATAGAGGAACCTGCCACCTGACTTGCAATGATTTTATTGCCTGTTGAGAAACCAACTGCACCTATGGAGTTTGGAAATAAATCTCAGTAAACTCATATGATTTGAAAAATATTTCTTAAGGGGAATAGGAACATCTGGTAGATTTTTCTGCCATTTTTCAAAGGGAGAAAACTATCGGGAATTCTGTTCACTTTTCTATAAGCTCTTTCCCACAGAAAAGGGGTCTACGGTCAAAGGAAAGAATTTGCTCCTCAGGAGCACATTCTATCCTTTAAGAGTTGACCCCATTTGACATGGGAGACAAAAATCATCTGGCAGGTTTCATTTTGCTCAGCTTCTGAGCCAATACTAAAACACACACTAAAATTGGTCAAGATAAAAACTTGAGGGCTAGCTTCAAACGGTAAATGAAAAATAGAAATAAATGGTAGAAAATCTCTTCAGATAAAGTTAAATAAAATAGCTTTTGGGACTGTTCAGTATAATGGTGTATGACTGCAGATATGAGTGGATTGTCAATAATGAGTCTGGGGACGTAAGAAATTATTCCCATGCAAACAGTGAAGGCTTTGATTTGCGCAGTCTGATCAGAGCCTTTGCTGCCCGCACATCTTATAACTAGTTGTGACCCGGGTTAGATAGCTCAGAAAACAGCTACGTTTTAGCATAGTCAGTGATAAAATTCAACCAAAGGTAATGTCAGAATAAAAAAAAATATTTTCTTTTCCAGGAATCACCATCTTACCTTTGGACTGTTCTTCGAGACCTGCCTGGCTGCATTCATGACCTACTGCCCAGGATTGGACCAGGGCTTGAGAATGCAGAATCTCAGGTGAGTAATTATCATTGTTCTGTATACAAAGTACCACAGCTTGGCAGATGAGGGAAGGGAGCAGGCGTGGGTGGAGGTGAAGGTGTCTGTGTCCTTCAGTATTGGGGGCAGCCAGCTGATATCCACTTATAGTTTGGCAAGATCTGCTGTTATAGCTGATATCCACTTTTAGTTTGGCAAGACCTGCTGTTATAGCTGATATCCACTTATAGTTTGGCAAAACCTGCTGTATAGCTGATATCCACTTATAGTTTGGCAAGACCTGCTGTTATAGATAGCTGATATCCACTTGCAGTTTGGCAAGACCTTCTGTTATAGCTGATATCCACTTATAGTTTGGCAAGACCTGCTTTTATTGCTGCTGATACAGTGAAGAGAGCTTTTTTGTTTGTTTGTTTGATTTGAGGTTTAAGGGCCCTGTCAACACTGTAAAGGTCATTTTGGAGACATTGCTTCCAATTTTGTGGGACCATTACCCAACATTGAGATGAAATGACATCTCAAGCTGTGTTGCCCAATGAAACCAATAGGGTTTATAAGCATGGATGGACTGACTCGCACCGCTTTGCCTGGACAGGCTTAGATCCTCTTAGCTGTTTACCAGTACTCATGTGTGTGTCGGATACAGCTCTGCATGGAGCATCATGCAGCCCATACATTTCTTCAAGCCCCGATGGGCGGGGGCCTAGTGAAGAGAGCTTGTTTGATGCATTGTATACTAGTGGACTCTTTCATTGCTATATTTTGGACAAGTCCATAAGTCAAACAAGGGTGTCAGACCTATTTTTTCGATTTTATTCTATTTTTGACAGAAAATTCTGTTAGCAAATAGTGCAGGCCCAGATCAAACGCCGCATTCTAGGGTGTCTTATCTGGGCCTGCACTCTTGCCAAGGTAATTCTTTTGGGGTTTCCCACATACAATGAGTTTAACCCTTGTCTTGCTAATCCCAGATATGCCTTATCTTTGAAACAATGTAGGTCAAAATCAGATGGCTTCTGATGAAGCCATCTGATCAGGATCTACATTGTTTGCCATTCAGATTGTGAATTTGTTGCAATAATTTGCATAAAGTAATCTGATTGGTTGATAATGGGTAGTGGGTGTGACAGATTAAAATATTCAGCAGGACAAGGGTTAAAGAGGAAGTAGTATTCTACATGTGAAATGCCCTTTTCACGTGCATTCAACTATTTCAACATTTAATTTTGTTTACAGAGCAACTTGGTGGTTCCCAGCTATGCCATTCAGTTTAGCTATCTTCATATATGATGAATGCAGGAAAACAATATTACGAAACACAAAGCCGGGATCCTGGATTGAAAGAGAAACATATTATTGATGCAAGCAGTTGTTTAGGTGAGTACACCATGATCAAAGGGCAGTTATGAGTAGCTGGTGAAAAAATGCCTCTATGGCATCAGGCCTCATTTTTCAGTCATTTGCAGGATTTCAGGGTTTTGGAGCTTGGTTTTTTCTTGATTTCAAGCTTTTTAGATTTTGATTTTTTCTCCTATATTTTGTTCAAAATGACTATTTAACGCTTATCCTGCTGAATAAAATTACTTAGCTACACCCATTTCTGACAATTCGCCCAAATTACTTGATATGTATTTCTTCTATCACAAACTGCATTACAGTGTAGATCCTGATCAGATAGCTTATTCAGAAGCCATCTGATCTGCATATACACTGTTTGGAAAGGTAGTGCTTGTATGTTCAGCACAATGAGTGTCAAGGCTACAAAATCAGGTCTTACATGCATGGAAAAGCTTGGTTAGTATGAGGGCTGTGGCATAGTGGTTTAGAGCCCACAACTATTACGGCCTTGGTAACGCAGTCATCCGCGTCTGACTGGTGATCAGGTTGACACAGGTTCGATACCTGCCGGGGTTGGCAAGAATCTTTCATGGAGAGTGATCATGAAATCTTTTATACGGTCATTCTCTTCCTTCCGCTGATTCAAAAAGGGCAGTTGTCTGTTTCTGGCGAAAGAATGTGCACTGTACTGGACTCATCCATGGTAAACGAGTTTGAGCTATTGAAGTTCTTACGTAAGTCATCCAAAACTTTCATTTGACATGGCACATTAATCCTTTTTTATACCGAATGGAATCTTCCTCCTTATATATAGCAGGTGTACATTTCAAAATTTAGGGGTGACAGGTTGTGTTTTCTTCCAAATTAAATTGGAAAATGGCAAAACTTCTTACAAACAGTGTAGTCCCTGATCCGATGCTGCGTTATGTGGCATTTGGCTAAACTTCTTACAAGCAGTATAGGCCCTGATCAGACGCCCCATTTTGCGGCATCTAATCTGGGCCTGCACTGTTTGTCAGGGTACCCTTTTCGGGGTTTCCGGTACAAAATGGGTTAATTATTTTTTTTTTTTTTTCAGTAACCAGAATAGCCAGTTCAAACATGGATTCAAGAAAGACCTTAATGTGAAACAGCTGTGTTACAAACTTCTAGATATTTCTTCGAATTGCAATACGAGATACAGTAAACTCTTGTTGTAAAAGTTTTTTTTACTCAAAATTTTTCAGTTTTACTTATTTCATATCAGAAGATGTGATAGAAAGAACTGGAACTAAGACAGAGCTAGCCGGGGGAAATCGTGGCTCGGGCAAATATCTCATGCATTTTATTTGTACAGACACCATGTTTTTTAAATTGTACAAAATGAGAGCTTTCAAAAGAGAGATATACTGTGTGGTTGTGTAAAGTTGCACAGCGAGATTTATTGCCGATTCTGATTTTGGCTGTTGTAGAAGTGACTTTGTTTTTTTCCCTGCGAGTCCATTTAAGTCCATTTTGCCTCCTGCATTTAAGATCAGCAGTTGAAGATCAAACAATAACATCAGCTTGTTTGAGTCTGCTTTGTGTGGTTTTAACATCGGTTAAAAATAATAAGAAGCAGTATGAATATTAGACAGATGCATTTCTAAAACGGCCAATAGTTGTAAAAGCGTTGTTCTCAGAGGAATGATACAGGAGTTCCGTCCGTGTTAAGTTTTGAATGATTAGTTTGCTTGATGATCTGTCCGACGTGTTATTACAGTGTCTGGACCACACTGTTTGTACACGTAGGGTATATCTTGAATATTCAAAGGCGACAAGGGCTTGGTGCTAGGCATTTCAGGTTATTGAATGCACAGCAACAGATATGGTTGTTATATTTGATAATTGAAGGATAGTTTTTGTCAATTCTCTATAAAAACCTATGTTGTGGGTATTCATTAGAACCGCCTCGCCGAGGCGGTTCTAATGAATACCCACAACGTAGGTTTATATGGAGAAATAAAGAAAACTATCCTTCATTTATCACAAAATACCACCCTTATCTGTTGATGTGTAGAATGGATAACCTGTAGCATTGCTCTGGTGAACTTGTGCTGATGTGTGGAGAATCTCAAGACTTGGACTATGCGATGTTTTGGCAAGTTTGTTATGTCCGTCCTTGTTTGAGATCTGTCAGTCTGTGTGTGGCCCTACGTGGGACGATGGCAATGCATGATATTTGTTATGTGTTGATGTTGTTGTGATATATAGGTGCATTCCTTGCAATAATATAATTTGCTCCTGGTAATCTGTGGGTGTGTTCACACAATGGAACTTGATTCTGATCAAACAGCGTTCACACTAGAAATAAAAGCTTGATCCAGTTCAGCAATTGCCCTATTGTGAAAGGGGTCTGATGTGAAATAACTTGGTTCCAAGTGAAATATTTTTGGCCCCCCGCCCATCGGGGCTTGAAGAAATAGATGGGCTGCATGATGCTTCCACGCAGAGCTGAAACCGACCCGCACACTAGTACTGGTAAACTGCTTAGAGGATCTAAGCCTGTCCAGGAACAGGGGTGCGAGGCGGACCGTCCATGCTAATAAACCCTATTGGTTTCATTGGGCGACAGGGCTTGAGATGTCATTTCATCTCAGTGTCAGTTAAAAGTCCCACAAAATTGGAAGCGACGTCTCCAAAATGACCTTTACAATGTTGACGGGGACGTTAAGCCTCAAATCAAACACACAAACTAAGTGAAATACAGCAGGATTAAGTCTAGTGTGATCAGGGCCAAAGTTTTTGCCGCTTATCTCATTTCCTTAGCAACACAGCATACGAGTATCGAGGGTGTGAGATGGTCTGTGTTTTAGAATGTCCTTTGCTCTCGTTGGTCATTCAGAATTGTTGTCTGTGATCTGAGAAAGGTGTCAGACTTAACTCGGTCAAGGTCTTGAGAGAGTTGCCCCGTCGAGATCCAAAGCAACAGGTTAGGTATAAAGTGTTTTGTGATAATAGAAGGATAGTTTTCCTTATTTCTCCATATAAACCTATGCTGTGGGTACTCATTAGAACCGCCTCACCGAGGCGGTTCTAATGAATACCCACAACATAGGTTTTCATGGAGAATTGACAAAATCTATCCTTCAATTTGCAATATATGCACTGTATCAGTTGCTATGGATATCTGGAGAGAGGTGCTCTGAAGTACAGTCCAACCTGTATTAAGCAAGCACCTTAGGGATGATAAAAATGTACTTGCTTAAGATAGGTGCTTGCTTAATACAGGTACATTTACATTTTAATGTATTTTCCATTTTTGGGAACTGAAGGCATGCTTGCTTAAGACAGGTTGCTTGCTTAAAACAGGTGGCCACTATGACAGGTTTCATTGTATTATTCAGGCCTCTGCCACTTGTGTTCAGGTTTCGGAACATAAAGATAACCATTTTCTGTCCGAGAAATCAATAAAGTGGATATTTGATAATACAGTCGAACTTCAATGGCTCGAACACCTTTGGGACCACGAAAATCTGTTCGAGACAGGGGTAGTTTGAGCCACTGAGAGTTACTGCCAGGAAGCATGACGGGGTTAATTTTGAGACATCTTCTGGGTTTTCTATAATAAAATGAATGCTGTGTGTACTCATTAGAATCGCCTGATCGAGGTGATTCTAATGAGTACACACAGCATTCATTCGCAAGTTAAAATTCGAAAATCTCCTTAATTATCCCACACTACTTCTTATGTAGTAGAATTCTCTGGGGACTCAAAAACGGGTTCGAGTCAGCCATGGTAAACGAGCCATCGGTGTTCGAGCCATCAAAGTTCTACTGTAATGTGGAAATTTAGCTTTTAACACATGCCCACAACATGCTTTTATGGAGACATGGAAAAGTGTTCAAAGAACCATCGTCAAAGTTGCATCTTCATTTTCTGACTACAGTTTCTTTGATAATGTTTCACACCATACCCATACTTTGTAGTGTGGGCTCAAGAAGAAATAGATTGGGCTGCATGATGCTTCCACGCAGAGCTGAAACCAACTGCACATGAGTACTGGTAAACTGCTTAGAGATTCTAAGCCTGCCCAGGAAAAGTGTTGCGAGTCAGACCGTCCAGGCATATAAACTCTATTGGTTTCATTGGGCGGCAGGTCTGTAGATGTCATTTCATCTCAATGACAGTTAAAAGTCCCACAAAATTGGAAGCAACGTCTCCAAAATTACCTACACAGTGTTGACAGGGACGATAAACCTCAAAATCAATCCAAAGAAAAAAAACATCCTGCCTAATCAGTGGTTTCAGAGGTAAAACATTCTGGCGGCTTTATTAGTTGAAAAAATTCAGCCATGTGATAATATTTGAATAGCAGTGTTCTGTTGAAATACCTGGCAATATTTTTGTGTTCTTTATGCTTTGTTTATGACTGGGCCGTAACGGAAATGGACTCACCTTGAAAGTAGCTAGCTCTTTCTTTAGAGTTTTCACCTGCTACATTTAAAGAGAAGAATTTTCTTCCACTAAAGGTTACTCTGAAAATGAAAAAAACATAATAATTTGCACTGACCTGGGGCTCTTCAGAAAGGGAAAAATTGGCACCCTGTGGGAGCCAATTTTTCCCTTTCAGAATTGCCCCTAAAGAAAAAAAAATGGAAGGATATTCTTTGCTTCAAGAGAACCCCCATATGGAAGCATCGGTGACGTCGGAGCAGGCCCCATTTTTTAAAGCATCAAAATACGAGGAAACATTTCACTTTTTATTGCTTTGCAAAATTTGTCGTCTCATCAAAAATTGGATGGAATTTTTTCAGGTTCATCCATTTATCCATTTCTTGAAGGTAAATTTCCATGCATCATGAATTGTTAAAGAAAATTTTAGGTTTTAATACCAAAACTGTTTCAGACTTCGTCAAAATACTAGATGTTAATATTCATGTTTGTTGTATATTTGTCTTAAAATATTAATGTTATCATTATTCTAAAAGGATCATACTGCGCAAGTTTCTTTGTTTTGAATAACAAATGGAATTGTGCATTGTGACTGTAGCAACAACAGATAAGGTGTGTATTTTGTGATGATTGAAGGATAGTTTTCCTTATTTCTGCATATAAACCTATGTTGTGGGTATTCATTAGAACTGCCTCGTTGAGGCAGTTCTAATAAATACCCACAACATAGGTTTTTATGGAGCTATAACAAGAACTATCCTTCAGTTGTCATAAAATACCAACTTTATCTGTCGTATTGATTGTGACATAAGACAGTTAAATATCAAGTGCACGACAAAACCTACAATCAGACTTGTGCACCCAGCGAAGACTCAGATCAGCCTGCACATCTGCGCAGTCTGATCAGAGTCTTTGCTGGGTGCACAAAGGATAGCTAAGAACCCAATGCTCCTGGTCAGACTATATGGATGCGCAGGCTGATCGGATTCTTCGCTGGATGCACGTCTGATTGTAGGTTTTGTTGTGCGCTGGCTCAATTGTTATTGATGCCGTTTAATGGGAAAAAAATATGAGCCAGCACATGACAAAACATACAATAAGACCGCTGCGACCAGCAGAGACCCAAATCAACCTGCGCACCCATCGACTATGACAAGACCTTTTGTCTGTCTCTTTGCATAGATATTAGCCTAAAGTAGAAACATGCCATCAGCGAAGACTCTGATCAGACTGCGTGGATGCGCAGTCTGATCCGAGTCTTCGCTGGTCGCTCAAGCCTTCTTGTAGATTTTGTCAAGCGCTGGCTCCTTTCAAAGTTCTCGTACAATACTCCTCATGTACCTCTGAAGCTCTTGTGTGTTTTTGACTGCACAATATCAATATATTTGCATAAATGGCTGCTTTTTTTTCGCTGCTTATTTTATTACACAAGAATGCTTGTAACAGGTGTGGTATCTTATGAGACAGCCTAGATAGAATACAAGGCATGTATGCAGTATATTGTTCTTAATGAGAATGTCAGGTCTTATAGAAGATATTCACACAAATTTTATGCTCTCTTAGACAGGGTCACAAAACATGTACCAAGAAATGTTCTTTGACTTACTCTTGTAAAGAACAAAGTATTATGTACAAGTCAGTTAGCCGGCCTCGGTAGCTCAGTCGGATGCGCGTCTGACTGGTGATCAGGACGCGGTTCGATACCTGCCGGGGTCAGCAACATTCTTTCATGGAGATTGATCATGAAATTTTTTCTTTGGTCATTCTCTCCCTTTCGCTGATTCAAGAAGGGCAGTTGTCAGTTTCTGGCAAAAGAATGTGCACTGTACTGGTTAACCGCTTATGTATAAGCATGCCCAGGAAGAGAGTGGATAAGTAAACTGACCGGCTCAAAAATGTGTTGACTGGGCCGTTAAACTCCAATTCAAACAAACAAACAAGTGAGTTATATACACAGAAATTACATATTTAAAGTTGCAAATAGTTGTTTCATTTTCTAAGTAATATATTTTTTATTTATGGAAATATTTAAGTACGAGAAATCCCAAAACAATGGTAAACTGTGCCAGCCCAGATCAGATGCTGCAGAACATTGCATGTGATCGAGCCCTCACTTTTTGCAAACAAAAAAAAAAGGTGTTTTCCAAAATAACTTTCTACAAATAATTATCTCAAACCCCTGAATTTCAAAATAGGCCCCTGCTATATACAAGTAGGGAGATTCCATTCAGTACAAAATGGGTAAAACAAGAATGAGCTGGAACATATATATATATATATATATAGAGGATCTTACATGAGTGTTCATGTATTATTGAATTTATTAAACGAGTTGAGGAAAAGGGATAAAATGCTCGGCTTTGCCGAGCATTTTATCCCTTTTCCTCAACAAGTTTAATAAATTCAATAATACATGAGCACGAATGCAAGATTCTATTTATCATATGACATTTAAACGCATTTTATTCACGAATGTTTACAAAAATGTCAATTTTCCGCCATTAGTAAACGCGACGTCGTTAAGGACGTCGTACATGTAATGTTACGGGACGTATCTAGCTAATTTGCATATTTAATCCACTAGTGGATTATCGAAAATATTACATGGCGTTATTACACTCTCAGGCGCGACGTCATATGATAAACATACATATATATGTGTGTTGGCCCCTAAGTTCCAAGCACAATTGGAGCAGATTGCATTTCAATGTTTCTTTGAACTTTTTCAAAGAAAATTAAGGTTTGGCATTTCCTGCGAATTATTTGCTTGGCAGACAGTTCACAAAACCCTGACCTGATGGAAAACTAATTTTAAAAAATTGGAATCTCATCTGCTTTGACTGTTCTTGCTACTTTCGGGGCTAAAAGGTTGTTGTTTTTTTTTTTCGTCGGCTTTAGTTAACATTTATACCTTGAACCAGAGATTCAGATAAAGTGCATAGTGCTGGATAGACCATCCCTATAAGGACAGTTTGTTTTCTTACCTTTTGCTGTTTTAACCTATAAAATGCCAATCACGACATCTGTCGTCTGCTTTGCCGTCTGCCCATTACCTTGAAAGTAATTTTTGCAAACAGTGTGGACCCAGCTCAGACTGCTGCTCCTGTAGGAGCAGTCTGAACTGGGTTCCACACTGTTTGTCTGTATGCAAAAATATTTTTAAGAAGTTTGCGAGAAGATTCAGCAGACGACATTTTCAGATGTTGTTTTCCTCGGCAGCTTAAGGGTTAAAGAATTTGCAGCTATGAAGAATCCCGGTAATGTAAAGATATCATTACAGTTGGTAATCAAAAGCCTGTTTCCCTCAGTTACTCAAAGAAACAAAATGCTGTGGACATTTGTTAGAATTACCTCATCGAGGCAATTCTAACAAATATCCACAACATTTACTCTATGGAGTTTAGATTTAGTATTCTTGAAAATCTCTCATAACCCTAAGATTCGTTTCATTAAGGGGAATGGGTACACCATCAGGGGAGCCAACTCCTTCAAACGTTACTTTGTCTCCCATATCAGTAGGGGTCAACTCTTAAAGGGAAGAATTGCTCCGGAGGAGCAACTCCTTTCAATTAAGAGTAGACCCCTTTTTAAGTGGGAAGGGGCTAAAATAAAAGCAAACAGGCAGTCCCGAAAGTTGTCTCCCTTGGAGAAAACCCTAAAAAATCTGCCAGGTGTTCCCTTTAGAATGTCCGTATAATAATTTTTGTTTTTAGAACAGAGGGTTGACACAGCAATTTGAGCCATCTTGTAAGTGAACATTTTTCATCCTGGACGTGGTGAAGTCTCAGCTCAGCCTGCGCATCCCTGGAGTACAGTCAGAACCTCTGTCTGTGGAAACCTAACGTTTCTCCATATTGATTAGCATAGAGACTATCTTCAGTTAAGCCTGATGTTTACCTGCACTTGTCAGAGATAAGAATACAGGTTTCCCCTAGGCAGAGCTGATTTGGATTTCATAGTCATAGTTCCATGTAAAAGCATCCCCTTTTGCTGTGTGGCTCACAGCTGAACCACTTAGCCAAGGTTTTGTCCGGAGCTGGCAAAATGTAAAGTAACCCAAAATTGTCCAATACTCAACTTTATCTGTTTCTCGGCTCAGATGTTGTTTTAGTCTCAAGTGATACGTCAGTTATCAGTATGAAATTTTTATACATGTAATTGTTTAACAATCGTTGATACTTTTAATCGGTAAAGCATGTAACTTTTAAACTTGTATAAACTACGTGTATAGTACTTCGAAATTTTTACAATTAAAGGCATAATTTTTTTCAGCACTTTACAGCTTGACAGTGTTCAACCACATCATCTCAATGTACACATTCCATTGTTTTGAGAAAAATCACCTACCCTACATTTTTCAGCTAAAAACAGAACACTTCAAAGCACTGTTGGTCCTGGGTTCAAATGCAAAAGCTCTATCTCTGTTAGCTAATAACCAAATAAAAATGTGTATATTGAATAGAAAAATGACCATATAAACTACACATTTTTCTGTAAGCTGTGGCATATTTTCAAGATGCACTTTTCAGCTTACAGCCAAACAAAAATGTTCAGCTGTGTGGTGGTTGGTGAAAAGGTAACAGTTCTGTTCTGGCTAGAATAAAGACATTGTCCTTTGGCCATAGCTATATATAGTTTTCATGAATTGTTTTGGAATTTCTATATTTTAGCCATTTGCTGAACCCGAATATGTCTTATCTTTCAAACAGTGTAGATCCAGATCAGATGGCTTCAGAAGAAGCCATCTGATCAGGATCTTCATTGTTTGTCATTCAGTTTTTGAATTTGTTGCAATGATTTGCATCAAGAAATATGATTGGTTGATAATCAGTTGTGGGTGTGGCATATTTAAATATTCAGCAGGTCAAAGATGAAGGCATGGCCGCGGCGTTGCCACTTGGTTTTGACAGACTTTATCTTAACAGTTGACCCAACAGTATGCTCAGTGCCTTTACTTTTGCTCTATATACTAATTGGACCTAGTATATATTGCAAAGAAGAGAGACTGACCTTTCTGTTGGTAGACTGACAAGTCTGTGTAGTCTGATATGCCATGCCTCAGCGTGTGCCGTAATTGTGTGGTACGTGTAAACCATGGATGATTTAATATGGCCATATTTCAGTAGCAAAGGCCGATAAAATACATGAAAAAACACAGTCCTGGTGGCAATTCGCTGCGATGACTTGCTATGCCTGGTCATTTGAGTGATGGGGCTTTCTATGGCTCTTAAAGGAGCTGGCTCCTTAAAAAGTTGAACAAGGGCTGGAGCGGAGCGATGGTCTCCCTATTTACTGACAACGGGGAATAGGGGTACCACCGAACGGCTACAGTGTAGTACCAGCATGGATTCGTTCCCAGGGTCCCCACCAGCTGACGACCCGTGACACAGGGAAACTGGAAAACAACAACAAATTTGAACAATGCAAGACTTCATTTAGTCAGAACAGTTCTGTTACTTGGTCTCAGCAGCTGTCCTGTGGTGTAGCGGAGGAAAGATACAAGGAAAATACAGAAAATCTTCTTTCTTCAAAAAGTGGGCTTTTCTTCAAGAAAAGAACTTACTCCTCAAGGGAACTTCATTTCTTGAAGAGCAGACCTTATGATATGGAAAAAAAATGCTTTAGGCATATTTTTCATTATGCAAATGGTTAAAGTGAAATGAGTGTTGGGTCCTCGGTGTCTCTTGACGGCTGTCAAAATAGTTGCATCTAATATGTTGCAGATAAGGGGAATGGGAACACCTGGCAGATTTTTCCGCCATTTTTCAAAGGGGGACAACTTTCAGGACTTCCTGTTCACTTTTCTATAAACCCTGTCCCACTGAAAAAGGGGTCTACTCTTAAAGGAAAGAATTTGCTCCTCAGGAGCAAATTCTTTCCTTTAAGAGTTGACCCCTATTGACATGGGAGACAAAAATAATTTTGCAGGAGTTGCCTCCCCTGCAGGTGTATTCATTCCCTTTAATGTGGATGAAATTTTGAGTAGCATATGAACTTAGTTTGCACCATGGTACAAGTTGAACACCCTGTTTTAGGCCTGTAATGTTTGTTGACGATACTGTTGGACCTATTTATGTACTGAGCAAACATTACCGGCCAATCTGGGTGTCAATTCTTTACAATTGGTGGCCTGATATTGTGAAGGCTCTTTGCTTACAGTGTAGTGATACAATTGGTTTTGATATTGACGGTGAAAGAGCTGCATTTAATCCTTGACCTTTCCCACTCTCTAGGCAAATTCGGCAGACGTCAACGTGTTGATATTTTTCTTATTTTTCCAAATCCTGTTTTCTGGGAAAATTAGAAAAATATTTCAAATTGTCGTCTGCTGCAAAAAAAAATCCCAGCATGCAGAGCATTAAAATGCAAAGCAAGAGTAGCAGACATTTCATTTTATCCCTTTTTTTCAGTCAAAGAAAATAAGGCTCGTCATTTCATGGGAGTTGTCTGCTATGCAGGCGATTCATGAGCTGTCCAGTCTTTATTTCTATGAACAAAATATCATAAATGTCGTCTGCAAGTCACAACTTATACTTGATGAGTTAAGAATCCAGGACACCTTTGTTGTTTTTTTCCAAAGTCTATCTGTAATATCTATTGCTTAAAACTTTTGTGATCTCCATATTTCTGGCTGGACCTGTACTGTGGATAAAGCTGAGTCTTCTAATTGTAAACTGAGTACTTTATAGAGTGCTTTGAACAGAGGCAAAAGAAGGTACACCATGCAAGCCAGTGCATATGTGTGGTCTTGTTAGAATCACCTTTTCACAGCACAAAGATTAAGCCATGGCCATATGATCTGACCATATTGAATTCAACGAGTTTGATCATGTGAACAAGTTATTCAAGGAAAAGTCGAATTGAACAGTTTGATACAGTTGTACGCTAGGGACCTGTTGTTCAAAACTCAGGCTTTTGTAGTTAACAAATTATTAACTTTGCCCATTAAATGTGGCATATGCAGTAATGTTTGCTGGAACATATAAGAGTAGCTTTTGAAAATGGAAAAGCTACTCACATTTCGCTTGCAGAAATGTACTTGCTTAAACAGTTTACACTTATTCTGCTGTTCACGTCAACCTTTATCTTTGGAAACAGTGCAGATCCAGATCAGAAGCCATCTGATCAGGATCTACAGTGTTTGATATTCAGTTTATGAATTTGCAGGAATGAATTACACCAAGTAATCTGATTGGTTTAAATTAAAGTCAGAAATGGGTGTGGCTAAATAAATTATTCAGCAGGATAAGGGTTAACAATTTGTCTGCCAAAGAGCGTTGAACAACTTTATCCAGAGTTGAATTTAATGGTGTTGAATTGGTTAATCATAACATAAAAAGACGGTAGTTCTAGGACATGGTTGAATGAGTACCTTTTTCAAATTAGCAGACTCATTTACAGTAGAACTTCGGTGGCTCGAACCCCTTTGGGACCTTGGCAATTTGTTTGAGACAGCGGTAGTTTGAGCCAATGTTGCATACTTCCAGAAAACATAACGGGGGTACTTTTGGACATCTTTTGGGTGTTCTGTAACATTAATGTATGCAGTGTGTACTCATTAGAATCGCCTCATTGAGGCGATTCTAATGAGTACAAACAGCATACATTTGCAAGATAAAAGTCAAAATCTCCTTAATTATCCCACACTTTTTCTTATGCAGAGGAATTCCCTAGGGACTCAAAAAGGGGTTCGACTCAACCATGGTAAAGGAGCCATCGGTGTTCGAGCCATCGAAGTTCGACTGTAATTACTTGTAACAACACTTATCCCTTTCATATATAAGAAACAACCAGTAGTTCATACAAATTTTAATGTACATTTTCAGTTATTACACATGTAAATTTTGAAATAAAGTTTTAGAGAAATACAAATATTTATCCCTTTTGTTTCTGTAAAACCGGTTAAACAAGAGATGCAATGGAAGGACAGATGAGAGATGCAATGGAAGGTCAGGAGTTTTTTTGCCCACCTGATTAAGTATGGGCTCGATATAAGCAAAATATTCTTGAAATGGCTGTAAAGACCATAAAAAAAAAAAACAAATTGCATAGAGACGTTCCTTTTTAGGTCACCTGTCAAATAGTGTCAAGGTGAGCTTTTGTGATTGCATTTCGTCTGTTGTGTGTGCATCCACACATGCGTCTGTAAACAATTTCTTCAAATGACATCTCCTAAACCACAGATTGGATTTTGACCAAACTTCACATGAATGATCCTTAGGTGGTCCATTGCACATCTAGGTCACAGGAGCCAAAAATAGACTTTTCAAATGAAAACTTTAAAAACTCTTCTCTGAAACCGCAAGGCCAAAGTCTTTGATATTTGGTATGAAGCTTCATCTAATGGACCTCCACAAAGATTGATCAACTTATAGCTTTGAGGCCAAAAATGGCCACACCCAGGGGCCAACATGTTTCACTTAGACTTACAAAAGAAAAGCCTTTAAAATCTTCTTGTCTGAAACCACTTGATATATGGTATGATGCTTCATCTAGTGGACCTCTTACCAGGTTGTTCAAATTATAGCCCTGGGGTCAAAGAAGACCCTGCCCCAGTGCCCACGTTTTACATAAGACTTACATGCGGAAAACCTTTAAAAATCTTGTCTTGAACCCGAAGGCTCAGGTATTTGATATTTGGAAGGAAGTTTCATCAAGTGGTCCTGTACCAATTGTTCAAATTGTTACCGTGGGGCCAAAAATGGCCCCGCCTGAGGCCCACATGTTTTACACAGACTTATATAGGGAAAACCCTGGATCTTCTTGTCTGAAACCAGAAGGCCCACGTCTTTGATATTTGGTATGAAGCTTCATCTAATGGACCTTTACCCAGATCATTCAAATCATAGTCCTGGGGCCAAAAATGGGCCTGCATGTTTTATTCTGACTTATACAGGGAAAACCTTTAAAAATCTTCTTGTCTTTAACCAGAAGGCCCTTTCTTTGATATCTGGAAGGAAGCTTCATCTAGTGGACCTCTAATTACAGCCCTGGGGCCAAAAATGACCCCGTAATGTGGACCTCTACCCAGATCATTCAAATTTATAGTCCTGGGTCCAAAAATGGGCCAGCATGTTCTGGTCGCTTCATGTTTGTGTTTCTTTCCCTTTGGTTCTTTGATGAGTGGAGTAAGTTAATTGTATCGATTGCTGATCTTTGTTTTACTTCTACTTTGCATATCAGGGCTGTTTTGTTTGTGCGGTGTGGCGGCTGTAAAAGGTCTCCCTGTACATACATTTAATGATCTTATTTTTCCAATCCTCAGGGATTGCTTATGCAATTGCTTTCTAACTGTTGGTTTTCTTTTGCTCCAGCATTTCAGTGGTTTCTTGCTGTCGAGTCCTCACCGTTGTCTCACCTCTGTGGTTCTTTGATTATTTGTGTTCACGGAGATGTTGCACTGATGAGTTAGGAGGCCTTCATGCGGACTGAACAAATAATTTGTCTAAATCGCCACGGAAGTAAGGCGAGGATTGTGGCCGCGTGGAATCGATTTAAGCCCCCCAGTGGAAATCTTTCCACTGACCGTTCCAAGGCGGTTCTTCTGTGGCGGTTTGTTTATGTTGTTGTTTGTTGCTTGCTGTGTGTGTTACCAAGATTGTCCAAATTGTAGCCCTTGGGCCAGTAATGACCCCTCATGTGGTTCATTGTTATAGTGAAGCCTTTAAAAATCTTTTTGAGAATGTCTGAAACCAGAAAGCCCAGGTCTTTGATAGCTGGTACATAGTGTCATCTAATGGACTTTTACTAATTTAGTCAAAGCACCAGGCCTTTGATATTTGGTACTTAGCTACATCTAGTGGACATCTACCAAGAATTTTCAAATTATAGCTTGTGGGCTAAATTCTTTAATTTATACAAAGTCTTTAAGCAATCTACCTTGTGAAACTTCAGTATTTTGTACGTAAATCTCTAGGCACAGGTGAGCAATATAGGACCATCATGGTCCTCTGGTTGGGCCTTCTGCCTTGTCATGGGAAAAACAGTTTTTGCCATCTGGAAGCTTAAGAAGGTGCGCATCAGTCTGCACATCTGCACAGTCTGACCAGAACCTTCGCATGTTCCGCATCCTCTAGTTTCTATTTGTGAACTGTTATTCTGGGTGGGTGTGTAGAAGTGCTAACTTTTAAACCCAACAAGATATAGACATCATTCATAGGACTCTCATTATAACGCCAGTATTTGTTCCCTATTATTGTGCCGTTAGAAAGAATTTGCCGTTATAAAGAATCCAGGTTAGGAGCATGACCGGTAATAAAACGCCTTTTCCCCATCATCACTCCAAGAATGTTATAGACATTTGTATTGAATGTCGGTATAAAAAGGGTTGACTGTATATGATATTGTACAGGCTGTGACAGACTGGACTGAATTTGTAAGTTGATGACTAGAGCTATCTGATTTGCATGAAAAGCATTCAAAAATTCGAAATAGTTTGTTACCATAGTTACAATCTTCAAGATGAAGCATTTGAAAAGGATAGTGTCCCTAGATTTCAAAGACATTTTATTTTTGAAAATTGGTAATGTACTAATTTTTTCCTCACCATAAAATGGCCTATGAAACAAAAACAGTTCTCTGGGATTTACAGTTAATTATACATTTTTTTTAATTGCAAGCTTATTAAAAAGACGGACAGTCAGGCTTTAAACTTTAGATGTGAAATATAAAAAGGATTTAGAAAATGTAATTTGTGAAAAATTGCAGAAAATTTTGATAACATGGTTAGTTTATCCATAAGCGGGATATCCGACACCATTATACCTAATCAAACTATACATCACTGACCCGTTATTGCATTATTAAAATTTACCCGTCCTGTAGTTAAAAATTTCAAAAGAAAAATCTGAAACTACAAACTTGCTGACTGTGATAAGTACCGTAGAATACCGTCTGAATCAGACCTAGTTACAAATCAATTCTAATGGTCAGTGTATAAACAACATGCTGCAGAAAATTCTATACCTAACAAAGTTGTCACTATCAAGGGGTAACTTGTTATATTAAACGTTCAATAAGAAACTAAAGCATGCTTATCGACAATTTAAAAGCACATCAAACAACGAATCCGTATTACATTGAATAATGCAACTAGAAAGTCGAAAAAAGACTACTTGGACAAAGTGATAATTGCGACCCAAAAATTTTATGGAAACCGTCCAAGCAGTTGTTGAACCTTTAGCCATCAAGCACTATACCTACATTAATACTGAATATCGATTTTGCAGATACTGACATACAAAAAGCAAATTTATTGAATGGCTTTTCATCACAAACACATATTGACGACGTAAACAAACTGCTACGCGATCTACCTCCTCCCGAACATACCTTAGAATCTATAGTTATTACTGTACAGGTCATCAGCGTCGTCCTGAAAAGCCTTAACGTCACCAAGTCCGGCAGTCCAGATTTAGTCAGCCCGTGGCTCCTAAAAGGTGTCTCGCAAATCTATTTTCTATAGTATTTAACCGTTCCCTCCAACAGGGTTATTTGCGGCCCCCGCCCATCGGGGCTGGAAGAAATAGATGGGTTGCATGATGCTTCCACGCAGAGCTGAAATCGACCAGCACACGAGTACTGGTACACCGCTTAGAGGATCTAAGCCTTCCCAGGCAAAGCAGGGCCAGTCGAACTGTCTAAGATTTTAAACCCTGTTGGTTTCATTTGTCGGCAGGGCTTGATATGTCATTTCATCTCATGTCGGGTAAAAATTCTACAGAATTGGAAGCAACGTCTCCAAAATGACCTTTACAGTGTTGATGGGGACGTTAAACAATAAATCAAACAAACAAAACCAACAGGGTCATTTCCATTCTGGTTGGAAAGATGCTATATTTGCACACCAGATGAGGAAATTCGTGGTTTTAGCCTGGTCTAGAAATTATGTTCTTACCCTGCACAAGCTACATAAGTATGGTGCACGAAAAAGAACTCGTTAAAAAAATAAAATTAACATTTCTGTGTTGTTGTGCAAGAAAAAGACTAATATGGTGTTCCGTTGCAGTCGGGCGTTCCAACCATCGCGATGAATCACAGTGTAGCCTCTGTTCCGCTTGGTACGGTCATCCAAGTCGACGTTCTGCACAGTAAGGTCTTCCCGAGGGTTGGATACGCCTCGGCGTAGCATTGGTTCGGCTTAGCACGGTCATCCGTGCCGAGGTTCCGCTCAGCACAGTCATCCCGAGAGTTGGAAACGCCCATCTACAACAGAACACCATATCAGATTCTTATAAACTTACACCCCACAAAAGAAAGATGACAAATCTAACCCTGGCAACTATAGACCCATTTCCCTACTAAATATGTTCTTTAAAAGGGTTATCCTTTGGAAGCAAGGAATACACCACGGAACTGGAAAATATGAAGTGTGCATTTTTTCTGGGCAAAACTAGCTAGTTTCGGCCAATTAGGCCTCAACAGTGACCCTCAAATATTTTCAAAATTCAACATTGGAACCGATGATCCCAAAGGACAAGAAAATATAAACTACACTTTAATGTAGGACAGGGAGACTTTTTACGGCCGCCACACATTCCCAGACACCAGCTGTAGTGACGTTAAATATGTTCTATAAAAGGGTTATCCTTTGGAAGCAAGGAATACACCACAGAACTGGAAAATATGACGTGTACATGTGTTCTGGGCCAGACTAGCTAGTTTCGACCAATTAGACCTCATCAGTGACCCTCAAATATTTTCAAAATTCCACAGTGGAATCAATGATCATTTTCCTTTATAATAACTAGAAAACTAAATCCCGTTATACCTCGTGCTCGGTTTACCCTGCTGGCGAGTTGATGGAGAGCTGTGTTGATAAGTATTGCTCACCACAAATCCTAACTCCACTCCAATCAAGTTTTGTACCGGGTGATTCTACAACACACCGACTAAAACACAGACAGTGGGAAAGGCGTTCGAGCTGTGTTTTGTGACATCAACATAGCCTTCGACAGAGTCTGGCACAAACGCCTTCTCCAGTAGCTTTCTGACATAGGCTGCTCAAAGGCCATTATATAGTGATTTACTTATTATCTTCCTGACCGAAAGCAACGTGTTGTACTTAAAGGTAACACGTCAGACTGGGCTCCTGTTGTTGCGGTTGTTCCACAAGGAATATCTTGGGGCCACTCTTGTTTCATGCTTTTATCAATCATATTGTTACTAGAATAGACTGTTGTATTCGACTCTTCGCTAATGATACCAGCCTTAACATTGTCATGGAATGTGCCAATCCTGGCCCTAGACTCGTAAACTCGGACTTGTCCGACCTGTTTCCTCTGGCTTTCTTTGCCGGATCATTACAGGGTCACTGATGAGGCTTTATTAGCCGAAACTACGTAGTATGACCCATCTTCTTTCTTATGAATGTTTTCATTGCTCTTAAAGGAACCCATTTTTGATTTTTATTTGCAGTTCATATTCGAATGGACAGAGGAGTGGCTTGTTAACTTGAACGCTTACAAACCATTTTCCTTTATAATAACTAGAAAACTAAACCCCGTAATACCTCCTCCTCTTTTTATGAATAACACAATACTCAAAGCAACCTGCACTAGCATTTAGGACTTACATTTTCAAGCAACTGCGACTGAACATTTTCAATAGTGAATGGACTAGGTTAAACTTACTTGAGTTCTCAAATTCTGAGTCAGCTGCAAATCACTCGAGAATTTGTACTTTGCATATAAACGACCTTTGCTAGAATACAGCGATCCTGTTTGGTATAACTGTTCGAACGCAACTAAAACAGCTTGACGCTATTCACAACGAGGCTGCAAGAATAATCAGCGGTGCTACAAAATTATGCAGCATCGACTGATTGTACTCTGAAATAGGTTGGGAATCACTTTAGGAAAGGTGAAACAAACACAAACTCGCTGTACTACCACTTGTACAAGTAGCGTTCTACTATAATCTTAGAAATACTGACCACTTCGAAACATTCCGGACTAAATCGAACCTCTTTAGTATGTAGTTTCTTTCCGTCTGTCAGTCATGCATGTAACAACTTGCCAGAGACCACACCACAAAGCAGGCTTATTCAGTAGCATCATTTAAATATCTTCTGAACAGAAACTTATGAAAACCACCAAATTTTTATACGCCCGTTTGAAAAACGGTCGTATTGTGTTATGCCACCGGGCTTTCGTCCGTCCGTCTGTACACTTTTCGTTTCCGGATAACTCCTACAGTTTACATCCAATCAAGCTGAAATTTCATACATATATAGTTAGACCATGATGTGGGGCAGCGCATATTGTTTTGAGGTTACGGTCCACCAAATATTATAGAGTTATACCCCTTTGATTTTTTTTTGTAAACTATTCTTTTCCGGATGATTCGACCATGATGTGGGGCTTCTGCAAGTTACTTTACAATACGTTCTATAAAAGGGTTATCCTTTGGAAGCAAAGAATACACCACAGAACTGGAAAATATGGAGTGTGCATGTGTTCTGGGCCAGACTAGCTAGTTTCGGCCAATTAGGCCTCATCAGTGACCCTCAGATATTTTCAAAATTCCACAATGGAATCAATGATCCCAAAGGACAAGAAAATATAATCTACACTATGATGTAGGGCAGGGAGACGTTTTACCGCCGCCACACATTCCCACACACCAGCTGTAGTGAAGCTCAATACGTTCTATAAAAGGGTTATCCTTTGGAAGCAAAGAATACACCACAGAACTGGAAAATATGGAGTGTGCATGTGTTCTGGGCAAACAGTGTATGCAAAAGTATTTTTAAAACGTTTGCAAAAAAAACAGCAGACGACATAAGCAGACGACATTTTCAGATGTAGTTTGCATATTGTTTCCAGGTTACGGTCCACCAAATAATAAATAGAGTCACGCCCCTTTGAAAAATTATGTGAAAATTTTTGTTTCCGGATGACTCCTCCTACATTTTAGATCCGATGATTTTGAAACTTTACATACAGTAAGACCATGATATAGAACAGTGCATTTTATTTTGAGGTTATGGTGGGTCATATATTTCCAGAGTTATAACCCTTTCACAGATTTTTTCTAAACATCCGGATGACTCCTCTTCCATTTTACATCTGATGAAGCTGAACCTTTACATATAGTAAGACCATGGTGTGGAACAGTGCATATTATTTTGAAGTTACAGTGCGCCAAATATTACCAGAGTTATTCACCTTTCACATATTTTTCTAAACATATTTTGTTTCCGGAAAATGTCTCCCACATTTTTACATCTGATGAAGCTGAAACTTTACGTATAGTAAGACAATGTTGAGGAGCAGCGCATATTATTTCAAGGTAAAGTCCACCACTTATTGCCAGAGTTATACCTATATTATTTTGAGGTTATGGTCCACCAAATATAACCGACCATGAAAATTTGTTGGAGACAGGTAGTTTGAGCCACTGTTGATTAAGTTAATAGTATCAGGTAAGAATATATGGAGCACATATTGTTCCTTGGTTGCATTACACAAACCCAAACTTGTACAGCAGTCACTATATATTTGCTCCATCTTACTAATTGCCACGGGCGTATAATGCCCCGCTTGCAGAGCTCTTGTTTATAACATAGGATCACGTAGAGGCCAAATCCTTCATGCACGTTTGGGAATGCAATGTAACTCTCTAAATTCAGAGTTATACCGAAAAAAAAACAACAGTGGATAGCCTGTCCTGTCAATGCGGTAGCTTCGAAAGAACATATCAGTTTTTCTTTACTTGCCCTCGTTTCGCAGCCGAAGGAAGATACTACTTGCCAGATAACCTTCCCCATTACCCGGAGAATCTGCAAATAATCACGCGAATGAAACCCTGTTCTTTCACGTGCAAGAATTTATTGTTACGAGTAAGTCAGGCAGATTTATGCTGCACCAATAATAATCCATGCCATATATTCACCATATTTGCATTATTTGCTGGCTCCAAGCTTGCACATTGTCAATATTGGAAAAATAGTTAACCAGAACCCATGACCTTTCAAGGTCAGGGGGTCTGGTTACCTGTTTTTCCAAAAACTGATAACCATCAGACTAGGAACCAGCAGATAATGCAAATAAGGTGAATAGGAAAATAATTGCTTCATATTTAATACGAATCTTGACTACTTCTTTAAGAACCTGGGAATATAGCCATATCTTTTCTCCTCCAATTATCATAGCCTTAACATGTACTGCTTTTCATTTCTCATGGAAACGTGTAGATATGCCTAACTTTTCAAACCTCGCTGCTAGTGTACTGATGCAATTGCAAGCCAAATCTTGGCTCCTTTGCATTATTGTTATTTTGTGCAGTATGGCATAAGCAAAGTGGATGCGTGTTTTAAGCCTGTTTGTCTCAAGGCGAAATTATCACTCGACTAACTTAATCAGTTTTTCGAGCGAGACCTAGATTTCTTCTTTCATTTATACTTTCGTCATATATATGAACCGACCCGGCTGTTAAGAATCATTCGCGACGGATCATGGAAAATGCGAAGATGAAATGTTCCGTGAGCAGAACTTGGTTTCCACTTTCGCATATGCGTAACAAGGTGTGTGTTGCCAAACCCTTGTCCGCATTATTAGAGACAAGTAAAGACGTACGCAACGTGTCAGGGAGTTCCAGTACTCGTATACAACTTTTGTAACCTTGTGATACGTTGCATCCATGGTGTCCCGATTCCGTTCCCCAATTAGCAGTATGCAAACTCTTATTTACGACTGTTTACATGAGTGCATTATTAGATCTCTCCTCTCTTTCTTTCTCTTTCCTTTCTTTCCGGTTTATCGCAACAAAACTGTTACTGACATAACCTGTCTAGCTTAGATTTAGCCATTCATCAACAATGCAGTGGATTCCAACCATTCAACTTGGACTCAATTCATCAAGGATGCAGTGGATTTCAACTTTTATAAACTCCGGAGTTGAAGCCCCCAGTAGTTTTACGTCTGACCGTCCCAAGGTGGTCGTTCGTTTGCAGTGTCGCTTTGTGCCGTTGGTTCATGTTCCGTATGTTTTTTGTGTGTGCCTCGATGTCACTTACCTTCTTTAAGTGACTTGACTTGAGATAGCTGCGTTCTTTGATTGTGGCCTTTCCTTAGAGACATTTACTTAACAGTTTGTCTTTTCAGGAGATGAACCATATCAGCTATAGTGCTTTCTGTCAAATCTTGTTCTTATTTTGCTTGTATGCATGGTCAATGGTACTGTAATGAAATACAACAAACATTGTTTAAATCAAACAGTCATTTAAATAAAGTTTCAAGTAATTTGTCCTCAGCGTTAAAGCGCGATATAGGGAGGTATTTGGATAATACAAATAAATCACATTTTTTCGGCACTGGACTAACATTAGGTTCGTCATATGAGGAATGCGTATGGAGTGGTTAAAGAGACGCTAGTAGTTTAGACAGTGCACGTAGCAGATGGTTACTAAAGCCATCAGGGCCCGCACATTACCAAACAGAAGTACCTTCAGATCAGATTCCACTTCATCGTTCGTGTAAACAAAGTAGAAGTAAAACAAAGATCAGGAATCGATACAATTAACTTACACCACCCATCAAATACACCAAAGGGAAAGCAACACAAACATGAAGCGACCAGACCATAATGGAAACGTAAACAAAGGATGGCCATAAGGACAGTTACTTTCCCACCGAATGGCCATCCAAAATAAAAGATACAAGTGATACACACAGTAAGTAATAACAAACAACAACATAAATAAACCGCCACAGAAGAACCGCCTTGGAACCGTAACTGGAAAGAATTCCACTGGGGGGCTTAAATCGATTTTACGTGGCCACAATCCTCGCCCTTACTTCCGTCGCGATTTAGACAATAATTTGTTCAGCCCGCATGAAGGCCTCCTAACTCATTAGTGCAACATCTCCGTGAACACAAATAATCAAAGAACCACAGAGGTGAGACAACGGTGAGGACTCGACAGCAAAAAACCACTGAAATGCTGGAGCAAAAGAAAACCAACAGTTAAACTCCGATGGGCCCGACCAGAGACAGAGCATCAGGCACCAACCAACATTACCTTGAATTAGATCTCTCTAATTCTCAATAAGCCATTACGTTGGAACCGTCATAGAATCTGAGGCCTGACCCACCGGCGTGCAATTAAAGAGGGAAGCAAAGTAGCCAACCGTGATTGGGTTAACTACCATGCATGCAGTCTGTCGTATAACATCCATGTTGTACCCAATCTTTTTATATCGAAGAATGATTTTACGAAATTGGGTGCATAAGTCATTGCGGTTATATATTTTTCTGAATTTATATACTAAGTCACCATAAAATTCGGGTTCCGATAGACCTTGTTGCAGAAGAGATTTAAGTCCAATATTGAATTTTGAAATTAAATCAGAATGGCGTCTATAAAATTTTGAAAAGGCTTTATGTAGTTTATGGTACCGATAACCCTGATTAAGTAGTTTAGCCGTTATCAATTTATTACGAGTGTTGAAGTCAGTTACATGACTTCACACTCTAGCAAATCGAATTAATTGCGAAATATAAACGCCATAGGATGGCGCACGAGGAACATCACCATCCAAAAAAGGAAAATTTACAATCTCAAAATCAAAGTCATCGCGTTTATCATAAATTTTGCACGAAACAAACCCATCTACAATAGATAGATGTAAATCCAAAAAACCGGGCCTCGGTATCAGAAGAATTTAGTTTAAACATATTTTATTTCCAAAAAAACAACATTTGAACATTCAAGCAAATAAACAGAGTCAATACAAAATTTTAGGATCAGAACGAAAGCAGTAGCTTATTTAGTTCCTTTCCTATGTAAATATCAATATGTTTAAGTTACATATGGCAGTAGATAATTAACATGTGATCATAAAATAGGAATATGACATTTTCAGTATCTTTAGGCAATAAATACATGATTTAGATAAGATTTAGCAAAATTTGATCAAACAGAATAGAAAAATTAAGGGAAAATAAAGTTAATATCAGGACAGAATATAAAAGATAATAATAGAAGAAATGAGAGATAGAAGGATTTAGATCAGATAAAGAAACAAACATTGAAGATATGACAAAACATTTCATTTGAAAAATCTTTTGTCATAAAATTTAGCATAATACATGCACCTAAAAAGAAGTGCAATGAAAAAAATACCGATCAAATACATATAAGTTCACAGGTTATGATAACAAACAGACAAAAAAAGAAAAAAGGAATGAAAGAAAGAAAATACAGAATTAACACAACTGGAGCAGGACATAGAGTAGGGGTGGGGGGGGGGGGAGGGGAGGGGGCAGGCAATCTAAGCTCTTTGAACCAGTAAGTAAATATATAAGGTCATTAATGCATGTTAAAAATAAATAGTGCGCAAGAAATGAAAGCGTATTCTATTTTAAAAGCGTTTGCTACTTTGAATGTACTTCTGGACGGCTTCAAAAATAGCAACATTTGTATCATATGACAATGATCCGTCACAGTACAAGAGTACTTTCGAAGTAATACCACACAATTGTGAAACTGTTTGATATAATTGATTTCTAGGTTCACGATATAATCGACATATCAACAAAAAATGTTCAGCATTTTCAATAGAGCCGGAATTACATGTGCAAAGGGGACTATCAGAAATGTTTTTGAGAAATAAGTCGTAGTTTAAAGAACTTCATCCAGTCCTTAGCCGCGTGTGCAGTATTTGATTCTTTCTGGTCCCCGTATAATAATACTTAGGTACACTCGGTTTTGGCTGGGACGTAAGTTCTTTGAATGACTGTAAAGTGTCTGTGTTTCTGCTTTCTAGGGAAAGACCATTCCATTCCCTTATGACAGAGGGGAGAAAAGAATGAAAGTCAAGACTTGTTCTTGCATCTATTGTTTGTATATTATTAGCATTTTTCAGACTGTATCTTGAGATGTCACTAACAAGCGGTGGCACAAGGGAAACGAGATAAAGTGGAGATATGTGGTTGCACATTTTGTAGAACAGAGCTAATTTGTGTTGCTTACGTCTTGTAGCTAGAGTGACCCATCCAATTTCCTCATATAATTTTTGAATACTGACTAATTTAGTTGCTCCTGTAGCGATGCGTGCAGCTTCGAGCTGGATTTTCTCTAAATCTTGCTTTTCTTGTAGTGAACAATTGTCCCAAATAGTATCTCCATATTCAATAATCGGACATATAAAAGAGATATAGATGGTTTCCAAAGATTTCCTATCAAGCTTGAACTTTAGGCGTCTCATAACGTTAATTCTGCTCCAAGCTTTCTCTTTAATGTAATCAATATGATTATGCCAAGTGCAGTCACTTGATAGAACAAGTCCTAGATGTTTATGTTGGTTTACTTCTTTTATTTCTTCATTACGTATATAAACAGGAGGGTGATTTGGCCTATTTATTTTACGAGAGACTAGAATAGATTCTGTTTTAACTGGATTAAATTTAACCAGCCAGAGCGCTGTCCATTGGTCAATTCTTCGAAGATCTGTGTTAAGGACTTGTGCAGCCATTTCTGGAGTTTCCACAACAATGAAAATACTCGTATCATCCGCAAAAAGACGAATATTTACTCTTATATCAGTTACAATGTCATTAATATACAACAGAAAGAGTAGGGGGCCAAGAATAGATCCTTGAGGTACTCCAGCATATATAAAATTCCACTTGGACTTTGCTCCAGGTAAAACGACTCTTTGTTTGCGATTTGTAAGATAATTTCTGAACCAGATATTCCTGCAGCTCTAAGTTTGTGAATAAGACCAGCATGCCACACTCGGTCAAACGCTTTACTTATGTCGCAGAAAATGGCTCTCACCTCTTTTCCAGAATCCAAAGCCTTACACAAAGTATTGTACAAGAAAGTAAGTTGGTTGATTGTCGAGTCTCCCGGTGTAAAACCAGATTGAAAAGGGGTCAAAATATTGTTTTCTAAGAAATGGTTGTATAAGCATTTAAAGATGATTCTTTCGAATGACTTGTCTATGTTGCTCAAAAGAGAGATAGGGCGAAAGTTTGACACTATAGAAAGATCCCCGCCTTTCGGTACCGGGGTAACGTGTGCTTCTTTAAAAGAATCAGGGACTTTTCCTATCCGTACAGAGGTGTTGAAAAATGTTGATAAAGCGGGGGATATTTCCCTGGCAATTTCACGAAGAATGCGATTGTTGATTCCGTCTGGTCCTGATGATTTGCCTAACGGCAAGCAGCGCAATACGGACTCGACTTCGTCGGGACTTATATTCACCGAATCAAGGCTGCTATGGACGGGGTATGTAGGTATGTCTGGAAGGACGGCATTACGGTCGTCAAGGACTGTCTGATAGCGAAAGAAATCATTTATGATATTTGCTTTCTCGTTATCGTCAGAATATACTGCACCGCTGTGTTCGAGTGGAGGAAGGGAGGATTTATAATTTGGCGAAATAAAAGACTTTAAGATAGGCCACTATTGCTTAGACGAGATTGAACCTGCTTTTAACTTGCTGGCAATATTGTCATGGAATGCTTTCTTAGATTCTCGAGTTTTCGTAATAGTTTCATTTCTCAGTCGTTTAAATTTGACCCAATGCATTTCACTGTTAGTTCGTTTGGCTCTTCGATATGCTTTTTTACGTTTGCGAATAAATTTTCTGATATGCGTAGTTATACACGGTGGGTCAGAAGGTCTAATTGTTACATATTTGTTCGGAACAGAAGCCTCTACTAAACTATTTAAGGTATTTATAAGACTTTGAGCATAAATGTCTATATCATTGTTTTCACAAGCGCCCCAGTCAGCAGATGATACTTTTTCCCTTAATAAGTCATAGTTTCCTTTTTCGTAACTCCAAATCTTGCGTTTATACGAACGAAGTTTCGGCTTCCGAAAGTTACAGACGCCATAAATAGGGCAATGATACCGCTGTTCTTGATTTAGGAATGGGTCGCTGACACCACTAAGTATAAGGTGGTTTTTGTTGCTTACTAAGATTAAATCGATTAACGAGGACGAATTCTCAGTAAAGTGTGTCGGTTCGTTTATACATTGATGGAGTGCGAATTGATCACAGAGTGCTTGGATTTTACGCGAAGTCTGATTATTTAACATAGTGAAATTAAAATCTCCAGTGATAATTATGTCAGATATGCCAGTATCAACTGCCAGATGGACAGAGTCTTCAATACCAGACAAAGGGTACCGGGGTAACGTGTGCTTCAATACCAGTAAAGGGCATCAGAATTGGGTGGTCTGTATAAGAGACCAAAAAGAACATGTTTGTTCTTAAGTGTTAGCTGAATCCAGATACATTCGATTCCTTGGGGTTTCAGATCGTTCCTTCGCCGATAATGGATGCCATACTTCATATAAACAATAACACCGCCATGGCTATCACCTACTCGGTCTTTGCGCTCAGGTTCGTTAAAAGAAGCTATATGAATGTCTTCAGAACAATGGGAAGGGTTTAGCCAGGATTCTGTGAATCCAAGAATGTCGAATTCAAAAAGCTCTGTTTCCAAGACATCGATTTTCTGAGCTATGCTTTGAACATTGTAGTGGACGAATGACAAATGGTTTCTGAGACCAGTAAAATTAAATCCAGATGTGTTTATCGTTGGTGAGCTACTATTTGGTGATGTAATTGGACCAGGGTTTGGATGGATGTCTCCTGAGAGAAGCAGAATATGAACAACCCAGGTGCACAACACAATCATACTAAGAGAGAGTATTGCATTGATGGTAAGCCGTAAATTACTTTGATATCCAAGGCCAGGAACTGTTAAAATTCTTGTGTTAATACAAGCCTTAACAGTCTCGACTAGTTTCTTTTGATTGTTTAATGATACGCTAATGGAGAATGCTGAATATGTGTTGAAGCAAAGCTATACAATGACCAATAACTGGGCAAATAATGGTAAATGACCACTGCAATAAAACGCATGCCGGCAAGCTATACCACCCTTTCTATTCATGAAATATTTGTTAACTGATAAAGGAACAGTGCTACCGCCAGCCGGCACACGTAGTCTGTGCAGTAGACATATTGAGCATGTGCTTCATTTTGAGCAAGTAGCCAACCCCTAAGCCTCTCCCCTGTCCCAGCTCCAGCTATATAGTTGGTACAAGTACATGTTACAATAATGTAAAAATACAATGAAACATAAGAACAATATTCAATCTATGGAGGACAGTCAAAAGCATTTTATACAGGTACTTAATAAGTACATAGCAAAAATGTTTTCAAAGTATGCTATGTTTTAGTTGCCTTCCTGTTATTTTAATGAAAAGGGAAGATTACAGCATATTGATAGGTTACAGTCAAACAATATTGTATGAGCAGTTACTTCTTTTTGTAACACTCAGTAAATACGAAAGCACGTCTATTTAATACAATCTACTACAGTGAGACTTCGATAACTCGAATACGGACAGTGCGTTTACTATGACTAATTCAAATTCACTTTAGACCCCTAAGGACTGTTCCTATAGCTCCAGAAATCCACGCGTTTAGGAGACATGTTTGCTTTTATCTAGAAAATGCATGTTGTGTGTACTCATTAGAATCGCCTCATTGAGGCGATTCTAATGAGTACACACAAAATGTATTATTTATTTTATAGATGTCTTGGAAGTATGAAAACCCCTCGATAGTTCTAACTCCCTTATCTCAACAGAATTCCATGGTCCCGAAGATGTTCGAGTTATCGAAGTTCGACTGTATTACGCTTCTTTATAACCATAACTTATAATATGGTATAGTTCCTAATGCCGCCTGACTGAAGCCCAGAATTCAGATACCCACCGGAGCCAAGGGCGTAACCAGACTAGAATTATTGTTACGCACAATTAGGTCGAACTATTTTTATGTCCAAAGGAGACAACTTTTAACAAAAACGAAAACTTTTTGTAATATCCCTCCTTTGATGGAACTACTCTTAAAGGAAAGACTCTGCTCCTTCTGGGAGCAATTTCTCTTTCGTTCAAGAACAGTCCCATCAACAATAAGAAATACTTCAATTCAAATCCTAGTTATCTCCCTTGAAACCTGTAGAAAGCATAGATACTTCACTAATGAAACATCGCAACAAAAAAAGCATGTGCGATTGAGTGGCCAAGATGTCACACTGGTTCATACATATGAAAGCTATTAAGGAAACAGCAGTCATGTGTTCTTCATACAAAATGTGCTTAACATAAACATGGTAAATATGTCAAAAACTCGTTTAACCAGGTCAGCAATATGTATATATGTTACTCTGACCGAGTCTTCACTGTTTCCTGTGAAACAAAGATCACCTCCACACAAACCGGGTTATGTTATGTGAAATAATTTGTCGATATCACAAGAAATTATTGTTATGACATGCAAATAGAAGCGTACAAGTAACAAATGGCTCGTACACTAATTGGCAAAACAATAACCTCTCATAACTTTCTGACCATAAGCATGGTTATGCGATTATAAATATAGACGGCTCAGGACGCTGATTTGACAAGTGTTACAAGTAGGCTAAGATCAGGAAACATTGTCACATATGCTGCTTAAGGTAGTTTTTCACAAACGTTATTCACAGTGACGCAGTTTATAGTGGGTGCCGTTATATAGTTAATAAGGTGCCTGATGCTCTGTCTCTGGTCGGGCTCATCGGAGTCTAACTGTTGGTTTTCTTTTGCTCCAGCATTTCAGTGGTTTCTTGCTGTCGAGTCCTCACCGTTGTCTCACCTCTGTGGTTCTTTGATTTCTGTGTTCACGGAGATGTTGCACTGATGAGTTAGGAGGCCTTCATGCGGACTGAACAAATTATTTGTCTAAATCGCGACGGAAGTAAGGGCGAGGATTGTGGCCACGTAAAATCGATTTAAGCCCCCAGTGGAAATCTTCCACTGACCGTTCCAAGGCGGCTCTTCTGTGGCGATTTATTTATGTTGTTGTTTGTTACTTACTGTGTGTATCACTTGTGTCTTTTAATTTTGGATGGCCATATGGCCATTTTGTGGGAAAGTAACTGTCCATATGGCCTTCCTTTGTTTAGGTTTCCATTATGGTCTGGTCGCTTAATGTTTGTATTTCTTTCCCTTTGGTGTCTTTTATGGATGGAGTAAGTTAATTGTATCAATTCCTGATCTTTGTTTTACTTCTACTTTACACATTGCCCGTTCCGCCAGTGCCCCCCTCCAGGACAACCTGTACAGTCTGCTCAGTCTGCATCGACTGCGAAGCAGCCTGGGCACCCTGCACAGCCTATTCGTCCGGGAAAACAGGCACGGGACCAAACTTGGCAAGGTCGGTCACTCTCTGAATTCTGTGTACAGTATCACGTAAGTCGCGCACAAGAATATTACCATCACTGGACCAACAACTGTTAAGGTTCTTATTTTTAACCATTTTCCGCGCTTTCCTAAGCAACCGGCTGCGTGTCTTTGTGAGGTCTTCGTTTATGAACACACCCATGTAGCCTTTCAGTTTAGTTTGTGTTCGTACACCGTACAGCTTCCTACGAGTTCTGTAGGATACAAACTTGACGATAATGTCACGAGGGCGACCATCCGTTCTTGGTTTCCCAACCCGGTGACTTCGGTCAATGTCGTTCAGCACAAGATCAACCCACAGGTCATGTGCTAGTTTACAGATGTAGTGGTCAGTATCTTCGGTTTCGTCGCCAGTTGGTTCTGCCTTGCCAACAATGCGGAGGCAGTTACGCCGTTGGTATTGCTCTCCCGCATCTTGTTTATTTTCAAGCGACGCAACTCTCTTTATCAGCTCGCTGTTTTCCTTTCTCAGCTCATCGACGTCTTTCCGTAGCTGAGTATAATCGGCCTGAAGAGCACCAACAACCCCGTTAACAATCGATGCTACCATTGTAGAGATCTGCGGGTCAAACGAGCTTTTAAGGAGCCCAGCTATTGTTTCCAGATTACCGTGGTCTAGTTTGATGACGTTTCCGGCAGCTGACGATTCAATAGCTCCCTGCTCATCCCCGTTGCTCATGATGGACAGATCTGATATATCCGATTCTAATTGCTCAACAAGTTTATTCTTTTTAAAATCTGATAATTCTTCAGGAGACGGTAGTTCTCGCTTTTTGCTAAAATTACTGCTGATTGGCGTAGATGTGGCACTCATTATAACAGAGTCGTTAGTTTATTCGAGTAGTATACTCCCGAAATTTTTTGCGAGGGTTGTCGGGTGAACAGTGTTCACAAATATCCAACCGGACAATAATGACAATAGAATATGTAGGTCAAATATAGAAGTTTATAAAACTGATAAATAGAGGAGTATATTAAACATATTTCACCTCTGATATATATTATGTCCAATAATAATCCGTTTCACATTTGTCTACAGATAAATGTCCTCCTCGAAATAAGCTAAATCAGTCCATAATTGTTTTTAAATGTCCCCGGTGAAACAAACACAACCTCCCGCCATATTGATGACGTAAAAAAAGAGAAGAATTTGCTTTATTTAACTGAAGTTCTAGGGGATAAATCTGACTGATCAAACCATCGAAATAGGTATTATCAATATTTAATAAATCATCTAAATATCTAGAAGTGGAGCTAAAAGCTTCAATAATTTCAGATTGGTTATCAATGGAAAGCGACAACATGAAGCCTCTTTCATAACAATACAAGAACAGATCAGTCACAAGAGGTGCGCAATTCGTTCCCATCGGAATACCCACAATTTGTCTAAATAACATAGTACCGAATCTAATATAAATATTGTCAAGTAGAAAGGTGAGGGCATCACACAATTTCTGACATTACCAAAGTGTCTATTCTTATGCTCTTTAGAAGTGAAAAATGCATACCCTTATTAATGAAGGATATTCCGAAGAAATGGCGTTTATGATTAATTTCAGAATCAATGTAAGGACGGAGAGTATGCTGAGTATAGCCTCTAGTTAAGACTCACAAGGGACACAATTGAATCAGGAGGAGCTTAATCTGAAAGAACAGCAATGTTCTCATTTTAGACCGCCTGGCTCTGAAAAAAAGACGCTGGAAATGTTTGCTTTGTCAATCTCGTCATTTAGAGAAAGAACAGCGACTGATGTGGCTGAGTTTGGATTAATAGAACTTTCAAGCATAATCTAGCATTCATTAGATGAAAATGTTGGTGAAGAGAGTTAGCCGGAATGTCGTCATAAAATACTTTTCGGAATTTCTATTAACACTTAGTTTTATTTTGCAGCGTTTTAAATTTGATACAATCATCTTTTAAGTTTATTCTTTTAGCTCTTTTATAGCTCTTTTTCTTCGCTTCTTGGTGTATCGTTTTATAGTCGAATTAATCCATGAGGGTTCAATAGGTCCTACTCAAACGTGTGTATTATGGATACATTCGGTAGCAAGAGACATTACGGTAGAGTGATTATTAATAGCAAAGGTATCAATGTTATTGTATTGCAGAACGACCCAGCTGACACTATTTACTTTGTTACTAACTTGAAAAATACATCCGTCATAATAACATATACGTCGTATAAATGAGCTGAAATTGGGTTCAAAGAGATTGAAGATACCATATATTGGACATGGATACCTCAAATCTCGGTTGAGAAAATTATCCCTGATTAAGGATCGTGTCGATATCAGTAAAACAACCTTGAAATGTCAGAAAACCAAAAATAAAAGAGAGAAAGGAAAAACAAACTTTGAATCGAAGCTGTGAGTTAATTGTATCTATTCCTGATCATTGCCTTCACTTCTATTTTGATATATTATTATGTAGACCAACCCAAAACAAGTATACTAGACTGAAATGCTTGAGCAAAAGAAAATCAACAGTTAGACTCCGATTGGCCCGACCAGAGACAAAGCATCAGGTACCAAACAACATTTCATAAAAAGTCTAGACAACCTAGGCAAAGTGGTGTGAGTCGGACCGTCAATACATATAAACCGTATTGGTTTCATTGAGCGGCAGGGATTGAGATGTCATTTTACGAACTTGAAAAAACATCCATCATAATTCCATATACGTCGTATAAATGAAATGAAATTGAGTTTCATCATAGTGTAGATTATATTTTCTTGTCCTTTGATTATAGGGACTCGTTTTGCTGAACCAGTCATCATCTTTGTTCAACTGTCAGGCGAGAAAACAAATGAACATTTCCTGTATCCGGTCCAATCCCAAGTAAAGCTTGTGAAAAGGTACTTTGATTGATGTTCATTACCAGTTCATAACCAGTTATGCTGTAAACGGTTTGATGCTGGGTGGAATTATTTTCTGGTCCTTTGGGATCATTGAGTTCATTTAGAATCATTTTGAAAATAGAGTTCTGCTTAAGCCGGTGCTAGGGGGCGTGGCCGGTGTAGCACATTTCAGTGCTGGTCATGAACAGACTCAATAAAACTGAGTCTGCTATTTTCGTTTATTTGATGTATTCTTTGCTTCCAAAGGATCCAACTATTTAGAACTTATTTATCTTCACTGCAGCTGGTGCTGTGCCGTGTGGCGGCCGTTAAAGTCTCCCCGTACATCCATCATAGTGCAGATTATATTTTCTGGTCCTTTGGGATCACTGAGTTCATTTAGAATCATTTTGAATATTGAGTTCTGCTTAAGCCGATGCTAGGGGGCGTGGCCGGTGTAGCACATTTCAGTACTGGTCATGAACAGACTCAATAAAACCGAGTCTGCTATTTTCGTTTATTTGGTGTATTCTTTACTTCCAAAGGATCTAACTATTCAGAACTTATTTATCTTCACTGCAGCTGCTGCTGTGCCGCACGCTAGAGGGCGTGGCCGGTGTAGCACATTTCTGTACTGGTCATGAACAGACTCAATAAAACCGAGTCTGCTATTTTCGTTTATTTGGTGTATTCTTTGCTTCTAAAGGATCTAACTATTCAGAACTTATTTGATGCGAACGGAACGACGGGTTAGATGGGCTTGGCTAGTTAGCCCTCATCAGTGAGACATTCAAATTAATTTTCAAGACCCGGAATGGGGGCTTTTCGATGATCCCAAAGATATATATAAACTGCATTGTGATTAAGCAAGGGGAAACATGGGCCCCGCCCATTGGGGCTTAGAGAAATAAGATTGGGATGCAAGATGCGTCCACACAGAGCTGAAACCGACACCACATGAGTACTGGTAAACCACATAGAAGGTCTAATATGTTCTATAAAAAGCAAAGAATACACCACAGGATTGAAAAGTATGGAGTGTACAAGTACTTTTGGGGCAGACTAGCTAGTTTCGACCAGTTAGTCCTCATCAATGACCTTCAAATATTTTCAAATCTATACAATGGAATCAATGATCCCAAAGGAGAGGAAAATACAAACTACATTATGATGAAGGGCAGGGCGACATATAAAGGTAGCCAAACATTCCCTTAACATCATCTGTAGTGACGTTAAATATGTTCTATGAAAGGAATATTTTTCGAAGCAAAGAATTAACCACATGACTACAAAGTATGGAGTCTACAAGTATTTCTGGACCAGACTAGCTAGTTTCGGTCAATTAGGCCTCATTCATAATTTCGGCCAATCGGGCGGCAGGGCTGGAGATGTTATTTCACCGCAATGACGGGTAAAATTCTCACAAAATTGGAAGCAGTGTCTCCATAATACCATAAGTAGCGTTGACCGGGACGTTAAATCTAAAGTCAAATACATACAATAAAGGGGAGACGTTCTACCATCACCATATGACACTTAACCCTTACTCTGCTGGATAAATTAGCTTAGCCACATCCATTACTGAATATCAGCGTATCAAATAACTATATAATGTTTCCATTCAATTCACAATAGAAGTAAAGGCACTGATCAGGAACCTATACAATTAACCCATGCCTCCCATCGGGGACACAAAAGGTAGAGAAACACAAACAAGACCCTAGTGGAAACATCAACAGCGGAAAGCCAAAAGGACAGTTACGTTCCCACAAAATCGCCAACCGGCTATCAAAAAAAAAATAAATAAATAAAAATACACAAGCAATACACACATTCAAAATAGAAGTGGAGGCGCTGATCAGGAATCGATACAATCAACCCACAGCTCCCATCAGAGACACCAAAGGGAAAGACACAAAAACATGAAACAACGGACCCTAATGGAAACGCCCACAGCGGAAAGCCAAAAGGACAGTCACTTTCCCACAAAATGGCAACTAGGCTATCCAAAATAAAATAACATATGCGACACAAACACCCAAAGACAAACCATAACAAAAATAAACCGCGACAGAAGAACCGCCTTGGAACGGTCAGCGGAAACGAATTCCATTGGGGGGCTTAAATCGATTTTACGTGGCCACAATCCTCGCCCTTACTTCCGTCGCGATTTAGACAAATAATTTGTTCAGTCCGCATGAAGGCCTCCTTACTCATCAGTGCAACATCTCCGTGAGCACAAATAATCAAACAACCACAGAGATGAAACAACGGTGAGGACCCGACAGCAAGAAACCACTAAATGCTGGAGCAAAAGAAAACCAACAGTTAGCCTCCGATTTGTCCGACCAGAGACAGAGCATCAGGCACCAACCAACATTACCTTGAATTAGATCTGTCTAATTCTAATAAGCCTTTACGTTGGAACCGTCATTTAATCTGAGGCCTGACCCACCGGCGTGCAATTAAAGAGGGAAGCAAAGTTGTCGACCGTGACTGGGTTAACTACCATGCATGCAGTCTGTCGTATAACATTAATGTTGTACCCAATTTTTTTATATCGAAGAACGATTTTACGAAATTGGGTGCTGAAGTCATTGCGGATATATATTTTCTGAATTTATATACTAAATCACCATAAAATTCGGGTTCCGATAGACCTTGTTGCAGAAGAGATTTAAGTCCACTATGGAATTTTGAAATTAAATCAGAATGACGTCTATAAAATTTAGAAAAGGTTTTGCGTAGTTTATGGTACCGATAACTCTGATTAAGAAGTTTAGCCGTTAAAAATTTATTACGAGTGTTTAAGTCAGTTACATGACTACACACTCTGGCAAATCGAATTAATTGTGGAATATAAACGCCATAGGATGGCGCACGAGGAACATCACCGTCCAAAAATGGAAAATTTACAATCTCAAAATCTAAATCATCGCGTTTATCATAAATTTTGCACGAAACAAACCCATATACAATAGATAGATGTAAATCCCAAAACGGGGCCTCGGTATCAGAAGAAATTTGCTTTATTTAATTGAAGTTCGGGTGGGGTGGGGGGGGGGTGGTAAATCCGACTGATCAAACCATCGAAATAGGTATTATCAATATTTAATAAACCATCCAAATATCTAGAAGTGGAGCTAAAAGCTTCAATGATTTCAGACTGGTTTTCAGCAGAAAGGGACATCATCAAGTCTCTCAAAGACGAACTTTAACAAAAATAAACCGCGACAGAAGAACTGCGTTGGAATGGTCAGTGAAAAGCGTTTCATTTGTGTGTGTGTGGGGGGGGGGATTTGGGTTAAATCGATTTTACTTCCGTCGCGATTTAGACAAATAATTTGTTTACTCCGCACGAATGCTTCCTAACTCATCAGTGCAACATCTCCGTGAAAACAAAAATCAAACAGCACCGAGATGAAACAACGGTGAGCACTCGACAGCAAGAAAGCACTGAAGTACTGGAGCAAAAGAAAACCAACAGTTAGACTCCTACGGGCCCGACCAGGGACAGAGCATCAGGTACCAACCAATATTTCATGAAGTCTATGCCTGCCTAGGCAAAGTGGTACGAGTCGGACCGTCAATTCATATAAACCGTATTGGTTTCATTGGGCGGCAGGGATTGAGATGTCATTTCATCTCAATGTCGGGTAAAAGTCACACAAAATTGGGAGCGACGTCTCCAAAATGACCTAAATAGTTTTGACGGGGATTTTAAACCTCAAATCAAACAAACACACCAATTCACAAATTCCATGACAAAAAGTGTTTATCTGATCTAGACCAGGGGCCAGTTGTTCAAAGCTAACGACATCGTTAGTTAACGTATCGTTAAAACTTTGATCGTAAAATATGGCAAATATGCTACAATTTTTGCTGAAAAAATGTGAGCAGCTTTTGCTGACGCAAAAGCTGCTCACATTTTTTCAGCAAAAATACCAAAATTTTGAATTTTAAACTTGCTAGAACAGTTAACAATATGACCACTAACGAGCTCGTTAAGCTAACGATGGTTTGAACAACTGGCCCCTGGTAGGGGTTGTCATCTTGTCAGCAGTATAAGGGCTTAAACCATTGTATGCTAGTAAATTCTTCCATTGCTATATGTTTGACAAGTCCATTTGTCATTTAACGGATATCAGGCATATATTGTTTGTTTTATTCTATTTTTGATGGAAAATTCTGTTAGCAAATAGTGCAGGTCCTGATCAGACGCCGCGTTCTGCACTGTTTGCCAAGGTACTCATTTAGGGGTTTCCCGCATACAATGGATTGATGTTAACATATAACAACATGCTTCGAATTTCGCATTTGGCTACTGAGGCAGGCAAATATAATTAAATATTTGAAACACGGCCTCTTTGACCATATCTTCTGGGGGATGGATAGCTGTAACTCCATTGGCTATAGTCATATCACTCTGGTCCATATATACAACTTTGTCATGCAGATCTTCAAATTCTTCGAACATTATCTCCTTGTAGACATATCCAAAATAATCATCCAATTTATTTGCGCGATTGTCAGGCTGTTTATACGTGTGAGGGCCTTTTATCATGAAAGTTACATTTTTATTGCTTTTCAATAAGTTCCGCACACTTTTAGTGATCGCCTTCATCCTGTCTCTAAAGATGGAGTGATGAAACGCCGTTATATGCACATGCATATGAATTACAAAAACAACATTTGATTTACTCCCGATGTTGTCGATATGTTGAGGAATAGAAAGAATTCCAGTTTCATGACTGTCTCCCTCCATACCTACGAACAAAGGCTGTGCGTGTGGAAACCATTCAAGAGTAAAATTCAAGGCTGGGACAACGCATACAGATCTTCGGCGCCACTTTTTACGTGTCCATTCTTCTGTAATTTGTTCACACTGCATGTACTTGAAGAGAAAGGTATACCATTGACGAGTAGTGGAATCTCCTGATATTATGAGATATTTTCCCCTTAGACAAGGTCTATAAACGGATGTGTCTGGTTGTTTACAGTGAAGAAGGTGCCATGTGTTGTTGTAAAAATAACCAGTCGGTTCGGTCTTATTCCACAACAGGTGTCTCGGATAGGAATGACATGGTGGTAGATTCATCTTCCCTTGAACAGTGCCTGAAATAGAGTATCTTACACGAGTGTTAAATTAGTAATATATTTATTAACCCATTTTTACCAGAACCCCCAAAACGGGTACCCTGGCAAACATTGCAGACCCAGATCACACGCCGCAGAACGCGGCGTCTGATCAGGGCCTCCACTGTTTGCTTAAAGTTCAGTCATTTTCCGATTTACTTTTGATGAAAACACAACCTGACACCCTATATTTTGAAATGTACTCCTACCATATATAAGGAGGAGGATTCGATTTTGTACAAAAAGGATTAAACGAGTTGTGGAAAAGCATTAAATAATACATAAGCACGAATGCAAGATTTTATTTATCATATGACATTCAGAAACGCATTTTATTGGCTTCCAATTTCGATTGGAAGCCATTTAGATTGGATTGGTGATACCCCAGTTTATTTCTAACCGTCTTATGACGTAACTAGGAAAGCCCTACAGATAAGACTGCTCTCCACATATTTACGCAGTGAAAATTCATTCGGAATAAACAGGAATAAGCAGCGCCCGTCGATGTCTATTTATAAAGCGGAAGCCAAAAAAGCGTTTCCAAGAAGTCAAACCAAGAAAAAAAAAGTTACAGTAGAAACAGATCCTACTTTCTCTTTCGTCCTTTTGACGCAACCTCATAATTAACGCATTGGTGCCAAAAATAATCCACCTTTATACGACTGGAGTGGTTCATCTCTAAGCATAGGGATGTCATTTTTTGTGGTAAGTTTTACAAAAATGCATGTACGTTGAGCAAACAGTTTAGATCTTGATCAGATGCGGCGTCAGACTTGGGTCTGCATTATTTGCCAATGTCTCAAAAAGGGCCGCTAGGCATATATGGATTAATTCCAATAATTGAAGGTCAATGTATAAAGGGTGAAATTATCTTAACTGCCGTATTCGACGTAATAAGCGAAACTAACCCTATGGTCTTCTGCATTGGGATCATTATAAAACATCTATGTGCTAAAATCTCATGAACTAGCATTTTAAGTTCATTGCAAAAACACGCCTATTCAAATATATGCAGAATTTTGCCACCAAAATGAAAATTGTCCAATTAAAAAATATGTTTTTTTTTTCATATTTCTGCTCTAAACATAGATTGTGGGTACTGGTTAGAACCGCCTCGATGATGCGGTTCTAACGACTACCAACTGTCTAGGGGTAAAAATTAGGCAGGCGTGTTTTCGTGATGTGAAAAAATATTCTTTTTTTTTTTCTAGTCCAAATATAGATTGTCGGTGTTCGGTGTTCTGAAACCCCTAAAAAGGAAAATAATGTACCCCTGTACACCCAACTTTCTCTATATAAAGTTGGGGTTCAGTACATATGGGGTAGCCTCAATGTGCTATAGATTACAACAGTTAATTCTGTCACTTGAGTCACACTTCTCTCGGAGTCTCAAACTTTTCATGGTCACTCAGAATTTCCAGGACGAGTTTACGAAGAGAGTTTGACAGTTGAAATCAGTTAAAATAGTTTTGCAGAGTCCAGTTACAGGCAGATAGTCTAACTAGTTGATAACGTATTGTGTAAAACATTTCGAGTTGTATTTCACAAAGTAAATCAATCAAGTGTGCTTGTTATAGGGTGGTCTCTATGAAAGTGATGTCATTTTTTCTTCATTTATTTAGGAACATTATTAACCGCTCCTTTATAAGCGGTGGGTGAAGAGAAAGACAGTTTCAAAACATTGCAGAACTTGTCTCGATCGTGCCTCGAACTCAGGCAAAAAGATACCAGTAGTACAGGCGCCGCTTTAACCCCATAGACTGCACATGCGCGAATGTATCCCTCTAGGAGATTTTTACGAACGCCGTAAAATTCATACAACACCTAGCCGATACAATCGGTGATTTTTATGATGAGCCGAGAGAGATTATTGATATAAAATTCGGACTGTGCATGTTTGCATTGGGTATCAGTCAAAAGATGCATGCATATCCCTCTCTCTCTCTCTCTCTCTCTCTCTCTCTCTCTCTCTCTCTCTCTCTCTTCTTAGTATACGAGTACCCACAATCTATGTTTTGAGTTATCGAACATTTTTATCAGATTTTTTTCTATAGTTTTGTCGTAAACATGTTTGGATAGATGTGTGTTTGTCTTTCAAAACCAACTTGTGAAAATATCATCTGCTAATGGGTTTTAGCCTGAAATGCGCCAGTCCGCCTAACACGGAAAATCGTTCTATTTCTTAATTTCCAGGGTACACGTTTGTTGGTAGGACTCAAACACTCACTCACTCAAGGCTACATGTTTAACGCGAATCACCTGCCATTAGCAGGACTGCTGAACCCAAACAAAGAAAAAATGCCATCTTCTAGTTGTGATTAGCGCTTGAAGGTTCATTCACGGTACATTGACTTTTTATTGATACGATACGGGTATTGGACCGGCGACTGAAAGAACCTATAAAGGTAAAACTTTAGCGACAATATAAGACCGATCAGCCTCAGTGTCTCATCACAAAACTAAGGATCAGGAGGGGAACTAAAATTCGAAAACAAAAGCCTAATCCCTAAATGTTATATACTCAAGTGGAGCTTTTAGTAGCAGCACACCTCTAAGAGTTTTACGAACGCAATTAAATTTATACAAAACCTTGCCCGCAAAATCGGTGATTTTTATGATGAGCCGTGGGATCGATATAAAATTCGGACTTTGTTTGAGGTTTACAGTTTACACACTGATCAGATGTTTTGCGCCGTCTGATCCGGATCTACAGTGTTTGCGAAACCAAAACGGCCTTAGATTTTATCCGAAAAGGATCGTGTTTGGGCTCGTCTAAAGGAGACCTACTCGACGCAATCATCAGACCGTGGCGGAATTCTCTCCCTTGGTGGTTCAAATTATCTCCATTTGGGTAATCTTTAAATGGCTCTATTTCCCTTATGCCTGAACCGATTTGGGTGATCTGGGTATCAAACGAATCGTCTAAAGGAGACTTACGCGACGAAATCATCGGACCGTGACCAAAATTTGTGAAATCGCTTTTAACTCCCTATAGAATGGCTCGAAATTGACACGTTATGTCTCATTTGAAAGGTGTACTAAGTATTGGTGATGAACTCAAAGATTTCATCACGTGAACACCCCCACTAAATCCCGCTTTTTACGGAGAAATCTGGGTGTACATTATTTTTCTTTTTTATAGTGCAAACATAGGTTAGTTTAAACTTTTATTTCATTTGTATACTTTAAACAATACAATTCATTACAGTACATATAGAAACAGTACATACAAACGGGATCCAGAAGAAAGTCGACCAAGGCTATTCTATTTGATGACGAAATGGAAGAAACGGCTAATGCTTTTGTCGAGGATGGGGACTGGAACCCGGCTTTACCACAGACAGGCGGAGGGGACCGTCACATCGACCCGATACCCCACCACTCCAGTACAACATAAGAAAAAAATCGGAAAGGACATACGCCAAGAATGCGGCCGTGGACCGAACGTACCAAGTCAAAGTCCATGAACAACACAACGGGGAACGGCTACAAGACATACGAGATGGACTCCATCATATGTTCAACGACGTGCTGAACGAAGCCCGGGGCAATTTGGCGGGAAACGACTTGGGAAGGGTCGTGATTCACCACGAAGGTTTGCACGACCCTATCGTTGTACCCCTGCAGGCCTGGGACCATCTGGATGCGCAGAAGGTGATGGAGACCATCGAGAAAGTCCTTAACAGTAATCAAAATCTCGCTATTGACGAAAGTTTTGACATTACAATTGCAACTATAGATTTACCCAAAGGAGGTGCCCGACGAAGAATCACCAAGATAAAAGGAAAAAATAATTCTTTACAATTGAAGACATCTATAGTGACAAAGGTCAGCAGTTCGATACATCACCGGTGACTACAAGTCTAGACAAGAGGGATGTGTAACAAAAATGCTCGCCGACCTCGACCTGCCTACCCTAGAAGAGAGGCGACGACAACAGAGGCTGACGTTCCTGTATAAGGTGGTGAAAGGGCACGTACCAGCCATTAATTTAGAACACTACTTAAGGGCTCAGAGACCCAAACGTACCATCATGGCAAAACGTTTTGAAGACTTCGTAAATAAAAGCATAGTAGAAAAATCAGTGTGTAATAACAGCCAGTGTTTTCATGTTATTCCATCAAAATCTGAACAATTTAGAAACTCCTTCTTCGTGAGAACAGTACACGACTGGAATCTTCTGAGTGACAATTTTGTGACATGTTATTCAGTGGAAACATTTAGGACCTTAATCGGTAAAAAAGACTAAAATTTGCGCACTCTTCCCCGTTGAATAAAAGCCAGGATTGGTTGCTTCAACGTATTATACAGATACAGATACAGATAGAATGAAGACCAGCTTTGTATGGCGAGAGCGATCGGGGTCAGTTGGGCGAAACTTAAAAGGTTTACACCAGAAGAATGGCAAAAATAGCCAAAAACAGAGGAAAGAAAAGCAATATACAACTTATTTTGGAACATCAGAAAGTACCGGAAAGTTACTACAAGAAGCTTTGTACGAAATCGAGAGATGAACAGCGAAATCTAGCAACATCCATCAGTCAGTTAGCGGGAGTAGTCATGGACAGACCGGCGAGTTTAAATGATGTTGAAGCGTTTGAAGAAGCCTTGGGAGTACGCGTGATGGTGGTCAGCGCCAGACTAGGTAACAAGTTTATTACCAGTCCTAGTACCGACGAAAGACCGTGTATTTACGTGTATCTAGTAGACGACGACCACTTTCACGCTATTACTACTATCACCGGATTCTTCAACGCCAGATATTTTTGCGAAAAATGCCTTTATCATTACGATCATCGAGAAAGGCACCAGTGCGACACTTCTTGTATCGTATGTAAAAGGGACAGTTGTCCGAAAACAGAGACTCCAGTAAAATGCATGTACTGTAATATGGACTGTCGATCTGAATTATGCTATAAGAAACACAAACAGGTTCCGGTACATAAAAATGGAAAATTTAAGGGAAAGCGTAGCGGTCCATTACAGTGCGAAAAATTGTGGAAGTGTACGCAGTGCTATAAAGTAATGAGAAAAGACAAACGAAAAACAGAGGAACACGAGTGTGGTGAATACTTATGTAAATCTTGCGAAAAATATGTTATGGACGACCATCAATGTTACCTGAGAACTTAACAAGCTAAAGAGGACTTTATTCCTAACTTTTTATATTTTGATTTTGAATGTAGTCAGGATGAAATTGCTGAATGTATGGAAAAATATAAACATTTAAAAAAGGACAATTGTAAGGACTGTCAATCTCAACAGGTATGTAAATCTTGTTCTAAATGTCAACATTGTAAAACGTCATGGTGTGGTAAGGCTACGCATCGTCCTAACTTTGTCGTAGCGCATTCCGTTTGTCCCGAATGTATTGATAAGCCCCTGACCCCTAAATCTGTATGTAAGGCGTGCGGTACCCGCTGCGAAGATTGTGACAATACCGGTTTGTGGGACAACGAAGACGATGGTCCTTGTCCCGGCAAATGCGGTTTTAGAGAAGTCACTTTTGAAGGAGCGGATACCGCCGAAAAATTTGGAGCATGGCTATTTACCGACCAACATAAGCATTTTAAAGTTGTAGCGCATAACATGAAAGGATATGATGGCTATTTTCTTTTAGAGTAACTTATTGACCAGTCCCTACGTCCCGACAAAATCATCTGTAACGGTTCAAAAATAATGTATATGACAGCCGAGCGAAATTTACATATCAAAGTGATTGACAGTTTCAACTTCTTACCTATGAAATTATCGCAACTACCTAAAGCATTTGGATTGAAAGAGCTGAAAAAGGGATGGTTCCCCCATTATTTTAATACGAGAGATAATCAAAATTATGTGGAAATGTTAGAATATTGTAGAAGTGATGTAGACATTTTAAGGCAAGCGTGTTTGAAATTTAGAGAGTTGTTGATGAGTGCTACATGCGTTCAAAAAGAAGTAATCAATGATAAGAATAAGAAAGAGAGAAAGTGGTTTGGGGCCGTGGATCCATTTGATTCAGTCACTATAGCGTCCGTGTGCATGAGCGTGTTTAGACCAAAGTTCATTGAAGAAGAATGGCGGGTAAAGTTTGAAGACCGTGACGATTGGGTGCCCGCCAAACTCGTCGATGAAAAATGTTACATTTTCAAAGACAACAAATGGGTCCACGAATCGGACATCACAAGTGAGAGAGTAAGCGAAAGAGAGTTTGTGTCTGGTCGGGCTCATCGGAGTCTAACTGTTGGTTTTCTTTTGCTCCAGCATTTCAGTGGTTTCTTGCTGTCGAGTCCTCACCGTTGTCTCACCTCTGTGGTTCTTTGATTTCTGTGTTCACGGAGATGTTGCACTGATGAGTTAGGAGGCCTTCATGCGGACTGAACAAATTATTTGTCTAAATCGCGACGGAAGTAAGGGCGAGGATTGTGGCCACGTAAAATCGATTTAAGCCCCCCAGTGGAAATCTTCCACTGACCGTTCCAAGGCGGCTCTTCTGTGGCGATTTATTTATGTTGTTGTTTGTTACTTACTGTGTGTATCACTTGTGTCTTTTAATTTTGGATGTCCATATGGCCATTTTGTGGGAAAGTAACTGTCCATATGGCCTTCCTTTGTTTAGGTTTCCATTATGGTCTGGTCGCTTAATGTTTGTATTTCTTTCCCTTTGGTGTCTTTTATGGATGGAGTAAGTTAATTGTATCAATTCCTGATCTTTGTTTTACTTCTACTTTGTGTGTACACCTATCGCAAAAATCCCTCCCAGCGGTTACAATGATCAGTACATCAAGGTTTCAATTCAGTGGTTAGAATGGATGGCACGTGTCAGTAACACACACATTCAGCACGCTTTGAATACAGGCGAAAAGTCTTTACCGGGCACATGTTACAAACTGGACGGTTATTGCGAAGAAACAAACACGGCATACGAGTACCATGGTTGTATCTTTCACGGTTGCCCTGATTGTTTCTCCGATAACCGCGAAGACACGTACCATCCGCTCACAAACCAATCTTTAAAGGAATTATACGCATTAACCATGGAAAAGAAAGCATAAATAGAACAATTAGGCATGAATTACGTTTGTATTTGGGACTATGAGTTTAAAAAGCTACGAAATCAAAACTCTGAGCTTAAACAATTTACCCACAGTTAGATTTAATGGACAGGCTAGGTCCTAGAGAGAGTTTCTTCGGGGGACGCACCAATGCGAGTCAACTCTATTACCAAACTTCAGAACAGGAGCAAATCAGATACGTCGATTTTACTAGTCTCTATCCCTGGGTGAACAAGTATTGTCAGTATCCCGTAGGTCACCCCACCATTATCACTAAAGAGTTTGGAAATATACATGACTATTTTGGCATCGCAAAAATAAGAATTCTACCTCAAAGAGGACTGTATCACCCAGTCCTTCCCTATAGATCAAATGGTAAATCCCCCCTATGCAAAACCTGTGCGGATACCGAAAATCAAAACCCTTGCACGTGCTCTGAAGAGGAAAGAGAGTTGACAGGCACCTGGTGTACCCCTGAGATTCAAACGGCTCTAAGATTAGGATATAGCCTGAAAAAAATTTACGAGGTATACCACTGGGAGGAAACGGCTCAATATGACCCAAGACGAGAGAAGGGGGGCTATTCGCCAAATATATAAACACATTTTTAAAGTTTAAGCAAGAGGCGAGTGGTCCCCCGGACTGGATCGAAAATGAAACGGATATGAATCAATACATTCAGTAATATTTCGAGAAGGAGGGTGTATCGTTGGATCGAGGAAATATCGCAAAGAACCCAGGTTTGCGAGCCCTGGCCAAATTATGCTTAACCAGCTTTTGGGGCAAGTTTGGCCAACGGCTCAACATGCGACAGACAGAGTTCTTTCATGAAACGGAAGCCAACATGTTCTTCCAATTGTTTTCCGATCCAACGAAACAACCTCTGAATTTTCACATACTTTCAAATGACATGATTCAAACTGAATGGATTTATAAACAAGATTGTCAACCCGAAGATAACAAAACCACCATTTACTTAGCTACATTCACTACATGCTGGGCAAGACTGAAACTGTACAGTGTGCTCGAAGAGTTAGACAGGCGTGTCTTGTATTATGACATCGACAGCGTGATATACGTGAGTCGTCCGGGACAGTATGACCCTCCATTGGGTGACTACCTGGGCGAACTCATGGATGAGCTGACAGCTGGAGAGCACATTGTAGAGTTTGTGTCCGGAGGTCCAAAAAAATTATGCTTACAAAACAAACACAAATAAAGAAACTTGTAAGGTTAGGGGATTCACTTTAAATTATACAAACAGTCAACTCATCAATTTTGAAAGCGTCAAAGACATTGTAACCAATCCAAAAACTTGCACAAACATCACGGTGACCAATCCAAGCAAAATATGTAGAGATAAGAGAAAACGAAAACTTATTAATAGAGAAGAAAAGAAAACTTATCAGATGGTTTATACGAAGCGTAGAAAAATAGATAACTATGATACAGTGCCTTATGGATATTAAATATTGAGTCGAGTTTTTGCGGTAGGTGTTCAAAAAAGGTGTGAGAGGTGTTTCAATTTTTGGTATGAGCATTTTCATTTTTTGACATTGCTGTTTCGATTTTTGTACATTTACGTGTATTTGCCCATAGACTACGTTTTCATTTTTGTACCTCACATGTCAAAAACACGTCTTTAGTGTTCCAATTTATGGTATGAACATTTTCATTTTTTTGGCATTGCTATTTCAATTTTGGACATAGCATTTTCATTTTTTGACATTGCCGTTTCGATTTTTGTACATTTACGTGTATTTATCCATAGACCACGTTTTCATTTTTGTAACAGGCGTTTCAAAAACACGACATAAGTTTTTCAATTTTTGTACATAGCATTTTCATTTTTTGACATAGCCGTTTCGATTTTTTGTACATTTACGGGTATTTTCCCCATAGACCACGTTTTCATTTTTGTACCTTGTACCACGTTTCAAACACACGACTTTAGTTTTTCAATTTTTGTACATAGCATTTTTTTTTTTTTTGTCATTGCTCTTTCGATTTTTGTACGTGTCTTTTCTTATGTTTACATTTCTGTTTCAATATTTGTTTGCCATTGCTGTTTTAGTCAATTAAATAAAGTTTGTAAGAATACCTTATTTACTTTGTCTTTTTTCATTCCTACGTAAGAATATGAATCCTACCGAGTCTCATGAACCTGAAAGGGAAGCATTTATTAGGGTACCAGACGAAGAAAGTCGTATTAGCGGAGATAAGTGGCATTTACTGGGAACTCGAGTCCCCCAAACCGAAATTATCTACTTTTGTCAGATGATCATCGTCTACATTATAATCATTACCTCCATTGTGAACCTATCTCTCCAAAACGGTTCCACAGAACTTTGGATCAGTCTACTGAGTAGCTGCATAGGCTACGCACTTAGTTAAAGAAATGAATTGTACACTACCTTTTGAACCTTGTTCTAGCGTGTGTGTCAGTGGTCAAACTGCGGTAAAACGCAATGGGTGTACAAATTTCTGAAAAATGTACAGTCCATGTACGCCCGAGACTCGCCTATCCGCATATTATACTGTTACGGCATACACCAAGATCTGTATGACACCATGGAAGAAACTATACCAAATTTTCACAGCCAACAGGGACTACCAACTACCGAAGCAATAGACGAACTTACCAGAGATAAAAAGTATAAACTCATTATTATCGATGATCTGATGCACGAAGTTATGCGCAACAAAGACATGGAACTCTTATTCATCCAAGGGACTCATCACAAATGCGTGAGTGTAATCTTGATCACCCAGAACTTATACCCAGGAGGAAAACATGCAAGAACCATAGCTCTGAATACGTGGTACATGGTGCTCATGAAAAATTTGCGTGACGTATCACAAGTGTCAATACTGGGACGTCAGTTGTATCCCGGGAAATCAAAAGGATTTTTAAAAGCCTACGAGGACGCGCTGAGTCACGAGAAATACGGATATTTCTTGGTAGATTTGAGCCCTCATGCCGACACCAGATACCGTCTTAGGACCCGTATTTTCCCTGGTGAAGACCCCGTGATTTACAGACTGACGTAAGAACGAGACTGAAACCTGTAAGAGTAACCATGGTTCAGTTACTGGTACAAGAACGTCATTTTTTATTGCTGTTCGTACAAACCACACCTTCTCAGAGGAAGACATTGTTACAAACGATCACCAGACATCAACTGAGAGCGATAAGTGAGATAGCTCACAACATTGTCAAATTCAAGATACAGTTAACCAAAGTGGAGAAAAAGGCGCTTAAACGTGAGAGATAGCTATTGCATCTTTTGGGAGACAGAACACTGGGTTATCATCACAAGAAAAAGGTGATTTGGGAGAATCAGCGATTTGTGTACATCCTTTTAAAAATAGCCATTCATTACTTGAAGTAGAAGTAAAACAAAGATCAGGAATCGATACAATTAACTTACTCCACCCACCAATGACACCAAAGGGAAAGAAATACAAGCATTAAGCGACCAGACCATAAACGAAACCTAAACAAAGGAAGGCCATAAGGACAGTTACTTTCCCACAAAATGGCCATATGGCCATCCAAAATTAAAAGACACAAGTGATACACACAGTAAGTAACAAACAACAGCATAAATAAATCGCCACAGAAGAACCGCCTTGGAACGGTCAGTGGAAAGATTTCCACTGGGGGGCTTAAATCGATTTTACGTGGCCACAATCCTCGCCCTTACTTCCGTCGCGATTTAGACAAATAATTTGTTCAGTCCGCATGAAGGCCTCCTAACTCATCAGTGCAACATCTCCGTGAACACAAAAAATCAAAGAACCACAGAGGTGAGACAACGGTGAGGAGTCGACAGCAAGAAACCACTGAAATGCTGGAGCAAAAGAAAACCAACAGTTAGACTCCGATGGGCCCGACCAGAGACAGACCATCAGGCACCAACCAACATTACCAAGAATTAGATCTCTCTAATTCTCAATAAGCCTTCACGTTGGAGCCGTCATAGAATCTGCGGCCTGACCCACTGGCTCGCAATTAAAGAGGGAAGCAAAGTTGCCAACCGTGATTGGGTTAACTACCATGCATGCAGTCTGTCGTATAACATCCATGTTGTACCCAATCTTTTTATATCGAAGAATGATTTTACGAAATTGGGTGCTAAAGTAATTGCGGTTATATATTTTTCTGAATTTATATAATAAGTCACCATAAAATTCGGGTTCCGATAGACCTTGTTGCAGAAGAGATTTAAGTCCAATATTGAATTTTGAAATTAAATCAGAATGGCGTCTATAAAATTTTGTAAAATGTTTTGCGTAGTTTATGGTACCGATAACCCTGATTAAGGAGTTTAGCTGTTAATAATTTATAACGAGTGTTGAAGTCAGTTAGATGACTACACACTCTAGCAAATCGAATTAATTGCGAAATATAAACACCATAGGATGGCGCAGGAGGAACATCACCATCCAAAAAAGGAAAATTTACAATCTCAAAATCAAAGTCATCGCGTTTATCATAAATTTTGCACGAAACAAACCCATCTACAATAGATAGATGTAAATCCAAAAACGGGGCCTCGGTATCAGAAGAATTTGCTTTATTTAATTGAAGTTCTGGGGGGGTAAATCTGACTGAAAGCTGTACTCGAGTGATGGAAAAACTAGTACTCGTTCACTTTGACAAATATCAACGAATGCAAGCAAGGACTAGCCTTCCCAAAACTAACAGTGAGAAGCCATCGATGAAACGGGCGAGGGAAACAAGTATAATGCAGAAGCCCAGTAGGAAGATAAGGAGTAAAACAGTTGTGACACCACTGCCTCCAGGGAATCGGCATACGCGTACTGTGACACCAGCACCTCCAGGAAAACGTGATTCTCATACAGACACTGATAGATTCATAGACTGGATATCATTTTAAAACAAGAAAGACAAAATAATGTTTTGTATTTTATTCGACAAATAAATACATGTACAGCTATATAGATTGTTGTATTGTATTTACAAAAGTTCTCACAAATCTATCATTCATCCCTAGATCTCTCACGCTGAACACCCTCACATTGTCCTTCAATGACATCCCCGCATATCGACACATTACATAATATATACAGTACAGTCCACACCTATCAGATCCAAAGTCTTGTAAACGGTCGCAGAATGTCAAGTAATGTTTCTGAAGTACACGTTCGAAACCCACATTATAGTATTCCGGCGTATTGCCCAGAGAATCGAAGAACTCGTCTGGTCCTCTGTCTGTAAAATAGAAGGCCAACCAATGTTTTCCGGGTCCAGCTATCGTATCCGTATTTGCGATCACAAATCTGTTCCTTCTGATAGTATCAGCCGCACAAACACTGACGGGGTAACCTCTCAATATCCTTTCAAGTTCAAGATTATTCATTTTAGATATACTGGCCTAGACTGGTCAATCTGAAGAACTTCTGGAAAGGATGCGTACACAACCAAGGTGACGCTCTCTGGTAAAGGATTGGCAAACTTGAGTTCTAACCTACAATGCCCTTTCCTCTTTGTATTGAACACATAGTAAGGATCAACATCCAGGACATAGAGACAGAATCCGTACTTGAAATCTTCTCTGCTCACATTGATATCCTTCCTGAAATGTGTTAGCGTTCTGTAGCAGTCCACAAACTGATCTGCACTATAATTCGGTGGTAAAGGCTGAGAGGGGTATGACTGGCCGTCGACGTAAAGACCCACTGAACTACAATCGTACGGTTGGAAGTTAAGCGGGTTTTTTGTGTTGTCCCCCGTATAAGCGACGCTAGACACCAGGCCGACCACAAGTTTGGTGGGAACCAATCCTTGAAAGATGTCATCTGCACTGAATCCGTACTGTCCAGAAGCTATGGAGGCTGTTTTAACCTCTGATCTTATATAGGGATATAAGGCTGGTTGGTTCTGAATGAGTTTCTCTTGAACAACTAAAACCGCCCCGTTTAAACGTTGTACGCATAGTTTGAATCGAACATCGACAATCTGTACCTTCTTACTAGCATTCAAACTGTCCGACATAAGTCTGAATGCGTCCAGACTCGGCCATAGTTTGATTCCTATACCTACTCCATTAATCATTAATCTCGACTGTTGGAACATGTCAAGAAATAAAGACCCTTCCAAGTCAACAATTTTTCCTCCTTCGAAAGCCATGTATCTACTAAAAAGTCCATTGTTAGGCCCTGTCTTTGCATCTGCTGAGTCTGGGTTATCGCCCGTATCTTTGTAAAACAGCAGACTGGATAATATATTTTCCTGTGTGCCCTTGTTGGTTTTCAAAATGGTATCGATGTAACTTTTATACGGATAATTTGTGCCAATGTTTGACAACGGCGTCTGCTGAAAGGTCACGTCCACTTGTCTAAATATGGTGTGTAAGGGTAGGTTTATTAGTCCAGCGACGAGGTCCTCCTGTAGAAGGGTTCCTTGAGCATCTGTCAATCGTAATTTTAAGTTTAACAAGCTATGTTTGAGGTCTATGTAAGCGGAAGACTGTGAAGGTATGTTAAAGTCTATCACTGATGACGAAGTAACTTGATTTGACGGTCGATACTCGATCCATTCCCTTGACTGAAACGCTGTGTCTGATGGTGGCATTTCGAAAATATTTAAACGTTTTTGATGATAAGTATCCATGATTTAAACTTGTTCTTCCGGATTGTAAGCGTACCGTTTTAATCGTTTTGGTAGTGGTTTACTGATACTTGACTTCTTCTTACGCTCTCCGACACCTTCCTTCTTACGGTCTCGCTCAATTTCCGATTTAGCCATTTCGACCGCTTGAGCCACGGGAGTGACCAATTTCACCAAGGGTTTTTGCTTTTCATGTATTTCTACTTCTTTTTGCCTTTGATCTTCCATTTCTTTTAGAAGTCGGTTTCTTCTACTACTACCGACGATATAACGCCCCCTGTAATCGGGTTGAACGAAGCCCTCGCTCAAGTCTTTGAAGTGTGTGTGCCATGCATCGTAGTCTGGGACATAGGGCACCCATTTTAGCAGTTTCTTGTCAAACACTTCAATAGATCCCATTTTGTTTAAAATGCAGCACACAATGCAGGTCGTTGGACTCGAAGGTTATGGGTTGAAGATTTTCGCCCAGTAGATACAGTCTGATGGCAGACAACTGCGTCACGTTCACGGGTATATAGATGGAGTCTTCGAACGTGTGAGTTTTGAGCTTTTTGTATCGGTTTTCGATCTCGATATTTCTTAAAATGGGTACAGTTTTGTTTCTTACGTATGACCCTTCCGCAATATCGCAGCAGAGATACAGTCGTTTGGCTCTTGGAGTAAAATTACACGTCAACGAAATCTGTTTGAGAGCGCACACCCAGCGACCGTCTAAAGTATAAGTCTTGTGAAACTGAATCCAAACATCTGAAGGGTTATTGTTCTTACGCAATTCTGAAGAGTCTTTGCTGCTGAGGTAGACGTAAAAGTCTGTCATTATTGTTCTCTGATTTCGTCCAAGATACTCTGAATCAGGTACACACTTTTCAACATTAGCGGTATAGTCGAGGAATGTCTGTTCACCAAAGCTTTTTTTCTTCTTACACTGACTCCACGTGACGTCAATGTTCTTAGCATCAACCGTCTTCTCTGAAAAAGTTGAGCATCCCTTCTTAGAGGATTGATGGTTCCGTTGCTCAGTCTCTTGGCCACTTCTATAATGGATAACAATTGCTGTGTAGTTAGGTTTTTTAACAGCGTTTTACGGACAGAAGGTGGGGGGGGGGGGGGGGGGGGCGTTCTTCATTGTCGACAGAAAGTGGACACACTGGTAGACCTTGGAATGCTCCATGGTTAAATATGTGCTTGCGTTACCGCTTCTTACGCCTATAGAGCTCCAGTTCTGTAAGGGTTGGAAAGACCACATTATCGATTTGGCGAGAACATTTTATACCGGTGATCACCACTTTATCCGTATGAAAACAGCAAAAGTTTACTCCATAGATTTTAAAATTAAGCGCGGGAAACAGCTCTGGTTCGTACACACCTCTTCTTTCTTTGGCCAACATCTTTATGTCAAGAACATCACTTAGAGAATGGCTCGCAGACGCTGTCACCATCTTGACTTTTCTGAGCTGGACTGGTAACCCCATTTTCTGAAGTTGTCAGGCATACCTTCGTAACCTCTGATATCCTTCATCTGCACTTGAAGCACTACCGTTACATTTAATCACGCCGTTGGGAAACACCAAGCAGTTACCACCGATATTTCTGTGTTGCCATATAAGTCCGGGAAACGTATTGGGGTCGTACCGGGCGTTACATAGACGCTGACATAGGTCTCTCAAGTCGATAGATCTGCCCAAATTAGAGCTATAAACGACATTTGTAATCTTCATGGTGTAATCTTCAAGAATGACGGGTCTAACGATTGGTCGTACATATATATTGTAACAAGAGTCAAGTGATTTGATTCTCTGATCGGTCAGGATTCTGATTGGTCTAGGAATAGTCCTTGACGTCTTCTTCTGGTATCCAGCTGTCATATTTTTTGGGATAGTGTAACCATCTTACTAAAACTTCTTTTCTTTTCTTTCGCACACGCTTCTTTAATATCGCTTGAATGTGATATTCCGTCGAGGCATCGACAAGGACGGCCTGCATTTCCGGTTCATAAAATGTCCCGTCGACGCTTTCCTCATCCCAGGACGCAAGAGTATAGACAGGTATACCATCTCTTCTGAAACGGGTATTGACTTTAAATATTTCTCCAGTCCATTTTTGTGAGAACTCTCTGTCAAACAAGCTTCTCACGTGGGGCAGACGAACCGTTTGACCTAGTTTAAACTTGTATCGGCGCAAAGTTTTTTCGAGGACCTCTTCTTCGATTTGACGCCCTTTTGTCTCAGTAAATATTGCTGTAGTCTACTTTCCCCTTCGTTTTCCTTGTTGATGGATGCAGGTGCTTTTCCCAGACTTCGATGTCGGGTATGATTATAGCTGTGTACGATGTCTTGAAGGGCATCTATGTAGCACTGCGTTCTGTGTTTCATCATGTATCTAAACAGCTTGTGCTTTAAAGTCTTGATAAGGCGTTCGCTATAATTTGCTTTTGTCTCTGTGTTTAATGCGTAAAAGTGGTAAATGCCTTGTTATTTAAAGTATTTATTGGTTTCCACACTTCTAAATTCCATTCCTAAGTCAGACCGGACCATGTTTGGCTTGCGATGACCACTTAGCAGACGTTTCAATGCATCCACAACGTCCTTCCCTTTTTTACTTTTGACAGGTTGACAGTGGACAAAGCGGGAAAAATATTTATGGCGACCAACACATATTGATAACCGTCATTCTGTTTGGCTAGATCTACCATATCCATGAGATCCACATCCCACTGACTGTCAATGCCCGCCACAATGACCCTCGATCTAGTATATTTACGTCTAGCGCCTTTGGTTAGGGAATAAGACTCTTGGTCTTCTAACCATTTTCGGATTCTATACCTCCCAATTTTATATTTGCCTTCAGTTTTAACAAACTGATACAATTTTTCAGGACCAAGATAGCTAGCCGGGGACTTGGAATTAAAGTACAAGGAAGACAAGTACTGTTTCCAGTCGGACATATTTAATTATAAACATGTAAAGAAATATAAACGTTCTTACAAACAAGTTTACAATACCAATACAATTTACAATATAACGCTATATAAATGTTCATGTTGTTGTCTTTCATTTATTTCTATCCATCGTCTTGAAGCCTCTCTGGCTTCTCTTCGCAATTGATGGCATCTTAACCACCAAAACAACTCGTCAAATTTCGCCAATGTCATACACACAAATCCAACCATTGTTCATACAATAACTTATCACCAAGTGTTAAAATCGTTGGGGTTACATTCAGAACACTGTAACGCTCCAAGTTGGTTCATATGATCACTCTGTAGAAAACAAGGTACCACTGCGTCCAGTTCGGGTAAAGCGTTTCCTATCTCTGACATCAGTTCTTTTAAGCGTTTGTATTCCAAAGGTCTCAAGCACAGTTCCTTTTTCGTGGGTACCACATCCTCCTGGGGTTTCCAATACTGCCTTATATCAACACACACGCCCTCTTCCGCAATCGTACAGTAGACGTTACCTCCTAAGTGAGAACTGTAGGATTTCTTATCTGCCAGTGTCTGATCTACGTATTCTAAGTTGGTTCGTATGATCACTCTGTAGAAAACAAGGTACCACTGCGTCCAGTTCGGGTAAAGCGTTTCCTATCTCTGACATCAGTTCTTTTAAGCGTTTGTATTCCAAAGGTCTCAAGCACAGTTCCTTTTTCGTGGGTACCACATCCTCCTGGGGTTTCCAATACTGCCTTATATCAACACACACGCCCTCTTCCGCAATCGTACAGTAGACGTTACCTCCTAAGTGAGAACTGTAGGATTTCTTATCTGCCAGTGTCTGATCTACGTATTCTAAGTAATCGACCCAATTCTTCCATCGCATCAACGCGAGACAGATACCCTTCTTCGTCGGTTTATCTTCTTTCCATTCTCTCAGATCAACACGTAGTTGCCCCTTCCATTCGTTAACTTCCACGTACCGATCGTTACCGAGAGTGATCCTGCATCTGAAGTGTGACATGTTTTCTGTCTGAATGTCCAAACCTATATGACTCAAAACTGACTGACTGACGGATGTTTTTAAGGTAACCGGGCGCCAAGGGCACATAGGGGCTACCCCATAACTCAAAACGAATGAGGCAATTACTTTTATAGTGATGAGTCAATTCTGATTGGCTGTTATTTTAAGTGTCTCTCTGAATAACCGTTTAACTATAAATCGTGTCCAAACATGTCGACTGATCACTTAAGCAATGGGATAAGCGGTTATCACAAAACATATTTTCTTAGTCCTCGTAAAGATCGCTTTTATCTTGTTGCTAGGTTCATTCGTATATCCTAAAATTCAAATGTCAAAATTGAAACGTTTTGTAATCTGTTTTACAGTTCTTTTTCTAATCTGTTTTACAGTATCCGGTTCTTGGAGGCACATTCATACATTTTATCCACGTTAAAAAAGACTGAAGCGTATTCATTGTAACCATCTAAGTGTTTTTCTACCGTGTGGGTAGAAAGTTTAAAGGTTTGTTTCATTTTGAAGTTCGAAGAGCGAATGACAAACCCTATGGAAAAGAACCGAATTTTCAAAGATTTCATCAGCCAATCAAATAGCAGCGTTTTAATCATCCAATCGTAATTAACCGTTCAAACAAGTCATTGCTTACTTGTCACATATAGGGATCAGGCTTTTGTTTTCACATTTTAGTGCCTCCTCGAAACAATAGAGACGGAGCAGCTGGGTTTTGAAGAGGCCTTTTGTTTAAATTTTAGTACCTTCTTCGAACAATAGAAACGTGGCAAAGGTCATCCAATATGGCCGACGCGCCGACGCGCCGTGACGTCGTCCCCGCGCATGCGCAGTCCATGGCGCCAAAGTTATTCCGAGGTCATCCAATATGGCTGCCGCGCCGACGTGCCGTGACGTCATCCCCGCGTATGCGCAGTCCATGGGGTTAAAGCGGCGCCTATACTACTGATACGCCCCCGCCCATAGGGGCTTGAAGAAATATATGGGCTGCATGATGCATCCACGCAGAGCTGAATCCTGCCCGCACACTAGTACAGGTAAACTGCTTAGAGGATCTAAGCCTGTCCAGGAACCGCGGTGCGAGGCGGACCGTCTATGCTAATAAACCCTATTGGTTTCATTGGGCGACAGGGCTTGAGATGTCATTTCATCTCAAGGTCGGGTAAAAGTCCCACAAAATTGGAAGCAACGTCTCCAAAATGACCTTTACAGTGTTGACGGGGACGTTAAACCTCAAATCAACCAAACAAACTATACTACTAATACCTCATATCCTACCAACATGGTCAATTTTACAAAACATGCCATTGTTCATTGCGTGTCAAACGAGTAATTTAAAATCTTAACATGGTTCTGTCTTTTCTGAGAAATTTTACACCAGCATAAAATTTGTGCGAGTGACAGCTCGCCACATTGAGCCCAGTTCGCTGTTCATAAATGCCGATATTTTTAACCATTACAGTTATACAGTTAGATGCGCACCGACGTTGCGGTTTCGCTCCTCGCCGGGTCCGTGAATATGTTTCTACGTACATTGTCCTCCTTTCAATGGTTTAAAACGGACAGCTGACACTAAAAGAGTTTCCGTAAAAGTCTTACCAGGGAAATCGTGCTTATTTAGAGCGACAATGTCGATGCAACGTCAAGACGTGGCATCGGCTTCATGGGTATGACATGGGTCTTTTTCACAAAGGCAACCAGCACTGCCTCAGGCGAGCCTGCGAGTACGCGCAGCCTTACTAGAGCCTTTACTGCTCTCGGATATGTAGAAGAGAAGATGCGACTTAGTTGGCTACGCGCATGCAATTGACAAAATGCATGATTGTAAGGGAGGAAATGATTAACTTTATAAGCCGAAAAACATGGGAAATCGAGTGAAAAAGAATGTGAATTTTTTTAATTTTTTTTTTACCAGTTGATACCTTAACTTGAAAATAAATTTGTAAAACAGCACAAATGATTGCTTGCAGGTAAATTTCAACCAAATGCGGACGTCGATGCTTACGCCGACGATGGACGCCGTGGGTATGGCAATAGCTCCGGCCCCGTTACTTTCGAAAGGCGAGCAAAAATGGCGGATTTTCAATTTTATAAACTGGGGAAGCCTTCCTTTTAAAAGGAAACTTTATTACGATTTTTTTTCAAACAAAAGTGTCAATATTCCGCCATTTGTAAACGCGGGATCCTTACAGGCAAGTAGCACACGCTGTGTGCTGATAATCATTTCATATCACCACACGCCCTCTATGGCAGACCAAAGACGGCCCATAATAGGGCGTTTAGAAACTCTTGATTACTGCACTGACTGAGTCACTTAAGGCAAAAACTATACATGAAAAGTTGATTCAAAATTTTTACCACTAAATAAAATATTTATACTTTGAAAAAAAGGAGTATAATTAATAAGAATAATAATAAAAAATAATTTGCTTTCTTTTTCATTGTAAGCATGGGATGTAAAATTATTAACAGTGCATAGCTATTTAAGGTAATAATAATAATGCTTTTGTCAGAGGTCGATATGGCCGTTTGGGCTGCTTGCAGAAAGCATGCGAAAGTGCCTTTTGCATGCTTTCTGCAAGCAGCCCAAATAGCCATCTACACCACAGCTTTGCTTGTGTTACAGCTGAATTCACACATTCGGGTGACTTGGTTTACCTTTTTGTTAATAGAATTTCCCGAAGGCAGGTGCAAATGATAGCTCCGCCTATAGTTTATCAACGACCTTTGAGAGTTCAACGTACAAGTGTGATAAGACTATTCCATGTTTTAGGGGAAGTAGGTTTCGGTTTTCCTTTTTCGCAGGATTTTAAAATTATAAATAAGTTTTTTGATAATGCGATTAGGTAGAATTCGTGGTCAAGTGGTTAATATGATGCAGTACGATCCTCAGTAAAAGTTTATCGCCCAATATAAATTCCTAACTGAAGGCGATTTACCCAAAACGCGGACTAGTCCAAAACTAAAAGTGCATTCACGTCTCACTGCGTTTTGAAAGACTATATTCAATCTTATCGGCGACTACTATACTTAATGACATGTTTATATAAGCAATAAAATACAACACCTTCAACTGATTATGCTATTTTAGCACAGGTAAATTTGCTGCTTGTTTTATTACTTACACATCTTTTTGTTAGTCTTCCCCACTGACTGGTTACAAATAGCGAAATTGACATTAATCTCATAGAATACACTAGATGCGTCTGTGATTTCTATGTCTTGGTCATTCAAAATGGCAAATTAAAGGCTAACACTCTATTACCTTTAATAAGAACACAAAAATGCTGTTTAGCATTTATCAGCTCCCAAGTCGGGGTCTAAGTATTTAGAAGTGCCTCATAGAGGCGATCAGTAATTAGAAAGAAGATCGTATGTTTTGTGGATAAATAAGGGGCAAGAGAAAATTATTATCAATTTATCACCAAGTACTCATGCCATCCACTCCTCTAGTCAACTGTTAGTAAACTATTGATTTTCCAAAGGAGGCCTCTTAACTGTTGAAGACTGAGGGCTACATATTCGGGGCTTGGAGAAATAGACTGGGCTGCATGGTGCTTTCACGCAGAGCAAAAACTGACCGCACACCAGCACTGGTAAACCTCTTAGAGGATCTAAGCATGTCCAGGTAAAGTGGTGCGAGCCGGACTTCCCAACATATAACCCTTTTTGGTTTGTTTTTGCGGCAGGGCTTGAGATGTCGTTTCATCCCAGTGTCGGGTAAAAGTCCCACGAAATTGGAAGCAACGTTTCCAAAATGACCTAAATAGTGTCGACGGGGGCATAAATATGTTCTATAATAGGGTTATCCTTTGGAAGCAAGGAATACACCGCAGAACTGAAAAATATGGAGTGTATATGTTTTCTGGGCCAGACTAGCTAGTTTCGGCCAATTAGGCCTCATCAGTGACCCTCAGATATTTTCAAAATTCCACAATGGAATCAATGATCCCAAAGGACAAGAAAATATAATCTACACTATGATGTAGGGCAGGGAGACGTTTTACCGCCGCCACACATTCCCACACACCAGCTGTAGTGAAGTTAAATATGTTCTATAAAAGGTTTTTCCTTCGGAAGCAAGGAATACACCGCAGAACTGAAAAATATGGAGTGTATATGTTTTCTGGGCCAGACTAGCTAGTTTCAAACCTCAAATCAAACAAAAATACAAACAAAACATAATATTATGTAATGAATTCATAGTCCTTAATAATCAAGAAACAATACCTTAAAGCACGCCGTACGTGTAACGTGTAACGTTACGTGGCGTGTAACGTTACGTGGGAGTATCATACTTATTTGCATATTCAATCCACCAGTGGATTACCGCTTCATCAGATATGGTGTCTTATCATAGATAATAGAGAGCTTTATGGCAGCTGTGTTTGAGGGTTTGGCCTCGCCAAACTATTTGAATAAATTGGTCATAACAAATTAAATCCTAAAAGAAAAAAAAAATAAAATAAAATTTTGGATTACATTTCATTGCACGCCATAGACTATAAGGAAATCCATAATTTTAGCTTTGGATAGAAATTGTGTTCTAAATACATTATTTTTTTTTTAAGAAATTAAGTTGCAAAAATGATTCCAGAACCGGACTCGAACCGGCGCCCCCCTCGCTTACAAGGCAAGTGCTCCACCGACTGAGCTATTCGGGCGCTGATAACATTTTTTCAACTTCGAAGTTATATAAACTTAGTAAGTTAACAGTTCTATTTATGAAGACGACATTATATGCGCCGCCGTTAAGGCTGACGTCACAGCACGTTATGTGACGTCACTAATCATCACTGTACACAAGAACACAATTGATTCCATGGGAAACATATCGGGCGATATAAAGAGTAAATACGAATATAGACTGTCGACTTTGGAAGAGAAAGTACATAATCTATAGAAGAATACCAAACATGAAGTTATAATTCAGGTGTCAAAACTAAGTTTATAAATAGCGTCAAAGGTGATATAAATTATGTTGTTGACAACAGAAATAAAGAACTTGAACACCGGAAACGAAGGGAATTAAAGTTGACAATTTTCAATGTAGAAGAACACAACAATGGCAGTGGCATAGAAAACAAAAGGCAGATGAAGTGAGTGAGTGTTTGAGTTTTATGTCCCACCAATAGCTAAGGTCATACGGAGACGGGACCTCGGTTTAAAGACTCATCCGAAAGTCTGGAGATAAAAGGCAGATGAATCAGATGTAAAAGCAATAAGTACATGCTTGGGGCTAGAGAATTTAAATATTGTTACTTCTGCAAGGTTAGGAAAAGGGGAATAATCTAAGCCTAGGCCCGTGAGTGTCATCTTGGAGAAAAAAAAAACACACTTTTTTTCTTGAAAATGCAAAATTCATTGGTAGTAAGGTACTAGAGTCCTTTCAAAGGGTAATTAGAACACAGGATCTTATTCTAGAGCAAAGGAAGAAGCGAATAGAGAAAATAGGTAATAGAAGACGTGTAAACGAAAAATTAGGACAACGGCAGTCAACACCGTCACCAACGGTGAACCAGTAGATACGAACTTTCCAAGACCTGAGGGCAGTACTATGTACCAAACAACCACATTTAAACCAACTACATGATTCTAACACAGAATCCTAAATGGGGTCATATGACCAATAAGCAGTTATAAATCTTGATGTCGAAGGAGACCTTTCTTGGAAGGTTATCGCAGCCAGTGGTTGGTTCTGTGTACAAGGAAACAACTTTTACCAATGCAAATAGGGCTGGCCCAAACAATGATACAAATGTGCCTTTTAATGTACAAAACATGAATTTAGTGCCTTAAATGTGTGTTATACTAATACAGATTGTTTTACATTGAGTAAGAGAGAAGAATTAAAAACATACATACAAGATAAGTTCCCTGACATTATTTGTATAACAGAAATACTTCCTAGGAACAAATACTCTGATAATCAGGAAATTTTTACAATCTGGAGAATAATGCATGTTTATAGCAAACTTAAATGAGGGAAGAGGTGTTGTTCTTTATATCAAAAGCTGTTTAAATGCTGAACAACATGATATTGATACTGTGTTTAAGGCATCTGTGTGGTGCCATCTCAAATTACAAAACAGAGATGCAGTACTCGGTGGTTGTGTTTACAGGAGCCCAACGGCATCAGTAAAAAATGATCAGCATTTGAAAACTTTGTTCAATAAATGTAGAGACAAACATTATTCTCACAAGCTAATGATGGGTGACCTAAACTTTAAGGAAATAAATTGGTGGGAGATAAATAAAACTATGAGTGAGTTACACATAGCAAAGTAGAAGTAAAACAAAGATCAGGAATCGATACAATTAACTTACTCCACCCATCAAAGACACCAAAGGGAAAGAATAACAAACATTAAGCGACCAGGCCATAATGGAAACCTAAACAAAGGAAGGTCATAAGGACAAGTCAGTTTTAAGAGTGTGTCAGAGATTCATATTTTTTTCCAACATGTAACAGCTCCAACGCGATACCGAGAAGCGAATGTGTCATCAGTTTTGGACCTGAGGTTTTACGATCGAAGAAGAAATCATCACCGATTTAGAATATTTGCCTTGTTTAGGAATTGGTGATCATTTAATCCTTGCTTTTAAACTGGACGAATCAAAACACCACAAAACTGAGAAATTGAACTTTTTTAATGGAGACTACAACAAAGTAAGAGACCAGCAAAGTCTAATAAAGCAACATGAACTGGATGACTTGAGTACACTGCAGTCCTAGTAACGGTTTGCAGCAATAATTACCGATTTAATTGAAAACAACACACCTAGCCGGAAAGGCAGCAAACACAATCCATTTATAACACGACCATGCCCAGAAGCTATGAAGCATACGAGAAAACGGATTGAAAATCAGATCAAAGTTTGAACCTAAATAAGGCTGCAAGAAATGTTGCAACAAAAAAGATTAGATCTGCAAGGCTTATTTGAAAAAAATAAATAAATAAAAATCTAGCTTCGAAGATTAAAAGTGACAATAATATTTATGCTCCCGGAATCAAAGATTCGGGGGCATACAGTTTTTGGTCTGTCTGTCTGTCTGTTTCTTAGTCTGCCCGCAAAAAAAAACAAAAAAAAAAAACTTAACATTGTGCATAGCTTTTAAATGGTAACTGATAGGGCTTTCATTTTTCACTTATGCATTTCTTGTCACAAGACTTTTCCAGTGGTACCATATTTTTTTTAACCTCGTGACCTTGACCTTCATGTTTGACCTACTTTTTTAAAAACTTTAACATTAGCCATAACTTTTGATTGGTAAGTGTTAAAGATTTCATATTTCACATGTGCATTTCCTGTCACAAGACCGTTCCAGTGGTACCAGAAGTTTTGACCTCATTACCTTGACCTTGACATGTGACCTACTTTTTAAAACACATTAGCCATAACTTTCAATTGGTTAGTGATAGGGCTTTCATATTTCATATGTTTATTCTATGGCAAAAGATCTTTCGAGCAGTACCAGGTAATTACCTTGTGACCTTGACCTTGACATTTGACCTTTTTAAAAACTGAAATTGGCCATAACCTTAGATTGGTTAGCGACAGGACTGTATAATATTTCTCATGTGCATTGCCTGTCGCAAGTTCTTTCCAGTGGTACCATAATTTTTGACCTCGTGACCTTGAACTTGACATTTGACCTACTTCTATAAAAAACCTTAACATTGGCCATAACTTATGATTGGTTTGTGACAGGGTTTTCATATTTCACATGTACATTTCATGTCACAAGACCGTTTCAGAGGCACCATAATTTCTGACCTTGTAATCTTGACTTTTACGTTTGACCTACATTCTAAAAACTTTACTATTGGTCATAACTTTGGATTGGTATATGAAAGGGCTTTTATATTTCACATATGCATTCCTTGTCACAAGAACTTTCCGGTACTACCATAATTTATGACTTTATGATCTTGACCTTGACGCTTGACCTTCTTTCTAAAGACTTTAATACTGGCCATAACTTTTGATCGGCTTTCATATTTCACGTGTGCATTTCTTGTTTGGACTTACGTGTAAAACAAATAAAAAAACCATGGTTCAAAGCTGGAAATGCTCAATGTCAAGTTCACTTCTAATGGCCAAGAAACGGCAAACACCCTAAATGATTATTTTTCGACAGTCTTCGAAATAGTACCAGATGAGTCTTTTCCAGTATTTGAAGACCGAGCAGTTAGCCAATATCTTGAAGATATTGCTGAGAAAAATGTTGAGAAAGCACTTACAACATTAAATCCAAGCAAGAGTCAATGACCTGCTCTGTTCCAGCCTACATTTCTGAAAGAAACTAAAGATTTCATCAAATATCATTTGGAAATCATCTTTCGAAAGTCGCTACATGAAAGTAAACTACCACCTGTTTGGGGGAAAAGCAAAGTAGAAGTAAAACAAAGATCAGGAATCGATACAATTAACTTACTCCACCAATCAAAGACACCAAAAGGGAAAGAAACACAAACATTAAGCGACCAGACCATAATGGAAACCTAAACAAATTAAGGCCATAAGGACAGTTATTTTCCCACAAAATGGCCAAATGGCCATCCAAAATAAAAAGACACAAGTGATACACACAGTAAGTAACAAACAACAACATAAATAAATCGCCACAGAAGAACCGCCTTGGAACGGTCAGTGGAAAGATTTCCACTGGGGGGGGCTTAAATCGATTTTACGTGGCCACAATCCTCGCCCTTGCTTCCGTCGCGATTTAGACAAATAATTTGTTCAGTCCGCATGAAGGCCTCCTAACTCATCAGTGCAACATCTCCGTGAACACAAATAATCAAAGAACCACAGAGGTGAGACAACGGTGAGGACTCGACACCAACAAACCACTGAAATGCTGGAGCAAAGGAAAACCAACAGTTTGACTTCGATGGGCCCGACCAGAGACAGAGCATCAGGCACCAACCAACATTACCTTGAATTAGATCTCTCTAATTCTCAATAAGCCTTTACGTTGGAACCGTCATAGAATCTGAGGCCTGACCCACCGGCGTGCAATTAAAGAGGGAAGCAAAGTTGCCAACCATGATTGGGTTAACTACCATGCATGCAGTCTGTCGTATAATATCCATGTTGTACCCAAACTTTTTATATCGAAGAATGATTTTACGAAATTTGGTGCTAAAGTAATTGCGGTTATATATTTTTCTGAATTTATATACTAAGTCACCACAAAATTCGGGTTCCGATATACCTTGTTGCAGAAGAGATTTAAGTCCAATATTGAATTTTGAAATTAAATCAGAATGGCGTCTATAAAATTTTGAAAAGGCTTTGCGTAGTTTATGGTACCGATAACCCTGATTAAGAAGTTTAGCCATTAATAATTTATTACGAGTGTTGAAGTCAGTTACATGCCTTAGTCCAATATTAAAAAAGACCGGAAAATTATCGCCATATAAGCCTCACTTCAGTGCCTTGTAAATTAAAAGAAAAAATAATACGGGGTGCAATTGTGGAACATATTACTGAAAATATTTTTTTCATATCCGCAACATAGGTTTATGAAGGGGAGATCATCTGTCAACCAGCTCCTTGAGTATTAGAGAATATATTACACATACGATCGAAAATGGAAATCATATGATATTGATGTAACATTACGAAAACACGCCTAAACTAATACATTGTAACCATTATCGCCGAAAAATGACAATTTTAAGATGAAAAACTGTGATATTTTCCTTATTTCTGTTCAAAATATAGATAGTGGGTACGCGCTTGAACCGCCTCATTAAGGCGGTTCTAACGAGTACCCACAATCTATATTTTAGAGCAGAAATAAGAAAATAAGGTTTAGCCCGGCAAACCCAAGTTTTACAATACAAAAGTGGGGTTTGAGGGGGTCACAATTATAAAGGCGTGTTTTCGTGATGTCTATTTCGACGTTTGTAAAGTATTTGACAAAGTTTCGCATAAACGTCTATTAAAATGCTTGGGGAAAAAACCCATGGTTGGTTCAAGGAATTTCTGTCAGGGAGAGAACAACGTGTAACAGTAAATGGCTCACAGTCATCCTGGAAATTCATCAACAGTGGCATTGCCCAAGGGCGTGTCCTGGGTCCGGTATTATTCTTGGTTTTTATAAACGATATGCCAGAACCCCATGAGGTTTTAATGAAACTGTTTGCAGATGATACGAATATATACGCTGTTGGCTCAAATGAAAGAGAAGATCATATTCAAGCAAGCTTAAATAGAGCTGTCAGCTGGGCAAATGTCTGGAGAATGTTTTTAAATACTTCTAAGTGTCATCATTTACATGCTGGTAAACACGACACAGGAAAAAGATACCCCATGACAGCAAATAACCAGGAAATAGAATTAGAAATAAAAGCTGCAATCACTGCATGATGTCCCGCCACTACAATTACACCAAGCAAATGCCACATCACAGTCAAAAAGGAATTCAAAGTTAGGATGTATTACTCTTTCCCTTAATAAAGTTGACAGGAATACATGACTGAGGTGACTATTTTTAATGTTTAAAGAGCCATGGCTAAACAGGATTACAATGCTCAGTAATAGTTTTTCGGGGCCTGTGCCCTTTAAAATAAAGTCAAGTTCTTCATAATCTAATCATCCCTTAATAAAGATGACAAGAATACATGACTAAGATGACTTTTTTCAATATTCAAAGAGCCATGGCTCGCAAAAGAAAGTAAACCAAATTTCAATTCTCATTTTCAGTTTTTTGGGGGCATGTGCCCTTTAAAATGAATTCAAGGTCTTCAAAATATAATCAAATCTTTGGTCAATTGCAATGATATATTGTTACAAGTCAGACCACATTTCATTGATGTGTTTGTGATATTGGGTGCAGACAAGCCATCTTTGGCCAAAATTGGCAGTTTTTGGGATCCTTTGCCCTTGAAAATACGATCAAGATTATCAAAACCTAATGGCTGTGTTTTCCTATCCTAGTGATGTAACCATATGAGTTTGGTCAGAATCAATCGTTAGGTTCAGGAGATATAGTGCTTCAAACAGGCTATATGATAGAAATGGGTATGTGCAATGTTCAAGGGGCGATTACTCCAAAAGTAGGAAAATCAGAGTTATAGTTCATATGTTCTGCACATCGTCGTAGGGTGCTCTACATATTTGTGAAGTTTCATGAAAATATCTCTAATGATATAAGAGTTATGGAGCGGAAACGAAACTGATAGCAACAGCTATGTTCAAAGATCAAAGGGCAATAACTCCGAAAGAGGGAAAATCAGAGCTACGGTTCATATGTTCTGCACGTTGTCTTATACTGCTCTACATACCTGTGAAGTTTCATGGAAATATCTCAAATGGTACCGAAGTTATGGAGCGGACACAGAACTATGATAGAAATGACTATGTTCAATGTTTAAAGGGCAACAACTCCAAAAGTGGGAAAATCATAGTTACTGTTTATACATTCTGCATGTCGTCTCGTATTGCTTTACATATTTATGAAGTTTCGTGAAAATATCTGAAATGGTATCAGAGTTATTGGGCGGACACGAAACTATGAGGCGCTGACGGACGGACGGAGGTTCGGACGGACGGGCACTCAAAACTTCGGAGGGAATAACATAATACCCCGCTATGTGAAAAAGACCTTGGTGGATTTAACAATTAGGGCCCATATTACCTCCAGTCAAAACAGCAAATTCACCAAGAATACAAGGTACATAACTGTGACTTTCCCCTTGTGACATTGGGCCATTTTTGTCCAATTTATCAAACTTTAACTTCGTCCAAATAAAAAATTAGCTCAGCACACTATAAATACCCGCCATCACTTGGTTTCGAGCGGTGGAGAGTTCACATTGGCTGACCCGCTGACAAAATAAGGTTCTTCAGAAGAATGAAACGGCAAACTTTCAGAATAAAATCAAGACCGACTTAAAATTCGCTTTTACCCCACCCACTTCTAATAATAGAAATTATCTGGAATCGATAAATTAACCCACAGCCCCGTCAGTGACACGAAAGGGAAAGAAACACAAGCATGAAATAACTAGACCCAAATGGAAACATCGATTGCGGAAAGTCAGAAGGACAGTTACTTTCCCACAAAATGGCCAATTGACTATCAAAAAAAAATTATTTAAGCGATACACACACTCCTAGAAAACCAAACCAATAATAAACTGTGACAGAAGAACCGCCTTGGAACGGTCAGTGAGTCAACAAAGTTTTTAATCTATGGGGAGAAAGAATTTATAATCTAGGGAAGCCAGCAATTATATGTTGCTGGTTTGTGTTTGTCTGCTATAAGGCTGTATATAAGCCTTGGTTGAAATTAGCTGATAAGTTTCAGATCAAATGTCCTTTAAAATGTCCATGAACCTGCAATGCAAGTGACCTAATTCAAGTTCGCAAAATGACCTTGATCTTTGACATTCCTAAGCATGCATAGTGTACCCATTCTCATGTCAGAAAGTGACATAGTTTTGAAAAATGTATTGTTTAGCCATTTCCCGTATTCAAAAGCCTGATCTAGTCGTAAAATAGGTCAAGGTTAAGCTAGGATCACGTGATGCTACATACTAAGTTCAAAGGCAACTGGCTCTGTGGTTTTGGAAAAGTTGACTTTTTAATGATTTTACCATATGTGGAAATGACGGCCACGTTCGTTCAACTATTGTTACTAGGCTGCATATGAATTTAACTGAAATCGACAAAACAGGCCTAGAGAAAATGTCATTTGAATGTCAATGGACCTGAAACCGGAGTGACCTGGAGCAAAGGTCACAGAAGGAGCAAAGGTCCAAAGACACCTTGGCCTTTGGCACTTATAAACATTGATATTGCACCTACCCACGCCATAGACCACAATGTTTTTGAAAATGGTTTATATCCATAAAGTGCCTAAGGGCCCATATTTGACCTTGCCGTGAAAAGGAAAGGCCAACATATTTGAGCAAATTGGGTAGTACCCAGTCATTTGATACTTAATATTATATTTCAAATTAATTGGCCAAGGGGCTGCTGAGAAGATGTTTTAATTAATTTTATCATGTTTCGGCATGACTGTCATCTTGGTCATATAAACAGGACCATTCGAATAAACTTTCGTTCCAACATTGTTGGTAGTCTACATACGAAATTTAGCTGAAATTTGTCCTGCAGATTTAGAGAAAATTGTCCTTTGAAATGTTTATGAACCTGCAATCCAAGTGACCTGGGACAAAAGTTGTTGAATGACCTTTACCTTTGTTATTCATAGACATTTATAATAGTTTTCAAACAATGCATTGTTTTTTTCCTTTTCCCATTCAAAGCCCAAACGGGACCAAATTTGACCTTTTGTAAAATAAATCAAAGTCAGTATAGGTCATCATTTTTGAAAATTGTAATGGGTCCCCGAGTCCTCAATGCTACCTACCACGTTTCAAGGGAATCGGTGCGTCGATTCTAAATATGATTTCTTTAAGGGAACATGGTCACCATATTGGTCTTTCATATGACCCAGAGCCCGCGCACAAACTTCCGTTCCTCTATCCCATGCAGCCGCCAAATAACATTTGGAGAAGACGTTTGAAAATGGTTGACGGATGCTTGACGCCATCTGACTCACTATCCAATAAGATTCTCGGGTAAATTTGCTACCCACCTCAATTAGTCTACGGATGAAATGTTTGACGGGCGCGAAGCCACTTTAATCAAGAAATAGATCAGCTCCAACTGTGATTTGTTGAGTAATAAATCACAGTTTGGAGGTCAGTTGTAAAGTAGATCAAATCACGAGCTCTTAGCGCGCGTGAGTTGTCTACTTACAACTTACTGACAAACTGTGATTTGTTACTCAACAAATCACAAACTAGAGCTGATCTTTTTCGAATTTAACAGGCTTTAAAATCGGCAATAATGCTGTTGTTTCCTTCAAAATCTAACAACTTTTCGCCATTGTTAGAAAAAATCCCGCTTATATCCTTTTCTAACGTTTTCGATGCGAGAATATGACGTTACACCGTCTAACGTCAAGGAAATAGACTAGTGACGTCATAAATTGGCAGTTTTAATGACGTCACTCGTCACGCTCTTCCCTGCCGTGATTTGTTGTGGAATAAAACTAGAGTTATTTTCGATTGCCTATATAGGCGCGCTGTGTTAGAATAGACCCTTTCGACTATGGTCAGCGTTTCGACTTAGGTCAGGGAACAAAAAATGATGAGGACTAACATGCCGAAAATACCCAGTTAACGTGATTCTCGATTTTCATTCTTGTGTGTAAGCCCTGTTTCCTAAAGCAACTATGACCGGACTTATACGCCCGTTCTTTGAAGTTGAGAGATCTCATACCTTGTCTTAATATCACTAAAAAGAAAAGTCCAAAAGTCCTGCACGAAAGCTGATTGATGTTATGAACCTCATATTGAAGGATTTGAATTTTGTCGGACATATTGTATTATTTTTCAACATAATCCCCTTCAGTATCTATACACTTTTGCCACCGGTATTTAAGTGCCTCAATGCCTCTTTCATAGAACTCTTTTTTTGGCTGTTCAGAGAGCCATCCACTGCATATATGACGTTATCATCGGACGTAATGTTGCTGCCTGAAATAGCCGTTTTCAGTTTTTGAAATGAATGAAAATAAAAATCAAAAATGGGTTCCTTTAAGAGCAATGAAAACATTTATAAGAAAGAAGATGGGTCATACTACGTAGTTTCGGTTAATAAAGCCTCATCAGTGACCCTGTAATGATCCGGCAAAGAAAGCCAGAGGAAACATACTGCAATTTTGCAAATTTCGAATAGGCAGTCGATACAAAGTCTGATATAAATCAAATTGGGGTCCAAAAAATTAAAAACCTGTCTAGAATATGAGTCTGAACCAATAATTTATTTCTGATTTCTCAGAATATTCACGCTGATCTCAAAGGACCAAAAGCAAAATATAAACTACACTATGGTTGATGTACGGGGAGACGTTTTACGGCCGCCACACGGCACAACACCAGCTGCAGTGAAGGCAAATAAAAATCAAAAATGGGTTCCTTTAAGAGCAATGAAAACATTTATAAGAAAGAAGATGGGTCATACTACGTAGTTTCGGCTAATAAAGCCTCATCAGTGACCCTGTAATGATCCGGCAAAGAAAGCCAGAGGAAACATACTGCAATTTTACAAATTTCGAATAGGCAGTCGATACAAAGACTGATATAAATCAAATTGGGGTCCAAAAAATTAAAAACCTGTCTAGAATATGAGTCTAAACCAATAATTTATTTCTGATTTCTCAGAATATTCACGCTGATCTCAAAGGACCAAAAGTAAAATATAAACTACACTATGGTTGATGGAGCAAGATCAGGTTAATAAGGCGGGTGTTCAATCAATAGCAAGCCACGATCGTAAATGGCAGCCATATCAATGACAGACTCGTGAACAGGAGCATTGTTCTAATGGAACAACATACCTTTAGTGAGCTTTCCGCGGCGCTTAAGGTTAATATTTTCTCGTAACTGCGTCAAAGGTGAAGCATAGTAGGTGCCATTGATTGTTTGTCCCTTTTGGAGATAATCTATCAGCAGAATACCATCTGCATCCCAGAAAACCGAGGCCATAACCTTCCAAGCTGAGGGAACAGCCTTTGCCTGCTTTGGCGGCGATGAGCCAGGGTGATTCCATTGTTTCGATTGTTGTTTGGCCTCAGATGGACCCATGTTTCCATAGTGACAAATCTCTGAAGAAAGTTGGCAGGATCTTCCTAATAAAGGTCAAGTAATGTGCTCCTGGGATGCTTCTGATCAACTGTCAGAAGTCTTGGTACCCATCGAGCAGAAAGCTTTCTGATTGCATGATCTTCTGTCAGAATGGAATGTACTCTTTCTTGTGAAATGCCAACTCTGCTGGCTATATATCTTGCTGTGACTCTTCTGTCAGTCATAACAATATCATGGACTTTATTGACCATTTCTTGGGTTGCAACACTCACAGGCCTTCCAGGACGGGGATCATACAAAAGGCTCTGTCTGCCACGCTTAAATTCCGCCACACATCTTTTCACTACAGCATATCAAGGGGCATCTTTCCCTAGTGTTGCTACCATATCATTATGGATATCCTTAGGTGTTAACCTATTTATGCAAATACTTGATCACTGCTCTTTCACTGATTTTGTCCATTTTGCAAAAGCTATTTGTCTTGTTTACTTTAAGAGTGCTACCTCGCCTATATAAACTGACCAAATGAGACCAGTCCTTGGGTACACGGCCCTATATAGTCAGAGAATAGTAGGACTTAAAAAGAAACACACTGCATACCTTTTTCAATACGAGGATCACAACATATCAATCAGCCCTAGTAAATAGAGAATACCAGGTGAGTGTCTTTTGATATCAAGTTTATCAGGCAAGGCTTCGAGAACGCTTGTAGAATCGCGAGGCTTGCCGAGCGATTCTACATGCGTTCTCGAAGCCGAGTCTGATAAACTTGATATCAAATGACACGAATCTGGTATTCTATTTATCAGATTATCCCCTTTCACACCCTTAAATAACAATTACGATCAGTTATTGGTGATCCTCAGTGCATCCGATCATTCTAGCGGTCGATATATATATTATCAGCTGACCATATTTTCCTATGATATTTTTTTTTTTCAGGTATTTTTTTCAATTTTTCCAGTAACAATAACATTTTTGTCATTTTTCCAATAGTCCGGTACATTCGTAAAAGTGCAATGTCACGCTGACCTGATAAAGCTCACTTGTCCTGAGATAGCATATCTTTACCAGGTCAATGCGTTAGAATGCAATGTATACAGGGGGTAACTGATAAATATCGTTAGCCTGACTCCTCAAGGTTTCTGAACATAATGGACGGACGAACAGTGAGACGAACTGACGGGCAGCCACGGCAGAGCTTGAGTCAATCAAAGCCATACCTTGAACTTCTACATCCAGCGTCGGAAAATAGTCCCATTCTGGCCTGGAAATAAATGGTCAATAAACTTATAAAAATATATTTATACATTCTTATGAAATTTATGAAACGAGCTTTCGGCCCATCACGTGAACAAGTAAAATGAACCCTTACACCCCACTTTATATAGAGAAAACTGGGGTTTACGGGGGTAAACATTATTTTTCTTATTTTTACTCCAATACATAGGTTGTGGGTACTCGTTAGAACCGCCTCAATGAGAAAAGATATCATGGATTTTCATCCGAAAAGTTGCCATTTTGGAGATGTGAATAATGCACTGTGTCTTACGAGTGTGTTATCGCAATGGAAGGAAGGCTCGTTTGACACATTTCATATGACCTGACCACGAGTGTAAGATTATGTTTATCTTGTAATGGTTTTAATAGTATTTGATCCAGCGCACGACAAAAACCTGCAATAAGACATGTGCGCCCAACGAAGATTCAGATAAGCCTGCGCACCCGCGCAGCAGTCTGATCAGAGTCCTCGTTGTGCGCTCTAAGGATAGCAAAGGGCCCAATGCTCCTTCGTGCAGCAAGAGAAGTATCTGGTTAGACTATATGGATGCGCAGGCTGATCTGATTCTTCGCTGGGCGCACATGTAATATGTAGGAAATGCATTTTATTTCCATAGACTTTCAACATAAAACACCGGGCTGTCGCTGGTGGCGTCATGACGCATGACGTTATGCGTCAGAAACGTGCCATTACAGATGTGATCAGTCGTTTTATGCCGCAATCGGCCATCCTAGTAACCCAATAAGGTATGGGGTGCCGTTTTTCTATTTAATCCATATTTAGAGATATATACATAATTCGAATTATGGATATGAGTTATGGATATCCATAAATAAGCCGAATAATGAATATTCATAATTCGAATTATAGATATTTATAAATCGAATTATGGATATCCATAATAGCATTTATGGATATCATTTATTCAGAGCGATTTATGGATATCCATAATTCGAATTATGGATATCACTTATTCCAATTTTGGATATCAATAAATCAAAATATGGATATCCATTATTCCGCGTATTTATGGATATCCATAATTCGAATTATGGATATCACTAATTCCAATTTTGGCTTTCATTTAATCAAAATATGGATATCCATTATTCCGCTGATTTATGGATATCCATTATTCGAATTATGGATATCAATAAATGAATTATGGATATCGATAAATCGGGCTGAATTATGAATATCCATATTTCGAATTATGGATATCCATAATTGACCGTACAAGCCTTTGGATACAGTCATTATTTATTGTATTTATTTGCCAAGACGAATTATGGATATCCATAAATGAACCGAATTATGAATATCCATAATTCGAATAAATGATATCCATAATCGGATATCCTTAAATCGGTCTGAATTATGGATATCCATAAATCGAAATATGGATATCCATTCTTCGATTTATGGATATCCATAATTCGAATTATGGATATCCATAATTCGACTGATTTATGGATATCCATAATTCGAATTATAGATATCCATACATCGAATTATTATCGATTTCCATAAAGAATAATGGAAATCCATAATTCGAATTATGGATGTCCAATAATTATTATAGATATCTATAAATAGGGAATAAAAGGGCGTCCCATATTAAAGGGGGACGAATAACTGCACGCTGTAATCGGTAGTGACGGTAGAATATTCAGCTTGGCTATTTATGTACTTTATCCTCTGTAAATATTGTAAGTAAATAAATAAACAGCACTGATGATTCGATTATCTCAGTTTAGGCTGGACAAAGACTTTTTTTCTCGTTTAACCCATATATGACAATGGAATATTCCATCCAGTAAGTTTGGAGTGGACCATTTCCAAATATAGGTGTGTCAGGTTTGTTATTGCTTGTAGGAAATTTTACAAAAATGAGTGTTCTTTAAGCAAATAGTGAAGACACAGATCAGACGCCGCGTTTTGCGGCGTCTGATCTGTGTCTGCACTGTTTGCCAATGTCCAAGAAAAGGGCCGCGAGGCATATATGGGTTAATCCTCTTCGGGAGCCCCCGCTTATCGGGGCTTGAAGAAATAGATGGACTGCATGATGCTTCCACGCAGAGCTGACACCGACCCGCACACGAGTACTGGTTAACCGCTTAGAGGATCTAAGCCTGCCCAGGCAAAGCGGTGTGAGTGTCGGACCGTATATGCTCATAAACCCTATTGGTTTCATTGGGCGACATGGCTTGAGATGTCATTTCATCTCAATATCGGGTAAATTTCCCACAAAATTGGAAACAACGTCTCCAAAATGACCTTTACATTGTTGACGGGGACGTTAAACGCCAAAATAATCAATCAATAATCCTCTTCGACCAGTTTTAAGCATATATTGTAGACCCTGATCAGACGCGGCGTCTGATCTGGAACTACACTGTTTGCCAATGACGTATATACACGAGCGAAGTCCAGATTTTACTGTTTATACACGACACTCTGACGTCACGGGAAGAAGACTAGCACGGATATAAATAACCTTACCTGGATTTCGCACATGACTAGGAAAAGTCACTCGTAAAAAAAAACAGACGGGAAAACTGCTGCTGTTAGAAGCAAAGGGTCGATAAACAAACAATCGACGCCGACCCCCTCCAAAAAAAATCAAGGTCATGATGCAACGAAAACAGTGGATGTCTTCTTTTTTTCATGGAGTGCTTGACATGAAATTTCAGTTATCAAGCCGAATGCATGGATACGCCTGACAAAATGTCGCCACTTTTGGGGTCGATGTTTTTGTCAGTCAAGGTTATAAAGCGCAAGTAGCGCTTCAGTGCTGAAGTCCACGTGACTATCACTTCTAGGTACGTTTTTTTTATAGAAATCGCCGCGCAATTGTTATCGCGTGCGTTAGTATCACGTGAACAAGTCCGTGAAATGAAGACCCCCTATACCCCACTTTATATAGAAAAACTGGGGTTTAGGGGAGGAAACATTATTTTTCTTATTTCCGCTCACAGACATACGTTGTGGGTACTCGTTAGAACCGCCTGAATGAGGCGGTTCTAAGGAGCACCCACAACATATGTTTGTAGTATTTATAACAAAAATATCACGGATTTTCTTCAGAAAAATGGCCATTTTGGAGATGTGTAAAAATGCACCAATTCGCACGTGTGTGTTATCGTAATGGAGTATTATTTACAGCAACTGAACTGGAATCATGGGTTGGTGAATACACGAAACGCGCGTCTGATCAGGGTTTACACTTTTTGCCTACATTAATATAATAGTGAACCATATTGCGTCAAATTCCGGACTGTACTCGGACACAATCAATCCATCAGTGCTGTCACTGCTTTGATTTGCAAGGTAGCTATACACATTCGCCACTACCTGTTAGCTTTGCGCCCATGCCCATCGTGGCTTGCAGAAATAGATAAGGGTCCATGGTTTTCATGAAGAGCTGAAACCAACCTCACACGAGTACTGGTAAACCGCATAGAAGGTCTTAGCCGCCCCAGGCAAAGAGGTGAGAGTCGGACCGCCCCTGTATTGATGTGGTTTGTTTGGGCAAAAGGGCTTGAAATGTCATTTCATCCCAGCATCGGGTAAAAATCCCACACGGCCCCCGTCCTTGGGAGCTTGAGCAACAGATTGGGCTGCATGAAGCTTCCCCGCAGAGCTGAAACCGACCGCACATGGGTACTAGTAAACCAATTAGTGGTTCTAAGCCTGTCCAGGAGAAGTGGTGCGAGTCGGACCGTCCATGCATATAAACCCTGTTGGTTTCATTGGGCGGCAGAGCGTGAGATGTCATTTCATCTCAATGTCGGGTAAAAATCCCACAAAATTAAAAGCAACGTCTCCAAGATGACCTTATACAATGTTGACGGGGACGTTAAACCTCAAATCAGACAGAAGACAGACAAAAGCCACACAAAATTGGGAGCACCGTCTGCAAAATGACCTAAATAAAGTTGTCAGGAACGCAAAACCCCACTTCAAACAAATGAACAAACAAAACATGTTGGCGTTTCTAATCAAAGCATTGGCAGCACGGATGGTCTGACTGTATATTAGTGTAGGCTAGGAAGGTGCATAGTTCTGAAAAGGGATATTCTAGTTATTTGGATGATTTATTAAATATTGATAATACCTATTTCGATGGTTTGATCAGTCAAATTTACTTACCGGTTGTTCTGGGTGTGTCCCAACATTCCGGCGCGGAATATAATCGATCAGTTTATTTACTATCATCTGACCGTTATTTTCTTTTTGGTAATTTTTAACGTAATTTTCCGATTTTTCTAGTAATAATAACATTTTGGCCGTTTTTCCGGTTGTCCGGTTCATTCAAAAAGTGCAATGTCATGTTGACGTGATAAAGCTCACTTGTCCTGAGATTGAATTTCTTTATCAGGTCAATTTGTTGCAATGCACTATATACAGGGGGTAACTGATAAATAATCTATCCCCGTCAGTGCTTTTCTGACATATAGGCTTAGTGTTTATCATAATGTAGTTTATAATTTCTTGTCCTTTTGATCATTGATTCCATTGTGGAGTTTTGGAAATATTAGAGGGTCACTGATGACGCCTAATTGGCCGAAACTAGCTAGTCTGGCCTAGAAAAAATGTACACTACTTTTTCAGTTCTGTGGTGTATTCCTTGCTTCCAACGGATAACCCTTTCATAGAACATATATAACTACTTACTTTAACATGTCTCTCTCCGCTTTAGTTAATGGAAGTTTTGGAGATTGTGCATATTTTGTGAATGACCAATCTCGACAGGAAATAGATTTGCTTCTAGGTTTGTAGCAATACCATGGTACGCCACCATTGTCGTCTGTCAGGTTGCACACATCCGGATATTGTTTTAGCCAACGTCTGTCTGGGTGGCACGCGGAATCTTCTTGCTCCGTTCCAGAACTGAAAGTGGCTGCCATAGATCTCGTTCCCGGAATCTAAAGAAATCAAAGCACTGACAGCACTGATGGGTCGACTTTGTCCAAGTCTTGAGGAAATACGGAAAAATATTATAGACCCAGAAAATATCCCATTTATTTTGTACAGCAGTTACCGGTCATTTTTTTTTTTGACGGATTTTTCTTTTTAATAATTCGTCCTTTGAAATAGCGATGTCCGGGCAGGCGGGCGTCGTCCGAGGTTTAACCTTTTTTCAAAGTGATATACAGCAGATTGCTTTCATATCAGGACTGTTGGTTCATTGGAGTTTTTTTTTTTTTGGTTTTGGTTTTGGTTTTACCGCCCTTTCAAGATTATTTCACTCATATCGAGCTGATCGTTAATCAGAGGTGGGCGAAAACCGGAGTACCCGGAGAAAAACCACCTGACCTTCCGTTGCAGAACTTGGCGTCTCACATGTGACACGAGCGAGGCTCGAACCACAGCGGTGAGAGACCTAATGATCAAGAGTCAGCGCTCTTAACCACTAGGCCACGGAGGCCCGTTGCTTCATTGGAGGTACCCCTTTCATATATTAACCATTAATGTCATCAATGACCAAAGCTTTGGTGGAAATTGTCATTTTTCGAACTTTTTAATCCCCGAATAAGTTCGGGGGGATATAGCGATCAGCCTGGTGTCCGTCCGTCTGTCCGATCGTCCGCCCGTCCGTAGACGCAATCTTTGATGGCCATAACATCAATACTCTTTGAGATTCATTGATGGTTCACAAGGCTGAGACGGCGTGTCATGCGCAAGAACTAGAACTGGTTGTCATAGTTTTTGAGTTATCTCCCCTTTTAATAAAATAGAAGGACTACATTGTGATGGCCATAACTCCAATACCTTTGAGATATATTGATGGTACCTGGCACAATTGTTCACAAGGCTGAGATGGCGTGTCATGCGCAAGAACCACAACTCTGGCTGCCATGGTTTTTGAGTTATCTCCCCTTTCAATAAAATAGAGTGACTGTCTTGTGATGGCCATAACTCCAATACCTTTTGAGATATATATATGGTACCTGGCACAGTTGTTCACAAGGCTGAGACGGCTTGTCATGTGCAAGAAACACAACTCCGGGTGCCATGGTTTTTTTAGTTATCTCTCCTTTCAATAAAATAGAATCACTACCTAGTGATGGGGGTATCTCCAATACTCTTTGTGATATATTGATGGCACTTGGTACAGTTATACATGAGGTTTGGCAGTGTGCAAGAACCACGGCTGTGGGTGCCCTTTTTTAAATTATCTCCCCGACACAATAACCTTGTGATGGCCATAGCTCCAACACCCTTTGAGATATATTGATGGTACTTAGCACAGTGTGGACAAGGTGGAGATGGCGTGCCATGCCCAAATAACCACAACTCTGGGTGCAAGAATATTTGAGTTATCTCCCCTTCCACTATAATAGTATGACCACCTTGTGATCCCCATACCTCCAATACTCTTTGAGACATAGTGATGGTACTTGGTGGAGATGTATGTGAGGTTAAGCAGGTGTGCAATTCGCAAGAATTGCAACTTACAACAATATAACCTTGGGATGGCCATAACTTCAATACCCTTTGAGATATATTGAAGGAACTTGGCACAATTGTATACAAGGTATAGAAGGCATGTCATGCGCAAGAACCACAACTCTTGGTGCTGTGGTATTTGAATTATCTCCCCTTTCAATATAATAGAACGACCACCTTGTGACACCATGTCTCCAATACCCTTTAAGTGCCAGTATAGTGGATTGAGTGCTGCACAACGAATCAAATTGTTGAATCAGAGGGGTGTGAGTTCAAACCTCGGTGGAGGAATGGATTTTTTCTTTTTTTAGCTCACCTGTCACGTAGTGACGAGGTGAGCTTTCAGGCTCACTTTTCGTTCGTGCGTCCGTGCGTGCGTCCGTCCGTGCGTGCGTAAACAATTTCTTCAAACGACAACTCCTCCTAAACCACTGATCGGATTTTGACCAAACTTCACAGGAATGATCCTTAGGTGGTCCCCTTTCAAAGTTGTTCACATGGTTCCGTTCCGCTGCACATCAAGGTCACAGGGGCCAATAATAGATTTTTTTTTAATGAAAACTTAAAAAAAACTTCTTCTCTGAAACCACAAGGCCCAGGTCTTTGATATTTGGTATGAAGCTTCATCTTGTGGACCCCTACCAAGATTGTTCAAAATATAGTGCTGGGGCCAAAGATGCCCCCGCCCGGGTCCCTTTGGTTTTACATAGGATTATATAGGGAAAATCTTTAAAAATCTTCTTCTCTGAAACCGCAAGGCCCAGGTCTTTGATATTTGGTATGAAGCTTCATCTAGTGGACCCCTACCAAGATTGTTCAAATTATAGTGATTGGGCTAAAAATGCCCCCCCCCGGGCCCTTAATTTTATATATGGGCTTATATAGGGAAAATCTTTAAAAAATCTTCTTCTCTGAAACAGCAAGGCCTAGGTCTTTGCTATTTGGAATAAAGCTTCATCTAGTGGACCCCTACCAAGATTGTTCAAATTATAGTGCTGGGGCAAAAAATGCTCCTGCCCCGGGGCCCTTTGGTTTTACAGGGGCTTATATAAGTGAAAATCTTTAAAAATCTTCTTCTTTGAAACCCCAAGGCCCAGGTCTTCGGTATTTGGTAAGAAGCTTCATCTAGTGGGCCCCTACCAAGATTGTTCGAATTATAGTGCTGGGGCCAAAAATGCCCCCCGCCCCAGGGCCCTTTGGTTTTATATGGGCTTATATAAGGAAAATCTTTAAAAATCTTCTTCCCTGAAACCGCAAGGCTCAGGTCTTTGCTATTTGGAATGAAGCTTCATCTAGTGGACCCCTTCCAAGATTGTTCAAATTATAGTACTTGGGCCAAAAATGCCCCCACCCTGGGACCTTTTGGTTTTACATAGGCTTATATAGGGAAAATCTTTATAAAAATCTTCTTCTCTGAAACCGCAAGGCCCAGGTCTTTGGTATTTGGTATGAAGCTTCATCTTGTGGACCCCTACCAAGATTGCTCAAATTATAGCCCTGGGGCCAAAAACGCCCTGCTCCGGGACCCTTTGGTTTTACATAGACTTCTATAGGGAAAATCTTGAAAAATCTTCTTCTCTGAAACCACAAGGCCTAGGTCTTTGAAATTTGGTATGAAGCTTCATCTAGTGGACCTCTACAAAGAATGTTCAAATTATAGCCCTGAGGCCAAAAATGACCCCGCCTCGGGGCCCTTTGGTTTTACATAGACTTACATGTACGAGGGAAAATCTTTAAAAATTTTCTTCTGTGAAACCACAAGGCCTAGGTCTTTGATATTTGGTGTGAAATTTCATCTAGTGGACCTCTATCAAGATTGTTCAAATTATAGCCCTGGGGCCAAAAATGCCCCCGCCCCGAGACCCTTTGGTTTTACATAGACTTATATAGGGAAATTTTTAAAAATCTTCTTTTCTGAAACTGCAAGGCCCATGTCTTTGATATTTTGGTATGGAGCTTCATCTAGTGGACCTCTACCAAAATTGTTCAAATTATAGCCCTCGGGGCCACAAATGCCCCCGCCCCGGGGCCCTTTGGTTTTACATAGACTTATATAGAGATAATCTTTGAAAAATCTTCTTCTCTGAAACAGCAAGGCCCAGGTCTTGGATATTTGGTGTGAAGCTTCATCTAGTGGACCTTTGCCAAGATTGTTCAAATTATAGCCTTTGTTGATAATTGGTATTAACCTTCACCTTTTTAGACCTCCCTCAATATTATGCACATTATAGCCCTGGTGTCAATAATGGCCTTCCCCGGGGCCCACTTATTACTCTATGGATCAGGTGAGCGATCCAGGGCCATCATGGCCCTCTTGTTCGTCTTCTCTTCATTTTTTCTTCATAAACACATATAAACGGCACATACATTCATGCACTTACGTACGTAAACATACATGCATGCATGCACACATGCAGACTTACACATGTATGCATGCTGCTTTATTCAAACATGCACTCGTGCATACATGCACATTTGCATGCGTGCTCACACTCATGCACACCGGCAAACATACACTCAAGCATACGTGTACGCATGCATACATGCATGTGTGTGTATGCACTCATATATGCATGCATGCACGCATACATGCATGCACATGCATGTACACACATGCATGCATACACTCAAGCATTCATGCACACACACATGCATAAATGCGAACACACCATCATGCATGCATACATACACTCATGCATGCACATATGCATACACAATCATGCATGCACCCACACCTGCATGCATGCACTCACACATGCATGCATGCACTCACATGCATGCATCGCACTCACATGCATGCATGAACACGCACACGCATGCATGCATATGCATGCATACATTCGCAGACACGCATGCATGTATGTATACACACATGCATACATGCGCTCACGTGGGGTATAACAAATTATTTCAAGCAATATCGACTTTAAGGGTCCTGAGGTCAAGGTCAAGGTCAGCCTGTTTTTAGAAAGCCTTTGTCAGCGCTGTAGTGCCTACTGCATGCATGCATACATGCATACATGCACACATGCATACATGCACACATGCATGCACGCTCACACTCATGCATGGATGCACAAACACACATGCGTGCACAGACACGCTTGCATGCACGCAGACAAATATACACTCGTGCATACATATACGCATGCATACATGCACGTGTCTGTATGCAGGAAATCATACATGTACATGGATGTGTATGCACACACATGCATGTACATGGGTGTGTATGCACTCATGCACACACGCATGCGCATGCATGCATGTAAACACACATGCATGCACACATACACTCATGCATGCACACACAAACACATACACAAACGGAGGCATGCATGCACCCACATGCATGCTTGTACCCACATGCATGCATGCACTAACACATGCATGTATGCATACATGCATGTATGCACACGCACACTCATGCATGCATGCAGACTTGCATGTACTCACACATGCATGACTCACACACACATGCAGGCATAGACACACACATTGCATGCATGCACACACATGCATGTACTTACACATACATGCATGCATATATGCACATTCATGCATGCATGCACATGCACCCACACATGCATGCATGGGCACACAAACATACATGCATCCACACACACACGCACATGCATGCATATATTCACACACACACGCATGCATGCACACACACTTGCATGCATACATGCACTCATGCATGCATACACACATGCATGCACTCACGCAAATATGACATGACAAATTATTATCTCAAGCAGTACTGACTTTAAAGATTCTGGGCTCAAGGTCACCGTCTATTTTTAGAAACCCTATTATTTTAAGCAGTACTGACTTTGAGGGTCATGGGCTCAAGGTCATCGTCTATTTTTAGAAAACCTTTGTCAGCGCTGCAGTTTCTACATTTTATAATGGATTTAAGTTTACCTTCACACAAATGTATGGTATGAAATTCTGCAGTCTGTTGAGCTCTTTTACAAAACAAAATGCCAATTTTCGGCAAGAAAAACCTGCACAATTGAAATTTCATTTGCATACATACATACAGCATGACTTGTTCAGCTTAGGCCCCAATAGGAGAGCTTTGTTGCCTTCTGCCGTTTAGTTACGTTTATGCTAAAATATTTCAGTTCGATTGCGATGAAAGCTCCAAGCTTATTGAATCGCTTTCGAACACTCATTCTGGATTGTATCACTCGCGCGCGAGAGAGGCAATTCTTCCTACATATGCAGGTTGCAGCTCTGCTTACGTCAAAACTGTACATAATGCCGTTAGGCATTTTTTCTGCATACACAAAACGTTGACTCAACGTTGAACTAACGTTGAAACAACGTTTTCAACGTTGTTTCAACGTTAGTTCAACGTTGAGTGCCTGCTGGGTTTCTTGTTTCATAGTGCCTATTGTCCGTAGATAAGCAGTCTTGTTTACAATAGAACTACCTAGAGGATATTACATGAGTGCTCATGTATTATTGAATTTATTAAACGAGTTGAGGAAAAAGGATAAAATGCGTGGCTTTGCCGAGCATTTTATCCCTTTTCCTCAACAAATTTAATAAATTCAATAACATCTGAGCACGAATGCGAGATTCTATTTATCATATGACATTTAAAACGCATTTTATTCACGATTGTTTACAAAAATGTCAAAATTCGTAAACGCGACACATGCATGCATGCTCACATACACTCATGCATGCACACACAAACACATACACACACAGAGGCATGTAACGTTACGGGACGAATCTACCTAATTTGCATATTCAATCCACTAGCGGATTATCGAAAATATTACATGGCGTAATTACTCTCTCCGACGCGACGTAATATGATAAATGTACTTTCGAAATTGTCCATTTCGAGAATCAAAATCGGCAGACATTTTTTTACATTCTTTCAATCGATACGCACGACATTGTCGTGCGTATCGATTGAAAGAATGTAAAATAAAACCAACAAAAGGTGGAGACAAAGTGCAGTTTATGCTGTCAGTTTGACCTACATGCAATCTGTTTAGATTTTCAATAATGCTTTTGGGAAGTAAGGTGTATTTCAAAAGAAATAAAACGGACAGCTCGGAAACGCCACATCCACCAATGTTAACGTCAACTTTACCTTGGCGCCATTGCGTGTGGTTTATCCACGTGTAGGCCTGCATTGTTGAAGGAACAGATCAGCTCTAGCTGTGGTTTGCTGAATAATAAATCTTAGTTTGTCGGTCAGTTGTACAGTTAATCAAAACACAAGCGCATAGCGCGCGTTATTTGTCTACTTGCAATTGACCGACATACTTTGATTTATTACCAACAGATCACTGGCTAGAGCTGATCTATCTTGATTCTAAAATGCTCAAAATCGTCAATAATGTTGTTGTTTCCTTCAAAAGCACACAACTTTTCGCCTTTGTAAGAAGAAATCCTGCAAAAATTATTGATTGTAACATATGTATTTATGTTCTTCTGTTGGCCCCGCCCATCGGGGCTTAGAGAAATAGATTGGGCTGCATGATGTTCCACGCAGAGCTGAAACCGACAGCACACGAATATTCTTAAACCGCTTAGAAGGTCTAAGTCTGCCCAGGCAAAGTGATGCGAGTCGGACCGTCCATATAAACCCTATTGGTTTCATTCGGCGGCAGGGAATGAGATGTCATTTCATCTCAATGTCGGGTAAAAGTTGGAAGCAACGATTCCAAAATGACCTGAATAGTGTTCTCAAATCTAATCAAATCAAATATGTCCTTTTGTAACGTTTTCGGTGCGAGAAAGTGACGTTACACCGTCTAACGCCAAAGAATCTACATTTGACGTCCAAAATTTGCAGCTTTTAATAACGTCACTCGGCACGTTCTTCCGCACCGTGATTTGTTGCACAACAGAGCACAGTTCAATTCCATTGCCTATATAGGCGCGCCGTGTTAGAATTATCTTTTCAAACCATTTGGAAGATATACATGTATAATCTGATTTTGTGTTCAAATTTCTTGCCAGACAAGGCTGATTTTTATAAGACAGTCGAAGTTTTGGGTATATGATAAAGAGGTCATTTACTTTATATTGTAAATTTAAAGTTGTGAGATTTTGAAGGAAACAACAACATTATTGCAGATTTTCGGCATGTTAGAATCGAAATAGATCAGCTCTAGTCTTTGATTTGTTGAGTAATAAATCACAGTTTGGAGGTCAGCTGTAAAGTAGACAAATTACAGTTAGAGCTGATCTATTTCTTAAATATTCGGCACTCGTTCTTTCAGACACTATCGCCAGCTCGTGCGTCCTTCGCCATATAAACTCGTGCCCAATATTTCACAATATAGAGTCAATAACCTATAATTGTTATGTACCCAGAAAATGTCCCGTTTACTTTGTACAGAAGTTACCGGTATTGCCCGTTTGTTTGTTTGTATTGGGGTTTTACGGCCCAGTCAACATTATTTTAGGTCATTTTTGAGTCGGTCAGTTTTCTTATCTACACTTTTCCTGGGCAGGCTTATACCAATCCGTTCAAAAAAAAATATTATGATGTAAATTCTACAGCTAGGTTTAAAATTATTAAACGGCATGAAACTGAATTAAAATGGATTAAAGTATTACAGACACCTTTTCCATTGGGTTTAAATGACAACATTTATCATGAGGGTAATATATCGAAAATGCCCGACTTTGATATTTTCTCGCTTCTGGACAGTCGAAAGCGTAAAACTAGACCGCACTCCACCAGAAAAAAATGGTAATTATAAACGTAAGCTACGTGCTTTCAAAAGAAACAATACCAGATGAAGTGAATGTCCGTAATATTATTGAATCATTGACGCCACTTAGTGCTTGCTTTTCTAAGTTCATTACCCATTTCTGCATTACGGGTTCTGGATACCGAGGCAAATAAATTCTACAATAGTTCTAATCAGTTATACGACGCTGCTCTTTTAACTAGAGGTTATACTCAGCATGCTCTTCGTCCTTTCACCGATTCGGAAATTAATCACAAACGTCATTAAATCAAAATATCCTTCATTAATAAGGATTTGGATTTTATAGATTTACCTAGTAGCTTCCGGGACAGTTCAGTTATTTCATCCATTCCCGCCGATTTCATAATACTGAAACACCCATAATTTGCTATAAATACAATAAACCTGTTAGATCTATCATTTTTAATTTCAATAAACTTGTTTCTGATCTTGATATTGCCACTAACACTCCTGTTACATGTGATTGTAAAAATTCAGTGTATTGCAATCCTTCTGCTGGTCATATTATTATTGGCAATTTAAAAATTATTCCTGATTCTAGAATACGTAATATAATTTCTAAAGGACCTAAATATCGATTTCCTTCTAAAATTGATTTCCATAAATGTAGAGATGAAATCGCTGCTGCCTTGAATGAATTTCGTTTTGTTTGTTTGTTTGATTTGAGGTTTATTGTCCCCGTCAACACTGTAAAGGTCATTTTGGAGACGATGCTTCCAATTTTGTGGGACTTTTACCCGACATTGAGATGAAATGACATCTCAAGCCCTGTCGCCCAATGAAACCGATAGGGTTTATTAGCATGGACTGTCCGCCTCGCACCGCGGTTCCTGGACAGGCTTAGATCCCCTAAGCGGTTTACCACTACTAGTGTGCGGGCCGGATTCAGCTCTGCGTGCAGCCCATATATTTCTTCAAGCCCCTATGGGCGGGAGCCGCTTGAATTTCGTAATCGATGGTGAAAACGTGTGTTGCATCCCTAAACGTCCGACATCCCTAAGTGTCCGCCAAAATTTTAATTTCTCGCAAAATTGTTGGAAACGGATGGGAATGTTCAATTATGACATTTTAAGGGAAAATTTCGAAAAATATTTTTTTGGAAATATTCGAAATTTAACTTCAATTTTTTTCTTGTCGGACATTTCGGGGTGCCCCATGCATCCCTAAGTGTCCGCCATCCCTAAATATCCGACAACATGAAAATTGACTAAGAAAGCATTTTTATTGTTAATAATCAATCAATGATAAATAAAAAGACAAATTTAACGTTAAACCTATGTTAAAAATGTTCACCTTTGGAAATAAGCATTGCAATATATGGATCCGAATATACCGTCATCCTTAGATGTCCGCCAGCATGACAAGATCTTATTTTCTCGGGAAGATGTCCGAAACGGTGGAGAATGATCAATTGTGACATTTTAGGTGAAAACTTCGCTTTTTTTCTCGAAAATATTCGAAATTTAACTTCATTTTTTTTCTTGTCGGACACTTAGGGATGACCCATGCATCCCTAAGTGTCCGCCATCCCTAAATGTCCGACAACATGAAAATTGACTAAGAAAGCGTTTTTATTGTTAATAATCAATCAATGATAAATAAAAAGACAAATTCAACGTTAAACCTATGTTAAAAATGTTCACCTTTGGAAATAAGCATTGCAATATATGGATCCGAATATACCGGCATCCTTAGATGTCCGCCAGCATGACACAATCTTAGTTTCTCGGGAAAATGTCCGAAACGGTGGAGAATGATCAATTGTGACATTTTAAGTGAAAACTTCGCTTTTTTTTCTCGAAAATATTCGAAATTTAACTTCATTTTTTTTCTTGTCGGACACTTAGGGATGACCCATGCATCCCTAAGTGTCCGCCATCCCTAAATGTCCGACAACATGAAAATTGACTAAGAAAGCGTTTTTATTGTTAATAATCAATCAATGATAAATAAAAAGACAAATTCAACGTTAAACCTATGTTAAAAATGTTCACCTTTGGAAATAAGCATTGCAATATATGGATCCGAATATACCGGCATCCTTAGATGTCCGCCAGCATGACACAATCTTAGTTTCTCGGGAAAATGTCCGAAACGGTGGAGAATGATCAATTGTGACATTTTAAGTGAAAACTTCGCTTTTTTTTCTCGAAAATATTCGAAATTTAACTTCATTTTTTTTCTTGTCGGACACTTAGGGATGACCCATGCATCCCTAAGTGTCCGCCATCCCTAAATGTCCGACAACATGAAAATTGACTAAGAAAGCATTTTTATTGTTAATAATCAATCAATGATAAATACAAAGACAAACTCAACGTTAAACCTATGTTAAAAATGTTCACCTTTGGAAATAAGCATTGCAATATATGGATCCGAATATGTCCGCAATCTCTAGATGTCCACCAGCATGACAAGTAACTTGGAAAATAGTTCTTACCGCTAATAATGAATAATGATTTATAAAGAAAAAGGTGAAGTAATTAAACCTATGCTAAAAAAGAATACCTTCGGACATATGCATCTTGATTGATATACACCTAAGTGGCCGTTAACATGAAAAACGGCTGATAAAGTAATTTTATCATTAATAATCAAATATTATTAATTTGAAAAGTCAAATTAAAACGTGAAACCTATAATTTATAACTGGAGTTCCATGTGGCATACATAGAGAATCTAACGAGTGCTCATGTATTACTGAAATTATCAAACGAGTTTAGGAACAAGTAAAACATGCGAGGCTTTGCCGAGCATTTTATGCCTTTCCCCGCAACGAGCCTAATAAATTCAACAATACACGATCACGAATGCAAGATTAAATTTATTTTCGGTTTTGGATTTTACGGCCCTTTCAAAATTATTTCACTCATATCGAGCCGATCGTTAATCAGAGGTGGGCGAAAAACCGGAGTACCCGGGAAACACCACCTGACCTTCCGTCACTCGTGACCCGAACGAGGCTCGAACCTAGGGCGGTGAGAGACCTAATGACTAAGAGTCAGCTCTCTTATCCACTCGGCCACGGAGGCCCGTCTCAAGAGTCTATATATCATATGACTTATAAAACGTACTTTATTCAAAATCTGTATGCAAAAATGTCAATATTTCCGCAGTAAGTAAACGCGACGTCGTTAAGGACGTTGTACGTGTATCGTTATGGGCGTATCTAACTAATTTGCATATTTAATCCATTAGTGGATTACGGAATTAATGCATGACGTTATTACACTCTCAGACGCGACGCCATATGATAAATTAGTTTTCTTACCTCTTCACAAAAAAGAAGCTCGTGGATATCCGTTATAGCCGTACCCCTGACGCGGGTTCTAACGGATACCCACAATCCATGCTTTGGGTTATAATCTTTTTTTTTTTTTTTTTTTTTTTTCGATTTTTAGGAGTGGGGGATCTTACGCATATGATTGAATAGGCGTGATGTCAAACTTGACTCAGTACCTTGGTTGGACCAAAACTGGTTTAAAGTCGTATGCCCGTATTCATCAGCATTAAAATTATGATACACATATATTTTATATAGTCGCGTAAACTATTTGAACGACAAAAAAGGTTGATACCAAATTAGTGAGATCATAAAACGCCCAAAAAATGAATCCGCTAGCATGAGTCCGCTATCAGTTTATGGGTCAAATGCAGCGGTAGTTCAGATTCAGAATAACTTCGTATTGTGTTAAATGTGTTATGGAAAATCGTATTGTATTGTATTGTAAAGTTTAAGCATTTTACGTCCGCTACGGTCAGGCGCGTTAGCATTGCCCCACAACAGGACGTAAAGTTTGAGTGCTTCTGGGCTGCAAAACGCGGCAGATTCAGTGAAATGTGAGTCATGCTGAACTGCCAGTGCCTTCCCCTAAGTAAAGTAGAAGCACTGTAATTTAGAATTTTGAACGCCAGATCGAAAATGGGCATAAAACTGCAAAGGAATCAATGCCAATTTCGGCTGCGAATTGAGATTTCTCTGTCTCACCCGAGAGCATACTAGTTCATGTTGCTCTCTCTTAGGGCCGTGTGTAAGGCTATGGACTGGTTAGAAATGACGAAAAACCCAAGTTATACAGGGTTGTCAGATGTGCGGCCCTAAGTTTGCAGTATAATATATATAAAATAGATATATAAATAGTATAGAAGTATACATAAACATATGGAATAAGAGAAAAAAAAGAATATACCCCCCCCCCCCCCCAAAAAAAAAAAAAAAAGGAAATAAAAACATTTAGTTCTTGCCTGTTTTGTAAACAATAATAGTTTAAATGTATAAAATAACAGAACTTCAAAGGCTGTTATCATATAAAAGTGCTTAATTGTTTTTTTGATCGTTAAATTGGCAAGCTCATAATTGGATAGTAGTTATGAAAAAGTAAAGTGGTATTATTTATGAACAGGTGCTTGTGCATTGAAAAACGGTTTCAATTACAATGTTAATGGTTGTTGTCAAATTGCGTTTTTGTAATTAAGATGCAATTAGAATTCAATTGTAAGAAAATGGTAGACTTCAAAGGTTTTTGAATATTTTACAATCATATAGGTAAACAAAGAGCTATCTAACTGTCTTTCTAAAGAAGCATTATATTGAGTTTGACCATTGAAATATTTGATTACTCACACCAATATTGCATAACAATTCTTCAAAGATGTTAAATGTTAATTTTAGACAGGTGCATGTACACAATCTGATTGTTACATGTTTTGCAATGTTAGTAAGCTCTCGTCAAAGACATAATTGATAACAAAAGTTGAAAACAATTCAGATAATTGGTTCTTGTAAAAACTGTTTATTTGTTGAGAAGTTGTGAAAATGACCATCAATAGATATTATTCATTGTTTTGAGAGGCGAAAAAAAAAAAAAAAAATAATAATAATGAAACAAAAATCATAAATGTAAATAACTATATGACTTTCCTTCACCATAAAACTATAAAACATAATTTAACCCTTGTCCTGCTGGGCCCGGATATGTCTGATCTTTCAAACAACGCAGATCCAGATAAGAAGCCATCTGATCAGGATCCTCGTTGTTTGTGATTCATTTTAAGAATTTCTTGCAATGACTTGCATCAAGAAACCGGATGGTTGATAATCTGTGGTGGGTGTGGCATATTTATATATTCAGCAGGTCAAGGGTCAAGATTTATGGCCGTGTTAAACAGAATTCATTTAACACAGCTTTTTTTTTTTTTTTTTTTTTGATGAGATTTAAAAGGCGATAAACTCAGTTCTGTTCTGTATTCTGGGTGTTGTGTGTTTTCCAAAAAAAAAACAAAAAAAAACTTAATATAATGCACAACATTTGAGATGAAAAAATACTATTTACAAGTATTTTGATGGTTCTGAAAAAATGTACTCCTGCATGACAAAATAACACACACACACACACACACACACACACACACACACACACACACACACACACACACACACACACACACACACACACACACACACACACACACACGCACGCACGCACGCACACACACATTCTGTGAAACACATTTACAATATTTACATCTGTCTGAGAGGCAAGGAAATGACATAAATCATGCAGTGGCAGAGGTATGAGAGGCCAGTCCGCCCAATAGGGGGAGTCAGTATCCAATAAATAGAAAAAGTTAGACCCCTGCCACTGTGTACCTTGCTCTCTTTGAGGTATGAGTGCATCATACAGCTGTATTGATAGGTTCAGCTTGCTATAACATTGCTCATGGACCGATTGCCATAGCTCCTGGATTCAAGCTTCACCCATCTAACAAACTGTTGCTTGCACTCACAAACACTCGAAGGATTGGCCTGCAGTACAGAATGATTGCCCTCTTCGGTGCTGTATACTGTTCCCGCTGATATACATTTTCTTGATCCTTAGTTACATGTATGCATTGAGTATGCCTAAATTAGGTTAGTATATTTATATGTATGACAAGTATCCTGTATTGGTGACATATTTGAATACTGCTTCCCTTATAATTGTTGCATGGGCAGGTTGGGGGTTAAGAAGTACCTTAAGATCTATAAAATTTATATCAGATATGTTATCTTTTATGGTTTGTAACATGATTTTTCGCTCATGTCTATGTTTTTCACAATCAAGAAGATAGTGGGTTGTGTCCTCAGTTCCCTCACAGTGAGGGCACTGAGGGTCCATCCCACTGTGTGTCTGATTGTTAAACCTAAGTCCATTCCTACCTAACCTTAACCTAGTGTATACCCTATCAAATTGCCTATTGTCGCTATACTGTATCAGTTTCGTTGGGAGATCACTACTGATCTCCCAACGAAAACCATGACCATGTTTTTTCCAAGTTGATGCCCAGTGTGTTTTAACTTCTCTTTTTATAAGCCCATAGACTTCAGTTTTACCTAGCCTAACCTTTATTTCTTTGCCTATGGAACATCCTAATTTTGCAGCTTCATCTGCAATGTCATACCTTGAATATTGCAATGCGATGGACACCAGTCAATATACAGTATTGTGTTACTCCTTAAAATTGTGTTAACTAAATTGTTGATTTGGATTAAAAGATCAGGTCTTGAGCGACTGTTCCCAGACTTTATTGCCTGAATTGAACTTAAGGAATCAGTGAGGATTACTACCTGGTCTGGTTTGTTCTGCTCAACCCATTTCAGGGCTTCAATTATTGCAATTAATTCTGCAGTAAAAATTGTAACCTTGGCATTCAGTTTAAATTTTCTAGTTATTTGGTATGAGGGAATGGTAAATGCAGACCCTACTTGATTCTTTCCATCATCCTTACTGCCATCAGTAAATATTTGAAGACATGATTTGTATTTTTGATTGACTAAGGTTTTGGTTTTTTCCTCTATGACCTTCTTGCTGTCTGTTTTTTGTTTACATATTCCTTAAGAGTTTCCCTAGGTGTAATTGACTGCAAGGCAAATTTTTCCTGATATACAGGTTCCTGTACCAAAATATCACTTAGCTTATATTTCAACTGAAGATCCCTTACTTGCATTACAAATGGAACTTTACCTTTTAATCGATCCCTACAGGTTTCATATACAGCATAGTCATAGAGACTGTTCAAGGGGAGATTTTTCCCATTGGCAGAGGACCTAGCCCAGTATTTCAGGATAAGTTCCTCCCTCCTTAGCGCCAGTGGTTGAATGTTGCATTCAGCTTGCACATCAATATTTGCAGTTGATTTATATGCCCCTGTTATTATTCTGAGAGCAGCTGATTGAATTCTATCTATCCGAAGAAGCTGAGTTGGTGATGCAGAAGCATATGCTTGACAACCATAGTCTAGTTTACTCCGGATAAGTGTCTTGTAGATAGCCATTAGCGTTATCTTATCCGCCCCATATTTAGTTCCTGATAGATATCTCATGAGATTTAGATCTTTTTTACATTTTGCTACCAAGTCTGTTATATGTTTCTGCCAGTACAACTGGCTATCAAATGTCATTCCTAAGAATTTAGCTTCAGTTTTATATTCCAGTGATTTGTTTCCTATTTTCAATTTAGGTATATTTTCATTTGGAGTTCCTGGATGATTGAACAATACAACTTCGGTTTTATTGGAAGAGATTTTGATACCCAACGACGCTGCCCATGCCTCAATTTTATTCAAGATCTGCTGCATGAGATGCACCAAATGGGACTTACTGCGCCCTGATTTCCAGACCGCCGAGTCATCCGCATATTGAGACAGCTCACACGACAGATCTTTTAGCACATCATATTGAGTGTTGATAAGAATGTTAAATAAAATTGGACTAAGAACACTGCCCTGGGGAGAACCGTTGTCAAGTACCTTAACTTCGGACAAGTTTGATCCGACCCTAACCTGTATTTTTCTATCTTTAAGGAAGTCCTGTACCCAACCTAATAATCTGCCTTTAATATTGAATTTGTTTAACTGCATTAGCACTCCATTGGTCCACATAAGATCAAAAGCTTTTTCTAGATCCAGGAATATACAGAGAAGGTCCCTATTCTCCATTTTAGCTTTTAGTATTGCAGTCTGTAATCGAATAATTTGATCCAGGGTAGACCTATTTTTTCTAAATCCAGATTGTGTAGGTGCCAAAAGTTTGTTCTTTTCAAGGTGACTTGCAAATAATAATCAAAAATGAGTTCCTTTGAGAGCAATGAAAACATTCATAAGAATGAAGATGGGTCATACTACGTAGTTTCGGCCAATAAAGCCTCATCAGTGACCCTGTAATGATCCGGCAAAGAAAGCCAGAGGAAACATACTGCAATTTTGCGAATTTCGAATAGGCAGTCGATTCAAAGACTGATATAAATCAAAATGGGGTCCACATAATTAAAAACCTGTCTAGAATATGAGTCTAAACCAATAATTTATTTCTGATTTATCAGAATATTCACACTGATCTCAAAGGACCAAAAGTAAAATATAAACTGCACTATGGTTGATGTACGGGGAGACGTTTTACGGCCGCCACACGGCACAACACCAGCTGCAGTGAAGGCAAATAATAATCAAAAATGAGTTCCTTTGAGAGCAATGAAAACATTCATAAGAATGAAGATGGGTCATACTACGTAGTTTCGGCCAATAAAGCCTCATCAGTGACCCTGTAATGATCCGGCAAAGAAAGCCAGAGGAAACATACTGCAATTTTGCGAATTTCGAATAGGCAGTCGATTCAAAGACTGATATAAATCAAAATGGGGTCCACATAATTAAAAACCTGTCTAGAATATGAGTCTAAACCAATAATTTATTTCTGATTTATCAGAATATTCACACTGATCTCAAAGGACCAAAAGTAAAATATAAACTGCACTATGGTTGATGTACGGGGAGACGTTTTACGGCCGCCACACGGCACAACACCAGCTGCAGTGAAGGCAAATAATAATCAAAAATGAGTTCCTTTGAGAGCAATGAAAAATAAGTCTGTTTGCGATTATAGTTTCCATGACCTTACATGTTACTGATGTTAAAGAAATTGGCCTATAAGATCCTGGTTCATGAGGGGATTTATTTAGTTTCAGAAGTGGTACTATTGTTCCCAGTTTCCATTGGTCTGGTAGTTTACCCTCAGTCCATGATTTGTTAATTAATTGTAAAATTTGCCATTTGCATTTTTCAGAAGCATTTTTCAACATATCATAGTGAATTGTGTCAGTCCCAGGAGCAGTGCTCTGCTTCTTATTAAGCGCGGTAATAAGTTCCTTAAAGGTAAACAACTCGTTGTATGCCTCATTCTCACCCATCGCGATGTTTTCCTGCACTGACAAGATAATTCCAGGTTCAAGTTCAAGTTTTTTCAGTCTGAAACTGTGGTCAAGTAATTCATTGCCACTAACTTTTTGGTAATGGTTAACTAGTGCATTTGCCTTATCTTCATTTTCATGGTATCGAATATTATTTAGTTTCAATACTTCCACTGGCCTAAATGGTTTTCCATTGAATTTGGATATTACATTCCAGATATATTTACTGTTTGCCTTGTGATTTAGCTCCGAGACAATTTCCTGCCATTTACACTTCTTTGCATTATCCAGGATATCGTTACTTTTGGCTCTGGCTATTATATACAGGTCCTTAAGTTGATCAGAATTGTATTTTTTCCATTTCTTATATGCTTTACGTTTCTCACGGACTGCAGTTGAACATTCATCATTCCACCACGGAAGATGCCGTTGTTTTTTGTCAGGATTTGGCTTGGTTTTAGGTATTGTTTCCTCACAAATGGCAATTAATTCATTTATGAATTGGTCATTAGATTCATTAATTGTTTGTTGATCAAACTGTATATCAATGTTGTTTGTCAAATTGCGAAAAAGGGCCCAATCAGCTTTAGTCAGTTTCCAGCGTGGTATTTGATCCTGTAGAATACATTTGTATTGTTTATTTAAAGTAGTTACAATGGGGAAATGGTCACTACCCAGACAGTTTTGGTGCACATACCACTGGAAATCTCGACAAAGATCACGAGAGGCGAGGGTGAGGTCAATCGCAGTTGTTTGCCCCGATTCAATCGAGTAACGTGTTCCTTCCCCATTATTCAGCACCACCAGGTCATGGTCCTCTATGAAGTTTAGAAGCTCACGCCCTGCTGGAACCTCACCATCATGGTATTGATTATCCCAGAGGCTGTCCCTTATATTAAAGTCACCAACAATGATATGATTTTTACTTACATGAGTTAAAATATGATCATAATCTGCCTTACTTATCATGTTTTTTCCATTTGAATATATGTTAATAATGTCAGTACTTTTATTAATCCCAAATATTCGTACAATGGTGACCTCAAGATTTGGATTCTTTTGCATATATAGAATTTCTTCTGAGTCCAGCCCTTCCCTCACAAATGTAGCGACCCCACCACCCTTTTTCTCAGTACGTACATAAGAGACTGGTTGCTTGTACCCCATAAATTTTAGACAATTATGTTCAGTGTTATTCCAGGTTTCCTGGATGCAGATAACCTCTGGAATATCATTAAATGTTAATAAGTAGTCATAGAATTCTGCTTTTTTGTGTTGCATGGCATGTCCGCAGAGACTGCGGGCATTCCACTGCACCACTTTCAATTCTGTTCTGCGGTTTATTGAGCCCATTATCACAACCTAATCGTTAAGAGGTACAAATTATTTCTTACTTAGTCTTGGTTTAGACGGTACAACGATTTTACCTTTGTAGACTTTACCCACATCAGGAGTTCTGCGATCTAGAAGCACCTTTTGCAGGCTTTTCCCTGTTCGACGTGACTGGTTAAGTCCACTACTGTTTGCGTTAAATCTGCCTGCCTGTGTTGGCTTGGTTTTGCGTGGTTTAGGAGAGGACGAAATTGGTTTTGCTATGTTTTCCTTAATTAACCTGTCATACAACTGCTCAGGTGTCTCTGATCGCTGCACAGCCGTTTGCTGTAGTTCAGGTAGCTTCTTGTTCCTTTTTTGATTCGGAACAATCGATTGAGGGGGCTGTGGAACTGGAGACTGGGATAATTTAGGAATATGATCAGGTTAAGACACAGAAGAATTCTTATGAGGAGTTCCACAAGGAGCATTATCATTAATTGATATACAGTCATTACTTTTAGGATCATTTTCTTCCAAGAATTGTGCTGTATTACAGACGAGTGCATCTATAGCCTTATCCCTGGTTTCCTGTGTTGAGCCCTGCATTGCATTTAGCACGTTTGGTTGAAGCAAATACTTTAAAATGCGTGCAACATCCATTGTAGCCATAAATGGTTTAATGCCTCCCTGCTTGCTGGTTGGTATTTTTATTACAGTGGAGTGATTTCCACCAGTGTTTTCTAAGAGTGTTGGAGCATGTGTCCCAGTGCAAGCAGTTGGTGCAATAATATCGGGTGTTGAAACCCTAGCAATACATTGCGGTTGTGCATCTGGAGATGCTTGTGTTGATTGTATCGATTCCTGATCATTGCCTCCATTTCTATTTTGTAGTGGCTTAGACATTAGTTGTTTTCGTTCGTCCCATTCCTGTTGAAGTTGTCGGTTTTTTGTTTTAATTTGGTCCTTATATTTGATGAAGACAGGGCAGATCGGGCTGTTAGCAGCATGCCCTTGTTTACAGTTTGCACATTTATGGTAGCCAGGCAAGTTTCTACTTGGACAAAACATTGTCTGGTGACCATAACTGCAAAACATACACACTGTAAAACTGTTCCTGCAGCGGGTTGTGGTATGTCCAAATTGCTGACATGCGTTGCACCTTATTATTGAATAGAGAAGGGGTCGGACTTCAGTATTATGTGTTGACGAAATCAGCATCAGTGGTGCGCGCACAGTGCTAAATGTTAATATTGCGCACCCTGTTTTTCGCCCATACTTATTTGTTAGAGGCCTGAAATCAATTATATTGTTTTCCTCAAAGTTATATGTGAGGCAGAAGTCATCCCTATCCATGAAGTTTGTGTCGACCACTCCTTTGCTTGTCTTTGGCGAGTTTGAATTTGCTTTATTCTGTTGCTGTTTATTTTGTTTGTTGGTTTGTTTGTTTGTTGCCTTGTCTGACGGGATGATTAATGTTGGAAGACCATGGCTCTGAGAAATAAAATTCCTAGCTTTGTTTTGTAAGGCATGTCTTACACCAAAAGTGATCCCCCTGTTTGAAAGAGTGGTCTTACATATCTCCCCTATGTACTTATGGAAAGCTTGGCTGATTTTATTGGCCAAATCTCTATTGATGACTTTGTTTGACTGCAGGGCGAACGTGATAATGACAAGCCCAGTGGCTAGACCAGTACACAGAGGTGAAGAAGGAGCGGGAGAGTGGTCCATTGCCTCTTCAAATGCTGCAGTGGACTGCTTCTTCTTTTTGCGACTCACCTCTATGAACTTGTCATCGTCGCCCTGGGTAACATCAGAACCCTCGCAATCCTTGTCATCTCCAAAGGTCATCCTTTGTCTGGCCTTCTTTGGTGCAGGATTGTCACTCGAGGTGAAAAAGTGGTCAGCTGGGGAGGTCTGTTTCCTCTTCGCAGACCCAACAGGTGTCTGCAGCCCAGAGAGTGGTGCAAATTTGTTGGGTGTTGTCATTATAATGGGACCAGAGAGACTAACTGACCCACTATGTTTTGCTGCAAGTTTTACTCTGTTGGCAGAAGGGCTGCCATGAGCCGTATCTTGCTGGTTCCCAGTCGAAGAAGCCAACTCGGTACCAAGAGCTGTGGCCAGAAGAAGCCCTGGAGGACTAGCCCATTCATTCTTTGCCTCAGGAGTGTTGTGGGTTGAAGGAGTTTTCAGGTCCTTATCTTTTTCGGGAGTGTCCAGAAGTTCAACAGGAAGAGTGCACAGCAGATAGCTGATTTCCTCCTCTGTTTGCACCGGCAGTGGTACATTTGTTGACATCCGGACATCCTCAATAAGACCTGGGATTCCTTTGAGTGATGGTATTTTGCAGTACTTAGTCATTTTGATGTACTCAAATAATGAATAACCTAACAAACTTAAAACAATTAAGTGATAACTAGTAACTGTGAAAAGTAACTATTGGTTGGCTCCTACCTTGGTTCTTTAATAGAAATTTAAATCCAACATGCACAGTCAAAACTTACACAAATTACTTAACCTCAGAATCACTTTGAGAACACTAAAACACTTTTCCACACTTAACACACTCACAATTAAGACAATAGAGATGCAGCAAATTATCCACACAAGTTTTTCACACAAAACAAAAACACCTATTAATGAATAAATTAAAGACACTTAAAGCATTAAATCATTTGAATGATAATTAAAACAATACTTCATACAATGAAAAATTTTTAGAAAATAATACAAAATTGAATTGAAGTTGAATTTATTAAGAAAATATTGAATAATCCAGATTAGATCCTATTAGCCTGATAACACACAACCAGTCAGTACGGATGTTATACCCAGAATGTTATGGAAAATCGAATTTCTGCTTAGGTCTTATAGAAGACAATTTATCTGATTGGCTGTAAATTGAAAGCTACTGTGACATCACGGTGTTTGGTATGAGTGATTGACAGCTCTTATCTGTTTGAAGCTACCTTGTTTCCTCACTTCTGTAACAGCAGACACACTCCCTAAATGATTTCAGTAGGCCAACTGAACAATTTTGTCATGATTAATTTCTTCCTTTTCTTTTTTCAAATTCCAAAGTAACAAAATACAAACATACTAAAAAAGTTTGAAAATATAGCATGTTTAGTTTTAATATAATTAATAATTAAATTAGACATTAAATCTGACGAAAAATTATCAAATGACAGTATGTGAAGCCCCTCTTTCTGCTTCTTATCAAAATAAATAAATAAATAAATAAATAAATAAATTTTAAATTAATTTTATATGAAAAAAAAAAAACAACAACAACGGATAAATCAGCAAAATGGTTGAATGACAGAAAAGGGGATATATTCTGATAAAATTAAATAAAAAAACTCCATTTTTCTTTCTTCTTCTTGTAACGAAAACATGCCTATACAATCTTATTGGAACCTTTACCCCCCCCCCCCCCCCCCCCCCCCCAAACAAAAACTAAAAAAAATGTTGAGTCAGTGATATGAATTGCGATCAATTTACTGCCCTATGTGTACCAAACGAGCAAGCGCACGACAAAAACTTGCGATTTTGTAGGGCTTCCCACCGAAGATGAAATGAAATGAAATGACTTCTCAAGCCCTGTAGTCCAATTATACCAATAGGGTAAATCAGCATAGACGGTACGAACTTGAGCCGCTTTGCCTTTGCAGGCGGAAACCCTCCAAGCGGTTTAGTTTGACGCTTATGACCCACATATAGGGTTGCCGCGTCGTTAAACACAAACTCATCAGGTTTACCTGTACTAGTGCGCGGTGGGCCGGTCTAAAACGCTGAATTTCTTGCTGAATTCAGCGACCTGCTGATCAGCTTAAGGGGTCTAAAACGCTGAATTGCTGATATGCTGAATTTTATTATTTTCATGATTTCAAGGCGATTTTTTTTTGGGGGGGGGGGGATTTGTTAATGTGCAATCCATAAATATAGTAAGCGATGATTAAGAGAAATAATTATATAATAATATATATATATATATATATATATATTTCCTTTGTTTTACGGAAGAGCGACTGAAAATATCCATAAAACGCGCAGTCGACTGTAAGTAACCCCAAAACGTTTAAATGACTATTTGCAGTAATTCTATATTCCTGCAACTTACGTGTGCGCCACCGAAGACTCGGATCAGGCTGCGCATCCAAGCAGTCTATTAATAATATGCATTGACGCTCATCATGAAAACATGCCTATATATTTTTGACCCCCTCGAACCCCACTTTTATATAGTAAACGGGTGATTTAAAACATAGGTTGTGTGTACTAGTTAGAACCGCCTCCAATCTAGGTTTTGTACAGAAACAAGAAAAATATTTTAATGTTTTATCTGGAATTGTTCATGTGTTTGAATAGGCGTGTTTTCATTATGTGGATACCAGTTATGTCTGAGGCTTAACTCTGAGCATAGCCAGTTATGCCAATATGCCTATATACGGGGTTATGTAGAGCCTCTATACACGAGATTTAGGCGAACAATTTAGATACATATTTGTTTCTTATTTCCGCTCATGTTGACCACAAGAACGCTTTTTTCTAGACTTTTCTAATGAGCCACAATGAAGCAATTCTGAAGAGAACCGGTCAAATCTTGAACATACATCAAATATCATGTATACGCAAGTAAAACCAACTTAACCCTATTGGTAACTCATTACATAGACTTGCTTAATTAAATATCAGCTAGAATGATGTACATAACTGCTTGATGCAGAATAGCAAGTTGGACCACCTTTTTCTATGTAACATTCATTCCGGCTTATTAAATAATCTTGACTGGGCCAACTCTACTAGCCAAACAGGGAAATTTTGTTTGTTTGACTTGCGGTTTAACGTCCCCGACAACACTGTATAGGTCATTTTGGAGACGCTGCTTCCAATTTTGTTGGGCTTTTACCCGACACCGAGATGAAATGACATCTCAAGCCCTGTCATTCAATGAAACCAATAGGGCATATAAGCATGGACGATCCGACTCGCACCGCTTTGCCTGGGCAGGCTCAGATCCTCTGAGCTGTTTACCAGTACTTGTGTGCGGTCGGTTTCAGCTCTGCGTTGAAGCATCATGCAGCCCATCTATTTCTTCAAGCCCCTATGGGCGGGGGCCATCCAAACAGGGAAAATAGAGAAAAACAAAATAAGTTTTGTGTAAGATTCCATTAGAAATATAACTTGGCGACTGGGCTAGTGTGTGTGTTGCCGTGGGGGTGGGTGGGGGGAGTTAAACCTTCAATCAAACCAACACATACAAACTGTTCTAATCGATTCTTCTGTATTCGTGAGTTTGTCATATTCTTTAACAACACTGTTAGTACAAACACTTATCTAAATGATTGGATTAACTACTGTTGTCCTACTTGAAGGTGTGAATTGTCCTACTTGTAGGTGTGAATTGCCGCTTCGTTCACCTCGAGGCCACCGCACACTTTAATACTCAATGGAACTAACACTTATAGGACAAAATGCTATCTTTCCAATAATAATTTTTGAGTGCTGCATTGCCAATTAAAGCGTGGTGTCAGGTGTGTTTTGGTATGTATAAAAAAGTGTATACTCTTGTAGCAAACAGTCTGATCCGGGTCTACTACATAGTTTCCAAGGTGCGCGGAAACAAATCACAGGAAACAAAGTAACGCATTTAAAAGGACTCCCCCATTCCGATTTGTTAAGGTTATGTGTACATGTTAAATGTTCATCCACTGACAAAATACAGAACTAGTAAAATTCGTTTATGAAAACCACCTATGGGACTGATCAACTGATCTTCAAGATCACCTTTGAACAGTCAAATAGGTGGTCTATTAAAGGGGGACACTAGGTGTAGAACATCCCACTCCCCCTCCCCCCCCCAAAAAAAAACAAGCCTAAGCAATGAATATCCTCTTAGCCCCACCTCATCAAAGTGGTTCTTACTAGCGCCCACAATCTATATTTTGACTGGAGACAAATATTGAACATCAATAAAACGACAACCCACAACCTGTGTACTGAAATAGAAATTAGAAGACCGTTGAAACGCAAACCCCAAAACCAAAAGAAATAGAATGCCTACTTGATCATCGTCAGCAACGTCAATGTCAGGTTATAGTCCAACAAAAAGTGATAGTTTGTTTGATTAGAGGCCTAATGTCCCCGTCAATTCTGTATAGGTCATTTTGGAGACGTTGCTTCCAATTTTGTGGGTCTTTTACCCGATATTGAGATGCTATGATATCCCAAGCCCTGTCGTCCAATGAAACCAATAAATTTTATAAGCATGGACGGTCCGACTCGCACCGGTTTGACGGGACAGGCTTAGATCCTATAAGGGGTTAACCAGTATTCTTGTGCGGTCGGTTTCAGCTCTGCGTGGAAGCATCATGCAGCCCATCTATTTTTTAAATCCCCGATTGGTGGGGCCCACAAAATTTGACGCAACGTCTCCAAATGACCTTAGCGCAAAGTTATGCGAGTCCATCCATATCAACCCTGTTCATTTCATTAGAGGGCAGGGCTTGGGATCTCATTTGATCTCAGTGTCGGGTAAAAATAGGCCCACAAAATTTGAAGCAACGTTTTCAAAGTGACCTATACAAAGTGTTGACGAGGACGTCTACCCTCAATTCCTAGCTTATTCAGTCACATAAGAAAGCAATGGGGGTTTTCTTATGCAATTCTGTGTCACGCCTTTACGTGTACCCGGACAGATCAGTCTGTTCAGCCGTGCAGCCGTGCATCAATTGAAATTTATTCATTTCAGCCCAAAACAAAGATTGTGGGAACTCGATAGAACGGCCTAAGCCTCAGTACCCACAGTCCATTTGTGAGCAAAAACTTCGAAAAATAATGTATACCCTGTAAACCCAAGTTTAACTGTATTAAAGTCGAATTTAAGAATTTAGATGCATAAAGGTAAGCTTTCGGGATGCAAAGTAGAAGTAAAACAAAGATCAGGAATTGATACAATTAACTTACTCCACCCATAAAAGACACCAAAGGGAAAGAAATACAAACATTAAGCGACCAGACCATAATGGAAACCTAAACAAAGGAAGGCCATAAGGACAGTTACTTTCCCACAAAATGGCCATATGGCCATCCAAAATTAAAAGACACAAGTGATACACACAGTAAGTAACAAACAACAACATAAATAAATCGCCACAGAAGAGCCGCCTTGGAACGGCCAGTGGAAGATTTCCACTGGGGGGCTTAAATTGATTTTACGTGGCCACAATCCTCGCCCTTACTTCCGTCGCGATTTAGGCAAATAATTTGTTCAGTCCACAGAAGAGCCGCCTTGGAACGGTCAGTGGAAGATTTCCACTGGGGGGCTTAAATCGATTTTACGTGGCCACAATCCTCGCCCTTACTTCCGTCGCGATTTAGACAAATAATTTGTTCAGTCCGCATGAAGGCCTCCTAACTCATCAGTGCAACATCTCCGTGAACACAAAAATCAAAGAACCACAGAGGTGAGACAACGGTGAGGACTCGACAGCAAGAAACCACTGAAATGCTGGAGCAAAAGAAAACCAACAGTTAGACTCCGATGAGCCCGACCAGAGACAGAACATAAGGCACCAACCAACATTATCTCTCTAATTCTCAATAAGCCTTTACGTTGGAGCCGTCATAGAATCTGTGGCCTGACCCACCGGCGTGCAATTAAAGAGGGAAGCAAAGTTGCCAACCGTGATTGGGTTAACTACAATGCATGCTTCTGTCGTATAATATCCATGTTGTACCCAATCTTTTTATATCGAAGAATGATTTTACGAAATTGGGTGCTGAAGTCATTGCGGTTATATATTTTTCTGAATTTATATACTAAGTCACCATAAAATTCGGGTTCCGATAGACCTTGTTGCAGAAGAGATTTAAGTCCAATATTGAATTTTGAAATTTAGTCAGAATGGCGTCTATAAAATTTTGAAAAGGCTTTGCGTAGTTTATGGTACCGATAACCCTGATTAAGTAGTTTAGCCGTTAATAATTTATTACGAGTGTTGAAGTCAGTTACATGACTACACACTTTAGCAAATCGAATTAATTGCGAAATATAAACGCCATAGGATGGCGCAACAGGAACATCACCATCCAAAAAAGGAAAATTTACAATCTCAAAATCAAAGTCATCGCGTTTATCATAAATTTTGCACGAAACAAATCCATCTACAATAGATAGATGTAAATCCAAAAACGGGGCCTCGGTATCAGAAGAATTTGCTTTATTTAACTGAAGTTCTAGGGGGTAAATATGACTGATCAAACCATCAAAATAGGTATTATCAATATTTAATAAATCATCTAAATATCTAGAAGTAGAGCTAAAAGCTTCAATAATTTCAGATTGGTTATCAATGGAAAGCGACAAAATGAAGTCTCTTTCATAACAATACAAGAACAGATCAGCCACAAGAGGTGCGCAATTAGTACCCATCGGAATACCCACAATTTGTCTAAATAACTTAGTACCGAATCTAATATAAATATTGTCAAGTAGAAAGGTGAGGGCATCACACACTTTCTGACATGACCAAAGTGTATAATTCTTATGCTCTTTAGAAGTGAAAAATGCATTTCTGACATTACATGCAAGATAGAGAGAATCTTCTCTGTGAAAAAGCCCATTCAATTAAATCATTAAGCTTTTCTTTTATAAGATTATGAGGAAGTGTAGTGTAAAGAGTGGAAAAATCGCAGGTAGACAGACTAGAAGCACGAAAATGTCTAGATTTCAATTTATTTAGAACCTCATTCGAATTTTTTATAGACCCAAACAGATTTCTTCCTGATCTTTCAAAGACTTTATCACAATATTTAATTACATGCGTTTTAATAGCAGTAAGACAAGAAGTTAATAATTGAGAAAGTTCAGTGGTAGTGCAAGAGCTAGAATTTGCAATAAACCGTGCTTTGTAAGGTTTTTTATTAAGTTTTGGTAACCAGTACAGCGTAGGAAGCTTGTCTTGGCCTTCGTTAACACACACAGCAAACTTGGTGGCTGAAAGACAAACATGTTTATCTACTATAGCTCTCTCTTCAGCTAAAGGCTGAAGTTCATAGGCCTTAGTACCACCAAGCTCCTGCTTAAGCGTGTTAACATAGTGGAGCCGTCACACAACGACGACGTTGTTAGCGGCCTTGTCTGCAGGGGCCAAAACAAACTTCTTATGAAATTCTTGAATACCTAGTTTAAAATGACGTAAAGACGTCTTGGGCTTAGGAGGTAATAAGTTAGTATTTTGAGAATAGAAAGAAATGCGTTTATTCACTAGTTTTAAAATGCTTAGTTTCCAGTCCTTAAGGGCTTTATGCTCAACATACTCTCGCTTACACCATCGATTACCGAATTCATTCAAGGAAGCAGAGATTTCATCTCTACATTTACTGAAATCAATTTTAGAAGGAAACCGATATTTTGGTCCTTTAGAAATTATATTCCTCATCCTAAAATCAGGAATAATTTTCAAATTGCCAGTAATTACATGACCAGCAGCAGGATAGCAATACTTTGAGTTTTTACAATCACATGAATGAGGAGTATTAGTATCAATATCAAGATCTGAAACAAGTTTATTGAAATTATAAAGGATAGATCTAACAGGTTTGTTATATTTATAGCAAATTATAGGTGTTTCAGTATTTTGAAAATAAGCAGGAATGGAAGAAAGCACCGATCTCTCATGGAAGATACTGGGCAAATCTATATAATCCATACCCTTATTAATGAAGGATATTTTGAAGAAATGGCGTTTATGATTAATTTCAGAATCAATGTAAGGACGGAGAGTATGCTGAGTATAGCCTCTAGTTAAGAGAGCCGCATCATATAACTGATGAGAACTATCTTAGAATTTATTCGCCTCGGTGTCCAGAAGACGTAAAACAGAAACGGGTAATGAACTTAAAAATGAAAGCATAGAGTGGCGTCCATGATTTAATAATATAATTGACAGTCACTTCAGTCTAGTATTGTTTCGTTTAAACGCACGTGATTTACGTTTAAAGTTACCATTTTTCCTGGTGCCGTGAGATCTAGTTCTGCGTTTTCGACATTCTATTCTATTTTTCTTATCTAAGACTGAACGGGGGTCACAGAGACATGTATACATTTTTGTGGTTGTGATGACATGTCAATAACCACTCAACGCCTTCGTTGATCGATTATCGAGCTACCGTTTATTGAAATGCTATAATGTATTTATCGATAACAACTTACATTTCAATAACCACTCAACGCCTTCGTTAATCGATTATCAAGTTACCGGTTATTGAGTCACAGAGCGGTTATTATTAATTAGAAGTCAAGATATATTTATTTATTTATTTATATTTAAGTAAATAAATATTTAAATAAATAAACGAAAACTGCTTTAAGCACACCGATCGCCAAAGACACTGATAAGCCTGTGCATCCGCAAATACCGGCCAGGCTGCTTAAATGGCAGAATCTCTCCAGTGTTTTTTGTATTAATTCCGGTTTTAGCTTGTCCACATGGAATCCAACAAAATAACCAAGCATGTAATATAAAACATATATGAATATACTTTGTTTTGGCATATTAAAACATATTTACAGAATGAACAGTTCCAGCTAAAAAAAATTAAAAAAATACTTTTCTTGTTTCTGCACAAAACTTATATTGGAAGCGGTTCTAACGAGTCCACACAATCTATGTTTTAGATCAGAAATAAGAATAATGATTATCCCTCCAACCCCCGATGCTATTATAAAAATGGGGTTCGAGGAGGTCAAACGTATATAGGCATGTTTTCATGATGAGCATCCATGCATATTATTAATAGACTGCTTAGATGCGCAGCCTGATCCGAGTCTTCGGTGGCGCACATGTAAGTTGCAGGAATATAGAATGACTGCAAATTGTCATTTAAAATTTTGGTGGTACTTGCAGTTGACTGCGCGTTTTATGGCTATTTTCAGTCGCCTCCGTAAAACAAAGTAAAAAAAAAACATTTCCCTTAATCTTTGCTTACTATATTTATGGACTGCACAATAATACCCCCCCCCCCTCCCCCCCACCAAAAAAAAAAAAAAAAAAAAATACGCCTTGAAAAACGTATAAATAATAAAATTCAGCATATCAGCAATTCAGCGTTTTAGACCCCTTAAGCTGATCAGCAGGTCGCTGAATTCAGCAAGAAATTCAGCGTTTTAGACCGACCCTAAATGCGCGGTCAGTTTCAGCATGAAAGGCATATACAGTTCAGCGTGCATACAAATAGATGAAGAACAGCATGAAAGGCATACACAGTTTAGCGTGCATACAAATAGGTGAAGAATAGCATGCAAGTGAACATTGTCTTTCACAATATAAGTTTTCATGCTACCTACAAATAACATACACCCTTAATTTTGTGCGATCTACATGTAGGATCACAGACCAGTTTGGTTGTAAAATTTTAACTTTACTCCAACGTTGATATAACACTGCAAAAGTTGGTGTCTGCAAAACAAGAGTGTTTGTCCGATTGTCTTTGAGTGCAGGATGGGAAATGGGTCGGACTATTTTATATAATCATTAAATTCTTCCATCTTATGCAAACAGTATACACCCTGATAAGACTACGCGTTCTTCGGCGTCTGATCTGGGTCTACACTGTCTGCCAAGCCCAACAGTTGCTTACTTATGACTCTGTTCGGACATCAGGGTAGTGACAATAACATGGCTCTGTTTGGGTCGATTGTCCATTAGTACGAAAAGCGTTATTGCACGACCCGCAGAAAAAGCGACCGACTGAAGTCGGTTGATTTCTAAGAGTGCCCTAAAATCACCGTGTCATTCTGTCATTCTGTCAGTCTGTCATTCTGTCAGTCTGTCATTCTGTCAGTCTGTCTGTCTGTCCGTAACCCGTTTGTGAAAATTGGTGATAGTGACTTAACCGCTTGGAATATTTAAACAATTTTTGGCATACTGATAGATATCAATGTGATCTAACCAATGAACTTGCGAAATATTACATGCCATTTAGTATAGCCTCGCCGAGGCGAAAAATGTGAAAATTTTCGAACTGCTTCTCCTCGGAAACTGTTGGGCCGATTGAAGTCAAATTTCATATGGAGCCTCTATGGGATGGGGGAAACCAAAATTTGTTCATGGGGTCCAGGTCACATGACCAAAATGGCCGCCAAGCCATATATGGTCTGTCTGTCTCTCCGTCCGTAACCTGTTTGTGAAAATTGGTGATAGTGACTTAACCGCTTGGAATATTTAAACAATTTTTGGCATACTGATAAATATCAATGAGATCTAACCAATGAACTTGCCAAATATTACATTCCATTTAGTATAGCCTCGCCGAGGCGAAAAACGTGAAAATTTTCGAACTGGTTCTCCTCGGAAACCGTTGAGCCGATTGAAGTCAAATTTCATATGGAACTTCTATGGGATGGGGGAAACCAAAATGGGGTCCAGGTCACATGTCCAAAATGGCCGCCACGCCGTATATGGTAAAAACCCTTCAAAAATAGTCTTCTCCCGAACCACTGGGCAGATTTCCACGAAACTTGATAAATAGCATCTAGGACGTAGGCCCATCATAAATTGCTAAAATGGGGACCCTGGGTTGACCTTGACCTTCTTTGTGCCTAGGTCAAACTTTGACACATATGCTTTTGTTGGAATATTTAAACAATTTTTGGCATACTGATAGATATCAATGAGATCTAACCAATGAACTTGCGAAATATTACATGCCATTTAGTATAGCCTCGCCGAGGCGAAAAATGTGAAAATTTTCGAACTGCTTCTCCTCGGAAACTGTTGGGCCGATTGAAGTCAAATTTCACATGGAGCCTCTATGGGATGGGGGAAACCAAAATTTGCTCATGGGGTCCAGGTCACATGACCAAAATGGCCGCCAAGCCATATATGGTAAAAACCCTTCAAAATAAGTCTTCTCCAGAACCACTGGGCAGATTTCCACGAAACTTGATAAATAGCATCTGGGACGTAGGCCCATCATAAATTGCTAAAATGGTGACCCTGGGTTGACCTTGACCTTCTTTGTGCATAGGTCAAACTTTGACACATATGCTTTTGTATTGGAAAAGTGAGAATGCATTTTATCCTGCAAAAGATTCAGAATACAGTACTAAAGTATAAGATATATTTTTGCTCCTTACGATAATGCGCATTTATTGGGGGAACCGTTATAGGTCCAGGTCACATGACCAAAATGGCCACCATACCCATATATGGTAACACGCATAAAGCTAAAAGCATCCGGCGGGTCGTGCACTTCAGCTGAAGCACTGGTTGCTTTTAAAAGTCAACGTGAATATCACAGAGTAACTCTTTTTATAGAAAATAGCCGGTGATGTCAGAGTGTTTCGTAAGACTTAAAAGGGTTATCATGGAATGACAGGATGAGCAAACAGTGTAGACCCAGATCAGACGATGCTGAACGTGGCGTCTTATCAAGATATACTCTATTTGTTTGAAACAGAAATGTTATAGTTACACCAGACCTGAACAAACGGTAAAGCGCATTGACGCCATCTGCGAGAATTTTTTTTTTTTTTTGCTGTTTATTCCGGTCCAGGTGACACATTTTAGTCTGAATTTCATGTATATTAAGGTATATCATTCAGTCGATGGGGGGTAAGATGATGTCTATTAGCAAATAAGCTACTGATATTACACACAACAAACCAATACGAGGATCTTACATAGGAATTGCGAGATGTCTCTCATCCATGACAACGTATAATTTAAACTTTGTCAGTTGTGTCTCTTGAACGTGGAAGATGCAGTAAACCCTAAAAAGGGTCTGTTCTGAGTCTTCGCTGGTCGCTAAAACCTTCTTGTAGACTTTTTCATGCGCGGGCTCATATAATAAAATGGTAACGTTATTTCGTCTATTACATATGAGCCAGCGCATGACGAAACCTAATAGGAAGTCTTAAACGACCAGCGAAGATTCAGATCAGCATGCGCATCCCATTGTCACCCCCTATTGTAATAGAGGATGATTGCACAGGTTGATTTGGTCGCACCGGTCTAATTGTAGAGTTTGTCATGCGCCGGCTCTTATATCGTATGTGTTATGATTGTTAACTATAAAAAGATTTTTTTCTTTGGTTTTGGGTTTTTCGGCCCATTCAAGATTATTTCACTCATATCGAGCCGATCGTTAATCAGAGATTGGTGAAAACCGGAGTACCTGGAGAAAAACCACATGGTTTTCCGTTGCAGAACTTGGCATCTCACAAATGTTTCTCTTTTTTTTTTAATGTTGTCAGACATTTTGGGTTGGCAGACATTTTGGGTGACCATATTAATTGGGACCCGCTATTAAGATGCTTATTTTCCATCACATAAAACACGCCTAAAATTTTTACCCTTAAACCCCACATTTAAAAAAGTAAAAGTGGGGTTCGCTGGGTTATACATTATTTTCTTAACTCCTGCTCTACGACATAGATCGTTGGTACTAGTTAGTACAGTCTCGGCGAGGCGTTTCGAACAAGTGCCCGCGCCTTGTTTAGAGCAGAAATAAAAACAAATCCTTTTTTTTTTCAACAGAAATTTTTCATTTTTTTTTTGTTTCAGGTAAATTTTTTAATATGTTTAAGTAGGCGTTTGTGTAATTTAAGGTAAAGTTTTTAGCACAGGTATAACATATTTTTGTCTTTATCCCTCGACCGAAAAGGTTCGGGGGATAAAGCGATCAGCCTGGCGTCCGTCCGTATACGTAATCTTGTGATGGCCATAACTTAAATACCCTTTGAGATATATTGGTGATACTTGGCATACTTGTACACAAGGTTGAGACGGCGTGTCGTGCGTAAGAATGGTTTTTGAGTTATCTTCCCTTTCAATAAAATAGAATGACTATCTTGTGATCGCCATAACTCCTATACCCTGCAAGGTATATTTATGATAGATGGCATAATTGTAGACAAGGTTGAGATGGCGTGTCATGCGCAAGAACCACAACTCTTGGTACCATGGTTTTAGAGTTATATCCCCTTCCAATAAAATACTATGACTATCTCGTGATCACCATAACTCCAAAACCCTTCAAGATCTATTGACAATAATTGGCATAATTGTTCACATGGTTGAGAATGTGTGTAATGCGCTTTCTATTTGTGAAAAAAAATTCTGAAGGCAATATTGCCTTTTGGTCGGGGGATTTGCCAACCACTCTGATGTCTATTTTTTTATAATCATAATTGATAATTAGCGAAAAAAAAGAAGAAAAATAAAAGATCTTAGTTACTTGTCATGCTGCCGGACTTCTAGAGATTGCGGACATACTCGAATCCATATATTCTAATGCTTATTTCGGAAGGTGAAAATTTTTAACATGGATTTAACGTCTTTTTATTTAAAATTATTTGAAAATTAATAAACAAAAAAACATGCGTTCTCGTCCAATTTTTACGTTGTGGACATTTAGGGATGGCGGACACTTAGGGATGACCATATTGGGATCCCTTATCAAGATGCTTATTTCCGAAGGTATTCTTTTTTAGCATAGGTTTAATTACTTCACCTTTTTCTTTATAAATCATTATTCATTATTAGCGGTAAGAACTATTTTCCAAGTTACTTGTCATGCTGGTGGACATCTAGAGATTGCGGACATATTCGGATCCATATATTGCAATGCTTATTTCCAAAGGTGAACATTTTTAACATAGGTTTAACGTTGAATTTGTCTTTTTATTTATCATTGATTGATTATTAACAATAAAAATGCTTTCTTAGTCAATTTTCATGTTGTCGGACATTTAGGGATGGCGGACACTTAGGGATGCATGGGTCATCCCTAAGTGTCCGACAAGAAAAAAATGAAGTTAAATTTCGAATATTTTCGAGAAAAAAGCGAAGTTTTCACTTAAAATGTCACAATTGATCATTCCCCACCGTTTCGGACATCTTCCCGAGAAACTAAGATTTTGTCATGCTGGCGGACATCTAAGGATGCCGGTATATTCGGATCCATATATTGCAATGCTTATTTCCAAAGGTGAACATTTTTAACATAGGTTTAACGTTAAATTTGTCTTTTTATTTATCATTGATTGATTATTAACAATAAAAATGCTTTCTTAGTCAATTTTCATGTTGTCGGACATTTAGGGATGGCGGACACTTAGGGATGCATGGGGCACCCCGTAATGTCCGACAAGAAAAAATTGAAGTTAAATTTCGAATATTTCCAAAAAAATTTTTTTCGAAATTTTCCCTTAAAATGTCATAATTGAACATTCCCCACCGTTTCCAACAATTTTGCGAGAAATTAAAATTTTGTCGGACACTTAGGGATGTCGGACGTTTAGGGATGCAACAAACGTGCGTATGTGGAGCATAAAGCTATGAAAGAATGGAAACTTAGCATTCTGAAATTAGTGAACAAACGCATTTCTTTTTATTCGCAAAATACGAACTTACTACCTCCTAAACCTAAGACGTCTTTACGTCACCTTAAACTAGGTATTCAAGAATTTCATAGAAAGTTTGTTTTGGCTCCAGCTGATAAGGCCGCTAACAATGTGGTCGTTGTTTGACGGCTTCACTATGTTAACACTCTTCAGCAATAACTTGGTGGTACTAAGGCCTATGAACTTCAGCCTTTAGCTGTAGAGAGGGCTTTAGTTGATGACCATATTTGTCATTCAGCCACCAAGTTTGTTGTCTGTCTGTGTTACAGAAGGCCAAGAAAGCTTCCTACTTTATATTGGTTACCTAAACTTCATAAATGACCATACAAAGCACGGTTTATTGTAAATTCAAGCTCTTGTACCACCACTGAACCACTCCCCAAATTATTACCTTCATGTTTTACTGCCATCAAAAAGCATGTGATAAAATATTGCGACAAAATATTCGAAAAATCAGGTAGAAATCTGTTTTGCTCTATAAAAATTTCTAATGAAGTTTTAAATAAATTGAAATCCAGGCGTTTTCGTGCTTCAAGTCTGTCTACTTATGATTTTTCCACCCTTTACACTACGCTTCCTCATTATCTTATAAAAGAACTTATTGATTTAATTGAATGGACATTCCATAGGGAAGACTCCCTCTATCTTCCGTGTAATGTTAGAAATGCGTTTTTCACTTCTGAAGGGCATAAAAACTATACTTGAAGGTCATGTCACAAGGTCTGTGAAGCTCTCACCTTTCTACTTGACAATAATTACATAAGATTTGGTACTTAGTAATTTAGACAAGTTGTGGATATTCCGATGGGTACTAATTGCGCACCACTTGCGGCTGATCTGTTTTTGTTTTGTTATGAGAGAGACTTCATGATGTCCCTTTCTGCTGATAACCAGTCTGAAATCATTGAAGCTTTTAGCTCCACTTCCAGATATTTGGATGATTTATTAAATATTGATAATACCTATTTGGATGGTTTGATCAGTCAAATTTACCCCCCCCCAAAACTTCAGTTAAATAAAGCAAATTCTTCTGATACCGAGGCCCCGTTTTTGGATTTACATCTATCTATTTAGGATGGGTTTGCTTCTTGCAAAATTTATGATAAAGGCGATGATTTTGAGATTGTAAACTTTCCTTTTTTGGATGGTGATGTTCCACGTGCGCCATCTTATGGCGTTTATATTTCACAATTAATTCGATTTGCCAGCGTTTGTAGTCATGTAACTGACTTCAACACTCGTAATAAATTTTTAACGGCTAAGCTTCTTAATCAGGGTTATCGGTATCATAAACTACGCAAAGCCTTTTCAAAATTTTATAGACATCATTCTGATTTAATTTCAAAATTCAATACTGGACTTAAATCTCTTCTGCAACAAGGTCTATCGGAACCCGAATTTTATGTTGACTTAGTATATAAATTCAGAAAAATATATAACCGCAATGACTTCAGCACCCGATTTCGTAAAATCATTCTTCGATATAAAAAAGATTGGGTACAACATAAATGTTATACGACAGGCTGCATGCATGGTAGTTAACCCAATCAAGGTTGCCAACTTTGCTTCCCTCTTTAATTGCACGCCGATGGGTCAGGCCTCAGATTCTATTACGGTTCCAACGTGAAGGCTTATGTTGGTTGGTACCTGATGCTCTGTCTCTGGTCGGTCCCATTGCAGTCTAACTGTTGGTTTTCTTTTGCTCCAGCATTTCTGTTGTTTCTTGCTGTCGAGTCCTCACCGTTGTTTCATCTCTGTGGTCGTTTGATTTTTGTGTTCACGGAGATGTTACACTGATGAGTTAGGAGGCCTTCATGCGGCCTGAACAAATTATTTGTCTTAATCGCGACGGAAGTAAGGGCGAGGATTGTGGCCACGTACAATCGATTTAACACCCCCCCCGCCCCCCCCCCCCCCAAGTGCAATTCGTTTCCGCTGACCGTTCCAAGGCGGTTCTTCTGTCACGGTTTATTTTTGTTATGGTTTGTCTTTGGGTGATTGTGTCGCTTATATTATTTTATTTTGGATAGTCTTTTGGCCAGTTTGTGGGAAAGTAACTGTCCTTTTGGCTTTCCGCTGCTCGTGTTTTCATTGGAGTCTGTTGCTTCATGTTTGTGTTTCTTTCCCTTTGGTGTCTCTGATGGGAGCTGTGGGTTAATTGTATCGATTCCTGATCATTGCCTCTACTTCTATTTTTATACGTAAGCGGTTAACCAGTAAAGTGCACATTCTTTCGCCAGAAACTGACAACTACCCTTCTTGAATCAGCGGAAGGGAGAGAAATGGCCGTAGAAAAGATTTCATGATCAATCGCCACGAAAGAATGTTGCCGACCCCGGCAGGTATCGAACCCGCGTCCTCCTGATCACCAGTTAGACGCGCATCCGACTGAGCTACCGAGGCCGGCTGGTATTGCCCGTAGTCAAGTGTCAATTTGTCCGTAGATAAGATACAACAACTGTCTGTTTTGTATGGAACAGTATTTAGGTAAAAACTCAATTATGCAACATTGAGATTGCAATATGCAATTTTGATATTCTGTTATGCTATATTTATGGAACAGGATTTAGGTAAAAACTCAATTATGCAACATTGAGATTGCAATATGCAATTTTGATATTCTGTTATGCTATATTCAGTTACAATTGTGCAAAATGTTCCGCTTCTGCTTCTTCTAGTTCTCATTATTCTCGTTAAGTGGCGCTGTGATCGTTTTTCCGTAAACGTCCGCCTGTATTCGGAAGATACCAAAAAGAATCTGCAAGCGTATTGGTGACACGGAGGAGTGAAAGAAACGAGAGAACTATATTTTTGGCATAAAACGGACGATTTGGGGACATTACACCCTTGCCGATAAAATCATTTACACATAATTTTTATTTTTTATGTCAGACCAGGAATCAGCTTTGCTGTGTTTGTTTTGTGTCCAAGTTTTATCTAAATATATCGCAAATGTGTTCAGGCCATTGCACCTCTAAAATATAAATTTGTTGTAAATACTTATAATAATTTTGTATGGCACAGAAAGGCTCCTGTCCAATGTCGTGTAGACCTTGGTGAGACTGCTCCTTTATAATCACCTGAAAGCAAACATAGTTACAACTCTCTTTTGTGAAAATGCTTTCAGATGAGAAACGACTTACGTTCCCTCTAACATTTATTTCTGATTTAGGGCATATCCAACGGAATTCTAAAACTAGGCATTTTGGTTCTGTTGTTTGATTTGATGTTTAACGTCACCTTCAACACAGTATAGATCATTTTGGAGACGTTGCTTCCACTTTTGTGGGACTTTTACCCGACACTGAGATGAAATGACATCTCCAAGCCCTGTCGCCCAATGAAAACAATGGGGTTTGTAAGCACCGCTTTGGCTTGGTAGACTTAGAGCCTCTAAGCGGTTTACCAGTACTGGTGTGCGGGTCGGTTTCAGTTCATGCAGCCCATCTATTTCTTCAAGCCCCGATGGCCGGGGGTCTGATTCCCAGTTTGTTTTGTCACATGTTTATATAGATGTTCGTAACTGTTTGTGTTAAATGCATTCATTAATTTATAAGAAAATAGAAAACTATCTGACTTTTTATACTAGATTTTTGGCTTCAAGTGACAAAACGCAAAGGTTTCCACTTTTTAGCTCACCGCCACGTAGTGACGAGGTGAGCTTTTGGGATCACTTTTCGTCCGTCGTCCGTCGTCAGTCCGTGCGTGCGTCCGTGCGTCCGTAAACAATTTCTTCAAACGACATCTCCTCCTAAACCACTGATCGGATTTTGACCAAACTTCACAGGAATGGTGGTCCCCTTTCAAAGTTGTTCAAATGGTTCCGGTCCGTTGCACATCTAGGTCATAGGAGCCAAAAATAGATTTTTTTTTTCACCAAAAACTTAAAAAATCTTCTTCTCTGAAACCACAAGGCCCAGGTCTTTGATATTTGGTATGAAGCTTCATCTAGTGGACCCCTACCAAGATTGTTCAAATTATAGTGCTGGGACCAAAAATGCCCACGCTCCGGGGCCCTTTGGTTTTACATGGGCTTATATAGGGAAAATCTTTAAAAATCTTCTTCTCTGAAACCGTAAGGCCCAGGTCTTTGATATTTGGTATGAAGCTTCATCTACTGGACCCCTACCAAGATTGTCCAAATTATAGTGCTGGGGCCAAAAATGCCCCCGCTCTGGGGCCCTTTGGTTTTACATGGGCTTATATAGGGAAAATCTGTAAAAATCTTTTTCTCTGAAACCGCAAAGCCCAGTTCTTTGATATTTGGTATGAAGCTTCATCTAGGGGACCCTTACCAAGATTGTTCAAATTATAGTGCTGGGGCCAAAAATGCCCCCGCCCCGGGGCCCTTTGGTTTTACATGGGCTTAAATAGGGAAAATCTTTAAAAATCTTCTTCTCTGAAACCGCAAGGCCTAGGTCTTTGATATTTGGTATGAAGCTTCACCTAGTGGACCCCTATCAAGATTGCTCAAATTATAGCCCACGGGCCAAAAATGCTCCCGCTCCAGGGCCATTTGGTTTTACATAGAATTATATGGGGAAAATCTTGAAAAATTTTGTCTCTGAATTCACAAGGCCTAGGTCTTTGATATTTGGTATGAAGCTTCATCTAGTGGACCTCTACCAAAATTGTTCAATTATAGCCCTGAGACCAAAAATGCCCCAGCCTTGGGGCCCTTTGGTTTTACATAGACTTATATAGGGAAAATCTTTAAAAATCTTCTTCTCTGAAACCACAAGGCCTAGGTCTTTGACATTTGGTATGAAGCTTAATCTTGTGGACCTCTACCAAGATAGCCCTGAGACCAAAAACGCCCCTGTCTCGGGGGCCCTTTGGTTTTACATAGACTTATATTGGGAAAATCTTTAAAAATCTTCTTCTGTGAAACCACAAGGCCTAGATCTTTGATATTTGGTGTGAAATTTCATCTAGCGGACCTCTATACAGATTATTCAATTTATAGTCCTGGGGCCAAAAATGCCCCCGCCCCGAGACCCTTTGGTTTTGCATAGACTTATATAGGGAAAATCTTTAAAAATCTTCTTCTCTGAAACCACAAGGCCCATGTCTTTGATATTTGGTATGGAGCTTCATCTAGTGGACCTCTACCAAGATTGTTCAAATTATAGCCCCTGCCCTGGGGCCCTTTGGTTTTACATAGACTTATATATAGAGATAATCTTTGGAAATCTTCTCTGAAACAGCAAGACCTAGGTCTTTGATATTTGGTGTGTAGCTTCATCTAGTGGACCTTTGCCAAGATTGTTCAAATTATAGGCTTTGTTGATATTTGGTATGAAGCTTCACCTTTTTAGACCTCCCTCAACATTATGCACATTGTAGCCCTGGGGTCAATAATGGCCCTCCCAGAGGCCCACTTGTAACTCTATCATATGGGTCAGGTGAGCGATCCAGGGCCATCATGGCCCTCTTGTTTGAGAAAAACACAACGCGCAGCAAATTCTTTCATACCGGAGTGCAGGTGGAAAACCCGCACCTGCTACAATGTAACATATCAAGCGCTGGAAGCCTCTGTGGTGTAGTGGTTATGCTACTCGCCTCATTAACCAGGGATCGCAGGATCGACCCCGGCTTCTCCAGAATTTCGGATGAGTCTTTAAACCCAGGTCCCATCTCCGTATGACCTTAGCTGTTGTCGAGACGTAAAACTAAAAACGCACTCACATACCAAGCGCATCCCACCATAAAATAACATCTTTATAATTCTTACCCCCCCCCCCCCCCCCCCCCTCACACACACACACACTTGATCCCCACTTTTATAGGGTAAAACTGGGATTGACAGGAGTAAACATTATTTTTCTCATTTCTACTCCAAAATATAGATTGTGGGTACTCGTTAAAATGGGATCGAAGAGGCGCTTCTAGCGTGTACCCAACATGTATATTTTAAGCAACAGTCAGAAAAATATCAGCACGACTTTTCATCTTTCAATTTTTGTTGTTGTATTTTTCGGCGGTAAAATGTACAAATCTAATGCATCAAAAACATTTTTTTTTTTCTGGATTCTGTAAACTTTAATAATAAGTAAATAAATAAATAAATAAATAAATAGATAATGTCGTTAAGTTCCGCCAGGTAAACCTGGGTACGCTGTACGCGGTCTAACTGTAATAAAACAAGAAGAAAAAAAAAACTTTGGTGTAGACCTAATACATGGAAATACATGTAAGTACAAAATGGTTTGGATTCAGCCACTCCATTTGCCAAATCGTTACATGTAGAACTTGAAGAAATATGTAGTAGGCTGGTTAAGACAGTCGCGACACTAGCTCAGCAAGGTTTTGCTGGCTGAAGACAGACGGACGGACGGACGAACTGACAGACGACCAGCTAATATTTTCGCGTTTTGATTCTGTTGGATGAAAGCTATCCTGCCCCAGTCTAACTTATGAAGACAGACAGACGGACATATGAATAGGACAGCTGTCATTGTGACCACAGGTGCGTTTCTATGGTTGTGGGTCGGGGCTGAGAATGAGTAAGTACTGTTCATGTTAATGGATGAAGTATTTACATCAGAATTACAATGGGAATTGGGGAACTAGTTGTTGTTTTCTAAATTCCCCGTGTGGTCAGCTGGTGAGGTCCCAGGGAACGAATCCCCGTTGCCGGTGAACAGACAGACAACCTAGCGGGCGTCATAAGCACATAGGGGTTACCCACCGCTCGGCGATACGCTGTGCGGACATACACATACTTCTATAATATCCAAACATTTGAGTTTTGAGTGAGGTTGCAATTAGTAAATAATATCTTTATAAGTAACACCTCAGAAGGATCAGATTTATGAAAATTGTATGAATTAATCAATTTTAACAATAACTGCTCATTTCAAATCCACGGATTCGGCACAGACTAATCCCTTATGGTAATTTAGTAAATGTTCAACGATAGAGTATTTTCCCCTTCGTCAAACAAGTATTAACTTTTAAATAAAAATCCTGTTTCTCATAAATAAGGAACCGCGCTGTAAAATTTATTTTAAAGATACAAACGTACACATTATTGTAAATATCCGAATTATTGAATAGCTGGATAAAATTTATCGCTGCTGGCTTGAATTTGGCCCCTGGAAAAGCGAATGCGATCTTCTCAAACGGACGCTTGTCATCGGAAAAAATACGGCAAATCCACGGACATTACCGAACGTTACCGTCACCTCAATGACTGGTACCCCGTCTAACCACAGCAGAATCGAAACTGAATAATGCAAAATAGGACGTCCAAATGCCATATTTAAATACAAAGGTCTCAAATTAGAATGTGCATGTTGCATATTCGAATAAAGTAGAAAGATATGGAAAGGTTCATAATGCAAAGTGCGGTTTCAACAATTCATATTGTAATTGCACATTGCATAATTGAGTTTTTACCTTAATACTGTTCCATAGTTTTGAGATGCAAAATCGACAGCCATCTAGGCTGTTTATATTACAGTTGTTCCTTTTCTAGCGTTCACATGTTTTGTATATTTTTTTTTATTTCCTATTGCTTATGTTTTGCGTGTTTGCTCGACGAGGATCGCAAACTTCAATAGAATATGTTGATATGCTGTAATGCACATTGTGCAGTCCTTTCACTGCATCTTTGAATGAAATCATCACGAATACACGCCTATATAATTTGACCCCATTGAACCCCAAAATTTATATTGTGTAACTGGGGTTTAATTATTTGGACCTCATTTTGATTTTTATCAGTCTTTGAATCGACTGCATATTCGAAATTCGCAAAATTGCTGTACGTTTCCTCTGGCTTTCGTTGCCGGATCATTACAGGGTCACTGATGAGGCTTTATTAGCCGAAACTACGTAGTATGACCCATCTTCTTTCTTATGAATGTTTTCATTGCTCTTAAAGGAACTCATTTTAGTTTTTTATTTACAGGGGTAAACCTTATTTTGCTTATTTGTGCTCTAAAATATAGATGGTGGGTACTCGTTAGAAAAGCCTCGATGAGGCTGTTCTAACGTGTACACACAATTTATATTTTGAGCAGAAATAAGAAAAATATCACTATTTTGATCGGATTTTTTTTTTTTTTTTTTTTTTTTTTTTTGGCGGATAAGTTTACAATGCATTTCTGTAGGTGTGTTTTCGTAACGGCACTGTCTTTTAGACTGTATGAATAATATTGCAGAGAACAGGCCCCGAGGTAATAAAACTTTTTTCATGCTCAACTCACTTGAGCATGGAATTTGTCCTGCTCACAAATTTTAAAATGCCAACAATTGTTGGCATTTTAAAATTTGTGAGCAGGACAAATAACATTCTCTGCTATCTGAGAAAGAAAAATCGCTCAACTTCTTAATATTTTAATTTTTATGAGCATCACAAGTTTCATGCTCAGCTGAGTTGAGCATGAAAAAAAGTTTTATAACCTCGGGGCGAGGTTGCATACAGTTATGCATAATCATCGGGATCTGAAAATCACAGGCTTGTCTCACTTTTCTAATTTTGAACTTTTAATATTTTTAGATGCTCCCCGTGATGCGTGGCGACATAGGGACTGATCCAGGACCCATATCAGATTTTCTTGCACACCAGACAAGCAAATCCGTGATTTTACCCTTGGATAGAAATTTATGTTCTGACCCTGGTGTTCCGACCCAAAATCGAATATAATCGCGTTTGGTAAATGCACTGGTTGATTACGACCTGGTATGCGCCGTCGTTAGGGTTGACGTCACACCATGTTACGTGACGTCACTAAACATTCCTGCAGTGTAAACACAATATGGCGGGCGTTAGTAACCGAAGTGACTGCAGCATTAAAAATCCGCGCTGAGAAATGGAAGGTAATTCAAGGTATGCATGAAAAAGAATCCAATATGGGGTTGAGGGGTAGATAGAAAAATTCGCTCGTGATGCCGGACAGTGTCCCTCGGGACGGATTTTTCCATCCACCCCTCACACCAATATAAGATTCTTATAATCTGACACCTTTACAAAGATCACATGGTTTACTTATCATGTCGCTGCTGTTTGTGCGCTCAGCTGACAGAGCCAACGGATCTGCAGAACGGTACTAGTACATCAGCAGAAGAAGAGGCTCTGAATGAACAATTTTTCCATAGTTCATAACAACATTCATAGTCTTTCAAATAAAGGTGATTTAGTAGAGGAAGAATTAAAACATTTAGACATTACATGTATTTGTCTAACAGAAACTTGGTTAAACCAAGGAGTGACAGATAATTCCGTCACTATAGAGGGATATAAACTTTATAGGCATGACCGAGAAGGGGATAGTCCTGGAGGTATATGTGTTTATATTAAAAGCAATGTGTATTTACGCCGAATATTAGATCTCGAACTTCCGGGTACAGAATGTATTCAAGAACTCAGCATGTGAAGTTATGTATATTAAAATCCACCAAGCACTATAGAGTGATGACAAAGTTTTTCTCAAAGTAGCCACAGTGATCTTGCCCTTGAACCCTGTAGTCTGGTAGTCAAACTCACTCGAAATATCATCAAACCAAACATTTGTGTGAAGTTACCTTAAAATTGATCAATAAATGTAGGCGCTAGAGCAATGACAATGTTTTTTCTTAACTAGCCACAGTGACCTTGACCTTCAGCCCCAGACCCTGAAAGTCGAACTTGCTCGAGATATCATCATACCCGGCATTTATTTGAATATATATTAAAAGCCATCAATAAATGAAGGCGCTAGAGCGATGACAAAAGTTTTCTAAAACCAGCATCAGTGACATTGATCTTGAGCCCGGGCCCTTGAAAGTCAAACTCGCTCGAGGAATCATCATACCCAACATTTGTGTGAAGTTATATTAAAATCCATCGAAAAACAAAGGAGCTATAGTGATGACAAAGTTTTTCTAAAAATAGCCACAGCGAAATTGACCTTGAGCCCCAGACCCTGAAAGTCAAAATTCGCTCGAGATATCATCATAGTTAACATTTGTGTGAAGTTATATTAAAATCCATCAATAAATAAAGGAGCTATAGTGATGATAAAGTTTTTCTAAAAATAGCCACAGCGAAATTGACCTTGAGCCCAAGACCCTGAAAGTCAAATTTCGCTCGAGATATCATCATATTTAACATTTGTGTGAAGTTATATTAAAATCCAGAAATAAATGTAGGCGCTAGAGTGATGACAAAGTTGTTCTAAAAATAGCCACCATGACCTTGACCTTATGCCCCAGACCCTGAGAGTCGAACCTGCTTGAGATATCATCATACCCAAGATTTGTGTGAAGTTATATATATTAAAATCCACCAAGCACTAGAGTGATGACAAAGTTTTTCTAAAAGTAGCAACAGTGACATTTAACATTTGTGTGAATTTATATTAAAATCGAGAAATAAATGTAGGCGCTGGAGCGATGACAAAGTTTTTTTTCTAAAAATAGCCAGAATGACCTTGAAAGTCAAACTCGATCGAGATATTATCATAATCAACATTTTTGTGAAGTTATATTAATATCCGCCCATACATATAGGAATTACAGCGATGACAATGTTTTCTAAAAATAGCCACAGTGACCTAGATCTTGAGTTCATGACCTTTAAAGTCGAACTCGCTTGAGATATCATGATGAGCAACATTTGTTTGAAGTTTTATTAATATCCGTCCATAAATGTAGGCACTAGAGCGATGACGAAGTTTTTCTAAAAGCAGCCACAGTGACATTGTCCTTGAAGCAATGATCTTGAAAGTCGAACTCGCTCGAGATACTATCATAAGCAACAATTGTTAGACGTTATATTAATATACGTCCATAAATGTAGGCACTAGAGCGATGACAATGTTTTCTATAAATAGCCACAGTGACATTGACCTTAAGGTCATGGCCTTGAAAGTCGAAGTCACTCGAAATATTATCATAAGCAACATCTGTGTGAAGTTATATTATATCAATAAAAGTAGGCGCTAGAGCGATGAGAAAAGTACGTACTTACAGGGACAAATGCTATATCCCCCAGGGTCATAACTCTCATAATAATTGGCGGATGTTACCTGAAATCGAACTTGACCTGCATTTATAATACAGTCAAACCTGTCTAATCTAGCCAGCTCTCCGACTCAGAAAAATGGCCGGATTAGACAGGGGGCCGGAAAAGAGAGAATGGCTTACCCATGCGACCTCAATATGACTTTGCTCAGTGTAGGTATCCACCGACGGGTAGAGATATTGTACACTGCATACTTGAACACACGAAATTTATTCCATATAAGAAGCATGAACGAGGTTCGACACAATTCAAAATCACTTATAAAAATGTCATTAGTGTTGTCTTGGCCGTTAAACTCAAATTAAAACTAGAATCGCGCAGTCGATGGCAAGCCATCGCATATCCCCACGCTTCGCCGCGGGCCCCACCCCCTGGGTCATCCCCTAGGGGTGTTTGACCCGAGGGGTAAAATTTTGATTGTGATGTATTCTGCTCATCATGCCGTTCGATTTAATATGCTACACGACTATGTTCTGAAAACTTTGATTTTTTATCCCAAAGGTGCCCCACCCCTGGCCCGACTCCCAGGGGTAGGATCAAAATTCCGAAAGTGTTATGCACTCCCTAGACCGAAGATCTATCAGTTACCAAAGTTTCAAGTTTCTATCTATAACCGTCTAGGAGGAGTTATCCGGTAAAGGGGTCAAAATCAGTTTTTGACCTCTGGTGACCTCAAAATTGATCCCAGGGGTCAAATTTTGGTTGTAATGATTTCTACTCATCATGCCGTTCGCTTTGATATATTGCACGACCATGTTCTGGAAATTTTGATTTTTGACCCCCGCGGGCCCCACCCCCTGGGCCCACCCGTAGGGGTGTGATCAAAATTCCGAAAGTGTCATGCACTCCCCAGACAAAAGATCTATCAGCTCCCAAAGTTTCAAGTTTCTATCTATAACCGTCTAGGATGAGTTATCCGGTAAGACGGACGGACGTACGGACGACGAAGACCATTACAGTTTCCCCACTTTTTCTTCGAAAAGCGTGGGGATAACAAACAAAAAACGTTTATCATGAAAATATTGTTTATACTCATTCAGGCTAACTGCGGAAATAACAGTTTGACACTTACTGTAGAACCAGTGCTTCAGCTGAAGTGCACGACCCGCCGGATGCTTTAAGCTTTATGAGTGTTACCATATATGGGTATGGCGGCCATTTTGGTCATGTGACCTGGACCTAAAACGGTTCCCCCAATAAATGCGCCTTATCGTAAGGAGCAAAAATATATCTTATACTTTAGTACAGTATTCTGAATCGTTTGCAGGATAAAATGCATTCTCACTTTTCCAATACAAAAGCATATGTGTCAAAGTTTGACCTAGGCACAAAGAAGCTCAAGGTCAACCCAGGGTCACCATTTTACCAATTTATGATGGGCCTACGTCCCAGATGCTATTTATCAAGTTTCGTGGAAATCTGCCCAGTGGTTCTGGAGAAGACTATTTTTGAAGGGTTTTTACCATATATGGCTTGGTGGCCATTTTGGTCATGTGACCTGGACCCCATGAGCAAATTTTGGTTTCCCCCATCCCAAAGAGGCTCCATTTGAAATTTGACTTCAATCGGCCCAACGGTTTCCGAGGAGAAGCAGTTCGAAAATGTTCACATTTTTCGCCTCGGCGAGGCTATACTAAATGGAATGTAATATTTCTCAAGTTCATTGGTTAGATCTCATTGATATTTATCAGTATGCCAAAAATTGTTTAAATATTCCAAGCGGTTAAGTCACTATCACCAATTTTCACAAACGGGTTACGGACGGACAGACAGACAGACCATATATGGCTTGGCGGCCATTTTGGTCATGTGACCTGGACCCCATGAGCAAATTTTGGTTTCCCCCATCCCATAGAGGCTCCATATGAAATTTGACTTCAATCGGCCCAACGGTTTCCGAGGAGAAGCAGTTCGAAAATTTTCACATTTTTCGCCTCGGCGAGGCTATACTAAATGGAATGTGCCGAATGTAATATTTCGCAAGTTCATTGGTTAGATCTCATTGATATCTATCAGTATGCCAAAAATTGTTTAAATATTCCAAGCGGTTAATTAAGAAATGAAATTTATTTTTCCGCAGTTCATGGAAGTATGAACGCAGTGGGTCGCGTGCAAAGTAAATGAACCCCTTCGGGGTTCATGTAAAACTTTGCTAGCGACCCACTGTTGTTCATACTTTCATGAAAAGCAGAAAATTAAGTTTATTTTTTATATTTACATTATTTGCCCCTCATCACTAGGCGAAAAAATGCTTGTAGGGAAAACTTTTAAAGCTTAAAAATATTTACACGCTGTTTTTCTACAAAGAGTGGAGCAGCGTTGACGTAATCAACGCCCGTAGAGAACAATGGTTTAGAATGACGTCACTTAACGTCACTGAAAATCATGTGATTCGATGCGTTCATTTCTATAGGTTTATATTAGACTTTAAACTGGAAATGTAAATATGTCACTATCACCAATTTTCACAAACGGGTTACGGACGGACAGACAGACTGACAGACTGACAGAATGACACGGTGATTTTAGGGCACTCTTAGAAAATCAACCGACTTCAGTCGGTCGCTTTTTCTGCGGGTCGTGCAATAAACAAAGTGATGTTAAAAGGTACATATTTGGACAATTAAAATGAGCACGAGTACTCTCACACTGCAAATGCAATTTTCAACAGTTACCTATTACAACAATGGAGTTAGCGATAACAATCGCAAACTGTGCTCAATCAGCTGTTGCGGTTTACCTGTGTTATTTCTAATCAATACACATAAATCGAGTATGTAAACACTTTGTCCGGAACACACAGCAAAATGTATGCCCAACAGACTGGAAAAGTAGGTCGGAATTCAGAATGTGCAGTGTCCGGAGTAGAAGGAAACGTTAACATTGTGGTATAAGGATGAATTCAACAGACTGACATTTTTGGCCGGATTGGACAGGAAATCGGAACAAACAGGGGCCGGATATCGGATGATTGACTGTAATATACCTGTGTTTGAAATTTGAATCCAATCCAAGCTTTTCAAAAGATATCGCACGAAAATCATTTTTTCAAGTAAAAAAATGAAGTTAGGAAAAGAGCCATAACTCTCATAATAATTGGCGGATTTTATCCGAAATATTAACTGACCTGTATTAATTTCATGATTATATACCTGTGTATTAAGTATGAATCCAATCCATCGAGGTTTTCAAAAGATATTGCACTGAAACCATTTTTCATGTAAAAATTAAGTTGAAAAAGGGCTTTGACTCTCATAATAATCAGGGGGAATCATGGGTAATGGCCACGTAAGGAGGTGATTTGTGTCTCTCTATAAACTTTGGAAGTTCTGTGGTTTATGGAAGTCATAATTGTGTAAATATGGGCGCAGAGTTGTCTGCTATTATTGAACTTTGAATTGATGTGGTGTTTTAAAGACATTATTTTCGGAATATTGTGATATTTGTGAGTAACTGACTTGCGATTGTGTAGTTGTACATGTACACAATTGTGTAGGTATGTCTTACCTTTGTTACATGAACATAAACTCACCTGTGTTTTCACCTGAGAAATAAACAAAACATTAACATCTTATCCTGACCTGACTCAAAAATGTTAGATTCAGAGCTTGGAGCTACAGAGGCAGTGGTTGAAGCAGATGAGGAGGGAGGTACGAAACGAAAGGGCTCTCCTTTGAGTAAATTTGAAGTAAAAAAGATGTCAGCTGACGTTGGGGCAACAATAGCCTCGGAACGGAGATCGTTGAGAAGGCAAAATTCAATGCCAGACATGCTGAAAACTGGTACAATAAAAGATAGAAAAGGTAGTCCGAGTGCAGTAGCTTTTTCTGATATGGTGAAAATGACTTTTAGTGACACGACGTTTGCGAAATCGATAACGCCATTACTGTACGATATGATGAGCCCATTGATTTTGAAGACAATAGAGACATCAGTTGCTGCAACAGTCGAAGCAGCCGTTAGCTCAGTGCAGACCAAGGTTGTGAATCAAATGCTGGAGTCAAATAAAAAACTACAAGAATCAGTTACTAAACAGACTCAGGTTATCGAAAAGCAGAATAAGCTCATCGAAACTCAGGGAAAAATAATTTCTGAGCAAGAGAAGACTACAAGCAGAAAAGTCTACTATACTCGAGTCGAAATTAGATACGATAGATCAGCTGGAGATGCAAGTTGATTACCTAACGTTGGAGTTAGACTCGGTTAAGCTTGAACTGAATGACCTGGAGCAGTATGGTAGGAGGAATTCAATTCGTTTGAACAACTTTAGTTCTCCCTCGATTCCCAAAAGTGAAGATCAGCTAACTGACGTTGTCACTCAGTTTCTAAACGAAAAGGTTCTTAAGGACGCTGGGCCCCTTCGAAACCGCGATATCGAACGCTGCCATCCCGTGGGCAAGTCGATAGGTGGTCGACCAAAACAAATTATTGTAAAATTTGTCAATTATCAAGATAAAAAGCGTGTATTTGCAGCTAAAGCTAATCTAAAAGGCAATCAGTCTAAGATATTCATCACCGAGGACTTGACTAGTCATAACCATTCCATGGTGAAGCAGCTTCTGTCCTTAAAAAAGGGAAACAAGATAGACAGCTTTTGGACAAGTAATGGTCGGGTACTCGTCAAGAAAGATGCTACCGGCGACCCCATTTATATTTCGCCCAGAGACAGTATTCCCGTGAAACTGGGTGTTGAAATAGCCGATGTGAGATCAGTTAATTTAGAGTCTGCAGAACCTATGGTTGTCTAGACAATACAACTTTTGCTAACTACCCTTATCTTGTTATTCAAGATGAACCCTCCTTTTGCAAACAGTGTAGATCCAGATCAGATGGCTTTTTAAGAAGCCATCCGATCAGGAGCCTCACTGTTTGACATTTAGTTTGTTAATATAATTTAAACATAAAGTAACCTGATTGGTTGAAAATTACAAATGGGTGCGGCTGACTTGAATATTCTGCAAGATAAAAACTAATTTTGCCCGTAGTGTTTTTCTTACTATGAACACGTGTTATTGTTTACAATTGTGCTGTCAAATTAGCTATTTTTAGTCTGACGAGGTCATTTGATTCGGACTGCTTCGGCGAATATCCTCAGATCTTGTTATTGTCAGTGGAAAATCTCATGGTAGCTGGACGCTTTCATCTCATTCATAAATATCAAACATGGCATGTATCTGACATTGAAAAGAGGTCATTCAAGTCAGCGAGCATTAGTACCGAGCGTTAAATTTTATCGCAGTTGGCCGCTATAATTATTATGGGGATACATATTTGAATGGCGCTTTCTTTATGAAACTAGATAGATTTATACATAAAGCCTAGATATATATCCTAATCCTCTTTATACACTTGTACAATCAATACTATGCTTCGCCTATACTATTACTGCGCGCTTTATTAACGCTCGATGTTACTGCTTACTGTATTGAACTGTTATATTTTTGGCGTGCTTTTTTTTTTTTTTTTTTTTTGTGTTTTTTTTTTTGTTGTTCTCTATGCGAGTTGCTTTATTTATGTTTTTTTTACTTTTCGAAGGTATGTACCCGAATGTTTTATGCATACTTTATAGTTCCAGCTATTTGCTAACATTTTCTGTCCCTACCGACCATTTTTCATGAGTAAGGCATGGTGCCCATCCTCTGCACCCGGGTCTCTATTGACACTTGAAAAGCAGTTGGATAATATCTATATCTTGGGTTATCATTTGAGCTTCTTGATCCCAGATGGGAGAGATGAAAGCCAACGTACTACTTTTTTTTTTTTTTTTTTTTTTATTATTGTAATTTTGTACGTGTGTTTTGGCTATAGCATGTTGCGGGTACTCTTTGGAATTGCCTCGACGAGGCAATTCTGATAGGTGCCTGTGTCATGGCTTTTACGGAGATACTTAAGAATTACCTTCATTACTCTTCCAAGCTCGGCTGTGATGCTTTAGGAATCATAAAGTATTTGTTAATTTGATAATCAAGTGTTGGAGATGGGACACGGATGCAGATTGGGTCCTCGCCTTTGTTTCAGATACCTTATATTTTCGTTTCGGTAAGGTACTTGAACTTGGCATCTGAGGACATCTACGGAGTGGGTTCAATGTCTGACCAAATGTGGTTTATAAATTGCCCCTTCAGTAAAGTTACTGCATTTCTTTACGGCTGCCACGATTAATCGGATAAGTGATTAATTGATCAATACATTTAAGAAATACGATTATTGATACTGATTTTTCGCAATACAATTTTTTTTTTTTTTTTTTTTTTTTATTTATTTATTTATTTATTTTTTTTTTTAGTAGAATTTACCAGCCAAAGATGTTCCTTAAAAAGCTGGATGAGTGGCAAACAGTGCATACTCTGGAGAGACACTGCAGTCTGCGGCGTCTCGTCTGGGTCTACACTGTTTGCTCCGGCCTGTCTGTGCAAAACCTTACAGTGAAATTCAATATATGGTAAGAGTCATGTTTAAGATAGAAAGCCAGACAGGTTAAAATTATGACCATATCTCCACTGATTACTAATCGATTATTGATCGCAATGGCAAGACTGATGGTCGATTATCATTTCAGCACTGATTAGCCAACTCCACATTTCTTCTTCTTCTTCCTCTTCTATCTATCTGTTCGTCTGTCTGTCTGTTTTTGCCAAAAGCACTACTCATAATAATCCTTAGATGTGCAGGAGTTGACCATTCTTTGTCATGTTTTTTTCTGTGTATTCAGCCTGAGCAAGCGGTGTAGATCGGGATGAGCTGCTACAATAAGCAGCATCTCATCGGGGTCTTCACTGTCTGCCATTTCTGAGCCAGTACCCCCAACTGCACTTAGTCACAACACTGGGATGTAAATTGCAAATCCCAAACATTCTCCTGTATTGTTGTCCTAAAAAACCGGTTTGGATCCTTGATAGGATTGTGTCTTACTAGTATATCTGAATATCATCCATACTTTCTACAGTAGCTTCCAAAGTTTATAGCCTTATTCATGATGGTTTTTGTGTTATTTTGTTACATTCTTATTTATTACCATCTTATTTATATCATTTCAGTTTATCAATTGTCAGGTTGGCTTTGTGAATTTTGCAGTTCTGGGATGGACAATTGGGACCCACACACTGAGGTATTAAACTGCTCAATGTAAATGGGTATATCTTTGACCCAGTGGAGGGTCTCAATTGGCCAGTTCCAGAACTGTATCACCAGTAGCAAGCTGTCATTTACAATCTCATTTAATATATTTTTAGCAACAGTATTTCTCAGAGTATTTCAGAAGATGTTTTCTTGCGCTTGTTACCATATTAACTCACTCCTAGTAACTAATTTCTGCAATTTCCTTCTTTTGATTCAAGCTGGAGATATTGAAATCAATCCAGGTCCTGAGAATAATTATGATCTTTCAATATTACACTTGAATATAAGAAGCATCAGGAATAAAATAGACTATATTGTTGATAATTTCCTTGATTTTAACATCCTATGCTTCACTGAGACACACCTAGATGCCAATGTGGCTACTGACATGCTTCTTTTTTCAGATTCCTTCAGCACACCCTATAGGAAAGATAGAACTAATCATGGAGGGGGGGGTGTTGGCTTATGTCAAATCAAGTTTATTACACACCAGAAGACCAGATCTTGAAATATTTTGCAATGAATCTATTTGGATCGAAGTTAAGGTAAAAACTGAAGATTATTTAATTGGTTTGTTTTATAGTCCTTCTACAGCTGATTCACAATTTTTCAATTATCTAAACTTAAATATTGAGAAAGCACTTGAGCACTCCAAAAACCTGGTTATTGTTGGAGATTTTAATGAAGACCTTCTCAATCCCAACTATCACAATTTAAAAGATGTATTATTAATTAATTCTATGACTAATGTAATAAATGAACCAACACGTCAACAAGCAATTTTAGATCCAATTATAATTTCTGAAGACTTGCCTTTTCTAGATTCTGGGGTTTTAGAGGTTCCAGATAATATAAGCGATCACAGAGCAACTTATATCTCTATACCTTTTCAGTATGATACAGAGGGTGCTTTTAATAGATTAATCTTCTTATACAAAAAAGCAAACTTTGTACTATTAAGGCAAAAATTATCCAACTTTGACTGGGACTGCCTAAGGGAGGGAACACTAGATGAAGCCTGTGCTAAATTCAATAATATCTTTCTAGAATATGTCAATTCTTGCATTCCTTCAAAAAATGTCCTTATTAGACCTGATGACAAACCATGGTATGATTCAGAAATAAGAAGAATGTCTAAAAAAAGAAATAGATTAAAAAGCAAATTTAACCGAACAGGCAGTCCAAATCTCTTAAGAAAGTATAAAGCACTTCGAAACAAAGTCAATAACCTGAAACGGCATGCAAAAGAACAATTCTACAATAAGGGGGAGTTCCAGCCTATAGTAAATTTCCATAGGGTTCTGCCCACGCACAGATTTCCATGATATTGTGCATAATTAATGCCTGGTAAATGATTGTTCATTACTTAGCTATTTCACTCTCATATCTGTTTTCATTATAAATCTACAATGTTTTGTTTATTTCCACTTCCGAAAATAGGGGCACCCTCAAACAAGTGTTTTTATACATAGCAGCTTCTTATGTTTTGGAGTCATTTTGTTCTCAGGCATCTTTGTAGTCATTTGTGATTATTTTTGTATCACATTTGCTATTGTTCAGTTGAAGTTCCATAGACCATGATCAATTTCATATGGAGCAGACCCCAGATTTCACAACCATAAAATCTTTTGGAGTATGTTTGACTTTTGATTTCACATTGTTGCAGTTCTTGTCACCCCATCATTTTAATATGAAAATTGCCCATGTATATGAAGAACATTTTGTCAAACTTTCTTGAAAATCTGAGACCGGTAACATACTGCATTTGAACATTGAATAGTAGTGGTCAGATTTTTTTTTCAAACAATTTGTAGATATGGTATAACATTTTCATTCGAGAAATTGCTCACCAATATATATATACACATGAATATATGTATGTTTAAACCTTGATTGTGTAGTATGAGCTCATTTAATCAGCATTTGTATCAGTTATGGTACCCTGGGGAACACCAAAAACACAATTCATTTTGAGCGCTCATTAACAATTCAATCGGATTTTATTGGAAATATATTTCATTTCTTAATAGACTTTTTTTGCATTTAATGTAATCCTAAAGCCTGCTGAAGCTTATTATGACAAAGATTGTTGAAATGGCAAGTTAAATGGATGGTTCTATCGCTTGACTCTCTGAACTGATGCAGTCTAATTAAAAAGTTTGAAAAGTCTGATTGTCATACCTGAATGGCACAGCTTGCTTGAATGGCCAAGAGTAATGATGTTTTATTATGATTTATCCAGGTATGGCATAATACCACAGACAATATTTTCTGATCTTTTGGCTCACTGTATACACAGATTACTGTAGACAAAATGGAAACACAATTGTGTTGGCTCTTTTGTCACTCTAACAATGCCCCCCCCCCCCCCCGCAAAATCTGGATTGAAGCACAAACAAATGTCGCCTGCTGTGTCAGAAAGTTATATTCTTAAATATGATTTATTTATATTCTTTAATATGATCCAGAAAGCAACCAGTTGTTTTTTTAGTAACATGAATTAGTATTATAGAGAAGACCAATCAGTTCAGCTTTCGAACTATTTCAGATGAAGAAAAGAGCAAACGGTATATTTGCTATCAGTACAATGGAAAAATATAAATACATTTATGTTCTATAAAAGGGTTATCCTTTGGAAGCAAGGAATACACCACAGAACTGAAAAATATGGAGTGTGCATGTTTTCTTGGCCAGACTAGTAAGTTTCGGCCAATTAGGCCTCATCAGTGACCCTCAGATAGTTTCAAAATTCCACAATGGAATCAATGATCCCAAAGGACAAGAAAATATAATTTACACTATGATGTATAGCCTACTGCAGATTTTGGTTCAGAAATATGCTAATAGTACAACTAACAGCTGATTTACGCAATTTGCAAAAACAGATGAATACAAAGCTAGAAAACTTAACACAGATGACAAATACTGCATACAGATGACTAACATGCGAATGGTATTACAACATCTAAATATAATATCAACTATCAAATGCATTAGTTACAGCAACTTGCCTTCCATCTATTTCATTTAGGGAAGTGAATACCAAATGCCAATTTTACAAGTAGTTACAGTGTGACTAGCTCTGCATTTATTTTGAAGACTAAGACATTGTAGCTTACACTTTTGCATATGTTATAATGAACCTAGAAACAATGCAGAAAATAGTTTACATGATCTCACAAAACCTTTGGTGGGGGAGCGGAGTATGAGTCTCTTTGACCGAGTCATGTAAGGAAAAATTACCAACACATGGACCGATCAATCATTAGAAAAAATGGAAAAATCAGTCTGTCCCGTCACAGTTAGCAATTTTTGGCTGCTGTTTTATTTTAAAGAAGAGAATGACAACACCAAGCAAAATTAAAGAACAAAATAGGACTATGCAAGTAATTTATTAAGCAGATTGAATACGTCATTCCGTATTACTGACATCAAGTGTCTTTTTATTGCGGGGTTTAAAATATACAGAAAGACCAAATAAAACAGGGTAAAAAGATCCACCTTGTCTTATTCCTATTCTGCCATAATGTAATTTTGTCAGGATTATCATTTTTGCGAAACTGTCAAAACTAACATTCATCATGAACAGTGCATGAACCATTTTATTTTTTCTCTTTCAAATGTTTGGATTGAACTGGTATACTTTGCTAATGTATGTTCTCATTTACTTTAGAAAAGTCAAACTAAAACGCCTGACTGTAAACAGTATCTTTTTGTGTGTTGGGGGGTGGGGGTGCCGGGTGGTGTGGGGAGGGAGAGAGAGTTTTTATTACATAAATGCCTATGCTAAGTTTTGTATGATAACGTGGCACCAAATGGTCATTAAAAACACAATAAAAATACACTTTAAGGAAATCTTGTCCCTTTATATTACAACTGATTTTAGCACAAAAATAGACCTGAACCTATATCTAGCAATCAAAAACAATATTACCGGTTTCTGACTTTTCTGAAATTTGTTTGCTATATAGAGGATATATGTGGCCTATTTTATATGCAATATCTTGGGGTGACAAGATCAGTAACACATCTAACACTTATGATGAAAATCTCATTGTTTATAAATTTTCATGAAAAGTAGAAGAAACTTTGAAAATAAATTTATCAGAAAAATTAAAAGACATAGACACATTTACATTTTTTGTATTAGATTAATCCTTATAGAGTTCTGTAGCCAATCAAAGCAACAAAATTTGAAAATAATCATACCTATTGATTTAAGACTGAAAAGTTCACAGGTGTGTATGACCTCTACAAGGTACTACCCCAGGGAGCTCTCCTGAGACCTATAGTAATTTATCAAATGAAACAAGGTTATATATATAGTTGATTGTCCTCAAGTAAATAACAATTGAAGTTTCAAGAAAATCTGTGCGTGGGCAGATTTGGAACTCCCCCTTTGGAATTTTCTCTATCTGACTTTCATACAAATGACAAAAAAAAATTTTGGAAGGTTATACGACACTTTGTTAAGAGTAATTCTAGTTCTTCTACAATTCCGCCTCTAAATTCTTTCTCTGTTACTGGCCAAAATGACTTTTGCTTTTCATCTGAAGAAAAAGCAGAGCTTTTGAACAAGTATTTTACCTCTATATCTACTATTAATGATGAAAGTACGGCTTTGCCACCCCTTGAATATAAATGCCAAAATAGATTGTCTACTATATTATGCACTCCTGAAGAAATTATATCTCTTATCGGAATTCTGAATCCAAATAAGGCAACGGGACCAGACGGTATAAGCAATAAAATGCTTAAAGCGGTAGCAGCTGAAATATCTATACCGTTAAATATTCTTTTCAATAGATCTTTCAGAGAAGGCAAATTTGCTGAGATTTATAAATACTCCAATGTTATACCGTTACCCAAAAAATGAGATAACTCTGATCCTTCTAACTTTAGGCCTGTATCTCTTTTAAGCAATATAGGAAAACTCCAAGAAAGAATAGCTTTTAAACATATTTACAATTTCTTACACGAGAATGATTTACTTTATAAATATCAGTCTGGTTTTTTTACCTAATCACTCCACAACGTTTCAACTCATAGATATATATCAACATGTCTGTCAAACTTTTGACAATAATCAGTATTCATGCATGGTTTTCTTAGATGTATCCAAGGCATTTGACAGAGTTTGGCATAAAGGGCTTATATTTAAATTAAAACAGTTAGGCATAGAAGGAGATTTACTGGAATGGATTAGTGATTATTTGAATAATAGAAAACAAAAAGTAACTATAAAAAACTGTTCATCAAGCTTAAGGAGGATAAATGCCGGAGTACCGCAAGGATCTGTTCTTGGTCCATTACTCTTTTTAGTTTATGTGAACGACATATCTGACTCCCTATTAAGTCTGACTAGATTATTTGCGGATGATAGTTCTTTGTACTATTCTGCATCTTCTATTAATGACATAGAAGGCATTATTAATCACGATTTGCGGATTCTAGCAAGCTGGGCTTCACAGTGGCTTATCAATTTTAACGCTCTTAAAACTGAAGCTATTCTTTTCACTTTAAGACAAATTGGATCTCATCCTGAACTTTTTCTTAATGGGACTGCCATAAAATTTGTATCGGAACACAAACACCTCGGTTTAACTTTCAGTAACAATGGACAATGGCATAATCACATTGATAATATTATCAGCAGCGCATCGAAAATTATCGGCATAATGAGAAAACTCAAGTTTTCTTTCACCCGTCTTGCATTGAACCAAATTTATCTATCTTATTTATTGCCGGTAATGGAATACTCATGTGTTGTATGGGATGGTTGTTCAGCTCAAGATTGTAATTCTCTGCAAAAAATACAAAATGAGGCCGCACGTATTGTTACTGGCTTGACCAGATCTGTTTCTCTTGTAAACCTCTATAGGGAATGTGGCTGGGTGACATTGGCAGAAAGGCGCAGGCAGCAAAAACTTACCTTTATGTACAAGTCTGTAAATGGCCTAGTTCCTACTTATATATCAGACTTAATTCCACCGTCAGTTAGAGAACTTAATACCTATGCTTTAAGAAACCAAAACGATATAACAGTCCCTTTCTGTAGAACTGAGATCTCACGAAAATCATGTATTCCGTCTTCCATAGCATCGTGGAATTCTCAAAGTATCGATCTACGTAACTCTTCGTCTCTTGCACGTTTCAAATACCAGTTGAAAAAACAACAAAACGCTCCAAAAGTTCCATCTTACTATAATGTAGGCAACCGTTATCTTTCAGTTTTACATGCAAGAATTAGAAACTTTTGCAGCAACTTAAATTCTGATCTTTACGCAAATCACCTGTTGCCCAATCCTTGTTGTAGTTGCTCCAATGACATTGAGGATGCTGAACACTACTTTTTCATATGTTCAAAATATACTAATGAAAGAGTTACACTCTTCCGATCTACTAGACATCTCCATCCATTAAATCTTCATGTTCTTTTGGTGGGTGACGATAATTTATCATTAGAAGATAATATCACTCTCTTTACTGCTGTACAGGCATTTATTAAAGGCACAAAGAGATTCATTAGTAATTAAGCCTTGCTCGCACACAGCCAGCCTGACATCACTTCATACTTTTATTTTATATACCTTCTTATTTTGCTAATTTACATTATTTTGCCATCATGTTTTTTTTTTTTTTTTGTTTTTTTTTTGTTTTGTTTTGTTTTGTTTTTCATGTACTTAAATGCTCAATCGTTTGCCATTACCACATGTATGCATATTGTTGTAAACATCTGTAGGGGGAGGGCCGTAACTAATGTTGGTAGAACTTGTGGCCCAACCCCTTTGCTTGAAATACGCAATAAAATATGTTTATACTATAATAATCAGTGGATTTTAGCTGAAATCGAACTTGACATGTATTTTATTATTAAATACCTGTGTATGAAATTTGAATCCAATCCACCAATCTTTTTCTAAAGATATCGCACGGAAACCATTGTACGGGACGTACGGATGTACGTACAGACAGCGGCGATACTGTATGCCCCACACCCATTTTAAAATGGCGTGGGCATAAATATAGCACATTCCTATCAAAACGGTAAAAATCCGTCAATCTTATCCTCCATGGCTAACAAATGAAATCAAGAAAATGATCCGTGAACCAAAAAATTAAAGAAGAGGGCCCAGAGGGCCCTTATTCGCTCACCTGAATGTCACTGTCTCTAGTACATTCAATTTTTAGCTCTGGCAGCCATCTTGTTCATCAGAGCGGAGCGATCCTAGCTATTTTGGTAGGGTGTCGCCTAGGCAACATTCCTGTGAAGTTTGAATCAACGGGTGACGCACGGGTTTATGAAGAGTTCGCGTTTGAAGCAAATTTATAATGTTTTTCTATTTTTAGCTCTGGCAGCCATATTAATCATCGGAGCGGGATCGATTCAGCTATTTTTGTAGAGTGTCATCTAAGCAACATTCCTGAAATTGGCCTAAGGGTACAGGAGGAGTTGGCATTTGAAGATTTTTTTTTCTATTTTTAGCTCTGGAGGCCATCTTGTTCGTCAGAGCGGAATGATTTTAGCTATTTTGGTAAGGAGACACCTAGGAAACATTCCTGTTAAGGTTTTGATCAAAATGGCCCAAGGGTTTAGGAGAAGTTCGCGTTTGAAGTAAATTAACATTTTTTTCTATTTTTAGCTCTGGTGGCCATTTAGTTCATCGAAGCGTGATCGTTTTAGCTATTTTGGTTTTTGGTCAACTAAGCAACATTCCTATGAAGTTTGAATGAAATTGGCCCAAGAGTACAGGAGGAGTTGTCGTTTAAAGACTTTTATTTCTATTTTAGCTCTGGTGGCCATCTTGTTCATCAGAGTGGAACGATTTTTCCTATTTTGGTAGGGAGTCACCTACGTAAAATTCCTGTGAAAGTTGAGTCAAATTGGCCAAGGGTTTAGGAGGAATTCGCGTTTGACGCAAATTTACTATGTTTTTCTATTTTTAGCTATGTCGGCCATTTTGCTCATCAGAGCGAGATCCTTTTAGCTATTTTGGTAGAGGGTCATCTGAGATACATTCCTATTAAGCTTGAATGAAATTGGCCCAAGGGTAGGAGAAGTTGTTGTTTGATGATTTTTTTTTTTCATTTTTAGCTCTGGTGGCCATCTTGTTCGTCAGAGCGGAACGATTTTAGCCATTTTAGTAGGGAGTCACCTATGTAACATTCCTGAGAAAATTGAATCAAATTTGCCCAAAGGTTAAGGAGTTCGCGTTTGAAGCAGATTAACGATGTTTTTCTATTTTCAGCTATGGCGACCTTTTTGCTTATCAGAGCAGAACCGTTTAAGCTATTTTGGTAGAGGGTCGCCTAAGCAACATTCCTATGAAGTTTGAATGAAATTGGCCCAAGGGTACAGGAGGAGTTGTCGTTTGAATAGTTTTTATATTTTAAGCTCTGGCGGCTATCTTGTTTGTCAGAGCAGAACGATTTTAGCTATTTTGGAAGGGAGTCACCAGGGCAACATTCCTGTGAAGTTTGAATCAAATTGGCACAATGGTTTAGGAGGAGTTCGCGTTTGAAGCAAATTTACGTTTTTCTATTTTTAGCTCTGGTGGCCATTTTGCTCATGAGAGCAGAAATGTTTAAGCAACATTCCCAGGAAGCTTGAATTAATTTTGCCCAAGGGAACAAGAGCAGTTGTTGTTTAAAGATTTTTGTATTTTCAGTCTGGCGGCCATCTTGTTTATCGAAGCAAAACGATTTTAGCTATTTCGGTAGGGAGCCGCATAGGCAACATTCCCATGAAGTTTGAATCAAATTGGATCAACTGTATAGAAGGAGTTGTCGTTTAAATATTTTTGTATTTTTAGCTCTGGTGGCCATCTTATTCATTCGAGCGGAACGATTTACCTATTTTGGAAGAGGGTCACCTAAGCTACTTTCCTGTAAAGTTTGATTGAAATTGGCCCAAGGGTTTAGGAGGAGTTAGCATTTCAAATAAATTGTTGAAGCCGCACGACACGCGACGCACGACGGACGACGGAAACTGACCGATCACAATAGCTCACCGTGAGCACTTCGTGCTCAGGTGAGCAAAAATCAAAGAACTTGTAGATTTAGAAAATTGCAAAAAACAAAACAAATACGAAATGAAATTATTGGAGAAATTCGAAAATCTAAAATATAACGGAAGGCAATCATCAGGAGTCGATACAATAATTACCCATAGCTCCCGTCAGAGACTCCAAAGGGACAGAAATACAAACATGAAATAGCTAGACCCTAATGGAAACACCAATAGCGGCAAGCCAAAAGGACATTTACCTTCCCACAAAATGGCCAATTGGCTATCCAAAGCATATATATATATTTCTGAGGCGATTTCAGTAATATACATCCAGCAGTAAAACCCTGTGGGTTGTATTGAGTCCAGTTATGGATCCGCAAATTATGTAGAGGGTCTTACATGAGTGCTCATGTATTATTGAATTTGTTAAACGAGTTGAGGAAAAGAGTTAAATGCGAGGCTTTGCCGAGCATTTTATCCCTTTTCCTCAACGAGTTTAATAAATTCAATAATACATGAGCACGAATGCAAGATTCTATTTATCATATGATATTTAAAACGCATTTTATTCACGATTGTTTACAAAAATGTCAATATTCCGCCATTAGTAAACGCGACGTCGTTAAGGACGTCGTACATGTAACGTTATGGGACGTGTCTAGCTAATTTGCATATTTAATCCATTAGTGGATTATCGAAAATATTACATGGCGTTATTACACTCTCAGACGCGATGTCATATGATAAATAGATAAAGTGTATAGGGGGATTTTATCATTAACAGTGAAAATCTGTTGTTTTTTTTATCTGAGGAAACTGATAAAAGCAAAGACAAACTTGTTTTGTATGAAAAGTTGGCCTTGTGAGCCTATTAAAATTAATTTGAATTTAAGAGCCATTTTGGGTTTAACTTTTGAATTTATATGCATCACCTGCGACGCGCCCAAAACAAAACACTCAGAGTGGCAGTATTAGACAGCTAAGGGGATCATTCGCCCTTATTAGGACGGTTGTAGTGTGTTTAACCGCCGAATCAAGTATTTATCCGCTTGTGAAGAGGCTACCCGGTTTCGCGAACATACTGTTTGTTGCACTTAGCACTTGGCACAAATGTTGGGTATGATGATACCTCAGTTTGGAACTGAAACTGAAACCAGACTCTACAGACTCTGCGGATGATAGGCCACTTGGTGGGGAGAGAGCTTGTTTTTCCTGCAAGGTGATGTGTCATCAACCGGTGCCCCAATGAAGCTAAAAAGCAACGCAAACTGTAAATCAAGAAATGTGATCTATTTGGCAGCCTCTTCATAAGCGGATAAATGGTCATCGTTCCGACTACAAAAATATGCGATTCAAGAGAGCTCCTGTAGCCGAGCGGACATGACTTCAATAGTCATGCCCAGCAGGCACACGTCGCAAGGGCAACGTCAAATCAACGTCGGTGCAACGTCACGACGTTGCACCGACGTTGATGTGACGTTGCATAAACGTGATGACGTTGTATCGACGTTGATATGACGTCGCAATTACGTCATGTGCCTGCTGGGATGCTTCCTTGTACTGTATTGACCATGATCCAAATAGGTCCGATGCAGCCAGGAAAATCCGGGAAACCAACTGAATTCGGCGGTTAAACACACTAAAGCCGTATGGAATTAATAAGGGCGAATGATCGCCTTACCTGACTAATAGTGCACACCCGGAATGAATGATTTGTTTTGGGCGCATCAGTGAGCATTCAAGCAGGTGATGCATATAAATTCAAATTTAAACCCCAAAATGCCCCTTAAATTCAAATTAGTTTTCATAGGCTCACTTTTCATACAAAACAAGTTGGTCTTTGTTTTATCAGTTTCCTGTTATAACTATCATCTGAGCCCCGCCAAGCGAATTTGGGTCTTCGAGCATTCCGTCATGACAAGTTTTAACTGCGCATGCCAAGCCATTCAGAGGGGCCAGGGATATGGCTTTCTGTCTGAAGGCTCCTCTTGATTCACTGCTTGTATGAGCGAGCAGCGAAGGTTCTGGCGAGACTGCGCGGATGCGCAGGCTCGCCTGAACCTTCGCTGCTCGCATAGACGATAAGTACCAAAATCGCTTGACGGGGCCCATCTGTTTTATTTGTAGCAGATCACGCTAAAGTGGCAATCGCATGACGCTTCTCTCAGTTCATGTTTTACCTCGCAGTTTGAATCAAATTGGCCCAAGGGTTTAGAGGAGATCGCATTTGAAGCAAATTAACGATGTTTTTCTATTTTTAGCTCTGGCGGCCATTTTGTTCATCGGAGGTGAACTGTTTTAGCTATTTTGGTGGAGGACCATCTTAGCTACATTTCTATGAAGATTGAATGAAATTGGCCAAAGAGTACAGGAGGAGTTGTCGTTTGAAGATGTTTCTATTGTTAACTCTTGCGGCCATCTTGTTTGTCAGAGCCGAACTTTTAGGTATTTTGGTAGTGAGTCACCAAGGCAACATTCCTGTGACGTTTGAATCCAATTGGCCCAAGGGATTAGGGGGAGTTCGCGTTTTAAGCAAATTTACGATGTTTTTCTATTTTTAGCTCTGGCAGCCGTTTTGTTTATCTGAGCAAAATCGTTTTAGCTATTTTGGTAGAAGGTCATCTATGCATTATTCCTGTGCAGTTTGAATGTAATTGGCCCAAAGGTACAGGAAAAGTTGTCGTTTCAAGTTTGTTTTTTCTATTTTTAGCTCTGGTAGGGAGTCACCTAGGCAACATTCCTGTGAAGTTTGAATCATATTGGCCCAAGGCTTTAGGAGGAGTTCGCGTTTGAAGCAAATTTACGATGTTTTTTTTTTTATTAATATTATTTTTGCGCTGCTGGCCATTTTGTTCTATAACGGGATCGTTTTAGCTATTTTGGTAGAGGGTTACATTCCCGTGAAGTTTGAATGAAATAGGGTCAAAGGTACAGGAGGAGTTATCGTTTGAAGTTTTTTTTCTATTTTTAGCTCTGGCGGCCATCTTCTTCACCAGAGCAGAACGATTTTAGCTATTTTGGTAGGGAGTCACCTAGCCAACATTCCTGTGAAGTTTGAATGAAATTGGGCCTAGGGTGCAGGAGGAGTTGTCGTTTGAAGATTTTTTCTATTTTGAGCTCTATTGGCCAACTTGTTCATCGGAGCGGAACGATTTTAGCTTTTTTGGTAGGGAGTCATCTGACCAACATTCCTGTGAAGTTTAAATCAAATTGGCCCAAGGGTTAAGGAGGAGATCGCATTTGAAGCAAATTTACAAAAGAGTACAGGAGGAGTTGTCGTTTGAAGATGTTTTCTATTTTGAGCTCTGGCGGCAATCTTGTTTTTCAGAGCAGAACGATTTTAGCTATTTTGGTAGGGAGTCACCTAGGCAACATTCCTGTGAAGTTTGAATCATATTGGCCCAAGGCTTTAGGAGGAGTTCGCGTTTGAAGCAAATTTACGATGTTTTTCTATTTATAGCTCTGGCGGCCATCTTGTTAATTGGAGCGGAATCGTTTTAGCTATTTTGGTAGATGGTTACCTTAGCAACATTCCTATGAAGATTGAGAAATTTGGTCAAGGGTACAGGGGGAGTTGTCGTTTGAAGATTTTTTTTTCTATTTTTAGCTCTGGTGGCCAGCTTGTCCATCAGAGCGGAACGATTTTAGCTATATAGTTTGGTTGGGAGTCATCTAGCCAACACTCCTGTGAAGTTTGAATCAAATTGGCCCAAGGGTTTAGGAGAAGTTCGCATTTGAAACAAACTTACGACGTTTTTTTTCTATCTTCAGCTCTGGTGGCCATTTTGTTCATCGGAGGTGAACTGTTTTAGCTATTTTGGTAGAGGCTCATCTTAGCAACATTCCTGATCAATGATCAGGAATCGATACAATTAACCCACAGCTCCTATCTGAGGCACCAAAGGGAAAGAAACACAAACATGAAACAACAAACCCTAATGGAAATATCAATAGCGGAAAGCCAAAAGGACAGTTACTTTCCCACAAAATGGCCAATTGGCTATCAAAAACAAAATAATATAAGCGATACAAACCCTCAAAGACAAACCATAACAAAAAGTAAACCGTGACAGAAGAACCGCCTTGGAACCGTCATTGAAACGAATTCCACTGTGTGTGTGTGTGGGGGGGGGGGGGGGGGGGGGGGGGGCTTAAATCGATTTTACGTGGCCACCATCCTCGCCCTTACTTCCGTCGCGATTTAGACAAATAATTTGTTCAGTCTATCGGAAAAGCAATCCCTGAGGATTAGTAAAACAAGAGGACCATGATGGTCCTAATTCGCTCACCTGAGTTAAGATATGTACACGTGTGTCCCAGGGTGGGGCAATTTTTGGCCCCAACTCTATGATTTGAAAAATCTTGGTAGACCCCGGCGCTGGTGTATATTTAGCCCCAGGGCTATAATTTGAACAATCTTAGTAGAGGTTCACTAGGTGAAGCTTCATACCACATATCAAAGACCTGAGCCTTCTGATATCAGACAAGAAGATTTTTTAAGGTTTTCCCTATATAAGCCTATGTAAAACCAGTGGGCCCTGTGGCAGGGGCATTTTTGGCCCCAGGGCTACAATTTGAATAATCTTGGTAGAGGTCCACTAGATGAAGCTTCATACCAAATATCAAAGACCTGGGCCCTACGGTTTCAGAGAAGAAGATTTTTAAAGGATTTCCCTATACAAGCCCATGTATTTAACTGGTCGGCCCCAGTGCGGTCGTTTGAAGATTTTTTTTTTCTATTTTTAGCCCTGGTGGCCATCTTGTTTATCAGAGTGGAATGATTTTAACTATTTTGGTAGGGAGTCACCTGTGCAACATTCCTGTGAAGTTTGAAGCAAATTTACAATATTTTCTGTTTTTAGCTCTGGTGGCCATTTTGTTTGTCAGAGCAGGATGATTTTAGCTAATATGGTAGAGGGTCAACGACATAATATTCCTGTGAAGTTTAAATCAAATTGGCCCAAGGGATAAGGAGGAATTGTCGTTTGAAGAATTTTTCTATTCTTAGCTCTGGCTGCCATCTTTTTAGTCAGAGCGGAACAATTTTAGCTATTTTGGTAGGGAGTCAACGACATAATATTCCTGTGAAGTTTGAATCAAATTGACCCAAGGGGTAAGAAGTTGTCGTTTGAAGATTTTTTCTATTTTTAGCTCTGGCGGCCATCTTGTTCGCCGCGTTAAACGATTTTAGCTATTTTGGTAGGGAGTCACCTAACTAACATTCCTGAGAAGTTTGAATCAAATTGGCCCAAGGGTTGAGAAGGAGTTAGCGTTTTGACGTAAATTTACAAAGTTTTTCTGTTTTTAGCTATGGCGGTCATTTTGCTCATCAGAGCGAAAACCTTTTAGCTATTTTGGTAGTGGGTCATCTAATCAACATTCCTATGAAGTTTGAATGAAATTGGCCCAAGGGTAAAGGAGGAGTAGTCGCTTGAAGATTTTTTCTATTTTTACATCTGGCGGTCGTCTTGTTAGTCAGGGCGGGATGATTTTAGCTATTTCTTTAGGGAATCACCTACATAACATTCCTGTGAAGTTTGAATCAAATTGGCCCAAGGGTTAAGGAGGAGTTCGTGTTTGAAGCAAATTTACGATGTTTTTCTATTTTTAGCTATGGCGGCCATTTTGCTCATCAGAGCAGAATCTTTTCAGCTATTTTGGTAGATGGTCACCTAAGCAACATTCCTATGAAGTTAAAATAAAATTGGCCCAAGGGTACAGGAGGAATTGTCGTTTAAAGATTTTTTTCTATTTTCTAGCTCTGGCGGCCATCTTGTTTTGTCAGAGCACAACGATTTTAGCTATTTTGGTAGGGAGTCATTTGGGCAACATTTCTGTGAAGTTTGAATCAAATTGGCCCAAGAGTTGAGGAGGAGTTTGTGTTTGAAGCAAATTTACAATGTTTTTCTATTTTTAGCTATGGCGGCCATTTTGCTCATCAGAGCAATACCGTTTTAGCTACTTAAGTAGAGGGTCATCTAAGCAACATTCCTATGAAGTTTGAATTAATTTGGCCCAAGGGTACAGGATGAGTTGTCGTTTAAAGAATTTTCTATTTTTAGCTCTGGCAGCCATTTTGTTCACCGGAGCGGAACCATTTTAGCTATTTTGGAAGAGGGTCACCTAAGCAACACTCCTATAAAGTTTAAATGAAATTCGCCTTAAGGTACAGGAGGAGTTGTCGTTTAAAGATTTTTCTATTTTTAGCTCTGGAGGCCATCTTGTTCAGCGGAGTGGAACGATTTTAGCTATTTTTGTAGGGGGTCACCTAAGCAATATTCCTATAAAGTTTTATTGAAATTGGCTCAAGGGTTAAGGAGGAGTTAGCATTTAAAGCAAATTGTTGACGCCGCACAACACACGACGCACGACGCACGACGCACGACGGACGACGGACATTGACTGATCACAAAAGCTCACCATGAGCACTTCGTGCTCAGGTGAGCTAATAAGAGCATTAAATGAATGAAGATTGAATGAAATTGGCCGAAGAGTATAGTAGGAGTTTTCGTTTGAAGACGTTTTACTATTTTCAGCTCTGGTGACAATCTTGTTTGTCAGAGCGGAACGAGTTTAGCTGGTTTGGTCGGGAGTCACCTAGACAACATTTCTGTGAAATTTGAATCAAAATGACAAAAGGGTTTAGGAGGAGTTCGCGTTTGAGGCAAATTTACTATGTTTTTCTATTTTTAGCTCTGACGGCCATTTTACTCATCGGAGCGGATTCGTTTTAACTATTTTGGTTGAGAGTCACCTAAGCAATATTTCTATGAAGTTTGAATGGAATTGGCCCAAGTGTACATGAGGAGTTGGCGTTTTTCTATTTTTAATATGTTCCATAAAAGGGTTATCCTTTGGAAGCAAGAAATACACCACAGAAGTGAAAAATATGGAGTGTACATGTTTTCTGGGCCAGACTAGCTAGTTTCGGCCAATTAGGCCTCATCAGTGACCCTCAGATATTTTCAAAATTTCACAATGGAATCAATGATCCAAAAGGACAAGAAAAATATAATCTACACTATGACTCTGGCGGCCATCTTATTCATCAGAGCTAAACGATTTTAGTTATTTTGGTAGGGAGTCACCCAGGCAACTTTCCTGTTAAGTTTGAATCAAATTAGCCCAAGGGTTTAGGATTTCGCATTTAAAGCAAATTGTTGACGACGCACGACACGGCGGATGACGGACATTCACTGATCACAATACCTCACCATGAGCACTTCGTGCTCAGGTGAGCTAAAAACCACTTGGGTCAACCAAAATTGCTCAAACCCTCTACCCCACCATATATTACCTACACTTTCATTTGTACAATATGGATCAGATGACCGTTCCAGGGGCATGGCCCTCTTGTTTCTTGAGCCAGCAAAAATTCACAAGCCAATCAGTTGTATTATCAGACTTGATTCTTAAGTGTATGAATGAATCTAGTCACTACCATGAAATCCATTCCCCCTGGAGCCATATATACATGGTTTATTTTACTTTATCATATGTCGTCGCGTCTGAGAGTGTAATAACGCCATGTATTATTTTCGATAATCCACTAGTGGAATAAATATGCAAATTAGCTAGATCATGTTAGTCCCATAACGTTACATGTACGACGTCGCATTTACTAACAGTGGAATATTGACATTTTTGTAAACAATCGTGAAAAAAATGCGCTTAAAATGTCATATGATAAATAGAATCTTTCATTCGTGCTCATGTATTATTGAATTTATTAAACTCGTTGAGGAAAAGGGATAAAATGCTCGGCAAAGCCTCGCATTTTATCCCTTTTCCTCAACTCGTTTAATAAAGTCAATAATACATGACCACTCATGTAAGATCCTCTATATCCTTTGTTATTTTGTATCGTACTTGTTGTATGTGTATTTGCAAAAGTTTGACAATAACTTGCACATTCAAAGTAAATCTGACAATCACCACTATACTTAGTACACTGATAAAGTAATCCATGGATACAAGTTCAAATAAGTCATTTGACTTTTTTTATGAATCCCTTTTGTAGGATATTTGTACTTTTTCCTTTAAAGATATGAACAAAAGATGTTTGTACTATACAAAGAAATAAAGTTTCAACCAAAAAGTGCATAAAGCGCATTTTCTGTGTGCCAAAAATGACTTACCTGCAGTCAGTATAGATTTGAAATATTTGTTTTAGGAAAACAGCAGTATTTTGATAGAAATAAAATGGAAAATCCAGAAAAATGGCGTCCTGGTTTACGTCAATGTTTTTACAAATTCGTTCATAAGGCGGAAACGCACTCGCAAGCCGGTGCGTCCTTCCCCATAATTTTCACAGTATAAAGTCAATAACCTATAAATATTGACCGGTACTGTTGTCGGAAGATAAGTTGAAAGTGACGTCAGCGAATGCTTTTGTTATTAAGCTTTGTCAACTGTTGTCAAAAGGTAACAACGCTTCGGTTATGATAATTATAACGGTGTTGTCTGTCTTGCCAACCAATGATGGGTATGATAATGGTAACGGTGCAACCTGTCAAACCTACCTGTGGTGGTATACTAATTCACGTCACTGTCTACTTATCCTCCGACAACAGTACTGTCCGTCGAGGAATTGTAAACAGTGACGTCACCACCACGTGTTTTTGTTGTGAACAGTGCAAACGGTAAATAGTTAAACTTTACTCCATTTTTTTTGTCGGCGGACTGTTACAAGTGTTCAAAGTAAATGTGTCTACGGCCATTTATTTGAGGTGCGTGAAGTTAGCAGGAGAGCAGTTCCAGCCGGAACTCAATCTCCTGCTGGCAGGACCAGCCGGAACATTCCAGTTCCGGCCGGAGTCAAATCTCCTGCTAGCAGGAACTATCCAACAGGGTCAACCTTGTAACATACCAAACGTTTTGTGAACACATTTCGACCGGTATTGCAGATGGATAATTAAAACGCACGCACGCACGCACGGCGTTGTATCGGAATCAGTGGAACACGAGTTCCTTCTGGTTCTGCTAGCGTAACGGCGGAGTGCGGGAGCTAGCGAGTACGTGGGGCATGAGTGGCTAAAGGGGCTTCAACAGACCCACTAGCTGTCTACTCCGGGAAAATTCGTGTTTTCTTGAAAATGGGTGCGGAAAAGTAGTATGTGGCCGGCTTGGGGTGGTGGGTAGATTTTCCCGAACCCGGCCAAACGGTGAGGTGGGGGAGTTGGCGACGTAGCGCGACTTGGACATGTATAGATGTCCTATCCAGCAGTATGGGTGAGTATACTCGCAAAACTCTGGTTACTGAAAACTTGAGACAAGAAAATTGGTGAACATTGCCCATTGCCACGTTGTTTCGGAATCAGTGGAACACGAGTTCCTGCTGGTTCTGCTAGCGTAACGGCGGAGTGCGGGTGCTAGCAAGTACGTGGGGCATGGGTGGCTGAAGGGGCTCTAGCAGACACACTAGCTGGCTACTCCAGGAAAACTCGTGTTTCCTTGAAAATGGGTGCGGAAAAGTAGTATGTGACCGGCTTGGGGTGGTGGGAAGGTTTTCCCGAACCCGGCCAAACGGGGAAGTGCGGGAGTTGGCGATATAGCGCGACTTGGACATGGATAGATGTTCTTTCCAGCAGTATGGGTGAGTATACTCGCAAAACTCTGGTTCTGAAAACTGGAGACAAGAAAATTTGTTAAAAATGCCCATTACCGCGTTGTATCGGAATCAGTGGAACACGAGTTCCTGCTGGTTCTGCTAGCGTAACGGCGGAGTGCGAGAGCTAGTGAGTACGTGGGGCATGTGTGGCTGAAGGGGCTTAAGCAGACCCACTAGCTGGCTATTCCGGGAAAACTCGTGTTTCCTGGAAATTGGGTGCGGAAAAGGAGTGTGCGTGAGGCTTGGGAGTGGGTAGGTTTTCCTGGACCCGGCCAAACGGTGAGGTGCGGGTGTTGGCGACATAGCGCGAAATGGGCGTAGATAGATGTCCTATCAAGCAGTGTGGGTGAGTACATTGGCAAAACTCTGGTTACTGCAAACTGGAGACAAGAACATTGGTGAAAAATGCACATTACCGCGTTGTATCGGAATCAATGGAACACGAGTTCCTGCTGGTTCTGCTAGCGTAACGGCGGAGTGCGGGAGCTAGCGAGTACGTGGGACATGAGTGGCTGAAAGGGCTTTAGCAGACCCACTAGCTGGCTACTCCAGGAAAACTCGTGTTTCCTTGAAAATGGGTGCGGAAAAGTAGTATGTGGCCGGCTTGGGGTGGTGGGTAGGTTTTCCCGAACCCGGCCAAACGGGGAAGTGCGGGAGTTGGCGACGTAGCGCGACTTGGACATGAATAGATGTCCTGTCCAGCAGTATGGGTGAGTATACTCGCAAAACTTTAGTTATTGAAAACTGGAGACAAGAAAATTGGTTAAAAATGCCCATTACCGCGTTGTATCGGAATCAGTGGAACACGAGTTCCTGCTGGTTCTGCTAGCGTAACGGCGGAGTGCGGGAGCTAGTGAGTACGTCGGGCATGTGTGGCTGAAGGGGCTTTAGCAGACCCACTAGCTGGCTACTCCGGGAAAACTCGTGTTTCCTGGAAAATGGGTATGGAAAAGGAGTGTGCGTGAGGCTTGGGGTGGGTAGGTTTTCCTGGACCCGGCCAAACGGTGAGGTGCGGATGTTGGCGACATAGCGCGAAATGGGCGTAGATAGATGTCCTATCAAGCAGTGTGGGTGAGTATATTGGCAAAACTCTGGTTACTGCAAACTGGAGACAAGAACATTGATGAAAAATGCCCATTACCGCGTTGTATTGGAATCAGTGGAACACTAGTTCCTGCTGGTTCTGCTAGCGTAACGACGGAGTGCGGGAGCTAGCGTGTACATGGGACATGGGTGGCTGAAGCGGCTTTAGCAGACCCACTAGCTGGCTTCTCCGGGAAAATTCGTGTTTCCTTGAAAATAGGTTCGTAAAAGTAGTATGTTGCCGGCTTGGGGTGGTAGGTAGGTTTTCCCGAACCCGGCCAAACGGTGAGGTGCGGGAGTTGGCGACGTAGCGCGACTCGGACATGGATAGATGTCCTATCCAGCAGTATGGGTGAGTATACTCGCTAAACTCTGGTTACTGAAAACTTGAGACAAGAAAATTGGTGAACATTGCCCATTGCCACGTTGTTTCGGAATCAGTGGAACACGAGTTCCTGCTGGTTCTGCTAGCGAAACGGCGGAGTGCGGTAGATAGTGAGTACGTGGGGCATGTGTGGCTGAAGGGGATTTAGCAGACCCACAAGCTGGCTACTCCGGGAAAACTCGTGTTTCCTGGAAAATGGGTGCGAAAAAGGAGTGTGCGTGAGGCTTTGGGGTCGGTAGGTTTTCCTGGACCTGGCCAAACGGTGAGGTGCGGGTGTTGGCGACATAGCGCGAAATGGGCGTAGATAGATGTCCTATCAAGCAGTGTGGGTGAGTACATTGGCAAAACTCTGGTTCCTGCAAACTGGAGACAAGAACATTGATTAAAAATGCCCATTATAGCGTTGTATTGGAATCAGTGGAACACGAGTTCCTGCTGGTTCTGCTAGCGTAACGGCGGAGTGCGGGAGCTAGCGAGTACGTGGGACATGAGTGGCTGAAAGGGCTTTAGCAGACCCACTAGCTGGCTACTCCAGGAAAACTCGTGTTTCCTTGAAAATGGGTGCGGAAAAGTAGTATGTGGCCGGCTTGGGTTGGTGGGTAGGTTTTCCCGAACGCGGCCAAACGGAGAAGTGCGGGAGTTGGCGACGTAGCGCGACTTGGACATGGATAGATGTCCTATCCAGCAGTATGGGTGAGTATACTCGCAAAACTCTAGTTATTGAAAACTGGAGACAAGAAAATTGGTTAAAAATGCCCATTACCGCGTTGTATCGGAATCAGTGGAACACGAGTTCCTGCTGGTTCTGCTAGCGTAACGGCGGAGTGCGGGAGCTAGTGAGTACGTGGGACATGTGTGGCTGAAGGAGCTTTAGCAGACCCACTAGCTGGCTACTCCGGGAAAACTCGTGTTTCCTGGAAAATGGGTATGGAAAAGGAGTGTGCGTGAGGCTTGGGGGTGGGTAGGTTTTCCTGGACCCGGCCAAACGGTGAGGTGCGGGTGTTGGCGACATAGCGCGAAATGGGCGTACATAGATGTCCTATCAAGCAGTGTGGGTGAGTACATTGGCAAAACTCTGGTTACTGCAAACTGGAGACAAGAACATTGATGAAAAATGCCCATTACCGCGTTGTATTGGAATCAGTGGAACACGAGTTCCTGCTGGTTCTGCTAGCGTAACGGCGGAGTGCGGGAGCTAGCGAGTACGTGGGACATGAGTGGCTGAAAGGGCTTTAGCAGACCCACTGGCTGGCTACTCCAGGAAAACTCGTGTTTCCTTGAAAATGGGTGCGGAAAAGTAGTATGTGGCCGGCTTGGGGTGGTGGGTAGGTTTTCCCGAACCCGGCCAAACGGACAAGTGCGGGAGTTGGCGACGTAGCGCGACTTGGACATGGATAGATGTCCTATCCAGCAGTATGGGTGAGTATACTCGCAAAACTCTAGTTATTGAAAACTGGAGACAAGAAAATTGGTTAAAAATGCCAATTACCGCGTTGTATCGGAATCAGTGGAACACGATTCCTGCTGGTTCTGCTAGCGTAACGGCGGAGTGCGGGAGCTAGTGAGTACGTGGGGCATGTGTGGCTGAAGGGGCTTTAGCAGACCCACTAGCTGGCTACTCCGGGAAAACTCGTGTTTCCTGGAAAATGGATGCGGAAAAGGAGTGTGCGTGAGGCTTGGGGTGGGTAGGTTTTCCTGGACCCGGCCAAACGGTGAGGTGCGGGTGTTGGCGACATAGCGCGAAATGGGCGTACATAGATGTCCTATCAAGCAGTGTGGGTGAGTACATTGGCAAAACTCTGGTTACTGCAAACTGGAGACAAGAACATTGATGAAAAATGCCCATTACCGCGTTGTATCGGAATCAGTGGAACACGAGTTCCTGCTGGTTCTGCTAGCGTAACGGCGGAGTGCGGGAGCTAGCGAGTACGTGGGACATGAGTGGCTGAAAGGGCTTTAGCAGACCCACTAGCTGGCTACTCCAGGAAAACTCGTGTTTCCTTGAAAATGGGTGCGGAAAAGTAGTATGTGGCCGGCTTGGCGCGGTGGGTAGGTTTTCCCGAACCCGGCCAAACGGAGAAGTGCGGGAGTTGGCGACGTAGCGCGACTCGGACATGGATAGATGTCCTATCCAGCAGTATGGGTGAGTATACTCGCAAAACTCTAGTTATTGAAAACTGGAGACAAGAAAATTGGTTAAAAATGCCCATTACCGCGTTGTATCGGAATCAGTGGAACACGAGTTCCTGCTGGTTCTGCTAGCGAAACGGCGGAGTGCGGGAGCTAGTGAGTACGTGGGGCATGTGTGGCTGAAGGGGCTTTAGCAGACCCACTAGCTTGCTATTCCGGGAAAACTCGTGTTTCCTGGAAAATGGGTATGGAAAAGGAGTGTGCGTGAGGCTTGGGGGTGGGTAGGTTTTCCTGGACCCAGCCAAACGGTGAGGTGCGGGTGTTGGCGACATGGCGCGAAATGGGCGTAGATAGATGTCCTATCAAGCAGTGTGGGTGAGTACATTGGCAAAACTCTGGTTCCTGCAAACTGGAGACAAGAACATTGATGAAAAATGCCCATTACCGCGTTGTATTGGAATCAGTGGAACACGAGTTCCTGCTGGTTCTGCTAGCGTAACGACGGAGTGCGGGAGCTAGCGTGTACATGGGACATGGGTGGCTGAAGGGGCTTTAGCAGACCCACTAGCTGGCTACTCCGGGAAAATTCGTGTTTCCTTGAAAATGGGTTCGTAAAAGTAGTATGTTGCCGGCTTGGGGTGGTAGGTAGGTTTTCCCGAACCCGGCCAAACGGTGAGGTGCGGGAGTTGGCGACGTAGCGCGACTCGGACATGGATAGATGTCCTATCCAGCAGTATGTGTGAGTATACTCGCTAAACTCTGGTTACTGAAAACTTGAGACAAGAAAATTGGTGAACATTGCCCATTGCCACGTTGTTTTGGCATCAGTGGAACACGAGTTCCTGCTGGTTCTGCTAGCGAAACGGCGGAGTGCGGGAGCTAGTGAGTACGTGGGGCATATGTGGCTGAAGGGGCTTTAGCAGACCCACTAGAAGGCTACTCCGGGAAAACTCGTGTTTCCTGGAAAATGGGTGCGGAAAAGGAGTGTGCGTGAGGCTTGGGGGTGGGTAGGTTTTCCTGGACTCGGCCAAACGGTGAGGTGCGGGTGTTGGCGACATAGCGAGAAATGGGCGTAGATAGATGTCCTATCAAGCAGTGTGGGTGAGTACATTGGCAAAACTCTGGTTACTGCAAACTGGAGACAAGAACATTGATGAAAAATGCCCATTACCGCGTTGTATTGGAATCAGTGGAACACGAGTTCCTGCTGGTTCTGCTAGCGTAACGGCGGAGTGCGGGAGCTAGCGAGTACGTGGGACATGAGTGGCTGAAAGGGCTTTAGCAGACCCACTGGCTGGCTTCTCCAGGAAAACTCGTGTTTCCTTGAAAATGGGTGCGGAAAAGTAGTATGTGGCCGGCTTTGGGTGGTGGGTAGGTTTTCCCGAACCCGGCCAAACGGAGAAGTGCGGGAGTTGGCGACGTAGCGCGACTTGGACATGGATAGATGTCCTATCCAGCAGTATGGGTGAGTATACTCGCAAAACTCTAGTTATTGAAAACTGGAGACAAGAAAATTGGTTAAAAATGCCCATTACCGCGTTGTATCGGAATCAGTGGAACACGAGTTCCTGCTGGTTCTGCTAGCGTAACGGCGGAGTGCGGGAGCTAGTGAGTACGTGGGGCATGTGTGGCTGAAGGGGCTTTAGCAGACCCACTAGCTGGCTACTCCGGGAAAACTCGTGTTTCCTGGAAAATGGGTGCGGAAAAGGAGTGCGCGTGAGGCTTGGGGGTGGGTAGGCTTTCCTGGACCCGGCCAAACGGTGAGGTGCGGGTGTTGGCGACATAGCGCGAAATGGGCGTAGATAGATGTCCTATCAAGCAGTGTGGGTGAGTACATTGGCAAAACTCTGGTTACTGCAAACTGGAGACAAGAACATTGATGAAAAATGCCCATTACCGCGTTGTATTGGAATCAGTGGAACACGAGTTCCTGCTGGTTCTGCTAGCGTAACGGCGGAGTGCGGGAGCTAGCGAGTACGTGGGACATGAGTGGCTGAAACGGCTTTAGCAGACCCACTAGCTGGCTACTCCAGGAAAACTCGTGTTTCCTTGAAAATGGGTGCGGATAATAGTATGTGGCCGGCTTGGGTTGGTGGGTAGGTTTTCCCGAACCCGGCCAAACGGAGAAGTGCGGGAGTTGGTGACGTAGCGCGACTCGGACATGGATAGATGTCCTATCCAGCAGTATGGGTGAGTATACTCGCAAAACTCTAGTTATTGAAAACTGGAGACAAGAAAATTGGTTAAAAATGCCCATTACCGCGTTGCATCGGAATCAGTGGAACACGAGTTCCTGCTGGTTCTGCTAGCGTAACGGCGGAGTGCGGGAGCTAGTGAGTAAGTGGTGCATGTGTGGCTGAAGGGGCTTTAGCAGACCCACTAGCTGGCTACTCCGGGAAAACTCGTGTTTCCTGGAAAATGGGTATGGAAAAGGAGTGTGCGTGAGCATTGGGGGTGGGTAGGTTTTCCTGGACCTGGCCAAACGGTGAGGTGCGGGTGTTGGCGACATAGCGCGAAATGGGCGTACATAGATGTCCTATCAAGCAGTGTGGGTGAGTACATTGGCAAAACTCTGGTTCCTGCAAACTGGAGACAAGAACATTGAAGAAAAATGCCCATTACCGCGTTGTATTGGAATCAGTGGAACACGAGTTCCTGCTGGTTCTGCTAGCGTAACAGCTAGCGAGTACGTGGGGCATGAGTGGCTGAAAGGGCTTTAGCAGACCCACTAGCTGGCTACTCCAGGAAAACGCGTGTTTCCTTGAAAATGGGTGCGGAAAAGTAGTATGTGGCCAGCTTGGGGTGGTGGGTAGGTTTTCCCGAACCCGGCCAAACGGAGAAGTGCGGGAGTTGGTGACGTAGCGCGACTCGGACATGGATAGATGTCCTATCCAGCAGTATGGGTGAGTATACTCGCAAAACTCTAGTTATTGAAAACTGGAGACAAGAAAATTGGTTAAAAATGCCCATTACCGCGTTGCATCGGAATCAGTGGAACACGAGTTCCTGCTGGTTCTGCTAGCGTAACGGCGGAGTGCGGGAGCTAGTGAGTACGTGGGGCATGTGTGGCTGAAGGGGCTTTAGCAGACCCACTAGATGGCTATTCAGGAAAAACTCGTGTTTCCTGGAAAATGGGTATGGAAAAGGAGTGTGCTTGAGGCTTGGGGGTGGGTAGGTTTTCCTGGACCCGGCCAAACGGTGAGGTGCGGGTGTTGGCGACATAGCGCGAAATGGGCGTAGATAGATGTCCTATCAAGCAGTGTGGGTGAGTACATTGGCGAAACTCTGGTTCCTGCAAACTGGAGACAAGAACATTGATGAAAAATGCCCATTACCGCGTTGTATCGGAATCAGTGGAACACGAGTTCCTGCTGGTTCTGCTAGCGTAACGGCGGATTGCGCGAGCTAGCGAGTACGTGGGACATGAGTGGCTGAAAGGGCTTTAGCAGACCCACTAGCTGGCTACTCCAGGAAAACTCGTGTTTCCTTGAAAATGGGTGCGGAAAAGTAGTATGTGGCCGGCTTGGCGCGGTGGGTAGGTTTTCCCGAACCCGGCCAAACGGAGAAGTGCGGGAGTTGGCGACGTAGCGCGACTTGGACATGGATAGATGTCCTATCCAGCAGTATGGGTGAGTATACTCGCAAAACTCTAGTTATTGAAAACTGGAGACAAGAAAATTGGTTAAAAATGCCCATTACCGCGTTGTATCGGAATCAGTGGAACACGAGTTCCTGCTGGTTCTGCTAGCGAAACGGCGGAGTGCGGGAGCTAGTGAGTACGTGGGGCATGTGTGGCTGAAGGGGCTTTAGCAGACCCCTAGCTTGCTATTCCGGGAAAACTCGTGTTTCCTGGAAATTGGGTATGGGAAAGCAGTGTGCGTGAGGCTTGGGGGTGGGTAGGTTTTCCTGGACCCAGCCAAACGGTGAGAAGCGGGTGTTGGCGACATAGCGCGAAATGGGCGTAGATAGATGTCCTATCAAGCAGTGTGGGTGAGTACATTGGCAAAACTCTGGTTACAGCAAACTGGAGACAAGAACATTGATGAAAAATGCCCATTACCGCGTTGTATTGGAATCAGTGGAACACGAGTTCCTGCTGGTTCTGCTAGCGTAACGACGGAGTGCGGGAGCTAGCGTGTACATGGGACATGGGTGGCTGAAGGGGCTTTAGCAGACCCACTAGCTGGCTACTCCGGGAAAATTCGTGTTTCCTTGAAAATGGGTTCGTAAAAGTAGTATGTTGCCGGCTTGGGGTGGTAGGTAGGTTTTCCCGAACCCGGCCAAACGGTGAAGTGCGGGAGTTGGCGACGTAGCGCGACTCGGACATGGATAGATGTCCTATCCAGCAGTATGTGTGAGTATACTCGCTAAACTCTGGTTACTGAAAACTTGAGACAAGAAAATTGGTGAACATTGCCCATTGCCACGTTGTTTCGGCATCAGTGGAACACGAGTTCCTGCTGGTTCTGCTAGCGAAACGGCGGAGTGCGGGAGCTAGTGAGTACGTGGGGCATGTGTGGCTGAAGGGGCTCTAGCAGACCCACTAGAAGGCTACTCCGGCAAAAACTCGTGTTTCCTGGAAAATGGGTGCGGAAAAGGAGTGTGCGTGAGGCTTGGGGATGGGTAGGTTTTCCTGAACCCGGCCAAACGGTGAGGTGCGGGTGTTGGCGACATAGCGAGAAATGGGCGTAGATAGATGTCCTATCAAGCAGTGTGGGTGAGTACATTGGCAAAACTCTGGTTACTGCAAACTGGAGACAAGAACATTGATGAACTAGAAATGGTGTTTGTAAAACACAATGCCCCCAACCTTTGCTTGTCCTTAGATGGCAAAATATTCAACAAATATTGTTAAAGACTCAAAAACATACAACAAGAATTCCCCCGAAGGCTATGTCGCGCCTGTGGAGGCGCAAAGTCACCAAACCATGAAATCTAGGTCAAGGTCAAACATGGATGCCTGCATAAAAATTTCACTCCTAGTTCCAAGCATGTACCAAGTATCATCAATGAAACTCTTAACGAGAATTCTATGTTTTTTAATTAAAGGGGAAATAATTCAAGAAGGGGAGATAATTTGGACAAGAAAAAAAATACGGGTCAACTATTTTTTCATGAGGAACTCATATATGAAATTTCAAAACACTAGCATACACGGTTCTGAAGATATGCTATGCACCAGAAAGCAACACAATTGAGTAGCAAAAAAATTACAAAGGGCCATAACTCTAACAAAATTTTATCGAATTGGTTGAAAATTTAATCAGGTAGTCTCCTCCTTAGTCCCAATCACTATACCAAATATCAAGGCTGTAGCTCAAATACTTTTTGAGATATCTTGCTAACGAGAATTCTATGTTATTTAATTAAAGGGGAAATAATTCAAGAAGGGGAGATAATTTGGACAAGAAAAAAAATACGGGTCAACTATTTTTTCATGAGGAACCCATATATGAAATTTCAAAACACTAGCATACACGGTTCTAAAGATATGCTATGCACCAGAAAGCAACACAATTGAGTGGCAAAAAATTACAAAGGGCCATAACTCTAACAAAATTTTATAGAATTGGTTGAAAATTTAATCAGGTAATCTCCTCCTTAGTCCCAATCACTATACCAAATATCAAGGCTGTAGCTCAAATACTTTTTGAGATATCTTGCTATCGAGAATTCTATGTTATTTAATTAAAGGGGAAATAATTCAAGAAGGGGAGATAATTTGGACAAGAAAAATAATACGGGTCAACTATTTTTTCATGAGGAATCCATATATGAAATTTCAAAACACTAGCATACACGGTTCTAAAGATATGCTATGCACAAGAAAGCGTGACGTACGAACGGACGAACGGACGGACAAGCCAGAAGCAATATGCCCCCCAACTTTTTTAAAGTTGGGGGCATAAAAATGCCCATTACCGCGTTGTATTGGAATCAGTGGAACACGAGTTCCTGCTGGTTCTGCTAGCGTAACGGCGGAGTGCGGGAGCTAGCGAGTACGTGGGACATGAGTGGCTGAAAGGGCTTTAGCAGACCCACTGGCTGGCTTCTCCAGGAAAACTCGTGTTTCCTTGAAAATGGGTGCGGAAAAGTAGTATGTGGCCGGCTTGGGGTGGTGGGTAGGTTTTCCCGAACCCGGCCAAACGGAGAAGTGCGGGAGTTGGCGACGTAGCGCGACTTGGACATGGATAGATGTCCTATCCAGCAGTATGGGTGAGTATACTCGCAAAACTCTAGTTATTGAAAACTGGAGACAAGAAAATTGGTTAAAAATGCCCATTACCGCGTTGTATCGGAATCAGTGGAACACGAGTTCCTGCTGGTTCTGCTAGCGTAACGGCGGAGTGCGGGAGCTAGTGAGTACGTGGGGCATGTGAAGCTGAAGGGGCTTTAGCAGACCCACTAGCTGGCTACTCCGGGGAAACTCGTGTTTCCTGGAAAATGGGTGCGGAAAAGGAGTGCGCGTGAGGCTTGGGGGTGGGTAGGTTTTCCTGGACCAGGCCAAACGGTGAGGTGCGGGTGTTGGCGACATAGCGCGAAATGGGCGTAGATAGATGTCCTATCAAGCAGTGTGGGTGAGTACATTGGCAAAACTCTGGTTACTGCAAACTGGAGACAAGAACATTGATGAAAAATGCCCATTACCGCGTTGTATTGGAATCAGTCGAACACGAGTTCCTGCTGGTTCTGCTAGCGTAACGGCGGAGTGCGGGAGCTAGCGAGTACGTGGGACATGAGTGGCTGAAAGGGCTTTAGCAGACCCACTAGCTGGCTACTCCAGGAAAACTCGTGTTTCCTTGAAAATGGGTGCGGAAAAGTAGTATGTGGCCGGCTTGGGTTAGTGGGTAGGTTTTCCCGAACCCGGCCAAACGGAGAAGTGCGGGAGTTGGTGACGTAGCGCGACTCGGACATGGATAGATGTCCTATCCAGCAGTATGGGTGAGTATACTCGCAAAACTCTAGTTATTGAAAACTGGAGACAAGAAAATTGGTTAAAAATGCCCATTACCGCGTTGCATCGGAATCAGTGGAACACGAGTTCCTGCTGGTACTGCTAGCGTAACGGCGGAGTGCGGGAGCTAGTGAGTACGTGGTGCATGTGTGGCTGAAGGGGCTTTAGCAGACCCACTAGCTGGCTACTCCGGGAAAACTCGTGTTTCCTGGAAAATGGGTATGGAAAAGGAGTGTGCGTGAGGCTTGGGGGTGGGTAGGTTTTCCTGGAACTGGCCAAACGGTGAGGTGCGGGTGTTGGCGACATAGCGCGAAATGGGCGTAGATAGACGTCCTATCAAGCAGTGTGGGTGAGTACATTGGCAAAACTCTGGTTCCTGCAAACTGGAGACAAGAACATTGAAGAAAAATGCTCATTACCGCGTTGTATTGGAATCAGTGGAACACGAGTTCCTGCTGGTTCTGCTAGCGTAACGGCGGAGTGCGGGAGCTAGCGAGTACGTGGGACATGAGTGGCTGAAAGGGCTTTAGCAGACCCACTAGCTGGCTACTCCAGGAAAACTCGTGTTTCCTTGAAAATGGGTGCGGAAAAGTAGTATGTGGCCGGCTTGGGGTGGTGGGTAGGTTTTCCCGAACCCGGCCAAACGGAGAAGTGCGGGAGTTGGTGACGTAGCGCGACTCGGACATGGATAGATGTCCTATCCAGCAGTATGGGTGAGTATACTCGCAAAACTCTAGTTATTGAAAACTGGAGACAAGAAAATTGGTTAAAAATGCCCATTACCGCGTTGCATCGGAATCAGTGGAACACGAGTTCCTGCTGGTTCTGCTAGCGTAACGGCGGAGTGCGGGAGCTAGTGAGTACGTGGGGCATGTGTGGCTGAAGGGGCTTTAGCAGACCCACTAGTGGCTACTCCGGGAAAACTCGTGTTTCCTGGAAAATGAGTATGGAAAAGGAGTGTGCGTGAGGCTTGGGGGTGGGTAGGTTTTCCTGGACCCGGCCAAACGGTGAGGTGCGGGTGTTGGCGACATAGCGCGAAATGGGCGTAGATAGATGTCCTATCAAGCAGTGTGGGTGAGTATATTGGCAAAACTCTGGTTACTGCAAACTGGAGACAAGAACATTGATGAAAAATGCCCATTACCGCGTTGTATTGGAATCAGTGGAACACGAGTTCCTGCTGGTTCTGCTAGCGTAACGACGGAGTGCGGGAGCTAGCGTGTACATGGGACATGGGTGGCTGAAGGGGCTTTAGCAGACCTACTAGGTGGCTACTTCAGGAAAATTCTAGTTTCCTTGAAAATGGGTTCGTAAAAGTAGTATGTTGCCGGCTTGGGGTGGTAGGTAGGTTTTCCCGATCCCGGCCAAACGGTGAAGTGCGGGAGTTGGCGACGTAGCGCGACTCGGACATGGATAGATGTCCTATCCAGCAGTATGGGTGAGTATACTCGCAAAACTCTAGTTATTGAAAACTGGAGACAAGAAAATTGGTTAAAAATGCCCATTACCGCGTTGTATAGGAATCAGTGGAACACGAGTTCCTGCTGGTTCTGCTAGCGTAACGGCGGAGTGCGGGGGCTAGTGAGTACGTGGGGCATGTTTGGCTTAAGGGGCTTTAGAAGAGACACTAGCTGGCTACTCCGGGAAAACTCGTGTTTCCTGGAAAATTGGTGCGGAAAAGGAGTGTGCCTGAGACTTGGGGGTGGGTAGGTTTTCCTGGACCCGGCCAAACGGGTAGGTGCGGGTGTTGGCGACATAGCGCGAAATGGGCGTACATAGATGTCCTATCAAGCAGTGTGGGTGAGTACATTGGCAAAACTCTGGTTACTGCAAACTGGAGACAAGAACATTGATGAAAAATGCCCATGACCGCGTTGTATCAGAATCAGTGGAACACGAGTTCCTGCTGGTTCTGCTAGCGTAACGGCGGAGTGCGGGAGCTAGCGAGTACGTGGGACAGAGTGGCTGAAAGGACTTTAGCAGACCCACTAGCTGGCTACTCCAGGAAATCTCGTGTTTCCTTGAAAATGGGTGCGGAAAAGTAGTATGTGGCCGGCTTGGGGCGGTGGGTAGGTTTTCCCGAACCCGACCAAACGGAGAAGTGCGGGAGTTGGCGACGTAGCGCGACTTGGATATGGATAGATGTCCTATCCAGCAGTATGGGTGAGTATACTCGCAAAACTCTAGTTATTGAAAACTGGAGACAAGAAAATTGGTTAAAAATGCCCATTACCGCGTTGTATCGGAATCAGTGGAACACGAGTTCCTGCTGGTTCTGCTAGCGTAACGGCGGAGTGCGGGAGCTAGTGAGTACGTGGGGCATGTGTGGCTGAAGGGGCTTTAGCAGACCCACACGATGGCTATTCAGGAAAAACTCGTGTTTCCTGGAAAATGGGTATGGAAAAGGAGTGTGCTTGAGGCTTGGGGGTGGATAGGTTTTCCTGGACCCGGCCAAACGGTGAGGTGCGGGTGTTGGCGACATAGCGCGAAATGGGCGTAGATAGATGTCCTATCAAGCAGTGTGGGTGAGTACATTGGCAAAACTCTGGTTACAGCAAACTGGAGACAAGAACATTGATGAAAAATGCCCATTACCGCGTTGTATTGGAATCAGTGGAACACGAGTTCCTGCTGGTTCTGCTAGCGTAAGCTGTTGGTGGGACGTAAAACTAAAACTCACTCACTCACTCTGCTAGCGTAACGACGGAGTGCGGGAGCTAGCGTGTACATGGGACATGGGTGGCTGAAGGGGCTTTAGCAGACCCACTAGCTGGCTACTCCAGGAAAATTCGTGTTTCCTTGAAAATGGGTTCGTAAAAGTAGTATGTTGCCGGCTTGGGGTGGTAGGTAGGTTTTCCCGAACCCGGCCAAACGGTGAGGTGCGGGAGTTGGCGACGTAGCGCGACTCGGACATGGATAGATGTCCTATCCAGCAGTATGTGTGAGTATACTCGCTAAACTCTGGTTACTGAAAACTTGAGACAAGAAAATTGGTGAACATTGCCCATTGCCACGTTGTTTCGGCATCAGTGGAACACGAGTTCCTGCTGGTTCTGCTAGCGAAACGGCGGAGTGCGGGAGCTAGTGAGTACGTGGGGCATGTGTGGCTGAAGGGGCTTTAGCAGACCCACTAGAAGGCTACTCCGGGAAAACTCGTGTTTCCTGGAAAATGGGTGCGGAAAAGGAGTGTGCGTGAGGCTTGGGGGTGGGTAGGTTTTCCTGAACCGGCCAAACGGTGAGGTGCGGGTGTTGGCGACATAGCGAGAAATGGGCGTAGATAGATGTCCTATCAAGCAGTGTGGGTGAGTACATTGGCAAAACTCTGGTTACTGCAAACTGGAGACAAGAACATTGATGAAAAATGCCCATTACCGCGTTGTATTGGAATCAGTGGAACACGAGTTCCTGCTGGTTCTGCTAGCGTAACGGCGGAGTGCGGGAGCTAGCGAGTACGTGGGACATGAGTGGCTGAAAGGGCTTTAGCAGACCCACTGGCTGGCTTCTCCAGGAAAACTCGTGTTTCCTTGAAAATGGGTGCGGAAAAGTAGTATGTGGCCGGCTTGGGGTGGTGGGTAGGTTTTCCCGAACCCGGCCAAACGGAGAAGTGCGGGAGTTGGCGACGTAGCGCGACTTGGACATGGATAGATGTCCTATCCAGCAGTATGGGTGAGTATACTCGCAAAACTCTAGTTATTGAAAACTGGAGACAAGAAAATTGGTTAAAAATGCCCATTACCGCGTTGTATCGGAATCAGTGGAACACGAGTTCCTGCTGGTTCTGCTAGCGTAACGGCGGAGTGCGGGAGCTAGTGAGTACGTGGGGCATGTGAAGCTGAAGGGGCTTTAGCAGACCCACTAGCTGGCTACTCCGGGGAAACTCGTGTTTCCTGGAAAATGGGTGCGGAAAAGGAGTGCGCGTGAGGCTTGGGGGTGGGTAGGTTTTCCTGGACCCGGCCAAACGGTGAGGTGCGGGTGTTGGCGACATAGCGCGAAATGGGCGTAGATAGATGTCCTATCAAGCAGTGTGGGTGAGTACATTGGCAAAACTCTGGTTACTGCAAACTGGAGACAAGAACATTGATGAAAAATGCCCATTACCGCGTTGTATTGGAATCAGTCGAACACGAGTTCCTGCTGGTTCTGCTAGCGTAACGGCGGAGTGCGGGAGCTAGCGAGTACGTGGGACATGAGTGGCTGAAAGGGCTTTAGCAGACCCACTAGCTGGCTACTCCAGGAAAACTCGTGTTTCCTTGAAAATGGGTGCGGAAAAGTAGTATGTGGCCGGCTTGGGTTGGTGGGTAGGTTTTCCCGAACCCGGCCAAACGGAGAAGTGCGGGAGTTGGTGACGTAGCGCGACTCGGACATGGATAGATGTCCTATCCAGCAGTATGGGTGAGTATACTCGCAAAACTCTAGTTATTGAAAACTGGAGACAAGAAAATTGGTTAAAAATGCACATTACCGCGTTGCATCGGAATCAGTGGAACACGAGTTCCTGCTGGTTCTGCTAGCGTAACGGCGGATTGCGGGAGCTAGTGAGTACGTGGTGCATGTGTGGCTGAAGGGGCTTTAGCAGACCCACTAGCTGGCTACTCCGGGAAAACTCGTGTTTCCTGGAAAATGGGTATGGAAAAGGTGTGTGCGTGAGGCTTGGGGGTGGGTAGGTTTTCCTGGAACTGGCCAAACGGTGAGGTGCGGGTGTTGGCGACATAGCGCGAAATGGGCGTAGATAGACGTCCTATCAAGCAGTGTGGGTGAGTACATTGGCAAAACTCTGGTTCCTGCAAACTGGAGACAAGAACATTGAAGAAAAATGCTCATTACCGCGTTGTATTGGAATCAGTGGAACACGAGTTCCTGCTGGTTCTGCTAGCGTAACGGCGGAGTGCGGGAGCTAGCGAGTACGTGGGACATGAGTGGCTGAAAGGGCTTTAGCAGACCCACTAGCTGGCTACTCCAGGAAAACTCGTGTTTCCTTGAAAATGGGTGCGGAAAAGTAGTATGTGGCCGGCTTGGGGTGGTGGGTAGGTTTTCCCGAACCCGGCCAAACGGAGAAGTGCGGGAGTTGGTGACGTAGCGCGACTCGGACATGGATAGATGTCCTATCCAGCAGTATGGGTGAGTATACTCGCAAAACTCTAGTTATTGAAAACTGGAGACAAGAAAATTGGTTAAAAATGCCCATTACCGCGTTGCATCGGAATCAGTGGAACACGAGTTCCTGCTGGTTCTGCTAGCGTAACGGCGGAGTGCGGGAGCTAGTGAGTACGTGGGGCATGTGTGGCTGAAGGGGCTTTAGCAGACCCACAAGTGGCTACTCCGGGAAAACTCGTGTTTCCTGGAAAATGGGTATGGAAAAGGAGTGTGCGTGAGGCTTGGGGGTGGGTAGGTTTTCCTGGACCCGGCCAAACGGTGAGGTGCGGGTGTTGGCGACATAGCGCGAAATGGGCGTAGATAGATGTCCTATCAAGCAGTGTGGGTGAGTATATTGGCAAAACTCTGGTTACTGCAAACTGGAGACAAGAACATTGATGAAAAATGCCCATTACCGCGTTGTATTGGAATCAGTGGAACACGAGTTCCTGCTGGTTCTGCTAGCGTAACGACGGAGTGCGGGAGCTAGCGTGTACATGGGACATGGGTGGCTGAAGGGGCTTTAGCAGACCTACTAGGTGGCTACTTCAGGAAAATTCTAGTTTCCTTGAAAATGGGTTCGTAAAAGTAGTATGTTGCCGGCTTGGGGTGGTAGGTAGGTTTTCCCGATCCCGGCCAAACGGTGAAGTGCGGGAGTTGGCGACGTAGCGCGACTCGGACATGGATAGATGTCCTATCCAGCAGTATGGGTGAGTATACTCGCAAAACTCTAGTTATTGAAAACTGGAGACAAGAAAATTGGTTAAAAATGCCCATTACCGCGTTGTATAGGAATCAGTGGAACACGAGTTCCTGCTGGTTCTGCTAGCGTAACGGCGGAGTGCGGGGGGCTAGTGAGTACGTGGGGCATGTTTGGCTTAAGGGGCTTTAGCAGAGACACTAGCTGGCTACTCCGGGAAAACTCGTGTTTCCTGGAAAATTGGTGCGGAAAAGGAGTGTGCCTGAGACTTGGGGGTGGGTAGGTTTTCCTGGACCCGGCCAAACGGGTAGGTGCGGGTGTTGGCGACATAGCGCGAAATGGGCGTACATAGATGTCCTATCAAGCAGTGTGGGTGAGTACATTGGCAAAACTCTGGTTACTGCAAACTGGAGACAAGAACATTGATGAAAAATGCCCATGACCGCGTTGTATCGGAATCAGTGGAACACGAGTTCCTGCTGGTTCTGCTAGCGTAACGGCGGAGTGCGGGAGCTAGCGAGTACGTGGGACATGAGTGGCTGAAAGGACTTTAGCAGACCCACTAGCTGGCTACTCCAGGAAATCTCGTGTTTCCTTGAAAATGGGTGCGGAAAAGTAGTATGTGGCCGGCTTGGGGCGGTGGGTAGGTTTTCCCGAACCCGACCAAACGGAGAAGTGCGGGAGTTGGCGACGTAGCGCGACTTGGATATGGATAGATGTCCTATCCAGCAGTATGGGTGAGTATACTCGCAAAACTCTAGTTATTGAAAACTGGAGACAAGAAAATTGGTTAAAAATGCCCATTACCGCGTTGTATCGGAATCAGTGGAACACGAGTTCCTGCTGGTTCTGCTAGCGTAACGGCGGAGTGCGGGAGCTAGTGAGTACGCGGGGCATGTGTGGCTGAAGGGGCTTTAGCAGACCCACTAGATGGCTATTCAGGAAAAACTCGTGTTTCCTGGAAAATGGGTATGGAAAAGGAGTGTGCTTGAGGCTTGGGGGTGGGTAGGTTATCCTGGACCCGGCCAAACGGTGAGGTGCGGGTGTTGGCGACATAGCGCGAAATGGGCGTAGATAGATGTCCTATCAAGCAGTGTGGGTGAGTACATTGGCAAAACTCTGGTTACAGCAAACTGGAGACAAGAACATTGATGAAAAATGCCCATTACCGCGTTGTATTGGAATCAGTGGAACACGAGTTCCTGCTGGTTCTGCTAGCGTAACGACGGAGTGCGGGAGCAAGCGTGTACATGGGACATGGGTGGCTGAAGGGGCTTTAGCAGACCCACTAGCTGGCTACTCCGGGAAAATTCGTGTTTCCTTGAAAATGGGTTCGTAAAAGTAGTATGTTGCCGGCTTGGGGTGGTAGGTAGGTTTTCCCGAAACCGGCCAAACGGTGAGGTGCGGGAGTTGGCGACGTAGCGCGACTCGGACATGGATAGATGTCCTATCCAGCAGTATGGGTGAGTATACTCGCTAAACTCTGGTTACTGAAAACTTGAGACAAGAAAATTGGTGAACATTCCCCATTGCCAGGTTGTTTCGGAATCAGTGGATTACGAGTTCCTGCTGGTTCTGCTAGCGAAACGGCGGAGTGCGGGAGCTAGTGAGTACGTGGGGCATGTGTGGCTGAAGGGGCTTTAGCAGACCCACTAGCTGGCTACTCCGGGAAAACTCGTGTTTCCTGGAAAATGGGTGCGGAAAAGGAGTGTGCGTGAGGCTTGGGGGTGGGTAGGTTTTCCTGGACCCGGCCAAACGGTGAGGTGCGGGTGTTGGCGACATAGCGAGAAATGGGCGTAGATAGATGTCCTATCAAGCAGTGTGGGTGAGTACATTGGCAAAACTCTGGTTACTGCAAACTGGAGACAAGAACATTGATGAAAAATGCCCATTACCGCGTTGTATTTGAATCAGTGGAACAGGAGTTCCTGCTGGTTCTGCTAGCGTAACGGCGGAGTGCGGGAGCTAGCGAGTACGTGGGACATGAGTGGCTGAAAGGGCTTTAGCAGACCCACTAGCTGGCTACTCCAGGAAAACTCGTGTTTCCTTGAAAATGGGTGCGGAAAAGTAGTATGTGGCCGGCTTGGGGTGGTGGGTAGGTTTTCCCGAACCCGGCCAAACGGAGAAGTGCGGGAGTTGGCGACGTAGCGCGACTTGGACATGGATAGATGTCCTATCCAGCACTATGGGTGAGTATACTCGCAAAATTCTAGTTATTGAAAACTGGAGACAAGAAAATTGGTTAAAAATGCCCATTACCGCGTTGTATCGGAATCAGTGGAACACGAGTTCCTGCTGGTTCTGCTAGCATAACGGCGCAGTGCGGGAGCTAGTGAGTACTTGGGGCATGTGTGGCTGAAGGGGCTTTTGCAGACCCACTAGCTGGCTACTCCGGAAAAACTCGTGTTTCCTGGAAAATGGGTATGGAAAAGGAGTGTGCGTGAGGCTTGGGGGTGGGTTGGTTTTCCTGGACCTGGCCAAACGGTGAGGTGCGGATGTTGGCGACATAGCGCGAAATGGGCGTACATAGATGTCCTATCAAGCAGTGTGGGTGAGTACATTGGCAAAACTCTGGTTACTGCAAACTGGAGACAAGAACATTGATGAAAAATGCCCATTACCGCGTTGTATTTGAATCAGTGAAACACGAGTTCCTGCTGGTTCTGTTAGCGTAACGACGGAGTGCGGGAGCTAGCGAGTACGTGGGACATGAGTGGCTGAAAGGGCTTTAGCAGACCCACTAGCTGGCTACTCCAGGAAATCTCGTGTTTCCTTGAAAATGGGTGCGGAAATGTAGTATGTGGCCGGCTTGGGGTGGTGGGTAGGTTTTCCCGAACCCGGCCAAACGGAGAAGTGCGGGAGTTGGCGACGTAGCGCGACTTGGACATGGATAGATGTCCTATCCAGCAGTATGGGTGAGTATACTCGCAAAACTCTAGTTATTGAAAACGAGACAAGAAAATTGGTTAAAAATGCCCATTACCGCGTTGTATAGGAATCAGTGGAACACGAGTTCCTGCTGGTTCTGCTAGCGTAACGGCGGAGTGCGGGAGCTAGTGAGTACGTGGGGCATGTTTGGCTAAAGGGGCTTTAGCAGAGACACTAGCTGGCTACTCCGGGAAAACTCGTGTTTCCTGGAAAACGGGTGCGGAAAAGGAGTGTGCGTGAGACTTGGGGGTGGGTAGGTTTTCCAGGACCCGGCCAAACGGTGAGGTGCGGGTGTTGGCGACATAGCGCGTAATGGGCGTACATAGATGTCCTTTCAAGCAGTGTGGGTGAGTACATTGGCAAAACTCTGGTTACTGCAAACTGGAGACAAGAACATTGATGAAAAATGCCCATGACCGCGTTGTATCGGAATCAGTGGAACACGAGTTCCTGCTGGTTCTGCTAGCGTAACGGCGGAGTGCGGGAGGTAGCGAGTACGTGGGACATGAGTGGCTGAAAGGGCTTTAGCAGACCCACTGGCTGGCTACTCCAGGAAAACTCGTGTTTCCTTGAAAATGGGTGCGGAAAAGTAGTATGTGGCCGGCTTGGGGTGGTGGGTAGGTTTTCCCGAACCCGGCCAAACGGAGAAGTGCGGGAGTTGGCGACGTAGCGCGACTTGGACATGGATAGATGTCCTATCCAGCAGTATGGATGAGTATACTCGCAAAACTCTAGTTATTGAAAACTGGAGACAAGAAAATTGGTTAAAAATGCCCGTTACCGAGTTGTATCGGAGACAGTGGAACACGAGTTCCTGCTGGTTCTGCTAGCGTAACGGCGGAGTACGGGAGCTAGTGAGTACGTGGGGCATGTGTGGCTGAAGGGGCTTAAGCAGATCCACTAGCTGGCTACTCCGGGAAAACTCGTATTTCCTGGAAAACGGGTGCGGAAAAGGAGTGTGCGTGAGGCTTGGGGGTGGGTAGGTTTCCCTGGACCCGGCCAAACGGTGAGGTGCGGGTGTTGGCGACATAGCGCGAAATGGGCGTAGATAGATGTCCTATTAAGCAGTGTGGGTGAGTACATTGGCAAAACTCTGGTTACTGCAAACTGGAGACAAGAACATTGATGAAAAATGCCCATTACCGCGTTGTATTGGAATCAGTGGAACACGAGTTCATGCTGGTTCTGCTAGCGTAACGACGGAGTGCGGGAGCTAGCGTGTACATGGAACATGGGTGGCTGATGGGGCTTTAGCAGACCCACTAGCTGTCTACTCCGGGAAAATTTTTGTTTCCTTGAAAATGGGTTCGTAAATGTAGTATGTTGCCGTCTTTGGGTGGTAGGTAGGTTTTCCCGAACCCGGCCAAACGGTGAGGTGCGGGAGTTGGCGACGTAGCGTGACTCGGACATGGATAGATGTCCTATCCAGCAGTATTGGTGAGTATACTCGCTAAACTCTGGTTACTGAAAACTTGAGACAAGAAAATTGGTGAACATTGCCCATTGCCACGTTGTTTCGGAATCAGTGGAACACGAGTTCCTGCTGGTTCTGCTAGCGAAACGGCGGAGTGCGGGAGCTAGTGAGTACGTGGGGCATGTGTGGCTGAAGGGGCTTTAGCAGACCCACTAGCTGGCTACTCCGGGAAAACTCGTTTTTCCAGGAAAAGTGGTATGGAAAAGGAGTGTGCGTGAGGCTTGGGGTGGGTAGGTTTTCCTGGACCCGGCCAAACGGCGAGGTGCGGGTGTTGGCGACATAGCGCGAAATGGGCGTAGATAGATGTCCTATTAAGCAGTGTGGGTGAGTACATTGGCAAAACTCTGGTTACTGCAAACTGGAGACAAGAACATTGATGAAAAATGCCCATTACCGCGTTGTATTGGAATCAGTGGAACACAAGATATTGAGTTGTGCGAACAAGATATCTTGTGCAGACAACAGAATTTATCTTATGCGGACAACATACTATCTTGTGCACACAAGATAATATCTTGTTCGCACAACTTTTAAATATCTTGTGCGCATAAGGTAGTATCTTGTTCGCACAAGATATTGTCTTGTTTGCACAACATAGATATTGGGAAGCTGTGTGAACAAAATATTATCTTGTGCGGACAAGATAGTATGTTGTTCGCACAAGATATTATCTGGTTTGCACAACACAGATATTAGGAAGTTGTGAGAACAATATATCTTGTTCGGAAAAGATATTATGTTGTTCGCACAACATTTATCTTGTGCGGACAATATATTATCTTGTGCGGACAAGATAATATATTGTGTGGACAAGATATTACGTTGTACGAACAAGATAATATATTGTGCAGACAAGATATGATCTTATTTGCACAAGATCTATGTTGTGCGGACAAGATATTATCTTCTGCGGACAAGATAATATCATTTTCGCACAAGATAAAATGTTGTGCGAACAAGATATTATGTTGCCCGAACTAGATAATATCTTGTGCTCACAAGGTAATATGTTGTGCGAACAAGATAATATCTTGTCAACACAAGATAATATGGTGTCGGAACAAGATAATATATTTTGCACAACATAGATATTGGGAAGTTGTGCGAACAAAATATTATCTTGTGCGGACAAGATATTATGTTGTTTGCAAAACATATTATCTTGTGCGGAGAAGATATTATCTTGTGCGGACAAGATATCTTGTGCGGACAAGATACTATCTTGTGCAGACAAGATATTAAGTTGTGCGAACATGATAATATCTTGTGCGGACAAGATATTATTTTGTCTGCACAAGATCTATGTTGTGCGGACAAGATATTATCTTGTACGGAAAAGATAATATCTTGTTCGCACAACTTAATATCTTGTTCACACAAGATAATTTGTTGTGCAAACAAGATATTATGTTGTCTGAACAAGATAATATCTTCTGCTCACACGATAATATGTTGTGCGAACAAGATAATATCTTGTCCGCACAAGATAATATCTTGTCCGCACAAGATAATATGTTGTCCGAACAATATAATATCTTGTCCGCATCTAGTGCGCACAACTTATAAAAAATCAAAAATGATGTCCGTTCCCGGGTTGCGTAGTTTTGAGTTCACCCATTTTCCTTTCTTCGTTACGTTCACATTACTTTTGAAAGCAGTGCTATTCATGTTTAAAAAAAAACAGCTGGGTTTCCCACGGAACCCGGGAAGGGGCATGTTTTTTTTTATTTTATAAGTTGTGCGCACAACATTATATTTTGTGCGGACAAGATAATATCTTGTTCGGACTAGCAGTATCCTGTGCGCACAAGATATTATCTTGTCCAGACAACATATAATCTTGTCCAGACAACATATTATATTGTGCGCACAAGATATTATCTTGTTTGGACAACATATTATTTTTTGCAGACAAGATATTTTCTTGTGCGCACAAGATATTAAGTTGTGCGAACGAGATATTATCTTGTCCGCACAAGATAATATCTTGTCTGCACAACATAGATCTTGTGCGGACAAGATATTGACTTGTTCGCGAAATTTAATATCTTGTGCGCACAAGATATTATCTTGTCCGCACAAGACACAATATAATATGTTGTGCGAACAAGATAATATCTTGTCCACGCAAGATAATATCTTGTTCGCACAACTTCCTAAGATCTGTGTTGTACAAACAAGATAATATATTGTGCGAACAAGATAATATCTTGTGCGCACAAGATATTAAGTTGTGTGAACAAGATGTGTTGTGCGCACAAGATAAATTATATTGTCCGCATATTATGATATCTTGTGCGCACAACATATTATCTTGTCCGCACAAGATAATATCTTGCTCACAACTTAATATCTTTTGAGGACATTATTATTAATATTATTATTTTAATATAATATGTTGTGCGAACAAGATAATATCTTGTCCGCACAAGATAATATCTTGTTTGCACAACTTCCTAAGATCTGTGTTGTGCAAATAAGATAATATATTGTGCGAACAAGATAATATCTTTTGCGCACAAGATATAAAGTTGTGCGAACAAGATATTATCTTGTGCACACAAGATACTATACTCACTCTCAAAAGAAACGATACATAGATTTGAAAGGGAAAAAATAATTGAAAACATAATAATGATCAATCCTTTACATGTATAATGAAAATATAGACTTTTATGGTACATTTCATCCAAAATTCCTAAAATTTGAACAGCATCTGATTCCATTAGAAAGTACGAAGTCTCGTAGGGGTCACATCAGAATTTACACAAAAGTCAATAACGTGTATGCCCACCATTTGCATCTCTGACTGCAGTACAACGACGCCTCATTGACCGGATAAGTGTCTGGATTTGGTTCTGGGGTATCGCGTTCCATTCCTGGTTTAGAAAAAGTTCAAGCTGGGCTAACGTTGCAGGTTGACGACGTCTAATGCGGCGATCCAGAACATCCCACAGATGTTCTATTGGCGAGAGGTCTGGAGATTTTGCGGGCCAAGGGAGAACATTCACTTGCTGCTGCTGGAGGTAGTCAGCACAGACACGAGCCGTGTGACATCTGGCGTTGTCTTGCTGAAATAACGTCAGCTGTCTGTTAGCGTTCATCAGCGGAACAACAACTGGTGCCAGAATCTCGTCCCGATAGCGTACTCCAGTCAAGTTTCCTCGCACAACAACAAGCTGGGAACGATGGTGGAAAGAAATGGCACCCCATACCATCACGCGACCGCCTCCGTAACGGTCTACTTGACGCACACAGTCGTCAGCAAAACGTTCACCGCGTCTTCGGTAAACCATCACTCGTCCATCCTTGCGTTCCAAAAGAAACCTTGATTCGTCGCTGAATAGAACCGTGTTCCACTGTTGCTGAGTCCAACGAATGCGCTGACGTACCCACTGTGCCCTATTAAGACGGTGACGTCGATTAAACTTTGGTCCATTGTATGGGCGCATTGCTCTGATACCGTGTTCAGCCAATCTCCTCCGAACTGTTGATGCACTTATTCTGTTGTTGTTTTGTCCCCGTGTTGCCGCACTAGTTGTTGTGGCCATAAGAAAACGATTACGTAAATGTGACGTCCGAATGTGACGGTCCTGAGCACGTGTTGTTACGCGAGGCCTGCCTGAGCGGGGTCGATCAGCAACTAATCCTGATGTTCTGTAGCGTGCTACAAGACGTGTGATAGTCAAACGCGAGACACCAAACTGAGCTGCGACGTCAGCTTGACGTCTTCCAGATTCAAGCATCCCAATGGCTCGCCATCTCTGATTTTCATTCAGCCGTGGCATTTCGCTTCAATTCAAATTCTTAATTTTAGGTGTTTTTTCTTCGTTTGGGTACAAGTCCTTCACAAAACATTCGAAGTTTTCCCTATACATGTATTGGGATATGCTCGAATCGGGCTGCACGTGCAAATCGTTAAAATCGACTTAGCAGGCAATCGGACTGTCCGATATGGTTCAAAAGCCACCACACTCTAGCTAGACGTCATATACAACGAATTTTTATGTCATTTGAATCTGTAATTTGGTTGTTTTGAAAATATTTTCACTTTAATCTTGTATCGTTTCTTTTGGGAGTGAGTATATGTTTAACGCACAAGATAAATTATATTGTCCGCACAATGTGATATCTTGTGCGCACAACATATTATCTTGTCCGCACAAGATAATATCTTGTTTTCACAACTTCCTAAGATTATGTTGTGCAAACAAGATAATATGTTGTGTGAACAAGATAATATCTTTTGCGCACAAGATATTAAGCTGTGCGAACAAGATATTATCTTGTGCGCACAAGATAATATGTTGTCCGCACAAGATAAATTATATAGTCCGCACAATATGATATCTTGTCCGCACAAGATAATATCTTGTTCGTGCAACATATTAGAAAAAAATCCTGTCCCTTCCCGGGTTCCGTAGTTGCAGCTAACATACATAATACGAGTTTGGGTCGGTAAGTCGCATTTTTTTAATACCCCTAAACCCCAATTTATATAGAGAAAACTGGGGTTTACGGGGGTATAAATGATTTTTCCTTATTTCTACTCCAAGACATATGTTGTGGGAACCCGTTAATTGAGGCGGTTCTTACGAGCATCCACAACCTAAGTTTGCAGTACAAATAAGAAAAATATCAATTTTCATCAGAAAAGCAGCCATTTTGGAGATGTGAAAAAATGCACTATGTTTCACGGCTGTGTTATCGTAATGCTTAGAATTTTATTAGCTCACCTGGGCAAAGCTCAAGGTGAGCTTCTGTGATCACATTTTGTCCGTCGTACGTGCGTCGTTCGACGTGCGTCTTGCGACGTGCGTCGTCAACATTTACCTTGTTAAGATTATAGAGACCCCAGTTTTGCTTCAGTCTTCATGAAACTTTACCAGAATGTTTGTCTTGATTATATCTTGGTCAAGTTCGAATATTGGTTATGTCAGGTCAATAAGTAGGTCAGTAGGTCAAATCATAGAAAAACCTTGTACAGCCTCTACAGGCCACAGTTTTGGTCCAATCATCCTGAAACTTGCTCGGAATGATCTACCTGACAATATCTCGGTCAAGCTCGAATATGGGTCATGTCGGATCAAAAAGTAAGTCAGTAGGTCAAATCATAGAAAAACCTTGTTAAGTCTCTAGGGGCCACAATTTTGGTCCAATGATCCTGAAGCTTGCTCAGAATTATCATCCTGACAATATCTCGGTCAAGTTCGAATATGGGTCATGTCTGTTCAAAGAGGAGGTCAGCAGGTCAAATCATAGAAAAACCTTGTTAACGCTCTAGAGGCTACAGTTTTGGTCCAATCATCCTCAAAATGGCTCAGAATGATCATCCTGACAATATGTCGGTCAAGTTCGAAGATGGGTCATGTGTGATGAAAAAGTAGGTCAGTAGGTCAAACCATAGAAAAACCTTGTGAAGACTCTAGAGGCCACACTTTTGGTCCAATAATCCTCAAATTTGCTCAGATCATCCTGACAATATTTCGGTCAAGTTCCAATACGGGTCATTTCGGGTCAAAAAGTAGGTCAGTAGGTCAAATCATAGAAAAACCTTGTTAAGACTCTAGAGGCCCCAGTTTTGGTCCAATCAACCTGAAACTTGCTTAGAATGATCATCTTTACAATATTTCGGTCAAGTTCGAATATGGGTCATGTCGGGTCAAAAAGTAGGTCAAATCATATAAAAACATTGTTAAGACTCTAGAGGCCACAGTTTTTGTCCAATCATCCTGAAACTATCACAGAATGATCATCCTGATAATATCTCGGTCAAGTTCGAATATGGGTCATGTCAGGTCAAAAAGTAGGTCAGCATGTCAAATAATAGAAAAAACCTTGTTCATTCTCTAGAGGCCATAGTTTTGGTCCAATCATCCTCAAACTGGCCCAGAATGATCATCCTAACAATATCTCGGTCAAGCTCGAATATGGGTCATTTCGGATCAAAAAGTAAGTCAGTAGGTGAAATCATAGAAAAACCTTGTTAAGTCTCTAGGGGCCACAATTTTGGTCCAATGATCCTGAAGCTTGCTCAGAATTATCATCCTGACAATATCTCGGTCAAGTTCGAATATGGGTCATGTCTGTTCAAAGAGGAGGTCAGCAGGTCAAATCATAGAAAAACCTTGTTAACGCTCTAGAGGCTACAGTTTTGGTCCAATCATCCTCAAAATGGCTCAGAATGATCATCCTGACAATATGTCGGTCAGGTTCGAAGATGGGTCATGTGTGATGAAAAAGTAGGTCAGTAGGTCAAACCATAGAAAACCCTTGTGAAGGCTCTAGAGGCCACACTTTTGGTCCAATAATCCTCAAATTTGCTCAGATCATCCTGACAATATTTCGGTCAAGTTCCAATACGGGTCATTTCGGGTCAAAAAGTAGGTCAGTAGGTCAAATCATAGAAAAACCTTGTTAAGACTCTAGAGGCCCCAGTTTTGGTCCAATCAACCTGAAACTTGCTTAGAATGATCATCTTTACAATATTTCGGTCAAGTTCGAATATGGGTCATGTCGGGTCAAAAAGTAGGTCAAATCATATAAAAACATTGTTAAGACTCTAGAGGCCACAGTTTTTGTCCAATCATCCTGAAACTAGCACAGAATGATCATCCTGATAATATCTCGGTCAAGTTCGAATATGGGTCATGTCAGGTCAAAAAGTAGGTCAGCATGTCAAATCATAGAAAAACCTTGTTCATGCTCTAGAGGCCACAGTTTTGGTCCAATCATCCTCAAACTGGCCCAGAATGATCATCCTGACAATATCTCGATCAAGTTCGAATATGGGTCATGTGTGATGACAGTAGGTCAGTAGGTTAAACCGTAGAAAAATCTTGTTAACACTCTAGAGGCCACACTTTTGGTCCAATCATCCTCAAATTTGCTCAGAATGATCATCCTGACAATATCTGGGTCAAGTTTGAATAGGGGTCATTTCGGGTCAACAAGTAGATCAGTAGGTCAAATCATAGAAAAACCTTGTTAAAACTCTAGAGGCCACAGTTTTGGTCCAATCATCCTGAAACTTGCCCCAGAATGATCATACTGACAATATCTTGGTCATGGACGAATATGGGTCATGTCGGGTCAAAAGTAGGTCAGTCGGTCAAATCATAGATAAACCTTGTTAACATTCTAGGGCCGCAAGTTTTGGTTCAATCATCATCAAAATTGTTCAGAATGATCGTCTCTGCAATTTTTAGCTCACCTGAGTTAAGCTCAAGGTGAGCTTTTGTGATCACCTTTTGTCCGTCGTAAGTGCGTTGTGCATCATTCATCATGTGACGTGCGTCGTCAACATTTACCTTGTTCATCCTCTAGAGACCAAACTTTTGCTTCAATCTTCATGAAACTTTACCAGGATGTTTGTCTTGATGATATCTGGGTCAAGTTCGAATACGGGTCATATCAGGTAAAAACTAGGTCACTAGGTCAAATTCCTTGAAATCCTTGTTCAACCTCTTGTAGAGACAGTAGTTTTGCTTCAAACTTCATGAAACTTTACCAGAATGTTTGACTTGATGATATCTGAGTCAGATTTGAATATGGGTCATGTCAGGTCAAAAACTAGGTCACTAGGACAGATTCCTTGAAAACCTTATTCACACTCTAGAGACTTCAATTTCACTTTAATCTTCACGAAACTTTACCAGAATATTTGCCTTGATGATATCTGGGTCAAGTTTGAATATTGATCATGTCCGGTCAGAAACTAGGTCACTAGGTCAAATTCCTTGCAACCTTGTACAGCCTCTAGAGGCCACGATTTTTGCTTCAATCTCTATGAAAATTGTTCAGATAATAGCGCCAAGAAACTCGTAGCATCTACATTGTCAAACTTAAATATTTAGGATGTAAATCTTTTACCTCAGGTGAGCGATTTAGGACCATCATGGTCCTTTTGTTCGTTGGAAAAATGCATAAAAATAAAATTAAAAATAACAACAACAAAAAATAAAATTAAAAATAACAACAACAAAAAATAAAATAAAATAAAAATAAAAATAAAATAAAAAATAAAACGGCTATTTTGTTTTAAACTCTATTACCTGAAAGAATTCAAATAACGAGGTTAAAAGCAACAAGAGAGCAAAAGAACTGGGTTTACGCTATTTTGACAGCTATATGATTTTTTTAGCTGACCTGAGTCGAAGGCTCATAGGTTAGTATGGCAAGGGCCCATTGTCTGTCTGACAAGAGAGCAAAAGAACTGGGTTTAGCTATTTTTGACAGTTTTATGATTTTAGCTCACCTGAGCCGAAGGCTCATAGGTTAGTTTACAGTATAACAAGGTCCCACTATCTGTCTGACTGTCGTCATTCTGTCTGTCTGTCTGCCTGTCTGTCTGTCAATATTTTCAAACATCTCGACGGAAACCACTGAGCCGATATGTGGTGCACCCATAGGGTGGCGGAACGATTGACATCCAGTTGGTTACTTATTCCCGGTTCCCTATTCCCGATTCGAATCGGGAATTCCCGATTCGCAAAATACACCTGGACAGAACAGACGAGAATAACTTTTAATATGTCAAGAAACTTAAATTCAGAATCCTGGTGGCCCGAATGGCATTCAAGACATTTAAAACTTACCTGAGCTGCATATCTCCGCCTTGTGGGATAGACTCGCATAAGCGGAAAATTCCATTACGATAACACACCCGTGCGACATAGTGCATTTTTCACATCTCACATGGTTGTTTTTTCTGATGAAAATCCGTGATATTTTTTTTTTATTTATACTGCAAACATAGGCTGTAGGTGCTTGTTAGTACCGCCTCAATCGGTGTCAATGAGGCGGTTCTTACGAGTATCCACAGCCTATGTCCTATGAGTCGGTTCTAACGAGTATCCACAACCTACGACTTGGAGCAGAAATAAGAAAATAATCCATACCCCATGAACCCCAGTTTTCTCTATATAAAATGGGGTTTAGAGGGGTATTTATTATTACGGACTTGTTGGCCAATTGACTTGTTGTACTGCTATTAAAAATAATGCAACTCTTCAATGTTATGCGTGGGGCGTATATGAAACAGTAACAAACAGAAACCGATTCTTTATTAAATGAATGACACGAGCATTTTGACAGCATTACAAATGTTGCAGCACTAGAGTGGCGATATTTTGTGAGTATAAACTGCTATAGGCGGGCAAAACAATGAAATATTTTCACAGAAATTCATAGGGAAAGTTCCGAGCCAATCGCCTCAATATATGCACTATCAGGCTATATTTTGGGTGGGGTACCCTGGTTCGAGTCTCCGGGAGCCATAGCCTGGGATTTTTCAGAGTGACCATGTTTTGTGGGTATAATGTACTATAGACGGGCAATATACAGAAATGTTTCCAAAAAATTCATTGGGAAAGTTCCGAGCAAATCGACTCACAACATATGCAATATCAGGCTATATTTTGGGTGGGGGTACCCTGGTTCGAGTCTCCGGGAGCCATAGCCTGGGAGTTTTCAGAGTGACCATATTTGGTGAGTATAAGGGCCGATAGGCGGGCAATACACAGAAATGTTTTCACGTAAATTCATTGGGGAAGTTTTGAGAAAATCGCGTCACCGCATGTGCCGTATATGACTAAGCGCGAATCTACAGGTGGGGGCCCCCCAAGTTCGACGCTCCGGGGGCCATCGCCTGGGAGTTTTCAGAGTGACCATATGTTGTTGGTATAATGTACTATAGACGGGCAATATACAGAAATGTTTCCAAAAAAAAATCATTGGGAAAGTTCCGAGCAAATCGACTCACAATATATTCAATATCAGGCTATATTTTGGGTGGGGGTGCCGTGGTTCGAGTCTCCGGGAGCCATAGCCTGGGAGTTTTCAGACTGGCCATATTTGGTTGGTAAAAGGGCCGATAGGCGGGTAATACACAGAAATGATTTCGCGAAAATTTGAGAAAATCGCGTCACCGCATGCGCCGTATATGACTAAGCGCGAGTCTACAGGGGGGGGGGGGGGGGGGGGGTGCAAGTTCGATGCTCCGGGGGCATAGCCTGGGAGTTTTCAGAGTGACCATATTTTGTGCGTATAATGTACTATAGACGGGCATTTGACAGAAATGTTTTCACAAAAATACATTGGGAAAGTTTTGAGAAAATCGCCTCAAAAGATATGCCTTATCAGGCTATATATTGGGTGGGGTATAAGGGGCGATAGGCGGGCAATATACATATATATTTTCAAGAAAATTCATTGAGGAAGTTTTGAGAAAATCGCGTAACCGCATGTGCCGTATATGAAAAAGCGCGAGTCTACAGGTGGGGTATTCAAATTCGACGCTCCGGGGGCCATAGTCTGGGAGTTTTCAGAGTGACCATATTTTGTTGGTATAATGTACTATAGACGGGCAATACACAGAAATATTTTCAAAAAAAAAAAAAAAAAAAAAAAAACATTGGGGAAAGTTCCGAGCAAATCGCCTAACAAAACATGCAATTTCAGGCTATATTTTGGGTGGGGTACACTGGTTCGAGTCTCCCGTAGCCATAGCCTGGGAGTTTTCAGAGTAACCATATTTGGTTGGTATAATGGGCGATAGGCGGGCAATACACAGAAATTTTTTCGAGAATGTTCATTTGGAACGTTTTGAGAAAATCGCGTCACCGCATGTGCCGTTTGTGACTAAGCGCGAGTCTACAGGTGGGGGTACCCAAGTTCGACGCCCCGGGGGCCATTGCCTGAGAGTTTTCAGAGTGACCATATTTTGTGTGTATAATATACCATTGACGGGCAATAGACAGAAATGTTTTCTAAACAAAAATCATTGGGACAGTTTTGAGAAAATCGCCTCACAATATATGCAACATCAGTCTATACATTGGGTAGGGGTACCCATGTTCGAGTCTCCCGTAGCCATAGTCTGGGAGATTTAAGTGTGACCATATTTGGTGAGAATAAGGGGCGATAGGCGGGTAATACACAGAAATGTTTTCATGAAAATTCATTGGGGAAGTTTTGAGAAAATCGCGTCAACGCATGTGCCGTATATGACTAAGGGCGAGTCTACAGGTGGGGGTACCCAAGTTCGACGCTCCTGGGGCCATAGCCTGGGAGTTTTAGAGTGACCATATTTTGAGGGTATAATGTGCTATGGACGGGCAATAGACATAAATGTTTTTTATCAAAAATTCAATGTGGAAAATGTTGAGAAAATCGCCTCAAAAGATATGCAACATCAGGCTATATATTGGGTAGGTGTACCCATGTTCGAGTCTCCGGTAGCCATTGCCTGGGAGTTTTCAGAGTGACCATATATGTTGGGTTTAAGGGGCGATAGGCGGGCAATACACAGAAATGTTTTCAAGAAAATAGCTTCAGGAAGTTTTGTGAAAATCGCATCACCGCATATGCCGTATTTGACTAAGCGCGAGTCAAAAGGTGGGGGTACCCAAGTCTGACGCTCCGGGGGCCATAGCCTGGGAAATTTTAGAGTGACCATATTTTGTGGGTATAATGTACTACAGACGGGCAATAGACAGAAATGTTTTCACAAAAAATCATTGGGAAAGTTTTGAGAAAATCGCCTCACAAGATATGCAACATCAGGCTATATATTGGGTAGGGGTACCCATGTTCGAGTCTCCGGTAGTCATAGCCTGGGAGTTTTCAGAGTGACAATATTTGGTGGATATAAGGGGTGGTAGGCGGGCAATACACAGAAAGGTTTTCAAGAAAATTCGTTTGGGAAGTGTTGAGAAAATCGCGTCACCGGACGTGCCGTATATGACTATGCGCGAGTCTATAGGTGGGGGTACCCAAGTTCGACGCTCCGGGGGTCATAGCCTGGGATTTTTCAGAGTGACCATATTTTGTGGGTATAATGTACTATGGAAGCTACTATGGACGCTATGGGGGCCTTAGTCTTTGAGTTTTCAGAGTGACCATATTTTGAGGGTGAAATGTACTATGGACGGACAATAGACAGAAATGTTTTCTCAAAAATTCATTGGGAAAGTTTTGAGAAAATCGCGTCACCGCATGTGCCGTATATGACTAAGCGCGAGTCTACAGGTGGGGGAACTCAAGTTCGACGCTCCGGGGGCAATAGCCTCGGAGGTTTCAGAGCGACCATATTTTGTAGGTATAATATAATATAGACGGGCAATAGACAGGAATGTTTTCACAAAAATTCATTTGGAGAGTTTTGAGAATATCGCCTCACAAGATATGCAACATCAGAGTATATATTGGGTGGTGGTACCTAGGTTGGTGTCTCCGGGAGCCATAGCCTGAGAGTTTCCAGAGTGACCATATTTAGGAGGTATAGAGGGCGATAGGCGGGCAGTACACAGAAACGTATTCACGAAAAAAATCATTAAGGAAGCTTCGAGAAAATCGAGTCCCAACATGTTCAGTAAATGACTTTGCGCGATTCTTCAGGTGGGGGTTATCCAAGTTCGACACTCCGGGGCTCAAGGTCATTTAGGTATATATATTAAAACTTATTTTCCACAGAATACATTGGGTTATTTTTAACCAAATTTCACATGAAAGCTTTAAGGAACAATGAAACGATAACCCATTAAGTTGAGTTTGGTCACATGACCAAGATGGCCGCCACGTTCAAGCTAAAAAAACCTTCAAAAATCATCTCCTGAACTAGTAGGCCAATTGTCATGAAAATTGGTCTCGGTAGCTCAGTCTCATGTGCGTCTGACTGGTAATCAGGAGGACGCGAGTTCGATACCTGCCGGGATCGGCAACATTCTTACGTGGAGAGTGATCCTGAAATCTTTTCTACGGCCATTCTCTCCCGACCGCGGATTCAAGTAGGGCAGTTGTCAGTTTCTTGCAAAGGAATGTGTACTGTACTGGTTAACCGCTTACGCATAAGCCTGTACAGGAAATGTGTTGATAGGTAAACTGACCGGCTCAAAAATGACCAAACAAATCATGAAAATTGGTATATAGAACGGGGTATTTATGTCCATAACAGTTTATTCAATACGTTTGTATTGGTGTTTAGCGGCCCAGGCAACACTATTTTAGGTCATTTTTGAGCCAGTCAGTTTACCTACCCACTCTTTTCCTGGACAGGCTTATACGTAAGCGGTTAACAGGTAAAGTGCACATTATTTCGCTCTCTACCGTGCGGCTATAAATAGCCGTTTCCCATGGTTTTGGTTTTACGGTCCTTTCAAGATTACTTCACTCATATCGAGCCGATCGTTAATCGGAGGTGGGCGAAAACCGGAGTACCCGGAGAAAAACCACCTGTTCTCCGTTGCAGAACTTGGCGTCTCACATGTGACCCGAGCGAGGCTCGAACCACAGCGTCGAGAGAGTCAGACCTCTTAACCACTAGGCCACGGAGGCCCGTATCCTCCCCACCCCCACCCCCCATCATCACGTAAAGCAAGTCCGTGAAGGACACCTCTAAAACACGCTCTGTGTTAACAGGGGCATGCATTATTTTGCTATTTCTGGCCCAAGACATAGATTGTGGGTTTTTGTTAGAGCAGTCTCAATGATGGGTTTCAAACAAACCAGTAACAGGCACGTGGAAATCAGCAATGCAAAGCTACTGTACTTTGTAGCGTTTGTCAATCCGTCTCAAAATTATCAAAACTTTAACATTGATTCAACTGCGTTCTACTTTATACACATTTAACATCAAGGCCAAGTTGTTCAAAGCAGCGTAAGTTAACCCTTTTCGTACCAAATGGAATCTTCCACCTTATATACAGCAGGACTCCATTTCAAAATTTAGGGGTGTCAGGTTGTGTTTTCATCAAAATCTATTTGGAAAATAACTGACCTTTTAGCAAATAGTGGAGGCCAAGATCAGACGCCACGTTCTGTGGCGTCTGATCTCGGCCTGCACTGTTTGCAAAGGTACCCCTTTAGGGGTTTCTGGTACTGGATGGGTTAATGATCTCGCTACTGGTCAAAACGATAACTATTCAATAGGTACCTAATACTCTTGTATTTCTGTTGGAAAATGTGAGGAGCTTTTTGCAAAATTGATACAAACCCTATTCGCATTTTTTCAACAAACTACTGGAATATTTGCAGAACAAAATGATAAAAATTTTAACGATTCGTTAACTAACGACTTCGCTTGTTTTGAATAACTGGCCCCAGGGTAACAAGGTTAACACGTCCATATCCGTCTTATGAACTCACTCACATGTCTTTAGCTAACTGTGTGGCAGAAAAATTGAACCTCATCTAATTAAGTATGTCGGTCGCTAAAAATAAATAAATAAATAAATAAATAAATAAAGAAATAAAAGTGGCATTTGGTTATTTTATGTATGCGGCATAAAACAAACACTTTCCCTTAAAATACTATAATATACTTGAAAAGTAATTTAATCCATATTTTATATGGATCAATAAATCATAATATGTAGTTAAAACAAATATGCCACTGTAATACCCTTAAGCTATTGTCTGAGACAAGGATTAACGGTATCAACCGATAGTCATCGTAAGTTGCCGGCAATAACCGAACTGCTTAAAACAGGTGTCAAGTAGCGTAATTCTGGAGGCTACCTGGAAAAAACTGCCAGTACAGGTTTTTCCCTAGATTTCCCTTGATTTCACATGGCCTAACTTTTCCCGTACGGTTAAGTGATGTTAGGCCAGTATGGGTTCAACGGATTAAAAACCGATTAGTTGTCAAATAAAATGGTTAAAAACCTGTAAAGGCAAATATTGTGAATATTTCCATAAATCCTCAGCCTCATAAAGTGTGTGTGTGATTTCGGGTTTAACGTCGCTTTCAAGAATTTTTCAGTCAGATCACGACGGTGTCTGATTGCGACAGGGAGCTCAATTCGGCTTGAATATTCTGAGAAATCAGAAATAAATTATTGGTTTAGACTCATATTCTAGACAGGTTTTTAATTATTTGAACCCAATTTTGATTTATATCAGTCTTTGAATCGACTGCCTATTCGAAATTTGCAAAATTGCAGTATGTTTCCTCTGGCTTTCTTTGCCGGATCATTACAGGGTCACTGATGAGGCTTTATTAGCCGAAACTACGTAGTATGACCCATCTTCTTTCTTATGAATGTTTTCATTGCTCTTAAAGGATCTCATTTTAGATTTTTATTTGCCTTCACTGCAGCTGGTGTTGTGCCGTGTGGCGGCCGTAAAACGTCTCCCCGTACATCAACCATAGTGCAGTTTATATTTTACTTTTGGTCCTTTGAGATCGGCGTGAATATTCTGAGAAATCAGAAATAAATTATTGGTTTAGACTCATATTCTAGACAGGTTTTTAATTATTTGAACCCAATTTTGATTTATATCAGTCTTTGAATCGACTGCCTATTCGAAATTTGCAAAATTGCAGTATGTTTCCTCTGGCTTTCTTTGCCGGATCATTACAGGGTCACTGATGAGGCTTTATTAGCCGAAACTACGTAGTATGACCCATCTTCTTTCTTATGAATGTTTTCATTGCTCTTAAAGGATCTCATTTTAGATTTTTATTTGACAGTAAATGCCATTTTTCAATTCCCCCAATATTAGTCTATGGAAACTCTAAGTTGCCAAGGCAACCAAACTAATGAGTTGATTTTCATAAAAACACAAACTTTCATTCCCCCAGCCCTAAGATGCTACAGATAAAATTTGGGCCCGATCGGCCCAGTGGCTTCAAAGGAGATGTCGTTTGAAAGTGTTGGCGACGGACATACGACGCAGACACAGACGCAGACGACGACGGACAACTGCCTAGCCTATATGCTCCCCGGAGCCATCGGCTCTAGTGAGCTAAAAACTCTTAGCCTCATAGAGCATACAACCTTTGTAAGTCTATGGGAGATTATGAGCCAAGGGGCATGGCCAATTTGGAGCCAAGGGGCATGATTGGCAGTATTTATGTAGGTGACCATATTACGTTGCTACATACTAAATATCTTAACTATGGGCGTTTTGTGTTTAAATAAAATTTGGCTCTTTAGTTTGGTTGCTATGCCAACTTAGATTGCCCAGATACTTAAAATGGGGGAAAATTGAAAAAATGGTGTTAACGGCAAAACCTTTTCAGATATTTTGACATAACTATCATGGAAATGTTCCTTAAGTATTTCGCCATCTGTCATATGATTTTATGCCTGTTTCTAATTTTTACTGGTTACCATGGAAACCAAAATGAGAAAATACGTAAAGAAATCATCTTCTCAGAAACCCTTTGCTTTGTGAGGCTGAGACTTTATGAAAATTTCACAATACTTGCTCAAAAGGTTTTTTTTTTTTTTTTTTATGAAATTTATTTCTTTAGTTTGGTTGCTATGGCAGCCGAGAGTTTCCATTGACTTATAATGGGGAAAATTTAAAATTTGCAATTACAGCCAAGCCTTTGCAGATATTTTGACAAAACTTTCATAGAAATTTTCCTCAAGTAATCTACCATCTGCCATATCATTTTTGGTTTATTGTTCATTTTTACTGGTTGCCATGGAAACGAAAATGAGAAAAAAGAAAAAGAAAAAAAAAAAAAAAATACTTGAAATATCATCACCTCCGTATGCTCTATGAGACTGAGTCCTTGTGGAAATATTCACCATATTTGCCTTTTTAGGTTTTGTGTTTTTTATGAAATTCGGCTCCTTGGTTTGGTTGCTATGGCAACTAATAGTTCCAACAGATTTATATAGGGGAAATTGAAAAAAAACAACATTTAATGCAAAGTCATTGCAGATATTTTGACATATCTTTTATAGAAATGTTCCTTGAATAAACTTATCTCAGCCACATGCTTTTGTGCTAAACTGGGGCCCCAACGTTGTGCTGTGGCCATGCCCCCCCCCCCCCCCCCCCCCCACACACACACACTCTTCATAAAATGCCATATATCTCAGAAACCATTCAGATCCCCTTCCCAAAACCATATATATTCTTGTTCCTAATCATAAGATGCATTCGGTGACCCCATCATGAGGGTCCCCAGGGATGTGCCAGGGCCATGCCCCACCCCAACTTCATAAAACGCCCAATATCTCAGAAACCTTACAGATCCCCACCTCTTAACAATATATATATTCTTGTGAGTGAGTGGGTGTTTGAGTTTTACGTCCCACCAACAGCTAAGGTCATACGGAGACGGGACCTCGGTTTAAAGAATCACCCGAAAGTCTGGAGAAGCCCGGGATCGATCCTGCGACCCCTGGTTTACAAGGCGAGTTATGCCTTTCAAGATATTTTGTCAAGCTTTCATAGTATTCTTCCTTATGCCATATGATTTTTATGCCTATTGGTTGTCACAGATGGGAAATTGTCTTTTAACATTTGTTGTTTTGCAACTAAATATTCAAGCGACAGCAACCAGACTGAGTGAGTCCAAATTTTATCCGTAGCATCCTTGGGCTCAGGGCTTCCAAGGTATATTTAAATACATGGCTGCTGCTGGCCGGTGGACCCTGGGCTCTGGTGAGCATAGTGGCCCATAGGCTTCTTCTTATTGGTAGCCATGGAAACCAAAATCTAAAACATAGAAAAATAAAACAAAACAAGAGAACCATGATGGTTCTTTATCGCTCACCTGAGCAAGGGATTAACATGTGGGTCCCTGGGCGTGAAAATGTTTGGCCTCAGGGCTTTAATTTGAACCGTCTTGGTGGAAATGAAGCAATATCAGATATCATAGGCCTTTCAGATAAAAAGAATCTTACAGGTTTCCCATATGTAAAAGATGTGGGCCCCATGGCGGGGACATTTTTAGCCTCAAGGCTATAGTTTGAACAATCTTGGACGAGCTCCACTAGATGAAGCTACAAACCAAATATCCCAGATTTAGGCATTTTAGTTTCAGTCAAGAATATTTTAAAAAATATTCCCTTTATTTGCCTATGTACAACTCGGGACAGGGCCATTTTTTGGTCCAAGCATTATGAGTCGAATTATCTTGGTAGAGGTCCCCTACATAAAGATTCATACCAAATATCAACGACTTGGGCCTTCTGGTTTCAGACAAGGAGATTTTTTTAGATGTTTCCTATATAGGCCTATGTAAAATATTTGGGCCCTGGGGCTGGGTCATTTTGACCCAGGGCTATAATTCGGAAATCTTGGTAGAAGTCCATTAGATGAAGCTTCATACTAAATATCAAAGACCTGGGCCCTCCGGTTTCAAAAAAGAAGATTTTTTTTAAATATTTCCCTGTATAAGCCTATGTAAAACATGTGGGCCCTGGGGCAGGGCCAGTTTTGGCCCAAGGGCTATAATTTGGACAATATTGATGAAGGTCCACTACATAAAGCTTCATACAAAATATCAAAGACCTGGGCCGTCTGGTTTTAGACATGAAGAGTTTTAACGTTTTTCCCTATATAAGCCTATGTAAAACGAGTGGGCCCTGGCGCGCGGAGGGGGGGGGGGGGGGGGGGGGTGCATTTTTGGCCCCATGTCAATAATTTGAACAATCTTCGTAGAGGTCCACTTGATGAAAATTCATACCAAATATCAAAGACCTGGGCCTACTAGTTTCAGAAAAGAATATTTTTAAATGTTTTTTTTTTTCTTATGGAATGAAACTTTTTTAAACAACGTTGAGAGTGGACCACCCAAAGAGTATTTCTGCCAAGTTTGGTCAAAATCTATACAGTGGTTTATGAGGAGATGTCTTTTGAAGCAATTGTGGACGGACGGACGGACGGGTGGACGACGACGATGGACGTTGAGCGATCACAATAGCTCGCCAGAGCCTTTGGCTCAGGTGAGGTAATACTACTTAAATAAGAACATATTCTCCGAAACGATACGCTCTATGAGGCTGAGGCTTTATGAAATTATTCACCATATGTACCTCAACAGGTTATATGCTTTTTATGAAATTTGACTCTCCAGTTTGGTTATTATGGCAACTTAGAATTTCCGTAGACTTGTAATGGGGAAAATTAAAAATTAAATGGTATTAACTGCCAAGCCTTTGCAAATATTTTGACAAAACTTTCATAGAAATGTTTTTATGCAATCTACTATCTTCCATAATATTTTTGGCTCAACTGCACAATGTTTATTTGTTGCCATGGAAACCAAAATCATTTCCTCAGAAACCATAGGCTCTATGAAGCTGAGACTTTATGAAAATAGCCACCAAATTTTCCTCCACATGTTTTTTTTTTTTTTTTTTTTTTGCTCACCAGAGCCGAAGGCTCCGGGGGTGGCTTATAAGATCGGACAGTTGTCCGGCGTCGTTGTCTCAGTTGTCATCGTCGTCTGTAGTCTGACGTCTGGCGTCAACACTTTCAAATGACATGTCCTATGAAGCAACACGGCAACATGAGAACAAATTTCATCTGTGGCATCGTTTGGCTGGGGGATTGAAAGTCTGTGTTATCTACGAATTTCGCATTTTTAGATTAGATGCTATGACAACTCATAGTTCCCATAGACTTATTATGGGGAACATTATAAAGGGGCAGTTAAGGCCAAGTCATTGCAGATATTTTGACAACACTTTCACAGAAATTATCCTTGAGTACATTCTCTCAGCCATATGCTTTTCTGTCATCCTGGGTGTCCCCAAGATTGTGCCAGGGCCATGCCCCGCCCCCCCCCCCCCTCCACTTCATAAAATGCCATACATCTCAAAACCCTTACAGATCCCCACCGCTAAACCATATATATTCTTGTTTCTTATGAAAAGTAGAAGTAAAACAAAAATCAGGAATCGAAACAATTAACTTACCTCACCCATCAAAGACACCAAAGGGAAAGAAACACAAACATGAAACGACCAGACCATAATGGAAACCTAAACAGAGGAAGGCCATAAGGACAGTTACTTTCCCACAAAATGGCCAAATGGCCATCCAAAATAAAAAGACACAAGTGATACTGACAGTAAGTAACAAACAACAGTATAAATAAACCGCAACAGAAGAACCGCATTTGAACGGTCAGTAGAAAGAATTCCACTGGGGGGATTAAATCGAGTTTACATGGCCATAATCCTCGCCCTTACCTCTGTCGCGGTATACACTAATTTTGTTTAGTCCGCATGAAGGCTTCCTTACTCATCAGTGTAACATCTCCGAGAACATCAAATCAAAAAACTCCAGAGATGAAACAAGGTTGAGGACTCGATAGCATACAACAACAGAATTGCTGGAGCAAAAGATTACCAACAGTTAGACTCCGAGGAGACGCATTAAGTGACACCAACCGGGGGGTCCCCCGAAACGTGCAGGGGACATGCCCCACCCACTCCACTTCATAAAATGACATTACCTGAGAAACAATTTAGACCCCCACCACTAAACCATATATATTCTCGTTCCTTATGATAAGACTCATTCAGTGACACAAACCTGGCCATGTCCCACCCGTTCACTTCATAAGGAGCTGAAAAAAAAAAGAAAAATCTCAACGGTTTGCTTTAAATGCAATCTCCTCCTTAACAATTGGGTCAATTTAATTTCAAACTCCACAAGAATGTTGCCTATGTGGCTCTCTTCCAAAATTAGCTAAAATGGTTATGCTGAAATGAACAAGATACTTTCAGAACAAAAATAGAAAAGAAACAAATATTTAAACAAATAATCCTCCAACACCCGTTGGCCAATTTCAATCAAATTCAATTGGGATGTTAGTTAAATAGGTTCGGTTAGAATGATTAAAATGGCCGCTAGATCTCAAAATTACGAAAGCCGGGTAGGGCCATTTCTTACTTCTAACTTCTAACTTCTTACTTCTAACTTCTAACTTCTTGCTTCTAACTTCTTACTTCTAACTTCTTACTTTTATTTTCTTACTTCTAACTTCCATGTTGTATGCTTTTTTGTTGTTGTTTTGGGGGTTTTGATTTTCCGGCCCTTTCAAGGTTTTTAAAGTCATATCGAGCCGAACGTTAATCAGACGTAAGCAAATGCCGAAGTACCCAGCGAAAAGCCATCTGTGCTTCCGTTGCAGAATTTGGCGTCTCACATTTGCGGGCGTGTGTGGGTTTTGATTTTCCGGCCCTTTCAAGATTTTTACAATCATATCGAGCCGATCGATAATCAGAGGTAAGCAAAAGCCGAAGAACCAGGATAAAAGCCAAATGGACTTCCGTTGCAGAATTTGGCGTGAGTGGTTGGGGGAGGGTGTCGGGGCGGGGCTATGGTATGTTTGTGTGGGGACATTCTTACTTCTTACTTCCATGTTGTATGTTTGTGTTGTTGTTGTTGTTGTTGACGTAAGCAAAAGCCGAAGTTCCCAGCGAAAAGCCATCTGGACTTCCGTTGCAGAATTTGGCGTCTCACATTTGCGGGCGTGTGTGGGTTTTGATTTTCCGGCCCTTTGAGGATTTTTAAATTCATATCTTGCCGATCGTTTATCAGAGGTAAGCAAAAGCCGAAGTACCCGGATAAAAGCCAATTCGACTTCCGTTGCAGAATTTGGCGTGTGTGTGTGAGGGGGAAGGGGCGAGGGCTGTGGTGTGTGTGACGGGGGGGGGGGGGGGGCGCATTTCTTATTTCTAACTTCTAACTTCTTACTTCTAACTACTAACTTATTACTTATTACTTCTAACTTCTTACTTCAAACTTCTTACTTCTTACTTCCATGTTGTATGCTTTTTTGTTGTTGTTTTGGGGTTTTTGATTTTCCGGCCCTTTCAAGGTTTTTACAATCATATCGAGCCGATCGTTAATCAGACGTAAGCAAATGCCGAAGTACCCAGCGAAAAGCCATCTGGTCTCCCGTTGCAGAATTTGCGTCTCACATTGGCGGGCGTATGTGGGTTTTGAATTTGCGGCCCTTTCAAGATTTTTACAATCATATCGAGCCGATCGTTAATCAGAGGTAAGCAAAAGCCGAAGTACCCGGATAAAAGCCAACTGGACTTCCGTTGCAGAATTTGGCGTGCGGGGTTGGGGTTGGGGTGGCGGGGCGGGGCTATGGTATGTTTGTGTGGGGACATTCTTACTCTTAACTTCCATCTTGTATGTTTTTGTTGTTGTTGTTGTTTGGGTTTTGATTTTCTGGCTCTTTCAAGGTTATTACAATCATATCGAGCCGATCGTTAATCAGACATAAGCAAAAGCCGAAGTACCCGGCGAAAAGCCATCTGGACTTCCGTTGATGAACTTGACGTCTCACATTGGCGGGCGTGTGTGGGTTTTGATTTTCCGGCCCTTTGAAGATTTTTAAGTTCATATCGAGCCGATCGTTTATCAGAGATACGCAAACGGAAGTATACTCACCCATACTGCTGGATAGGACATCTATCCATGTCCGAGTCGCGCTACGTCGCCAACTCCCGCACTTCTCCGTTTGGCCGGGTTCGGGAAAACCTACCCACCACCCCAAGCCGGCCACATACTACTTTCGCACCCATTTTCAAGGAAACACGAGTTTTCCTGGAGTAGCCAGCCAGTGAGTCTGCCAAAGCCCTTTCAGCCACTCATGTCCCACGTACTCGCTAGCTCCCGCACTCCGCCGTTACGCTAGCAGAACCAGCAGGAACTCGTGTTCCACTGATTCCAATACAACGCGGTAATGGGCATTTTTCATCAATGTTCTTGTCTCCAGTTTGCAGTAACCAGAGTTTTGCCAATGTACTCACCCACACTGCTTGATAGGACATCTATCTACGCCCATTTCGCGCTATGTCGCCAACACCCGCACCGCACCGTTTGGCCGGGTCCAGGAAAACCTACCCACCCCCAAGCCTCACGCGCACTCCTTTTCCGAACCCATTTTCCAGGAAACACGAGTTTTCCCGGAGTAGCCAGCTAGTGGGTCTGCTAAAGCCCCTTCAGCCACACATGCCCCACGTACTCACTAGCTCCCGCACTCCGCCGTTACGCTAGCAGAACCAGCAGGAACTTGCGTTCCACTGATTCCGATACAACTCGGTAATGGGCATTTTTAACCAATTTTCTTGTCTCCAGTTTTCAATAACTAGAGTTTTGCGAGTATACTCACACATACTGCTGGATAGGACATCTATCCATGTCCAAGTCGCGCTACGTCGCCAACTCCCGCACTTCTCCGTTTGGCCGGGTTCGGGAAAACCTACCCACCACCCCAAGCCGGCCACATACTACTTTTCCGCACCCATTTTCAAGGAAACACGAGTTTTCCTGCAGTAGCCAGCCAGTGGGTCTGCTAAAGCCCTTTCAGCCACTCATGCCCCACGTACTCGCTAGCTCCCGCACTCCGCCGTTACGCTAGCAGAACCAGCAGGAACTCGTGTTCCACTGATTCCAATACAACGCGGTAATGGGCATTATTCATCAATGTTCTTGTCTCAAGTTTGCAGTAACCAGAGTTTTGCCAATGTACTCACCCACACTGCATGATAGGACATCTATCTACGCTCATTTCGCGCTATGTCGCCAACACCCGCACCTCACCGTTTGGCCGGGTCCAGGAAAACCTACCCATCCCCAAGCCTCACGCACACTCCTTTTCCGCACCCATTTTCCAGGAAACACGAGTTTTCCCGGAGTAGTCAGCTAGTGGGTCTGCTAAAGCCCCTTCAGCCACACATACCCCACGTACTCACTAGCTCCCGCACTCCGCCGTTACGCTAGCAGAACCAGCAGGAACTCGTGTTCCACTGATTCAGAAACAACGTGGCAATGGGCAATGTTCACAAATTTTCTTGTCTCAAGTTTTCAGTAACCAGAGTTTAGCGAGTATACTCACCCATACTGCTGGATAGGACATCTATCCATGTCCGAGTCGCGCTACGTCGCCAACTCCCGCACCTCACCGTTTGACCGGGTTCGGGAAAACCTTCCTACCAACCCAAGCCGGCAACATACTACTTTTACGAACCCATTTTCAAGGAAACACGAATTTTCCCGGAGTAGCCAGCTAGTGGGTCTGCTAAAGCCCCTTCAGCCACCCATGTCCCATGTACACGCTAACTCCCGCACTCCGTCGTTACGCTAGCAGAACCAGCAGGAACTCGTGTTCCACTGATTCCAATACAACGCGGTAATGGGCATTTTTCATCAATGTTCTTGTCTCCAGTTTGCAGTAACCAGCACACACGCACCTCACCGTTTGGCCGGGTCCAGGAAAACCTACCCACCCCAAGCCTCACGCACACTCCTTTTCCGCACCCATTTTCCAGGAAACACGAGTTTTCCCGGAGTAGCCAGCTAGTGGGTCTGCTAAAGCCCCTTCAGCCACACATGCCCCACGTACTCACTAGCTCCCGTACTCCGCCGTTACGCTAGCAGAACCAGCAGGAACTCGTGTTTCACTGATTCCGATACAACGCGGTAATAGGCATTTTTAACCAATTTTCTTCTCTCCAGTTTTCAATAACTAGAGTTTTGCGAGTATACTCACCCATACTGCTGGAAAGGACATCTATCCATGTCCAAGTCGCGCTACGTCGCCAACTCCCGCACTTCTCCGTTTGGCCGGGTTCGGGAAAACCTACCCACCACCCCAAGCCGGCCACATACTACTTTTCCGCACCCATTTTCAAGGAAACACGAGTTTTCCTGCAGTAGCCAGCCAGTGGGTCTGCTAAAGCCCTTTCAGCCACTCATGTTCCATGTACTCGCTAGCTCCCGCACTCCGCCGTTACGCTAGCAGAACCAGCAGGAACTCGTGTTCCACTGATTCCAATACAACGCGGTAATGGGCATTTTTCATCAATGTTCTTGTCTCCAGTTTGCAGTAACCAGAGTTTTGCCAATGTACTCACCCACACTGCTTGATAGGACATCTATCTACGCCCATTTCGCGCTATGTCGCTAACACCCGCACCTCACCGTTTGGCCGGGTCCAGGAAAACCTACCCACCCCCAAGCCTCACGCACACTCCTTTTCCGCACCCATTTTCCAGGAAACACGAGTTTTCCCGGAGTAGCCAGCTAGTGGGTCTGCTAAAGCCCCTCCAGCCACACATGCCCCACGTACTCACTAGCTCCCGCACTCCGCCGTTACGCTAGCAGAACCAGCAGGAACTCGTGTTCCACTGATTCCGATACAACGCGGTAATGGGCATTTTTAACCAATTTTCTTGTCTCCAGTTTTCAATAACTAGAGTTTTGCGAGAATACTCACCCATACTGCTGGATAGGACATCTATCCATGTCCAAGTCGCGCTACGTCGCCAACACCCGCACTTCTCCGTTTGGCCGGGTTCGGGAAAACCTACCCACCACCCCAAGCCGGCCACATACTAATTTGCGCACCCATTTTCAAGGAAACACGAGTTTTCCCGGAGTAGCCAGCTAGTGGGTCTGCTAAAGCCCATTCAGCCACACATACCCCACGTACTCACTAGCTCCCGCACTCCGCCGTTTCGCTAGCAGAACCAGCAGGAACTCGTGTTCCACTGATTCCGAAACAACGTGGCAATGGGCAATGTTCACCAATTTTCTTGTCTCAAGTTTTCAGTAACCAGAGTTTAGCGAGTATACTAACCCATACTGCTGGATAGGACATCTATCCATGTCCGAGTCGCGCTGGGTCGCCAACTGCCGCACCTCACCGTTTTGCCGGGTTCGGGAAAACCTACCTACCACCCAAAGTCGCAACATACTACTTTTACGAACCCATTTTCAAGGAAACACGAATTTTCCCGGAGTAGACGGCTAGTGGGTCTGCTAAAGCCCCATCAGCCACCCATGTTCCATGTACACGCTAGCTCCCGCACTCCGTCGTTACGCTAGCAGAACCAGCAGGAACTCGTGTTCCACTGATTCCAATACAACGCGGTAATGGGCATTTTTCATCAATGTTCTTGTCTCCAGTTTGCAGTAACCAGAGTTTTGCCAATGTACTCACCCACACTGCTTGATAGGACATCTATCTACGCCCATTTCGCGCTATGTCGCCAACACCCGCACCTTACCGATTGGCCGGGTCCAGGAAAACCTACCCACCCCCCAAGCCTCACGCACACTCCTTTTCCGCACCCATTTACCAGGAAACACGAGTTTTCCCGGAGTAGCCAGCTAGTGGGTCTGCTAAAGCCCCTTCAGCCACACATGCCCCACGTACTCACTACCTCCCGCACTCCGCCGTTTCGCTAACAGAACCAGCAGGAACTCGTGTTCCACTGATTCCGAAACAACGTGGCAATGGGCAATGTTCACAAATTTTCTTGTCTCAAGTTTCCGGTAACCATAGTTTAGCGATTATACTCACCCATACCGCTGGATAGGACATCTATCCATGTCCGAGTCGCGCTACGTCGCCAACTCCCGCACCTCACCGTTTGGCCGGGTTCGGGAAAACCTTCCTACCAACCCAAGCCGGCAACATACTACTTTTACGAACCCATTTTCAATGAAACACGAATTTTCCCGGAGTAGCCAGCTAGTGGGTCTGCTAAAACCCCTTCAGCCACCCATGTCCCATGTACACGCTAGCTCCCGCACTCCGTCGTTACGCTAGCAGAACCAGCAGGAACTCGTGTTCCACTGATTCCAATACAACGCGGTAATGGGCATTTTTCATCAATGTTCTTGTCTCCAGTTTGCAGTAACCAGAGTTTTGCCAATGAACTCACCCACACTGCTTGATAGGACATCTATCTACGCCCATTTCGCGCTATGTCGCCAACACCCGCACCTCACCGTTTGGCCGGGTCCAGGAAAACCTACCCACCCCCAAGCCTCACGCACACTCCTTTTCCATACCCATTTTCCAGGAAACACGAGTTTTCCCGGAGTAGCCAGCTAGTGGGTCTGCTAAAGCCCCTTCAGCCACACATGCCCCACGTACTCACTAGCTCCCGCACTCCGCCGTTACGCTAGCAGAACCAGCAGGAACTCGTTTTCCACTGATTCCGATACAACGCAGAAATGGGCATTTTTAACCAATTTTCTTGTCTCCAGTTTTCAATAACTAGAGTTTTGCGAGTATACTCACCCATACTGCTGGATAGGACATCTATCCATGTCCGAGTCGCGCTACGTCGCCAACTCCCGCACTTCTCCGTTTGGCCGGGTTCGGGAAAACCTACCCACCACCCCAAGCCGGCCACATACTACTTTTCCGCACCCATTTTCAAGGAAACACGAGTTTTCCTGGAGTAGCCAGCCATTGGGTCTGCTAAAGCCCTTTCAACCACTCATGTCCCACGTACTCGCTAGCTCCCGCACTCCGCCGTTACGCTAGCAGAACCAGCAGGAACTCGTGTTCCGCTGATTCCAATACAACGCGGTAATGGGCATTTTTTAGCAATGTTCTTGTCTCCAGTTTGCAGTAACCAGAGTTTTGCCAATGTACTCACCCACACTGCTTGATAGGACATCTATCTACGCCCATTTCGCGCTATGTCGCCAACACCCGCACCTCACCGTTTGGCCGGGTCCAGGAAAACCTACCCACCCCCAAGTCTCACGCACACTCCTTTTCCGCACCCATTTTCCAGGAAGCACGAGTTTTCCCGGAGTAGCCAGCTAGTGGGTCTGCTAAAGCCCCTTCAGCCACACATGCCCCACGTACTCACTAGCTCCCGCACTTCGCCGTTACGCTAGCAGAACCAGCAGGAACTCGTGTTCCACTGATTCCGATACAACGCGGTAATGGGCATTTTTAACCAATTTTCTTGTCTCCAGTTTTCAACAACTAGAGTTTTGCGAGTATACTCACCCATACTGCTGGATAGGACATCTATCCATGTCCAAGTCGCGCTACGTCGCCAACTCCCGCACTTCTCCGTTTGGCCGGGTTCGGGAAAACCTACCCACCACCCCAAGCCGGCCACATACTACTTTTCCGCACCCATTTTCAAGGAAACACGAGTTTTCCTGGAGTAGCCAGCTAGTGGGTCTGCTAAAGCCCTTTCAGCCACTCATGTCCCACGTACTCGCTAGCTCCCGCACTCCGCCGTTACGCTAGCAGAACCAGCAGGAACTCGTGTTCCACTGATTCCAATACAACGCGGTAATGGGCATTTTTCATCAATGTTCTTGTCTCCAGTTTGCAGTAACCAGAGTTTTGCCAATGTACTCACCCACACTGCTTGATAGGATATCTATCTACGCCCATTTCGCGCTATGTCGCCAACACCCGCACCTCACCGTTTGGCCGGGTCCAGGAAAACCTACCCACCCCCAAGCCTCACGCGCACTCCTTTTCCGCACCCATTTTCCAGGAAACACGAGTTTTCCCGGAGTAGCCAGCTAGTTGGTCTGCTAAAGCCCCTTCAGCCACACATGCCCCACGTACTCACTAGCTCCTGCACTCCGCCGTTACGCTAGCAGAACCAGCAGGAACTCGTTTTCCACTGATTCCGATACAACGCAGAAATGGGCATTTTTAACCAATTTTCTTGTCTCCAGTTTTCAATAACTAGAGTTTTGCGAGTATACTCACCCATACTGCTGGATAGGACATCTATCCATGTCCGAGTCGCGCTACGTCGCCAACTCCCGCACTTCTCCGTTTGGCCGGGTTCGGGAAAACCTACCCACCACCCCAAGCCGGCCACATACTACTTTTCCGCACCCATTTTCAAGGAAACACGAGTTTTCCTGGAGTAGGCAGCCAGTGGGTCTGCTAAAGCCCTTTCAGCCACCCATGTCCCACGTACTCGCTAGCTCCCGCACTCCGCCGTTACGCTAGCAGAACCAGCAGGAACTCGTGTTCCACTGATTCCAATACAACGCGGTAATGGGCATTTTTCATCAATGTTCTTGTCTCCAGTTTGCAGTAACCAGAGTTTTGCCAATGTACTCACCCACACTGCTTGATAGGACATCTATCTACGCCCATTTCGCGCTATGTCGCCAACACCCGCACCTCACCGTTTGGCCGGGTCCAGGAAAACCTACCCAACAACAAGCCTCACGCACACTCCTTTTCCATACCAATTTTCCAGGAAACACGAGTTTTCCCGGAGTAGCCAGCTAGTGGGTCTGCTAAAGCCCCTTCAGCCACACATGCCCCACGTACTCACTAGCTCCCGCAACTCGCCGTTTCGCTAGCAGAACCAGCAGGAACTCGTGTTCCCCTGATTCCGAAACAACGTGGCAATGGGCAATGTTCACCAATTTTCTTGTCTCAAGTTTTCAGTAACCAGAGTTTAGCGAGTATACTCACCCATACTGCTGGATAGGACATCTATCCATGTCCGAGTCGCTCTACGTCGCCAACTCCCGCACCTCACCGTTTGGCCGGGTTCGGGAAAACCTACCTACCACCCAAAGCCGGCCATATTCTACTTTTACGAACCCATTTTCAAGGAAACACGAATTTTCCCGGAGTAGACAGCTAGTGGGTCTGCTAAAGCCCCATCAGCCACCCATGTTCCATGTACACGCTAGCTCCCGCACTCCGTCGTTACGCTAGCAGAACCAGCAGGAACTCGTGTTCCACTGATTCCAATACAACGCGGTAATGGGCATTTTTCATCAATGTTCTTGTCTCCAGTTTGCAGTAACCAGAGTTTTGCCAATGTACTCACCCACACTGCTTGATAGGACATCTATCTACGCTCATTTCGCGCTATGTCGCCAACACCCGCACCTCACCGTTTGGCCGGGTCCAGGAAAACCTACCCACCCCCAAGCCTAACGCACACTCCTTTTCCGCATCCATTTTCCAGGAAACACGAGTTTTCCCGGAGTAGCCAGCTAGTGGGTCTGCTAAAGCCCCTTCAGCCACACATGCCCCACGTACTCACTAGCTCCCGCACTTCGCCGTAACGCTAGCAGAACCAGCAGGAACTCGTGTTCCACTGATTCCGATACAACGCAGAAATGGGCATTTTTAACCAATTTTCTTGTCTCCAGTTTTCAATAACTAGAGTTTTGCGAGTATACTCACCCATACTGCTGGATAGGACATCTATCCATGTCCAAGTCGCGCTACGTCGCCAACTCCCGCACTTCTCCGTTTGGCCGGGTTCGGGAAAACCTACCCACCACCCCAAGCCGGCCACATACTACTTTTCCGCACCCATTTTCAAGGAAACACGAGTTTTCCTGGAGCAGCCAGCTAGTGGGTCTGTTAAAGCCCTTTCAGCCACTCATGTCCCACGTACTCGCTAGCTCCCGCACTCCGCCGTTACGCTAGCAGAACCAGCAGGAACTCGTGTTCCACTGATTCCAATACAACGCGGTAATGGGCATTTTTCATCAATGTTCTTGTCTCCAGTTTGCAGTAACCAGAGTTTTGCCAATGTACTCACCCACACTGCTTGATAGGACATCTATCTACGCCCATTTCGCGCTATGTCGCCAACACCCGCACCTCACCGTTTGGCCGGGTCCAGGAAAACCTACCCACCCCCAAGCCTCACGCGCACTCCTTTTCCGCACCCATTTTCCAGGAAACACGCGTTTTCCCGGAGTAGCCAGCTAGTGGGTCTGCTAAAGCCCCTTCAGCCACACATGCCCCACGTACTCACAAGCTCCTGCACTCCGCCGTTACGCTAGCAGAACCAGCAGGAACTCGTTTTCCACTGATTCCGATACAACGCAGAAATGGGCATTTTTAACCAATTTTCTTGTCTCCAGTTTTCAATAACTAGAGTTTTGCGAGTATACTCACCCATACTGCTGGATAGGACATCTATCCATGTCCGAGTCGCGCTACGTCGCCAACTCCCGCACTTCTCCGTTTGGCCGGGTTCGGGAAAACCTACCCACCACCCCAAGCCGGCCACATACTACTTTTCCGCATCCATTTTCAAGGAAACACGAGTTTTCCTGGAGTAGCCAGCCATTGGGTCTGCTAAAGCCCTTTCAGCCACTCATGTCCCACGTACTCGCTAGATCCCGCACTCCGCCGTTACGCTAGCAGAACCAGCAGGAACTCGTGTTCGACTGATTCCAATACAACGCGGTAATGGGCATTTTTCATCAATGTTCTTGTCTCCAGTTTGCAGTAACCAGAGTTTTGCCAATGTACTCACCCACACTGCTTGATAGGACATCTATCTACGCCCATTTCGCGCTATGTCGCCAACACCCGCACCTCACCGTTTGGCCGGGTCCAGGAAAACCTACCCACCCCCAAGCCTAACGCACACTCCTTTACCGCACCCATTTTCCAGGAAACACGAGTTTTCCCGGAGTAGCCAGTTAGTGGGTCTGCTAAAGCCCCTTCAGCCACACATGCTCCACGTACTCACTAGCTCCCGTACTCCGCCGTTACGCTAGCAGAACCAGCAGGAACTCGTGTTCCACTGTTTCCGATACAACTCGGTAACGGGCATTTTTAACCAATTTTCTTGTCCCCAGTTTTCAATAACTAGAGTTTTGCGAGTATACTCATCCATACTGCTGGATAGGACATCTATCCATGTCCAAGTCGCGCTACGTCGCCAACTCCAGCACTTCTCCGTTTGGCCGGGTTCGGGAAAACCTACCTACCACCCCAAGCCGGCCACATACTACTTTTCCGCACCCATTTTCAAGGAAACACGAGTTTTCCTGGAGTAGCCAGCCAGTGGGTCTGCTGAAGCCCTTTCAGCCACTCATGTCCCACGTACTCGCTAGCTCCCGCACTCCGCCGTTACGCTAGCAGAACCAGTAGGAACTCGTGTTCCACTGATTCCGATACAACGCGGAAATGGGCATTTTTAACCAGTTTGCAGTAACCAGAGTTTTGCCAATGTACTCACCCACACTGCTTGATAGGACATCTATCTACGCCCATTTCGCGCTATGTCGCCAACACCCGCACCTCACCGTTTGGCCGGGTCCAGGAAAACCTACCCACCCCCAAGCCTCACGCACACTCCTTTTCCGCACCCATTTTCCAGGAAACACGAGTTTTCCCGGAGTAGCCAGCTAGAGGGTCTGCTTAAGCCCCTTCAGCCACACATACCCCACGTACTCACTAGCTCCCGCACTCCGCCGTTTCGCTAGCAGAACCAGCAGGAACTCGTGTTCCACTGATTCCGAAACAACGTGGCAATGGGCAATGTTCACCAATTTTCTTGTCTCAAGTTTTCAGTAACCAGAGTTTAGCGAGTATACTCACCCATACTGCTGGATAGGACATCTATCCATGTCCGAGTCGCGCTACGTCGCCAACTCCCGCACTTCTCCGTTTGGCCGGGTTCGGGAAAACCTACCTACCACCCAAAGACGGCCACATACTCCTTTTACCAACCCATTTTCAAGGAAACACGAATTTTCCCGGAGTAGACAGCTAGTGGGTCTGCTAAAGCCCCATCAGCCACCCATGTTCCATGTACACGCTAGCTCCCGCACTCCGTCGTTACGCTAGCAGAACCAGCAGGAACTCGTGTTCCACTGATTCCAATACAACGCGGTAATGGGCATTTTTCATCAATGTTCTTGTCTCCAGTTTGCAGTAACCAGAGTTTTGCCAATGTACTCACCAACACTGCTTGATAGGACATCTATCTACGCCCATTTTGCGCTATGTCGCCAACACCCGCACCTCACCGTTTGGCCGGGTCCAGGAAAACCTACCCACCCCCAAGCCTAACGCACACTCCTTTTCCGCACCCATTTTCCAGGAAACACGAATTTTCCCGGAGTAGACAGCTAGTGGGTCTGCTAAAGCCCCTTCAGCCACACATGCCCCACGTACTCACTAGCTCCCGTACTCCGCCGTTACGCTAGCAGAACCAGCAGGAACTCGTGTTCTACTGATTCCGATACAACGCGGTAATGGGCATTTTTAACCAATTTTCTTGTCTCCAGTTTTCAATAACTAGAGTTTTGCGAGTATACTCACCCATACTGCTGGATAGGACATCTATCCATGTCCAAGTCGCGCTACGCCGCCAACTCCCGCACTTCTCCGTTTGGCCGGGTTCGGGAAAACCTACCCACCACCCCAAGCCGGCCACATACTACTTTTCCGCACCCTTTTTCAAGGAAACACGAGTTTTCCTGGAGTAGCCAGCTAGTGGGTCTGCTAAAGCCCTTTCAGCCACTCATGTCCCACGTACTCGCTAGCTCCCGCACTCCGCCGTTACGCTAGCAGAACCAGCTGGAACTCGTGTTCCACTGATTCCAATACAACGCGGTAATGGGCATATTTCATCAATGTTCTTGTCTCCAGTTTGCAGGAACCAGAGTTTTGCCGATGTACTCACCCACACTGCTTGATAGGACATCTATCTACGCCCATTTCGCGCTATGTCGCCAACACCCGCACCTTACCGATTGGCCGGGGCCAGGAAAACCTACCCACCCCCAAGCCTCACGCACACTCCTTTTCCGCGCCCATTTTCCAGGAAACACGAGTTTTCCCGGAGTAGCCAGCTAGTGGGTCTGCTAAAGCCCCTTCAGCCACACATGCCCCACGTACTCACTAGCTCCCGCACTCCGCCGTTTCGCTAGCAGAACCAGCAGAAACTCGTGTTCCACTGATTCCGAAACAACGTGGCAATGGGCAATGTTCACCAATTTTCTTGTCTCAAGTTTCCGGTAACCATAGTTTAGCGATTATACTCACCCATACTGCTGGATATGACATCTATACATGTCCGAGTCGCGCTACGTCGCCAACTCCCGCACCTCACCGTTTGGCCGGGTTCTGGAAAACCTTCCTACCAACCCAAGCCGGCAACATACTACTTTTACGAACCCATTTTCAAGGAAACACGATTTTTCCCGGAATAGCCAGCTAGTGGGTCTGCTAAAGCCCCTTCAGCCACCCATGTCAATGTACACGCTAGCTCCCGCACTCCGTCGTTACGCTAGCAGAACCAGCATGAACTCGTGTTCCACTGATTCCAATACAACGCGGTTATGGGCATTTTTCATCAATGTTCTTGTCTCCAGTTTGCAGTAACCAGAGTTTTGCCAATGTACTCACCCACACTGCTTGATAGGACATCTATCTACGCCCATTTCGCGCTATGTCGCCAACACCCGCACCACACCGTTTGGCCGGGTCCAGGAAAACCTTCCCACCCCCAAGCCTCACGCACACTCCTTTTCCATACCCATTTTCCAGGAAACACGAGTTTTCCCGGAGTAGCCAGCTAGTGGGTCTGCTAAAGCCCCTTCGGCCACACATGCCCCACGTACTCACTAGCTCCCGCACTCCGCCGTTACGCTAGCAGAACCAGCAGGAACTCGTGTTCCACTGATTCCGATACAACGCGGTAATGGGCATTTTTAACCAATTTTCTTGTCTCCAGTTTTCAATAACTAGAGTTTTGCGAGTATACTAACCCATACTGCTGGATAGAACATCTATCCATGTCCAAGTCGCGCTACGTCGCCAACTCCCGCACTTCTCCGTTTGGCCGGGTTCGGGAAAACCTACCCACCACCCCAAGCCGGCCACATACTACATTTCCGCACCCATTTTCAAGGAAACACGAGTTTTCCTGGAGTAGCCAGCCAGTGGGTCTGCTAAAGCCCTTTCAGCCACTCATGTCCCACGTACTCGCTAGCTCCCGCACTCCGCCGTTACGCTAGCAGAACCAGCAGGAACTCGTGTTCCACTGATTCCAATACAACGCGGTAATGGGCATTTTTCATCAATGTTCTTGTCTCCAGTTTGCAGTAACCAGAGTTTTGCCAATGTACTCACCCACACTGCTTGATAGGACATCTATGTACGCCCATTTTGCGCTATGTCGCCAACACCCGCACCTCACCGTTTGGCCGGGTCCAGGAAAACCTACCCACCCCCAAGCCTCACGCGCACTCCTTTTCCGCACCCTTTTTCCAGGAAACACGAGTTTTCCCGGAGTAGCCAGCTAGTTGGTCTGCTAAAGCCCCTTCAGCCACACATGCCCCACGTACTCACTAGCTCCCGCACTCCGCCGTTACGCTAGCAGAACCAGCAGGAACTCGTTTTCCACTGATTCCGATACAACGCAGAAATGGGCATTTTTAACCAATTTTCTTGTCTCCAGTTTTCAATAACTAGAGTTTTGCGAGTATACTCACCCATACTGCTGGATAGGACATCTATCCATGTCCGAGTCGCGCTACGTCGCCAACTCCCGCACTTCTCCGTTTGGCCGGGTTCGGGAAAACCTACCCACCACCACAAGCCGGCCACATACTACTTTTCCGCACCCATTTTCAAGGAAACACGAGTTTTCCTGGAGTAGCCACCAGTGGGTCTGCTAAAGCCCTTTCAGCCACTCATGTCCCACGTACTCGCTAGCTCCCGCACTCCGCCGTTACGCTAGCAGAACCAGCAGGAACTCGTGTTCCACTGATTCCAATACAACGCGGTAATGGGCATTTTTCATCAATGTTCTTGTCTCCAGTTTGCAGTAACCAGAGTTTTGCCAATGTACTCACCCACACTGCTTGATAGGACATCTATCTACGCCCATTTCGCGCTATGTCGCCAACACCCGCACCTCACCGTTTGGCCGGGTCCAGGAAAACCTACCCACCCCCAAGCCTCACGCACACTCCTTTTCCGCACCCATTTTCCAGGAAACACGAGTTTTCCCGGAGTAGCCAGCTAGAGGGTCTGCTTAAGCCCCTTCAGCCACACATACCCCACGTACTCACTAGCTCCCGCACTCCGCCGTTTCGCTAGCAGAACCAGCAGGAACTCGTGTTCCACTGATTCCGAAACAACGTGGCAATGGGCAATGTTCACCAATTTTCTTGTCTCAAGTTTTCAGTAACCAGAGTTTAGCGAGTATACTCACCCATACTGCTGGATAGGACATCTATCCATGTCCGAGTCGCTCTACGTCGCCAACTCCCGCACCTCACCGTTTGGCCGGGTTCGAGAAAACCTACCTACCACCCAAAACCGGCCACATACTACTTTTACGAACCCATTTTCAAGGAAACACGAATTTTCCCGGAGTAGATAGCTAGTTGGTCTGCTAAAGCCCCATCAGCCACCCATGTTCCATGTACACGCTAGCTCCCGCACTCCGTCGTTACGCTAGTAGAACCAGCAGGAACTCGTGTTCCACTGATTCCAATACAACGCGGTAATGGGCATTTTTCATCAATGTTCTTGTCTCCAGTTTGCAGTAACCAGAGTTTTGCCAATGTACTCACCCACACTGCTTGATAGGACATCTATCTACGCCCATTTCGCGCTATGTCGCCAACAACCGCACCTCACCGTTTGGCCGGGTCCAGGAAAACCTACCCACCCCCAAGCCTAACGCACACTCCTTTTCCGCACCCATTTTCCAGGAAACACGAGTTTTCCCGGAGTAGCCAGCTAGTGGGTCTGCTAAAGCCCCTTCAGCCACACATGCCCCACGTACTCACTAGCTCCCGTACTCCGCCGTTACGCTAGCAGAACCAGCAGGAACTCGTGTTCCACTGATTCCGATACAACTCGGTAACGGGCATTTTTAACCAATTTTCTTGTCTCCAGTTTTCAATAACTAGAGTTTTGCGAGTATACCCATCCATACTGCTGGATAGGACATCTATCAATGTCCAAGTCGCGCTAGGTCGCCAACTCCCGCACTTCTCCGTTTGGCCGGGTTCGGGAAAACCTACCCACCACCCCAAGCCGGCCACATACTACTTTTCCGCACCCATTTTCAAGGAAACACGAGTTTTCCTGGAGTAGCCAGCCAGTGGGTCTGCTAAAGCCCTTTCAGCCACTCATGTCCCACGTACTCGCTAGCTCCCGCACTCCGCCGTTACGCTAGCAGAACCAGCAGGAACTCGTGTTCCACTGATTCCAATACAACGCGGTAATGGGCATTTTTCATCAATGTTCTTGTCTCCAGTTTGCAGTAACCAGAGTTTTGCCAATGTACTCACCCACACTGCTTGATAGGACATCTATCTACGCCCATTTTGCGCTATGTCGCCAACACCCGCACCTCACCGTTTGGCCGGGTCCAGGAAAACCTACCCACCCCCAAGCCTCACGCGCACTCCTTTTCCGCACCCATTTTCCAGGAAACACGAGTTTTCCCGGAGTAGCCAGCTAGTTGGTCTGCTAAAGACCCTTCAGCCACACATGCCCCACGTACTCACTAGCTCCCGCACTCCGCCGTTACGCTAGCAGAACCAGCAGGAACTCGTTTTCCACTGATTCAGATACAACGCAGAAATGGGCATTTTTAACCAATTTTCTTGTCTCCAGTTTTCAATAACTAGACTTTTGCGAGTATACTCACCCATACTGCTGGATAGGACATCTATCCATGTCCGAGTCGCGCTACGTCGCCAACTCCCGCACTTCTCCGTTTGGCCGGGTTCGGGAAAACCTACCCACCACCCCAAGCCGGCCACATACTACTTTTCCGCACCCATTTTCAAGGAAACACGAGTTTTCCTGGAGTAGCCAGCCAGTGGGTCTGCTAAAGCCCTTTCAGCCACTCATGTCCCACGTACTCGCTAGCTCCCGCACTCCGCCGTTACGCTAGCAGAACCAGCAGGAACTCGTGTTCCACTGATTCCAATACAACGCGGTAATGGGCATTTTTCATCAATGTTCTTGTCTCCAGTTTGCAGTAACCAGAGTTTTGCCAATGTACTCACCCACACTGCTTGATAGGACATCTATCTACGCCCATTTCGCGCTATGTCGCCAACACCCGCACCTCACCGTTTGGCCGAGTCCAGGAAAACCTACCCACCCCCAAGCCTCACGCACACTCCTTTTCCATACCCATTTTCCAGGAAACACGAGTTTTCCCGGAGTAGCCAGCTAGTGGGTCTGCTAAAGCCCCTTCAGCCACACATACCCCACGTACTCACTAGCTCCCGCACTCCGCCGTTTCGCTAGCAGAACCAGCAGGAACTCGTGTTCCACTGATTCCGAAACAACGTGGCAATGGGCAATGTTCACCAATTTTCTTGTCTCAAGTTTTCAGTAACCAGAGTTTAGCGAGTATACTCACCCATACTGCTGGATAGGACATCTAACCATGTCCGAGTCGCTCTACGTCGCCAACTCCCGCACCTCACCGTTTGGCCGGGTTCGAGAAAACCTACCTACCACCCAAAACCGGCCACATACTACTTTTACGGACCCATTTTCAAGGAAACACGAATTTTCCCGGAGTAGATAGCTAGTTGGTCTGCTAAAGCCCCATCAGCCACCCATGTTCCATGTACACGCTAGCTCCCGCACTCCGTCGTTACGCTAGCAGAACCAGCAGGAACTCGTGTTCCACTGATTCCAATACAACGCGGTAATGGGCATTTTTCATCAATGTTCTTGTCTCCAGTTTGCAGTAACCAGAGTTTTGCCAATGTACTCACCAACACTGCTTGATAGGACATATATCTACGCCCATTTCGCGCTATGTCGCCAACACCCGCACCTCACCGTTTGGCCAGGTCCAGGAAAACCTACCCACCCCCAAGCCTAACGCACACTCCTTTTCCGCACCCATTTTCCAGGAAACACGAGTTTTCCCGGAGTAGCCAGCTAGTGGGTCTGCTAAAGCCCCTTCAGCCACACATGCCCCACGTACTCACTAGCTCCCGTTCTCCGCCGTTACGCTAGCAGAACCAGCAGGAACTCGTGTTCCACTGATTCCGATACAACTCGGTAACGGGCATTTTTAACCAATTTTCTTGTCTCCAGTTTTCAATAACTAGAGTTTTGCGAGTATACTCATCCATACTGCTGGATAGGACATCTATCCATGTCTAAGTCGCGCTACGTCGCCAACTCCCGCAGTTCTCCGTTTGGCCGGGTTCGGGAAAACCTACCCACCACCCCAAGCCGGCCACATACTACTTTTCCGCACCCATTTTCAAGGAAACACGAGTTTTCCTGGAGTAGCCAGCCAATGGGTCTGCTAAAGCCCTTTCAGCCACTCATGTCCCACGTACTCGCTAGCTCCCGCACTCCGCCGTTACGCTAGCAGAACCAGCAGGAACTCGTGTTCCACTGATTCCAATACAACGCGGTAATGGGCATTTTTCATCAATGTTCTTGTCTCCAGTTTGCAGTAACCAGAGTTTTGCCAATGTACTCACCCTCACTGCTTGATAGGACATCTATCTACGCCCATTTCGCGCTATGTCGCCAACACCCGCACCTCACCGTTTGGCCGGGTCCAGGAAAACCTACCCACCCCCAAGCCTCACGCGCACTCCTTTTCCGCACCCATTTTCCAGGAAACACGAGTTTTCCCGGAGTAGCCATCTAGTGGGTCTGCTAAAGCCCCTTCAGCCACACATGCCCCACGTACTCACTAGCTCCCGCACTCCGCCGTTACGCTAGCAGAACCAGCAGGAACTCGTGTTCCACTGATTCCGATACAACGCGGTAATGTGCATTTTTAACCAATTTTCTTGTCTCCAGTTTTCAATAACTAGAGTTTTGCGAGTATACTCACCCATACTGCTGGATAGGACATCTATCCATGTCCAAGTCGCGCTACGTCGCCAACACCCGCACTTCTTCGTTTGGCCGGGTTCGGGAAAACCTACCCACCACCCCAAGCCGCCACATACTACTTTTCCGCACCCATTTTCAAGGAAACACGAGTTTTCCCGGAGTAGCCAGCTAGTGGGTCTGCTAAAGCCCCTTCAGCCACACATACCCCACGTACTCACTAGCTCCCGCACTCCGCCGTTTCGCTAGCAGAACCAGCAGGAACTTGTGTTCCACTGATTCCGATACAACGTGGCAATGGGCAATGTTCACCAATTTTCTTGTCTCAAGTTTTCAGTAACCAGAGTTTAGCGAGTATACTCACCCATACTGCTGGATAGGACATCTATCCATGTCCGAGTCGCGCTACGTCGCCAACTCCCGCACCTCACCGTTTGGCCGGGTTCGGGAAAACCTACCTACCACCCAAAGACGGCAACATACTACTTTTACGAACCCATTTTCAAGGAAACACGAATTTTCCCGGAGTAGACAGCTAGTGGGTCTGCTAAAGCCCCATCAGCCACCCATGTTCCATGTACACGCTAGCTCCCGCACTCCGTCGTTACGCTAGCAGAACCAGCAGGAACTCGTGTTCCACTGATTCCAATACAACGCGGTAATGGGCATTTTTCATCAATGTTCTTGTCTCCAGTTTGCAGGAACCAGAGTTTTGCCAATGTACTCACCCACACTGCTTTATAGGACATCTATGTACGCCCATTTCGCGCTATGTCGCCAACACCCGCACCTCACCGTTTGGCCGGGTCCAGGAAAACCTACCCACCCCCAAGCCTCACGCACACTCCTTTTCCGCACCCATTTTCCAGGAAACACGAGTTTTCCCGGAGTAGCCAGCTAGTGGGTCTGCTAAAGCCCCTTCAGCCACACATGCCCCACGTACTCACTAGCTCCCGTACTCCGCCGTTACGCTAGCAGAACCAGCAGGAACTCGTGTTCCACTGATTCCGATACAACTTGGTAACGGGCATTTTTAACCAATTTTCTTGTCTCCAGTTTTCAATAACTAGAGTTTTGCGAGTATACTCATCCATACTGCTGGATAGGACATCTATCCATGTCCAAGTCGCGCTACGTCGCCAACTCCCGCACTTCTCCGTTTGGCCGGGTTCGGGAAAACCTACCCACCACCCCAAGCCGGCCACATACTACTTTTCCGCACCCATTTTCAAGGAAACACGAGTTTTCCTGGAGTAGCCAGCTAGTGGGTCTGCTAAAGCCCTTTCAGCCACTCATGTCCCACGTACACGCTAGCTCCCGCACTCCGCCGTTACGCTAGCAGAACCAGCAGGAACTCGTGTTCCACTGATTCCAATACAACGCGGTAATGGGCATTTTTCATCAATGTTCTTGTCTCCAGTTTTTCAGTAACCAGAGTTTTGCCAATGTACTCACCCATACTGCTTGATACGACATCTATGTACGCCCATTTCGCGCTATGTCGCCAACACCCGCACCTCACCGTTTGGCCGGGTCCAGGAAAACCTACCCACCCCCAAGCCTCACGCACACTCCTTTTCCGCACCCATTTTCCAGGAAACACGAGTTTTCCCGGAGTAGCCAGCTAGTGGGTCTACTAAAGCCCCTTCAGCCACACATGCCCCACGTACTCACTAGCTCCCGCACTCCGCCGTTACGCTAGCAGAACCAGCAGGAACTCGTGTTCCACTGATTCCGATACAACGCGGTAATGGGCATTTTTAACCAATTTTCTTGTCTCCAGTTTTCAATAACTAGAGTTTTGCGAGTATACTCACCCATACTGCTGGATAGGACATCTATCCATGTCCAAGTCGCGCTACGTCGCCAACTCCCGCACTTCTCCGTTTTGTCGGGTTCGGGAAAACCTACCCACCGCCCCAAGCCGGCCACATACTACTTTTCCGCACCCATTTTCAAGGAAACACGAGATTTCCTGGAGTAGCCAGCTAGTGGGTCTGCTAAAGCCCTTTCAGCCACTCATGTCCCACGTACTCGCTAGCTCCCGCACTCCGCCGTTACGCTAGCAGAACCAGCAGGAACTCGTGTTCCACTGATTCCGATACAACGCGGTCATGTGCATTTTTCATCAATGTTCTTGTCTCCAGTTTGCAGTAACCAGAGTTTTGCCAATGTACTCACCCACACTGCTTGATAGGACATCTATGTACGCCCATTTCGCGCTATGTCGCCAACACCCGCACCTCACCGTTTGGCCGGGTCCAGGAAAACCTACCCACCCCCAAGCCTCACGCACACTCCTTTTCCGCACCCATTTTCCAGGAAACACGAGTTTTCCCGGAGTAGCCAGCTAGTGTTTCTGCTAAAGCCCCTTCAGCCAAACATGCCCCACGTACTCACTAGCTCCATCACTCCGCCGTTACGCTAGCAGAACCAGCAGGAACTCGTGTTCCACTGATTCCTATACAACGCGGTAATGGGCATTTTTAACCAATTTTCTTGTCTCCAGTTTTCAATAACTAGAGTTTTGCGAGTATACTCACCCATACTGCTGGATAGGACATCTATCCATGTCCAAGTCGCGCTACGCCGCCAACTCCCGCACTTCTCCGTTTGGCCGGGTTCTGGAAAACCTACCCACCACACCAAGCCGGCCACATACTACTTTACCGCACCCATTTTCAAGGAAACACGAGTTTTCCTGGAGTAGCCAGCTAGTGGGTCTGCTAAAGCCCTTTCAGCCAATCATGTCCCACGTACTCGCTAGCTCCCGCACTCCGCCGTTACGCTAGCAGAACCAGCAGGAACTCGTGTTTCACTGATTCCAATGCAACGCGGTAATGGGCATTTTTCATCAATGTTCTTGTCTCCAGTTTGCAGTAACCAGAGTTTTGCCAATGTACTCACCCACACTGCTTGATAGGACATCTATGTACGCCCATTTCGCGCTTTGTGGCCAACACCCGCACCTCTCCGTTTAGCCGGGTCCAGGAAAACCTACCCACCCCAAAGCCTCACGCACACTACTTTTCCGCACACATTTTCCAGGAAGCACGAGTTTTCCCGGAGTAGCCAGCTAGTGGGTCTGCTAAAGCCCCTTCAGCCACACATGCCCCACGTACTCACTAGCTCCCGCACTCCGCCGTTACGCTAGCAGAACCAGCAAGAACTCGTGTTCTACTGATTCCGATACAACGCGGTAATGGGCATTTTTAACCAATTTTCTTGTCTCCAGTTTTCAATAACTAGAGTTTTGCGAGTATACTCACCCATACTGCTGGATAGGACATCTATCCATGTCCAAATCGCGCTACGCCGCCAACTCCCGCACTTCTCCGTTTGGCCGGGTTCGGGAAAACCTACCCACCACCCCAAGCCGGCCACATACTACTTTTCCGCACCCATTTTCAAGGAAACACGAGTTTTCCTGGAGTAGCCAGCTAGTGGGTCTGCTAAAGCCCTTTCAGCCACTCATGTCCCAAGTACTCGCTAGCTCCCGCACTCCGCCGTTACGCTAGCAGAACCAGCAGGAACTCGTGTTCCACTGATTCCAATACAACGCGGTAATGGGCATATTTCATCAATGTTCTTGTCTCCAGTTTGCTGGAACCAGAGTTTTGCCGATGTACTCACCCACACTGCTTGATAGGACATCTATGTACGCCCATTTCGCGCTATGTCGCCAACACCCGCACCTCACCGTTTGGCCAGGTCCAGGAAAACCTACCCACCCCCAAGCCTCACGCACACTCCTTTTCCATACCCATTTTCCAGGAAACACGAGTTTTCCAGGAGTAGCCAGCTAGTGGGTCTGCTAAAGCCCCTTCAGCCAACCATGCCCCACGTACTCACTAGCTCCCGCACTGCGCCGTTACGCTAGCAGAACCAGCAGGAACTCGTGTTCCACTGATTCCGATACAACGCGGTCATGGGCATTTTTCATCAATGTTCTTGTCTCCAGTTTGCAGTAACCAGAGTTTTGCCATTGTACTCATCCACACTGCTTGATAGGACATCTATCTCCGCCCATTTCTCGCTATGTCGCCAACACCCGCACCTCACCGTTTGGCCGGGTCCAGGAAAACCTACCCAACCCCAAGCCTCACGCACACTCCTTTTCCGCACCCATTTTCCAGGAAACACGAGTTTTCCCGGAGTAGCCAGCTAGTGGGTCTGCTAAAGCCCCTTCAGCCACACATGCCCCACGTACTCACTAGCTCCCGCACTCCACCGTTACGCTAGCAGAACCAGCAGGAACTCGTGTTCCACTGATTCCGGAACAACGTGGCAATGGGCAATGTTCACCAATTTTCTTGTCTCAAGTTTTCAGTAACCAGAGTTTAGCGAGTATACTCACCCATACTGCTGGATAGGACATCTATCCATGTCCGAGTCGCGCTACGTCGCCAACTCCCGCACCTCTACGTTTGGCCGGTTTCGGGAAAACCTACCTACCACCCCAAGCCGGCAACATTCTACTTTTACGAACCCATTTTCAAGGAAACACGAATTTTCCCGGAGTAGCCAGCTAGTGGGTCTGCTAAAGCCCCTTCAGCCACCCATGTCCCATGTACACGCTAGCTCCCGCACTCCGTCGTTACGCTAGCAGATCCAGCAGGAACTCGTGTTCCACTGATTCCAATTCAACGCGGTAATGGGCATTTTTCATCAATGGTCTTGTCTCCAGTTTGCAGTAACCAGAGTTTTGCCAATGTACTCACCCACACTGCTTGATAGGACATCTATCTACGCCCATTTCGCGCTATGTCGCCAACACCCGCACCTCACCGTTTGGCCGGGTCCAGGAAACCTACCCACCCCCAAGCCTCAAACACACTCCTTTTCCATACCCATTTTCCAGGAAACACGAGTTTTCCCGGAATAGCCATCTAGTGAGTCTGCTAAAGCCCCTTCAGCCACACATGCCCCACGTACTCACTAGCTCCCGCACTCCGCCGTTACGCTAGCAGAACCAGCAGGAACTCGTGTTCCACTGATTCCGATACAACGCGGTAATGGGCATTTTTAACCAATTTTCTTGTCTCCAGTTTTCAATAACTAGAGTTTTGCGAGTATACTCACCCATACTGCTGGATAGGACATCTATCCATGTCCAAGTCGCGCTACGTCGCCAACTCCCGCACTTCTCCGTTTGGTCGGGTTCGGGAAAACCTACCCACCGCCCCAAGCCGGCCACATACTACTTTTCCGCACCCATTTTCAAGGAAACACGAGATTTCCTGGAGTAGCCAGCTAGTGGGTCTGCTAAAGCCCTTTCAGCCACTCATGTCCCACGTATTCGCTAGCTCCCGCACTCCGCCGTTACGCTAGCAGAACCAGCAGGAACTCGTGTTCCACTGATTCCGATACAACGCGGTCATGGGCATTTTTCATCAATGTTCTTGCCTCCAGTTTGCAGTAACCAGAGTTTTGCCAATGTACTCACCCACACTGCTTGATAGGACATCTATGTACGCCCATTTCGCGCTATGTCGCCAACACCCGCACCTCACCGTTTGGCCGGGTCCAGGAAAACCTACCCACCCCCAAGCCTCACGCACACTCCTTTTCCGCACCCATTTTCCAGGAAACATGAGTTTTCCCGGAGTAGCCAGCTAGTGTTTCTGCTAAAGCCCCTTCAGCCAAACATGCCCAACGTACTCACTAGCTCCATCACTCCGCCGTTACGCTAGCAGAACCAGCAGGAACTCGTGTTCCACTGATTCCTATACAACGCGGTAATGGGCATTTTTAACCAATTTTCTTGTCTCCAGTTTTCAATAACTAGAGTTTTGCGAATATACTCACCCATACTGCTGGATAGGACATCTATCCATGTCCAAGTCGCGCTACGTCGCCAACTCCCGCACTTCTCCGTTTGGCCGGGTTCGGGAAAACCTACCCACCACCCCAAGCCGGCCACATACTACTTTTCCGCACCCATTTTCCAGGAAACACGAGTTTTCCCGGAGTAGCCAGCTAGTGGGTCTGCTAAAGCCCTTTCAGCCACTCATGTCCCACGTACTTGCTAGCTCCCGCACTCCGCCGTTACGCTAGCAGAACCAGCAGGAACTCGTGTTTCACTGATTCCAATGCAACGCGGTAATGGGCATTTTTCATCAATGTTCTTGTCTCCAGTTTGCAGTAACCAGAGTTTTGCCAATGTACTCACCCACACTGCTTGATAGGACATCTATGTACGCCCATTTCGCGCTTTGTCGCCAACACCCGCACCTCACCGTTTGGCCGGGTCCAGGAAAACCTACCCACCCCAAATCCTCACGCACACTCCTTTTCCATACCCATTTTCCAGGAAACACGAGTTTTCCCGGAGTAGCCAGCTAGTGGGTCTGCTAAAGCCCCTTCAGCCACACATGCCCCATGTACTCACTAGCTCCCGCACTCCGCCGTTACGCTAGCAGAACCAGCAGGAACTCGTGTTCTACTGATTCCGATACAACGCGGTAATGGGCATTTTTAACCAATTTTCTTGTCTCCAGTTTTTAATAACTAGAGTTTTGCGAGTATACTCACCCATACTGCTGGATAGGACATCTATCCATGTCCAAGTCGCGCTACGTCGCCAACTCCCGCACTTCTCCGTTTGGTCGGGTTCGGGAAAACCTACCCACCGCCCCAAGCCGGCCACATACTACTTTTCCGCACCCATTTTCAAGGAAACACGAGATTTCCTGGAGTAGCCAGCTAGTGGGTCTGCTAAAGCCCTTTCAGCCACTCATGTCCCACGTACTCGCTAGCTCCCGCACTCCGCCGTTACGCTAGCAGAACCAGCAGGAACTCGTGTTCCACTGATTCCGATACAACGCGGTCATGGGCATTTTTCATCAATGTTATTGTCTCCAGTTTGCAGTAACCAGAGTTTTGCCAATGTACTCACCCACACTGCTTGATAGGACATCTATGTACGCCCATTTCGCGCTATGTCGCCAACACCCGCACCTCACCGTTTGGCCGGGTCCAGGAAAACCTACCCACCCCCAAGCCTCACGCACACTCCTTTTCCGCACCCATTTTCCAGGAAACACGAGTTTTCCCGGAGTAGCCAGCTAGTGTCTCTGCTAAAACCCCTTCAGCCAAACATGCCCCACGTACTCACTAGCTCCCGCACTCCACCGTTACGCTAGCAGAACCAGCAGGAACTCGTGTGCCACTGATTCCTATACAACTCGGTAATGGGCATTTTTAACCAATTTTCTTGTCTCCAATTTTCAATAACTAGAGTTTTGCGAGTATACTCACCAATACTGCTGGATAGGACATCTTGTCCGTTTGGCCGGGTCCGGGAAAACCTACCCTCGTGTTCCACTGATTCCAATGCAACGCGGTAATGGGCATTTTTCATCAATGTTCTTGTCTCCAGTTTGCAGGAACCAGAGTTTTGCCAATGTACTCACCCACACTGCTTGATAGGACATCTATCTACGCCCATTTCGCGCTATGTCGCCAACACCCGCACCTCACCGTTTGGCCAGGTCCAGGAAAACCTACCCACCCCCAAGCCTCACGCACACTCCTTTTCCATACTCATTTTCCAGGAAACACGAGATTTCCTGGAGTAGCCAGCTAGTGGGTCTGCTAAAGCCCTTTCAGCCACTCATGTCCCACGTACTCGCTAGCTCCCGCACTCCGCCGTTACGCTAGCAGAACCAGCAGGAACTCGTGTTCCACTGATTCCGATACAACGCGGTCATGGGCATTTTTCATCAATGTTATTGTCTCCAGTTTGCAGTAACCAGAGTTTTGCCAATGTACTCACCCACACTGCTTGATAGTACATTTATCTACGCCCATTTCGCGCTATGTCGCCAACACCCGCACCTCACCGTTTGGCCGGGTCCTGGAAAACCTACCCACCCCCAAGCCTCACGCGCACTCCTTTTCCGCACCCATTTTCCAGGAAACACGAGTTTTCCAGGAGTAGCCAGCTAGTGGGTCTGCTAAAGCCCCTTCAGCCACACATGCCCCACGTACTCACTAGCTCCCGCACTCCGCCGTTACGCTAGCAGAACCAGCAGGAACTCGTGTTCCACTGATTCCGATACAACGCGGTAATGGGCATTTTTAACCAATTTTCTTGTCTCCAGTTTTCAATAACTAGAGTTTTGCAAGTATACTCACCAATACTGCCGGATAGGACATCTATCCATGTCCAAGTCGCGCTACGTCGCCAACTCCCGCACTTCTCCGTTTGGCCAGGTTCGGGAAAATCTACCCACCACCCCAAGCCGGCCACATACTACTTTTCCGCACCAATTTTCAAGGAACACGAGTTTTCCTGGAGTAGCCAGCTAGTGGGTCTGCTAAAGCCCTTTCAGCCACTCATGTCCCACGTACTCGCTAGCTCCCGCACTCCGCCGTTACGCTAGCAGAACCAGCAGGAACTCGTGTTCCACTGATTACAATACAACGCGGTGATGGGCATTTTTCATCAATGTTCTTGTCTCCAGTTTGCAGTAACCAGAGTTTTGCCAATGTACTCACCCACACTGCTTGATAGGACATCTATCTACGCCCATTTCTCGCTATGTCGCCAACACCCGCACCTCACCGTTTGGCCGGGTCCAGGAAAACCTACCCAACACAAGCCGGCCGCACACTCCTTTTCCGCACCCATTTTCCAGGAAGCACGAGTTTTCCCGGAGTAGCCAGCTAGTGGGTCTGCTAAAGCCCCTTCAGCCACACATGCCCCACGTACTCACTAGCTCCCGCACTCCGCCGTTTCGCTAGCAGAACCAGCAGGAACTCGTGTTCCACTGATTCCGAAACAACGTGGCAATGGGCAATGTTCACCAATTTTCTTGTCTCAAGTTTTCAGTAACCAGAGTTTAGCGAGTATACTCACCCATACTGCTGGATAGGACATCTATCCATATCCGAGTCGCGCTACGTCGCCAACTCCCGCACCTCACCGTTTGGCCGGGTTCGGGAAAACCTACCTACCACCCCAAGCCGGCAACATACTACTTTTACGAACCCATTTTCAAGGAAACACGAATTTTTCCGGAGTAGCCAGCTAGTGGGTCTGCTAAAGCCCCTTCAGCCACCCATGTCCCATGTACAAGCTAGCTCCTCCCGCACTCCGTCGTTACGCTAGCAGAACCAGCAGGAACTCGTGTTCCACTGATTCCAATACAACGCGGTAATGGGCATTTTTCATCAATGTTCTTGTCTCCAGTTTGCAGTAACCAGAGTTTTGCCAATGTACTCACCCACACTGCTTGATAGGACATCTATCTTCGCCCATTTCGCGCTATGTCGCATACACCCGCACCTCACCGTTTGGCCGGGTCCAGGAAAACCTACCCACCCCCAAGCCTCACGCGCACTCCTTTTCCATACCCATTTTCCAGGAAACACGAGTTTTCCCGGAGTAGCCAGCTAGTGGGTCTGCTAAAGCCCCTTCAGCCACACATGCCCCACGTACTCACTAGCTCCCGCACTCCGCCGTTACTCTAGCAGAACCAGCAGGAACTCGTGTTCCACTGATTCCGATACAACGCGGTAATGGGCATTTTTAACCAATTTTCTTGTCTCCAGTTTTCAATAACTAGAGTTTTGCGAGTATACTCACCCATACTGCTGGATAGGACATCTATCCATGTCCAAGTCGCGCTACGTCGCCAACTCCCGCACCTCACCGCTTGGCCAGGTCCAGGAAAACCTACCAACCCCCAAGCCTCACCCACACTCCTTTTCCATACCCATTTTCCAGGAAACACGAGTTTTCCCGGAGTAGCCAGCTAGTGGATCTGCTAAAGCCCCTTCAGCCACACATGCCCCACGTACTCACTAGCTCCCGACTTGCGCCGTTACGCTAGCAGAACCAGCAGGAACTCGTGTTCCACTGATTCCGATACAACGCGGTAATGGGCATTTTTAACCAATTTTCTTGTCTCCAGTTTTCAATAACTAGAGTTTTGCGAGTATACTCACCCATACTGCTGGATAGGACATCTATCCATGTCCAAGTCGCGCTACGTCGCCAACTCCCGCACTTCTCCGTTTGGCCGGGTTCGGGAAAACCTACCCACCACCCCAAGCCGGCCACATACTACTTTTCCGCACCCATTTTCAAGGAAACACGAGTTTTCCTGGAGTAGCCACTAGTGGGTCTGCTAAAGCCCCTTCAGCCACTCATGTCCCACGTACTCGCTAGTTCCCGCACTCCGCCGTTACGCTAGCAGAACCAGCAGGAACTCGTGTTCCACTGATTCCAATACAACGCGGTAATGGGCATTTTTCATCAATGTTCTTGTCTCCAGTTTGCAGTAACCAGAGTTTTGCCAATGTACTCACCCACACTGCTTGATAGTACATCTATCTACGCCCATTTCGCGCTATGTCGCCAACACCCGCACCTCACCGTTTGGCCGGGTCCAGGAAAACCTACCCACCCCCAAGCCTCACGCGCACTCCTTTTCCGCACCCATTTTCCAGGAAACACGAGTTTTCCCGGAGTAGCCAGCTAGTGGGTCTGCTAAAGCCCCTTCAGCCACACATTCCCCACGTACTCACTAGCTCCCGCACTCCGCCGTTACGCTAGCAGAACCAGCAGGAACTCGTGTTCCACTGATTCCGATACAACGCGGTAATGGGCATTTTTAACCAATTTTCTTGTCTCCAGTTTTCAATAACTAGAGTTTTGCGAGTATACTCACCCATACTGCTGGATAGGACATCTATCCATGTCCAAGTCGCGCTACGTCGCCAACTCCCGCACTTCTCCGTTTGGCCGGGTTCGGGAAAACCTACCCACCACCCCAAGCCGGCCACATACTACTTTTCCGCACCCGTTTTCAAGGAAACACGAGCTTTCCTGAGTAGCCAGCTAGTGGGTCTGCTCAAGCCCTTTCAGCCACTCATGTCCCAAGTACTCGCTAGCTCCCGCACTCCGCCGTTACGCTAGCAGAACCAGCAGGAACTCGTGTTCCACTGATTCCAATACAACGCGGTAATGGGCATATTTCATCAATGTTCTTGTCTCCAGTTTGCAGGAACCAGAGTTTTGCCAATGTACTCACCCACACTGCTTGACAGGACATTTATCTACGCCCATTTCGCGCTATGTCGCCAACACCCGCACCTCACCGTTTGGCCAGGTCCAGGAAAACCTACCCACCCCTAAGCCTCACCCACACTCCTTTTCCATACCCATTTTCCAGGAAACACGAGTTTTCCCGGAGTAGCCAGCTAGTGGGTCTGCTAAAGCCCCTTCACCCACACAGGCCCCACGTACTCACTAGCTCCCGCACTCCGCCGTTACGCTAGCAGAACCAGCAGGAACTCGTGTTCCACTGATTCCGATACAACGCGGTAATGGGCATTTTTAACCAATTTTCTTGTCTCCAGTTTTCAATAACTAGAGTTTTGCGAGTATACTCACCCATACTGCTGGATAGGACATCTATCCATGTCCAAGTCGCGCTACGTCGCCAACTCCCGCACTTCTCCGTTTGGCCGGGTTCGGGAAAACCTACCCACCACCCCAAGCCGGCCACATACTACTTTTCCGCACCCATTTTCAAGGAAACACGAGTTTTCCTGGAGTAGCCACTAGTGGGTCTGCTAAAGCCCTTTCAGCCACTCATGTCCCACGTACTCGCTAGCTCCCGCACTCCGCCGTTACGCTAGCAGAACCAGCAGGAACTCGGGTTCCACTGATTCCAATACAACGCGGTAATGGGCATTTTTCATCAATGTTCTTGTCTCCAGTTTGCAGTAACCAGAGTTTTGCCAATGTACTCACCCACACTGCTTGATAGGACATCTATCTACGCCAATTCGCGCTATGTCGCCAACACCCGCACCTCACCGTTTGGCCGGGTCCAGGAAAACCTACCCACCCCCAAGCCTCACGCGCACTCCTTTTCCGCACCCATTTTCCAGGAAACACGAGTTTTCCCGGAGTAGCCAGCTAGTGGGTCTGCTAAAGCCCCTTCAGCCACACATGCCCCACGTACTCACTAGCTCCCGCACTCCGCCGTTACGCTAGCAGAACCAGCAGGAACTCGTGTTCCACTGCTATGTCGCCAACACCCGCACCTCACCGTTTGGCCGGGTCCAGGAAAACCTACCCACCCCCAAGCCTCACGCACACTCCTTTTCCGCACCCATTTTCCAGGAAACACGAGTTTTCCCGGAGTAGCCAGCTAGTGGGTCTGCTAAAGCCCCTTCAGCCACACATGCCCCACGTACTCACTAGCTCTCGCACTCCGCCGTTACGCTAGCAGAACCAGCAGGAACTCGTGTTCCACTGATTCCGATACAACGCGGTAATGGGCATTTTTAACCAATTTTCTTGTCTCCAGTTTTCAGTAACCAGAGTTTTGCGAGTATACTCACCCATACTGCTGGATAGAACATCTATCCATGTCCAAGTCGCGCTGTGTCGCCAACTCCCGCACTTCCCCGTTTGGCCGGGTTCGGGAAAACCTTCCCACCACCCCAAGCCGGCCACATACTACTTTTCCGCACCCATTTTCAAGGAAACACGAGTTTTCCTGGAGTAGCCAGCTAGTGGGTCTGCTAGATCCCCTTCAGCCACCCATGCCCCACGTACTTGCTAGCACCCGCACTCCGCCGTTACGCTTGCAGAACCAGCAGGAACTCGTGTTCCACTGATTCCGAAACAACGTGGCAATGGGCAATGTTTCCACAATTTTCTTGTCTCAAGTTTTCAGTAACCAGAGTTTTGCGAGTATACTCACCCATACTGCTGGATAGGACATCTATACATGTCCAAGTCGCGCTACGTCGCCAACTCCCGCACCTTACCGTTTGGCCGGGTTCGGGAAAATCTACGCACCACCCCAAGCCTGCCACATACTACTTTTCCGCACCCATTTTCAAGGAAACACGAGTTTTCCTGGAGTAGCCAGCTAGTGGGTCTGTTGAAGCCCCTTTAGCCACTCATGCCCCACGTACTCGCTAGCTCCCGTACTCCGCCGTTACGCTAGCAGAACCAGAAGGAACTCGTGTTCCACTGATTCCGATACAACGCCGTGCGTGCGTGCGTGCGTTTTAATTATCCATCTGCCATACCGGTCGAAATGTGTTCACAAAACGTTTGGTATGTTACCAGGTTGACCCTGTTGGATAGTTCCTGCTAGCAGGAGATTTGACTCCGGCCGGAACTGGAATGTTCCGGCTGGAACTGCTCTCCTGCTAACTTCACGCACCTATTTATTTGTCGACGGACTGTAACTATTGTACAAAGTTAAATTCAGTGTGCCTACGGCGCTCGGGCACGTTTTCGGCGTGTGTGATACTTTCAAAAACCTGGTTACGCCCCTTAAATTTATTATTTTTGTTAAATGGATCTTATCGTATCGGTCTTGTTACACATCACGAAATAAGGTCTATATAATTTTGACCCCGTTAAACCCCACTTTTATATAGTAAAACTGGGGTTTGCAAGGGTTTACATTATTTTCCTTATTCCTGCTCTAAGACAGAGGTTGTTGGTACTGAACGAGTGCCCACAATCGATGTTTGGAGCAGAAATAAGAAAAAAAAATGCTATTTTTCATCAGAACATTTTTATTTTTTTTTTAGGTAAAGTTTTCGAAATGTTAAGATAGGCATGTTTTCATAATGCAGGTCCGAGGTCTGTCGTATTGGTCTTCGAATGGCTGACCGAGGACACCTGGGATATATAATGTTACAAAATATGGTCTAGTTCGGAAGACTGACTAATTGGGAATACAAGACTACTGCAAGAACTCCCAAGTAAAGTCATATATTACACAAATCAATACCGTGTTTATCTGGATATAATTTTAATCCCGACTTAATGTGGGTATAAAAGAGAGATTTTAGGTTTATGCGACAGGATCGACGCCATCTTGATTTTTTGTTACATGATTTTTACCCTCCATTTGAAACCCTCGGTTCTTTTTCCTAAAACACTACTAGAATTCAATATGCCCGGACCGAGTGTCGTATAAATTTAAAGCGTCCAGAAACACTTGGTATGATTCGGGTTGCTTTATACGAACAGTAAAATTCCTCTATTAAGACCACATCTGGAACTGTTCAAAAGTGGTCTTCAAGACCACTTTTGAACAGTCCCAAATGTGGTCTCTGACCAGAGGACACAATGGCCAGAAAACACAAAGAAATGTTATGTGCATCTTTCAAAATAAGCTTTTAAAAGCAGAATAAGTATTAATTTTAGGTGGTCTTAATATTGGAATTTCACTGTATTTCACTGTACATAAATACTTACTTAGTTGATTTATAATATAATGTTATTAATCAAATAATTTCGTATTGGTCCAGTTATAGGTCCGAGGTCTGCTGTATTGGCACGAGGCCGAAGGCCGAGGCCAATACAGCTGACCGGGGACCTGTAACTTGGCCAATACAAAATTACTTGATTAATGACAATTTTATTAATTGACGCAATTAAAAACATGATTTATGATTTTTGAATATTGGTTGACTTGGTGTAATACAGGATAATCTGTATTTTACGGGGAGGGCCGTAACTAATGTTGCTAGAACTTGTGGCCCAACCCACTTGCTTGTTTCATTGTAAATGAAAAGCAATAAAATATGTTTAAACAAAATAAACAGGATAATCAATTAATAATGAATATTATAATGCGCTGGGCCAACATAACACTTACGTTTGGCCAACGTAATGCCAGTGTTGGACCAACGTTGCAATGAATATTATCACACGTTGGGCCAAAGTAATGCTAGCGTTTGTCTAATATAATGCTGACGTTGGTCTAACGTAATGGAATTGTTGGACCGATGTTGTAATGAAAATTAGCATACGTTAGACCACCATACGTTTTACCAACGTAACCTCAATTTCGGACCAACAGTGTAAGGAATTCTATCATTCGTTGGACTAACGTAATGCCAAGATGTTGGCCTGACCTTGGTCCAACGAGCAAAGTAACGTTGGGCCAACGTTGAATATCCACGCTGGGCAAACGCAGAAGGTAACGGTTATCCAACGTTGGCCCATTGTAAGCATGCTTGCTGGGTATATCTGTCTGTTTGTCTTTCGGTTTGAGAAAAATGTTCAACAACCTGTCTACACGTGCTATTTTATTACATTGAATGGAAATCAACCGACAAAGTCTTATTATTTTATATTCCCATCCTACTGGGCCTCAAACCCATCAATATAGATGGGTTCGAGCACTGGTCAAATGTCATTTAATCACGCATCAATGTCACGTAATGCCCTTACACTGACGTTGGTACGTCAACGTATTTTTGACCAAACATGACTCATATTCGAACTTGACTAAGATTATTCTGAGCATGTTTGTTGATAATCGGACTAAAACTGTGGCCTCTAGTGTGTTCACAAGGTTTTTCTATGAACTGACCTACTGCACTACCTTTTGACCCGACATATTCGAACTTGACCGAGTTATGTCAAGATGATCACTCTGAGCAAGTTTCATGATGATTCGACCAAAATTGTTGCTTCTAGAGTGTCCACAAAGATTTTCTATGATCTGGCCTACCGATCTATTTTTGACCCGACATCACCCATATTCGAACTTGACAGAGATATTGTCAAGATGATCATTCTGAGCAAGTTTGATGGTGTTCGGATCAAAACTGATTTTTCTCTGATATAACCTACTGACCTACTTTTTGACCCGACATGGCCTTTTTCCAAACTGACTGAGATAGTGATTATTCAGAGCAAAATTGATGATGATCGGACCAAAACTGTGGCTTCTAGTGTTCACAGTTTTTTTTTTATATGATTTGACCTACGTTTTGATCCAACATGACCCATATTCAAACTTGGCCGAGATATTGTCAAGTTGATTATTCTGAAGAAGTTTGATGATGATCTGAGCAAAACTGTGGCTTCAGGGTTGTTCATAGAGGATATTTGATTTTTTCATTGTAAGATCGAATTTTATTTCATCGAATGAACACCAAAACCAGTATTTTTACGAGTGGCGTAGCCACGAGTGAAAATACCGGTTTTGGTGTTATGAGTGAAATAAAATTTGATCTTACACTAAAAAAATCAAATTTTCTGTTTCTTACATGCTTCAAAACGGCAATATTTAGCTTCACTAATCGCGTCACTCACTCTCAGAGAAAACTAACTTTGTTCCTGGTCGTTTCGCGTCAATTTTGTGGTGTCCAACATATTTAGTGGATGTAAACTGTGAGTTTGCACCTGAGAAATTGCCTGGGAGGGTATTTCCATAAATGATTACTGAAATAATTGAGAGATTAATTTCCCAAAGAAGGTGCGGACAGATCTAACGTCGCGCGACACAATACGTGACGCCAGGGTCGAAAATGACGTCATTAGCGTCCTCGGGACGTGTGAACGGGCTTAGCGTCAATTCTTATACAGTTCATTAATTTTTAATCATTTGACAATGAAAAACTGACCACAGAATTTGATTTCGAGAAAAAAGTAGTCCCAAACAGTGAAAAATAAAAACGATATCAGTCACTGTTTGAAACAGTGACAATATCGTTTTCGATTTCACCGACAAATCTATATATTTCATTGAAAAGCATGTAAGAAACATGGTTTTTCTATGATTTGACCTACAGACTTACTTTCGACCCGACATGACCCACATTCGAACTTGACCCAGATATTGTCAAGATATTCTAAGCAAGAATGATGATGATCGAACCAAAACTGTGGCATCTATTGTGTTCACAAGCTTTTAGCTCCACTTCTAGATATTTGGATGATTTATTAAATATTGATAATATCTACTACGATGGTTTGATCAGTCAAACTTACCCCCCAGTCCTTCAGTTAAATAAAGCAAATTCTTCTGATACCGAGGCCCCGTTTTTGGATTTGCATCTATCTATTGTGGATGGGTTTGTTTCTTGCAATATTTATAATAAACGCGATGATTTTGATTTTGAGATTGTAAACTTTCCTTTTTTGGATGGTGATGTTCCACCTGCGCCATCGCCATCCTATGGCGTCTGTATTTCACAATTGATTCCATTTGCCAGAGATTGTAACTGACTCCAACACTCGTAATAAATTGTTAACGGCTAAACTTCTTGATCAGGTTTATCAGTACCATAAACTACGCAAAGCCTTTTCAAAATTTTATAGACGTCATTCTGATTTAATTTCAAAATTCAATACTGGACTTTAATCCCTTCTGCATCAAGGTCTATCGGAATCCGAATTTTATGGTGAATTAGTATATAAATTTAGAAAAATTTATGACCGCAATGACTTCAGCACCCGATTTCGTAAAAATCATTCTTCGATATAAAAAGATTGGGTACAACATAAATGTTATACGACAGACTGCATGTATGGTAGTTAACCCAATCACGGTTAACAACTTTGCTTCCCTCTTTAATTGCACGCCGGTGGGTCAGACCTCAGATTCTATGGCAGTTCCAACGTACAGGCTTATGTTGGTTGTTACCTGATGCTCTGTCTCTGGTCGGGCCCATTCGGTTCTAACTGCTCCAGCATTTCTGTTGTTTCTTGCTGTCGAGTCCTCATCGTTGTTTCTTCTCTGTGGTTGTTTGATTTTTGTGTTCATGGAGATTTTGCACTGATGAGTGAGGAGGCCTTCATGCGGACTGAACAATTTTTTTGTCTTAATCACGACGGAAGTAAGGGCGAGGATTGTGGCCACGTAAAATCGATTTAAGCCCCCCAGTGGAATTCGTTTCCGCTGACCGTGCCAAGGCGGTTCTTCTGTCGCGGTTTATTTTTGTTATGGTTTGTCTTTGGGTGTTTGTGTCGCTTATATTATTTTATTTTGAATAGCCATTGTGGCCATTTTGTAGGAAAGTAACTGTCCTTTTGGCTTTCCGCTGTTGGTGTTTCCGTTAGGGTCTGTTGCTTCATGTTTGTGTTTCTTTCCCTTTGGTGTCTCTGATGGGAGCTGTGGGTTAATTGTATTGATTCCTGATCATCGCCTCTACTTCTATTTTCTATGCCTTGACCTACCTATCTACGTTTTGATCCGACATGACCCATATTCGTACTTGACCAAGATATTGTCAAGATGACTTTTTGAGCAAGTCTGGTGATGATCGGACTAAACCTGTGGCCTCTAGTATATTTGCAATGTTTTTGTTTTATGATTTGACCTACTGTCCTACTTTTTGACCCGACAGGACCCATATTCGAACTTGTCCGAGATATTGTCAAGATGATCATTCTGAGCGATTTTAATGATGGTCGGACCAAAAATGTGGCCTATAAAGTGTTCACAAAAATTTCTATGATGGACCTACTTTTTGACCTGACATGACCCACATTAAAACGTGACCTAGATATTGTCAAGATGATCATTCGGAGCAAGATTTATGATAATTGGACCAAAACGGCGGCCTCTGGTGTGTTCACAAGGTTTATCTATGGTTTGACATACTGACATACTTTTTGACCCAAAATGACCCATATTCGAAGTTTAGCGAGATATTGCAAGGATGATTATTCAGAGCAAGTTTGATAATGGTTGGACCAAACGTCGCCTCTAGAGTGTTCACAAGGTTTTTCTATGATTTGACTTACTGACCTATTTTTTTTACCCGAAATGACCCATTTTCGAACTTGACCGAGTTATTGTAAATATGATCATTCTGGGCTTTTTTTTAAATGATGATTGAACCAAAACTGTGGCCTCTAGAGTATCCGGAAGGTTTTTTCTATGATTTGTCCTGCTGATTTACTTTTTGACCCGACATTAATCATATTCCAACTGTACAGAGATATTGTCAAAATGATCATTCTGGGCATTTTTAATGATGATTGAACCAAAACTGAGGCCTCTAGAGTGTCCACAAGGTTTTTCTATGATTTGACCTGCTGACCTATCTTTGACCCGACATAAACCATATTCAAACTTGACCGAGATATTGTCAAGATGATCATTCTGAGCAAGTTTGGTGATGATCGGACCAAAACTTTGGCCTCTAGTGTGTTCATAAGAGTTTTCTATGATTTGATCAACTGACCTAGTTATTGACGCGACGTTACCCGTTTTCAAACTTGACCGAGATATTGTCAAGATGGTCATTCTGAGCGAGATTGATTTTGATCGGACCAAAACTGTGGGCTCTAGTGTGCACAAGGTTTTTCTATGATTTGACTTAATGATCTACGTTTTTATCCGACATGACCCATATTCCAACTTTATCAAGATATTGTCAAGATAAATTATTCTGAGCAAGTTTGATAATGATCGTACCAAAACTGTGGCCTCTAGTGTGTTATTTTTTTTTTAAATGATTTGACCTACTCACCTTCTTTTTGACTCGACATGACCCATAGTCGAACATTACCGAGATATTGTCTAGATGAGCATTCTGAGCAAGTTTAATGATGATCAGACCAAAACTGTGGCCTGTAGTATGTTCACAGTGTTTTTCTATGATTTGACCTACTGACCCAATTTTTGACCCTACATGACCCATATTCGAACATGTCCGAAATATTGTCAAGATGATCATTCTGAGCGAGTTTGTTGATGATTGAATCAAAACTGAGGCCTCTAGTATGTTCACAATATTTTTTCTATGATTTGACCTACTGACCTACTTTTTGACCCGACATGACCCATATAAGAACTTGACCGAGATATTGTCATGATAATCATTCTGAGAAAGTTTGATAATGATTGGATCAAAACTGTGGCCCGTAGAGTGTTCGCAAGAATGACAAACCAGCTGTTCCCATTGTAAGTCCAAAGGACCTTGCGGTTGCCCTAGCAACCAAAGTTTTTATTCAATTTTTGATTAAAACAGCTTTTGTCATCATTCTTCCACCAGAGACATGCTTTAGATGAGAAATGACTGCTGCAGAGATATAAATGGTTAAATGTGCTGACGAACGGACGACGGCTCGAAGACTATTGGAGCCTTCGGCCAAGATGAGCTAAAAAGGATTAAACTGCTTTGAAAATACCGTCTGCTAATTGTGAAGTCAATGTGAAACATAGCCATATAGAATAATAGCAGAATCAAACGTAGTATCTCGCATAGTTCGAACAAATTGACCGGAGACTGGTGAACTCTATCAACATAATTTCACACCCGACTGAATGCATGTATTTATATTCGCCGTCTCCCGAAATTGGCGTTATTGTTATTCAACACATAGAGGTTGGTAAATAGGCCGCAATTCACGGGATGTCGAAAATTCACGAAAAGTTTACAGAAGCCGACGTATAAGGCGATAACATTGACTAATTTATTCCATGTATAAAGGTCAGTCTCATGTCAAATTGTTCGATCTATAATTTTGTTTGATTTGAGGTTCAACGTCCCCTTCAACACTGTATAGGTCATTTTGGAGACGTTGCTTCCAATTTTGTGGGACATTTACCCAACATTGAGATGAAATGACATATTAAGCCCTGTCACCCAATGAAACCAATAGGGTTTATAAGCATGGACGGGTCGACTCGCACCGCTTTGCCTGGACAAGCTTAGATCCTCTAAGCAGTTTACCAGTACTCGTGTGCGGTCGGTTTCAGCTCTGCGTGGAAGCATCATGCAGCCCATCTATTTCTTCAAGCCCCGATGGGCGGGGGCCGCTTCGAGCTAAAATATCAGAAGTATTATGTCATTTGATCTTTAACATTGATTTTTTTTCTGTTTTCATACTACTTTTCTCAGGTAATGCAAAATCAATATGTAGATTATATAAACACTTTGGTCTCATCATTACAAAAAGACGCCTATAAGAATACATAGTAAATTTTATCGCCGACAAAATGAAAATTTTAGGATGAAAAAGTGCGATATGTTTCTTATTTCTGCTCAAAATATAGATTGTGGGTACACGTTAGAACCGCCTCATCGAGGCGGGATGAGGCGGTTCTAACGAGTACCACAATCTATATTTTAGAGCAGAAATAAGAAAAATAAGGTTTACCCCTGTAAACCCCAGTAAGTTGGTTCAAGGGGTCAAAATTATATAGGTGTGTTTTTGTGATGTCAAATGAAGGATATGAAAATTAAATAGCCAGTTGTACTATTGTTACGGTAAGAGTACGCATGCATTAAAGATAATGTATATCTGAAACTATCAACTACCAGCCAAAATTGAAAATAGGGGTCGGGGTGTTGCGGGGTCTCCCTCCACTCATTGGGCTTTTGAGGGCAAAACATCCTATGTCGCACCTCTGGATGGTGCAAAGTCACAGAGCCGTGAAATGTAGGCCAAGTTCAAACATGGATGCTTGCACAAAAGTTGCCATTCCTACATGCAAGTTTTAACCAAGTATCATAAATTAGCTGTTACAGTTGTTGAGAAATGGACTTAAATATAAGATTGAACGTTAGAGTTGACACAACAGATCACAAAGTCATTGAAATGAAATGTTAGTCAAGGCCAAATGTGGGTGCTTACATTACAGCTATATGCGAGTTGGTACCAATTAGCATTAAAGAAGCTCTTATAGTTCTTGAAAAATGGACTTTACCATCAAGGGGATTGCTAGCGTGATCAAAATGTTCACAAAGTCAGTGACCTACGAAATGTAGGTCAAGGACAAATATGAATGCTTGCCTTTTAGTCATCATCCCTATATGCAAGTTTGCACCAAATACATGTATCAATAATGAAGCTCTTATAGTTCTTGAAAACTGAACGAATGCTATAGGGTTGCAAATGTTGATTGCTTGACAAATGGATGGATGAACAAACAGATGTACGAACAGATGGAATATTGGTCTGCTAGTAGGTCTCCAAACGCAGTATTGCACACAACCTAAGGTGCTTCTGTCTTGTTATAGTTCGTCTTTGAATGTGTGTACTGCGCCTTCCCCTAGTGATGTTCCAGTGTATTGCGCCTTCCCCTAGTGATGTTCCAGTGTATTGCGCCTTCCCCTAGTGATGTTCCATTAGGGTGAGCCCCGCCAAGCGAATTTGTGTCTTCGAGCATTCCGCCATGACACATTTTAACTGCGCATGCCCAGCCATTCAGAGGGGCCAAGGATATGGTTTTCTGTCTGAAGGTTCCTCTTGATTCACTGCTTGTATGAGCGAGCAGCGAAGGTTCTGGCGAGACTGCGCGGATGCGCAGGCTCGCCTGAACCTTTGCTGCTCGCATAGACGATAAATACCAAAATCGCTTGACGGGGTCCAGGGTCTAGGTATTTCATATTCGTGTTTCTTTCCCTTTGGAGTCTGTGTTTACATAGAGGTATATGGGGAAAACATTTAAAAATCTTCTTGTCTGAAACCAGAAGGCCCAGTTCTGTGATATTTGGTATGAAGCTCCATCTAGTGGACCTCTACCAAGATTGTTGAAATTATTGCCCTGAGGCCAATAATGTCCCGGTGGTGGGGCCCACTGGGTTTACATAGAGGTATATATGAAAAGCCTTTAAAAATCTTCTTGTCTGAAACCAAAAGGTCCAGGTCTTTGATATTTGGTATGAAGCTTCATCTAGTGGACCTCTGACAAGATAGTTGAAATTACAGACCTGGGACCAAAAATGGCCCGGCGACGGGGTCCACTGGTTTTACATAGGCTTATCTAGGCAAAACCTTTAAAAAATTTCTTGTCTGAAACCAGAAGGCCCATATCTTTGATATTTGGTATGAAGCTTCATCCAGTGGTCATCTACCAAGATTGTTCAAATTATAGCCCTAGGGCCAATAATGGCCCCGTACCCGGGTCCACAGTTTTTACATAGGCGTATTTAGTCAAAACCTTTAAAAACCTTCTTGTCTGAAACCAGAATGCCAGGATCTTTGAAACTTCATCTAATGGACCTCTACCAATATTGTTATAGCCCTGGGGGCGAATAATGGCCCCGCCCCGGGGCACACTGGTTTTACATAGGCTTATATAGGGAAAATCTTTAAGAATCGTTTTGTCTTAAAGCAGAAGACCCATATCTTTGAAATGGTATGAAGCTTCATCTCGTGAACCTCTATCAACATTGTTCAAATTATAGCCCTAGGGCCAAAGATGGCCCTGCCCCGAGGGCCTCACTGGTTTTACATATGCTTATACAGGAGAAACCTTTACAAATCTTCTTTTCTGAAACCCAAAGGCCAAGATTTTTTATATTTAGTATGTAGCTTCATCTTGTGAACGTTTTCGAAGCTTGTTCAAATTATAGCCCTGGAGCCCACTGGTTTTACATAGGCTTATATAGGGAAAACTTTTTAGAATCTTTTGTATGAAAACAGAAGGTACAGGTCTTTGATATTTGGTATGAGGCTCATTTAGAGTATTGTTCAAATTATAAACCTGGGGCGAAAAATTGCTCTGCCCCAGGAGAGCAACTTAGGACCATTATGGTCCTCTTGAATTAAAGTATGTAATTTGCAGCCACAAATTTCAGCTAATAAATTGGTGTAAGTAATAAAAAAGAACAATGGCGGTCCTATATTGCTCACCTGAGCTTAAAGATTTACATGTGGGTCCCGGGGCGGGGCAATTTTTTGCCCCAGGTTTATAATTTGAACAATCTTGGTGGAGGTCCACTAAATGAAGCTTAATATCAAAGACCAAGGTCTTCTGGTTTCAGACAAGATGAAAAAACCAGTGTGCCACCGGGCGGGGCCATTTTTGGGCTATGATTTGAACAATCATGGTAGAGGTCCATTAGATGAAGCTTCATACCAAAAACCATAGACCTGGACCTGCTGGTTTCAGACAAGAAGATTTTCAAAGGTTTTCCCCATGTAAGTCTATGTGAAATAGAAGTGAAGGCAATGGTTCGATTCAATGAACCCACAGCTCCCATCAGAGACACCAAAGAGAAAGAAACACAAACAAAAACAACTAGACCCTAATGGGAAGCCAGTAGCACTTGGGGCGGGACCAATTTGGCCCCAAGGCTATAATATGAACCATCTTGGTAGAGGTCCACTAGATGAAGCTTCATACCAAAAATCAAAGACCTGGGCCTTCTGGTCTCAGACAAGAAGATTTTTAAAGTTTTTTCCTTTGTAAATTTGTGTGAAACCAGTAGGCCCCGAGTGGGGCCATTTTTCGCCCCAGGACCATAAGTTGAACAATCTTCGTAAAGGTCCACTAGATGAAGCATCATAACGAATATCATAAACCTGTGCCTTTTGATTTCAGAAAGAAAAGTTTCAAAGGTTTACCATATGTTAGACTACGTAAAACCAGTGGGCTCCTGGGCGTTGCCATTTTTGGCCCAGGGCAATAATTTGAACAATCTTGATAGAGGTCTACTAGATGATGCCACATACCAAATACCAAAGACCTTGGCCGTCTGGTTTCAGTCAAGGAGATTTTTAAAGGTTTTCCTTATATATGTTCATATAAAACCAGTGGGGCCCGTGGCGGTGCCATTTTCTGCTATAATTTGAACAATCTTGGTAGGGGTCCACTAGAAGAGGCTTCATACCAAATACCTGGGCCATCTGATTTCAGACAAAAAGATTTTTAAATGTTTTTCCCTATGTAAAATAGAAGTGAAGGCGGTGACCAGGAATCGATACAAGTAACCCACACCTCCCATCAGAGACACCAAAGGGAACAAAACGCAAACATGAAACAACTAAACCCTAATGGAAACATCAATAGCGGAAAGCCAAAAAGACAGTTACTTTCCCACAAAATGGCCATTTGGCTATCCATAACAAAATAATATTAGCGATACACAGACTCAAAGATAAACCATAACAAAAATAAACCGCGACAGAAGAGCCGCCTTGGAACGGTCAGTGAAAGGAATTCCACTTGGTGGGTGGGGGTGGTGGCTTTAATCGATTTTCCCTATATATCTCCATATAAAACCAGAGTCGGACTGTTGGCCTTCTTTTGCTCCAGCATTTCAGTGGTTTCTTGCTGTCGAGTCCTCACCGTTGTTTCATCTCTGTGGTTGTTAGATTTTTGGGTTAACGGAGATGTTGCACTGATACAAATTATTTGTCCAAATCGCGACGGAAATAAGGGCGAGGATTGTGGCCACGTAAAATCGATTTAAGCCCCCCCCCCCCCCCTCCCCAGTGGAATTCGTTTCACTGACCGTTCCAAGGCGGTTCTGCTGTCGCGGTTTGTTTCTGTTATGGTTTGTCTTTGAGTGTGTGTATCGCTTATATTATTTTGTTTTGGCTAGCCAATTGGCCATTTTGTGGGAAAGTAACTGTCCGTTTGGTTTCGCTATTGATGTCTCCATTAGGGTCTAGTTGTTTCATGTTTGTGCTTCTTTCCCTTTGGTGTCTCTGATGGGAGCTGTGGGTTAATTGTATCGATTCCTTATCATTGCCTTCACTTCTTTTTTACGTGGCCACAATCCTCGCCCTTACTTCCATCGCGATTTAGACACTTAATTTGTTCAGTTCACATGAAGGCCTGTTAACTCATCAGTGTAACATCTTCGAGAACACAAAAATCAAACAACCACAGAGATAAAACAACGGTGACGACTCGACAGCAAGAACCACTGAAATGCTGGAGCAAAAGAAAACCATAGCAAGAACCACTGAACTGCTGGAGTAAAAAAAAAACAGCAGTTAGACGCCGATGGACGCAACCAGTGAAGCCTTGATGTGATGGAGTGGGCAAAGGAGCATTGGATCATCCTTTTTGTCTTACCACCACATACTTCGCAAGTACTGCAACCCTTTGATGTTGCCTGCTTTGGACCTGTCAAGGCGGCATACTATAATGATTGCAGTTTATGGATGTCCGGACAGCGAGGCGAAGTGATAACCCGCTACAACGTGTGTGAAATTGCTTCAAGGGCATATGGCAAGACTATGACACAAGCAAATATTATCGCACCTTTTAAGAAGACTTCGCCCCTGATCTAGTCCGTAATGAGAAGTTCATGCCATCAGAATCGTTCACAAAGAAAACTAAACAAGCCTCACATCAGTCAGTTGAGGATGTAGCAGATTTCCTTAAAATAAAAAAGATGCAGCAGCTTCAATTAAGGCGTAACTTTACCAAATTTAGTGACACCGATGCCTTTCTGATATTTAATCTTCATCAGTGTGTCTCAACCCAAAGTTCTGAAACAAAAACGGATGATGGACAAGATTCGGCAAACACACTTCAAGTACAACCATATCAAAAGAAACAAAACAAACAAATAAACCTAAAATTAGATGGCTCTCATTTGGAGGAAAACCTATCACAGAGGATGCCAATTTAGAAGCCATTAAACAGTATGAAGCCGAAAGGTGTACACTGAAACAAAACAATGAATCTTGCAAACTGAAGTCAAAGTCTTGCAAATTAAAGTCAAAATCAAAACAAAAGAATCAAACTCGCAAGGAACCCACAGATTCTCCAAAACCTTCTACAAGTGGATTTCAGTATAATAAAAAAATCAAAATATTATCAGGAACAATCTTCTTCATCTGATAAGAGTGTGCAAGGGGATGCATTGATTAATAGAACACCATATTCGTGTCATTTAGTATCAAGTTTATCAGGCTCGGCTCGGCTTCGAGAACGCTCGGCTCGGCAATCTTCGCGATTCTACGAGCGTTCTCAAAGCCATGCATGCTATACTTGACATCAACAGACACGAACCTGGTATTCTATATTTATGGTCCAAAATTTTACTTTACCTGCTTCCGGATGTGGTATATAGCTCGGATGTGCTCTCTTCTGTATGCAAGGGTAACAGAAATTTTCTGGTTGCCGGGCCATAGAGTAGGCACTATCGCTGTATAGGTGCCATTGTCGTAATCGATCACGCGACCTGCAGCAGACGCTTTTAGGGTCTCGTTAAATATTCTGACTCGTAGTTTATCACCGCCCCTCGTTCTGTTAAGTTCATCACCGGTTCTCAGCATAATTTGCACTTGAATGTGTTCACCTGTTTTGTATGGTTTGTGTTCTCCTAAAATGAAACATGGATAATAAAGTAGGTTATTTTGAAATAATGAGTAATTCAAATAAGTATAATATGGATGCAAACAAGAAACACAAATTTCAAACAAAAAGAAAAGCCTGTTGTATGCCTTTTAATAATGTATCAGCATCATGACTGATGACGTCACTAATGGAAATGTAAGGGCTCTAGTACAGCAGTAAACTAGTACAGGCGAATGCAAGTTTCAGAAATGGCAAGAAGATTGGAGATTTCTGAAGGTAGCGTTTTTACCATTTTTCATGAACGGCTGGGCATGAGAAAGCTTTCTGTGCATTGGGTGCCAAAATGCCTTAGAAGAGAACGAGCTGTCCGAGTGTCCTTTTCTGAGTCACTTCGGGATAGATATGATTCTTATCCGGAAGACTTTCCTGAAATAATTTTTCCGGGGACAAACCTTGGCACCATCCACCATCACTATAATCCTGAGACTCAACTGCAGAGTAAACAATGGACTGGTCACGGTTTATCGCGTCCAAAGAATATCAAGACCTAGCTTTCAGTTGGTGAGGTCATTGCAATCGTGTTTTTTTGGATACCATGTGGACTGTTTACCTCATTGCCAGACTATAAATAGGGGGCACATATGCTGATATTTGGACCAATTACGTGCAGCTATAACACAGGAAAAGGTTGGAATAATAACAAACTGCATGCTGTTGCAACATGACAATGCTAAAGTCCATACTTGCAAAGGTTCTGTAGACGCAATGAAGTGGAATGCTTTCAAACCAAGTACGCCATCCACACAATACTCCTGATCTGGCACCCAGGGATTAGTTTTTGTTTCCGAACTTAAAGAGGGAATTGCGTGAACTTTACGTCCGGTCAGATGAAGATGCTTATTGCTGCGGGGTGTCCATGTTGAAAAAGAAAAAGTCAAGTTTGACTCTATGTAGGTAAGACCCGATTCATCTTGAACGACACTTGTATGTTATTGTTTAACAAACTAAAGCGGGATAAGAAAGTCTTAAACATGCGAAACAGGGATGGGAGGGCTCTTCTTTAAATTGACTTGTTAACATAAGAAAGAACTTACCTATAAGTTTCACTGTTGATTTTTCAACTGATACAGTATTTCGGATATCAGTCAATGCGTCATCTTTCAGTGCTTCCTCTTCAGTTAAATAATCCCGCAGTGCAAACATCTCAAGTTTTGGATACTGATGAATCGCAGCAATGACTGGAATATCCAAACTGACATCGAGTTTTAGTTGTTCTCGTTCAGCGGCTATCGAGATCGGGGTTACTCTTCTCGCAGAATTCTGCACTCTCGTTACGACATTAGATAGCCACGACCTAGAAATGTAGTTCAAATACATTTTACTTAGATAATACCAGGTGAGTGTCTTTTTATATCAAGTTTATCAGGCAAGGCTTCGAAAACGCTTGTAGAATCGATTCTACATGCGTTCTCGAAGCCGAGCCTGATAAACTTGATATCAAAAGACATGAGTGTGTGTGTGTGTGTGTGTGAATTCGGGTTTAACGTCGCTTTCAACAATTTTTCAGTCATATCACGACGATGTCTGGTTGCGACAGGGAGCTCAATGCTCACTTTTATAGTGCTGCCTCAATGAAGTATCATGTCCCAGACACATTGCATGATACCGAACCCAGTCACATTATCCTGACACTGGGTCGACCAGTCCTAGCTCTACCCCGTGAATCTGAGCGCCAAGCGAGGAGCAGCTAGTAACATTTTTAACGACTTTGGTATGTCGCGGCCCGGGATCGAACCCGTGACCCCCCGTTTCCCGGAGCGGACACTCTACCAACTGAGCTATCGGGGCCGGTATCAAAAGACATGAATCTGGTATTCTATTTATCAGTTTATCCTCTTGTACACTCTTAAATTAGCAATTTACTATCAGCTTTCGATGGTCCTCAGTCCGTCCCAACATTCAGACGGTCGATATATTTAGTATCAGCTGACTATATTTTTTCCGGTGATATTTAATACGTATTTTTTCTATTTTTATTTACAGAAATAATATTTTTGTCAATTTATCTTGTAGTCCCGTTCATTCATAAAAGTGCAATGTCACGTTGACCTAATAAAGCTCGCTTGTCCTGAGATAGCATATCTTTATCTGGTCAATGCGCTACAATACAATTGATATAGAGGGGTGACTGATAATTTTGAAATACAGTGGAGCATCAATGCTTTGAAAATTTGTGCGAGACAGGGGATATCAGAGGCCAATGAGAATTAGTCATAGCGCATTTAAGACTTACAGTCGAACATCAATGATCCGAACACATTAGGGTCATTTGGTCAAATTATTAAAAAGCCTAATTCTTCCTCTATTGGCCACAGTTTTGATGCTTCAGTCTTCACGATGAAACTGGCCGCCGCATAAAATAAATTTAAACCCCGCCCCCACCCCCAGTGGAATTCGTTACCGTTCCAAGGCGGCTTTGCTGTTGCGCTTTATTTTTGTAATGGTTTGTCTTTGAGTGTGTGTATCGCTTGTATTTTTTGTTTTGGATAGCCACTTGACTAATTTGTGGGGAAGTAACTGTCCTTTTGGCTTTCCGCTATTGATGTTTCCATTAGGGTCTAGTTATTTCATGTTTGTGTTTCTTTCCCTTTCGTGTCTCTGATGGGAGCTGTTGGTTATTTGCATCGATTCCTGACCATTGCCTTCACTTCTATTTTTCATGATGTCTCTTTCCATTGAAAACCAATCTGGAATCGTTGACTTCCACATATTTGGATGATGTATTAAATATTGACAATACCTATTTCCATGGTTAGATCAGTCGAATTTACCACCACCTCCCCCCCCCCCCCCCAACTTCAGTTAAAAAAAGCAAATTCTTCTGATACCGAGGCACCGAGGCTCCGTTTTTCGATTTCCATCTATCTATTGTAGATGGGTTTGTTTCCTGCAAAATTTATTATAAACGCGATGATTTTGATTTTGAGATTGTAAAATTTCCTTTTTTGGATGGTGTTGTTGCTAGAGTGTCTTGTCATGTAACTGAACTCAACACTCGTAATAAACTCCTTAACTTCTTAATCAGGGTTATCGGTATCATAAACTACGCAAAAGCCTTCTCAAAATGATATACACGTAAATCCGATTTAATTTCAAAATTCAGTGTTGGACTTAAATCTCTTCTGCAACAAGGTCTACCGATAGCCCGCCCATCGGGTCTTGAAGAAATAGATGGGCTGCATGATGTTTCCACGCAGAGCTGAAACCGACCCGCACACGAGTACTGGTAAACCGCTTAGAGTATCTAATAATGCCCAGGCAATGCGGTTCCAGTCGGACCGTCCGTGCTTATAAACCTTATTAGTTTCATTGGGCGGTAGGGCCTGAGGTGTCATTTCATCTCAATGTCGGGAAAAAGTCCCACAAAATTGGAAGCAACGTCTCCAAAATGACCTTTACAGTGTTGATGGGGCGTTAAACCTCAAATCAAACAAACAAACACGGTCTACCGGAACTCGAATTTTAAGGTGACTTAGTATATAAATTCAGAATAACATATACTTGTAATGTCTTCAGCACCCAATTATATAAAATCATTCTTCGATATAAAAAGATTGCGAACAACATAAATGTTATACGACAGACTGTATGCATGGTAGTTAACCGAGTCACAGTTGACAACTTTGCTTCCATCTTTAATTTCACAACGGAGGGTCAGGTCTGAGATTCTATGTCGGTTCCAGCTTAAAGGCTTACTGCGAATTAGAGAGAATTTAATTTTATGTAATGTTGGTTGTCTCTTGTCAGGCCCATCGGAGTCTGTCTAACTGTTGGTTTTCTTTTGCACCAGCGTTTCCGTGTTTCTTTCTGTCACGTCCTCGCCGTTGTTTTGTCTCTGTGGTTGTTTGTTGTTTTATTTTTCTCGGAGACGTTGCACTGATGAGTTAGGAGGCCTTCATGCGAACTGAACGAATTATTTGCCTAAACCGCATGGAATGCGATCGCGTAAGATCGATTTAAGCCTCCCCCACTCCCAGTAGAATTCGTTCAACTGACCGTTCCATGGCGATTCTTCTGTCGCGGTTTATTTTTGTTTCGGTTTGTCTTTGAGTGTGTGTATCGCTTGTATTTATTTATTTATTTATTTTATGTTGTTTTGGATAGTCAATTGGCCTTTTGTGAGAATATAACTGTTCTTTTGGCTTTCCGCTATTGATGTCTCCATTAGGGTCTAGTTATTTCATGTTTGTGTTTCCTTCCCTCCGGTGTCTCTGGTGGGAGCTGTGGGTTAATTGTATCGATTCCTGATCGTTGCCTTCACTTCTATTTTGAATAAATGTAGACAAGATAATTACTTGCAGATTTGTTGTTGTCCCGGGTATATAGGGTTTCATATTGTTTTCACTTGCAAATTATGATCCTGAAAAGTAGGTCCAGTCTATAAACGGTCACTAGACATATTATATATTTAGAAGGTGATGACCTTTCAGGTCTCACCTTCTGATGGCTACACTCCAAAGAATTCCCTTGACACCGCATCTTTCCTCTGTTTCAAGAAAAATAGGTCCTTATAAATCAGTGAAGAGACGCGCCTGTATCATTTGATATGTGAAAATAATATGCAGATTGAAAAAAAAAACTGTGGATGCAAAATAAAAAAATAATGAACTTCAGGGTTAAATGTCATAAAATGGATCTAGATTTGAAATTGGTCTCGTTTCGCAGCTGGCCTGGCCTAGTTATTAAGAGCGAGTTCGGTTGCACTTTCTAGAGTTAACTATAGTAACACCAAAACACGCGGGTTATGGCTCGTGCCGCACTATTAGAGTTGTGTCACCAGTAACGTTTCAGATTCAGATTCAGAACTCTACTGACGTCAAGAAAATGTCATCGTTTGCCCTCGAGTAAATCGAAAGTATAAAAATGTTTTCAAGTTGGACGTGATTTTTCCAACACATGGCCAAACTTTCAAATAGTTGAAAAATAATCGATTTTCGGATTTCATTTAATTTACAATTTTCCACCTTCCACCGTATTCGTTGTTACTAGGCAAGGCTTCCAACTCTCATACCAAGCTAACTCTAGCAGTCGCAATATTCCTACACGGCGCGTTTTGGAGCAAGTCAACTCTTGTTAACTCTAGTACGGCAACTGAACTCGCTCAAAGTCTAGATCGCGGATTAATAATTCAATAAATGAGTTGATAGTATGAATGGAATACTACGGCTTGCTATACTACAGATAGAGCGATTGTTTGATTCGAGGTTTAACGTCCCCGTCAACACTGTAAAGGTCATTTTGGAGACGTTGCTTCCAATTGTTTGGGACTTTTACCCGACGTTGAGATGAAATGACCGCCTCGCACCGCGGTTCCTGAACAGGCTTAGATCCTCTAAGCGGTTTACCAGTACTAGTGTGCGAGCCGGATTCAGCTCTGCGTGGAAGCATCATGCAGCCCATATACGTATTCAAGCCCCGATGGGCGGGGGCCGATTCACTGTTGCATGGATATATTTCTGTGAACCATCAGGAAAATATGACTTTCTAACTTAAACTCCTTAATCTTAACGTTTATAGTACGGGGTAATACATATTTATTCCGGGCGGTGGGTGTGTGTGTGTGTGTTTTTTTAGCCGAGGTCAGAAAAGATCAGATTTTGTTTCCTCTTCTTCTGTATCTGAATATTTCCTTTTTTTACTGAGGTGTATTTGATTTGTTTGATTTGACGTTTAACGTCCCCGTCAAGACTGTATAACGGCCCCGCCCACCGGGGCTTGAGGAAACAGATTGGGCTGCACGATGCTTCCACGCAGAGCTGAAATCGACCGTAGACAGCTTAAAGGTTCCGATTCTAAGCCTGCCCAGGAAAAGTGGTGCGAGTTAGACCATCCATGTATATAAACTCTATTGGTTGCATTGTGCGGCAGAGGCTGAGCTGCCATTTCATCTCAATGTCGGGTAAAAGTCGTCTCCAAAATGACCTATAAAGTGTTGACGGGGCGTTAAACCTCAAATCAAACAAATAAACAAAACTGTATAGACGTGCTTCGAATTTCGTTGGTCTCTTACGTAACATCGTGATGAAATGACATTTAAAGCCTTGCCACACTATGAGACCAATGGACTTTCCGACTTCAAATTATAGCCCTGGGGCCAACAATGCCCCCGCCCCGGGCCCCCAATGGTTTTACATTGATTTATGTAGGGATACCCTTTGAAAATCTTCTTTTCAGAAACCAGGATGCTGAGATGTTTGATATTTGATATGAAGCTGCGTCTAGTTGACCTCTATCAAGATTGTTAGAATTATAGCCCTGTGACCAAAAATGCCCCCGCCCTGTAGCCCACTGGTTTTACATAGACATCTCGCGGGAAAATCTTCAAAAATCTTCTCGTCTGAAACCATAAGCCTAAGATCTCAGATATTTGATATTTGGTATGTAGCTTCGTCTTGTGGACCTATATCAAGGTTTTCAAATTATAGTCCTTGTGTCAAAATCAAAATTGCCCCCCCCCCCCCCCCCCACACACACACACACGGGTGCCCTTTGGTCTTACATTGGGATATATAGGGAAAATCTTAAAAAATTCTCTGAAAATGCAAGGCCCAGGTCTTTGATATTTGGTGTGAAGATACATCTAGCAGACCTCTACCAAGATTTTTCAAATTATAGTGCTTGGGTCAAAAATGGCCCTGCCCTGGGGCCCACTGGTTTTATTTTGATTTATTTATGGAAAACATTTAAAAAGATTCTTGTCTGAAACCAGAAAGCCCAGGTCTTTGATATTTGGTATGATGCTTCATCTGGTTGTCCTCTACTAAGCTGTGTAAATTATAGCCCTTGGGCCAAAGGTTGCCCCGCCTCGGCCCCACCGGTTTAACATAGCCATATATGGAAAACCTTTAAAATGTTATTCTAAAAAACCAAAGGCCCAGAAGTTTCATGCGGGTGACCTCTACCAAGATTATTCAAATCAAAGCCCTGGAGTCAAAAATGGTCCCGCCCCATGACCCAGTAAGGCGGTTCTAATGAGTACCCACAACCTATGTCTTGGAGCAGAAATTAGAAAAATAATGTATACCCTCGTAAACCCCAGTGTTCTCCATATAAGGGGGGGGGGGGGGTTAGGGGGTCATTTTACGGACTTGTTCACGTGATACTGAGCAAATTCATCTCCATGCACTAGGACATGACTCTCAATGCCCGGAAAATGTCCACATAGTAACATATAAGTCAGCGCTTTAGAAGGGAACTTTCAAAGGACTTCATCCTTATGCAGAAAGAAAATAATTTGGAAGAAATGTCCCATGGGTGACCCTCTGACAAAGTTGCTCAAAAAAGTTTCGCTCCACTGAACATTAAAACCACCAAACGAACAATGAACAAGCTTTAAACTGACTTCTCATTACGATAACACACCCATGCGAAATAGTGCATTTTAACATCCCCAAAGTGGCTTTTTTTTTCTCATGAAAATCCGTGATATTTTTCTTAACAATGATCAAAACATAGGTTGTGGGTGCTCGTTAGAACCGCCTTAATGAGGCGGTTCTAACGAGTACCCACAACCTATGTCTTTGAGCAGAAATATGAAAAATAATGTTTACCCCCCACCCCGTTTCGCCAGTGTTCTCTATATGAAGTGGGGTTTAGAGGGGTCTTGATTTCACGGACTTGTTCACGTGATGTACTACTAAAGTGGTAGACTGATTTTGAAATAATTTCACAGGAATGTTCCTTTGGTCACTCTCAACCAAAATGGCTCAAACCAACCACTCCATCTTATATTACCTACCACTCTATCTGTACAATTCGGATCAAGTGAGCGTTCCAGGGCCATTATGGCCCTCTTGTTTAATCCAGGTTTCACTGGTCGACGGACGTCTTTCAAACACTTAACAAAACATAGCAACTTACAAACTTTTAAACTTGTGATCGAAGCCTCAGATAAAAACCAGCAGATAAAAACCAGCCAGTGTCTCGGAATATTTGTGTAAGAAATTTTTGTTTGTTTGATTTGAGGTTTAACGTCCCCGTCAACACTGTAAAGGTAATTTTGGGGACGTTGCTTTCCATTTTGTGGGATATTTACCCGACATTGAGATGAATTGACATCTCAAGCCCTGTCGCCCAATGAAACCAATAGGGCATGTGGGACTTTATGTAACATTCACCGGAGAGCCCTGGGGGAACCCTATGTTGGTGTCACTAATGTGTCTTTTCACAAGCAACAAGAATATATATGGTTTAGGGGCGGGGATCGGTAAGGTTTCTGGAATATTTGGCCTTTTATGAAGTGGAGGGGGTGGGGCATGACCCCGGCACATCCCGGGGGACCCTCAGCTTGGTGTCGCTGAGTGCGTCTTATCATAAGGAACAAGAATATATATGGTTTAGGGGTGGAGATCTGAATGGTTTCTGAGATAAATGGCATTTTATGAAGTGGAGGTGGTGGGGCATGTCCCCGGCACATCTGGAGGGACCCCCAGGTTGGCGTCACTTAATGCTTCTTATCATAAGGAACAAGAATATCTATGGTTTAGGGGTGGGGATTTGTAAGGTTTTGGAATATTTGGCCTTTTATGAAGTTTTGTTTGTTTGTTTGTTTGATTGGAGGTTTAACGTCCCCGTCAACACTGTAAAGGTCATTTCGGGGATGTTGCTTCCAATGTTGTGGGACTTTTACCCGACATTGAGATGAAATGATATCTCAAGCCCTGCCGCCCAATGAAACCAATAGGGTTTATTAGCATGGACGGTCCGCCTCGCACCGCGGTTCCTGGACAGGCTTAGATCTTCTAAGCGGTTTATCAGTACTAGTATGCGGGCCGGATTCAGCTCTGCGTGGAAGCATCATGCAGCCCATATATTTCTTCAAGCCCATAAGGGCGGAGGCCGTTGGTGTAAGAAAGCCATTTGCTAGCACGTATAGAGTGTTGAGTAAATTATCTTGTTTGCTAGAGTCTATGTATGTAATTGTCTCCAGAATTATTCTCAGTGACACAAGAAGGGATTCACTACATGTACCGTTCGATCCTAAGTTTTGTTTTTGACATTTCAGTTGTCTGCTCCTCGCATTACTACAATCATACATTACCATTGACTGTTTTAAAAATTAAAAAAAAAAAAAAAAGATAATGAAATGAAATGTCCCAGTGTAAAAACTAACTGTTTTCTACCATCACCTTCTATTAGTACTCTCAGTACTTTGATTACAAGTCACTACCGATTATAGCGTGCAGATATTCGACCGCATTCAATAAGTTACTAGATACCTGATTGCGGTATAAAAGAGGTATCTTTTCGATATAGGCGAGGTACTTTAATTTTTATGGTCCAACTAATTCCTTGAGAAATTCTTTTAACACCAAAACACAGGGCTATGCTATATTAATTACCAAAAAAAAAGTCCTCAAAAAATATCCGTGCCAGTTCTGAGAAAATTAGGATTTAATCCGCAGAAAAAGCATTAAATAAGTAATGGCCAGATAACAGCACCATACACTGTTTTACCGGCTGTAAGGCTCCTCACGCGCAAACAAATGACGTCATCAAAAACAAAACTTACGTCAGAAATTGATAAAGTGCAGTCTGTGGCGATTTATTTATGTTGTTGTTTGTTACTTACTGTGTGTATCATTTGTGTCTTTTAATTTTGGATGGCCATATGGCCATTTTGTGGGAAAGTAACTGTCCATATGGCCTTCCTTTGTTTAGGTTTTCATTATGGTCTGGTCGCTTAATGTTTGTATTTCTTTTCCCTTTGGTGTCTTTTATGGATGGAGTAAGTTAATTGTATCAATTCCAGATCTTTGTTTTACTTCTACTTTCTACATTCTATTTTTTTTAATACACGTCATTTATATTTTCCTTGTATGCTATTGATAAACAAGATCTATGTTCAAGTTGTAAAAACATTTTTTAATGTCTCATGACAAAAACTTTAATATATGGAAGCACATTTTTGCCATCAAAATCAAATGAATTATTATCGTAAATATGCGCATACGGTGTATTTCGGTAACTTGGCGCACGTAAGATTTTGATAGCTATATGTGACTTTGTGGTAGCAACCACTCAAAAATCACAATCAGAACAATTGCAACACTGTCCTATCTACCTACTGCCATAGAAATTGGCCGCTGACTTTTTAACAGGCAGGAATATTTTTCAATGTCTCATGACAAAAACTTTAATGTATGGAAGCACATTTTTGCCATCAGAATCAAATGAATTATTATCGTAAATATGCGCATACGGTGTATTTCGGTAACTTGGCGCACGTAAGATTTTGATAGCTATATGTGACTTTGTGGAAGCAACCACTCAAAAATCACAATCAGAACAATTGCAACACTGTCCTATCTACTTACTGCAATAGAAATTGGCCACTGACTTTTTTACAGGCAGGAAAAATAATAGGGGTGTACCCCCTTGAAATTGATTTACAAATTTTGTCTCCCAACATTGCGCACAATAACTGTTTTGAGCTGACTGAACACAAAGGTTGACTCAAACAACCTTAAAAGGGGCAAAATCCGAATGAGAAAAATACCTTTCAGCTAATTTAAAAGATAAAGATAAAGAAGCTTTATTTAACGTCGCATATTCGAAACAAATAACATAAGCTCTGTAGAGCTTTTATTGCGACAATCAAAGTATCCTCTAACAAATACTTACCTGCCTTCATTTATCTTCCTAGGACTACCCCTGATAGTGCGAGCGTCAGCCAAGTCATAAAAGGCCAATAATAACATAAGCTCTGTAGAGCTTTTATTGCGACAATCAAAGTATCCTCTAACAAATACTTACCTGCCTTCATTTATCTTCCTAGGACTACCCCTGATAGTGCGAGCGTCAGCCAAGGGAGCTCCTAGTACCATTTTTCACGCCTTTGGTATGGCGCGGCCGGGGATCAAACCCGCGACCTCCCATTCCCGAAGCGGACGCTCTACCACTGAGCTGTCGGGGCCGGTGAGGAATCCATATATGAAATTTCAAAACCCTGGCATACAAGGTTCTAAAGTTTTGCTATGCATCACAAAGCATAGGCCTACAATGTACCCAAAGTGACAAAGGGCCATTAGCCACAAAGTATTTTTCGGAATTTAGTCAAAAGTTTACCAGAACATCTACTCGTCACCAACTTACAAGGCTCTAGCTCCAATAGATTTTGAGATATTTTGCTGACAAGATTTTATAAAAGAATTCAAAGGGCAATAACTTTTGAAAGGTGCATAATCCGGATAAGAAAAAAAACAAGAGGGCCCAGAGGGCCCTGGTTCGCTCACCTGTGTGTCACTGTCTTGAGTACATTCTATTTTTAGCTCTTGTGGCCATCTTGTTCATCAGCAAAGTCATTTTAGCTTATTTGGTAGGGAGTAACCTAGGCAACATTCCTTGGAACTTTGAATCAAATTGGCCTTAGGGTTTAGGGGGAGTTTCCGTTTGAATCAAATTTACAATATTTTTCTATTTTTACCTCCGGTGGCCATTTTGTTCATCCGAGTGGGATTGTTTTAGCCTTTTTGGTAGCGGATAATCTAAGCAACATTGTCGCAAGGAACCTATATGCTAAATATGAAGGCTGTATTTCAAATGTTTTAAAAGTTATGACAAAGTAGGTCAAAGGTCAAGGTCATGGGTCAAAAGTTTTGAATGGCTGAGAAAACCTTGTCACAAGGAACATGCATGCCAAATATGAAGGCTCTATCTCATATGGTTCAAAAGGTATGATAAAGTAGGTCACAGGTCAAGGTCACAGGTCAAATCTTTATGAGTGGGAAGTCCTTGTCAGAAGGAACCTACATGCCAAATATGAAGACTCTATCTCAAACGGTTCAAAAGTTATGACAAAATAACCTACTTATCTACTTTTTGATTTGACATGACCCATATTCGAACTTAACTGAGATGATCATTCTGAGCAAGTTTTATAATGATTTGACTGAAACTGTGGCCTCTTAGTGTTCAAAACGTTTTTCTATGATTTGACCTGCTGACCTACTTTTTGACCCGACATGACCCATATTCAAACTTGACACAGATATTGTCAAGCTGATCATTCTGAGCAAGTTTGATGATGATTGGACCAAAACTTGGGCCTCTAGTGTGTTCACAAGGTTTTTCAACAATCTTACCTACTGACCTAGATATTGACCAGACATGACCCATATTCGAAATTAACCGAGATATTGTCAAATGATCATTTTGAGCAAGTTTGATGATGATCGTACCAAAACTGTAGCCGCCAGTGGGTTCAGAGGGTTTTTCTATGATTTGACCTACTGACCTACTTTTTGACCCAACATGACCCATATTTGAACTTGACTGAGATATTGTCAAGATGATCATTCTGGGCAAGTTTGATGATGATCGGACTAAAACTGTGGCCTCTAGTGTGTTCACAAGCTTTTTCTATGATTTGACCTTCTGACCTACTTTTTGACCCTACATGACCCGTATTCAAACTTGACCCAGATATTGTCAAGACTATGATTCTGAGCAAGTTTGATGATGATCGGACCAAAACTGTGGCCTCTAGTGTGTTCACAAGGTTTTTCTCTGATTTGACCTACTGACCTACTTTTTGATCCTGAATGACCCATATTCGAACTTGCCCGAGAAATTGTCAAGATTATCATTTTGAGCAAGTTTCATGAGGATCAGACAAAAACTGTGGCCGCTAGTATATTCACAAGGTTTTTCTATGATTTGACCTACTGACCTACTTTGTGACCCGACATAACCCATATTCGAACTTGTCATATTGTCAAAATGATCATTCTGGGCAAGTCTGATGATGTTCGGACCAAACCTGCGGCCTCTAGTGTGTTCACAAGGTTTTTCGATGATTTGACCTACTGGCCTATTTTTTGACCCGACATGACCCATAATCAAATTTGCCCGAGATATTGTCAAGATGATCATTCTGGGCAGGTTTGATAATGATTGGACCAAAACTGTGGCCTCTAGTGTATTCACAAGGTTTTTCTATGATTTGACCTACTGACCTACTTTTTGACCCGGCAGGACTCATATTCGAATGTGACCAAGATATTATCAAGATGATCATTCTGAGCAAGTTTGATGATGATTGGACATAAATTGTGGCCTCTAGTGTGTTCAGAAGGTTTTTCTTTGATTTGACCTACTGACCTACTTTTTGACCCGACATGACCCATATTCGAAATTGACTGAGATATTGTCAAGATGATTATTCTGGGCAAGTTTGATGGTGATCGGACCAAAACTGTGGCCTCTAGTGTCTTCACAAGGTTTTTTTCTGATTTGACCTACTGACCTACTTTTTGACCCGACATGACCCATATTCGAACTTGACCGAGATTTTTTGATGGTACAAATTGTGTGCAAGTTTAGTTAAAATCAAATCATAAATGAAACATCTATCATGCAGACAAGACCAAAATAGGCAATTTTTGCCCTTTCAGGGGCTGTAACTCCGTAACACATGATGGGATATGGCTGGTTCAAGAAAGGAACCCAGATCTCATGGTGGTACAAGTTTTGTGCAAGTCTGGTTAAAATCAAATCATAAATGAAGATGCTATCGTGCGGACAAGACCAAAATAGGCAATTTTTGCCCTTTCAGGGGCCGTAACTCCGTAACACATGATGGGATTTGCCTGGTTCAAGAAAGGAACCTAGATCTCATGGTGGTACAAGTTGTGTGCAAGTCTGGTTAAAATCAAATCATAAATGAAGATGCTATCGTGCGGACAAGAAATTGTTTACGCACGGACGCACGGACGCACGCACGACGGACGACGGACAAAATGTGATCACAAAAGCTCACCTTGTCACTACGTGACAGGTGAGCTAAAAACGCGTTAGCTAATTTTCCATGAAGAATCGATATATGAAATTTCAAAACCCTACCATGCACGTTTCTTGCGTTATGCTATGCATCAAAGGTGTAACGGAAAGTCGAATGGACTAACCAGAAGCAATATGCCCCTCCGACTTTTTTAAAGTTGGGGCCATAAAAAACAACGAAAACACGCATATTCAAATCTATTGGAAGATTTGATCACCCCACAAAAAATCCAGAGAAAAAATCTGAGGTTTTTCTTATTCATCACGAAAACGAGACGTTGCTTCCACGTTTGTGGGACTTTTACCTGACATTGAGATGAAATGACATCTCAATCCCTGCCGCCCAATGGATCCAAAAGGGTTTACATGCATGGACAGGCTGACTCGCAGCAACTTTTCTGGATATTCTCAGCGGTTTAGCAGTACTCATATGCGGTCGGTATCAGTTCTGTGCGGAAGCATTAGCAGCCCAATCTATTACTCCAAGGCCAGATGGGTGGGGTCAAAAAACATGCCTATACAATTTTGACCCCTCGATCCCCACTTTTATATAGTACAGGGATAAATATTAAATTTCTTATATTAGCTCAAAAACATAGATTGTGGGTATACGGTAGAACCGCCAAGTTCAGGCGGTTCTGTCGAGCTCCGCAATCTATGTTTTGAGCAGAAATAAGAAAAACATCATTTTTTTATCTTAAAATTCCATTTTTGGGCTGAACAATTGACAATGTTTTTGTTTAGGCGTGTTTCGTAATGTCTGCTCAATAGCATAGATTGTGGGTACTCGATATAAACCCCCTCCTACTGGAGTTTTAGTTTATACTAATTTATTTTAGTTCGATTGCGATGAAAGCCTCAAGCTTAATTAATCGCTATCGCACACACATTCCGGATGTTTTCACGCGCACGAGGGAGAGGCAGTTGACTTTGACACCACTGCTACCCATTTACACCTGGGTGGGTGGGGCAGTGGGGAGTTATAGGGGTGTACATGTACATTATTTTTCTTATTTCTGCTAAAAGAAGCCTCCATGGTGTAGTGGATAAGCTACTAGCCCCATAAACCAGGAGTCGTGGGTTCGATCCAAGGGCTTCGCCAGATTCTCAGATGAGTCTTTAAACCGAGGTCCGGTCTCCTTATGCAGGGGTTTCACCAATAGACCGGTAGTGGGGATTTTCCCGTTTACTTAGACATTATTCCCCTGCTACTCTTGATAAATTTGTAAGGGCTTTATTCAGATAACATTGAAAATCATACTCCTATCTTTCTTTGAAATCCAGATGCCGAAATGTTTTTGAAACCACTGCATATGACATTTGCTGTTGAAGGGATGTAAACCTCAAACACACTCACTCACTTATAATTATTTCTGCTCAAAACATAGATGAGGCAGTTCTATTGAGTATCAACAATCTTAGAAGCTATGTTTTTGAGCAGAAAAAAAAAATAACCCCTAAACCCCAAGTTTTTCAAGTACATATATAAAAGTGGGTTAGTGGGGGTCAAAATTATATAGGCATGTTTTCGTGATCGTTGCTTTTGTTTCTCCTTTTTCCCCCCTCCTCCTCCCCCTCCCCCCACAAAAAATATCTTTTGGTGTACCAATAACTTATCATTTATTTTGGCGCACAGAAACTATCCTTTTTTAATGATTTCATGAAGTTAAGTACCGATATGGGTTTACTTTTAAGATATATGTCAGTGATGTTAATTTTTGTTTTGTTTTAAGCGACTTTCCTTTATTGTCTACGCCCACGGATGTAGACAATCTTAATGATAGCTTTTGCTCCGGAAGCATTTAATGAAAGGTGATGACTGGTATTCTGTTGACTGGTTCTACTTTTCATTTTCCATCTGGTTACCCCAGGACACCCCAAACTCTGGTCATACTGGAACGCCCACTTGCATATTGAAACCCAGCCATTACCTGAAAGCTGCCTAAAGTTTATCACATGGACGATTGCTCTCACACTTGCAAAACTAACATATATTTGCCCTCATCTAGTTCTTCCCACATCCAATTCTTAATGTTTTCATTTCTAGACTGCAATCTTGTCAGATTGTTTTTTCATGACGTTACCCTAGAATGTAAAATGAAAGTTTAAACTAGAATGCGAAATGAAGAAACCGTCAATGTAGGCCTGTAGTACAATTAGTTGTAATTGATAGTGACCAAAAAAATCGGAAATTTTGTTTTATGTGACATTGGTGATAAGATTTGGAAATCCTCATTTGATATCTGTGACTTTCTTTTACACTTTATGGTAACTGGCACATTTTAGTTCTACACAAATTAATGTGTGCTTAGCATAGACTCAAGCTTTTTATAAAAGCTAATACTTGTTTTTCGAAATTTCACACAAAAATATACAAAAAAAAATAATAATAAAAGAAATCTTTTGTCTTCAGAAGTTTTAGTATTTTTCCCCAGATAGAAGTATTCATTTTGGATGATTACATGAAGTCAAGTATTAATTGTTAAACATACGCTTGGTTTTTGTGATTTTTCTTCATTTTTCGTATTTTTTTTTCACCCCCAAAAAATACCCTTTCCCCTCGGATTTTTTTTGAGGACTTTTTTTCTACAAATCAGGACACCTTCCTGATACTAAAACTGCTGATAACATTTCTTAAGGAATTAGTTGTGGGTCAAGGGTCATTTCCGGCTAAATGTACTGGCCTAATATTTTTAAGATAAGATATGTTGTGTGTACACACCGAGGCGATTCTAATGAGTACGCACAGCATACATTTTCAAGTTAAAACGAGAAAAATTCCAATAAAAGAGCCAAAATATATTACTATCTGCAGATATAGAAAGTTTTACGAAGGACGGAAATCCATGTCAGATTTCGCAGGGGAAGTAATTCCCGCATACACAGTGTAATATAAACAAAGTCACATGTCAAACCATTGGAGCCGTCTTTTTTATGCATGTTTGACTGTCAAGGTCCTGGGCTCAGGGTCAAGGACACCGTGGCTATTTTTAGAAAAAACTTTGTCATCGCCCTATCGCCTACCGTTATTGGTGGATTTCAATGAAACTTCACACCAATGTCGGTATGATAATATCTCGAGGAAATTCAGGGTACTGAGCTAAAGGTCAAGGTCACTGTGGCTAGTTTTAGAAGAACTTTGTCATGGCTTAAGCGCCTACATTTATCAGTAGACTCATAACTGTATGACTATATATGGTCTTTGTTTGACTTTCAGGGTCCTCGGTTAAAGGTCAATGGCACTGTGTCTAATACCCCCTGGTATTAGACTTCCTACCTTGCCGTGGCCCTGGGGGCTCAATTCCCACTGGGCACATTGCCGTTGTTGTCTCTGTGCCCACTGGGAAGAGCTAAAGGAAGTACCACCCGTTTGCCGTGTTGAGGGTTACCCGAGATGGCGGTGTTTCAGGTACCCAACACGCCTCTTTGGCCTGGCTTTTCGGTGTAGAATGGTGACCGAGCTGTCCAGCACGGTCAATCGGCTGGTCGCGCCAAGCCTTAGAGATACTGCTTTGCTTTCTTTTCTATTCTTCTTGGATACCAACTATATGCCCGTTTACCTTATCCTTTTCTGTCTTTTTATCTCTAGAAGACGTTGGCCAAACGGACCAATCGTGTAGGCTTATTGTTTATGCGAGTGTGTCTCACGTGTATCTCTAACACAACACCTGCGAGTCGGATAACCACGCCATTATGGTGTTCCCTTGTAGGGCTCCAAGGAGGGCGGAGAGCACTTGGGACGAACCTTAAAGCTTTCTTGAGGCGGAAGCACAAAACTACTAACCGCAACGCAATCAAACGTAAAAAAGACGAGGGGTCATCCGAATCGGATGAACCGAGTCAGCAGTCTAGTCGACAGTCCAGTCAACAGTCTGCAGCACCAAAGATCTTCAATTTTCCACGCTTCTTGGTTATGACATCATTTGACGAAACACGCACTGTAACAAGTTTATCTCCATTTGTTATGGAAAAGAGTATAGTGTCCATTGCCGGACATCCAAAAAGCAAAAAGCTTAGGTCAGGTGATCTCCTCTTGGAAGTCGATAGAGAGCAGCAGGTTAAAAGCCTGCTTGGTACCACAAAGCTATTCGACCTCAACGTCAAAGTATCGTTGCACAAAACACTTAAATTCATGTAAAGGTGTCATCCGCAGCCCAGAGCTACGTCCGTGCAGCGATATTGAGATTATTGCCAATTTGCGAGATGAAGACGTCATTTGTGTACGTAACATCCAAGTTCGTAGAAGTGGTGTATTAAACAAGTACCTACGTGTTGACATTTAATACACCAGTTCTGTCCAAGAAAATCAAAGTAGCATATGTGACTGTTAACGTAGAGGTGTATATACCAAACCCTCCTCGATGTTATCATTGTCCGGTTTTTGGTCACCACGAAAGCAGATATCATAAGAAGCAACTCTGTGGTGAAGAAAAACATGTCGATATGCATCAAAACTGCAAGAATGAGGCCAAATGTGTCAATTGTGGCGGCAAACATGCTGTTTTCTCTCGAGATTGTCCGGCATGGAAAAAAGAAAAAGAAATACTCACTGTCAAATACCAAAGGTCGATAACTTTTCCAGAAGCGCGGAAAATTGTTGAAGAGCGATACACAACACCAACCACCAGTTACGCCAGCATCACAAAGGGTGCTGGTGTAAAAGTCACAAACAGTGGTGCGTAGACTGCTGAATCGTATATTGCCGAACTGACAAAATCTGGTACTTGGAGTAAATCTACTCCAACACCACAAAGTTCAACCAATTTGTCAAATGACAAAACCCAGGTTGATCCGGATCGGTCGACAGCGACCGAACCGAAGCCGACGCCGCATGTAAAAAAGAAATTCAACTCAGGTCGAACCAGTAAGGGATCGGAAGATCCGATCCGAATTTTTCGCAAGTAGGGCTACCGCCTGACGAGGACGATGAAGAATCAATGGATGATGATTATGCTACAACCAGTCCTCGAAAGGGTAGCAAAATTAAAAGGATACCTTATGTAAAGTAGGTAATTTCGTCGAAAACGACGCATTAGTTTCTAGTCATGTAAATATCTCTCAATGGATCTAAAACACAAAATATTACAATGAAATTGTCGAGGTTCTATATCAAATTACAATGTACTCTTATTACTTCTTTCTTTATTAAAAGTAGAAGTAAAACAAAGATCAGGAATCGATACAATTAACTTACTCCACCCATCAAAGACACCAAAGGGAAAGAAACACAAACATTAAGCGACCAGACCATAATGGAAACCTAAACAAAGGAAGGCCATAAGGACAGTTACTTTCCCACAAAATGGCCATATGGCCATCCAAAATAAAAAGACACAAGTGATACACACAGTAAGTAACAAACAACAACATAAATAAACCGCCACAGAAGAACCCATCAGTTTTTTTGTTTGCAAGATTTAAAAAACAAAAAAAAACAAAAAAAAAAAAAAAACTGATGACAGCATCGATATTACGGTTTCAATACATACAACTATATCTATTCTGATGGTAACAGACCATCTGGTGGCAGTTCAATTATTGTTAAATTTTGTTTACCACAAAGAGAGGTAAAATTGAAAACAGACCTATAAGTTGTAGCAGTGTCGGTTTCTCTGGATAAAGAAACTACAATTTGCTCTCTTTATATTCCACCGTCATTTTATTTAAAGCCCGAACATCTTGAATCATTTCTGGGTCAACTTCCATCACCATATCTTTTAGTTGGTGACTTCAATGGTCACAACATTCTATGGAGCTGTAAAGATAACAACAACAGAGGAGCACTTATTGAAAATTTTATTGCAAAGAACGTTATTTGCTTGATGAATGATAAATCTTATACCTATCTTCACCCTGCAACAGGTCATTTGTCTTCTTTAGATCTCTCTTTGTGTCACCCATCTCTCTTCTTAGACTATGACTGGTCTGTCTATGATGATCAGTGCGGAAGAGATCTCTTCCCTGTTATAATTGAGAGCATAAACGAACCAGATGAGGACTGTAACCAGAAATGGAAAATGAATAAAGCCGACTGGAAGAAAAGTCATCAATTGATCACTTTAACGAATCATCTGATATTGTTTCTGATTTCACAGAATTGCTTATTAAAATATCAGAACAATGCATTCCAAAGACATTCACAAATCCTAAGAAAAGCAAACCTTGGTTTAATAATGACTATAAAGAAGCTATCAAAAAACGCAAACATGCTTTAAAAGTCCAACTTCAGAAAAACTAAACGATGTTAAAGTTTTTAGAGCTAAAGCTCGGCGAACAATCCGAGCTTCAAAACGAAAGTTATGGGGGAATATGTTTCAAAATTTAACTACAAAACCCCAATTAAAAAGGTTTGGGATGTGGTACGAAGAATTTCAGGAAAAACAGTCCCCTAGTTTTACACATTTAAATACTGGTTTTGACACAAAGCTTCAACTAAAAAAGATATTTCAGATACTCTTGGTAGAGTAAATGTATAAAATATTGGGCAAAAATATTACAAATGCCTGACCATAGATATCCAAAGCAGTGCCATAATATGCTTCGTTCTCTATCAGATGCTGGGAAAACTACATGGGCTAGATTTACCCCCCAGAACTTCAGTTAAATAAAGCAAATTCTTCTGATACCGAGGCCCCGTTTTTGGATTTACATCTATCTATTGTAGATGGGTTTGTTTCATGCAAAATTTATGATAAACGCGATGACTTTGATTTTGAGATTGTAAATTTTCCTTTTTTGGATGGTGATGTTCCTCGTGCGCCATCCTATGGCGTTTATATTTCGCAATTAATTCGATTTGCTAGAGTGTGTAGCCATGTAACTGACTTCAACACTCGTAATAAATTATTAACGGCTAAACTTCTTAATCAGGGTTATCGGTACCATAAACTACGCAAAGCCTTTTCAAAATTTTATAGACGCCATTCTGATTTAATTTCAAAATTCAATATTGGACTTAAATCTCTTCTGCAACAAGGTCTATCGGAACCCGAATTTTATGGTGACTTAGTATATAAATTCAGAAAAATATATAACCGCAATGACTTCAGCACCCAATTTCGTAAAATCATTCTTCGATATAAAAAGATTGGGTACAACATGGATGTTATACGACAGACTGCATGCATGGTAGTTAACCCAATCACGGTTGGCAACTTTGCTTCCCTCTTTAATTGCACGCCGGTGGGTCAGGCCTCAGATTCTATGACGGCTCCAACGTAAAGGCTTATTGAGAATTAGAGAGATCTAATTCAAGGTAATGTTGGTTGGTGCCTGATGCTCTGTCTCTGGTTGGGCCCATCGGGGTCTAACTGTTGGTTTTCTTTTGCTCCAGCATTTCAGTGGTTTCTTGCTGTCGAGTCCTCACCGTTGTCTCACCTCTGTGGTTCTTTGATTTTTGTGTTCACGGAGATGTTGCACTGATGAGTTAGGAGGCCTTCATGTGGACTGAACAATTTATTTGTCTAAATCGCGACGGAAGTAAGGGCGAGGATTGTGGCCACGTAAAATCGATTTAAGCCCCCCAGTGGAAATCTTCCACTGACCGTTCCAAGGCGGCTCTTCTGTGGCGATTTATTTATGTTGTTGTTTGTTACTTATTGTGTGTATCACTTGTGTCTTTTAATTTTGGAATGCCAAATGGCCATTTTGTGGGAAAGTAACTGTCCTTATGGCCTTCCTTTGTTTAGGTTTCCATTATTGTCTGGTCGCTTAATGTTTGTATTTCTTTCCCTTTGGTGTCTTTTGTGGGTGGAGTAAGTTAATTGTATCAATTCCTGATCTTTGTTTTACTTCTACTTCTCATGTTAGAACATTACTATATAAGTACGGTTTTGGGTATGTATGGGAGGCAAATACTATTGGGGATATCAATGAATTTGTAAAAGTATTTAAACAGCGACTTAAGGATTGCTGCCTTCAAGACTGGCATTCTGATATCAATGATTCGCCCAAGGCTGTACACTATTGTAAATTTAAAATTGTTTTCGATTTGGAAAGCTATTCGACTTTAGAACTTCCATATATATATATAGGAAAATGTTCGCAAATTTCCGCTGCTCAAGCCATAAGCTCATGATTGAAAAGGGCAGACATCAGAATATTGAAAGAAGTATGAGGTTTTGTCCACTGTGTCTGAAAAGAAACGTGTATACTATTGAGGATGAATTCCATTTTGCTTGTGTATGCCCTTTCTATAATGACATAAGATCACTTTATTTTAAACATAAATGGAAAACAAATATAATCAATGTTGATATGTTTTATCGCATTATGTCGACTACTGACAAAGATTCTGTTATGGCGATTTCGAGATTTTTAGTAAGTGCATTTGCACACAGAGAAAATCTACTCGAGTCTGAAATATGATCTATCCTATTGAACCCATTAGTAGATTACAGTTATGTATCCCTGACAGTTTGTAAATGTAAGGTTTTCGATGATGAGCCTACCTTTACTTATAACTATTATTTTGATAGTAGAAATGCATCTATGTTTAGCTGAAAAAATGCAACTCCAAATTGTGTATTTACTTGATATGTATTTTGGGCCGGAGGCTTTATATTACGAAATAAAATCATGTTATGTTATGTTATGTTATGTTATGTTATGGTAACACATTCTTGAGAAATTCATCATCGCGTTATTATTCTGACACTTTTATAAATTTCAAAAAGGACCAAGAGAAAAGAAATCTAAACTTTAAATCTCTCAATCACGAAGAATACAACAAACCTTTTAACTTACTCGAACTAGTTGAAGCCATTGAAAAATCACATGATACGGTAACAGGCCCTGATGGCATTCGTTATCAGATGCTTAAGCATCTGCCAAAAAGCTCTCTTTCAACACTTTAAGATATCTTTAATACTATTTGGGAATCGGGGGTATGTCCTGAGAGCTGGCGTTTAGCCACAGTAGTACCAATTCCAAAACCAGGGAAAGATCATACAGAACTTTCAAAGTATCGTCCGATAGCTTTGACAAGTTATTTGTGTAAAACAATGGAGAGAATGACAAACAAGAGATTAGTTTGGTATTAGAGTCCAACAACCTTATTTAAGAATATCAGTCCTGTTTTCGTTCGGAACGTAGTACTAAGGACAGTTTTATAAGACTAGAAGCATTTAGACGTAATGCTTTTATTAACAAAGAACACGTAGTAGGTATCTTTTTCGACTTGGAGAAAGCATATGATACCACATGGCGTTATGGAATATTGAAATATCTCCATAACTTCGGCTTAAGGGGAAAACTTCCCAGTTTTATTCAAAGCTTTTTAGGTGAGCGCATATTTCAGGTGCGTGTGGGATCTACCCAGTCAGATTTCTATGAACAAGAGCAGGGTGTCCCACAAGGTAGTATTCTCTCAACTACAATATTTAACATCAAAATAAATAATATTGTACAATGTTTGGACGACAAAACAGATTGTTCATTGTATGTTAATGATTTTTGTATATGTTACGGTTAAAAAAATATGAAAACAATTGAACGAAAGTTACAACAAAATTTAAAAAGAATAGAAGAACGGACAGATAAAAATGGTTTCAAGTTGTCAAATCGAAAACGCAATGTGTTCATTTTAGTAAGCTACGGAAGAAAAACGAACATCCTTCCTTGTTTTTATACGGATCACAAACTCCTGTTGTTGAAGAAGCCAGATTACTTGGGGTCATATTTGATAAAAATTGTCCTTTATTCCCCATATCAAATATCTTAAAGCGAAATGCTTAAAAGCTTTGAATCTTTTGAAGGTTTTAGCTCATACAAGTTGGGGAGCAGATCATTATACCTTATTACATCTTTATCGGTCTTTAATAAGATCTAAATTAGATTATGGGTCTGTTGTTAATGGTTCTGCCAGAAAGTTCTATTTAAAATCTTTGGATACTCTCCATCACCAAGGCCTTCCTCTGGCTACGCCTTTCGTACTTCTCCCGTAGTAAGCCTTTTGTGGAAGCAGGTGAACCATCTTTAACTTCACGCAGAGAAAAACTTTCTCTTCAGTATGTTATCAGACTTGCTACTAATCCATCAACCCGGCTTTCGAAATTTCATTTTCACCTGAATTTATAGATAAGTATGAAATTAAACCCACAGCAATCAAACCTTTTGGATTACGTATATTACCACTGGTTGAAAATTAAGGTATCGACCTTAAAATATTCAAAGACATGAAACAGCCGAAGTTCCATCTTGGTGCATTAAAAAGACCTTCTATTCTGTTAGACTTACTTGATGGCAAATAATCCGAATCAAATCCAATTCTACTCAATAAAACTTTCAGGTACTGCAGACACGTTACAATGATTACCAGCAAGTCTATACCGATGGTTCCAAAGAAGGAGATAAAGTTGGTTGTGCGTATGTTTCTAAAGATCCGCATCAAACCTTGCGCCTTCCAGATGGTTCATCTATTTTTTACACTGTAGCCAAAGCAATAGACCTAGCTTTAGGTTTTGTCCGTTCTTCAACAATTCAACAAGCAATTATATTTTCTGATTCACTTTCTGTGCTTAAGTCTTTAGACCATTTATTCAGACTTTCGGATGAGTCTTTAAACCGAAGTCCCGTCTCCGGTTGAGCTTAGCTGTTGGTGGGACGTAAAACTGAAACACTCTAGACCATTTATCATCCAAAAATCCTCAAATACAAAAATTGATCGAAAAACAGCATGAAATTTCTAAAGTACACCAAATCTTGTTTTGTTGGCTTCCGAGCTATATTGGCATTGTCGGCAATGAATATGCTGACAAGAAAGCAAAGGAATCGCTCAATCTTGATCCGTCCTGATTTTAAAATTCCTATTCCTTCTAATTATTTTAAAACATTTATCAACAGATACGTCTTGTCGGAATGGCTAGGCGTATGGGACCGTGCAATAAATAACAAGCTCCATGCCATTAAACCTGTCGTTGGAACAAAATACTCTCCTCCACAGTTTTCAGGAAAGAGGATGTAGTATTAACGCGACTGCGCATTGACCATACAAGAGTTACTCATTCATATATTTTAAACGGTGATGATCAGCCTTCTTGTGTGGGATGAGTTCGGCCATTTAGTGTTCAATGTATCTTAATTGAATGTGTAGACTTTTCACAGTCCCGCCACTTATACTTCAAAGCTGGCACTTTGCGATGGTTGTTTAAGATGTACTTGCATGTTGATAATATTATCTTATTCTTAAAAGAAATTGGACTTTTTCATGAAATTTAATTTTGTTTCAGATTTTTATACATTATCATTCTGACGTTTTTAACTTTTAATATCCTCATAATTCTACATAGTTTTTTTATCATTAACCGATTGACGCTTATGACCCACAAAGAGGGTTGGCGCGTTGTTAAACTCGAACACATCATCATCATCATCTATTTTAGTGCCTACATTTTCAATGGTCGGTATCCGCCCAAAGGGGCTTGAAGAAACAGATGGGCTGCATGATGCTTCCTAGCAGAGCTGAAACCGACTGCACACGAGTACTTGTAAACCGCTTAGAGGATTAAGCCTGCCCAGGCAAAGTGGTGCGAGTCGGACCGTCCGTGCTTATAAACGGCCTATTGGTTTCATTGGGCGACAGGGCTTGAGATGTGTCATTTCATCTCAATGTTGGATAAAAGTCCCACAAAATTGGAAGCAACGTCTCCAAAATGACCTTAACAATGTTGACGGGGACGTTAAACCTCAAATCAAAGAAACGAAACAAATATTTATCTATGGATTATAATTTAACTTCAGACAAATGTTGGTTATGATAATATCTCGAGCAAGTTCGACTTTCATAAGGTCAGTGCCTGACCGCACCAAGTAATCCTGTGCAGGGGGAATTGTATCACCTTTGGTGCCTTGTGATTACATGCCCTCGTCCAACGTAGGCGCCCCTAGGCGAATTACGTTGTCTTCTGACAACTCTTGTTTCAAAGTAATATGTTACCTTTAATCTTTAGTGAAAAAAACGTCCATAATGCTATTAGGCATTTTTCTTGTTTTACAATGTAGTCACTTCGATTGTCGACGTCCACAATATTACAGAGGAGCCGCGTTATAACGACAGTATTTGTTCCCTATTATTGTGCCGTTAAACAGAGGACCCGCGTTATAAAGACAGTATTTGTTCCCTATTATTGTGCCGTTATAATGATTTTGCCGTTATAAAGAATCCCAGTTAGAAGTATGACAGCTTATAAAAATCTTTTCCACATTATTACTCAAAGAAACAAATGTTATAAACATGTTTTAGAATAGCCTCCATCAAACATCTATAACATTTGTTTCTTGGAGTATTAAATTACAAGAATCGTTCATGACTATGGATTCGATTTAGGTATTTCCAACCCGAGAGAAGCCCACGTCGCTCGGAATCGAGGCTAAACCTTGAGCTAAGAATTGATTCCATTGAAATTGTCGTTATAGCGAGTTTTATCGTTATAACGAATGTCGTTATATCGCGGGTCCTCTGTATTATGACAATAATGCGGCGGTTTTGACGTCACGCTCAACCACGGCGTACGTGACGTCCTATTCCGCCAGTGCACATCAAACAAAAGAAAATTCTCGATTTTTATCCGATCCCTTGTTTGGATAAAACTTTTTCCTAGGGTAGAGTCAAGATGTCCAGAATCTCCTTATCTGTCGTGAAGGAATATCCTTTTCGGCCATCAGTTTTCATCACATGAACAAGTCCGTGAAATGAAGACCCACCTATACCCCACTTTGTACAGAGAAAACTGGGGTTTACGGGGGTATATGTTATTTTTCTTATTCTTGCTCCAAGACACAGGTTGTGGGTGCTCATTAGAACCGCCTCAATGAGGCGGTTCTAACGAGCACCCACAATCTATGTTTGCAGTATTTATAAGAAAAATATCACGGATTTTCATAAAAAAATGGCCATTTTGAGATGTGTAAAAATGCACCAATTTCCACGGGTGTGTTATTATAATGTTCGAGTCATCTACGTTTCTATGCAGTATAACAGTACATTTTGCGGTTTATCACTAATCAAATAGTAGTGTTCTACCCTTGTCCTGCTGAATATTCATATATGCCACACCCACTACCGATTATCAACCACTCAGATTACTTGATGCAAATTATTGCAACAAATTCACAATCTGAATGGCAAACAATGTAGATCCTGATCAGATGGCTTCGTCAGAAGCCATCTGATCTGGATCTACATTGTTTCAAAGATAAGGCATATCCGGGATTAGCAGGACAAGGGTTAACTGCTAATGTATTCTCCAAACTGGCAGAAAATCAATTAGTTTAAAACGCGCTTGTTATTAAAGTTACCAATTTTCATGTTCGAGGCAAATGATCAAACATTGCTTTGATGGGAGGTGTGGGTAAATTGTATCGATTCCTGATCATTGCCTTCACTTCTGTTTTGTAATGAATGAAAAAAAAATCTCACAAGATAAAACTATTTGAAAAAGGGTCATATTTTAATGCTTCTTTAGGTTGTTTAGGTTTGGCACCCGTTCATCGGGGCTTGAAGAAATAGACGGGTTCCATGATGTTTCCACGCAGAGCTGAAACCGACCCGCACACGAGTACTGGTAAGCCGCTTAGAGAATCTAAGCCTGCTCAGGGAAAGCAGTGCGAGTCGGACCGTCCATGCTTATAAACCCTATTGGTTTCATTGGGCGGCTGGGCTTGAGATGTCATTTCATCTCAATGTCGGATAAAAGTCCCACAAAGTTGGGAGCGACGTCTCCAAAATGACCTTTATAGTGTTGACGGGGACGTTGACTATCAAATCAAACAAACAAACAAAAACAAACATTATTAATCAATATATTTGTATGAAATATAATATTCATATTTTGTTTCAGCGGGGCGTGCCTTATGTGTTTTTTACCTTACTGAGTATATGTAACTAGAAATATGAGGTGGCTGTGATTGATTATTCTTGCACACCAGACAAACAAATCCCTGATTTTACCCTGGGATAGAAATTTATGTTCTGACCCTGGTGTTCCGACCCAAATTCGAATATAATCGCGTGTTTGATAAATTCACTGGTTGATTACGACCTCGTATGCGCCGTCGTTAAGGTTGACGTCACAGCACTTACGTGACATCACTAAACATTCCTGCTGTGTCAACACAATATGGCGGACGTTGGTAACCGAAGTGACTGCAGCATTAACAATCCGCGCTAAGAAATGGAAGGTATGCAAGAAAAAGAATCTTACATGGTTATGAGGGGTGGATAGAAAAATCCGCCCCTCGGGATCACTGTCCGGCATCACTCGGCAAACCTCGTGATGCCGGACAGTGACGCCTCGGGACGGATTTTTCCAGTCACACCTCATATCCATGTATGATTCTTATATGCTTCTTTGAGGAAGAGGAAGGTTTTTCATCTCGTAATAGATCGACGCCATACAACATAGTTAACTATTATATACAACAGGTCACTATTATATACAATAGGTCATGTAAGGCATGTGATATAATGTAACTCTGTGACAAGAACAGTTTTTTGTGCGTAGAAAGCATTTTCACTAATTTTTATTTTGATGATTTTACCCTAGGTATATTATACCACACCATACGAGTGTCTGTCCGTCCGTCAGGGTTAGAACAGAATTTCTATCCCAGGCTAAAACCACAGATTTCCTTGTGAGGTGTGCAAGAACCTTTTTTCTGAACCCTGTACCGTTGATAGCTGAACAGTTTTACAATGAAAATTATCAAAGCAAAAATGGTCTGGGGTCGACCTAATTCATGAACATACCCTCTTCCACCTGTACGCGGATGGCAAGGCTTCAATGGTGCCTGACTGAAACATGCATGTTATCAACCATCCACATTACCGCATCCGTATCCTAGTTTTAATTTCCAAGGCTTAAGAAAAGTTCCGGGAAAGAATATGAGAATAAAATAATTTTTTATTATAAACCAGAACTTTTACGATTCGACAAAGGGCTCCCGTCCATCGGGGCTTGAAGAAATAGATGGGCTGCATGATGCTTCCACGCAGAGCTGAAACCGACCCGCACACGAGTACTGGTAACCGGCTTAAAGGATCTAAGCCTGCCCAGGCAAAGCGGTGCGAGTCGGCCCGTTCATGCTTATAAACCGTATTGGGTGGCAGGGCTTGAGATGTCATTTCATCTCAATGTCGGGTAAAAGTCCCACAAAATTGGAGCAACGTCTCCAAAATGACCTTCACAGTGTTGACGGGGACGTTAAACCTCAAATCAAACAAAACAAACAACCGATTCGACAAAACTGGAAAAGTTACAAAAACAAATGTTGTATAAACACGGGAAAAGTTTAAATGCTTGAAATAAAAGTATTTTGGCTAAAGCTTTGTACTTTAGACATGCAATCACGCTGAATAACTTCCTACTACCCCCCCCCCCCCCACCACACACACACCCCCACCCCCCCCCCTACACACATCCACAAAACTGTAAATACTTTTTACTGACCGTTCCAAGGCGGTTCTTCTGTTGTGGTTTATTGTCATTATAGTTCGTCTTTGCACATATGTATTGCTAAAATCATTTTTTTTTTTTTGGATAGCCGTTTGACCACATTACGATAACATATCCGTGTGATATAGTGCATTTTTTTCAAACCTCAAAAAAGGGAATTTTTCTGATGAAAATGTGTGATATTTTTCTTATTTGTACTCAAAACATAGGTTTTGGGTGCTCGTTAGAACCGCCTCATTGAGGCGGTTCTAACGAGTACCCACAACCTATGTCTTGGAGCAGAAATAAGGAAAATAGTGTTTACCCCCCTAAACCCCAGTTTTCTCTATATAAAGTGGGGTTTAGGGGGTCTTTATTTCACGGACTGGTTCACGTGATGATTTTGTGGGAAAGTAACTGTCCTTTTGGCTTTCCTCTTGTGATGTATTCATTAGAGTTAAGTTAATTCATGTTTATGTTTCTTTCCCTTTGGTGTATTGCATGGGATGTATGAAGTAATTGCTTCGATTCCTGATCATTGCCTTCACTTCTATTTTCTAATGAAAGTGCGATTTTACTTTGTGTAAATACAATATTCAGAAACACACATCATGTAAACAAGTTCGTGAAATGAAGATCCTTCTAAACCCCACTTTATATAGAGAAAACGGGGGTTGGTTTAAGCGTTTATTCCTTTGTATAACATACATATGGTACAATACAAATGAAGATGAATCATTAAGTACAATTATACAATGGGATTCAGAAGAAAGAAAACGGGGTTATGGGGAGATATTCATTATTTTTCTTATTTCTCCTCCAAGACATAGGTTGTCGGTACTCGTTAGAACCGCCTCAATGAGGCGGTGCTAACGAGCACCCACAACCTATGTTTGCAGCATAAATAAGAACAAGATGCCCATGGGCCACTATGCTCACCAGAGCTCAGGGGGGCACTGCCGACTGGCAGCAAAGTATTTTAATTAACCATGGAAGCCCTGTGCCCAAGGATGCTACAGATAAAATCTGGACCCAACCAGCCTAGTGGCTTCAGAGGTCTGATGTCGCTTGATGTGTTGTTGCAGGACAACAGATGACAACTGACAATTTCCCATCTGTGGCAACCAATAGGCCTAAAAGAACATTATTAAAGGAACATTTCTATGTAAGTTTGACAAAATATCTTGAAAGGCATAAATGTCATTTTTCAATTTTCCCCATAATAAGTCAATGGAAACTCTTAACTTGCCGTGGCATACCAAAGAGCCAAATTTCATAAACCGGAGCTCAGATGGGCATTGCCCAATGGCAGACATGTATTTTAACATGGTACGATTTTAATCTACCAATTACAAAGTCTCCCAATTCCCAAATGAGCACTCATTTGGACTGTATCTGAAATATTAGGTGTTCTATATAGTAGAGAGGGTGGGGCATGAACTCAATGGAGCCCTGGTTGGTGCCACTAAATGTGTCTTATAAAAAAGAACAGAGACATATATGGTTTAGCGGTTGGATATGTATGGCTCTTGAGATGTAAGGCCTTTTAAGCAGTGGAGGGATTCGGGCATGGTGGATTCCAGAACAGCCCAAGATTGTTGCAACCTAATGCTGAACAGTTTCTGAGATATGAGGCCCTTTTATGAAGTGGATGGGAGAGAAATCGCCCCTGCAGACCCCACAAGATGGGTTGACTGAATGTGTCTAATAACAATGAACAAGAATATATGTGATTATGTGGTGGGGATTGAATAGTTTCTGAGATATATGGCCTATTATGAAGTGGGGTCTTATCATAAGGAACAAGAATATATATGGTTAAGGGGTGGGGATTTGACCGGTTTCTGAGATATATGGCTTTTAATGAAGGGGGGGGGGGGGGCATGCTGGTGTCACTGATTGCATCTTATCATAAGGAACAAGAATATATATGGCTTAGGAATAGGGCTCTGAACAGTTTCTCAGATATATGGTCTTTTGTGAAGTTGAAGAATGGAGCATGGCCCGGGCGAGCCCTGAGGGAACCCTATGTTGGTGTCACTGAATGTGTCTTTTCACAAGGAACAAGAATATATATGGTTTAGGGGCGGGGATCGGTAATGGTTTCTGGAATATTTGGCCTTTTATGAAGTGGAGGGGGTGGGGCATGACCCCGGCACATCCCGGGGGACCCTCAGCTTGGTGTCGCTGAGTGCGTCTTATCATAAGGAACAAGAATATATTTGGTTTAGGGGTGGAGATCTGAATGGTTTCTGAGATAAATGGCATTTTATGAAGTGCAGGTGGTGGGGCATGTCCCCGGCACATCTGAGGGGACCCCCAGGTTGGCGTCACTTAATGCTTCTGATCATAAGGAACAAGAATATATATGGTTTAGGGTTGGGTATTTGTAAGGTTTTGGAATATTTGGCCTTTTATGAAGTTTTGTTTGTTTGTTTGTTTGATTTGAGGTTTAACGTCCCCGTCAACACTGTAAAGGTCATTTCGGGGATGTTGCTTCCAATTTTGTGGGACTTTTACCCGACATTGAGATGAAATGATATCTCAAGCCCTGCCGCCCAATGAAACCAATAGGGTTTATTAGCATGGACGGTCCGCCTCGCACCGCGGTTCCTGGACAGGCTTAGATCCTCTATGCGGTTTACCAGTACTAGTGTGCGGGCCGGATTCAGCTCTGCGTGGAAGCATCATGCAGCCCATATATTTCTTTAAGCCCCTATGGGCGGGGGCCAACCTTTCATGAAGTGGAGGGGGTTGGGAATGTCGCCGGCACATCCCGGGTGTCCCCCAGATTGGTGTTACTGAATGCAACTTATCATAAGGAACAAAAATATATTTCATTTAGGGGTTTGGATCTGTTAGGTTTCTGGAATATTGGGCCTGTTGTGAAATGGAGGGGTGGGGCATGGCCCAGGCACATCCCGGGGGACCCCCAGGTTGGTGTCATTGAGTGCATCTTATCATAAGAGACAAGAATATATACGCTTTACGGGTGGGGATCTGAATGGTTTCTGAGATAAATGGCATTTTATGAAGTGGAGGGGGTGGGGCATGTCCCCGGCCCATCCGGGGGGGATCCCCAGGTTGGTGTCACTTTATGCATCTTATCATAAGGAACAAGAATATATATGGTTTAGGGGTGGGGACCTGTAAGGTTTCTGAGATATAAGGAATTTTATGAAGTACTGGGGGCGGGGAATGGCCCCGGCACAACCTACAGGACCCCAGGTTGACATAAAAGCATATTGCTGTGAGAAGTTAACAAAAGGAACATTTCTATGAAAGTTTTGTCAAAATATCTGCAAAGGCTTTGTAGTTAATGCAATTTTTCAATTTTCCCCATTATAAACCAAACCAAACTAAAGAGCCGAATTTCATAAAAATCACAAAACTTGTAAAGGCAAATATGGTGAATATTTTCATAAACTCTCAGCCTCATAAAGCAAACGGTTTCTGAGAAGATGATTTTTTAAGTTTTTTTTTTTTTTTTCAATTTTTTTTTCAATTTGGTTTCCATGGTAACCAATACAAATGAGCAGTAGGTCTAAAATCATATGGCAGATAGTAGATTGCCTAAGGAATATTTCTATGAAAGTTTTGTCAAAATATCTGCAGCGGCTTGGCAGTAAATGCCATTTTTCAATTTTCCCCATTATAAGTCTATGGAAACTCTAAGTTGCCATAGTAACCAAACTAATGAGCCGATTTTCATAAAAAAAACACAAACTTTCAATCCCCCAACCCAAGGATGCTACAGATGAAATTTGGGCCCAATCGGCCTAGCGGCTTCAGAGGAGATGTCGTTTAAAAGTGTTGACGTCACCAGACGCAGACGACGGACAACTGCCTATCCTATAAGCTCCCCCAGAGCCTTCGGCTCTGGTGAGCTAAAAATATCACAGATTTTCATCAGAAAAGTAACCATTTTGGAGATTTGAAAAAATTCACTGTGTCGCGCGGGTGTATTATCGTAATGAACATGCCTTTCTGCAGAAACCCAAATTGGGTACAATAATAATTAAGTAAAAAATATTGACAAGATAAGCACATACAAGTTATGCATGTGCATATCATCTATAAGCCAGAGGGGCTTGAAGAAATATATGGGCTGCACGATGCTTCCACGCAGAGCTGAATCCGGCCCGCACACTAGTACTGGTAAACCGTTTAGAGGATCTAAGCCTGTCCAGGAACCGCGGTGCGAGGCGGACCGTCCATGCTAATAAACCTATTGGTTTCATTGGGCGACAGGGCTTGAGATGTCATTTCATCTCAATGTCGGGTAAAAGTCCAACGAAATTGGAAGCAAGGTCTCCAAAATGACCTTTACAGTGTTGACGGAGACGTTAAACCTCAAATCAAACAATCTATAAGCCAGAGACACATAAAACATAAATCAGGGACAGTGCAACTTTTTATTTTCAAAAATATTGGCGGGGGTTTATTTTTTTAAAAATGCTAGAACTTACAGAGAGCAGAAAATGTGCGACGTTTTAAAATTTTGTGCTTTTTAATAAAGTCTACCAACATATATGCTTCGGGTGATCGTATTTGCTGTTGGCAAGGGGCGCTGTAATGCTGTCATGTTACATTTAGCATTTACGCTACTCTAGTGCATAATTTGCGTTTATATTAAAAAGCATTTATAGAATAACAACCACAAAAACGTTGCAGTTATCATCATAAATTGCACGACCCGCAGAAAAAGCGACCGACTGAAGTCGGTTGAATTTCTCAGAGTGCCCTAAAATCACCGTGTCATTCTGTCAGTCTGTCAGTCTGTCAGTCTGTCCGTCCGTAACCCGTTTGTGAAAATTGGTGATAGTGACTTAACCGCTTGGAATATTTAAACAATTTTTAGCATACTGATAGATATCAATGAGATCTAACCAATGAACTTGCGAAATATTACATTCCATTTAGTATAGCCTCGCCGAGGCGAAAAATGTGAAAATTTTCGAACTGCTTCTCCTCGGAAACCGTTGAGCCGATTGAAGTCAAATTTCATATGGAGCCTCTATGGGATGGGGGAAACCAAAATTTGTTCATTGGGTTCAGGTCACATGACCAGAATGGCAGCCAAGCCATATATGGTCTGTCTGTCTGTCTGTCCGTCCGTAACCCGTTTGTGAAAATTGGTGATATTGATAATGGCCGCCAAGCCAGATATGGTAAAAACCCTTCAAAAATAGTCTTCTCCAGAACCACTGGGCAGATTTCCACGAAACTTTATAAATAGCATCTGGGACGTAGGCCCATCATAAATTGCTAAAATGGTGACCCTGGGTTGACCTTGACCTTCTTTGTGTGCCTAGGTCAAACTTTGACACATATGCTTTTGTATTGGAAAAGTGAGAATGCATTTATCCTGCAAACGATTCAGAATACAGTACTAAAGTATAAGATATATTTTTGCTCCTTACGATAAGGCGCATTTATTTGGGGAACCGTTTTAGGTCCAGGTCACATGACCAAAATGGCCGCAATACCCATATATGGTAACACTCATAAAGCTAAAAGCATCCGGCGGGTCGTGCACTTCAGCTGAAGCACTGGTTTTTAAGCAATTTTTCTAAGCAATATTAAATTTCTCTGAAAACATATGGACAGCAACAGAAGTTCAACTAACTTAGTTTTTTATGCTACATTTTAAAACACGAATCTCAATGTTAGAATATTAGAATTATCTAAAAATGTACTGTTTAACTCATGAATTCAAGGAAAAAATAATGAATGAATGATGTGCGTGCGTGTGTCTGTGTGTGTGTCCCATGGCCAACTTTATCGGACATTTAATCTATTCAACTGTTCCCTGATAGTCACACTTCAAGTCAATATTGGATTGTCTCCCTTCGACCGAGGCCTATAATGTGTACCTGTTGTGTAATCTCAACTGTGTTATAAGCCGGCTGTGTGTGAAATCAATTTCGCTTTTATGACCCTGGGGGATACTGAACGAGAATCGCTCATGTCAAATGATGTCTAGTTAATTTCGGACTGGCTGTTTTGGGGTGGCCTGAGTTTATCTCCAAATAAAGTTCTGTTCTGTCGTTACTAAAAAAATCACTCTTTTAAAAGTGAGCCTTTTTTGTGCTTAACACAAAATATTATTGGTTCTCAAAAATCCTATTTTTGTGTGTGCTGGAACGAAATATTCTTCTTTATATTAAGGCGTAACTATACCTAATTTAGTGACACAGAGGCCTTTCTGATATTTAATCTTCATCAGTGTGTCTCAACCCCGAAACGGATGTTGGACAAGACCCAGCAAACATAGCACATATTAGAAAAAAAGAAGGAAAAAAAAACTTAATAGTTTATGGTGGGTGTCAGTTGAATTATTTTAATTGACAGTGTTTAGAAATGCCACATATTCACAAGTCCATGTAACGAAAACCCCTTTAAACCCTACTTTACATAGAGAAAACCTATATTACAATTTCTAATATCTGCACCAAGACATAGTAGATAACCGTTTGTGAGATATGAATTGCCATTTTGGAGATACGAAAAAAAAAAAAAAAAAAAAAAAGAAAGATAAACACTGTGTCACTTAATCGGGCCTGTCTAATACGCTGAAAAACCTGCTGAATTTAACAGGCTGTGGATCAGCAGAAAGTGACTAAAACGCTGATCTGCTGAAATGTAAAAGTAAATTTTACTTTATTTTGTTGTTTTGGGCCACAATACTGGCCGTGCATATTGATAATATATTTATTTATGCTGATAACACAGAGTTTGAGCACACGTAAGAACGCCTCGTCGAGGCGATTCTAATGAGGTCCAACAGTCTATAGTTTAAACAAGCAACAGGCAATAAGAATACTTTATTATTCTCTTTCCCGTGAAGAGGTAATTGTGGCGGCCTGTGCTGCAAATGTTTTTTAGCTAATTTATATGTTTCTCTTCCTTATTTTTCGTGCAAAACGAGAAAATCTTTCTTTTTTTCTTAACTGACGATACATCTTTGACGATAACTTCATCATATGCGCTCTTTCTTTCTTTCTGCTCAGGTAGATGACGCTCGCCAATATAATCGTTCATGATGGATTGTTAATCGATCAATACATTGAGTAAGCACACTTCCGACTACCTGTCGATAATCGAATTATCACCAAGTATCGTGACGCGCGCTGTTAAACACAGTAGTCACTAGACCAGTAAGTGGCAACTTGATCTGTAGTTGTATTTAAAAAGTAATATCATATACCTAGAATAATTCAGCTAAAATGAACAATTAAGACGCCGGGTGTCATCCGAGATTACACTTCTTGCTTAAATAATCCCTGATTTATCATCACGATAGCAAGTCCGTGCAATGAAAACCCTCTAACCCCCGTTTATATAGAGAAAAGTGGGGCTTCGGTGGTATACATTATTTTCTTTATTTCTGCACCAAGACATAGGTTGTGGGTACTAGTTAGAACCAACCGCCTCAGTGAGGCTGCTGAAATGCTGAATATTACTTGTTGTTGTTGTTGTTTTTGGCCACAATACTGGCCGTGCATTTAGATAATATAATAATTTACAACATTTTTTATTTAATTTGTTTTACGCCGCAGACATAGAATGATATTGTTGTCATATCGAGTGAAACGCAAAAATTACTGAATAAAGACAATGCGTTTCTGAAGATTTAGGAAGTAGAAGGTTTTCCTGGACATATTACTGGTCTCACATTTTAAAGCAGTTTCTGGGTTTCATGCGGGCAGATCTTCATTGACACAATAATCTATCTATCTATTAGGCCCCCGCCAATAGGGGCTTGAAGAAATATATGGGCTGCATGATGCTTCCACGCAGAGCTGAATCCGACCCGCACACTAGTACTGATAAATCGCTTAGAGGATCTAAGCCTGTCCAGGAACCGCGGTGCGGGGCGGACCGTCCATGCTAATAAACCCTATGGTTTCATTGGGCGACAGGGCTTGAGAAGTCATCTCATCTCAATTTCGGGTAAAAGTCCCACAAAATTGGAAGCAACGTCTCAAAAATGACCTTTACAGTGTTGACGGGGACGTTAAACCTCAAATCAAACAAACAAACAAATCTCGATGTCATTTCATCTCAATGTCGGTTAAAAGTCCCATAAAATTGGAAGCAACGTCTCCAAAACGACCTATACAGTGTTGATGGGGACAAAATAAAGACGTATGTTGTCAATGAAGCGTTTCCAGCAATCATCCCAAGCCTTTTCTTCCGTACAAGACATAGGTTGTGGGTTGTCTATAGAACGGCTCTAGCAAATCTTGGATAATATGTATTTGTCTGTTGAAGCAATTAAAATAGATTTTAAAGCAACGGTTCTAGCAATAACCCACAACCTATAAGAAGGTACTATGTCAAACGGATGTATTCTCGTAACTTGGACCCAGTATACATGTTTATTTCACGGCCCCCGCCCATCGGGGCTTGAAGAAATAGATGGGCTGCATGATGCTTCCGCGCAGAGCTGAAACCGACCCCACACCAGTACTGGTAAACCGCTTAGAGGATCTAAGCCTGCCCAGGCAAAGCGGTGTGAGTAGGACCGCCCATGCTTATAAACCCTATCGGTTTCATTGGGCGACAGGGTTTGAGATGTCATTTCATCGCATTGTCGGGTAAAAGTCCCACAAAATTGGAAGCAATGTCTCCAAAATGACCTATACAGTGTTGACGGGGTCGTTAAACCGCAAATCAAACAAAAAAAAAACAACATATATTTTGGATCCAAGATATAAAAATAATAATAATAGATACTCATTATCTAAATAGTACCGATTCTGCTAAGAACTTAATGCATATGAATAAAGTCATTCGATAAATTTTAATCTCTCCGGAAAGACGGTAATACAGTATACATTGCGCGCATGTCCATTAATCGTCACGCTTCCTGACGGTCAGTAGCCGGTATACAATACACATTACGTGTGTCATAAAAAGCGACAATTGTCTTCAGTGATGTTTCCCCCTGAGTTAGCTGAGAAAATATATGGGCACAGAACCGCCAAACTGATATGGTTCTTTCAAGTACTTTCTACCTATGTTACTGTGTAAAATCATACTGATTCTTGATTACCTGACAGTTTTGTATAAAGTTTGGTTTGCATGCATATTCTTTTTCACAGCATCATGGAAAGAACACCAGAAAGGGGTATACACCTTATCTTAAATCATTTAACAGTTGAAATAAATAAATAAATAAATAAGAAAATATTCTAATAATCATTAGATTATACATAAATTAACAATAATAATAATAATAATCACATTACGATAATACATCCGTGCGGCATAGTGCATTTTTGATATCTCAAAAACAATTAATTCGTCAAAGTAGACTCATCAATACTTAAAACATAGTTAGAACCGCCTCAGTGAGGTGGCTCCAACGAGTACCCACAATCTATGTTTTGGACAAGAAATGAAAAAAAAAAAAAAAATGAATACCACGTTAAACCCCAGTTTTCTCTATATAAAGCAGTTTTAATGAGGTGTTCATTACAACCTAGATGATAATAATGAATACAAAACAATTAACATAGGCATTAATGGCATCTTTACGGTTTTTTATATTTACCAGACTGAATTCACAATAGCATTTAAATAATCAGTGTTACAAAAAGAAAAAAAGGTAATATAAAACAAACATTCCTCTGGTATTTCAGCAAAACAATGTGCGAACAACGAAATGTCAGATTAGCCTGTATCTGAGTAATTGGAATAAGATATAACTTATAACAAAGATAAATTTTTAACTTTTTAGAAATTTAGTGACGAATTCACATGGGCTTTTTTCTTTCTTTCTTTCTTTCTTTCTTTCTTTCTTTCAGCTGTAATCATCCAAACATGCAAAACAAACAAATGTAATCATAAATCTTATTACTAGCAATGTTTATTTAAATTTGCGTAGTAAGTATAAAGAATGTGCAAAAATCAGGTCATGGAAATAAAAAACTACGTAAATAAATAAATAAATAAATAAATAAATAAATAAGATGTAGATCAGACACCGCATTCTTAGATTGATTTACATTCCAAGGAGATGCTCAGGCGAAGATGTGTTGATTTTACAGTCGATTGAAAATGACCCGCTTTGGGATTACACGCGTGTGTAGACGATAAAGCTTTTTCTGAATAAGCTCCAAATTTAATCGCAAAATGCCGTTATTAAATATTATCTTGAAATATTATGATTGTTATCAAAATGCACAATATTGTAAACAAATTGCGCCTAATACGGGCCCTTTTTCATAATATTAACAGAAAGTGCAAATTTTAGCCGTTAAAGTAGGGTAATGTCGTTGTTTTTCCACAGTTTTGTATGATTCAAGTAAGGATTAAGGGTTATTAATGTTATTAATTTGAAAATAAAAATGCCGGCAGCTAATTAAATTAAAGTTCCACTTATTTGATATCGTTTTAAAGGAATTAAAACGGACAATTAGAGTAAATCGGAACATGTTTGTCAAATTGTAAAATAAAAAAGTTATATTTGTTTAAAAATTGTTTTCCATTAAAGCGCCTGCTATTTCCAACAAGAGATTCTGTACAGGTAAGCCGAGAAGGTCAGCGCACAGTAAAAGGCTTAATCCTTTGCGCCAAAGGTATAAATGTCAATAATAGTTGCGGATGCAGATCTACAAGTCCATTACTTTACTAGACAGACAAAATGAGCCCCGCCAAGCGAATTTGGGTCTTCGAGCATTCCGTCATGACAAATTTTGACTGCGCATGCCCAGCCATTCAGAGGGGTCAGGGATATGGCTTTCTGTCTGAAGGTTCCTCTTGATTCACTGCTTGTATGAGCGAGCAGGGAAGGTTCTGGCGAGACTGCGCGGATGCGCAGGCTCGCCTGAACCTTCGCTGCTCGCATAGGCGATAAGTACCAAAATCGCTTGACGGGGCCCAAATATGAATTTTCTCAAAATAGCAGCAGCAAAATGTATCACATCAAAAGACAAAAGACACTCGGCAAGCCTCGTGATGCCGGACTGTGACCCTCGGGACGTATTTTTCCATCCACCCCTCACACCCATATAAGATTCCTATAGCCTATCCTGAAGGAAAGGAGAAAAGACAGAAGGCTCATCCTTTTATACAAAGGTCTAAAGGGTGCTGCCAGCATTCCAGCATATGACCTTGTTCCCCCAGCTAGACACTGTAGACATGGCCATTCTTTTGCATTTCAGACCCTTACTGCAAAAACTGACATTTATAAAGAGTCATTCTTCCCCAGAACCATTAGAGATTGAAATGTCCTTCCCGATTCGATTATTTCGACAGCTGAAGATGCTGATGATTGTGTTCGAGACTAACTTCCCACATCACAGGTCCTGGTGTATGAATGCCATTTGACGTGTCACCAGTAACAATTCTGAATCTGATTCTGAAGGTACCCTCTTAGATGACAGCTTACCTCTGCATGTACATTTGGTCCAAAACAACCATGGCGGCAATTGTACTAAAGACAAAGATTCCAAACCAACTTCTCCGATTCAACATGTTAAATTAACAACAATGAAGAACCAACTTCACTACTATTTTCTAGCCGGGTATCCTATTTCCTATTATTTTCTAGTCTGAGTATCCAATTTCTATTATAAATTTTAATTATTTTTACTTTGTAAGAACCACCTGGGATCTGAGTAATCAGTAGTCCTAGCTTATACTGTTGTTATTGATACACCTATATCTACTCAATAGCAAATAAGCCAGAACACAGCCAAAAGAACAAGTTGCAATGTCTCTGATCAACCTATTTTATATTATAATAAGTTCAATTTGACCTTGTCCAAATTTAAGTAAAGGTCAAATCTGGTCATGTAAGTTTTTTAGCTGACCAGAGCCGAAGGCTCCGGGGAAGCTTATAGGATAGGCAGTTGTCCGTCGTCTGCGTCTGCGTCGTCTGCGTCCGTCAACACTTTCAAACAACATCTCTTCTGAAGCCATTGGGCCGAGTGGGCCCAAATTTTATCTGTAGCATCCTTAGGCTGGGGGGTTGAAAAGTTGTGTTTTTTATGAAAATCGGCTCATTAGTTTGGTTGCCATGGCAACTTAGAGTTTATATAGACTTATAATGGAGAAAATTGAAAAATGGCATTTACTGCCAAGCCTCTGCCGATATTTTGACAAAACTTTGATAGAAATGTTCTTCAGGCAATCTACTTTCTGCCATATGATTTTAAGCCTACTGAACATTTTCGTTGGTTGCCATGGAAACCAAAATGCAAAAAGTAGAAAAAATACTTTAAAAAAAAAATCATCTCCTCAAAAACCATATGCTATAGGAGGCTGAGACTTTATGAAAATATTCACCATATTCGCCTTTACAGGTTTTGTGTTTTTTTTTGTTTGTTTTTTTTTTTTTGTTTTTTTATGAAATTTGGCCTTTTAGTTTTGTTGCTATGGCAACTTAAGAGTTTCCATTGACATATAATGTGGAAAACTGAAAACTGGCATTTACTGCCAAGTCTTTGCAGATATTTTGACAAAACTTACATAGAAATGTTCCTTTAGTAAACTTCTCTTAGCCATATGCTTTTATGTCAACCTGGGGGTCCCCTAGGTTGTGCCGGGGCCATGCCCCGCCCCCTCCACTTCATAAAATGCCTTATATCTCAGAAACCTTACAGATCCCCACCCTTAAACCATATATATTCTTGTTTCTTATGATAAGATGCATTAAGTGACACCAACATGGGGGTCCCCCGGGATGTGCCGGGATATGCCCCGACCACTCCACTTCATAAAAGGCCATTTATCTCAGAAATGCATGATGCTTCCACGCAGAGCAGATACCGGCCCACACACGAGGACTGGTTAACCGCTTCGAGGATCTAAGCCTGCCTAGGCAAAGCGGTCGATGCTAATAAACCTTATTGATTTCATTGGACGATAGGGCTTGAGATGTCATTTAATCGCAAGTTCGGGTAAAAGTCCCACAAAATTGGAAGCAACGTCTCCAAAATGACCTTTACAGTGTTGACGGGGACGTTAAACCTCAAATCAAACAAACAAAAAATCTTGATCATTGCCTTCACTTCTATTTTACAAGCAAAGTACATTGAAACAAGTAATATTATCTCGTGGTAAGTATCTCGTTGAAGAAACAAAAAAAAAAAAAAAAAAAAAAAAAAAAAAAGGGGGGAAATATATGTATATGTTATGGTATAAAATAGGATTAATTTTGTATAAAGCAGTTTTAATCCATTTTGTACTAAATGGAATCTTCCACCTCTATAGCAGGAGTTCATTTCAAAATTTACGGGTGTCAGGTTGTGTTTTCATCAAAATATATTTGGAAAATGACTGAACTTTTAGCAAACAGTGGAGGCCCTGATCAGACGCCGCGTTCTGCGACGTCTGATCTGGGCCTGCACTGTTTGCCAGGGTACCCGTTTGGGGGTTTCTGGTACTAAATGGATTAAACATAACAGGTAACATAAATCAAAGACATGGGGAATATGGAATGGGATTGGCTTCGGCGCGGGGGTACCTGGCATTTGACATGGAGTACAAAGGCATGTGACAACCGAATAATTGTAATATGACAATCGCATGACTGTACCGGTAATGCAAAACGTTTAGTTGCTAAAATGAACCTATGAATATTCTCGAAAATTATCACGTTTGTGTCATATGATAAAGAGGAATCTCCATACAAAAGAAGATCAAGAGTACGAGTGTGACAGATAGAAATTGCATTTAAAGTACATTTCGATGCTGCTGATAGAGGGGACAGTGGGAAAAGAAGTGCTGTGAGTTCTCCACATTGCCGCATGAACACATGGGTGAGTCAGAAAAACCTTTTAAAAACAGATCCAGGTTCAAGGAGTCCGTTATCTAGTTTGGATAACTTGAGCTTTACTAATTTTTGGAGTAATAATATTGAAGCACCATCGTTTTTGTCCTTGTTGAAATAGTATTTAAAAGAATTTGTTGTTTGAGACTGTTTTACTTCAATGGGGAGATTATTCCAGGTCTTTACTGTTGAAGGTAAAAAAGAATTATAGAATTAAGGGTATCTTTTATCTGTGCCCCTGCATGTTTATATACAACCTATGAAAATGTATTTACTGAATTGTATAAATACAAAAAGGACTCAGGAGGCAACCCTTATTGATTCCCTCCATGAGCTAATAAGTATGTCTTAAATCTGAATTCAACATTTATGAGCTGGATTGAATGCAGAACTCCATAGGCATTCTTTTGATACCACAACATCTTTGGAATTAATTGAAGTATACATATTCAGATAAAAATATTATCAAAAAATGTCATTTTTTCATCAAAATTTCAGAAACATTATCCAAATTCAATTCTTAAGATAAATATGTTTTAGTCTTTGTCAAGATATCATATTATCCGGAAAACTTGTCATATGTATCCTCTGTAGATATGCTAAATTTTATGAAAATTCAAAACCGGTAACACTGTAAGTTTTCACCTTTAATGGGTGTAGGTGGTTTTTGCAAAATTAATTATTTTGTTGAAATCAACCTACTAAAATAGGTGAAAGGCAAGGAGAGCCATTACTTCAATTGCCATACTGAGATGATGTGCAAAGATGCAATTGTCAGTGGTTGGTTGTTACTTGTCTTCATAGTCACACAGGCTTATAGGCTGCACTGTTCATATTTTCATGGCCAGATTTAGCCTTAAATATACTGTCTTTATGTGCATTGGATTTCTTATCCTAACAAAAAATATAAGAAAACGTATGGTAATTATTGATGAGTATTTCCCAAGATTGAAGCTGATATTTCGTTCTCTGTTGCAACAGATGCGGCATTGAATATTGTATCGGTTAAACAAAAGCTGATGAATTTTGCATTTCAGACAGGGTGAGCAATAGTTTCCTTCCATACAGTATGCATACTTGTAACTGTTTTTTTTTTTCTGCACTGGTATTGTAATTGTTAATGTTTCTATAGTGTCTATTTTTTCTATTTTAACATTGTCAGCATTTATGTGTAGTTTATCTATCGGTAAGGAGCTCTTTAGTATTTTTCTGGTTGTAAATCTTTCACTCATTTATTGAACATTTCTGCTGGATGCAAATTCATTGTTCCTTTTAAGCACTGTTCTTGCTTGCTTTATTGTTCATTAATAATTACATTTCTTGTGCAATTCATTGTTTAGCTTAGAAAGAGTATTGGAGTTTTTGGACAGAAAGTGCATCATAGTGTATTTACTGAAGAAAATTTAGGCCGACGCTTACATACATATAACGCATAATTCAGTCGGTCATTAAATATTCTATTTGAATCAGTTTTTACAAGAGTTGCTTAGCTTGTTGTTCTTTTGCACTGTTACTGTACTCATCTTTTGTGAGTTTTCGCATCCTTTTTATAGGTATTGAGAGTCTTTTAATTGTTTGCGTGGACTGCGCTCAATCTGAATTTATTTCACTTCAACTACATGGACACTTTCATGTAGCAATTGTTCTTAATATTAAGTGTTCTTGTAGTTTTTTACTATCAGCTGAGAGATTTTCGGCTGAGATTTGGACAAGAAGTGTGCTTTTTTGTATTTACTAAACGTCATCAAGTAGTCACTTTGTTTTCTTTACATATGAATTCATTAGTTTTGAAATTCTGTTCTTTTTCAGGCATTTATCCCTTTTACATCAAGTTTGGACCGGATGTCCACATTTTTTGTGTTTGCTTAACATGAACTGTAGTCATATTGTAACCTATGCATATTAATGAATTATTTATGAAATTCAAGTTAGACAAAAAAGAAAAGAAAAAAAAAAGAAAAGAAAAACACAAAAAAGATAGGTTAACTGGTGCCTGGTGCAGATACAAGTACTGAAAACCGTTCAGTGGTACTAAATACATGAATGTCTATTCAAAGTATTCTCAAGTGTTATTGACTGCCCCTAGAGAAAACATTTGCAGTTTAAATGGCCAGCCAGAGATAAACAAAGAACAGTTAGACTTGAAGTTCATTTATCTCAAGTCGGATAACAAATCTCGCAAAATCTGATGCAATGCCTAAAATAACTGATATGCATTTTTATCACCCCCAATGTATAGTACATTGTAACACATTGACCTGATAAAGATATGTTATCTCAGAACAAGTGAGCTTTGTCACGTCGACGTGACATTGCACTTTTTGAATGAACCGGACAACCGAATAAATGGCCAAAATGTTACAATTACGTTGTGCAGCCGCTTGGACCTATGTTCCCTCGGGCGTCGGGACATAAAATGGAGAATAACGACAAAAAAATATCATTTTTAAACCATTCGCTTTAGACATTATAGCTCTGATCAAACGCCCCGTATACCCAAGGCGAATTGAAATACGTTTATTCCAGCCAAAAACATTAACCCATAAATGCCAATTGTTTCAATACTGGGACATTCGGAAACAGTTAAGATATATTAGAGGACACAGAATGTTGCGTCTGATCGGTGTCTACACTATTTGCTAAAAGTACGGAACTTACAGCTTACAACACATGTTTCGTAATAAGAGCTCTCGAAAGAAGGTGAATAACTGTGTTCGATGTAGGTCAGTAAACATGGTAAAGGGTTGTTTAGTTGGTCACTGATAAGCTTACCCTTTTAACCCTGTAGACCGGTGCAGACGCCGAGGTAGAAATACATTGTATCTATGCAAACCTTGTAGATCCTGATCAGTCGGCACGTAGCTAGCACGTCTTGCCAGAATCTACATGTACACTGTTTGTCATCATGTCAGTGAACTAATCAGAAATCCCTTTCTATAAGAATATATTTAAAGCAAGAAGAGTCCAGTTTAGAAACTCAGGGATGAAATAGTAAAACAAACCAGTGCTTCAGCTGAAGTGCACGACCCGCCGGATGCTTTTAGCTTTAAAAGTGTTACCATATATGGGTATGGCGGCCATTTTGGTCATGTGACCTGGACCTAAAACGGTTCCCCCAATAAATGCGCCTTATCGTAAGGAGCAAAAATATATCTTATACTTTAGCACTGTATTCTGAATCGTCTGCAGGATAAAATGCATTCTCACTTTTCCAATACAAAAGCATATGTGTCAAAGTTTGACCTAGGCACAAAGAAGGTCAAGGTCAACCCAGGGTCACCATTTTAGCAATTTATGATGGGCCTACGTCCCAGATGCTATTTATCAAGTTTCGTGGAAATCTGCCTAGTGGTTCTGGAGAAGACTATTTTTGAAGGGTTTTACCATATCTGGCTTGGCGGCCATTTTGGTCATGTGACCTGGACCCCATGAGCAAATTTTGGTTTCCCCCATCCCATAGAGGCTCCATATGAAATTTGACTTCAATCGGCCCAACGGTTTCGAGGAGAAGCGGTTCGAAAATTTTCAAATATTTCGCCTCGGCGAGGCTATTCTAAAGGGAATGTAATATTTCGCAATTTCATTGGTAAGATCTTATTGATATCTATCAGTATGCCAAAAATTGTTTAAATATTCCAAGCGGTTAAGTCACTATCACCAATTTTCACAAATGGGTTACGGACGGACAGACAGACAGACCATATATGGCTTTGCGGCCATTTTGGTCATGTGACCTTGACCCTATAAGCAAATTTTTGATTTCCCCCATCCCATAGAGGCTCCATATGAAATTTGATTTCAATCGGCCCAACGGTTTCCGAGGAGAAGCAGTTCGAAAATTTTCACATTTTTCGCCTCGGCGAGGCTATACTAAATGGAATGTAATATTTCGCAAGTTCATTGGTAAGATCTTATTGATATCTATCAGTATGCCAAAAATTGTTTAAATATTCCAAGCGGTTAAGTCACTATCACCAATTTTCACAAATGGGTTACGGATGGACAGACATACAGACCATATATGGCTTGGCGGCCATTTTGGTCATGTGACCTTGACCCCATAAGCAAATTTTTGATTTCCCCCATCCCATAGAGGCTTCATATGAAATTTGATTTCAATCGGCCCAACGGTTTCCGAGGAGAAACAGTTCGAAAATTTTCACATTTTTCGCCTCAGCGAGGCTATACTAAATGGAATGTAATATTTCGCAAGTTCATTGGTTAGATCTCATTGATATTTATCATTATGCCAAAATTGTTTAAATATTCCAAGCGGTTAAGTCACTATCACCAATGTTCACAAACGGGTTACGGACGGACCCAAAGAAGGTCAAGGGTCAACCCAGGGCCACCATTTTAGCAATTTATGATGGGCCTACGTCCCAGATGCTATTTATCAAGTTTCGTGGAAATCTGCCCAGTGGTTCTGGAGAAGACTATTTTTGAAGGAGTTTTACCATATATGGCTTGGTGGCCATTTTGGTCATGTGACCTTGACCCCATTAGCAAATTTTGGTTTCCCCCATCCCATAGAGGCTCCATATGAAATTTGACTTCAATCGGCCCAACGGTTTCGAGGAGAAGCGGTTCGAAAATTTTCACATTTTTCGCCTCGGCGAGGCTATACTAAATGTAATGTAATATTTCGCAAGTTCATTGGTAAGATCTCATTGATATCTATCAGTATGCCAAAAATTGTTTAAATATTCCAAGCGGTTAAGTCACTATCACCAATTTTCACAAATGGGATACGGACGGACAGACAGACAGACCATATATGGCTTGGCGGCCATTTTTGTCATGTGACCTTGACCCCATAAGTAAGTTTTTGATTTCCCCCATCCCATAGAGGCTTCATATGAAATTTGATTTCAATCGGCCCAACGGTTTCCGAGGAGAAGCGGTTCCAAAAATTTCACATTTTTCGCCTCGGCGAGCCTATACTAAATGGAATGTAATATTTCGCAAGTTCATTGGTTAGATCTCATTGATATCTATCAGTATGCCAAAAATTGTTTAAATATTCCAAGCGGTTAAGTCACTACCACCAATTTTCACAAACGGGTTACGGACGGACAGACAGTCAGACCAAATATGGCTTGGCGGCCATTTTGGTCATGTGACCTGGACCCCATGAGCAAATTTTGGTTTCCCCCATCCCATAGAGGCTCCATATGAAATTTGACTGCTATCGGCCCAACGGTTTCCGTGGAGTAGCAGTTCGAAAATTTTTTACATTTTTCGCCTCGGCGAGGCTTTACTAAATGGAATGTAATCTTTCGTAAGTTCATTGGTTAGATCTCATTGATATCTATCAGTATGCCAAAAATTGCTTAAATATTCCAAGCGGTTAAGTCACTATCACCAATTTTCACAAACGGGTTACGGACGGACAGACAGACTGACAGACTGACAGAATGACCGAATGACAGAATGACACGGTGATTTTAGGGCACTCTTAGAAATTAACCGACTTCAGTCGGTTGCTTTTTCTGCGGGTCGTGCAATATCGTGAGAAAGCGCGTAGGAAAATAGTCCCAGAGTATTGTTTTCTTTTCAGAATTCGTCTTTCTATGCCAATTTATACATGAAAGCCTCAAAAATCTTAAATCGATTTTACGTGGTCACTATCCTTGACCTTATTTCCGTCACGATTTAGACAAAGTATTTGTTCAGTCCGCATGAAGGCCTCCTAATTCATCAGTCCAACATCTCCATGAACACAAAAACCAAACAACCACAGAGCTGAAACATCGGTAAGGGCTCGGCAGCAAGAATCTACTGAAATGCTGGAGCAAAAGAAGACCACAGTTAGACTCCAATGGGCCCGACCAGAGACAGTGCATCAGGCACCAACCAACATTACTTAAAATAAGATACTCTCTAATTTTCAGTAAGCCTTGACGCTGGAACCGTCATAGAATCTGAGGCCTGACCCGCCGGCGTGCAATTAAAGAGGGAAGCAAAGATGTCAACCGTGATTGGGTTAACTACCATGCATGCAGTCTGTCATACGACTCGTATAACATTTATGTCTACCCTATCTTTTTATATCGAAGAATGATTTTACGAAATTGGATGCTGAAGTCATTGCATTTATATAGTTTTCTGAATTTATATACGAAGTCACCATAAAATTCGTGTTCCAGTAGACCTTGTTATAGAAGAGATTTAAGTCCAACATTGAATTTGGAAATTAAATCGGAATGACGTCTATAACATTTTGAAAAGTCATGGCGTAGTTTATGATACCGATAATCCTGATTAAGAAGTTTAGCAGTTAACGGTTCATTACGAGTGTTGAAGTCAGTTATAAAGTCAAAGCCTTTGCGGTATACTCCGAAACAAAATAGTGGCATTTAATATAGGGCGATTTCAGTGAACTGGATGTTTTGAAATAACACTTATAATTATGTTATTAACTACTTACACAAACCGTACTATACCATAGCCAGCCACAATAAAAGCAGTAGAAGTGTATTATTACACAGCATGACAGAAACATAATTATCGTATAATTTCGCTGAATCAGGACTATCAGTATTCAGTCTGTTTAAACAACATGTTACCGATCCTCAAATTTCATAAAATTTCATCTACATATTCCTTAGATATGTGAATGTATTTTCCGCTGAAATGGTGTCTTGACAAAGATTGGAATATTGTAAAATTACATATTATTTAAATGAATACAAAGTTTGCAGCTAAAAAACGGGGATACCATTAAAGAAAACTGAATACCTAGCTACGATTACAAGACACAAAAAGCCATTCATAGTATCAACTAACTCACCAATGATGGCTTTAATTCCTAAAATATTTCAGCATTAGATATATGAAATTCTGAGTACTGTGGAAAGGTTAATATCAGAGTACCCTCTGTTGTGGATGTGTAGTCGTACAAAACGTAATAAACTTACAATGGAATTACATTTGAAAGCTAATGTATCATGATTACAAAGGTTATACCGAAGGCAATTGCACGACCCGCAGAAAAAGCGACCGACTGAAGTCGGTTGATTTTCTAAGGGTGCCCTAAAATCACCGTGTCATTCTGTCATTCGGTCAATCGGTCATTCTGTCAGTCTGTCAGTCTGTCTGTCCGTCCGTAACCCGTTTGTGAAAATTGGTGATAGTGACTTAACCGTTTGGAATATTTAAACAATTTTTGGCATACTGATAGATATCAATGAGATCTAACCAAGGAACTTGCGAAATATTACATTCCATTTAGTATTGTCTCGCCGAGGCGAAAAATGTGAAAATTTTCGAACTGCTTCTCCTCGGAAACCGTTGGGCCGATTGAAGTCAAATTTCATATGGAGCCTCTATGGGATGGGGGAAACCAAAATTTGCTCATGGGGTCCAGGTCACATGACCGAAATGGCCGCCAAGCCATATATGGTCTGTCTGTCCGTCCGTAACCCGATTGTGAAAATTGGGGATAGTGACTTAACCGCTTGGAATATTTGAAAATATTTTGGCATACTGATAGATATCAATGAGATCTAACCAATGAACTTGCGAAATATTACATTCCATTTAGTATAGCCTCGCCGAGAAGGAAAATCCGTAACCTGTTTGTGAAAATTGGTGATAGTGACTTAACCGCTTGGAATATTTTAACATTTTTTTGCATACTGATAGATATCAATGAGATCTAACCAATGAACTTGCGAAATATTACATTCCATTTAGTATAGCCTCGCCGAGGCGAAAATGTGAAAATTTTCGAACTGCTTCTCTTCGGAAACCGTTGGACCGAATGAAGTTAAATTTCATATGGAGCCTCTATGGGATGGGGGAAACCAAAATTTGCTCATGGGGTCCAGGTCACATGACCAAAATGGCCGCCAAGCCATATATGAAAATCAAAAATGAGTTCCTTTAAGAGCAATGAAAACATTCATAAGAAGGAAGATGGGTCATACTACGTAGTTTCGGCTAATAAAGCCTCATCAGTGACCCTGTAATGATCCGGCAAAGAAAGCCAGAGGAAACATACTGCAATTTTGCGAATTTCGAATAGGCAGTCGATACAAAGACTGATATAAATCAAAATGGGGCCCAAATAATTAAAAATCTGTATAGAATATGAGTCTAAACCAATAATTTATTTCCGATTTCTCAGAATATTCACGCTGATCTCAAAGGACCAAAAGTAAAATATAAACTGCACTATGGTTGATGTACGGGGAGAAGACTTTTTACGGCCGCCACACTGCACAACACCAGCTGCAGTGAAGGCAAATGAAAATCAAAAATGAGTTCCTTTAAGAGCAATGAAAACATTCATAAGAAGGAAGATGGGTCATACTACCTAGTTTCGGCTAATAAAGCCTCATCAGTGACCCTGTATTGATCCGGCAAAGAAAGCCAGAGGAAACATACTGCAATTTTGCGAATTTCGAATAGGCAGTCGATACAAAGACTGATATAAATCAAAATGGGGCCCAAATAATTAAAAATCTGTATAGAATATGAGTCTAAACCAATAATTTATTTCCGATTTCTCAGAATATTCACGCTGATCTCAAAGGACCAAAAGTAAAATATAAACTGCACTATGGTTGATGTACGGGGAGACTTTTTACGGCCGCCACACGGCACAACACCAGCTGCAGTTAAGGCAAATGAAAATCCAAAATGAGTTCCTTTAAGAGCAATGAAAACATTCATAAGAAGGAAGATGGGTCATACTACGTAGTTTCGGCTAATAAAGCCTCATCAGTGACCCTGTAATGATCCGGCAAAGAAAGCCAGAGGAAACATACTGCAATTTTGCGAATTTCGAATAGGCAGTCGATACAAAGACTGATATAAATCAAAATGGGGCCCAAATAATTAAAAATCTGTATAGAATATGAGTCTAAACCAATAATTTATTTCCGATTTCTCAGAATATTCACGCTGATCTCAAAGGACCAAAAGTAAAATATAAACTGCACTATGGTTGATGTACGGGGAGACTTTTTACGGCCGCCACACGGCACAACACCAGCTGCAGTGAAGGCAAATGAAAATCAAAAATGAGTTCCTTTAAGAGCAATGAAAACATTCATAAGAAGGAAGATGGGTCATACTACGTAGTTTCGGCTAATAAAGCCTCATCAGTGACCCTGTAATGATCCGGCAAAGAAAGCCAGAGGAAACATACTGCAATTTTGCGAATTTCGAATAGGCAGTCGATACAAAGACTGATATAAATCAAAATGGGGCCCAAATAATTAAAAATCTGTATAGAATATGAGTATAAACCAATAATTTATTTCCGATTTCTCAGAATATTCACGCTGATCTCAAAGGACCAAAAGTAAAATATAAACTGCACTATGGTTGATGTACGGGGAGACTTTTTACGGCCGCCACACGGTCTGTCTGTCTGTCCGTCCGTAACCCGTTTGTGAAAATTGGTGATAGTGACTTAACCGCTTGGAATATTAAAACAATTTTTGGCATACTGATAGATATCAATGAGATCTAACCAATGAACTTGCGAAATTTTACATTCCATTTAGTATAGCCTCGCCGAGGCGAAAAATATGTAACCCGTTTGTGAAAATTGGTGATAGTGACTTAACCGCTTGGAATATTTAAACAATTTTTGGCATACTGATAGATTTCAATGAGATCTAACCAATGAACTTGCAAAATATTACAATCCATTTAGTATAGCCTCGCCGAGGCGAAAAATGTGGAAATTTTCGAACTGCTTCTCTTCGGAAACCGTTAGGCCGATTGAAGTCAAATTTCATATGGAGCCTCTATGGGATGGGGCTAACCAAAATTTGCTTATGGGGTCCAGGTCACATGACCAAAATGGCCGCCAAGCCATATATGGTCTGTCTGTCTGTCCGTCTGTAACCCGTTTGTGAAAATTGGTGATAGTGACTTAACCGCTTGGAATATTTAAACAATTTTTGGCATACTGATAGATATCAATGAGATCTAACCAATGAACTTGCGAATTATTACATTCCATTTAGTATAGCCTCGCAGAGGCGAAAAATGTGAAAATTTTCGAACTGCTTCTTCTCGGAAACCGTTGGGCCGATTGAAGTCAAATTTCATATGGAGCTTCTATGGGATGGGGGAAACCAAAATTTGCTAATGGGATCCAGGTCACATGACCAAAATGGCCGCCAAGCCATATATGGTAAAAACCCTTCAAAAATAGTCTTCTCCAGAACCACTGGGCAGATTTCCACGAAACTTGATAAATGGCATCTGGGACGCAGGCCCATCATGAATTGCTAAAATGGTGACCCTGGTTTGACCTTGACCTTCTTTGTGCCTAGGTCAAACTTTGACACATATGCTTTTGTATTGGAAAATGTGAGAAAGCATTTTATCCTGCAAACGATTCAGAATACAGTACTAAAGTATAAGATATATTTTTGCTCCTAACGATAAGTCGCATTTATTGGGGGAACCGTTTTAGGTCCAGGTCACATGACCAAAATGGCCGCCATACCAATATATGGTAACACTCATAAAGCTAAAAGCATCCGGCGGGTCGTGCACTACAGCTGAAGCACTGGTTATTTTGCATAATTTCATCAAATTCCAAGCGTGGGCAGAAACCAAAGTAAATTCCCTATACCCTGAAAGAATCTCTTTGTTCGTGATTCAATAGTCTGTAAGTGATCAGAATTGCAAAGTTATACCATGATATATCACTGACGGACGGAGCACCAAGTGATTCTACGTACCAGGGAGTTAGACTGGAAAGCATTTTATAAAATAGAGTCAATTTGTGTGTTTGTCTTCTCTGGTCAAGTGGCTCCCACCTAACTTGCAATAGAAATAAGCTTTGATGTCCCAGTAGCTATGCGAGCTGCTTTGAGTTGGATCTTTTCTAACTCTTTTTGTTCGTATTGAGATCAACTGTCCCATATTACATCCCCGTATTCCAATTAAGGTCGGATAAAAGCAGTAAAGATAGTTTCTAAAGATTTACTATCTAATGTAAATTAAAGCTTTCTCATTACATTGACTCTACTCTTAAACATTCGCTGAGATATATTTTATATAATTCTACCATTTACAATAGATCGATAAATATATCCCAATATGCATGTGGAACTCTACTTCGGTTATTTGAAGATTTACATTATGATTGGTGGACGATTAAGTCTGTTTAATTTACGCTAAATGAGAAGATTTTCAGTTTGTGTCGGATTGAAAGATACCAGCTAAGTTTCAGTCCATTGTTAGGTTGTTTCGAGGTCTACATTGAGAGAATGAGCTGCAGTTACAGGGTTATCGATGATGCTATAGAGACTAGTGTCTTTGTTTGTTTGTTTGATTTGAGGTTTAACATCCCCGGCAACACTGTATAGGTCATTAAAGAGACGTTGCTTTCAATTTTGTCGGACTTTTACCCGACATCGAGGTGAAATGACATCTCAAGCCCTGTTGCCTAATGAAACCAATAGGGTTAATACGAAACCAATAGGGTTTATACGCATGGACGGCCCGATTCGCACCGCTTTGCCTGGCTAGTTTATGCTGTTTACCAGTACTCCTGTGGGATCGTTTTCAGCTCTGCGTCGAAGCATCATGCTGCCCATCTATTTCTTCAGGCCCCGATGGGCGGGGGTGGTTGGACTAATGTAATTCGCAAAAAGTCTTATATTTGTTTGGATATCCTGTACTAAAATTGACCCCTGAGGAACACCAGCGCGAATATAAACCCAGTATGACGTGACACCTGGAAAAATAGCTCTTTGTTTCCTATTAGAAAGATAACTGTCAAACTAAACAAGGACATTCCCTCTGACGCCAGCTGCCCTAAGTTTAAGTAACGAACCATCATGCTATACTCGGTCGAAAGCTTTGCTGACGTCACAAAAGACAGCTCTAACTTCTTTACCTGAATCGAGGGCCTGACAGAAAGTATCATAATATATATGTTAATTGATTCATTGTAGAATCTCTTGGTAAAATTCAGACTGAAGAAAAGATAGCAAATGGTTGTATAAGTCTTTCGAAGAGTTTACTTTCTGAGTTAAGCAATGATATAGGTCGGTAATTAGAAGGTATAGATTTATCACCTGATTTATGTATTGGACAGACATTTGCTTCTTAATTAGATGATGGCAATAGACGCAAGTTGATAGTCTGATTAAACAAATTACAAAAGGAGAAGAAATTTTCTGAGCCAGTTCTCGAAGAATATGATTACTCAGGCTGTTAGGATCAGAGGCTTTACCAATAGGGAGAGATTTGAGTATGGACTCAACTTTAAGGCGGGAATATGCAATAGTATTTATGTCGGAGAGGACTGGATGTCAACAAATATTTAAACAAATATTTAAGATATTAGCTGTGTCGTTTTCATCAGTACTTATAGAGCCATTATTATCTAGAGGTGGTGCAGATGTTTTGGACTGTGGAGATATGAACGGTTTGAGAACCGTCCACCAGTCCTTAGATGAAAGATCTCCATTTGTTACCTTTGAAGCAATTTTCGATAGGCTCTTTTACGCTTGCGTATGTACTGTTTTAATTTTCCATTTATCCAAGAAGGCTCAGCTGGTTTGATTTTTACTATTTTATTCGTAATCACCTCAGAAGGCAAGATTCGCGGCATATACGAGTATCACACAAGGCGTCCCAGTCGATAGCAGCGGCTTCCTCTCGAAGCCGTTCATAGTTACCTTGGTCGTATCTCCAATTTGTTTTTAGTAAAAGAATGGCTTTTAGTTTTCGATAACTTAAAAATTCTATATATTTAAGAAATAGATCAGCTCTAAATGTGATTTGTTGAGTAATAAATCACAGTTTGGAGGTCAGTTGTAAAGTAGATCGTGATTTGTCTGCTTACAACTGGCCGACAAACTGTGATTTATTACTCATTAAATCACAGACTAGAGCTGATCCATTTCGATTCTAACACGCTGAAAATCGGCAGTGATGTTGTTGTTTCCTTAAAAATCTCAACTTTTCGCCTTTGTTAGAAGAAATCTCGCCAAAATTATCGACTGGAACACATGCATTTATATCCTTTTCTAACGTTTTCGATGCGAGAAAATGACGTTACACAGTCTAACGTCAAGGAAATCCACAAGTGTCGTCATAAATTAACAGTTTTAATGACGTCACTCGTGGAGCGTTGTGGTGCAGTGGTAAAGAATCGGATTTGAGATCGAGAGGTAGCCGGTTCGATCCTCGCAAGCGCCACGTGTTGTTTCCTTGAGCAAGAAACTTTATCCACATTGCTTAGTACTGGTTCCTACCCAGGAAAAGAGGGCCACATGGAAGATTAGTACCAGTACTAAATGTGTTACCCTCTATAAATAAGGTCGATTATTATTATTATTATTATTGTCATGTTCTTTCGAGCTGTGATTTGTTGCAGAATAAAACAGTTATTTTCCATGGCCTATATAGGCGCACTGTGTTAGATTTGGCAGTGATACCTTACTTCGTGGTGAAGAAAAGGATCACCAAATCCAATGAGTATTAGGTGATTTTTGTCATTGACTAACAAAATATCTATCAGTGTTGCTGAGTGTTCGGTGAAATTAGCGGGTTGGCTTATGGCCTGGAAAAACGTATACTGGGTACATATTGTTTCGATCTGCCTTGCAGTACGGTCATTTGATTCATTAAAATTAAAATTACCAGTAATTATTGTATCCGGTTTTCTCGTGTTGACTGCTAGTGCTATTGAATTTTCATTGCCAGTAAGATATTCAGCGTCCGAACTGGGAGGCTGATAGAAAAGACCGAATAATAACCGCCTGTTGCAATTAGACAATTCAAGCCAATCACACTCTACGTTACGTGGTTCCAGGTCTTCGCGGTGGTTGTAGCGAGTCCTTCATTATTATATATCATAATACCATCATGTCTGTCCCCTGGTCGGTCCATCCGTTCAGGTTCACAAAAAAGCCATACAGTAGGTCAGTTGGGTCTACGGAAGGACTGAGCCAAGATTCAGTGAAAGCTAGAATGTCAAATTCGTAAAGTTCAGCATACAATATACTCGTATCAAGTTTGGATAGTATGCTTTGAACGTTGTAATGAACCCCGATAAATTGTGAGATACATAGTGAGATACATTAAGCGAGCTTAAGAGACTGTTTGACATGCGTGTTGACGAGCTGGACACACTACTTACGGAAGATGAGGTTGAAGGACCGGGATTCCGATGTATAACTCCAGCAAGTAATAAGAGAAAGACGAGCCATGTGCATAATACAATATATACTCGTAGATCGTAGAATATCATCCAGAAAGTGAAATTCATATTTTAGCTTTCCTGATTGCACCACCCGCAGAAAAAGTGACCGACTGAAGTCCTGAACTAACCAATGAACTTGCCAAATATTACATTCCATTTAGTATAGCCTCGCCGAGGCGAAAAATATGAACATTTTCGAACTGCTTCTCATCGGAAACCGTTGGGCCGATTGAAGTCAAATTTCATATGGAGCCTCTATGGGATGGGTAAAACCAAAATTTGCTCATGGGGTCCAGGTCACATGACCAAAATGGCCGCCAAGCCATATATGGTAAAAACCCTTCAAAAATAGTCTTCTCCAGAACCACTGGGCAGATTTCCATGAAACTTGATAAATAGCATCTGGGACGTAGGCCCATCATAAAGTGCTAAAATGGTGACCCTGGGTTGACCTTGACATTCTTTGTGCCTAGGTCAAACTTTGACACATATGTTTTTGTATTGGAAAAGTAAGAATGCATTTTATCCTGCAAACGATTCAGAATACAGTACTAAAGTATAAGATATATTTTTGCTCCTTACGATAAGGCGCATTTATTGGGGGAACCGTTTTAGGTCCAGGTCACATGACCAAAATGGCCGCCATACCCATATACGGTAACACTCATAAAGCTAAAAGCATCCGGCGGGTCGTGCACTTCAGCTGAAGCACTGGTTTACACTGGAGTAGCGTCTTACGGCTGTTAAGTAATGTAATATTAGAATATAAATGTTCAGTCTGCATGACGGCCATATGTACTGAAAAACTATTACTATCATTCTGGTATAAAAAACATAAATACCAACACGTGTAGGAGGAGATAAAATTTAAACCTGCGATTGTAAGTCGACATGATGGCTAGCTTATTTCTGCTTATTGCGTTTATTATGTGATTGTCGTTAGAAGGAGGAGAAATAGAACAAGTGCCGTCAGACCAACTCTCTAAATGCCGAAGTTAACAAAGCGGGATGCCAATGGTATCACCGCCCCCGTACCCAGCCCCATTTCGGACCAGAAATATAACATGGTGAAAAGCATGCAATGAAGAAGAAACAAAAAAAAAGCTGGAGGAAACTGAAAAAAAAAAAAAACAATAAAGAATGTGTAAGGAAAAAAATAAAACTACGATATTTAGAGGCAACAAATATAAAGAACCATCATGATCGTTACGTTAGACAAACATATTCCGTTACTGACTGATAGATGGTCAATTTGGCTGTTTATCGTGTGATAGCCAATTACACACCAGCCCCATAAATGCCGTGTAAAACTTCATCTTAAAATGTCGCCCGTCAATATCGCCAGCTGCATCCTCCCGAAACCTTAAAACGCATTTCAGCAGACAGACAAACCATCAGTTACCATCAGACGACAAAGCAGACGACAATTTCGACTGTGATCCGGTGTTCCTTTTAACACATTTTGGAACACATGCAAGCAGTTATGACCCCGACCACACCGCTACAAAAGGATGGTCCGAGTCCCCAATGCCCTCGGGAATGACTTTCAATGCAGACGACAAAGCTGACACCAGTCATGATTGTGAGCCCGTGAACCTTAAAGCACATTTTGCTATGCATACGAATAGTGATTACCCTGATCAAACCACTCCCAAAGAGAGTGATCATCAGTTTCAGCAGATGACAATTCAGATTGCGATCATGTGCACCTTAAAACACATCTTAGCATACAGGCAAATAGTGATGACCCTGATCAGACTGCTCCCAAAGAAGCAGCCCGATACGGGTCCGCACTACTATCAGATGATAGAGCAGACGATAGTTATGACTGTGGTCCCGTGAACACTAAAATACGTTTTGACACACATGCAAACAGTGATGATGCTCTCCGGTCCGGGTCCACACTGTCTGCGAGAACGACCATCAGACGACAGAGCAGACGATAATTGTGATTGTGATCTCGTTAGCATTAAAACACGTTTTGGCACACATGTAAACAGTGATGATCCCGATCAGACCGCTCCTAAAGGAGCAGTCCGGTCCGGGTCCACACTGCCTGCGAGAATGACCATCAAATTTACCATCAGACGACAGAGCAGACGATGATTGTGACAGTGATCCCATGAACCTTAAAACACATTTTGGCCTACATGCAAACAGTGATGACCCTTATCTGGCTGGGGGTAAAGATATCCCTGGAAATCTTTACCCCGGGGGTAAAGCCACCCAGGGGTAAAGATAAACTGTTACACCCGACGACCAGCCAACGAGTCTGCTTGTCCGGTATCGCACGGCTAGCCAACCCACGAAGGAATGGCTAGCCGTCCGGTAGTAAATTTTAGACTCTCATTTCATATAGGGTATGAATTCATTTCATATAGGGTATGAATTCATTTCATATAGGGTATGAATGCTGAATAGCACTTGTATCATTTTCTGGAGTACTGGATGCTAAAAAGTTCCTTCCTTGAGACTATGTGAATGTCATTGAGATCATTTTAAAAATAAGCTATCGGTAATGCGTGATTGTCGTAGCAATTATGCCTGTGATAATAAAAGCTGTAGTCGTGTTTACTTATTGCACGACCCGCAGAAAAAACGACCGACTGAAGATGGTTGATTTTCTATCACCGTGTCATTCTGTCATTCGGTCATTCTGTCAGTCTGTCTGTCCGTCCGTAACCCGTTTTTGAAAATTGATGATAGTGACTTGACCGCTTGGAATATTAAAACAATTTTTGGCATACTGATAGATATCAATGAGATCTAACCAATGAACTTGCGAAATATTACATTCCATTTAGTATAGCCTCGCCGAGGCGAAAAATGTGAAAATTTTCAAACTGCTTCTCCTCGGAAACCGTTGGGCCGATTGAAGTCAAATTTCATATGGGGCCTCTATGGGATGGGGGAAACCAAAATTTGCTCATGGGGTCCAGGTCACATGACCAAAATGGCCGCCAAACCATATATCGTCTGTCTGTCTGTCCGTCCGTAACCTGTTTGTGAAAATTGGTGATAGTGACTTAACCGCTTGGAATATTTAAACAATTTTTGGTATACTGATAGATATCAATGATATCTAACCAATGAACTTGAGAAATATTACGTTCCATTTAGTATAGCCTCGCCGAGGCGAAAAATAGGAAAATTTTCGAACTGCTTCTCCTCGGAAACCGTTGGGCCGATTGAAGTCAAATTTTATATGGAGTCTCTATGGGATGGGGCAAACCAAAATTTGCTCATAGGGTCCAGGTCACATGACCAAAATGGCCGCCAAGCCATATATGGTAAAACCCTTCAAAAATAGTCTTCTCCAGAACCACTGGGCAGATTTACACGAAACTTGATAAATAGCATCTGGGACGTAGGCCCATCATAAATTGCTAAAATGGCGACCCTGGGTTGACCTTGACCTTCTTTGTGCCTAGGTCAAACTTTGACGCGTATGCTTTAGTATTGGAAAAGTGAGAATGCATTTTATCCTGCAAACGATTCAGAATACAGTACTAAAGTATAAGATATATTTTTGCTCCTTACGATAAGGCCCATTTATTGGGGGAACCGTTTTAGGTCCAGGTCACATGACCAAAATGGCCGCCATACCCATATATGGTAACACTCATAAAGCTAAAAGCATCCGGCGGGTCGTGCACTTCAACTGAAGCACTGGTTTCTAATATTATTACTATCAATAATATGTTTATAAGTAACTACCAATCGATAATATAATTTAATATTTTTTATAAGTTTATATATTTTTCTTTTCCTTTCTTTATGTAAATGCGGCTTGAAGGTACTAAAACGTTTGATCCAAGCGTCGGGAAATACAACTAATAGCAACTGAGCAGTACCGTAAAAACCCTAAGAAATTAGGATCTTGATGACTGGCAGTTATTCTCCTAAATGTTTAACAAATTTGTTTCACGATCCAGCAAAGAGTCCAAAAAGTGCTGATGGAATGGCAAACAGTGTAGACCCTGCTTCAGGGGCAGTCTGATCTGGGACTGCATTATTTGCCAAAGCCTATCTGTCCCAATACATAGGATCATTACGGTAATTGCTCCACTCATGGGGTTTGGGATCGTTGCCTTTATGTGTGCCCTGCTAACGAGATAATTACCCCAATTTGATATTTCTTTGTACCTACCATGTTGAACTGATAGGTTAAATTTAATGTAAATCTATCATGATTAATATCAAGCTCAACATCGGACACACATTTGTAGATTTTAATAATAACAATAATAATATAAAATAGAAATTATAACATTGACATAATAATAATAATAATACAAATAATAATAATAGCTGTCACAGTGCCCGGACAAGGCTTTGAGTACAACATGGTCAATTACAATTATGTCCTTACTTAAATTTAGTGAAATAAATGGAGACAAACAGGTGATAAGAATACAGTTAGAGTAACTTAGAAATATTTTTCTTACACTATAATGTGGATATTATTTAGAACCATATCCGATATAAATGATACTTCAATTTACTACCGGATGGCTAGCCATTGCTATGTGGGTTGGCTAGCCGTCCGGTACAAGACGAGCAGACTCTTTGGTCACTGACAACACACTTAACAATGCATCTGTACATTGTATATAACAATTAAGAACATTTTCTTGGAAATTTGACTGTTGACCTCACCCCTTGATTTCAGGGGGTCAGGTCAAAATTCCGCCACCTTCATGCACATCTGCAGTCCCTAAGCAGTGTGTGTACCAAGTTTGGTCATCCTAGGCCAAGAAATAATAAAAAATATTGCATTCACAAGAAAAAAAGACAGACGGAATGATGGACATCCGGACGGATGGACGGACACCCGTGACGAAACTAATATACCCGTTTTTTGTCAAAAAAAAAAGTGGGTGTAATAAAATGTTATTGAAGTACATTTCTAGGTCGTGGCTATCTCATTTCGTAACGACAGTGCAGAATTCTGCGAAAGAAGTGACTCGGATCTCGATAGCTGATGAACCAGAACGACTGACACTGGACACGGGTTTGGATGTTCCAGCTATCGTTGCAAATCATCAGGATGAATACTCTGAGGGACTATTTAACTGAAGAGGAAGCGCTGAATGATGACGCATTGACTGATATCCGAAATACTGTATCAGTTGAAAAATCAACAGTGAAACTTATAGGTAAGTTCTTTCTTATGTTAACAAGTCAATTTAATGAAGAGCCCTCCCATCCCTGTTTCGCATGTTTAAGACTTTCTTATCCCGCTTTAGTTTGTTAAACAGTAACATAAAAGTGACGTTCAAGATGAATCTGGTCTTACCTACAAAGAGTCAAACTTGACTTTTTCTTTTTCAACATGGACACTCCGCAGCAATAAGCATCTTCATCTGACCGGACGTAACGTTCACGCAATTCCCTCTTTAAGTTCGGAAACAAAATGTAATCCCTGGGTGCCAGATCAGGAGTATTGTGTGGATGGCGTCTTGGTTTGAAAGCATTCCACTTCATTGCGTCACAGAACCTTTGCAAGTATGGACTCTAGCATTGTCATGTTGCAACAGCATGTAGTTTGTTATTATTCCAACCTTTTCCTGTGTTATAGCTGCACGTAATTGGTCCAAATATCAGCATATGTGCCCCCATTAATAGTCTGGCAATGAGGTAAACAGTCCACATGGTATCCAAAAACACGATTGCAATGACCTCACCAACTGAAGGCTAGGTCTTGAATTTCTTTGGACGCGGTGAACCGTGACCAGTCCATTGCTTACTCTGCAGCTGAGTCTCAGGATTATAGTGATGGTGCCAAGGTTTGTCCTCGGAACAATTATTTCAAGAAAGTCTTCCGGATAAGAATCATATCTTTCCCGAAGTGACTCAGAAAAGGACACTCGGACAGCTCGTTCTTTTCTAAGGAGAGTCACCCCGATCTCGATAGCCGCTGAACGAGAACGACTAAAACTCGATGTCAGTTTGGATATTCCAGTCATTGCTGCGATTCATCAGTATCCAAAACTTGAGATGTTTGCAATGCGAGATTATTTAACTGAAGAGGAAGCAATGAAAGATGACACATTGACTGATATCCGAAAGACTGTACATATCACTTGAAAAATCAACAGTGAGACTTATAAGTAAGTTCTTTCATATTTTAACAAGTTATTTTACCCAGGTTTGTTTCTAATTAAGAAATAGATACAGTAGAACTTCGATGGCTCGAACATCGATGGCTCGTTTACCATGGATGAGTCGAACCCATTCTTGAGCCCCTAGCGAAATCTTCTACATAAGAAATAGTGGGGGATAATTAAGGAGACTTTAGTCTTTTATCTTGCAAATGTATGCTGTGTGTACTCATTAGAATCGCCTCGATGAGGCGATTCTAATGAGTACACACAGCATACATTTTCATTATTAAACACCGAAAAGATGTCTAAAAGTATATCGTTATGCCTCCTGACAGTAACCTCAGTGGCTCGAACTACCTCTCTCTCGAACATATTTTCAAGGTCCCAAAGGTGTTCGAGCCATTGAAGTTTGACTGTATCTCGAAAATACACCTATATAATTTTGATCCTCATGAACCCCAATTTTATATAGTAAAACTGGGGTTTACAGGGGTAAACCTTATTTTTCTTATTTCTGCTCTTAAATATAGACTGTACTCTGTTCTTAGTCAGGCTTATGCACAAGTGCTCGACCAGTACTGTAACAGTGTACATTCACATTCTTTCATCAGACACTGAAAGCTGTCCAAAACTGTTGTCACATAATTTCAGAGAAAACTAGAGCTGTCAGAGGATCTGACTATAGCCCCGCTTCAGCGCTGTCAGAGAAGAAAGTTATTTAAGCTGCAGAGAAAACAGTTATGAACAAGAAATAACTGTTGAAAATTTTACATTATCTGGAAAAACTCTAAGAGTTGTGAGCCCTTGTCCCCCATTTCAATGAGCATGATACATTACCAGAATGTCCATGTTTATACTAAATTTCATCTTCCATTTTTCAATGTTCAAAGGGTAATAACTCCTAAAGTAGGCAAATCAGAGTCAGGGTTCCTGCTCTCTGCACATTGTCTCATGGTGCTTTACACTTGTGTGAAGTGTCATGAAAATATCTCAAATGGTTTGTGAGTTATGGAGCCGACACAGTCAAAATTGCCTTTTTAAATGTTCAAAGGGCAATAACTCCTAAAGTAGGCAAACCAGAGTTATGGTTCCTGCACTCTGCACATCATCTCAAGGTGCTTTTCATTTATTTGAAGTTTCATGAAAATATCAGAAACGGTTATGGAGCGGACATAGTTAAAATTGCCATTTTTTAATATTCAAAAGCCTATAACTGAAAAAGTAGACAATCCAGAGTTTGGGTTCCTGCGCTCTGCACACGTAATATGGTGTTTTACATTTGTGTGAAGTTTCATAAAATTATCTCAAACGGTTTTTGAGTTATCGAGCAAAGACGGCTAAAATTGATATTTTTCAATATTCAAAGGGAAATAACTCAAAAATTAGGCAATCCAGAGTTATGGTTCCTGCACTCTGCACACCATCTCATGGTGTTTAATGTTTGTGTGAAGTTTCATGAAAATATGTGAATGGGTTTTAAAGTTATGGAGCGGACACGAAAATTGTTAACAGACACAGACAGACACAGAAAATACGAAAACCAGAGTTATGGTTCTTGCGCTCTGCACATTGTCTCATTGTGCTTAACATTTGTGTGAAGTTTCAAGAAATTATCTCAAACGGTTTTCGAGTTATGAAGCGGACACTGTTAAAATTGCCATTTTTCAATGTTCAAAGGGCAATAACTCCAAAAATAAGCAATGCAGAGTTATGGTTCCTGCGCTCTGCACATCGTCTCATAGTGCTTAACATTTGTGTGAAGTTTCCTAAAAATATCTCAAACGGTTTTCGAGTTATGAAGCGGACACAATTAAAATTGCCATTTTTCAATGTTCAAAGGGCAATAACTCCAAAAGTAGGCAATCCACAGTTATAATTCCTTCGCTCTGCACATTGTCTTATGGTGTTGAACATTTGTGTGAAGTTTCATGAAAATATGTTAAGCAGATACAAAGTTATGGAGCCAACACAAATTAACGGAATCACGGAGGCCATTTTTCAATGTTCAAAGGGCAATAACTCCAAAAGTAGGCAATCCACAGTTATAATTCCTTCGCTCTGCACATTGTCTTATGGTGTTTAACATTTGTGTGAAGTTTCATGAAAATATGTTAAGCAGATACAAAGTTATGGAGCCAACACAAATTAACGGAATCACGGAATTACGGAATTACGGAAAATGCTCAAAGGGCAATAACTCCAAAAGTAGGCAATCCACAGTTATAATTCCTTCGCTCTGCACATTGTCTTATGGTGTTTAACATTTGTGTGAAGTTTCATGAAAATATGTTAAGCAGATACAAAGTTATGGAGCCAACACAAATTAACGGAATCACGGAATGACAGAAGGACATGGCAAATCCAATATAGCCCCACTTTTTCAAAGCGGGGCTATAATAAGACCCAATACTTCATGAGAATTTGCAGATGATTCAGATGAAAATAGAATGTCATCTGATATGGTTTTGCTGGGTACTTTAAGACCCTTAAATGAGGGCAAGCATCGCACAACCAAATGTGCAACAGGGGCTTTTGTACATCTTCAGGAATGTGGATTTGGATGCTTGCTTCCAAAGGATAACCCTTTCTAGAACATATTTTTATCAGAAAAGGATAGCTGTCCAATACTTGTCACATATTTTGTTGCTATTTTTAGTTTACAGAGAAAATGTGACCCAATAATACACGAGAATCGGCAGATGATTCAGATGAAAATAGAATGTCATCTGCTATTGTTTGGCTTGGTATTTTAAGACCCTTAAAGGAGGGCAAGCATCACACAACCAAAGGCGCAACTGGGGCATTTGCACATCTCCTGGAATGTTTTTTTTTTTTTTTTTTTTTATTTGAGGTTTAACATTCCCATCAACACTGTAAAGGTCATTTTGGAGACGTTTTTTCCGATTTTGTGGGACTTTTACCCGACATTGAGTGAGTGAGTTTTAGTTTTACGTCCCACCAACAGCTAAGGTCATACGTAGACGGGACCTCGATTTAAAGACTCATCCGAAAGTCTAACCCGACATTGAGATGAAAAGACATCTCATTCCCTGTCGCCCAATGAAACCAATAGGGTTTATAAGCACCACTTTGCCGGGGCAGGCTTAGATCCTCTAAGCAGTTACCAGTATTCTTGTGCGGTCGGTTTCAGCTCTGCTTTGAAGCATCATGCAGCCTTTCTATTTCTTCAATCCTTGATGGGTGGGGGCCCTCCCCAGGAATGGGGATTTGGATGAAATTTGGATTGAAACGGTTGGAAACACCCGCAACTTTACTATTTTCTTGTTCCAAAATTAGTCTTTTTCCAAAATTAGTTTTTTTCACCCATTTTCAAGATTTACTTTAAATGGTGTTTTACTAACTCTTAGTGTGACACAGATGTACAACACTGCAAATACAGTACAATTCCACTATTAAGACCACCTAAACTTAAGACTGATTCTCCTTTAAAAAGCATAAGTAAAATGTTTCAGTCACTCTGTGTGTTTTCTACAACCAGTGTCTTCTTGTAAGAGACCACCTTTGGGACTGTTCAAAAGTGGTCTTTATGACGACCACTTTTGAACATTCCCAAAGGTGGTCTTATTATAGCACTAAGCATAAATGGAAGCCATCTGTTGCTTTGCTCTTTTGACCCCAATTCTAGTGTTACAAAGAGGTTGTGGGCCCCTGCCCATTGGGGATTGAAGGAATAGATTGGGCTACAAGGTGCTTCCATGCAGAGCTGAAACCAACCGCACGTGAGTGCTGGTAAACCGCTTAGGAGGTCTAAGCCTGCCCAGGCAAAGTGGTGTAAATCAGCCCATCTTCGCATTTGTTTGTTTGATTTGATATTTAACGTCCCCGTCAACACTGTAAAGGTCATTTTGGAGACGTTGCTTCCAGTTTTGTGGGAATTTTACCTGACATTGAGATGAAATGACATCTCAAGCCCTGTCGCCCAATGAAACCAATAAGGTTTATTAGCATGGACGGTCCACCTTGCCCCGCGGTTCCTGGACAGGCTTAGATCCTCTAAGCGGTTTACAGTACTAGTGTGAGGGCAGGATTCAGCTCTGCATGGAAGCATCATGCAGCCCATATATTTCTTCAAGCCCCTATGGGCGGGGACTGCCCATCTTTGCATATAATTCCTATTGGTTTCATTGGCCGGCATGGCTTGAGATGTCATTTCATCTCAATGTCGGATGAAAGTCCCACAAAACTGAAGCAATGTCTCCAAAATGACCTAAATAGGGTTGACAGGGATGTAAAACCTAAAATCAAACAGAAACAAAGAGGTTGTAGTGCAAAAGCAGGCATCACAAAGAAAACAAAAGAATGCTTATTCTTCAGACTATATATTTTGATTATTTCTAGTACATAAATACCTCTAACTTGATTAGTAATGAACCACTCAAAACACAACAAACTTACGATTATGTACATTCACTTATACACATGTATATCAATAACAAAAAAAATGTCTATCTTGGTAAACCATATGAGCCTGCGCATGACAAAACCTACAATAAGACATGTGCTTCGATCGAAGACTAAGATCAGCCTGCACATCCATATAGTCTAATCAGAGACTTCTCTTGCTGCATAAAGGAGCATTGGGCCCTTAGCTATCCTTAGAGCGCACAACGAAGACTGATCAGACTGCGTGGATGCGAAGGCTGATCTGAGTCTTCATTGGGCACACATGTCTTATTGTAGGTTTTGTCATGCCCTGGCCCATATATAAACAAATACTACATATAATTCAATCATTCTTCACTTAAGAAAAACAGATCTTGTGCGCTTTAATTGTATAAAGCTTGAAAATATTAAATTCTTCTATAAAAACCTTGTTTCTTTTTCATATAAAATCGCAGTACTCCGTTCAGCTAAGCCAGTCATACAAAACAACTATCACCATACAACGGTCACATGATTTATCTTTCAACCAGCCACTCATATGATTCAACTTTGTTGACATTAAAAAAACATGCCTATACAAATACATCGTAAATTTCATCACCGAAAAAAAACCCTAAATTTTTAGATGAAAAAATTGTAATATTTCTACTAAAAATATAGATTGTTGGTACTCGTTAGAACCATCTCATCGAGGCAGTTCTAACGAGTACCCAAAATCTACATTTTAAAGCAGAAATAAGAAAAATAAGGTATACCCCTGTAAACCCCAGTTTTACTATATAAAAGTGGGGTTCAAAGGGTCCAAATTATATAGAGGTGTTTTCGTGATGCCCTCACCACTTCAAAAACCAAAAATGGACACAAAGCAATCTAAGCCTTAAGCTTCAACAAAAATACATGTAGTAGCAAATGATGTTGAATTTTTATTCTTATCTGTTTAAGACACATATTCTAACCCATAAGACGCCGAGAAAAAATTGTATCAGAAAATGTTGTCTGTTTATCCATCTGCTGAACCTTCTTGCAAACTTTTTAGGCATATTTCTGAATACAGGCAAACAGTGTGGACCCATCTCAGACTACTCCTAGAGGAGCAGTCTGATCTGGGTTCACACTGTTTGCAATAATGAGTTTCAAAGTGACCGGCAGACAGCAAAGTAGACCACAATTGTCGTGACTGGCATTTTATGGGCTTACATCTTGAATCACCAATAAAAACTAAGCCGACAATTTAACGTATTTTTCGTTCATATTTTTTCAGAGAAAATAAGGCCAAACATTTCATGAGAATCTGCAGATGATTCACATGAAATGTTGTGCCTGATTTTTTAAGAAAAAAAAGTAGAACATCATCTGCTACTGTTTGCTTGGTACTTTAAGACCTTTAAAATAGGGCCATTGCAAGCATCACACAACCAAAGGTGCAACAGGGGCATATGCACATCTCCAGCAATGGGGATTTGAATAAAATTTGGATTGAAAGTGCTGGAAGCAACAGCATCTTTACTGTTTTCTTGTTTCCAAAATTGGTCTCCTGTCACTTATTTTCAAGTTTTACTTTATACAAAATGCAATTACTGTAGTCTCCATAATAAACACACATGCCCTAATAAGAGAGCACCATGGTTGGAGTCTTTAATAATAAAATAAAATCGGTGAGCCTTAGACAGTAGCAAACTGATTATATTTTATTATTAAAGACACCAATCATGTATTTAGTTTATACGGCAATCGAAAAAATCAAGGGGTTTGCAATAATTTAGCAAATTTATCCAAAAAAGACAGCAGATAGCATGCCGTGTTAAACGTTATTCAGTGCCATGGCGTGCACATGTAACATAAAGTGACGTCAAGGAGTGCAAAGTTTCTGACGCCATCGCGCCACAGGGGCAAACGAAACAACATGGACGCTCGAATAAAAGATTCTCAGCACTTTACATTCTGTATGAAAATCTGCAAATAGATAGTTTATTTCAACTTTAGAAATTATTTTCAAGGTTGAGATGCAACCGCAGCAGCAGTGTGCAATTATTCCAACGGACCATTCAAACAAGGAAAGCCCGAGAAGGTAACAATTTAGCTTTAAAATATAGCAAAGATTATTACTTGCAGTTTGGTTGTTTACCCGGGTATAAAAAGGTTGCATGTTATTGTTTACACTTGCAAATTAGGGACCTGAAAGTAGGTCTGGCCTATAAATGGTCCAGACGTATTATAGGTCAGTTTGTTTTGTTTGATTTGAGGTTTAACGTCCCCGTCAACACTGTAAATGTCATTTTGGAGACGTTGCTTCCAATTTTGTGGGACTTTTACCCGACATTGAGATGAAATGACACCTCAAGCCCTGTCGCCCAATGAAACCTATAGGGTTTATTAGCATGGACGGTCCGCCTCGCACCGCGGTTACTGGACAGGCTCAGATCCTCTAAGCGGTTTACCATTTCTAGTGTGCGGGCGGGATTCAGCTCTGCGTGGAAGCATCGTGCAGCCCATATATTTCTTCAAGCCCCTATGGGCGGGGGCGAATTATAGGTCAGTAGAAGGTATTATAGGTCACTAGCAATTATAACGTGCAGTTATTCGACCCCCTGTATCAGGTTACTAGAATGCCTGATTGCAGTATAAACTATATTTGTTAGCCATTAAGTCAGCAAGGTTTTGCAGTCTGTTGAAGTTGAGATTTTATCAACATCAAACAAGTATCAATTTAATTCATGCATGTTCTTTAAGGGGAAAAGGAAACATGGGGAGGATTTTTCACAAAAAAATTGTTTTGCTCCCTTATGAATAGAGATCTACTCTAAGAGAAAAGAAGTTGCTTTCTTTTGTAGAAACATTACGATAACACACCCGTGTGACATAGTGCATTTTTCACATCTCCAAAATGGCCATTTTCCTGATGAAAATCCTTGATATTTTTCTTATGAATACTGCAAACATAGGTTGTGGGTGCTCGTTAGAACCGCCTCATTGAGGCGGTTCTAACGAGTACCCACAACCTATGTCTTGGAGCAAAAATAAGAAAAATAATGTATGCCCCCATAAACCCCAGTTATCTCTATAAAAAGTGGGGTTTAGGGGGGTCTTCGTTTCACGGACTTGTCCACGTGATGAGAAAATGCTTTCCTTTGAGAGTTTATCCCTTTTTGAAAGGGACTTCTTTTACTGGAAAGCAAAAGCGAGCTACAAAATTAGTCTTCCGTGTGAGAATAAAATGGCTGACTTTATATATGTCAAATGTAACTATCACTCAGAAAACCCACAACCAAAAATCATAACAAATATCGGCATAAGGTTATAAAAATTTTCATGCCAAACTCAGCTAAACGTGAAATTTGCATTGCTCTTGAATATTCAAATGTAAATTTATAAGCATAACGAAAACATGCCTATATGATTTTGACCCCCTTGAATCCCATTTTTATATAGTAAAAATGGGGTTTACAGGGGTATACCATATTTTTCTTACTTCTGCTCTAAAATATAGATTGTGGGTAACGAGTGCCCACAATCTTTATTTTGAGTAGAAATAAGAAAAATTTCACCATTTTTCATCTTAAAATTTTCGTTTTTTCGGCAGTAAAGTTTACAATGTATTTATATAGGTGTGTTTTAGTAATGTGAAATTATCCTGCTCAGATCAGCAGAGACTATCATTTGTCCTGCTCATAAATTCTAAAATGCCTCAATTCAGATGAGCCAGAAATATGCACTGCTCTTAAGTATTTAAACACAAGCAAATGAGGCAAAGATCCTGCTCAGATCAGAAGGGACTATTGTACTTGTATATCCTGCTCATAAATTTTAAAATCCCAATAAATATATGAGGACAAAATTTCATGCTTAAGGGAGTTGAGTACCGGTATGAAAAAAATCTTATAACCTCAGAGGCTGAAATAAAATCTTGAGCAAAAATTAGCATAGAAAAAAATAGCTAAGTTAGAATAAGCAAGGTTTATTTCAGTGCAAGTTAGGTTGGTGTTAACACTTAAAGTGCAAAGCAGAAATGATGCAGGTTACATTCTGAAGTAATGACATTCATCCTTATTATTTTTCATAGAAAATCACACATGACATTTCATGTGACATGACATTTCATGTGATTCATCTGCCCTTGAAAAATGATTATGATACACAAAAAAAATCCTTTTTATAACGCCGTTTAAACAATTTTGTACCAGAAACCCCAAAACGGGTACCCTGGCAAATAGTGCAGGCCCAGATCAGACGCCGCAGAACGCGGCGTCTGATCAGGGCCTACACTGCTTGCAAAAAGTTCAGCCATTTTCCAAACAAATTTTGAAGAAAACACAGCCTGACACCCCTAAATTTTGAAATGAACTCCTGCCATATATAAGGAGGAAGATTCAATTTAGTACAAAAAGGGTTAATATATAATATGATTTTGGATATAACAGAAAGATAAAGTGCATAGATTAAATGTATGTCGTCGGTAAATGACTGCAAATGGCCATTTTTCTATATACAGTGAAATTCCGCTAATAATAAGACCACCTAAAATTAAGATTAATTTTGCTTTAAAAAGCTTGTTTTGAAGTCTTCACTTAATCTTTCTTTGTGTTTTCTGCCCCCAGTGTCCTCTGGTCAGGGACCACCTTTGGTACTGTTCAAAAGTGGTCTTAAAGACCACTTTTGAACAGTCCCAAAGGTGGTCTTTCAGACCACTTTTGAACAGTACCAAAGATGGTCTTAAAATAGGAATTTTACTGTAATCTATACAATTTTGTTTGGACATGATTCCCAATCTCTATCATTATGTACATTTCGAGCGATTTGATTGGTTGAAATAAAAGTTTAATACTTCGATAAATTCCATGTGCAAGAATCACAGAACTATATCACTCAGTGACAGATAGTAATATAACAATGTCAAAGAGCATGTTTAGAATCCACACAGTATGTCATTTTATATGAAGTGATGTCAACAGTGTTGGATTAACCCCTTATCTTGCTGTTCACGACCACCCCTATCTTTGCAAACAGTGTAGATCCAGATCAGATGGCTTCTGAAGAAGCCATCTGATCAGGATCTACACTGTTCGGCATTCAGTTTATGAATTTGTAGCAATAAATTACATCAAGTAATTTGATAGGTTGATAGACAGAAATGGGTGTGGCTTAGATGAATATTCAGCAAGACAAGGGTTAAAAGATGGGGAACAACTGAAAACATAAACAGTTGAAGACAAATAAACTGAATTTAAAGACTTGACATTTTTTTTGTTTTTAACTTGTGTTTATTTCAAAGATGGCAGCTTTTAACTGAATAGCCATTGGTAAGTTCATTCTTACGCTTTCAAAGAATTCTTAAAATTCACCATTTTGGTGACTGGCATTTTTAACATTTTGATGACAAACTTGAAATTATAATGAATGAATTATCTTTCTTGTGGATTTTGTCGATGTGTAAACTCCAGTGAATCATTCACAAACTTAGCATAAGCCAGGGGCTTTATGCTAAGATTGTGAATGATTCGCTGGAGTTTACACATTAATATGTGTAAACTCCTGGGAATCATTCACAAACTTAGCATATAGCCCCTATCGATGTGTAAACTCCAATGAATCACTCATAAACTTAGCATTAAGCCAGGGGATTTATGCTAAGATTGTGAATGATTCGCTGGAGTTTACACATTGATAAAATCCACAAAAATGAAATTCATTCCAATAATAACATGCACAGTTTCTGCTTTGGAACCCAGTGATAATGTTATAAAGAGGTTGTGATGTATTTAATCCTTATCTTGCTGAATATTCATTTAAGCCACACTCATTTCTGTCTATCAACCAATCAAATTACTTGATGTAATTTATTGCTACAAATTCATAAACTGAATGCCAAACAGTGTAAAGCCTGATCAGATGGCTTCTTCAGAAGCAATCTGATCTGGATCTACACTGTTTGCAAAGATAGGGGTTGTCGTGAACAGCATGATAAGGGTTAAAGACCATGTGCTTCAGGTGTGCTTTGCAATTTAAGTGTTAACTTTAAAAGAATCTTTGATTTTAGAAAACAAAAAAATTATTTCAGAAAATAAAAATCCTGAGTTAGTATGGAGGTGATGAAAAACAAACATGAGTTTGACATCTTGTCTATTGCAACATATAATGTACACGTATCCGAGAAAAACAAAACACTACATTAAGTACAGCCGGACTGATTGGTATATTCTTTCACTCTTTTCTACTTTTCTTTAAACTTAGTTTCAGCTCATTCTTTCGGAAGTTGATCATTACAATACTATTCTTGCACACCAGACAAGGAAATCCGTGATTTTACCCTGGGATAGAAATTTTTGTTCTGACCCTGGTGTTCCGACCCCAAATCGAATATAATCGCGTGTTTGATAAATGCACTGGTTGATTACAACCTCATGCGCGGCGTCGTCATGCGTGACGTCACTAAACATTCCTGTTGTGTCATCACAAAATGGCGGACGTTGGTAACCGAAGTGACAGCAGCATTAAAAATTCGCAATAGAAATGGAAGGTATGCAAGAAAAAGAATCCAATATGGGTGTGAGGGGTGGATAGAAAAATCCGTCCCTCGGGATCACTGTCCGGCATCACTCGGCAAGCCTCGTGATGCCGGACAGTGTCCCTCGGGACGGATTTTTCAATCCACCCCTCACACCCATATAAGATTCTTATAGTAACACACCCGTGTGATATAGAGCCTCCTTTCATATCTCCAAAACAGTAATTTTTCTGATGAAAATTTGTTATATTTTCCTTATACATGATTGAAATATAGGTAGCGGGTGCTCGTTAGAACCGCTGGCCTCACTGAGGGGGTTCTAACAAGTACCCACAACCTATGTCTTGGAGCAAAAATAAGGAAATAAATGCATAACCTGTAAACCCCAATTTTATCAAAATAAAATGGGGTTTAACCCATAAAAAGCATATCATCACAATTGTCGTCTGCTTTGCCGTCTGCCGGTTACCTTAAAAGTATTTTTTGGCAAACAATGTGGACTCAGATCATACTAGAGTCTGCTTTGGGCCCAGAATGTTTGCCTGTATGCAAAAATATTTTTAAAAAGTTTGCAAAAATATTCACTAGACGATGTAAGCAGACGACATTTTCAGATGAAGTTTTACTGGGTGTCTTAAGGGTGAAAAGAAACACTTGTTGCAAATGCCCACAATATCTGTTTAAATGGAGGTATACAAGAAAAAAAAAAGTTGGATCACTGACTAGCAGACGTCATTTTTGTTTTGTTTGTTTTTTCGTACAAAAAAAGGCTTGGAATTATATGTTAATTGTCAAGAGTCTGCGGGGCTTTGAGCAGACAATTACAAGAAATGTCAAGCCTGTTTTGCTGTAAAAAATGGAAAAAAAAAGTTGTCTGCTTTAGAATTTTCCACTTGAATTTGGAATGGTTAACATGCTGATAGGAAATTGGCACAACACTCAAGCCTGAATAACATAAAATGTCAAGCCTGTTCTTCACAGATTTAGAATGTTGTCTCCTATTCAATGTTTTTGCCTTTTTAACCCATTAAGTACCAGAAACCCTAAAACGGGTATTTGGCAAACAGTGCAGGCCCAGATCAGATGATGCAGAACGCGGCGTCTGATCAAGGCTTCCACTGCTTGCTAAAAGTTCAGTCCTTTTCCAAATAAATTCTGAAGAAAACACAGCCTGGCACCCAAATTTCGAAATGGACTCCTGGTATATATAAGGAGGAAGATTCCACTTGGTACTTAAAGGGTTAAGAGGTAAGGCTATCTGTGTCATTCACCTGTGGCTCCACGGGAAATTCCAAGGATGTGTAAATCCAGTCTCCAGTAAATCCACTTTGATAGCTTGCATCTTTCATTCATATTTAAAACATAAAAAGCCAATCGAAAATTCAAGAGGAGGCAACAAGGCAACAATCTATTTTTTTAGCATTTTTTAAGTAAGGCTTGACATTGTCTGTCTGACTGACAATTCACATGAAATTCATCTGGGTTTTTTAAAAAATCTGAAAAAATCTCTGAAAAATAAAAATAATGGACATGACATCTGCTAACAGTAAACAGTAGGATAGGAGCTGAGATCTATGTAAGAGATCAGCAAGAGATCAATCTTTGGTATAACTAGTATTATTTGGTTGCCCTGTACTGTAATAGCGCCCCTCAATAAATTACGAAAACACGCCTATTCAAGTACATTGTAAATTTTACCACCTAAAACGATAATTTTAGATGAAAAATTGTGATATTTTTCTTATTTCTGCTCAAAATATAGATTGTGGGTATGCTCAGAACCGCCTCAAAATATTTCTGCTCAAAATACAGATTGTGGGTACACTTCAGAACCAGCTCATTAAGGCGATTTTAACGCATACCCACAATCTATATTTTAGAGCAGAAATCAGAAAAAATATGATTTACCCCTGTAAATCCCAGTTTTACTACACGAAAGAGAGGTTCAAGGGGGTCAGAATTATATAGGGATTTTGTCGTGATGGGAAAACAATTCAGATAAGTATTGATACCATTAATTTTCAAAGGAAGAAGCAAAATCTTCCTTTAACCCTTCAACTGCTAAAGATAATCTTGGAGCAGACAACAATCTGATTTTTTTTTATATTTTTCACAGTAAATAAGACTTGGCATTACATGTGAATTGTCTGCTGGAAAGCCTTGACATTACATGTGAATTGTCTGCTAGGCAGACAATTCACATGTAATGTCAAGCCTTATTTGCTCTGAAAAAATACTCTTTTAAAATGCCGTCTGCTAGTCATGATTAACAGATGAAGAGTTAAAGAGTATGAGAATGCATTCAAAAATTCTTATTAACCTTATTACAACCTTAGACTGTCATGGTTATGTTTCAGACAACAGTATACTCATGAACATGAAATATTACACACATGCAATACATTGCCAGCAGTATATTCATGAACATATAAAATTACACACAGTGTAATAGGATGCCAACAGTATACTCATGAACATTAGAATTACACGCCATGTAGGTGAAAATTATACACCATGCAATACGATGCCAGCAGTATACTCATGAACAATGGAATTACAGGTCATGTAAAGCAATGCCAACAGTATATTCATGAACATGAAAATTACACACATGCAATATAATGCCAGCAATTAAATTACATACCATGTAATACAACTCCAACAGTATACTAATGAACTTTAGAATTAAATCCCATGCAATACAATGCTAGCAGTATATGTGTTCATGAATGACAGATTTACATATGTAATACAATGCCAAAAGTATACTATACATACACCTGAGCATCAGAAATACACACAACAATACGATGTCAACAGTATACTGTTCTGATGAACATAAGAATGCCCACACTTAGCACTACAATGCTTGCATTACTCTATAAGAGATTCAATAACTTTTGAGAAAAATGTCTGCACAACCAACTATTATTTAATACAATCTGCTTATATTCTACAAATTTTCCATCAACTAGAGAATAAAAATGAAAAAATATCCCTGACACCCCTTACATGACAAATGGACTTGTCCAACATAAAGCAATGGAATAGTCCACTAGTATACAATGGGTTCAATATAGCAGGTTTCCCAGCTAGATAGCTCTACTGTCTGCTTGCTTCATGTATGACTAAAGATTATCATGTATGACTAAAGACTATTTTGTACATTCGGATAAGACCATGCTGGCATTATTTATTTTTCCAAGCAATGACAGAAAAGCAAAAAAAAAAAAAAAAAAAAAAAAAAATTAGAAGACTAAAAGAAAGAATAAAGTAAAAACTTGGAAGCCAGTTCCACTGAAAAAAAAAAAATCCCTGCATTGCATGTCTGTGTTTGAATCTCATTCAAAATACCACTACTATTCTAAAATGAGAATAGAATACAATTTACAAATAATTATGGCACTTCATGTTTTTCTCTCCTTTTGTTTAACCACTCCAAGTTTGAGTTAACCCTTATCTTGCTGTTCATGATAACCCCTATCTTTGGAAACAGTGTAGATCCAGATCAGATGGCTTCTGAAGAAGCCATCTGATCAGGATCTACACTGTTTGACATTTAATTTATGAATTTGTAGGAATAAATTAAATCAAGTAATCTGATTGGTTCAAAGTCAGAAATGGGTGTGGCTAATCTGAATATTCAGCAAGAGAAGGGTCAACCCATAAACCAATCATGACTAGCGGACAGCATTTTCAACTGGCAGACAGTATTTTCAAAGTATTTTTTTCTTATTTAATGAACCCACACATGCCTAGTGTCCAAAAAATGGGTCACTGACAAAAAGTGAACACCCAGATCTTGTGATTGGCATTTCATGGGTTGAGGAAAAAAGGGTTCTAATTACCTGATATATTGCTTATTGAGATTCTTTAAAGCAGAAAATTAGGACAGCAAAATGTTACATGGCACAGATACTGTGGTTAAAATGAGAGATCTCTGTACATGTATATATATTTTTTTTCATTTGAATTTTATGGCACTTTCAGCATAAATTCACCTATTACCATGCCGACCTTTAATTAGAGGTGAGCAAGAACCAGAGTCCCTGGAGACAAACAAACACCTACCTTCCACTGAGAGGTTGCCAATGACATCACACACCTACAGTTATCTTTCTTGCTGGAGACACCAAGGCCCATTTCAGACAGAATTATAATGTACTTTCCTTGTAAATAACTTTCTTGTCCCTTGAAAAATTATGCCTAAACCTTGATTATTTTATTCTTATGATCTTTAAGAACAATCACAGACACATATTAACCCCATCAGTGTTTTTATCAATGTGGGATAATTGGTCAAAAATGAATAAATTTGGACACAAAAACCTGTCTGGTGTCTCCAATATGGCGGATCAAGGGAGACTAATCTTACAACAATGCTGTGCCTGCAAATCCTCAATTGTTTCTCAGAAGTGACTCTAGCAAGACTCAAACTCAATGGTGAGAGTCTTAATGTGTATATCTCAGTGCTCCTAACCACTATGCCACAGGCCACAGAGGCCCACAGCTCCTACATGTTTGTTATAGAATATCAATTGGCATTTTAACCCATTTTGTACCTGAAACCCCAAACCGGGTAGTTGGCAAACAGTGCAGGCCCAGATCAGACGCCGCAGAACGCGGCGTCTGATCAGAGCCTACGCTGTTTGCAAAAAGGTCAGCCATTTTCTGAACAAATTTTGAAAAAAAAAACACTTGACAACCCTAAATTTTGAAATTTACTCATGCTATGTATAAGGAGGAAGATTCTATTTGGTACAAAAAGGGTTAAACCCACATGATTACATGGAGAAATTAGAGAAAGCATTCCAGAAAGAGCATTAACACTTTGCTTAATAATTCAAACCTGAAGTGCTAAGCAAAAATTACAGGAGACTGTATTCTAAATTTTGGTTTTTAAAATTTTGGCAGCTTTGCAATATATATATACTATATACCACAAGCTACACTGTCCAGAAGAAAAAGTCATCACAGGTAGATCTCTTAACACCGAAAATACCATTGTGCTATTTTTAGTAACCAATATTATAGGGAGTTTGCTGAGGTTGCGGTATAAAGTATATATATATACAACAAGCCCATCAAACTGCCATGTGCCAAGGTTACTAAAAAGAGCTCAATGGCATTTTCATTGTCAGAGAGCAACCTGTGCTGATTCATTCTGCTGCTCTGATATGAAGTACACCACAACCTCATTATAACACTGTTTTTTTTTTTTTCGGATATAACACGGTTTCGAGTTGGTTCCCCAAAGTGTATAGATTATACAGAAAAATGACCATAAATGCTCATTTTTCTATATAATCTACACATTTAGTTTGAATATAACACGGTTGTTTAAATAATTTGTTTGTTTGTTTGATTTGAGGTTTAACGTCCCCGTCAACACTGTATAGGTCATTTTGAGGCGTTGCTCCCAATGTTGTGGGACTTTTACCCAACATGGAGATGAAAAGACATCTCAATCCCTGTTGCTCAATGAAACCAATAGGGTTTATAAGCATCGACGGTCAGACTGGCACCGCTTTGCCTGGGCAGACTTAGATCCTCTAAGTGGTTTACCAGTACTCGTGTGTGGTCAGTTTCAGCTCTGCGTGGAAGAATCATGCAGCCCAACTATTCCTTCAAGCCCTGATGTGCGGGGGGGCACAAGGTTGTTTAAATAACATAGTTTCTGCTTTGGACCCTATTAATAGTGTTATAAAGAGGTTGTGGTGTTTGTAGAAAATTAGGCACAGCATTTCTCATGAGTGATCTTCATAGAATCATTGGCTTAGCAGATGATTCATAAGAAATGTAAGGCTTAATTTTCTCGAAACAAGAAACAATATTATTATTAGAAAATGTGGTCTGCTTCGGTTGTGCTCAGCACTTTACGGTTTAATGCTCACAACTACACTCTCCAGATAACGCGGAGAAAAGAATGACGATCCAAGGATATTTTTCCATAATTCTACCTGAAGCTGAGACTTCTGTACTCATTAGAATCACCACGGTGATTTTAAAGAATCCTCATAACATGCTTCAACCCAATATATGCAGGAAACCCCATAAGGGGTACCTACCCCTAAAGGGGTACCTCTGCAAACAGAGCAGGCCCAGATCAGACTATTTGCTGACAGAATTTTCCGTCAAAAATAGAGTAAAAATGAAAAAATAGTACTACCACCCCTTATATGACAAATGGACTTGTCCAACATATAGCAATGGAAGAATCCACTAGTATACAATGGGTCAAATGAGAAACATACAACATTAAAATAATATCCTTGTAACTCCTATCTCCAGCTTTAAACGCCATCTTTTCTTTAATAATCCATAGCCATTTTTGATAACCAGTTAAACGTCAGAGCTCTAACAGGGAGATAATTCAACCGTGGATGACCTTGAGATACACCCGGTCAATAAACAAGGCAAGGTTTGAGTCCTTTTCAGATAGTCCATCAACATCGTGGGTGCTGAGAGTTATCTTAACCTGAAAACAAAATGAAGTTTGTTTTTAGGCTTGTTGTTTAACCCATAAAATGCGAATCTAATTTGCCGTCTGCCGGTTTACCATAAAAGTCATTTTTTGCGAACTGTGTGGACCCAGATCAGACGGCTCCTACAGGAGCAGTCTGATCTGGGTCCACACTATTCCCTTGTATGCAATAATATTTTTAAAAAGTTTGCGAAAAAATTTAGCAGACGACATTTTCAGATGTAGTTTTTCTCATCGGCATCTTATGGGTTAATAATGTATGCAATTTATTTCAGAGTCATTGGAGTGTGAACATAGATGACCTCCTTTTTCAGTGGGGCTCAGTACACTGGAAAAGGGAACAGGAAGTCCAAAATGCTGTCTTCCTTGTAAAATGGGGGGGGGGAGTGTGACAGTTTTTCTAATGAGCTGATACAGAGTGCAATTTCCTACAATCTATTCTGAAATAAATAAAAAGTTAGGCTTTATAATTTCTCTCACAAAAAGCATACTAATGCAGGAAAAAATCTCCTAACCTTTCACAGCAGAAAAATGTACACAGGATCACGTTACGGCAGATGTCCAGATCAGCTGTAGTAACTAGAATTATCCCCCTTGAGATCTCTGAGTTTAACCATAATTACCTAGGCACTTAGACGTTTGTCAATAGTGTAGAAATAGTGAACAAATAGTGTAGAGCCAGATTAGGCTGATCAATCTCTGAACAGACATTCTGTCACAAGTTTTTTGTTTTGTTTGTTTTTTGGTTCTGGTTTTACAGCCCTTTCAAGACTGATATTGAGTCAATCATTAGTCGAGGGGGATGAAAACTGGAGAAAAACCACCTGACCTTCCGTTGCAGAACTTGGTGTCTCACATGTGACCCAATTCAGGCTCAAACCCAAAGCAGTGAGAATTACGAATATAGATACATACATATTATCTCTACAGTATCTTCTGCATGTGTCAGGTGGAAAGTTTATTTCTGGATCAAAGTAATCACATGAGATGCAGAGCCCTGGGTACAATGAATAAGATTGTAGAGATACGATACTATGTTGTAGATCAAATTATTATAGTGGTATGTTTATTATATACCTTTTATATGCCAAAAAGTCATTTTTCAACCCAAAGCAAAGGAGGGGTGAGAGGCATATTTGCCTTATTATATGATCAAACTTTTAACCCTTCTCTTACTGAACATTCAGTTTAGCCACACCCATTTTTGACTTTGAACCAATCAGATTACTTGATGTAATTTATTCCTTCAAAATCATAAACTGAATGTCAAACAGTGTAGATCCTGATCAGATGGCTTCTTCAGAAGCCATCTGATCTGGGTCTACACTGTTTGCACAGAAAAGGGTTGTCGTGAACAGCAAGATAAGAGTTAATGGAACATGAACTAACGACACAGTTAGTTTTGAAAAACTGTGAAAAACTGTGGACTGAGATCCTTTTGAAAATGGAGTCTACTCTTAGAAGAGATTTTTTTCTGTAAAAGCCGATCCAGAAAAAATGTTCTTGAAAAGTTACCTTCCTTGAAAGTTTAGTCATTGCACTTAACCCATTTTGTCTTAAATGAAATCTTCTGCCTTAACCCTTTTTGTACCAAATGGAATCTTCCTCCTTATATATAGCAGGAGTCCATTTCAAAATTCAGGGGTGTCAGGTTGTGTCAGGTATTGTTTGCTTCAAACTTGATCTGGAAATTGACTGATCTTTTTGCAAAAAGTGTAGGCCCTGATCAGCCGCCATGTTCTATGGCATCTCATCTGGGTCTGAATTGTTTGCCAATTCCCCGTTTTGTAGTTTGCATCAAAAGAGTTGATTCTGAAATTAGGGGTGTCAGGTTGAATTATTAATTTAGAAATTTATATCTGAAGTAGCTGACCCTTTGTTGAACAGTGAAGGCCCTGATCAGATGCCGCATTTTGAGGCATCTGATCAGGGCCTTCCCTGTTTGACAGTGTCCTGTTTTAAGGTTAAGATGGGTAAATTCATTCTACTGCCTGAAACTGACAGCCGTCCTTCTCTAATCAGGGTGAGTGAGTGAGTGTTTGAGGTTAATGTCCCACCAACAGCTAAGGTCATATGGAGACGGGACCTCGGTTTAAAAACTCATCATAAAGTCTGGAGAGGCCCTGGATCGATCCTGCAACCCCTTGTTTACAAGGCGAGTAGTGTAACCATTGCACCACGGAGGCTTCTCTCGCTAATCAGACAGAAGCCTCCATGGTTTAGTGGTTATGCTACTCGCCTTGTAAACCAGGGCTCGCAGGATCGATCCTGGGCTTCTCCAGACTTTCCAATGAGTCTTTAAACCGAGGTTTTGTCTCTGTGACCTTACTGTTGACGAGACATAAAACACTCACACACAGTCTCTAATCAGAGGAAGAGAGACAACAACTTGGGTAACTTCCAGCTGTCTTTCCTGTGGACTGAGGCCCTTTTGAAAATGGAGCTCTACTCTCGAAAAGAGTAGAAAACTCTTTGCTTTACGAGTACACTCTAACTGACAGCCACCGTTTCTGTCATCACATCACGAAAACACGTCTATATAATTTTGACCCCCTTGAACCCCACTTTTTTATAGTAAAACTGGGATTTGCATGGGTAAACCTTATTTTCTTATTTCTGCTCTAAAATATAGACTGTGAGTACTCGTTAGAACCACATCGATGAGGCGGTTCTAACGTGTACCCACAATCTATATTTTGAACAGCAATAAGAACAATATTACAATTTTTCATCTTACAATTTTCGATTTATGGCGGTAATATTTATAATGTATTTGTATAGGCATGTTTTCGTAATGACGTTAAGGGTGTCAACAACTTTGGTAACTTCCGGCTCACTTTCCTGTGGATTAGAAGTCTTTTGAAAATGGGGTCTAGTCCTAAAGGAAAGACTTTGCTCCACTACTTTAACCCTTATCCTGCTGAATGAATTAATTCACCAACACCCATTTCTGACTATCTACCAATCAAATCACTTGATGTATGTATTCAATCAAATTCACAAACTGAATGACAGATAGTATAGATACTGATCAGATGGCTTCTTCAGAAGCCATCTGATCTGTATCTACACTGTCTGCAAAGCATACCCTGGTTACAAAAGTCTTAAAAGCTGAAATTTGGCAGATGAACCAAATTCCCCCAACATGAAAGTAGAAAGAATGAGTGCATTGCTTTTATGGAATGTTTGCACAAGACGACAATAGAACTGCTAAGAGACCACATATTTTCTCACTTAATCATGATACCATTAACCCTGAAGACGCTGAGAAAAAATCTGCATCTGAAAATGTCTTCTGCTTATGTCGTCTGCTAAAGCTGCTTGCAAACTTCGTAAAAATATTTTTGCATACAGGCAAACAGTGTAGGCCCAGATCAGACTGCTCCTAGAGGAGCAGTCTGATCTGGGTCCACACTGTTTGCCAAAATGACTTTTAAAGTAACCAGCAGAAGTCATAGGGGCTTGAAGAAATATATGGGCTGCGCAGAGCTGAATCCGGACCGCACATGAGTACTGGTAAACCACTTAGAGGATCTAAGCCTGCCCATGCAAAGTGGTGCGAGTCGGACCTATTGGTTTCATTGGGCGACAGGGCTTGAGATGTCATTTCAGCGCAATGTCGGGTAAAAAGTCCCACAAAATTGGAAGCAATATCTCCAAAATGACCTTTAAAGTGTTGACAGGGATGTTAAACCTCAAATCAAACAAAACAAAGCAGACGACAATTGTCGTGACTGGCATTTTATGGGTTAATAACAAATAATAAAAATATTGCTATTTCGTGAACTAAAGAACATCAAGTTAAAAGCAATGGATACACCCATTGGCCCAGTTGTTCAAAGCATTGTTAGCTTAACTAGCTTTTGAGTGGTCAAAATGTTTACTGTTCTTCTAAGACCAATATACATGTATAATAGTGGTATTTTTTTCTGCAAAAATACCAGTATCTTCGCAATATCAATATTAATGAACCACATTTTAACCCTTATCTTGCTGTTCACTACAACCCCTGAAGAAGCCATCTGATCAGGATCCACACTGTTTGGCATTCAGTTTGTGAATTTGTAGCAATAAATGACATCAAGTAATTTGATTGGTTGATAGACAGAAATGGGTGAGGCTTAAATGAAAATTGAGCAAGATAAGGGTTAACAATATTTCAACAACATCATTAGTTTTGAACAACTTGCCCCTGGTGTATTTTCCACCATTTTTAACAAGGGCGAGGGGGGGGGGGGGTGGTAACTTTTGGAACTTCCTCAGTTTGCAGTGTCATAAACTTAGCCCTTCTGACTGATTGATTGCGTTGGGTTTTATGACACATCAAACATTATGGGTCATTTTGTGTCATCTCCCAGACGAAAAGAGAATAGAGACAGAAGAGATGGTAGAGGAGATGAAAGAGAAAGGACATGGGAGAAAGAGGAAAATGAGTGAAAGTGAAGAAATGGGAGAAATAGCAACATTCCCCTCTCTACCCTTACCTGCTGCTAGGACAGAAATGTGTTCTATAAAAGGGTTATCCTATGGAAGCAAGGAATACACCACAGAACTGGAAAATATGGAGTGTACATGTTTTCTGGGCCAGACTAGCTTGTTTCGGCCAATTAGGCCTCATCAGTGACCCTCAAATATTTTCAAAATTCAACAATGGAATCAATGATTCCAAAGGACAAAATACACTATGATGTAGAACAGGGAGACTTTTATGGTCGCCAAACATTCCCAGACACCAGCTGAAGTAACGTCAAATATGTTCAAGAAGGGTTATCCTTTGGAAGCAAGGAATACACCACAGAACTGGAAAATATGGAGTGTACATGTTTTCTGGGCCAGACTAGCTAGTTTCGGCCAATTAGGCCTCATCAGTGACCCTCAAATATTTCAAAATTCAACAATGGAATCAATGATCCCAAAGGACAAGAAAATATAAACTACACAGAAAGCCTTGCCTAACTGCAAGCCAATATCAGTTGGACACCTTGGTGATGTAAGACACATGGCACCTTCACCTCAACCACTCCAAGCCCTTCTGAATATGGGGTCTACTCTAAATAAGGTGAGCTCCCCATGCCCACCTCAACCCCCTGTTAATAAAGCGGACAGAAATGTTCTTGAAAGAGTTGCCTCCCCAGGTGTATCCATTCCCCTTAATTCATAAGGGAAACATCAACTAAAGCATAGCAACAGATAAGGTTTGAATTTTGTGAAAACTGAAGGATAGTTTTCCTTATTTCTCCATATAAACCTATGTTGTGGGTACTCATTAGAACCGCCTCGCCGAGGCGGTTCTAATGAATACCCACAATGTAGGTTTTTATGGAGAATTGACAAAAACTATCCTTCAGTTTTCACAAAATACCAACCTTATCTGTTGCTTAATTTGCTATGTAAAGTCATAAAAACATCCGCTATTTACACATGAAAACAAACTTTTTTAAAGCCACTTCTATCAAGCAAGCACCTGTCATATGAGGCCACTTTTACATATACCAAATGACAGAACTTGTATTGAGCAATGACAGGCCTTTACCCTTATCCTGCTGAACACGACAAGCCCTACCTTTACAAATAAACAGTTCTTCGTGCACCTAGACCATTATCTCGCTGAACACCACATCTTGTGTGTGACAACACCTATCTTTGCAAACAGTGTATATCCAGATCAGATGGCTTCTGAAGAAGCCATCTGATCAGGATATACACTGTTTGCCATTCAGCTTGAGAATTTAAATGAACATATGAACATACCATATCAAGGAATTTGACTGGTTGATAGTCAGAAATGGGTGTGGCAAAATTAACTATTCAGCAGGGTAAGAGTTAAGCAAAGGTGACTTCTTAACGAAGGCTTTACTGTACATGCAACCTTCTTTGAACACACCATTAGCAAGATAAAGTCAGTTCCACATTGTGTCATGCCCACAAATAGGATACTTAACTTTCTCTTGAGCTGGTTTGTTTATTTTTCTGAGAAACTGGCTTCATATTTCATATAAATCATCTACTGAGCAGACAATTCACATGAAATTCTAAGCCTTGTTTTCTCTGATTTTTTATTTTGTTCAAAGTAATCTCTTCTCATTGGTTAATCTCTAAGTTTTCTCATTGGTTAATATCTAAGTCTTCCCACTGGTTAATCTCTTAAGTTTTCTCATTGGTTCAAATCCATGTGGATTTTCTGCTTATGAGAAGAAAGTCCGATAGTTCATGTTTTGTTTATGGAGAGACAGATGGTTTCACCCAAAGTGCTTCAGTTTTAGCTCACGCTCTGATGTAAGTAAAATATACTTGAATGGGTGCCAAATCAGCTATATTTTTGTGGTTGAATATTATCTTTTTGTTTCTTTTGCCTGAGTGCTCATTTTTGTTACTTGTCATTTAATGTGTTACTAATATTTTTTTTAATTATGTTCTTATTTTGAATGTGTTATTAATATTTTTTTTTTATTATTTTATCTTTATTTATAATTTTTGGCTATCCTCAGGGTTCGCGCTAGGATTTTTTTTCTTTTGCCAACACTTTCGCCAATCTAATTCCTGTTTTTCCCAAATATATATCCAAAACTGTTTTATATCTAAATTTGTGCTGTTTCTAAAACTTCGCTGAAACAAACAGTGTTATAAGGAGCTTGCATGTCTCAAAATAAGTAGCTTTTTTTTGTTCTTAGGAATCATTTCATCTAGCTAGCCGTTTCATCATCTGACATGAAAATTTCTGCAGCTTTATTAATAAATGAAGCAAGCTTTGAATCTCTCTCTGATAGTCCACCACAATCATGAGTACTCAGCGTTATCTTGACCTGAAAATATTTTTTAACAAAAACTGCATGTGCAGATTATAAACAATACGATAACTCGCCCGTACGACAAAGTGCATTTTTCACATCTCCAACATGCCTACATTTCTGATGAAAATCCTTAATATTTTTCTTATAAATGCTCAAAACATAGGATGTGGGTGCTCGTAAGAACCGCCTCGTTGAGGCGTTTTAACGAGTATCCACAGCCTATGTCTTGGAGCAGAAATAAGAAAAATAATGACTACCCCCGTAAACCCCAGTTTTCTCTATATAAAGTGGGGTTTAGAGGGGTCTTCATGTGATGAGAACAAGAGGGCCCAGAGGGCCCTGGTTCGCCCACCTGATCCAATGTATAATAAGTGCGCCCCGGGCGGGGTCAAATTTGAACAATCTTGGTAGAGGTCCACACAATGAAGCTTCATATCGAATATGAAAGACCTGGGCTTTGTGGTTTCAGAGAAGAAGATTTTAAAAGTTTACCCTGCATAAAGAAGTCTATGTAAAACAAGATTTCACTAAATAAGTCTATGTAAAGTGAGTGAGTGAGTGTTTGAGTTTTACGTCCCACCAACAGCTAAGGTCATACGGAGACGGGACCTCGGTTTAAAGACTCATTCAAAAGTCTGATGAAGCCCGGGATCGATCCTGCGACCCCTGGTTTACAAGGCGAGTAGCGTAACCACTGCACTACGGAGGCTTCTAAGTCTATGTAAAACCAAAGGGCCCCGGAGCGGGGGCATTTTTGGCCCCAGGGCAATAATTTGAACAATCTTGGTAGAGGTCCACTAGCTGAAGCTTCATAACAAATATCAAAGACCTAAGCCTTGTGGTTTCAGAGAAGAAGATTTTTCAAGATTTTCCCTATATAGGTCTATGTAAAACCAAAGGACCCTGGAGCGGGGGCATTTTTGGCCCCAGGGCTATAATTTGAACAATCTTGGTAGGGGTCCACAAGATGAAGCTTCATATCAAATATCAAAGACCTGGGCCTTGCAGTTTCAGAAAAGAAGATTTTTAAAGATTTTCCCTATATAAGCCTATGTAAAACCAAATGGCCCTGGGGCATGGGCATTTTTGGCCCAAGCACTATAATTTGAACAATCTTGGTAGGGGTCCACCAGATGAAATTTCATACCAAATAGCAAAGACCTGGGCCTTGCAGTTTCAGAGAAGAAGATTTTTAAGGATTTTCCCTATATAAGCCCATGTAAACAAAAAGGGCCCCCGGGGCGGGGGCATTTTTGGCCCCAGCACTATAATTTGAACAATCTTGGTAGGGGTCCACTAGATGAAGCATCATACCAAATATCAAAGACCTGGGCCTTGTGGTTTCAGAGAAGAAGATTTTTAAAGATTTTCCCTATATAAGCCCATGTAAAACCAAAGGGCCCCGGCACGAGGGCATTTTTAGCTCCACCACTATAATTTGAACAATCTTGGTAGGGGTCCACTAGATGAAGCTTCATACCAAATATCAAAGACCTGGGCCTTGTGGTTTCAGAGAAGAAGATTTTTAAAGATTTTCCCTATATAAGCACATGTAAAACCAAAGGGCCCCGGTGTGGGGGCATTTTCGGCCCCAGCACAATAATTGGAACAATCTTGGTAGGGGTCCACCAGATGAAGCTTCATATCAAATATCAATGTCCTGGGCCTTGCGGTTTCAGAAAAGAAGATTTTTAAAGATTTTCCCAATATAAGCCCATGTAAAACCAAAGGGCCCCCGTGCGGGGGCATTTTTAGCTCCACCACTATAATTTGAACAATCTTGGTAGGGGTCCACTAGATGAAGCTTCATACCAAATATCAAAGACCTGGGCCTTGCGGTTTCAGAGAAGAAGATTTTTAAAGATTTTCCCTATATAAGCCCATGTAAAATCAAAGGGCCCCGGTGCGGGGGCATTTTCGGCCCCAGCACAATAATTTGAACAATCTTGGTAGGGGTCCACTAGATGAAGCTTCATACCAAATATCAAAGACCTGGGCCTTGCGGTTTCAGAGAAGAAGATTTTTAAAGATTTTCCCTATATAAGCCCATGTAAAACCAAAGGGCCCCGGACCGGGGGCATTTTCGGCCCCAGCACAATAATTTGAACAATCTTGGTAGGGGTCCACTAGATGAAGCTTCATACCAAATATCAATATCCAGGGCCTTGCGGTTTCAGAGAAGAAGATTTTTTAAGTTTTCGATGAAAAAAATCTATTTTTGGCTCCTGTGACCTATATGTGCAACGGACCGGAACCATTTGAACAACTTTGAAAGGGGACCACCCAAGGATCATTCCTGTGAAGTTTGGTCAAAATCTGATCAGTGGTTTAGGAGGAGATGTCGTTTGAAGAAAAAGTTTACGGACAGACGCAAGGATGCACGCACGACGGACGACGGACAAAAAGTGATCCCAAAAGCTCACCTTGTCACTACGTGACAGGTGAGCTAAAAATGACCATAAATGGCAATTTTCTATACAATTTATACAAATCGCTTGGGAGTCAAAACCTCGTAAGTCTGATTTTTGGTAAAATGACATTTTGATACCATAAGGTACACCGATTATGAACCTCAGACACATCTTAGCTCAAAACGGCTTATCTCTAAGCCAATCAGTTTCCATTTCACAACAGTAAAACGTTTCTCTTCATAATCTTGATTGATGTAAAACTTGAATCGCAATACATTGTATCTCAAGTATGGTGTGGTCAGCAGAACAGTATGTCCAGACAGAGGTTGAAATTTTGATGGCCAGTAGGCAATTCCATAAGATACGGTCAACAAAAGGTGTCAAAAGGATGTAACTCATGCATAATATGGTTAAATAATCATCAGAAACTCATTCCTCCATAAACATCCAAAAATCTAGGTCTCTGAAGTGACATAATCAGCAACTTATATTATAATGAATATTGAAGTGGTATTTGTAATTCTCCTTTGCTGGAAGAAATTTTTAATGGAGTCCAGAAAATAAGAAGAAACATGCTTTTTTCAAACAAGAGGGCCATGATGGCCCTGGATCGCTCACCTGATCCATAGAGTAACAAGTGGGCCCGGGGGAGGGCCTTTATTGACCCCAGGGTTATAATGTGCATAATGTTGAGGGAGGTCTACAAAGGTGAAGCTTCATACCAAATATCAACAAAGGCTATAATTTGAACAATCTTGGCAAAGGTCTACTAGATGAAGCTACACACCAAATATCAAAGACCTGGGCCTTGTGGTTTCAGAAAAGAAGGTTTTTTTAAGATATTCCCTACATAAGCCTATGTAAAACTAAATGGCCCCGGGGCGGGTGGCATTTTTAGCCTCAGGGCTATAATTGAAACAATTTTGATAGAGGTCCACTAGATGAAGCTTCACACCAAATATCAAAGACCTGGGCCTTGCGGTTTCAGAGAAGAAGATTTTCAAAGATTACCTCAATATAAGTCTATGTAAAACCAAAGAGCCCCGGGGCGGGGGCATTTGCGGCCCGGGGGCTATAATTTGAACAACCTTGGTAGAGTCCACTAGATGAAGCTCCATACCAAATATCAAAGACCATGGCCTTGCAGTTTCAGAGAAGAAGATTTTTAAAGATTTCCCTATATAAGTCTATGTAAAACCAAAGGGTCTCGGGCAGGGGCATTTTTATTTTTGGCCTCAGCACTATAATTTGAACAATCTTGATAGAGGTCCACTAGATGCAATTTCACACCAAATATCAAAGACCTAGGCCTTGTGGTTTCAGAGAAGAAGATTTTAAAGATTTTCCCTATATATGCCTATGTAAAACCAAAGGGCCCCCAGGGCGGGGGCTTTTTTGGCCCCAGCACAATCTTGGTAGGGGTTCACCAGATGAAGCTTCATACCAAATAGCAAAGACCTAAGCCTTGTGGTTTCAGAGAAGAAGATTTATAAAGATTTTCCCCATATGAGTCTATGAAAAACCAAAGGGTCACATGGCGGGGGCAATTTTGGTCTCAGGGCTATAATTTGAACAATCTTGGTAGAGGTCCACTAGCTGAAGCTTCATAACAAATATCAAAGACCTAAGCCTTGTGGTTTCAGAGAAGAAGATTTTTCAAGATTTTCCCTATATAAGCACATGTAAAACCAAAGGGCCCCAGGGCGGGGGCATTTTTGGCCCCAGCACTATAATTTGAACAATCTTGGTAGGGGTCCACTAGATGAATCTTCATACCAAATAGCAAAGACCTGGGCCTTGCAGTTTCAGAGAAGAAGATTTTTAAAGATTTTTCCCTATATAAGCTCATGTGAAACAAAAGGGCCCAGGGGCGGGGGCATTTTTGGCTCCAGCACTATTATTTGAACAATCTTGGTAGGGGTCCACTAGATGAAGCTTCATACCAAATATCAAAGACCTGGGCCTTGCGGTTTCAGAGAAGATTTTTATCGATTTTCCCTATATAAGCCCATGTAAAACCAAAGGGCCCTGGGGAGGGGGCAATTTTGGCCACAGCATTATAATTTGAACAATCTTGGTAGGGGTCCACTAGATGAAGCTTCATACCAAATATCAAAGGCCTGGGCCTTGCGATTTCAGAGAAGAAGATTTTTAAAGATTTTCCCTATATAAGCCCATGTAAAACCAAAGGGCCCCGGTGTTGGGGCATTTTTGGCCCCAGCACTTTAATTTGAACAATCTTGGTAGGGGTCCACTAGATGAAGCTTCATACCAAATATCAAAGTCCTGAGCCTTGCCATTTCAGAGAAGAAGATTTTTTAAGTTTTCGGTGAAAAAATCTATTTTTGGCTCCTGTGACCTATATGTGCAACGGACCGAAATCATTTGAATAACTTTGAAAGGGGACCACCTAAGGATCATTCCTGTGAAGTTTGGTGAAAATCCGATCAGTGATTTAGGAGGAGATATTGTTTGAAGAAATTGTTTACGCACGGACGGACGTCCGAACGCACAGACGGACGGATGCACAACGGACGAAAAGTGATCCCAAAAGCTCACCTCGTCACTACGTGACAGGTGAGCTAAAAAGAAGAAAATCGCGTCTCCTGTAAAGCTGGAAAAATCAGAGTTAAGAGGTTTTGACTCCAGAGCGACGACATGTTTTTGTCTGGTTCCATCTTTGTTAGGAGTTCATCAAAACCTCAGCAGGAGCAGTCTGATCAGGGTCTTCACTGTCTCCACTATTTTGGACTCCTTGTTGGATTGCGAAAGAAACTTGTTAAAATTTTAGGAGAATTACAACAAGTCCAAAAGGTGTCTGAATTTTCAGGAGTTTTATGGTAGGGTAGTGACACAATCATGAATAAACTTCCCAGAATACCCTCTCAGCAGTATTTATTTTCTGGATTGACTGTGTGTCAATCAACACATACTTTAATGTACTTGCATATGTTACGCAACGTCTGATTGGATAACGTCAAAAATTTGTGACAGTGTATTCTGTGATATATCCTCATCTCAATTCGATGGCATTTGGTTTTACACAGCTTGCAGGACTTGCCCCTTTGTGCAAAATAGGACACATTTTAATAAAACAGCCGAACAAGTGCATAAGAATGATGGAGATAACTATATTTAAAATTCTCTGGATGGGGGGAGGATAATAATTTTTCTTTGAAAAGCGCCGGGATAAAAAGTTAATAGAAACTAAGACCACGAGGCAGTGCAATAGTACTTCCATACAGGCAAGCTTAAAATACTGTGTGTACCTGCAAGAAAGTTGTTAAAAGCTGAAATATACTTTTTATTGCAGTCAACCCTCGTTATACCGACTTTTGATATAACAAAAACTCGCTATAAAAACAATTTCAATGGGTTGTATTCTTAGCTTAAATGGCGGCCCCCGCCCATAGGGGCTTGAAGAAATATATGGGCTGCATGATGCTTCCACGCGGAGCTGAATCCGGCCCGCACACTAGTACTGGTAAACCGCTTAGAGGATCTAAGCCTGTCCAGGAAGCGCGGTGCGAGGCGGACCGTCCATGCTAATAAACCCTATTGGTTTTATTGGGCAACAGGGCTTGAGATGTCATTTCATCTCAATGTTGGGTAAAAGTCCCACAAAATTGGAAGCAACGTCTCCAAAATGACCTTACAGTGTTGATGGGGACGTTAAACCTCAAATCAAACATATCAATTAGCTTAAATGAGATGGATTCATGGAGATAATCAATATTGTTTTCAGTACTTCGCTACTCCAAGAAACAAATGTTATGGATATTTGTTAGAATCACCTGGCTAAGGTGATTCTTACAAATGTCCATGATATTGTTTCTTTGAGTAACTATGAGAAAAAGGCATTTTATTACCTATTGTAAAGCTACACCTTATCGGAATTCTTTAATTGTGACCAATTCTTTGTAACAGCCAAATTACAGGGAATGAATATTGGCGTTATAATGAGGGTCCTCTGCATTTTGTTAGTTCAATGATTATATTTTTTTTCCAGATTTTATCTTGAAATAAAATAACAGACACTGAACGCCACACACTGATTGTCTAGAAATACTGATAACCAAAACCTCTTTCATTGGCTGACACATTTTTCCAACATGCAGGGCCATTTTGTTCAAAGCCTTATTAGCTTAACATATGTTAAAGGTGCATTATTGAGCTACCTGGTCTCAAAATTTTTTTCTGCTTTTTATCTTCAATGCATACTCCTTTGTCATGTGTACACTTTTGGAGCCAAATACAGCTTCAGAACTGTGTAAAAATGGTCGTTTTAATTCATGTTTACTCTTCACTCTGAACATGTGTTCGGAATTTCTGTTCTAAAAATAAATCTGTCACTTTACACATACATGGTGACAGTATCGTCTCTGAGTGTCGCTACTTATGGCATGGTATTCAGCGTCATATTTCTTCCGATTCAGGCATGGCCTAAGCAAACAAGGCCAAAAATGAATGTCGCATAACATCATATATGGGGATTCTAGTTTTGTAATGAACTAACAAGAGGGCCCAATGGCCCTATATCGCTCACCTGTGTACCAGAAAATCATTAGTGCAGGAGACCACTTGACATTGCCACATACTAAATATCTAAGCTCAGGCAAAGCGGTGTCCATGCGTATAAACCCTATTGGTTTCATTGGGCGACAGGGCTTGAGATGTAATTTCATCTCAATGTCGGGTAAAATGTCCCACAAAATTGGAAGAGACATCTCCAAAATGACCTATACAGTGTTGACAGGGATGTAAAACCTCAAATCAAACAAAATCTGTGCCTTATGGTTTTGGAAAAGAAGATTTTTTTTAAGTTTTTTTTCCAGTATAAGTCTATAGAAGCTAATGAGCCCTGGGGCTTGGCCAATTTTGACCCAAAGGGCATGGTTGGCAGGATTTATGTAGGTGACCATTTTGTGTTGCAATATACTAAATATCTAAGGTCTGTATTTCATGGTTTCAAAGAAGATGTTTGAAGCTTTTTTCCATTATAAGTTTGTTGGCCACAGGATTTGACCAATTTGGACTAAATATCTAAGTTCTGTGCTTCACAGTTTCTGAGAAGAAGATTTTTTAAGCTTTCTTCCATTTAGAGTCTATGGGAGCTAAGGGGCACCGGGGCGTGGCCCATTTAATCCCAGGGGCATGATTAGCAGGAAAGGTGATCACTTGCCGTTGCTACATGCTAAATATCTAAGCTCTGGGCCCTATGGTTTCAGAGAAGAAGATTTTTGAGGCTTTTCTCCATTTTGAGTCTATGGGAGCTAAATGGGTCCCAGGGTGTGGCCCATTTGGACAAGAGGGGCATCCAGGAGATATTGTATGTACAGTATTTTCATTCTGTAATTATTGTTTAAAAGAAATAAATATTGTTTAAACCAAGAGGGGCATGATTGGCAGGATTTATGCAGGTGACCACTTGTCATTGCCACATGCTAAATATCTAAGCTCTGGGCCCTGTGGTTTCAGAGAATAAGATTTTTGAAGCTTTTTTCCATTGTGAGTCTAGGGGAGCTAAGGGGCCCCGGGGCGTGGCCCATTTGGACCCCAGGGGCATGATTGGCAGGATTTATGTAGGTGACCACTTGCCATTGCCACTTGCTAATTATTTAAGCTCTGGGCCCTGTGGTTTCAGAGAAAAAGATTTTTGAAGCATTTTTTCAATTATGAGTCTATAGGAGCTAAGGGGCCCCGGGGCGTGCCTCGTTTTGACCACAGGGGCGTGATTGGCAGGAATTATGTAGGTGACCACTTGCTGTTGCTACATGCTAAATATCTAAGCTCTGGGCCCTGTGGTTTCAGAGAAGAAGATTTTTGAAGCTTTTTTCTATGATGAGTCAATGGGAGCTAAGGGGCCCGCGGGCGCGGCCAATTTGGACCCCAGGAGCATGATTGGCAGGAATTATGTAGGTGACCACTTGCCGTTGCTACATGCTAATTACCTAAGCTCTGGGCCCTGCGGTTTCAGAGGAGAAGATTTTTGAAGCTTTTTTCCATTTTGAGTCTATGGGAGCGAAGGGGCCCGGGGGTGTGGCCCATTTGGAACCCAGGGGCATGATTGGCAGGAATAATGTAGGTGACCACTTGCTGTTGCTACGTGCTAAATATCTAAGCTCTGGGCCCTGTGATTTCAGAGAAGAAGATTTTTGAAGCTTTTTTCCATTATGAGTCTATAGGAGCTAAGGGGCCCCAGGGCGTGGCCTGTTTGGACCCCAGGAGCATGATTGGCAGGAATTATGTAGGTGACCACTTGCCGTTGCTACTTGCTAAATTTCTAAGCTCTGGGCTCTGTGGTTTCAGAAAAGAAGATTTTTGAAGCTTTTGTTTTTCATTATGAGTCTATAGGAGCTAAGGGGCCCCGGGGCGTGGCTCATTTGGTACCTAGGGGCATGATTGGCAGGAATTATGTTGGTGACCACTTGCCGTTGCTACATGCTAAATATCTAAGCTCTGGGCCCTGTGGTTTCAGAGAAGAAGATTTTTGAACCTTTTTTTCCATTATGAGTATATAGGAGCTAAGGGGCCCAGGGGTGTGGCCAATTTCGACCCCAGGGGCATGATTGGCAGGAATTATATAGGTTACCACTTGCCATTGCTACATGCTAAATATCTTTAGAAGCTCTGGGCCCTGTGGTTTCAGAGAAGAAGATTTTTGAAGCTTTTTTCCATTATGAGTCTATGGGAGCTAAGGGGCCCCGGGGCGTGGACCATTTGGAACCCAGGGGCATGATTGGCAAGAATTATGTAGTTGACCACTTGCCGTTGCTACATGCTAAATATCTAAGCTCTGGGCCCTATGGTTTCAGAGAAGAAGATTTTTGAAGCTTTTTTCCATTATGAGTCTATAGGAGCTAATGGGCCCCAGGGCGTGGTCCATTTGGACACCAGGGGCATGATTGGCAGGAATTATGTAGGTGACCACTTGCTGTTACTACATGCTAAATATATAAGCTCTGGGCCCTGTGGTTTCAGAGAAGAAGATTTTTGAAGCTTTTTTTCCATTATGAGACTATGGGAGCGAAGGGGCCCCGGGGCATGGCCCATTTGGAACCCAGGGGCATGATTGGCAGGAATTATGTAGGTGACCACCTGCCATTGCTACATGCTAAATATATAAGCTCTGGGCCCTGTGGTTTCAGAGAAGAAGATTTATGAAGCTTTTTTTCCATTATGAGTCTATGGGAGTGAAGGGGCCCTGGGGCGTGGCCCTTTTTGAACCCAGGGGCATGATTGGCAGGAATTATGTAGGTGACCACTTGCCATTGCTACATGCTAAATATCTAAGCTCTGGGCCCTGTGGTTTCAGAGAAGAAGATTTTTGAAGCTTTTTTTTTTCATTATTAGTCTATGGGAGCGAAGTGGCCCTAGGGCGTGGCCCATTTGGCACCGAGGGGCATGATTGGCAGGAATTATGTAGTTGACCACTTGCCCTTGCTACATGCTTAATATCTAAGCTCTGGGCCCTGTGGTTTCAGAGAAGAAGATTTTAAAATGTTTTCCCATTATAAGTCTATGGGAGCTATATGTTGCCATGGCAACCAGAATTCCAATCTGATCAGCCCAAAAACATTATGCAGCCTTTCCCCCTACCTGATGATGATTCACATGAAATTTGATCAAGATTGGCCATGGGGTATTGGAGATATACTTATTTGAAATTGTTTACGGACGCACGGACGCACGACGGACGACGGACAAAAAGTGATCCCAAAAGCTCACCTCGTCACTACGTGACAGGTGAGCTAAAAATAGATCTAACTAGTGTGTGAAACCTAGTTAGGGAATCCCCCTCAAACTCGTTTACCTGTCATCATAATTGTTCACATTTTTGCATAAAATGCATTTATTTGTATTGTTTTAAAGAAAAATACCAGCTATATGTATTTTATTTTTGGAAGCATTTTTTCCAGATAGCTCAATAATGCACCTTTAACCCTTGTCCTGCTGAGCCCAGTTATGTCTTTACTTTCAAACAATGCAGATCCAGATCAGATGGCTTCTGAAGAAGCCATCTGATCAGGATCTTCATTGTTTGTCATTCAGTTTATGAACTTATTGCAATAATTTACATCAAGTAATCTGATTGGTTGATAATCAGTAGTGGGTGTGGCATATTTAAATATTCAGCAGGTTATGGGTTAATGGTCAAATAGGGATCGATTTTCTTGCAGGTTTGAGCTATTTATAGCTGGTCTATTCTTAGCAATCAGGGGCATCATTAATTTCGGTCAAACGATCTTGTGCGAGTCTACTGTGTATAGCATGAAATCCTGACAAAACATGTTTATTATCGCAATATTTGGGCCCTGTGGCATCTGATCTGGGCATGTACTGTTTGGTTTGTAGAAAATGCTTCAGTTACATTGTTTGTCCAAAAAATTATCAAGTGGTGGCACATACTATACAGAGATAAGGGTTTTTCGGTTTTATGACTAAGGAGCGATTGATTGCTATTGACAACATTTATACCTAGTAAAATATTGTTATTTTTGCTGAACAGAAAACGTAGCTTTTGCATTACTCAGAATTATTTTTTCAGCAAAAATGTTCTTTTTTTTACATTACTAAAACTGTTGAAATTTTTAAGTAATATTAACTAATATGCCGGCCTGGTAGCTCAGTAGGATGCGCGTCTGACTGGTGATCAGAAGGGCACCGGTTTGATAACTGCCGGGTCGGCAACATTCTTTCATGGGGATTGATCATGAAATCTTTTCTATGGCCATTCTCTCCCTTCTGCTGATTCAAGAAGGGCAGTTGTCAGTTTCTGGCGAAAGAATAAGCACTGTATTGGTTAACTGTTTACGTAAAAGCCTGTCCAGGAAAAGTGTGGATAGGTAAACTGACTGGCCCAAAAATGACCTAAACAGTGTTGACTGGGCCTTAAACCCCCAATACAAACAAACAAACAAAACTATTAACTAATACATGTAATTAACAAGTGCTTTGAACATCTTTGGTGGTTGTTCAAAATTTAACTAACGATGCTTTGTTAATTAACATACCGGTAACTCTTATTGGCCTTAACCTTTATCCTGTTGAATAATTTATTTTGCCACACTCATTTCTTATTATCAACCAATCAAATCACTGGATATATTCATCTTAATTCACAAACTGAATGACAAACAGTGAAGATCCTGATCAGATGGCTTCTTGAGAAGCCATCTGATCATGATCTACACTGTTTGCATAGATAGGGGTTGTCATGTTCAGCGCGATAAGTGTTACGATGACAGGAAAAACTGCAACTGAAAATGGTGTCTGATTATGTTGTTTACTGAGTCTTCTTGCAAGTTTTCAAATACATTTTTGCATACAGACATCTTAGAAGAGCAGTCTGATCTGAGTCAACACTGTGTGCAACTATGACTTTTAAAGTAACTAGCAAACAACAAAGCAGATGACAGTTGTTGTGATTGGCATGTTAAGGGATAAAACTTTGTTTAATAAGGCTAATATGCTTATATTTTGCTGAAAAAACAAATAACAACAAAAAACTAGAAATGCTTTTAGAGGAAAAACACCCCTTTGACTTTGAAAAATAAGTTTAGGTCACCAAGGTACACTTAAGCCAATTGTGGCTTGTACCGGACAGTTTTCAGGAGCTGTGACCTTTAAAAAGGTCAATATCACGAAAATCCAATCCAATCTTTGTCAAATGTTGTAATGATATATTGTACAAAGTTTGACCAGTTTTCATCAATTCTAAAATGAAATAAGGTGCATACAAGCCGAATTGACAGTTTTTGGGAGCCTGTGACCTTGAAATATAATCTATCTTTGGTGAGTAGCAATGATATATTTACCAAATGAGACATGGTGCAGAGAAGCCAAAATTGACATTTTTTGAAGGCCTGCGACCTTTGAAATAAGGTCATGTTACATGTGAATCATCTGCCAACCACTTTCAGGGGAGACAACTATGAAAATAATTATCTCTCTTTTCAATAGGGGTCCACTCTTAAAGGAAAGAATTTGCTCCTCAGGAGCAAATTCTTTTCCTTTAAGGGGAAATGGGAGCACCTGGCATATTTTTCTGCCATTTTTCAAAGGGTGACAACTTTCAGGACTTCCTCTTTGCTTTTCTACAAGCCCTGTCCCATTGAAAAACAGATCTACTCTTAAAGTAAAGAATTTGCTCCTGAGGAGCAAGTTCTTTCATTTAAGAGTTGACCCATATTGACATGGGAGACAAAAATACTTTTGCAGGAGTTGCCTCCCCTGAAGGTGTTCCCATTTCCCTAAAGAGTAGCTTGCTACTCAGGATCAATTTGCTACTTTAAGAGTAGACTGCTCCTTAGGAGCAATTTCTTTCCTTTAAGAGTAGACTGCTGCTCAGGAACAAATTCTTTCCTTTAAAAGTAGACTGCTCCTGAGGAGCAATCAGGGGCAAATTCTTTCCTTTAAGAGTATGCTGCTTCTCAGGAGCAAATTCTTTCCTCTGAGATCAGACTGCTCCTCAGGAGCAAATTCTTTCCTTTATGAGCATATTTTTCAGTTCTGCGGTGTATTCCTTGTTTCCAAAGGATAACCCTTTTATAGAACATATTCTTCTCGGGAGCAAATTCTTTCCTTTAAGAGTAGGCTGCTACTCAGGAGCAAATTCTTTCCTCTATGACTAGACTCCAATTTCATTCAGAGGGAGCTGAGCTTTGAAAATTGCAGTAAAATCCACTATGTATTGGTTCCCCTTTACCCATTGCATGCGGGAAACAACTAAAGGGGTACCTTGGCAAACAGTGCAGGTCCAGATCAGACGACGCAGAATGCGTCGTCTGATCAGGGCCTGTATTCTGCATCGTCTGATCAGGGCCTGCACTATTTGCTAACAGAATTTTCCGTCAAATATAGAATAAAAACGAAAAAATGGGCCTGATACACTTTATATGACAACATACAGCAGTGGAAGAGTCCACCAGTATACAATGGGTTAAGGTCAGGGTCCAATTGTTCAAAGCTTTGAAAGTTGTCAAAAGTTAACTGCTTTAGTATTATTATCTAATTTGGTAGTATTTTTGCTGAAAAAAAACGTGAGAAAGTCAATCACTTTTTATTCAGCAAAAATATGAATTTCTTGTAAGCTGAATGAAGTTTTATGGTATCGTAAACCTTTGTCCTGCTGAATCATCATGTGAACAAGTCGGTGAAATGAACACAACTTTAAACCCCACTTTACATAGAGAAAACTGGGGTTTCTTGGGGTAAACATTAGTAAACGTGACTTCGTTAAGGACGTTGTATATGTAACTTGACAGGGCATATCTATCCAATTTGCATATTTAATCAATCCAGTGGCTTATCTAATTTATTACTTGACGTTATTACATTACATTCTCAGACGCGATAAAAAATAGCATAAGGGTTTGAATGATTTGGCTGCATGGTGGTTCTAGGCAGAGCTAAAACCAACTGCACACAAGTACTGGTAATTCGCTTAGAACTAAACTCTGTTCAGAAAATCTGAATCATCGATTTTTTCGTTTCTCGCTTTTAATACTCATTTTAGTCTATATATCACTGTGGGAAAGTTGTAGACCTCACCCTCCACCGATTTCTCCAGCAAGTTGTATTCCTCTGCAACAGTCAGGAAAGGCTGTGATAAAATTGCAAAATCTAACTTTTTTTTCACAGACTAAGACATTCTGACAGGTTCGACACACCCTTTTAAACCACATATAGAAGTGGTCACTGCTCTTGTAGATTACAAGGGCATCAATATTTTATTTGCACGATCACTTCATGGAAAATCATTAGCTATGACACCACATCTGATATCGGTATAACTCATTTTGACCACTGTTGACAGTACATCCCGCTAGTGGCTCCCGGTTCCTAGTGAGCTTCTATCTAGCCATTTGATTGTAAGGTGTGTCGTAAGTGCATATCTATTTATAAAGTGCATCACATGGATTTGAATATATATTATTTTACCTCACAATCATCATCAAATGGACTTAGTCTGTGGTCTCATTTCTTTGTTTTGCAATTTTCTCCAAATAATCACAGCCGTTCCTGACTGTCGATGAGGTATGCGACTTGCTGGAGAAATCGGCAGAGAAATCGGCGGAGAAATGGACGGAGAGTCAGGTCTCAAACTTTCCCATAGTGATACATGGGCTTAAATGAGTATTAAAGGGAAGAAACGAAAACATTGGTGATTCAGATTTTCTGAACAGAGTTTAGTGGGACTGTCCCTGCATATAAACCCTATTGGTTTGTTTGGGCGGTAAGGGTTAAATGTCATTTCATCTCAATGCCGGGTAAAAGTCCCAAAAAACTGGAAGCAACGTCTCCGAAATGATCTAAATAGTGCTGATGAGGACGAAAAACCTTAATTCAAACATCTTATAAAGATCACCCTGATGATTGGCTTTGAACAACTGGGGCTAGATGAGCTGAATCAGGAAATTAATTCGGGTATATCTTTCCATACAAGGGAGTGAAAATAATTTCACAGTATAGTACATGCGTCAACTCCCCCATTTACACTACTGTGATATTATGAACCTCACTGGTCTGGACATAAAGATTCATGTTTACACTAGGGGTACTAATCTGGTTTGTACCAGACTGAACTGGACCAATTAAGTTTCAAAAGATTCATGTTTACACTAGGGGTACCAATCTGGTTTGTACCAGACAGAACAGGACCAATTTAGTTTCTAAAGATTCATGTTTACACTAGGGGTACCAATCTGGTTTGAACAGACTGGACTGGACTCAGATTTGGGTTCACATTAGAGGAACCAGTTTACTACAACCAGATGAGAACCCTTTGCTGACATATATTTATATTACTCAGCTCAGGAATGCATTCTTATTTAACCATACTAGTTTGGTTAGGACAGGGCATAGTTACTAAAAGCATTGTTAGCCACTGTTAGCTTTTAAGCTTATAAGCTAACTGGTAGTAAAATGATAAATGACCTCACAAGAACAATATCTAATAGATCTACACAAATATTTTTGCTGAAAAAATGAGTATCATTGGGAACTGCAAAAGCTCATATTTTTTCATTTGCAAAAAGTTACTAATATTTTTTCAGCAAAAATATTGGCATATTTGCCATATCAATTGATCAAAATTTCAACAAAATGATAACCATCATGAAAACGTACCAATATAATTCTGACCCCCTTGAACCCCACTTTTATATAGTAAAACTGGGGTTTACAGAGGCAAACCTTATTTTTGTTATATCTGCTAAAAATATAGATTGTTGGTACATCGTTGGAACTGCCTCGATGAGGCAGTTCTAACGGGTACCCACAATCTATAGTTTGAGCAGAAATAAGAAAAATATCACAGTCTTTCATCTTAAAATTTATATTTTTAGGCGGTAAAATTTACAATGTATTTGTATAGGCGTGTTGACAGTTTTGAAAAGCTGGGTTCAGATTGGCACCTCTAGTGCAATTGCAAACAAGAGGCTCAATGAGCCTAAACCGCTCACCTGAGGAACTTAAGTTTTAACAATTCACAGACTTGACTACTAAATCTGCTAATAGAATCCAGCCCATTGACCCTTACAGGATATAAGTCATGATTATTGCATTGCATTCCAAGTTTGAGACTTCTAGCTTCTATAGTTCCTGAGAAATCTTTGACGAAAATTTAACATTGGTCAAAATGGAGAGAAAGAAGAATGAAAGAACAAATGAACAAATAGGCTGAGAAAGCCCAATGTCTCTTACACAAAATAAGTCATCATTATTCTATTGAATACCAAATTTGATGCTTCTAGCTTTTATAGTTCCTGAGAAATCTTTGATTAAAAATTTAACATTGGTCTATTATCTCTATATGGAGAGAAAGAAGAATGAAGGAACAAATGAACCAGACTAGCTCCAAAACCTAATGCAGCCTTTCCCTTTGCCCAATGGTGCTACACATAAAATTTAAACAAGATTGGTCGACTGCCTTCTGAGATGTGCTTCATTGAAAGTGTGGACGACGGATGGACGGACGACAGACGACGGACTCCGGAGCCTTGGTATACTATCGGCTCACTGGAGCCTTTGGCTCAGGTGAGCTAACAATTCAAGTCGCTATTTCTGTCACAACATTTTCCCTACTTTAAGTCTATGGGCAAATTTTTTTGTCTCTCAAGGTCACGTAACTCTGAGGTCAATATTCCGATTCGGCCCAAAATCGAACTTAACCGAGATTTTATGCCTGTCCTCGTTACCTGCAAGTTTGAAGCTGATATGAATAAAAATAAAGTTGCTATCGTGGTCACAACGTATTTTTTTTATACTCAAGGGCAGGTAACTCCAAGGCAAATATTCCGATTCGGCCCAAAATCGAACTTAACCGAGATTTTATGTCTGTCCTCGTTACCTGCAAGTTTGAAGCTGATCTAAAAAAAATTCAAGTCGCTATCGTAGTCGCAACATTTTCCCTAATTAAGTCTATGGGCAAATTTTTTGTCGCTCAAGGTCACGTAACTCCGAGGTCAATATTCCGATTCAGCCCAAAATTGAACTTAACCGAGATTTTATGCCTGTCCTCGTTACCTGCAAGTTTGAAGCTGATATGAATAAAAATAAAGTTGCTATTGTGGTCACAACGTATTTTTTTATGCTCAAGGACAGGTAACTCCAAGGCAAATAATCCGATTCGGCCCAAAATTGAACTTAACCGAGATTTTATGTCTGTCCTCGTTACCTGCAAGTTTGAAGCTGATCTGAAAAAAATTCAAGTCGCTATCATAGTCACAACATTTTCCCTATGTAAAGTATATGGGCAAATTTTTGTCGCTCAAGGTCAATATTCCGATTCGAACTTAACTGAGATTTTATGCCTGTCCACGTTACCTGCAAGTTTGAAGCTGATCTGAATAAAAATAAAGTTGCTATCGTGGTCACAACGTATTTTTTTATGCTCAAGGGCAGGTAACTCCAAGGCAAATAATCCGATTCGGCCCAAAATCTAACTTAACCGAGATTTTATGTCTGTCCTCGTTACCTGCAAGTTTGAAGCTGATCTGAAAAAAAATTCAAGTCGCTATCGTAGTCACAACATTTTCCCTATGTTAAGTCTACGGGCAAATTTTTTGTCGCTCAAGGTCACGTAACTCCGAGGTCAATATTCTGATTCGGCCCAAAATCAAACTTAACCGGGATTCTATGCCTGTCCTCGTTACCTGCAAGTTTGAAGCTGATCTGAATAAAAATAAAGTTGCTATTGTGGTCACAACGTATTTTTTTATGCTCAAGGACAGGTAACTCCAAGGCAAATAATCCGATTCGGCCCAAAATCGAACTTAACCGAGATTTTATGCCTGTCCTCGTTACCTGCAAGTTTGAAGCTGATCTGAATAAAAATAAAGTTGCTATCGTGGTCACAACGTATTTTTTTATGCTCAAGGACAGGTAACTCCAAGGCAAATAATCCGATTTGGCCCAAAATCGAACTTAACCGAGATTTTATGTCTGTCCTCGTTACCTGCAAGTTTGAAGCTGATCTGAAAAAAATTCAAGTCGTTACCGTAGTCACAACATTTTCCCTATGTTAAGTCTATGGGCAAATTTTTTGTCGCTCAAGGTCACGTAACTCCGTGGTCAATATTCCGATTCTGCCCAAAATCGAACTTAACCGAGATTTTATGCCTGTCCTCGTTACTAGCTACAGTGATGACAACATTTTCCCCATGTTAAGTCGATAGGCAATTTTTCGGGCGCTCAAGGGGACGTAAATCTTGAGTGAATTATCTGATTCGGCCCAAAATCGAACTTGACCGAGATTTTATGCCTGTACTGGTTATCTGCAAGAATGAAGTCTATCAGAAAAAAATTGACAGAGCTAGAGTGATGACAAGCTTTTTCCTATGTGAAGTCTATGGGAGCTAGATGTTGCCATGGCAACCAGAGTTCCACTCAGATCTGCCTGAAAACCTAATGAAGCCTTTCCACTTGCCCAATAATGTGACACATGAAATTTGATCAAAGTTGGCCAAGTAGTCTTTAAGATATACATTTTTGAAATTCCCATTAACCCTAATGCAAAAACACACAAGGGCAGGTAACTCCTAAGTGAATGATCCGATTCTGCCAGTTATCGAACTTGACCGAGATTTCATGGCTGTGCTGGTTATCTGCAAGAATAAAGCCAATCTGAAAATAATTGAACCAACTACGGTGACGACAACATTCTCCCCATGTTAAGTCAATAGGCAATTTTTTCAACGCTCAAGGGCACGTAACTCCTGAGTGAATAATCCGATTCAGCCCAAAATCGAACTTGATCGAGATTTCATGCCTGTCCTCGTTATCTGCAAGAATGAAGTCGATCAGAACAAAATTGACGGAGCTAGAGTGATGACAAGTTTTTATCTAACGCTCAAGGGCACGTAACTCCTGAGTGAATAATCCGATTCAGCCCAAAATCGAACTTGATCGAGATTTCATGCCTGTCCTCGTTATCTGAAAGAATGAAGACAATCAGAAAAAAATTGACGGAGCTAGAGTGATGACAAACTTTTTCCTATGTTAAGTCTATGGGAGCTATTTGTTGCCATGGCAACCAGAGTTCCAATCCGATCTGCCCGAAAACAGTATGCAGCCTTTCCCCCTACCTGATAATGCTTCACATGAAATTTGATCAAGATTGGCCCACTGGTTCCGGAGATATACTTCTTTGAAAGTGTGGACGACGACGACGGACGACGACGGACGACGGCTCGTGGTATACTAATACCTCACATGAGCCTTCGGCTCAGGTGAGCTAAAAAACAACCATACCAGACTGCTCTTGACCAATCTGGTACAGCTCTGATCCTAGTGTGAATGAGGCATCAACGTTGGGAAAAGCAACGGAAATACAAAAGTACATTACTAAAACACGCCTATACAAATGCAGTGTAAACTTTGCCGCCGAAAATAACAAAATTTTTAAGATGAAAAATAATAATATTTTTCTTATTTCTGCTCAAAATATAGATTGTGGGTACTCGTTAGAACTGCCTCATTGAGCCGGTTCTAACTAGTACCCACAATCTTTATTTTAGAGCAGAAATTTTCTTATTTCTGCTCAAAATATAGATTGTGAGTACTCTTTAGAACCGCCTCATTGAGCCTCATTGAGCTGGTTCTAACTAGTATCCACACTCTTTATTTTAGAGCAGAAATAAGAAAAATAAGGTTTACCCCTGTTAACCCCAATTTTACTATATTAAAGTGGGGTTCAAGGGGGTCAAAAAATATAGGCGTGTTTTCGTGATGGCATAAAAATAATAAGCCCAAATAAAGCAGTTCAGAATGCAGAACAGCTCTCTACAAGTCAGTGCCACAGCACTCACCTTATTATAAGAATTAAACCACTCCATGGGGTGGTCCTTTTTTTCTGCTTCCATGGCGACTTGAGACATGAAGCCCCAGGCCTGGAAAATATAACAGCAATATAACACACATACCAACCTTATTGTAAACATTAGACCATTCTGGGTGGTGGTCCCTTTTTTCAGCCTCCATCGCAACTCTAGTCATGAAACCCCAAGCCTGGAATAAACAAGAGTTGTTGTTGTTTTGCAGTTTAACGACATATCAACCCCTAAAGGTCATTTTGAGCTACCTCCGAGGGAGAAAGGCAAAAAGGGGATAGAAAATGGTACAGATGAAGAATAAAAGCAATGCCAGCCCTGCATCATGCCCTGCCACTGCACTTACATCAAGCAAGTGTCATTGAACTGCTAACAAGAGGGCCCAGAGGGCCCTGGTTCGCTCACCTGATCCAAAGCATAACAAGGGGGCCCCGGGCAGGGTCAATTTTGGTCCCAGGGCTAAAATTTGAACAATCTTGGTAGAGGTCCACAAGATGAAGCTTCATATCGAATATGAAAGACCTGGGCTTTCTGGTTTCAGAGAAGAAGATTTTAAAGGTTTACCCTGCATATAGAAGTCTATGTAAAACAAGATTTTCCCTATATAAGTCTATGTTAAACCAAAGGGCCCCGGAGCGGGGGAATTTTTGGCCCCAGGGCTATAATTTGAACAATCTTGGTAGAGGTCCACTAGCTGAAGCTTCATAACAAATATCAAAGACCAAGTAGCTCATCATATCTAATGAGCTCTTGCAAAGACCTAAGCCTTGTGTTTCAGAGAAGATGATTTTTAAAGATTTTCCCTTTATAAGTCTATGTAAAACCAAAGGGCCACATGGCGGGGGCATTTTTGGTCCCAGGGCTATAATTTGAACAATCTTTATAGAGGTCCACTAGCTGAAGCTTCATAACAAATATCGAAGACCTAAGCCTTGTGGTTTCAGAGAAGAAGATTTTTCAAGATTTTCCCTATATAAGTCTATGTAAAACCAAAGGGCCCCGGAGCGGGGGCATTTTTGGCCCCAGGGCTATAATTTGAACAATCTTGGTAGAGGTCCACAAGATGAAGCTTCATACCAAATATCAAAGACCTGGGCCTTGCAGTTTCAGAGAAGAAGATTTTTCAAGATTTTCCCTATATAAGCCTATGTAAAACAAAAGGGCTCTGGTGCGGGGGCATTTTTGGCCCCAGCACTATAATTTGAACAATCTTGGTAGGGGTCTAATAGATGAAGCTTCATACCAAATATCAAAGACCTGGGCCTTGCGGTTTCAGAGAAGAAGATTTTTCAAGATTTTCCCTACATAAGCCCATGTAAAATCAAAGGGCCCCCATGCGGGGGGCATTTTTAGCTCCAGCACTATAATTTGAACAATCTTGGTAGGGGTCCACTAGATGAAGCTTCATACCAAATATCAAAGACCTGGGCCTTGCAGTTTCAGAGAAGAAGATTTTTAAAGATTTTCCCTATATAAGCCTATGTAAAACAAAAGGGCCCTGGTGTGGGGGCATTTTTGGCCCCAGCACTATAATTTGAACAATCTTGGTAGGGGTCCACTAGATGAAGCTTCATACCAAATATCAAAGACCTGGGCCTTGCGGTTTCAGAGAAGAAGATTTTTCAAGATTTTCCCTATATAAGCCAATGTAAAACCAAAGGGCCCCCGTGCGGGGGCATTTTTAGCTTCAGCACTATAATTTGAACAATCTTGGTAGGGGTCCACTAGATAAAGCTTCATACCAAATATCAAAGACCTGGGCCTTGTGGTTTCAGAGAAGAAGATTTTTCAAGATTTTCCCTATATAAGCCCATGTAAAACCAAAGGGCCCCGGTGCGGGGGCATTTTTGGCCCCAGCACTATTATTTGAACAATCTTGGTAGGGGTCCACTAGATGAAGCTTCATACCAAATATCAAAGACCTGGGCCTTGCGGTTTCAGAGAAGAAGATTTTTCAAGATTTTCCCTATATAAGCCCATATAAAACCAAAGGGGCCCCATGTGGGGGCATTTTTAGCTCCAGCACTATAATTTGAACAATCTTGGTAGGGGTCCACTAGATGAAGCTTCATACCAAATATCAAAGATCTGGGCCTTGCGGTTTCAGAGAAGAAGATTTTTAAAGATTTTCCCTATATAAGCCCATGTAAAACCAAAGGGCCCCCGTGCGGGGGCAATTTTGGCCCCAGCACTATAATTTGAACAATCTTGGTAGGGGTCCACTAGATGAAGCTTCATACCAAATATCAAAGACCTGGGCCTTGCGGTTTCAGAGAAGATTTTTTAAGTTTTCGGTGAAAAAAATCTATTTTTGGCTACTGTGACCTATATGTGCAACAGACCGGAACCATTTGAACAACTTTGAAAGGGGACCACCTAAGGATCATTCCTGTGAAGTTTGGTCAAAATACCATCAGTAGTTTAGGAGGAGATGTCGTTTGAAGAAAAGTTTACGGACGGACGCACGCACGCACGCACGCACGGACGCACGACGGACGACGGACAAAAAGTGATCCCAAAAGCTCACCTTGTCACTACGTGACAGGTGAGCTAAAAATGAATTCAAAGTGAAGGTGCATTAGCCTTCCCTAAATGAAGCTGACATGAATATATGACCAAGATGACTATTTCAATGTTCAAAGGGCCATAGCTCCAAAAGTAAGTAAACCAGAATTACAGTCCTCGCCTTCTGCAGATCAGCCAGAGTTATGGAGACTTACATTAATTGTGTGAAGTTTCATCAAAATATCTGCAACAGTTTCCAAATTACAGGCATCGAACAGCCATGAAATTTTGTATTCATTTAATCCAAACCTTTATTACTTGATTTGACTCAAATGAGTTCAAGTTTACCTGCAATAACGTAGAAATTCTAGCTATATTCTATTCGGGGCTTGAAGAAATGGATGGGCTGCATGATGCTTCCACACAGAGCTGAACCCGAGTACTGGCAAACCGCTTAGAGGATCTAAGCCAGGCAAAGCAGTGCAAGTCGGCCCGTCCATGCTTATAAACCCTTATGGTTTCATTGGGCGGCAGGGCTTGAGATGTCATTTCGTCTCGTTGTCGGGTAAAAGTCCCATAAAATTGGAAGCAAGTCTCCAAAATGACCTATACAGTGTTGACGGGGACGTTAAACCTCAAATCAAAATCAAACAAAAGAAATTCTAGACTTTGAAAATTGATACTAGCACGTTTTTGAGAAAATGGACAAAATCTGGCATTGTGGTGTCATCAAGTACCTCCATAAAAAGGGGTTAGCTCCTAAAGACATTCATGCCGACATGGTTGCTACATTAGGGGATGATGCTCCTTCGTATGCAACCGTGAAAAGGTGGGCAGCAAATTTTAAGATGGGCAAGGACAGCCTTGAAAATGATGACCAGTGTGGAAGACCCACAACGGCAACAACTGAGGAAACCATCACCCAAGTGCACAGGGTGATGGATGACAGGCGTTTAACTGTGAATCAGTTAGCTAACACTGTTGGCATCTCCCGTGAACGAGTAGAGAACATTCTACACAGTGCATTAGGAATGTCGAAGGTTTCCGCCAGATGGGTGACACGGCTTTTGACGACTGACCAAAAGTTGACCAGACTGAACCTGTCACAAGCCAACTGAGCTATTTTTGAAGCAGACCAAGATGGTTTACTTGACCGTTTTGTCACTCAGGATGAGTGTTGGATTCATCACTTTGAGCCAGAGACCAAAAGACAATCCATGCAATGGAAGCACCCTGGCTGACCCCTCCAAAGAAGGCAAAGGTTGTCTCCTCTGCAGGGAAGGTGATGGCATCAGTGTTCTGGGATGCCAAGGGTATAATATTCATAGATTACCTTAAAAAGGGCAGAACAATTAATGGGGAGTACTATGCAGATCTGCTAAAACAATTGCGAAAAGCAATTAAGGCTAAACGACCAAGAAAATTGACAAAATGGGTCTTGTTCCTTCAGGACAATGCGCCTGCTCACAAATCGGTTGTCGCAATGGCTGCTGTGCATGACTGTGGCTTCACACTTGTTGATCACCCTATGTATTCACCTGATCTAGCTCCATCAGATTATTTCCTGTTTCCAAACATGAAAAAGCACTTGGCTGGGCAGCATTATCGGTCACACGAGGAGGTGATAGCTGCTGTGGAGGAGCTTTTCAGGAACCAAGATGAGACCTTCTATACCACTGGGATCCAAGGACTCCAGCATCGCTGGAGGAAGTGTGTGGACAGGAATGGAGACTATGTTGAAAAATAAGGCACTTTCAGCATGGACAAACCATTGGATCTTGGTCAGGCTCAGAACTTTTCAGCCTACCCTCATAGGAAAATCTGAGTTAAGGTTAATATGTGCTGCACACTCAAAAGTTTGGAGGGTATAGCACAATACCCCTCCACTTTTTGTGACACAGCAATAAACGAGGAGAATTAGGGAAAAGGGAATGAAAGAGGAGAAACACTGATCAGTACATGTATCTCCACCTAACCCCATCTTCTGTAAGGACAGCACACATTGTCCAACTATAAGCTCAGTTGATCACCTTGATGTTGGAAGATAGAGCTTTCACCATATCCAACCAGAAGAAACTTCATGGTATTGTGCTATATTTACCCCTTGGCCTGCTGAATAAATTAATTTTGCATTACCCATTTCTGACCATCAACCAATCATATTGCTCATTCAAATTCACAACTGAATGACAGTGTAAATCCTGATCAGATGGCTTCTACCGAAGCCATCTGATCTGGATCTACACTGTCTGCAAAGGTAAGGGCTGTCGTGCTCAGCAGGACAAGGGTTGACACCACTTAAAAGGCAACCTGTATGTACATGTTGTTTGTTTTGAGGTTTAGCATCCCTGCCAAGACTATTTAGATCATTTTGAAGACATTGCTTCCAATTTTGTTGAACTTTTACCCGACATTGTGATGAAATGACATCTCAACCCTGCTGCCCAAAGGGACCGCCTGCTGCCCAAAGCAACCACTTGATAGGGTCTAACTCTCACCACAGCAGTGTACATGTATATTGCTTATTCACATATTCAACATCCTTTGTTCAAATACTTGTGTAGTTGTGTTATCCAACGTCACCAACGACCTGGCTCATCTGAATCAAACATGAAGGTAAGCCTGCCACGGAAGGTAACCGGGTGGTGCTTAACACATTGTATGCGGGAAACCCCTAAAGGGGTACCTTGGCAAACAGTGCCGGCCCAGATCAGACGCCGCAAAATGCGGCATCTGATCAGGGTCTGCAGTATTTGCTAATAGAATTTTCCGTCAAAAATAGAAAAAGAACAAAACTAGAAATGTGTCAATACAACACAAATGCCCCCGGCCATGGGCCTACCTCCCCCACAAAAAAAATGACATATTACAATAACACCTGTCCTTAGGTCATTGGCATAGATTGGTGTATGGCTGATTAAACCTTGAAAAAATAATTATCAACATACCAAATAGGAACTCAGTCCATCAAATGGTTTGGAATTTATGAGCTCTTACAAACGTTAACATTAAACATTTCTAAGTCTGCAACCTTGACCTTAAGGTCATGGGCAGGGGCGGGGTTATGGCTGAATGAAACGTTTGACCTGCATCAATCATCATTCCAAATATGTAGCAAATCCATCACATGGTTCAGGAAATATGGACTCTCCAAAAATATAATATACAAAAAAATCTGTGTCTGTGACCTTGACCTTTAGGTAAGGGGTGGGGGTATGGCTCAATGAAACTTTGGACCTGCAACTATTGTCATACCATATATGAAGCAAATCCATTATAAAGTTTGGAAAATATAAGCTATTAACATGCTTAAATTTGAAAAATTCTATGTCTGCGACCTTGACCTTGAAGTCATAGACATGGGTGGGGGTATTACTGAATAAAACTTTGGACCTGCATCTATCATCAAACCAAAAATGAACCAAATTAATCATAAAAGTTCAAGTTCATCGTGGTACAAATGCCCTAACCAAAGTCTTAAACATTAAAAATTTTCTAAGTCAGTGACCTTGACCTTGAGGTCATGGGTATGGGTGGGGGTATTGCCGAATTAACCATTGGAACTATATGTATCATCATACCGAATATGAACCAAATTCATTACATGGTTTGGAAAATATGAGCTCAAGTTCTACTTGGTACAAATACCTTAACCTGGGTCTTAAACATTAAGAACTTCAAAGTCCACGACCTTGACCTTGAGGTCATGGGTATGGGTCGGGGTATTGCTGAATAAAACTTTGGACCTATATCTATCATCATACTAAATATAATCCAAATCCATTGTATGATTTGAAAATATGATCTCAAGTTCTACCTGGTACAAATACCTTAACCTGGGTCTTAAATGTTAGAAATTTCTAAGTTCTTGATCATGGGTATGGGTGGGGGTATTGCTGAATAAAACTTTAGACCTATATCTTTCATCATACTAAATATAAACCAAGTCTATTGTATGGTTTGGAAAATATGAGCTCAAGTTCTACCTTGTACAAAAACCTTAACCTGAGTCTAACAGGATTATGTACGTACGTACACACTTTCGTACAGAAGGACGTACATTCAGACACCAGTACGCACGTACCAACGGACGCACGTACGAAAAACTATATGCCCCCGGCATCATACGATGCGGGGGAATAAAAAATAGACACCCCTTATATGACAACATATAGCAATGGAAGAGTCCACCAGTATACAATGGGTTAATAAGGACTCTTCTGAAAAGGCCTTCTCAAATTTAACCCGTCAACCAACAATCATGACAAACAGAGGGTACTTGTATACCCGCTTTTTCGAAGAAAAAATCGGGTACATTGTTTTGGTACCAGAGTTGAGTGGTCGTCTGTCCGTCCATCCGACTGTCTGTCCATCACGTTTTTTGTAAATGGATCTCCTCTGCAGCCATTGAAGTTACACTTTTGAAACTTTGCATGTGGATAGTACATGGTATGTAGATGGCAGTGTGCTACTTTTTTTGTGACCTTGACCCCAACATGGCCCTAAGGTCAAAGGTCAAAAAGTATGGCTTTGCCATATCTTTAGTGTCATTCATAGAAAAAGCAGGTATTTGCAATGGTATACCATCGACTGCGCGTTATAGTCAATTTTAATATAGAAGTTGCAGATAAGACTGACAGGGTAGAGCTATAGTTTGCTCCTGCCTTTGGAATAAGGTTTACCAAGTCACCTGATTATGTGAACAAACAAAGCTACATGTATGGTGTAATTATGTACAGCCATTTGGTCCACTTGCAAAAAGCCTGTGAAAGGCACTCTACCAAATCTTCTTGTGAACTCAGCGAATTTGACATCAGGGTTTTCATTGACAGGTGACTGAAGGCCAAAATGACTGCCTCAGTTCATTTTCTGTTTGTCTCAAATCTTACTATTGTATTATGAAATTTTAGAATTTGGACCCCTCAAACCTCGTGAGTGGCCTCTTAAGACAGATCTTATTGAAAACCCTGTGAAATATGTTGACAACACCTGAATTGCGCTGCCCTGTCAGTTTTATCTGCGGCTACTATATTTTTTCTGTTTTTGGGCAGAAAAAAAGGCTTGACTTAAAATGTGGTCATCTGCTCTAAAATTTTTCTTAGCACCAGTTGGGTTTGACATGAAATTTGTGCCACATTCTGCCAAGTACATGTACTCTATGATAAATTCTCTGACTTATTTTGCTGATTGTTTAACCTGTATCCCGCTGTTCACGACAACCCCTACTTTTGCAAATAGTGTAGATCCAGATCAGATGGCTTCTGGAGATGCCATCTTATCAGGATCTACACTGTTTGACATGCAATTTGTAAATTTGAAGGAATAAATTACATCAAGTAATCTGATTGGTTCAAAGTCAGAGATGGGTGTGGCAAAATTAATTATTCAGCAGTATAAGGGTAATAACGGCTTCAATAATTCAGTTGACTACATGTATTTAACAATTTGGCAACAAGGAAATTAGTTAAAGCTGTGTTAAGCAAGCACCCAAGGGATAATCTTAATGTGCTTGCTTAAAGCAGGTGCTTGCTTAATACAGGCACATTTCAACTCATTTTGCCTGTTTGGTAACTGAATTCCTGTTTGCTAAAGACAGGTTGCTTGCTTAATACAGGTGGCCACTATGGCAGGTTTAAATGAACTTTATTTCCATGTTTTTTTGGTGTTTTGTTTTTCTTTTTTCTGTAGCTTTTTTTTTTCCATAAATCAGGTTTAAAAGGCATTTTTTCTGTGGCTTCCATACACCGAAGGGAAAAGGTATAACCTCACCTGATTAAAATTCTTGAAAATAAAATCTTTCACAATCGCGTCTCGGCCCGACACCATACTCCAGTCACTGTCATGTAGCAGCGGTTCAATATGCCTTTTCCGCTCTTCATCTGTCAGCTTGGTAATCTTCGGCAAGGAGGCCTATAATTTAATAGAGACAGGCATTTAACCCTTGTCCTGCTGAGCACAGATATGACTTATCTTTCAAACAATGTAGATCCAGATCAGATGGCTTCTGAAGAAGCCATCTGATCAGGATCTTCATTGTCTGTCATTCAGTTTATGACTTTGTTGCAATACTTTGCATTAAGTAATCTGATTGGTTGATAATCAGTAGTGGGTGTGGCATATTTAAATATTCAGCAAAACATGGGTTAACCCGTGTTCTGCAGAATTAGTTAATTTTGTGGCTATCAACTAATTAAATTTACGGTACTTGATTTAATTTGTTCATATAATTCATCAACTTAATTTAATGGCAAACAGTTAAGATCCAGACAAGATGGCCATCTGATCGGGATTTCCAGTTTGCAAAGATACGAGCATCTCAGAGAAAAAAAAACAGCATACTGGTAGCTGTGCACTAAATACAGGAGGTATTGGGTTTTATCACTTTGGATACTGGAGGTACTGGGTTTTATCACTTTGGGACAGAGCTTTTAGTTGCAGTCTAAATACCAGGCAGGCTTCCATTGGATGAATATCCCAAGTTTCATTTCAATGTGAGAAAAGGATAGTAAAAGGAAATAAATGATGTGTGTTTTATAATTATATCTGCAAGCTCAAAGAAATTGTTGCTGATTTTATATTGTCACCTCTCCGTTAAAAAGCCAGCTTGTATTCACTGCGAATCTGCATGTAAACAAACATGGCGGACCATAACTTGAAAAGGAGACGGGCAACATGTGGATTTTTCCTCATCAACTTGTTGAGCTAGGATGGCTCTATAAATAAGTAAGGTTTGAAAAGTTTTGTATGTGTAGTTTCTGTGGGAGCATGTAAAAGGTTACTATTGTCACCTATGTAAAATATTTAGGCGTTAGCTCCCTACACCAAAAGTAGAAAAATGAGCCCTACACTCCTGTTGTCAGTCATTACATCATATGTTCACACATTGGTAGGTTCTATCCAATTCTGTATCATAAAATGGATATTCCTGGCATGTGGCTTGCCATAGAAACTGTAAACAAGAGGCCCATGTGCCACTATGCTCACCAGAGCTAAGGTGGGCACTGCCCAATGGCAGCCATGTATTTTAACCCTTGTCCTGCTGAACCCGGATATGCCTTTTCTTTGAAACAATGTAGATCCAGATCAGATGGCTTCTGAAGAAGCCATCTGATCAGGATCTACATTGTTTGTCATGCAGGTTGTGAATTTGTTGTAATAATTTGCATCAAGTAATCTGATTGGTTGATAATCGGTAGTGGGTGTAGCATATATGAATATTCAGCAGGACAAGGGTTAACATGATATCATTTTAATCTACCAAATGAACCTCCATGTCCAAATGAGCACCCATGTGGACTCAGTATCTGTAATATTAGGCCTTTTATGAAGTAGAGGGGGTGGGGCATGGACCCAATGGAGCCCTGGTTGGTATCACTAAATGTGTCTTAGCATAAGGAACAAGAATATATATGGTTTAGCAGTGGGGATCTGTAAGGCCTCTTAAGTGGTAAAGGGGTTGGGGCATGCCCTGTTGATCCCAGGAAAGCTCAAGATTGTTGTCCCTAAATGTGTCTTATCATAAGGACCAAGTATATACATGGTTTAGGGGTTGGAATCTGAACCGTTTCTGAGATTTGAGGCACTTTTATGAAGTGGAAAGGATAGGAATGGCCCTGTGGACCCCCCTACAGTAGGTGTGCTAATAATAAGGAACAAGAACATATATGATTAGGGGGGGGGGGAGGATTTGAACGGCTTCTGTAATATAAAGCCTTTTATGAAGTGGAAGGGTGGGGCACATTGCCTCAGCACAAAGAGACCCCCAAGTTGGTGTGATTGAACAAGTCTTATCATAAGGAACAAGTATATGGTTTAGGGGTGGGGATCTGAACTATTTCTGAGATATATGGCTTTTAATGAAGTAAAGCGATGAGGCATGGCCTAGGCATGCCACACGGACTCCCAAGCTGGTGTCAGTGAATGCGTCTTATCATAAGGAAGATGAATATATATGGTCTAGGGTGGGGCTAAGAACAGTTTCTGAGATATAAGGCCTTTTGTGAAGTGGAGGGGTGGGGCAAGGCCCCAGGAGACTCCCAGGTTGGTTTCAATGAGTATGTCTTATCATAAGAAACAAGAATATATATGGTTTGGGGGGTAGCCATCTGTAGGGTTTCTGAGATATTGTGAGATTATGAAATGGAGAAGGTGGGGCATGGCCCCAGCACACCCCTGGGGACCCCCAGGCCCCATCCCATCCCTGGGGAACCCCAGGTTGGTATCACTGAATGCACCTTATCATAATGAACAAGAATATATATGGTTTAGGGGTGAGGATCTGAACGGTTTCTGAGATATATGGCCTTTTGTGAAGTGAAGGGGTGGGGCAAGGCCCCGGCCCATACCTGAGGACCCCCAGGTTGGTGGCAATGAATGTGTCTTATCATAAGGATCAAGAATTGGCGCATCCCTGACGACCCCTAGGTTGGTGTTACTGAATACGTCTTATCAATAGGAACAAGAATATATATGGTTTAGGGGTCGGGATCTGAATGGTTTCTGTGATATGTGGCCTTTTATGAAGTGGAGGGGGTGGGGCATGGCCCCGGCACAACCTGGGGGACCTTCAGGTTTGCATAAAAGCATACGGCTGAGAGAAGTTTACTCAAGAATCATTTCTATAAAAGTTTTGTCAAAATATCTGCAATGATTTGGCAGTAAATGCCATTTTTCAATTTTCCCCATTATAAGTCTATGGAAACTCTAAGTTACCATAGCAACCAAACTAATGAGCCGATTTTCATCAAAAACACAAACTTTCAATTCTCCAGCCCAAGGATGCTACAGATAAAATTTGGGCCCAATCGGCCAAGTGGTTTTAGAGGAGAAGATGTTTAAAAGTGTTGACGTCACACAACGACGCAGACGACACAGACGCCGACGGACAACTGCCTATCCTATAAGCTCCCCCGGAGCCTTTGGCTCTGGTGAGCTAAAAAGTGTAAGATTAGTGGTAATTTAGGTCTAACTGGGTGTGTTTGATCAGTTTTTGCTTCTGATCTGTGCAATGGGGGGGGGGGGGTTACTTTAAAGCCATGTTAATCAATTGTTATTGGGTTTGTTCTAGAAAAAGTCTTAGAGTGTAAGTGTATAACCAGAAACACAAGAGAAAGAATCTACTCCATCCGGAATATAACAGTAAGGTTGCATGGTTTTTTGCCATAGTCTGCAGCCAAAGCAAAACTTCAAAATTGTCTCTGCTGCAATATCACAATAAGTTTTCTCATCTATTATTGGTTCTAATTGGTTAGATTCATGTTAAAGGATCTGAACAGATATATATCCACTATTTTTCATGGTATTAAGGCATTTATAATCATTTTCGTCAAAGTTTTCTCATCAAAATATCCTCAAAATGCCATTTTTACATAAAATAGGGGGTATAGGTGTGAAATCAGCCATAAAAACCAGTTGGTATGCTATTAAGGCATAATTTAGTGCATTTTAGGATTGAAGTGTTCCAAAGACATGGGAGAAGAAGCACTGATGCAAGCCCATGTCTGGTTCCATTCCAGAAAGAGGTAAACTTTGCTCTTTTTCATTGTAGAATCTGAAAGCGATAACTTTTTTCGCAAACTTCAAAGATTCTTTGTCACTGAACATTTATTGTGCAAGCTTAAATTATTATATGATATAAATTTCTATTTGACAATGCTTTTGATGGATCATAAAGACAATAAGGGTTTGGTATAGGTAGCTTTGCACTAAAATCTGGAGGTACTGGGTTTTATCACTTTGAGTTGCAGTCTTAATACCAGGCAGGCTTCCATTGGATAAATATCCCATGTTTCATTTCAATGTGAGAAAAGGATAGTTATAAGGAAATAAAATGATGTGTGTTTTATAATTATATCTGCAAGCTCAAGGGCAACAGGCCTTGAGATGTCATTTCATCTCAATGTTGGGTAAAAGTCCCACAAAATTGGAAGCAACGTCTCCAAAATGACCTTTACAGTGTTGACGGGGACGTTAAACCTCAAATCAAACAAAAAATCTGCAAGCTCAATGAAATTGTTGCTGATTTTATATTGTAATCCCTTAAAAAGCCAGCATGTATTCACTGCGAATCTGCATGTAAACAAACATGGCAGACCATAACTTGAAAAGGAGACGGGCTACATGTGGATTTTTTCTCATCAACTTGTTGAGCTAGGATGGCTCTATAAATAAGTAAGGTTTGAAAAGTTTTGTATGTGTAGTTTTTGTGGGAGCATGTAAAAGGTTACTAATGTCGCCTATGGAAAATATTTAGGCATTAACTCCCTATAAAGGCAGCCTATGGGCAGCTTACAGACAGCTTACAGGCAGCCTATAGGCTGTCTGCTGTTTTGTTCATCAGTGATAATCTGTGTCTGTAGGTTGCCTATAGGCTGAGCAGAAAATGAATAGGTCACTCCAACTTGCATTTTTTCCAACTTCCAGCATTTCTGGCTGTAGGCAGGGTAGGCAACTTTGAAAATTTTTACTGTGAGCATAAAAGGCAACTCCCACTTATTTTATTTGTTTGATTTGAGGTTTAACGTCCCTGTCAACACTGTAAAGGTCATTTTGGAGACATTGCTTCCAATTTTGTGGGACTTTTACCCAAAATTAAGATGAAATGACATCTCAAGCCCTGCCGCCCAATGAAACCAATAAGCATGGACGGACCAACTCGCACCACTTAGCCTGGGCAGGTTTATCAGTACTCGTGTGCAGGTCAATTTCAGCTCTGCATGGAAGCATCATGCTGTCCATCTATTTCTTGAAGTCCCTATGGGCAGGGGCCATCAACTCCGACTTATAACCTGGTTCTGCAGGGTTACGGGTTAACCTACTAAGCTCTGAGAACAACAGATGCAGAAAATAATTACATTTTCTTATTTTTCATGGTTTATTTATGGGTTCTGCATATCAGCTCACTGAGGGGGATATTTGATGAAAGTTTAATGAAAATCCTTCTAGGGGTAAAGGAGATATGAAAGGGACACAAAATACATGTACGAAGTTTCAAACTCATGACCTTCAACTGTGACCTTGACCTTGAGTTGGCATGATTTATTTACGTGTTCTGCACATCAGCTCACTGAGGTGGACATTTGACCAAAGTTTAATGAAAATCCTTAAAAGGGTAAAGGAGATATGGAACATACACAAAATTAAAAGTTTCAAACTAGTGACCTTCCAATGTGACCTTGACCTGGTGTTGCCATGATTCATTTATGAACTCTGCACATGAACTCACTGAGGTGGATAATTGACAAAAGTTTAACGAAATTCGTTTGATGGGTAAAGGAGATATGGAATGGATACAAAATTCAAAGTTATAAACTTGTGACCTTCAAATCTGACCTTGACCTTGAGTCGGCATGGTTCATTTATGGGTTCTGCACATGAGCTCACTGAGGGGGATAATTGACCAAAGTTTAATGGGTTCTGCACATGAGCTCACTGAGGGGGGAAACTGACCAGAGTTTAATGAGAATCATTGCAGGGGTTAAGGAGATATGGAACGGACACAAAATTAAAAGTTATAAACTTGTGACCTTCAACTGTGACCTTGACCTTGAGTCGGCATGGTTCATTTATGGGTTCTGCACATCAGCTCACTGAGGGCGATAATTGACCAAAGTTTAATGAGAATCCTTGCAGGGGTAAAGGAGATATGGAATGAACACAAAATTCAAAGTTTCAACTTCTTGACCTTCAGATGTGACCTTGACCTTGAGTCGGCATGGTTCATTTATTGGTTCTGCACATCAGCTCACTGAGTCGACATGGTTCATTTATGGGTTCTGCACATCAGCTCACTGAGGGGGATAACTGACCAAAGTTTAATGGGTTCTGTACATGAGCTCACTGAGGGGGGAAACTGACCAGAGTTTAATGAGAATCATTGCAGGGGTTAAGGAGATATGGAACGGATACAAAATTAAAAGTTATAAACTTATGACCTTCAACTGTGACCTTGACCTTGAGTCAGCATGGTTCATTTATGGGTTCTGCACATCAGCTCACTGAGGGCGATATTTGACCAAAGTTTAATGAAAATCCTTCCAAGAGTAAAGGAGATATGGAACAGACACAACATTCAAGTTTCAAATTTGTGACCTTCAACTGTGACCTTGACCTTGAGTCAGCATGGTTCATTTATGGGTTTTGCACATCAGCTCACTGAGACGAATAATTGACCAAAGTTTAATGAAAATCTATCTAAGGGTTCAGGAGATATGGAGCGGACAAACAATTTTTATGAGCAAACAGAAGGACAGACAAAAGCCATTCCTATAATCCCCACTCAATTTCGCGGCAGGGGATTAAAAATGGCATCTTTCTTACCTCTAGAAATAAGCATTTTTTGATGATTTTTTTATTTATCCTTTTCTTATTTCTGGTCTAAACAATGATTGTGGGTTCCAGTTAGAATTGCCTCAATGAGGCGGTTCTAACAAGTACCCACAATCTATATTTGTGAGCAATAATAAAGAAAATACTGTATACCCTAATAAACCCCACTTTTCTCTGCATAAAAGTGGGTTTAGAGGAGTGTTCATTACCCAAACTTGTTTACCTGATGTCTACCTGCTAAGAATTTAAACAAAATGAAGAGCACCTGGATCACCGAGGATGGAATGTATCAGAATGTGCACAATAGTGTAACACGTTTGTACAATGACCATCCCTCTAAACCCCACTTTATGTAGAGAGATGTGGAGTTTATGGGTGATGCATTATCTTCCTTATTTTTGCTCATACGCATAGAGTGTGGGTGCTCATTAGAACCGTCCCATTATGGCAGTTCTAATGAGCACCCACAATCTATATTTGAACTTGAATAAAGAAAAAATATGAGAGATGCAATTTTAGCACAATGATGGGTTGTTTGTTTTGTTTGTTTGATTTGAGGTTTAACGTTCCCGTCAACACTGTAAAGGTCATTTTGGAGACGTTGCTTCCAATTTTGTGGGACTTTTACCCGACATTGAGATGAAATGACATCTCAAGCCCTGTCCCCCAATGAAACCAATAGGTATTATTAGCATGGACGGTCCGGCTCGCACCGCGGTTCCTGGACAGTCAAAGATCCTCTAAGCGGTTTACCAGTACTAGTGTGCGGGCCGGATTCAGCTCTGCGTGGAAGCATCATGCAGCCCATATATTTCTTCAAGCCCCTATGGGCGGGGGCTTGGGTTGTTTGTTTGTTTGTTTGATTTGAGGTTGAACATCCCCGTCAACACTGTATATGTCATTTTGGAGATGTTGCTTCCAATTTTGTGCGACTTTTACCCGACACTGAGATGAAATGACATCTCAAGCCCTGTCGCCCAATGAAATCAATATGGTTTAGAAGCATGGACGGGCTGACTCGCACCGCTTTGCCTGGGCAGGCTTAGAGCCTCTAAGCAGTTTACCAGTCCTTGTGTACGGTCGGTTTCAGCTCTGGGTGGAAGCATCATGCAGCCAATCTATATCTTCAAGCCCCGATGGGCGGGGGCCGGATGGGTTATTGTAATGATGTTATATGGAACTAGATCCCGCAGTCGACATACCATCTCAATACCCGCTTTTTCTATGAATGACACTAAAGAGAAATGTACATGTACTTTTTGACCATTTACCTTGGGGCCATGTTGGGGTCAAGGTCACAAAAAAGTAGCCCACTGCCATCTACGTACCATGTACTATCCACATGCAAAGTTTCAAAAGGGTAACTTAAGATATGGCAAAGTCATACTTTTTGACCTTTGACCTTGGGGCCATGTTGGGGTCAAGGTCACAAAAAAGTAGCCCACTGCCATCTACACACCCTGTACTATCCACATGCAAAGTTTCAAAAGTTTAACTTAAGATATGGCAAAGTCATATTTTTTTACCTTTGACTTTGGGGCCATGTTGGGGTCAAGGTCACAAAAAAGTAGCCCACTGCCATCTATATACCATGTGCAAAGTTTCAAGAGTAACTTAAGATACGGCAAAGTCATATTTTTTTACCTTTGACCTTGGGACATGTTGGGGTCAAGGCCACAAAAAAGTAGCCCACTGCCATCTACATACCATGTATTATCCATGTGCAAAGTTTCAAAAGTGTAACTTCAGTGGTTGCAGAGGAGATCTATTTACCAGAAACATGACAGACGGACTGACAGACGCCCACTCAACTCTGATACGAAAACAATATACCAGATTTTCCTTTGAAAAAGGGGGTATAATAATAAAGTGTAGATCCTTCCTGTTACTTTTGGGCCATACTGTAATCATAGACATTCTTCAGCATTTTTATGGTATTATTCAAAGTCATGCACCTATGAACATCTACCTTGACTGGCTGTGTCCTAAAAAGAATGTGTACCCTGTAATAATAGGGTAATTTTAAACCATTTTTGACTATTGACCTTCGGGTCATGTTGGGGTCAAGGTCACGAAAAAGTAGCCCACTGCCATCTACATACCATGTACTATCCACATGCAAAGTTTCAAAAGTGTAACTTAAGATATGGCAGTCATACTTTTTGACCTTTGACCTTGGGGCCATGTTGGGGTCAAGGTCACAAAAAAGTAGCCAACTGCCATCTACGTACCATGTACTATCCACATGCAAAGTTTCAAAAGTGTAACTTAAGATATGGCAAAGTCATATTTTTTACCTTTGACTTTGGGGCCATGTTGGGGTCAAGGTCACAAAAAAGTAGCCCACTGCCATCTACGTACCATGTACTATCCACATGCAAAGTTTCAAAAGAGTAACTTAAGATATGGCAAAGTCATATTTTTTTACCTTTGACCTTGGGGCCATATTGGGGTCAAGGTCACAAAAAAGTAGCCCACTGCCATCTACATACCATGTACTATCCACATGCAAAGTTTCAAAAGAGTAACTCCAGTGGTTGCAGAGGAGTTCCATTTACAAGAAACGTGACAGACAGACAGACGCCCACTCAACTCTGGTACGAAAACAATATACCAGATTTTCCTTTAAAAAAGCGGGTATAATATTAAAGAGTTGATCCTTCCTGTTACTTTTGGGCCATACTGTAGTCATAGACATTCTTTAGCATTTTTACGGTATTATTCAAAGTCGTGCACCTATGAATATCTACCTTGACTGGCTGTGTCCTGAAAAGAATGTGTCCCCTGTTCTAAATAGGGTAATTTTAAACCAATACCGATATGCTTGCATTATTTGTAATGTGATTGCAGTATATATATAGCTTTTTGTGATATTGCCCAAACACCTGTTTTTATACTACCTTTAAAATCATACGAGTAGGCTACAAGAACTTATTTTTTCTTTCAAGTTTATTAGCCCATAAAATGCCAACCACGACAATTGTTGTCTGCTTTGCCGTCTGCTGATTACCTTAAAAGTAATTTTTTGCAAACAGTGTGGACTCAGATCAGACTGATCCTATAGGAGCAGTCTGATCTGGGACCACACTGTTTGTCTGTATGCAAAAAATATTTTTAAAACATTTGCAAAAAGATTCAGCAGACAACATAAGCAGACAACATTTTAAGATGTAGTTTTTCTCAGCGTCTTTTAAGGGTTATGGTAAATTTGTATACAATAACACAATCTTACAGTCCGATGATCTCTGATATAATTTATTTTATTTTTCACCTATTTTTGCAATAATTAAAATACATGTACTTTTAAATCTAAATCCTCAGAAACTTGCAACAGATATTTATCGAACATGCATCTGTATTTATTACTAAAATACATGTACAACAAAATTCCTGTATTAAGTCCACCTTTGGGACTGTTCAAAAGTGGTCTTTGAGACCACTTTTGATCAGTACCATAGGCAGTGTCTGACTAGAGGGTACTGGGTACAGAATTCTTACATGGGTGTGAGGGGTGGATGAAAAAATCCATCCCGAGGGTCACTGTCCGGCATCACTAGGCTTGCCGAGTGATGCAGGACAGTGATCCCAAGCGACAGATTTTTCCATCCACCCCTAAAACCCATGTAGGATTCTTTTTCTGGCATACCTTCCGAATGTGGATTTTTAATACTGTAGTCACTTCGGTTGTTGCGGTACGCCATATTGTGATGAGGCTACAGTGATGTTTAGTGAAGTCACAAAATGTGCTGTGATGTCAACTTTAACGATGTGATGCAACAGTTTACGAAGTCAGTGAACCATGAAATAAAGGTCAAGGTCAAATATGGATGCTTGCATTAAAGTTGCCATCCTTATATATAAGTTTGTACCAAGTATCTTTAATGAAGCACTTAGTTCTTGAGCATGAGCATGTTTCAGTTTTGATGTCCCACCAACAGCTAAGGTTATACAGAGACGGAGCCTCGGTTTAAAGACTCATCCAAAAGTCTGGAGAAACCCCTGATCAATCCCTGCTTTATCAGCAAGTAGCATAACCACTACACCACAGAGGCTTCTAATTAGTTCTTGAGAAATGGACTCTTACAGAAGGGTGAACACTAGGGTTGATGCAATAGTTTAAAAAGTCAGTGAACCATGAAATATAGATGTAGATCAATGTCAAAAATGGATGCTTGGCATTCCTAGATGTAAGTCTGTCCAAAGTTTCTTTAATGGAGCTCTTATAGTTCTTGAGAAATGGACTCTTACATTATGTTGAATGCTAGGGTCGATGCACAGTGACCCATAAAATGTGGGTCAAGGTCAAATACGGATGAAATATACATGTAGGTCAAGGTCAAATATGAATGCTTGCATTGAAGTTGCCATCCAAAGATGCAAGTTTGTACCAAGTATCATTAACCAAGCTTTTATAGTTCTTGGGGAATGGACTCTTACAATAGGGTTAATGCTGGTGAACGCAAATATTGACAGCTTGACGAACGATCAGACGAATTATATAGAAAACCAGAACGCGGCGTCTGATCAGGGCCTTCACTGTTTGCAGAAAGTTCAGCCATTTTCCAAATCAATTTTGAAGAAAACACAACCTGACACCCCTAAATTTTGAAATGGGTTCCTGCTATATAAAAGGAGGAAGATTCCATTTGGTACAAAAAGTGTTAAAGCAGGTGCAACAAAGATATGCATTAGAAGTTGCCTGCACCTTTTCAAAGCTACCGTAAATATCCTAAAAATTCGGACACCTTGAGAACTTGCTGTAATTCTCCTAAAATTGTAACAAGTTTGTTTCCGGATCCTGCAATGAGTCCAAAAGGTGCAAATCATATGGAATGGCAAACAGTGTATACCCTGATCAGACTGTTCCTTCAGGAGCAGTCTGATCCAGGTCTGCACTGTTTGCTTATGCCTGTCTGTCCCAATACTTAGGGTCATTACAGTAGTTCAAACCTAGCTTTTGTGTTCCAGCTTTGGTGTGTTTTGTTTGTTTGAATTTTTGGTCATTTTGGAGATGTTGCTTCCAATTTTGAGGGCCTCGCTTTTACCCTACATTTAGATGAAATGACATTTCAAGCCCCACCACCCAATGAAACCAAAAGGTTTATACATGTATGCATTGGACAGCCAGACTAAAACCATTTTGCATGGGCAGGCGTAATCCTTCTTAGTGGTTTGCCAGTACTCACATGTGGTCAGTTGAAGCATCATGCAGCTCAATCTATTTCTCCAAGCCCTGATGGGTGGGGGTGAATCCAGCTTTGGTGTGATATTGTAAACTAGGAGATCATAACTGTTTGGTTCTCATGACATAGGAATTTCATGTATTTTCATGAAAAGCATGAATCACTTTTGTCTTTCAAGAGAAGCCCCTTCTTCTGACAAAAGTGCTAATCATGACATTCACAGACGACATTTCAAAGATTTTTACATGTATTTTTCTGACTGAATAAGGCATAAAATTTCATGAGAATTATCTGCCAGTCAAGACACATTTTGTTTAAAATGTCATCTGCTATATTCTCTTGGCCCTTTAACCCATTTTTTCACTGATTTTCAGTTGTGGAATCATATATTTGCATTTAGACATGACCATTTTTTCAGAAAGGGGGTCTAGACTATAATCTGTCCATAGCCCCAGATAAGGCATTTTTTCATCAAAAAAAAGTATTGATATTTTTCTTATTTCTGCATGAAAACGTGATTTCATGCAGAAATAAGAAAAATAATATTTGGATACCATCTCTGGCTATGAATTAATCATTAATCCTTAAGATAAAGCCCCCGCTCATAGGGGCTTGAAGAAATATATGGGCTGCATGATGCTTCCACGCAGAGCTGAATCCGGCCCGCACACTAGTACTGGTAAACCGCTTAGAGGATCTAAGCCTGTCCAGGAACCGCGGTGCGAGGCGGACCGTCCATGCTAATAAACCCTATTGTTTCATTGGGCAACAGGGCTTGAGATGTCATTTCATCTCAATGCCGGGTAAAAGTCCCACAAAATTGGAAGCAACGTCTCCAAAATGACCTTTACAGTGTTGAAGGGGACGTTAAACCTCAAATCAAACAAACAAATAATCCTTAAGATGCCGAGAATAACTACAACATATGAAAATGTCGTCTGCTTATGTTGTCTGCAATTTTTTTTGGACAAAATTTTTGAGAATATTTTTGCGTGTAGGTAAACAGTGGGGACCCAAATCAGCCTGTTCCTTGATTTGAGTCTACACTGTTTGCAAAAATAACATTTAAAGTAACCAGCAGATGACAAAGCAGACGACAATTGTCACAATTGACATTTTGGGGGTTAAGATGGAAAACATTTTTCAAATAGGGGGTTTCATCATAAAAACAGTGAAGACCCAAATGAGATGGCTCATTATGAGCCATCTCATCTGGATCTACACTGTTTGCATTGGTATCTGTACTGGTCTACAGGGTTGAAAGGGCTAAGGTTAAGGTCTGCAAAAGCAACGGTATATCAGTAGATCATGCAAAGCGGCAGCATTAGGCCAAATAAACAAATATGCATGTTTAGAGATTCTCGAACCTACCTAATATTATTGTGCAACCAATAAAATTGTTTTCTGAAATAGACTCGGGTGTGGTAGAGATGGTTTCTTTCGTGTTTTTGTATATTTTTTCAAATTTTTCTACAAAGCTCCAGACAAGGAGGCGTACTGAGAATAATTCGGGGATGTTTTTTCTTAAACCTTCTCTTGCTGAATATTCATTAAAGCCACACCCATTTCTGTCTTTCAACCAATCAAATTACTTGATGTACCGTATTCGCCCTAATTACCGCACCGTGCTCTTACTTTTTTCAAAATCGTGTCAAAAAATCACAGTGAAAAATCTACCTAATTAGCGCACACTCGATGCGAAAACAATAGCTTCTGAGATGATGCATACTGATATTTAATGGGGCGGAAAAGGATACTAAAGCATTGCCTTCACTGTTGAAGAAACAACGGTAAGTTTTTTATTGATTTACTTGAGAGCTTCCAGGGGGAGGTTACTGTAAAGTGTGTGCTTATGCATTCCCTTTTCAAAAATAGCTTTGGTGTGCGCTTATAGGAGCATGTGCGGTAATTAGGGCGAATACGGTAATTTATTGCCACAAATTCATAAAATGAATGCCAAACAGTGTAGATCCTGATCAGATGGCTTCTTCAGAAGCCATCTGATCTGGATCTACACTGTTTGCAAAGATGGGGATTGTCGTGAACAGCAAGTGGTACTTGTTAAAACTGCCTCATTGGGGTGCTTGTAACCAGTACCCACAACGTATGTTGCTGACAAGAAATAAGTATGATACTAGTAAGGATTTATATTCTCTCATTTCATCAAAAACCCATGTTGTAGACTCTTGTTAAACAAGAGTCACCTCCTATGCTGGTAAACATTACAAAAGCACGCCTATTTAAACATAATGAAAATTTTAACACAAAAAAAAAATATATATGTATAAAAAATAAAATTTGCATAAAAAAACTCTGATTTTTTTCTGCATTTCTACACAAAACAAAGATTGTGGGTACTCGTTAGGACCGCCTAGGAGAGGCTGTTCTTATGTGTTTGTTTGTTTGATTTGAGGTTTAACGTCCCCGTCAACACTGTAAAGGTCATTCTGGAGACATTGCTTCCAATTTTGTGGGACTTTTACCTGACATTGAGATGAAATGACATCTCAAGCCCTGTCGTCCAATGAAACCAATAGGGTTTATTAGCATGGATGGTCCGCCTCGCACCGCGGTTCCTGGACAGGCTTAGATCTTATGTGTACCCACAATCTACCGTATACTTTAGAGTGAAATTTAAAAAGCTTACAAGTACCCATCACACAGGTTTCTGAAGAGAAGTTAAGAAAATTATCTCTTATTTATCCTTGTTTAACTCATGTTCATTTGGAATTAACCCTTGTCCTGCTCAATATTTAAATATGTCACACCCACTACTGATTATCAGCCAATCAGATTACTTGATGCAAATTATTGCAACAAATTCATAAACTGAATGGCAAACAATGAAGATCCTGATCAGATGGCTTCTCCAGAAGCCATCTGATCTGGATCTACATTGTTTCAAAGAAAAGGCATATCCGGGCTCAGCAGGACAAGGGTTAAGTAGAAATAAATCTATGATGACAAAATCACGAAAGGTATGCAAAATAAAGCCCATGCAATAATATCAAGCTGTTTGCAGTAAAAATAAAAACATAATTACCGTTCTATGAATTTCAGCTTGTTGCTGGAAAGAGAAAGAAAATGTTTCATATACACCACAACCACTTTATAACTATAAACCCATAATGCCAATCACGACAATTGTTGCCTGCTTTGCCATCTGCCAGTTATCTTAAAAGTATTTTTTGTAAACAGTGTGGACCCAGATCAGAGATACGTATATTTTTTTTATTATATATAAATTTTTTATTATTTCACTCATCCAGCATGACCAAGGGTATGTAGATTTTGATTATCCGCGGATCAGGATCTTATCCGCTTTCCATTCTGCTTCTAAATCCATCATCACGAAAATATGCCTTTATAATTTTTACGCCCTTGAACCCCCTTTTATATGTAGTAAACTGGGGTTTACAGCTGTAAACCTATTGTTCTTATTTCAGCTCTAAAATACAGACGAATACCAAATATAGATTGTAGGTGCTCGTTAGAACCACCTCATCTAGGCGGTTCAAACGAGTACTCACAATCTATATTTTAGTGCAGGAACAAGAAAAATAATGTTTACCCCTGTAAACCCCAGTTTTACTATATAAAAGGGGGGTCCTAGGGGGTCAACTTTAAATAGGTGTGTTTTCGTGATGGATACCTCTCTAATGAGGAGGAAGATCCCTCATTTTGTTGCTATTTTTTGCCCAATTTATGATTATTTTAGTAAAAATTTTGGAGTCTCCCACATCATGCACATTTAAACTGAGAATTTCCTTATATATTCTTAACATCTCCCTTATCACAATGGCAAATCTTCCTCATACAGTTAAAAAAACTCATCACGTGAACAAGTCTGTGAAGTGAACACCCCCTTACACCCCACTTTATATAGAGAAAACTGGGGTTTAGGGGGGTAAACATCATTTTCCTTATTTCTGCTCCAAGACATAGGTTGTGGGTACTCGTTAGAACCGCCTCATTGAGGCGGTTCTAACGAGCTCCCAAAACCTATGTTTGGATTATAAATAACAAAAAATATCACAAATTTTTATTAGAAACTAGAAATGTGTCAATACAACACAAATGCCCCCGCCCAGGGACCTACCTCAACCCCCCCCCCCTTCCCATCACCTTAAGGTCATGCGGCAGGGGCGGGGTTATGGCTGAATGAAACTTCTGACATGTATCTATCATCATTCCAAATATGTAGCAAATCCATCACATGGTTCAAGAAATATGAGCTCTCAAAAAATATAATATAAACTAGAGCGCGACGACAAAGTTTTTCTAAAAATAGCCATAGTGACCTTCACCTTGAAAGTCGAAATGGCTCGAGATATTGTCATAAGGAACATTTGTGTGAAGTTATATTGAAATCGGTGAAGAAATGTAAGCGCTAGAGGGATGACAAAGTTTTTCTAAAAATAGCCACAGTGACCTTGACCTTGAAAGTGGAACTCGCTAGAGATATTGTCATAAGAAACATTTGTGTGAAGTTATATTGAAATTAGTCAAGAAATGTAAGCGCTAGAGCGATGACAAAGTTTTTCTAAAAATAGCCACAGTGACCTTCACCTTGAAAGTCAAAATAGCTCGAGATATTGTCATAAGGAACATTTGTGTGAAGTTATATTGAAATTGGGGAAGAAATGTAGGCGCTAGAGCGATGACAAAGTTTTTCTAAAAATAGCCACAGTGACCTTGACCTTGAGGTGATGACCTTGAAAGTCGACCTCGCTCAAGATATTGTCATAAGGAACATTTGTGTGAAGTTATATTGAAATCAGTGAAGAAATGAAGGCGCTAGAGCAATGACAAAGTTTTTCTAAAAATAGCCACTGTGACCTTGTCCTTGAGGCCATGACCTTAAAAGTCGAACTTGCACGAGATATTTGTATAAGGAACATTTGTGTGAAGTTATATTGAAATTGGTGGTACAAGTACCTTAACCAAAGTCTTAAACATTAAAAATTTTCTAATTCTGTGACCTTGACCTTGAGGTCATGGGTATGGGTGCGGGTATTGCTGAATAAACCATTGGACCTATCTGTATCATCATAGTAAATATAAACCAAATCCATTGTATGGTTATGAAAATATGAGCTCAATTTCTACCTGGTACAAATACCTTAACCTGGGTGTTAAACATTAAAAATTTCAAAGTCCATGACCTTGGCCTTGAGGTCATGGGTATGGGTGGGGGTATTGCTGAATAAAACTTTGGACCTATATCTATCATCATACTAAATATAAACCAAATCCATTGTATGGTTTTGAAAATATGATCTCAAGTTCTATGTGGTACAAATACCTTAACCTGGGTCTTAAACGTTAGAAATTTCTAAGTTCGTGACCTTGACCTTGAGGTTATGGGTATGGGCGGGGGTATTGCTGAATAAAACTTTGGACCTATATCTATCATCAAACTAAATATAAACCAAATCTATTGTATTGTTTGGAAAATATGAGCTCAAGTTCTACCTTGTACAAAAACCTTAACCTGAGTCTAACAGGATTACGTACGTACGTACACACTTTCGTACAGAAGGACGTACATTTGGACACCCGTACACACGTAAGCACGTACACACGTACCCACGGACGGAAAACCGAAAAACTCTATACCCCTGGCATCATCCGATGCGGGGGCATAAAAATACCTTTATTTGAGGTATGAAAATGCACTATATCACACGGGTATGTTATCGTAATGTATCATAGGTATGCTCATTAGAAGCATCTCAGCCAGGCCCTTCTAACGAGTACCCACAACAAACCGGAAAATGATGTACCTAAATACAGTAATGATGCGTAATGTGGCGTAATGATGCATAGTGTAGCGTAATGATGCGTAATACAGCCTATTTTATGAATTTATATTTACTCCAGAACAGATAAAGCTTTTTAGCCGCATCCTGATACCCACAGTCAGTATCCCAACTACTAAACTCCCAGTGAGGTTTTCGCGATCCATGGTGGAGATAAACTAACAGAGTGTGGGATGCTTAAATTGCGTGAAGAGCCAATTTATTATGAAAATTTATCTTCTATCTCCAAATACAGAGCCGGTCATCTTCTACAGTTGCTTTTTGTAAAAATGGTCATAGTTGCATGACATATGGACCTCCGCCTGCGTGAAGAATGGGACATAAATTTAAAATAAAGACATTACGTGTAATAAAGCTAATACATCCACATCTGGGCAGTCTTAGTCCTTCCATGCGGCTTACGAGTACTCATGAGTTTTCAGTTCAGCTCTGCATGGAAGAAACGTGCATCCCAATCTATTTCTCCAAGCTCTGGTGTGCGGGGGCGAAGAAAAAGAATGTGTCCACATTGAATTATTCCGTAAACGGAAAAGAAAGAAATTTAAATTGTTCATCAGTTCGGAACAATATACTACCATTCATGGCTCAGACCCTACCTTATTTATTTGATTTTGGGTTAAACTTCCCCATCAACTCTGTTTAGCTCATTTTGCCGCCAAATGATACCAACATTGTGTTTATGCATTGGTAAGGCTGACACAATTAATCGATTACTTCATAGGTACAATTTACTCCCCAAAGTTATGCCTAAAATAGAGGGATGAGTGGCAAACAGTGCAGACCCTGATGAGACGCCGCATTCTGCGGCGTCTTATCTGGGTCTTCACTATTTGCTCAGGCCTGTCTGTTCAAATATACATATGGTAATGGGCAACATATGGTAAGAGTCATACTCATACAGAAAGCCAGACAGGTAAAATTATGGCAAAAATCTTAGCGATTTCTAATCGAGTATCGATCGCAATGGCATGACTGATAATCGATTATCTTTTCAGCTCCGATTAGCCAGCCCTATGCATGGGTGATTCTTCTCACACCGCTTTGTCTGTGTAGGCTTATATCTTCTGAGAGGATTACCAAATATTTTTTTTTTTATTTTGTTATTTGTTTTACGACCCTTTCATGTTTATATTTCACTTATATCAAGTCAATGGTTAATCAGAGGAGGGCGAAAACCAGAGTGCCTGGAGAAAAAACACGTCCTTCCGTTGCAGAGCTTGGCGTCTGACAAATTACCCAAGCCAGGCTCGAACCACAGCGGTGAGAGACCTAATTACATGTATTAAGTCTTGTTTTTTAATTATTTCTGCGCCAAACACCTGACGCACAGAGTGCGATTATTGTGCACTGACTCATATTCCGCATTTGACAAAATTATTTATGAACATTAATGCTCGCAAGTCACGCAGCCCTGACGTTAAGAACCATTACAAACGGTTCAGAGCACATGTGCAAAAGGTTATAAGAGATGCATATTGGAAGCATGTTTAAAGCATCTTCACCTTTGAAGATGACAATATAGATCCCGATAGCCCCCAAAAGAATGGTAAAGTTACAAAGTTTTGGTCATTCATAAAGTCCCTGACAAAAGGATGTGGTTGGGATCACTTCGCTAATGGAAAATGGAATTCTAAAAACGGATGCGCATGATAAGGCTAATATTTGCAATAAACAGTTTCAATCAGCATTTACGCGTGAAATTTATGGTGAGCTACTAAAGGTGCAAGTCTGCTCCCCTCTATGGGGGACATAACAGTTGACCCCAATGGGGTAGCTAAACTGTTACCGGTAGGTAAGCTCAAGATACATAAGGCATCTGGGCCTGATGACCTGAATGCCAGGGTACTTAAAGGACACGGGAAATCATTCTCAATAAATAACATCTTAAAATCGCCAGTTAACACTCCATGATGCTGAAATTCCGAGATTTATACACAGCGTAATAAATAAAAAGTAGCCAGGTAAACATGTGCATTTGTCTGCTAGTGTAGTGTGCGTGAGAAAATTCCGATAATTAATCAGCTGCCGAATCACGTGGTGTAGTGACGTCAATATTCCCACTTTGCTATAGTAAACCAACGAAGATGTACATAAATTCGACCAAAAAACAAAGATTTAAAAAACAAATAAATAAATAAATAACAAAATGCAAGCGAGCTTGAAGCTGAAACCAGAAATACAGCCATATATATAATCGCAGGCCCCTTACGCCCACCTAGATAAAAAATCTATAGAATGTGTGATAATTTCCAAATAAGTACGGGGGACGCTTTTGTACCCTCGCAACCCCCTCCCAGCGCACGGGTCTGGTTTGAGCCCGCTGAGTTGCAGCAGGACGAAGCCGAGGACTCCTCTTGACGGCCTTAGTGGAACACAAAGGATGCAAGATACAAATTGCATGGTCAGTATGGCACTGCCTTCTTTGTACAGAATTGTCGATTTGATTAATGCAGCGTATTGAAAAATATTTTCGAACGGCATGTTAGGTCATATGTTCTATTCAGTATTTTTTACATTCATCCAACATCGATATATTTTAATAAAAGCAAATATAAAACAAAATAATATTATACGGATATTTTGTCACGTCGTCGCATCAACGTTGACACGAAGTCATTTCAAATATATATACCCGCTTGGAAGTTTCCTCTGCAAAGCGCTAATTGTAGGCGCCGGTTTTTTTTTTTTTTTGGTTTTTTGTTTTGTTTTGTTTTTGGCATTTGTCTTATTATAAACATTATTGGTCTCCACTTGATTTGAAAACTAGCATCACGAGCTCTAATATTAACTGACGTGTGTGTGTGTGTGTGTGAATTCGGGTTTAACGTCGCTTTCAACAATTTTTCAGTCATATCACGACGGTGTCTGGTTGCGACAGGGAGCTCAATGCTCACGTTTATAGTGCTGCCTCACTGAAGTATCATGTCCCAGACACATTACATGATACCACACCCAGTCACATTATCCTGACACTGGATCGACCAGTCCTAGCTCTACCCCGTAAATCTGAGTGCCAAACGAGGAGCAGCTAGTACCATTTTTAACGACTTTGGTATGTCGCGGCCCGGGATCGAACCCGAGACCTCCCGTTCCCCGGAGCGGACACTCTACCAACTGAGCTATCGGGGCCGGTATATTAACTGACGTAGATACAGTGTTATCAGTGCCATTTATAAGACGCTGACTGACATTATGTGCCGATCTCGGTAGCTCAGTCGGATGCGCGTTAATCAGGAAGGCGCGGGTTCGATACCTGCCGGGGTCGACAACATTCTTTCGTGGGGATTGATCATGAAATCTTTTCTACGGTCATTCTCTCCCTTCCGATGATTCGAGAAGGGCAGTTGTCAGTTTCTGGCGAAAAAATGCGCACTGTACTCGTTAACCGCTTACGTATAAGCCTGCCAAAGAAATGTGTTAGGTAAACTGACCGGCTCAAAAATGACCTAAAATAGTATTGACTGGGCTGTTAAACTCCAAAACAAACAAACAAAGACTGTCATTATGCCACCTTTTCACTTCAGGCTGTACTTCAGCTAGCAGGGTACCAACAACCGAAGATACGAACACATGAGCTATAATTTGTTTGTTTGATTTGAGGTTTAACGTACCCGTCAACACTGTAAAGGTCATTTTGGAGACGTTGCTTCCAATTTTGTGGGACTTTTACCCGACATTGAAATGAAATGACATCTCAAGCCCTGTCGCCCAATAAAACCAATAGGGTTTATTAGCATGGACGGTCCGCCTCGCACCGCGGTTCCTGGACAGGTTTAGATCCTCTAAGCGGTTTACCAGTATTAGTGTGCGGGCCGGATTCAGCTCTGCGTGGAAGCATCATGTAGCCCATATATTTCTTCAAGCCCCTATGGGCGGGGGCCGCACATGAGCTATAATAATAATAATAATAATAATAACTACAAATTAGTGAGTTATGATGTTTGTGGGTGGGTGTGTGTGTGTGTTCGTGTTTAACGTCCAACCATCAGCTAAGGACATACGGGGACAGGACTTAGGTTTTAAAAATCCGAACTCTACAGAATCCAGGGATCGAACCCGTGACCCCTGGTTTCTGAGGCGAGAAGCATAGCTACTACAAGACGGGAGCTTCAGTGAGTTGTGCTAAAAAGAATGTTAGAATTCAGATTAAAGTATCACGTAACACCTTGAGCAGCGGACACATGATTATTAACCCATTTTGTTCCAGAAAAACAAAAACGGGTAACGGGCAAACAGTGTAGGCCCATATCAGATGCCATAAAATGAGTGAGCCGGCCTCAGTGGCTCAGTCGGATGCGCGTCTGATCAGGCGGTCGCGGGTTCGACTCCCGCCGGGGCCGGCAACATTCTTTCGTGGAGATTGATCATGAAATCTTTTCTACGGTCATTCTCTCCCTTCCGCTGATTCAAGAAGGGCAGTTGTCAGTTTCTGGCGAAAGAATGTTCACTGAACTGGTTAACCGCTTACGTATAAGCCTGCCCAGGAAAGTGTTGATAGGTAAACTGACCGGCTCAAAAATGACCTAAATAGTGTTGACTGGGCCGTAAAACTCCAATACAAACAAACAAATAAAATAAGTGAATATTCTGCGCTACATTGAAAGTATTCAGTTGTCGGCTAATCTTCTAAGCATATCCGAAAAAAAAGAAACGTGCAGAAAAAACACTCGGTGAGACTATCCGGGTCTAAATCACTAACTTGGCGTGCGAGTAGCCTGAGGCAAAGTGGGGCCTCTTCTACGGCCAGAAACCTACACACACCCACTTAAAACATCGGCCTTGCATGTGGATATCCAAATTCAGCCATTTTCTGTGGGTCTCTTTCGTAACATTCACTTGAAAAATATGGCCCCCGCCCATCGGGACTTGAAGAAATATATGGGCTGCATGATGCTTCCACGCAGAGCTGAATCCGACCCGCACACTAGTACTGGTAACCCGCTTAGAGGATCTAAGCCTGCCCAGGCAAAGCGGTGCGCACGAGTCGGACCGCCCATGCTTATAAACCCTATTGGTTTCATTGGGCGACAGGGCTTGAGATGTCATTTCATCTCAATGTCGGGTAAAAGTCCCACAAAATTGGAAGCAACGTCTCCAAATGACCTTTACAGTGTTGACGGGGAAGTTAAACCTCAAATCAAAGTAAATCACTTGACAAATGTAGTCTTCGGTCGTGCTTCTTTTACAATAAAGCACCCATTGTTGTCGTAGTTTAGGATCACTTGGAAATGCAAAGAAATGAATCCCACATCCTTTTGAATGTTTACTTGTGCACCCAAATGCTACACAATACACCATATTAATGTATTTGTTTCCAGAAAATTAAAGCGTAATGCAAAGAAATAAATATTAATCTTTACACGTTCTTCAATGGAATGGGAACAATGACGTCACTCACCGATAAGCAGCGTAGAGTGGCGGAATACATGCATATTGGAGGTATTTTTATCTCTTAGCGGTTTACACAGGCAGCTGTAAGGTTAACAGACTAAGGCTCTGCGGGGATGCGCAGGATTCTTATGACTGAACAATATTTGATTAAAAGTAAAATTGTTTCTGTAGTCCTTTAAGGAATGTAGTGCTGAAATATCTCCTTTGTTGGCCTTTATCTTCAATGAATCACTTGCCCAGGGCACTGTAGCAGATGACTGGCGACAAGCAAAATGTTACCCTGGTCTATAAAAAAGGGGAAAAATATGATGCAGCAAATTATAGACCAGTGTCGCTAACATACATCTGTTGCAAAACCCTGGAGCATATATTAGTAAGCAACATCATCAAGCACTTAGCCTTTGAGAGCATTCTTGCTGACTGTCAACATGGTTTCTGGAGTCAAAGGTCTTGCGAAACACAGCTTGTTCAATTTTACCATGACATTGTGAGCAATCTGGATGGAGCCATAAACCGTGGCCACAAACAGACTGACTTGATCATCATGGACTTCGCTAAGGCCTTTGACAAGGTATCTCACAGAAGGCTACTACATAAACTGGAGTACTATGGGACAAGAGGATCCACACATAGGTGGATTAGCTCATGGCTCTTTTCTTGGTTTTCATTAATGATCTCCCCGATAATACCAGGTCATCGGTCTGTTTGTGTGCTGATGATTGTGTCCTGTATAGGAACATATATTCTCCTTCTGACTGTCTTATTATACAAGATGACCTGGATCAACTTGCACAGTGGGAGGCCGATTGGCAAATGAAGTTCAATGTGGCCAAATGTCACTCACTGAGGGTGTCACGACACCCTCCGGACAAGCAAATTAAGTTTGGCTATACACTTCACCAGCAAATTTTGGGGCATTTTCGTTCCGCCAAATATCTTGGTATCTTCATCACTGACGATCTTGATCGGGGTCAACATATCTCTGAGATTACATCTAAAGCAACTAGGACTTTAGGATTCCTTAGACGGAACTTGGCTTTTGCACCTAGGCAGACAAAGGATGTTGCATATAAAACATTGGTTAGCCCTCAACTTGAATATGCATCACCCATTTGGCATCCCTATGTTAAAACTCAGACTCAGCAGGTGGAGAAGGTGCAGAGGACAGCTGCTCAATGGACCTGTAGGCAATGGCGAAATAGAAGTAGCGTCGGTGACATGTTTAATGAGCTACAGTGGCCGTCCCTGGAGGCCCATCGTGAGCAGTCCTCTTTAACCTTCTTCTACAAGATACACTCTGATTCAGTGTCTATTAATAAAGATAGGTACTTGACCCCTGTAAAAGTGTCGACCCAAACAAGGGCATCAAAAGTAAACGACTCACAATATCGTAGATACCAGTCCTATAGTGATGCCCTGAAGAACTTGTTCTTTCCTAGAACTTTTCCCCAATGGAATAGTCTTCCCTCCTCTGCGGTGAATGCCAAGTCCGCAGAAGAGTTTAAAGCCCGTACAGTGTAAGCTTGAGACTCAGAGGTATGCGTTTTAGGATACCTCTGTTATGCAGATTGTAAAAATCATTAAGGATGCATCCAGTGCCTCTCTTTTTTTTTTTTCAGCCAAATTCTAAATTTAGCCACCCAATCAACTGATGTAATGGGCAAATATGACTGACTCAGTATAAGAAGATAGGTAGAACAAGAGCATGCACAATGTTGTAAAAGATGGAAATAGTGTGTATTTTATACAAATATCTTACAAATAAAGTAGAAACCGGGAGGAAATTGGTCTGTTCCGTTAATTTACGCACCCATATCATTTAATAATTATAGGTCCTTTTAGACATTTTGGAGTAAAAAGTTGGTAACAAAGATAGGTGGTCATTTTCAGGCATAAATTTTTCATTTTTACGCTACATTACGCATCATTACTGTTTTAATGCAGAACCCTGAAAACATTAGAATTTCTTATTCCTGCACAAAAATGTATGTTCTTGGTATTCATTAGAAGCGCCTCACATGTTTTTGTGCAGAAATAAGAAAAAAATACATATATGTGGATACTGCTATATGGTCTTGGCAATGGCAGGTGCAAAAAGACACAACAATCAGCTGAAAAATATAACTGTTACAAAAAACACCGTCAGTCATTAGATATACATACAATTATATAACAGTATAATAATTAAAAGAAAATACCATTCTGGCTGTTTCCAGCTATCCAGCGAAACAAAATTTTGACCTTGTTCTAGGTTACCGATATTTGGTACTGTACTGTTATAAAACTTGGGTTCGAATGCACTTTTGACCGAATCAAGGTCGAACAGAAAGTAGATCATTTGATGAAAAATGACAACTTGTCACAATTTAGACAGGTGTGCAAAAGCTTCTATGATGCCTTATCCAATCAAAATGCATTTAAAAAAGCCTACCATTTTCGAAAATACCCTGTGATTTCTGAAATAACAAGAGAGGCCTCGGTTTAATAACGATAACGTTCGCATTGGGAATACGGGTGCATGCAAATACCGGATCGGACCCGGTGCGATTACTGACCGAATGGACCGGAATGGACACAATAACAGGAACGCACCTGGAATAATCGTAACGAACCATTATTTTACTCATACATTATAGAATTATACGTTTTTTGGTCATATTTGTTCTTCAAATTAGTTTAGGTTGACTTAAAAGTATTTACCAAATAACCGCATAAGGAAATTCTGGATTTTAACCAGGTCAGTCTGAAAGCCCCAAGACACCATATGACACCCCAAGACACCAAAATTTATTATTTATTTCTTTCCACAATAGTGTTAGAAGGTTTTTCAATACCTAAATGTATTTACTAAACCAAATTAAGACTCTTTTTTACGTCCTAAACAGTTACAGAATGCACTGTATATACACTTGTAGCTATCATCGAAGGCAATTCGGCAATGTAATAAACACCCCAAGACATTTATCTATGACCTTTGTTGTTACTTGCCATTTATAACACGAACAGATAAAACAAGCACAATTTTAAGAAGTTATAGAGATAAATAGGTATTCTCTGTTCTATATTCTGGAGTTTGGGATTTATCAAATAATTGTTCAAAAACAAAACGTTCAAAACCAAAGCCTTGTATCTTAGGACACATTTTATCATTGCCTATTTTCCACCTTTGTTTTGTTCGTAATTAGTAAAAAAAAATGCCAAGAAAACCCATCCATCCATTTGTTCCGATCTTTGGATAAAAGGCACCGAATATATAATTTAATTATCTCATTTATGCCCGTCAATTACTAAAAGCTGATATCTATGCATGCAAACGGCCACTTGTTTACTGATTACGTTATTGTTCGCTTAATCCTTTTTAACTGATAATACTTTTCACACCTATTGAATAGTCACACGTGTGTCTCTGCAAAGCTGACACAGCAAGGTGTTGGCGACCGATAGAATATTTAATTTTTCATGTTATTTCTAATGTTTTATTTTCTTACTTTACTTTTTACAGTATTTAAAACTTTACCCCAAAAATAAATACTAAATAAACATAAAATATAAATTTTCTGATTAAAAATTTGATATTTTTTGCATATTTCTACTCCAAACATAGATTGTGAGCACTCATTAGGGCACCAAGGTGGTTCTAATGAGTAACCACAACTTATGACTTAGAGGGAGGCCTTCATGCGGACTGAACAGATTATTTGCCCGAATCCCGACGGAAGTGGGGGCGGGGATCAATTGTTCGTTTCGGTGAACGTTCCGGGGCAGTTCTTCTGTCGTGGATAACTTTTGTTATGGCTTGTCGTTGAGTACGTTTCGCTTATATTATTTTGTTTTGGATAGTCAATTTTGTGGGAAAGTAACTGTCCTTTTGGCTTATCGCTAGTGATGTTTCCATTATGGTCCAGATGTTACATGTGTGTGTTTCTTTCCCTTGGCGTCTCTAATGGCAGCTGAGGGTTAATTGTGTGAATTCCTGATCATTGCCTTCACTTCTATTAGTTTAAACTTTTTTTCATTCAAATATAATAACACAAAACATATAAACAAAATATCATTGGATAAGTACAATTATATCTTAAAGGGATACAGAAGAAGTCGGTGACTTGTATGATCTGCTTCCCAAACTTCTTCACTTCTATTAGAGAAGGGATAAGGAAAATAATGCATAACACTGGAAAATAGAAGGTTATGATTCGACTGACTGTTTATACTGATATCTGTATATACTGATATCAGGCATTCTAAACGTGGCTAAATGTAAATCTTTTCGCGTAAATCGCTTCAATTATATCATAATATATATAAAATGATAACAAATGTGTTATAATAAAGGTGTCTTGGGGTATCTTGGGGATGTCTTGTGGTGTCTTGGGGGTATTGTCGTGTCTTGGGGCTTTCAGACCGACCCTTCCGGTTATTCCAAATCCGTTCCGGTTATTGGGTCAATTCCGGTTCATTCCGGTTAATAAACGCACCCGATCAGACCGGTGCATTTAAATACCGGAAAGCACCAAACTATAGGAAAGCAACCAAATGGTGCACACTAATGTCCGGGAAATGTTCAGGAAATGTCCGGAAAAGGTTCAGAATAGAGCTGCTAGATTTGTAACAAGCAATTACTGCTTTGAAACTAGAGCATCACAGGAATTGTAGTGTTGTTGTTTATATGTATACCTCAGTTACATATTTACCTTTGCAAACAGGTTATAGTTCAGAGTATCAGATTTTAATACAGCATGCTCTCAGAATCTACTTCAGTTGCTCTGCGGGTTTAATATAGTAAACATCTATAGTAGTTATACAGTGTTGTGTATTACTATTTAACATTGGCGACGAGTTGAAAACTTTTCAAGAACAAGAAAGAAGGATATGCAGCAACTCCAGCTAATGACATTGATTAGTGACACTGATTAACTGGACTAATTAGCTGTTAAAATCAGGAATTATGGCATCAGCTTTACCGACATTTCCACCTTTCAACATTCATGAAACTGCCTTGGACATACACTGGCGAAAATGGATAAAGCGGTTGGAGAATCTTCTTGTCGGCATGGACGTCAAAGACAAAAAACGTCAAAGAGCTTTACTTCTTCACTACGCTGGGGAAGACGTTAACGACATCTTTGAAACGTTAACAGATACTGGAGATGATTATGCAACGGCAGTAACCAAACTTTCGGACTATTTTGCTCCAAAGAAGAATACAGAATACGAAATATATAAATTCCGACAAGCTAAACAACAGCCCGACGAAGGGATTGACGCATATTTGACAAGGCTGAGTAGAAGTAAAACAAAGATCAGGAATTGATACAATTAACTTACTCCACCCATAAAAGACACCAAAGGGAAAGAAATACAAACATTAAGCGACCAGACCATAATGGAAACCTAAACAAAGTAAGGCCATAAGGACAGTTACTTTCCCACAAAATGGCCATATGGCCATCCGAAACCAAAAGACACAAGTGATACACACAGTAAGTAACAAACAACAACATAAATAAATCGCCACAGAAGAGCCGCCTTGGAACGGTCAGTGGAAGATTTCCACTGGGGGGCTTAAATCGATTTTACGTGGCCACAATCCTCGCCCTTACTTCCGTCGCGATTTAGACAAATAATTTGTTCAGTCCGCATGAAGGCATCCTAACTCATCAGTGCAACATCTCCGTGAACACAAAAATCAAAGAACCACAGAGGTGAGACAACGGTGAGGACTCGACAGGAAGAAACCACTGAAATGCTGGAGCAAAAGAAAACCAACAGTTAGACTCCGATGAGCCCGACCAGAGACAGAGCATCAGGCACCAACCGACATTATCTCTCTAAATTTTCAATGAGACAGCTTAGTATAAACTGCGACTTTACAGAAAATGACAAGGAGGTCAAGTCACAAATAATTCAAGGTTGCAGTTCCTACAGACTACGACGCAGGGTGTTACGCGAGGATCAGACTCTTGATGGCCTGATGAGACTTGCTAGATCAATGGAATTATCAGACAAACAGGCATGTGAAATCGAATACACGGAAAAGTCGCAAAGTGCAAACGCTGTACGTACCTTCAAAAACAAATTCAGAACAAACAGAAAGAAAAACTTTCAAAAGTCGTCAGAGGCGAAAGCACATTTCAAAAAGCAGACATGTAGGAACTGTGGGGGAGAATATCCTCATGTGGATAGACAGTGTCCGGCAAAATGGAAATCTTGCCACGCGTGTAAAAAGCAGAATCACTTTTCTTCAGTTTGTCGATCGAAAATGAAAACAAAGGTAAAATCTGTCAACCAAGTTGAAGAGACATATTCTTGTGACACTAGTAGTGACTCAAACGACGATTACATGTTTGGAATACACGAACAGGAAAGCGTTAATTCAGTGAAATCTAAACAGCCAAGTTTGAATGTGACAATTAATGGATTAAATTTCAAAATGCTAGTGGACACTGGATCAAGCATCAATGTTTTGGATGAAAATACATACAAGAAATTTCAGGTAAAGCCTAAACTTTCAAAAACTGATACAAAAGTATTTACTTATGGTTCAAACACTAACTTTCCATTATTAGGTAAATTTATTGGGACCCTAGAAACCACACACAAAATCACAACTGCGACAATATACGTTACAAAAGGCTCTAGTGGTTGTTTACTGTGTTATTACTCAGCGGTTGAATTACAGGTAATTGCTGAGATTGCAATATTTACAACTGGTAGCAGCAAGGCGGAACAGCTCTGTCAGACATACTCATCGATTTTCGATGGCATAGGTAAACTGAAAAATGTAGAAATGCCTTCATGCGGACTGAACAAATTATTTGTCTAAATCGTGACGGAAGTAAGGGCGAGGATTATGGCCACGTAAAATCGATTTTAGCCCCCCCCCCCCCCCCCCCGGAGGAAATCTTTCCACTGACCGTTCCAAGGCGGTTCTTCTGTGGCGATTTATTTATGTTGTTGTTTGCTACTTACTGTGTGTATCACTTGTGTCCTTTAATTTTGGATGGCCATATGGCCATTTTTGTGGGAAAGTAACTGTCCTTATGGCCTTCCTTTGTTTAGGTTTCCATTATGGTCTGGTCGCTTAATGTTTGTATTTCTTTCCCTTTGGTGTCTTTTATGGGTGGAGTAAGTTAATTGTATCAATTCCTGATCTTTGTTTTACTTCTACTTTGCAAAACAAATCGTCAGAAACAACAAAGTAATCAATGGTAATACTTCCCCTTGGACCAAAGTAGATATTATAGCCCAATTGCTCTTCTGCTAAGAATTCGTAATTTTGATTCAATACAAACATCTAACTTTTCCAGACAATTGGAATATCTCATTAGTCTCCTTTTTACCAAAGAGTAATGAGTTCTATGAATGTGATTATTACCGTTGTTTAAGTTTGACAAGCTGCTTTGGAAAATTGTTTACTTCATTGCTTCGAAATCGGTCGCATAACTATATGGAAGAAAATAATTTATATAATAAAGTTCAGGCAGGATTTCGACGTGGATTCAGAACTACCGATCAGATCTACACAATTAAAACCATCATAAATAACTATTTATCTAAACGTAAAAAGAAGGATATATGCTTGCTTTGCAGAGTTTTCGAAAACGTTTGATACGGTTTGGCGCTCAGGTTTGTTTAAAAAAATTGCTGACTTTAGAAGTTGGGGGTATTTTTACAATGTTATAAAACATATGTACTCTAATTCAAAGTTTGCTGTGAAAAAAAAGATAACTATCCCAGTTTGGTAGATCTGAAAGAGGAGTACGCCAAGGTGATGGTCTCAGTCAACTTTTTAACATCTTTATTAGTTATTTGGATAATATATTTGGTCCGTCGTTGTCAGATCCGATAGTTTTGAATTCTACAAAATTGAACTGCTAATGTAGGCAGATGATGTGCTCTTATTATCTGATGGTAAAGAATATCTTCAATCCCGCCTGACATCATTGCAGACACAGTGTGATAACTGGAAGCTTAAGATAAATGCTGTCAAAACCAAAGTAATGATTTTTAGTTCAGGAAAGATTCAAAAGATGTGCAGTTTGAAATAAATGGTTCAGAAATTAAAAACGTCGATAAATACAAGTACCTCGGCGTATTACTTTCCTACAATGGAAATTTGAAACATGCTGCTGATCATATGTACCAAAAGGGTTTGAAAGCAGTTTTTTTTCACTTAAATCTAAAATATCTGATTTTGACTTAATGAATAATAATTTAAAGTTTAAATTGTTCGACACTTTGATACGCCCTATCTTAACATACGGGGTAGAGATTTGGATAAGTGATTATAACATCAGAGATAAAATTCTTGGCAATTTACCTTTTGAAAAAATACACAACAGATTTTGTAAATATTTGTTAGGAGTACATAAAAAGTTATCAGATTTTATAGACGCCATTCTGATTTAATTTCAAAATTCAATATTGGACTTAAATCTCTTCTGCAACAAGGTCTATCGGAACCCGAATTTTATGGTGACTTAGTATATAAATTCAGAAAAATATATAACCGCAATGACTTCAGCACCCAATTTCGTAAAATCATTCTTCGATATAAAAAGATTGGGTACAACATGGATATTATACGACAGACTGCATGCATGGTAGTTAACCCAATCACGGTTGGCAACTTTGCTTCCCTCTTTAATTGCACGCCGGTGGGTCAGGCCTCAGATTCTATGACGGCTCCAACGTAAAGGCTTATTGAAAATTAAAGAGATAATGTTGGTTGGTGCCTGATGCTCTGTCTCTGGTCGGGCTCATCGGAGTCTAACTGTTGGTTTTCTTTTGCTCCAGCATTTCAGTGGTTTCTTGCTGTCGAGTCCTCACCGTTGTCTCACCTCTGTGGTTCTTTGATTTCTGTGTTCACGGAGATGTTGCACTGATGAGTTAGGAGGCCTTCATGCGGACTGAACAAATTATTTGTCTAAATCGCGACGGAAGTAAGGGCGAGGATTGTGGCCACGTAAAATCGATTTAAGCCCCCCAGTGGAAATCTTCCACTGACCGTTCCAAGGCGGCTCTTCTGTGGCGATTTATTTATGTTGTTGTTTGTTACTTACTGTGTGTATCACTTGTGTCTTTTAATTTTGGATGGCCATATGGCCATTTTGTGGGAAAGTAACTGTCCATATGGCCTTCCTTTGTTTAGGTTTCCATTATGGTCTGGTCGCTTAATGTTTGTATTTCTTTCCCTTTGGTGTCTTTTATGGATGGAGTAAGTTAATTGTATCAATTCCTGATCTTTGTTTTACTTCTACTTGGCATCAAGACTTGAATTTGGTAGAACCAATAATTAATTATATATGTTCTCAGATATTTAAATATTATGCTCGTTTATGTGAACTTCCAGGCCAAAAGGTTTTTATTTTGGATGGCCATTTGGCCATTTTGTGGGAGAGTAACTGTCCTTATGGCCTTCCTTTGTTTAGGTTTCCATTTTGGTCTGGTCGCTTCATGTTTGTGTTTCTTTCCCGTTGGTGTCTTTGATGGGTTGAGTAAGTTAATTGTATCGATTCCTGATCTTTGTTTTACTTCTACTTTGAAAGCAGTTTTTTCACTTAAATCTAAAATATTTGATTTTGACTTAATGGATAATAATTTAAAGCTTAAGCTGTTCGACACTTTAATATGCCCTATCTTAACATACGGGGTAGAGATTTGGATAAGTGATTATAACATCAGAGATAAAATTCATGACGATTTACCTTTTGAAAAAATACACAACATATTTTGTAAATATTTGTAAGGAGTACATAAAAAGGCATCAGATTTGGCATCAAGACTTGAATTTGGTAGAGAACCAAATAATTAATTATATATGTTCTCAGACATTTAAATATTATGCTCGTTTATGTGAACTTCCAGGTAATAGATTGATAAAAATGTATTTGAATTAGATAAAAGTTTATTTGATGAAGTTCACAAATCATGTTATTCCTTTATACAAAAGTCTTTACATAGATAACCAATTTCAGTATGTGATGCTGCGTCCTGTGATATTTCAGAAATTATCTCTGACAAATATTTGTCAGCCATATATACTGAAATAAGTCGGCTTAGAAATCAAGTTGAAGATAATAAAATAATTACATGCGCCAAAATTTACCCCGGGTTCGGTTTGCAAAAATATATGTCATTTGAAGTATCAATATCTAAAACTAGAGAACAGAACACAACAGAATATTGCTTTACTGTCGAATATTTGAAACAAATCAACATAAGCCCTGTAGGGCTTTTATTTCGACCAACAGAGGTATATCAACAATGAGGTTAAATATCACAGAGAATTTAAAACTATGACAGATAACTTTGTACACATATACATATATCTGAAATAAAATGTTGATATTAAGACATTGACAACGGTGAGGACTCGACAGCAAGAAACAACAGAAATGCTGAAGCAAAAGAAAACCAACAGTTAGACTCCAATGGGCCCGACCAGAAACAGAGCATCAGGTACCAACCAACTGTCATATTCATAGAATCATTATTCCTTTATTGGCGCAACGTCGCATGAAACCGCGTAACGTAACATTGCATTTTAGGTGACGTAACGTCATTTTGTTTGTATATATGTTGTCATGTATGTTTTGAATATTCTGTGCGGCGGCCATGATTAAAGAGCGGTAGCAGAAGAAGTCTTGAATATTACTTAAGATATAATACCAACCATAAGCCTTTACGTTGGAGCCGTCATAGAATCTGAGGCCTGACCCACCGGCGTGCAATTAAAGAGGGAAGCAAAGTTGTCAACCGTGATTGGGTTAACTACCATGCATGCAGTCTGTCGTATAACATTTATGATGCACCCAATCTTTTTATATCGAAGAATGGTTTTACGAAATTGGGTGCTGAAGTCATTGCGATTATATTTTTTTTCTCTAAATTTATATACTAAGTCAGCATAAAATTCGGGTTCCGATAGACCTTGTTGCAGAAGAGATTTAAAGTAGAAGTAAAACAAAGATCAGGAATTGATACAATTAACTTACTCCATCCATAAAAGACACCAAAGGGAAAGAAATACAAACATTAAGCGACCAGACCATAATGGAAACCTAAACAAAGGAAGGCCATATGGACAGTTACTTTCCCACAAAATGGCCATATGGCCATCCAAAATTAAAAGACACAAGTGATACACACAGTAAGTAACAAACAACAACATAAATAAATCGCCACAGAAGAGCCGCCTTGGAACGGTCAGTGGAAGATTTCCACTGGGGGGCTTAAATCGATTTTACGTGGCCACAATCCTCGCCCTTACTTCCGTCGCGATTTAGACAAAAAATTTGTTCAGTCCGCATGAAGGCATCCTAACTCATCAGTGCAACATCTCCGTGAACACAGAAATCAAAGAACCACAGAGGTGAGACAACGGTGAGGACTCGACAGCAAGAAACCACTGAAATGCTGGAGCAAAAGAAAACCAACAGTTAGACTCCGATGAGCCCGACCAGAGACAGAGCATCAGGCACCAACCAACATTATCTCTTTAATTTTCAATAAGCCTTTACGTTGGAGCCGTCATAGAATCTGAGGCCTGACCCACCGGCGTGCAATTAAAGAGGGAAGCAAAGTTGCCAACCGTGATTGGGTTAACTACCATGCATGCAGTCTGTCGTATAATATCCATGTTGTACCCAATCTTTTTATATCGAAGAATGATTTTACGAAATTGGGTGCTGAAGTCATTGCGGTTATATATTTTTCTGAATTTATATACTAAGTCACCATAAAATTCGGGTTCCGATAGACCTTGTTGCAGAAGAGATTTAAGTCCAATATTGAATTTTGAAATTAAATCAGAATGGCGTCTATAAAATTTTGAAAAGGCTTTGCGTAGTTTATGGTACCGATAACCCTGATTAAGGAGTTTAGCCGTTAATAATTTATTACGAGTGTTGAAGTCAGTTACATGACTACACACTCTAGCAAATCGAATTAATTGCGAAATATAAACGCCATAGGATGGCGCACGAGGAACATCACCATCCAAAAAAGGAAAATTTACAATCTCAAAATCAAAGTTATCGCGTTTATCATAAATTTTGCACGAAACAAATCCATCTACAATAGATAGATGTAAATCCAAAAACGGGGCCTCGGTATCAGAAGAATTTGCTTTATTTAACTGAAGTTCTAGGGGGTAAATCTGACTGATCAAACCATCAAAATAGGTATTATCAATATTTAATAAATCATCTAAATATCTAGATGTAGAGCTAAAAGCTTCAATAATTTCAGATTGGTTATCAATGGAAAGCGACAAAATGAAGTCTCTTTCATAACAATACAAGAACAGATCAGCCACAAGAGGTGCGCAATTAGTACCCATCGGAATACCCACAATTTGTCTAAATAACTTAGTACCGAATCTAATATAAATATTGTCAAGTAGAAAGGTGAGGGCATCACACACTTTCTGACATGACCAAAGTGTATAATTCTTATGCTCTTTAGAAGTGAAAAATGCATTTCTGACATTACATGCAAGATAGAGAGAATCTTCCCTGTGAAAAGCCCATTCAATTAAATCATTAAGCTTTTCTTTTATAAGATTATGAGGAAGTGTAGTGTAAAGAGTGGAAAAATCGTAGGTAGACAGACTAGAAGCACGAAACTGTCTAGATTTCAATTTATTTAAAACCTCATTCGAATTTTTTATAGACCAAAACAGATTTCTTCCTGATCTTTCAAAGACTTTATCACACTATTTAATTACATGCGTTTTAATAGCAGTAAGACAGGAAGTTAATAATTTAGAAAGTTCAGTGGTAGTGCAAGAACTAGAATTTGCAATAAACCGTGCTTTGTAAGGTTTTTTATGAAGTTTTGGTAACCAGTATAGCGTAGGAAGCTTGTCTTGGCCTTCGTTAACACACACAAGTCCAATATTGTTACCGAGTTTATTAGGGGCCGAGTTTATTAGGGGCCGAGTTGGTAAGGGGTCGAGTTTGTTAGGGGCCGAGTTGTCCAGTTACCGCGAAAACCAATGACATTGTAAAAATTTTGTCGATTTTTGCAAAGATATAGTCCAATATTAAATGTTCGTCATTAAATCGCTTGATTCTAAATTAATTTTAATGATGGTCTGGGGGTAATTTTAACCAGTCATTGGTGGAATCAAAAAGGCGGCGAACATCGTGTTCGATCAATTGGATCATTAATAGCGTTTCGTACACTCGGGTCATGGTCTGTTTAATAGTTTGCATTACGAAAACATGCTTATTCAAATACTGGAAAAATTCTGCCCCCAAATAAAAAAAAAATGTTCTGATCAAAGATTCTTATTTTTTTCATATCTGCTCAGTTGCTCGTTAGAAATGTCTCGGCGAAGCGGTTCTAACGATCACCAACGGTCTGTGTATTTTGGGGCGGAAATATGAAAAATAATGTGTTGCATATTTGTTATATGTTTTGTGGTTAGTATATCCATAGTCTGCTATTTCTGTTCCAGACATGGAATGTGGGTGGTCATTAGAACCGCCTCGGTGAAGCGATTCTAATGAGTACCAATATATCACATACATAATACATTTTGACACTGTTATTTATTCATTCATTTCCGTTTGTCCATCTACCAATACTTTCCATTCATTCATTCATTAACTTATCTATCACTGTATATTCAAAATGCCGTCCGTTCATCCATACGTCCGTCCATCTACCAACGCACAATTCAATGTACCCATTTATTCATTCATCCATCAGTCCATTTACTCATCTATCTGTCCATTTACTCATCCATCTGTCCATTTACTCATCCATCTGTCCATTTACTCATCAATTCCGTTTTCACTCCTTTAAAAAAAATGCGGCGAAACGACTCACGGGCGAAACGATCCACCCCCAAAATCAGGCCAAAACGACTTTGGGCGAAACGACCCGGCGAAACGACCCACGGGCGAAACGACCCGGAACCTTAGGCACACAACCTTAACTCCTTTTAATGTCAATGGTGAGACAAAGATATTGCCTTAACATTGATAAGAATTTTCAAGCCTTCATGTTACTATTCCTTGTATGTTCAAGAGTTATGCTGTACAATTTGCCGGTGGACACCTTTTTTATGTTGGTTTTCCGAATAAAAAAAATCTTGTATCTTGTATTCCGTGCGATACCGGCAAATACACAAAAAACACTTGTGAAAGTTATCTCCCTTCATGGGAACAGGACGCCGCTTTCAAAAGCTGAAAGAAACAGCTGTGTACTAACAAACAAACTCGTAAAACTATTTATTCATATTTAACACGATGTTGTGAAAGAAGTAATTATATAACTTTCTATATCTTTGCAAAAATCGACAAAATTTTTACAATGTCATTGGTTTTCGCGGTAACTGGACAACTCGGCCCCTAACAAACTCGACCCCTTACCAACTCGGCCCCTAATAAACTCGGTAACAAGACGTTTCGCCCCCAAGACGTTTCCCCCTGGTCGTTTCGCCCCCTTTTTTGGCCCCTAGTCGTTTCGCCCCCTAACCCTAGTCGTTTCGCCCCAAACCCTAGTCGTTTCACCCCAAACTATTTTACTATATTTTATATAAAAAAGATTCATAAATGACAGAGAGAGAGAGAGAAGAACCTGTTCTTTGAATGAAAATGTTAATTAGGAATTATTACCTGTTTTGATCAATATCGTAACCTTCAGGGTTATGAGGCTGCCACAACCTGGGTGGCAGAGCTAGGCAGCAACCATCTACAGACCGATGGCTTGGTGTACTAGCTACTGTGGTTTGGCGGATGATCCTTGCTGTACAAGGACAACGGTAAAGCACACCTGCCCTAGTGAGTTGGGAACGGCGGCTTGCTCAGGTGCCGTAAAAGAATTGAGTAGGGACGTCAGCCAGGACAGGCGGTCCTGTAAACTACAACCGTCAAAACATATCATGGCAGCTACAAATTCAGAATCAAGGTTAGGCGGTGCCAACAGACAACAAAGCTCTGTTGGTGACGTCTCCGGCTTGGCCTCCTCTCAGGTGTGGGAGGCAGGGTCGGGCCATTGTGGCGAATCAAGCAAGCGCCTGAGGAAATTCAGAGTGGGAACACTCAATGTCAACACCCTGAGAGGAAGAGTTTGCGAGGTAGTGGAAACACTATCCCGCAGGAAAGTGGATGTCTGTTGTGTCCAGGAGACCAGATACCGTGGTGGAAACTGCCGCACGATCAAGGGCAAGGACACCAAGTATAAGCTCTACTGGTCTGGAAACGATAAAGGCACTGCTGGTGTAGGAGTGTTTGTGGCAGAAGAGTGGATAGAGAAAGTTTTTGAAGTGCAAAGAGTCTCAGACAGAATCATCATGGTGAAGCTTGTAGTTGGCCAGTGCGTGGTTACCCTTCTGTCTGTGTATGCCCCACAGAGTGGTTTAAGTGCTGAAGTCAAGGACTTGTTCTTTGACCAACTGCGTGCTGTGACTGCCAGGATCCCAGGATCCGAACTCCTGATCCCATGCGGAGATTGGAATGGCCACGTAGGCCGTGCAGGCACTGGATACAAGGAAGTGCATGGTGGGATCGGGTATGGTAGACCTGAACCAGATGTTGAGGGTGAGAGGATCCTAGAGTATGCCCTGGCTTTTGACCTGCTTCTTGGAAACACATGTTTCAAGAAACGTGACAGTCATCTTATCACATACAAGTCAGGAAGCGCAGCGACGCAGATAGATTTCATCCTTTACCGCAGGACAATGCGCAAACTTGTCACAGATGTGAAAGTGATCCCTGGAGAGGAAGTAGCCCTGCAACATCAGCTACTCATATGCGACATGAGGATTGATGTGCCACCAAAACCCAAGCGCAAGTTCACCCCCAGACTAAAAGTTTGGAAGCTGAAAGAATCTCAGACAAGAAATCATTTCCAGGAGGTTTTCAGCCAGCATGTGAGTGCTTCGGCAGGTGTAGCAGATGCTACCACTGAGGATATATGGAACAGCATCAAGACCGGTCTGCTCAAGACAACTGAAGAGGTGTGTGGCACAACTCGAGCCCACCGCTGGCGTCGCGAAACCTGGTGGTGGAATGAGGATGTTAATAAGGTCATAGCAGCCAAGCGGCAAGCCTTTAAAGCTTGGAAGACTGGTAAGGGCACCCGTGCATCATATCTTGCGGCCAAACGCATAGCCAGACATGCGGTGCACCATGCTCGCCAAGAAGCTGAGAAGGAGATCTACAAGAATATTGACCCTAAGTCCTCAGAAGTATACCGCCTTGCTAACCAGATGAGAAGAGAGAATGCTGATGTTGTAGGTGACAAACCAGTAAAGAATGATGCAGGGGAGATGTCAATGAGTGATGACTCAAAGCAGAGGGCCTGGTTAGAACACTACCAAAGGCTACTCAATGTTGAGTTCGACTGGGACCCAGACCACCTGTCTGATGAGCCACCAGTGGAAGGGCCACCCATCCCAATCACTATTGATATGGTTAAGAAGGCTATCTCTCAGATGAAGACTGGCAAAGCACCTGGTCCCTCTGGCATAGTGGTGGAGATGATAAGAGCTGCAGGTGATGCGGGTGCCTCGATGATCCGTGACCTTGCAGCTGCAATCATCCGTGATGGGAAGGTACCCTCTGACTGGGAACAGAGTTTCATTGTCTGTCTCTACAAGGGCAAGGGCGATGCATTGGAACGGGGCAACTACCGTGGTCTCAAGCTGACAGAACAGGTCATGAAAGTCCTGGAGAGGATTGTGGATGGCCTCATTAGGCAGTTGGTGTCCATCGACGATTCCCAGTTTGGCTTCGTCCCAGGAAGAGGCACAACAGATGCAATTTTTGTTGTCCGACAGCTGCAAGAGAAGTATCTGGCGGCCAACAAGAGACTCTACATGGCTTTTGTAGACCTGGAGAAGGCATTTGATCGAGTGCCTCGGAAAGTCATATGGTGGGCACTAAGAAAACTTGGAGTGGACGAGTGGATTGTGAAACTGGTTCAAGGGATGTACGCAAATGCTCGGAGCCGTGTCCGCGTTGGTGATGGTTACAGTGAAGAATTCGAGGTGAAGGTGGGTGTTCATCAAGGCTCTGTTCTCAGCCCACTGCTTTTCATCATTGTGCTTGAAGCCTTGTCATGCGAGTTCCGCTCTGGAGTCCCCTGGGAGGACCTGTATGCTGATGACCTTGTCATCATAGCTGAATCCCTCGAGGAATGTGTCAGGAGGCTCTTAACTTGGAAAGAGGCAATGGAGGGGAAAGGGCTGAGAGTGAATGCAGGAAAGACAAAGATCATGATCTGTGGTACAGGTCTGGATCTCTTGCAGAGTACAGGCCAGTTCCCATGCGCTGTATGTCGCACTGGAGTTGGCAGCAACAGTATCTTTTGTAATGGCTGCAAGTTCTGGGTGCACAAGAAATGCAGTGGGCTCAAACGCTTGATAGAGGACCCTGAGTACAGGTGTACACGGTGCCAAGGAACTGCACGCCCCTTGGATGGCAGACCACAGAGGGAAGTTCAAGTCGGATCAGACAAGCTGGAGGTTGTAGCTTCCTTCTGCTACCTAGGTGATATGCTCTCTGCAGGGGGTGGTTGCGACCTTTCAACTACATCACGTGTGAAAACAGCCTGGAAGAAATTCAAGGAGTTGCTACCAGTTCTCTCTTCCCGCCACCTCTCGTTCAAGACACGTGGCCGTGTGTATAGCTCTTGTGTGCGGAGCGCAATGCTCCATGCCAGTGAGACATGGCCATTGACAAAGCCAAACCTCCAACGTCTACAGCGAAATGACAGGGCAATGATCAGACAGATCTGCAATGTCAAGCCACAGGACACTGTCACCATCAGGTCCAGTGAGTTACTGGAGCGTCTTGGCATTGAGGACCTGGACCTCATCCTGAAAGAGAGAAGACTTCGCTGGTATGGACATGTGGAACGCTCCAACGGTGCAATCAAGACTGCCTGTGACATACAGGTAAGTGGAAAGCGGGGGCCAGGAAGGCCCAAGATGACCTGGAAGCAGCTAACAGAAAGAGATTGCAGAGAATGGAAGCTCTCTGCTATCGATCCTCATGATAGACAAGCCTGGAGATCTGGTGTAAGATCTGCCATGCGTGCAGCAAGCCAGCTACCTGGAAGGGGGCCCACTTATGTGGACGTTGCCCCTGTACCTGCACGTTAATCAAAAATCCGTTGATGATGATGATGATCGTTAATCACATTGTTTATTTGATTTGACCCATTAATCACGCAATTAATGCCCTTAATGATAAGGTGTGAAAACATGCGCTCTTTGCAAAGTTAAATGTCTTTAATTATCGCTTAAGCACCTTTACCAGTTTTGTTTTAAATTGGTTGGTTGGTTCGTTAACAGAGTCGGCCAGTAATACATTGTTGAAGATTGCTGCAAATGCCGTCTACGTAACATCACCTCAACGCCGATGCAACATAATAAAATTGCATCGCAGTTGATACGACGTTGCATACACATTGTGTGCCCACTAGGTAATACATTGAGTATTGCCGCAAATGCTGTCTACGCAACGACGCGTCGACGCCGCTGCAACGTAATAAATAGAAGTGAAAGCAATGATCATGTCGATTCCGTTAATCAATGTTCTGTCAGCAATTTGTGTATACTCTGATCAGATTTGCGGCGTCCGACCCAGTAATTCCTGAACTGTAAGCAAATAGTCCAGACCTTGATCAGGTAACGCGGTTAGCTTGATCCATTCAAGTACAGCTTCTTCCCTAGGCCTATACCTGGTTGGAATTCTTTACCAGCATCTGTTTCTGAGGCCCCTGACTTGGTACCCTTCAAGCAGGGCTTCCATTAACTCCCAAATTCAGGCAGTCCCGGACTTCCTACCCTTGAAATTTGGAAGTCCCACTGGAAAATTCAGGAAGTCCCAATTTTGAAGCAAGGTGTTTGCGGATCGTAAAATTGTTTTGGTTAAGAAATATATATTATTTAATCTATGAATCTCTTGTTTGCATTTTTAATCACCTGTATATTCTTTTAGATGGCTAGTAAAGTGTGGATAGGTAAACTGACCGGCTAAAACATGACTTGAATATCGTTGACTGGGCCATTTAACTCAAAACAATCAAGCAAAGCTCTGTGAGGAAGTTAAAACTACTCATAACTATGTGACATACATGCGGTCAGTACAGTGCAGAGGAGTGCATACAAAAAAAAGAAAAATATTTTTGCTTGGTCTGTATAAATTTTATAACTTTCCAAGTAAACCCCCCCCCCCCCCCCCACACACACCCCACCCAGAAAAAAAAATAAATAAAAAGTAAAGAAAACAATCGCATTACCCATCCCCTTATATACCAAGTGGCCCATTTTTGGGGTCATTAGCAAACCGTGTAGGCCCAGATCAGACGCCACAGAACATAGCGTCTGATCTGTCTACACTGTTTGTAGAACTTAACACAAATAAAACAAACCTGACACCCATTGTCATATATGGATAAAAAGAAATAAAGAAAAATTATTTTGTAAAAGATTTTTGCCAAACTTTGCAAAACATACGCTTCGAGTCTTCACTGCGTACTCTAAACCCTCGGAACTGCTTCAGACAAATATGCAGAAACATGTGCAACTTTGGTCAGTTGGAGCAAACTTAGACGAGTCAGCGGTAGTTTTTTTTTTTTTTTTTTGCTTTTTGGCTAACATACAGATCAGACTGCAGCTCGGACCCCGACAAACCGGCCTGGTCACATTCGCCGGTTTTTACGTATTTTCGGGGCGCCAAACTCAAACGGCGATCGCAGCGACATTTTGCGATTTTATAAATTATTTTCGTCATTTCACCTAGTGAACACCTTTTTACTCAAGAAAAAATGCGTATCTATCTTTGAAACTACATGTATTGTCACACTTTGCATCGCCAACGATAATCACACTTCCAAACACCTAAATTACGACACGCTTTAATCTAAACAGTAACAAGTTCACAGGATTAAAAAACATTTATCGTCAATGAGATAATTAGTTTATCCTCAACTACTAATCCGTTTAATTATATGCAAACACCGAGCAATCACCTCGACACGTTTTTCACACACCGATGACGATCAAAGGTGTGCCGACGCACATGATTCTGACTGTCAATATAATACCGCGCAGGCAGAAATTAGGACGTCCTTAGTACTCAATGAACACAGAAAGTGGTTTCAGCTAAGAAGGTGGAGCAAACTTTTTACAAACCGCTAAAAGTGGGCGGGTTTATACGTCTCGGTAAAGATTTTTGGCCGTACATAGAAATTTTCGGGAGTCCGCGGGACGCCTTTGATGTTTAATTTGGGCGTCCGGAAGCGATTTCAGGACGTAATATACGCCGTACGCCCGCCTAACGGAAGCCCTGCTTCAAGCAGGGACTGTCTACTCTCTCGTTTTCACAGCTAGGTAGAGGCCGGTCTGTAGGTCAAGTCTGAGGGATTTTTGAACCTGTGCCAGTTGGGCGACGCTACTGTAGCCGGAGAGGTCTGGTTTCCAATGATGATTTGAAAAAGCCGGCAGGAATCTTTCCTTTCTTTTCTTTCTTGTCTATCCACAGCTAGGTGTTTCTTTCCAATATTTCCCACTTTCTCTTTTTCACGCGCCATCAGAGACATACTTTTCAAGTATGAATGATGTCCCTTAACGAACAGATACAGATACTTAGGCTGACGTGACAGGGCGATGATGCTACTTAAATATTTGCCTCTTCTCACCTCTAATAAAAGTTCAACATTGAAAATTAGCCTTGCAGTCAAAAGTGAGCGAAAAGACAATGGGGACGAAACGACTAGGGGGACGAATTGACTAGGGGGGCGAAACGACTAGGGGGGAAACGACCAGGGAGGAAATGTCTTGGGGGCGAAACGACTAGGGGAGGAAACGGTTTGGGGGCAAAACGTCCCGGATTCATAAACTCGGCCCCTGACAAACTCGGCCCCTTTTGTTTGTTTGATTTGAGGTTTAACGTCCCCGTAAACACTGTAAAGGTCATTTTGGAGACGTTGCTTCCAATTTTGTGGGACTTTTACCCGACATTGAGATGAAATGACATCTCAAGCCCTGTCGCCCAATGAAACCAATAGGGTTTATTAACATGGACGGTCCGCCTGCTACAGTGGTTCCTGGACAGGCTTAGATCCTCTAAGCTGTTTACCAGTACTAGTGTGCGGGCCAGATTCAGCTCTGCGTCGAAGCATCATGCAGACCATGTATGCTGTTTTCTTCCTGATTCGTGCCCCTTAGATGTTTAGCATACAAGCTGCACACTATAAACAAACTGTTATTATTTCACAAATAATCAGAATTTACTTCAAATTATTAATTTTAATTAGAAAATCAAAAAGACAACAAAGCATGACAGTTTCTACAAAATACATGCCTGTGATTACGTCACTGTATCGACCATGATCATCCAGAAACTTTCTCCTTAAATTTGTGCCCTTTTGAAAAGCCTGTTTGGATTGTTTCCCTTTGACTGGGGTAGCTGTATTACACTTTGTCATATAAGGAATAACTCTCTCCCATCTGAACAAAAGTTTTCTGATGTCTGTATAAACATGGTAGAGCCAATTTACTGCTGTAAGTCACTAAGGTTTACATTTATTAAAAATGGTCAGAACTTAGGATGAAAAATCTTAGTGGGTGCAGACAGCAAGATAAACAACCAAAACAACAACATCATATCCAAGCGCCTGACTGACACAGAGGACGTCCTTGTCCTGTAATGTTGTTGAAATAAATCTGGACAAGTGAGGCAGATGCGCACATGTACTTTTCACGCGCTCTTCAAAGGCACAAATTCAACAAGAAGGCATGAATCAAGAAGAAAGAGGCATATTTCTTCAAGCCCCGATGGGCGGGGTCTATCAGCCCTTTTGTATATTAATGATAGTAATGATAATAATGGTGTTGTGTTTTAAAATATATACTTATATATTGAAAAAAAAAAGAACAACAACTTTAAAATCTTTAAAAGAAAATAGCGCTGATCTGAGTGTGCGGATGCTCAGGCTGATCTGCGCATTTGTTGTGCGCACATGCAATTTTCATACTATCCAAACAGCCAGAAATTTTCACATTTCAGCTCTTAAACATAAGGCGTCTCCGCGACGTTCTTAACTTCCTATGCAGCTCGATCCGATTCATAAATACAAAGAGATGTCAACATTTCAATTAACTGCTACCTGCTTAGTCTCAGAAGCCATAGTCCAAGCAGCGAACAACAGCACTGACCAGAGTGCGCGATGCGCAGGCTGATCTGCGCATTTGTTTTTCGCATGTGCAATTTCCAGGTGTTCTCGTGACTTGTTAAAGCTTTGTAATGGTTACAGTAATTACTCAGTACTTCCCACCCAATTATCAAATAATAACCAACCAACAGGCACACGTCAGTGATTTACTCAAGATAATCCAATTAAAAGATAATTTAATATCAAGAATGCGTAATAGTCCAACAAATATGAAAATATTCAGTTTTGAAAAGGCAAACTCTGAGACAAGTATGCATTATTTTAGGTTAACTATTGCTAACCTTCCACCTTTACCCAAACTAAAAAAAAATATCTTTTGGGCAAATATAATAATAATAACTATACTAATAATAGTGGCCGAGTTGGTCAGGGGCCAAGTTTGTTGGGGCCGAGTTTGTCAGGGGCCGAGTTTGTTAGGGGCCTAGATGTCCCTAAATCGTTTTCGCAATATCTAACTGACAGCAGGAACTATCTATCTGCCAATACTTCTTAACCGCCGAGGAGACTATCAGAAGGAACCACAGGAGCGTGATAGCTCAGTGGTTAGTGCACTTACCTCTGATGCTAGAGGTCCCGGGTTCTGATCCCCGGCAGCGGCGATAAAATTTCGGTGTCCAAACATGCTCCATTGGCATCATTTGCAGGGATGAATGTCATAAAGTGCACCTTCCTTCGGATCGGGATGTTAACTGGAGGCCCCCTGTGCAGGGAGAACCATCTCATGTGCAGGTTAAAGATCCCTACCGTAATTACATGATTACTGTGTAGGCTTTCATCCTGCAAAACCTGGAGTGTATGTAATATACACCTGCGGTATTGGTCAAATGTGACGGACGCAGTATCAGAAGATAGATAGATAGATTGAGCTTGGCATATTCTATCTATCCATCTACGGATACTGCGTCGGTGCCTCTCAGACATGTTTTCTTTCATTAGGGTAACACACCCATGTGAAATAGTGCATTTTTACATCTCCAAAATGGCTCCTTTTCTGATGAAAATCTGTGATATATTTTCTTATCTATACCGCAAACATAGGTTGTGGATGCTCATTAGAACCACCTCAAAGCGGTTCTAAGAGTACCCACAACTTTTGTCTTGGAGCAGAAATAAGGAAAATAATGTCTACCCCTATAAAGTAAAACCCCAGTTTTTTCTATCCCATTTTCTCATATCTCTGTTCACTCTCATAACTCTGTTCACCCTCTCCTTTGAATAATATGAAAAGGAATCCTTTTTTACAGTTATGTCGCATCAGAATTTTTAGTCAATAACTAACATTGCAACCTGTTATGAAGAAAATCAGTTTTGATTTACAATTTCATGCACAGAAATCGAAATTTGTCACAAAATGCTTAATATTTAGGCAGTAGCTAGCCGCCCGGTACCGGATGACCAGCCTACGAGTCTGCTCGTCCGGTACCGAACGACCAGCCAACGAGTCTGCTTGTCCGTTGGCAACTAGCCAACCCACGTAAGAACGGCTAGTCGTCTGGTAGTAAATTTAAGTCGCTCATTTTATATAGGGTATGCGATAAAAATAATATTATCCACTTTATGATGTTATTTGTTTGATTTGAGGTTTAATGTCCCCGTCAACACTGTATAGATCATTTTGGAGACGTTGATTCCAATTTTGTGGGACTTTTACCCGACATTGAGATGAAATGACCTCCCTAGCCCTGTCGCCCAATGAAACCAACAGGGTTTATAAGCATTGACGGTCCGACACGTGCGCACCGCTTTGCCTAGGCAGGCTTACATCCTCTAAGCAATTTATCAGTAATCATGTGCGGGTCGGATTCAGTTCTGCGTGGAAGCATCATGCAGCCCATATATTTCTTCAAGCCAGATGGGCGGGGGCCATTTATGATGTAATAAAAATATTTCTAATTTACTCTAACTGTATTCTTATCACCTGTTTGTCGCCATTTTTTTTCACTAAATTTCATAAAGAAACATAATTGTAATTGACCCTGGTGCAATAGACTGTTGTACTCAAAACTTCGTCCGGACACTGGGACAGTTATTATTATTATTGTTATTATCCCCACGCTTTTCAAAGAAAAAGTGGGGATATTGTAATTGTCTCCGTACGTCCGTACGTCCGTCTTACCGGACAACTTCTCCCACACTATTACAGCTAGAAACTTAAAACTTTGGGAACTGATAGGTCTTTGGTCTGAGGAGTGCATGACACTTTCGGAATTTTGATCCTACCCCTAGGGGCCAGGCCAGGGGGTGGGGTGCCCCGGGGGTAAAAAATCAAAGATTTCAGAACCTGGTTGTGTGACATATCAAATCGAACAGCATAATGAGTAGAATACATAACAATCAAAATTTGACCCCTAGGGTCAGGTTTGAGGTCATCAGAGGTCAAAAACTTGGATTTTCACCCCAATAACCCCCTTTTTAACGATTACCGGATAACTCCTCCCACCCTTTTACAGCTAGAAACTTAAAACTTTGGGAACTGATGGGTCTTTGGTCTGAGGAGTGCATGACACTTTCGGAATTTTGATCCTACCCCTAGGGGCCAGGCCAGGGGGTGGGGTGCCCCGGGGTAAAAAATCAAAGTTTGCAGAAAATGGTTGTGTGACATATCAAATCGAACGGCATAATAAGTAGAATACATAACAATCAAAATTTGACCCCTAGGGTCAGGTTTGAGGTCACCAGAGGTCAAAAACTTGGATTTTCACCCCTTTTTAACGATTACCCGATAACTCCTCCTACACTGTTTAAGATAGAAACATGAAACTTTGGGAACTGATAGGTCTTTGGTCTGAGGAGTGCGTGACACTTTCGTAATTTTGATCCTACCCCCAGGGGCCAGGCCAGGGGGGGGGGGGGTTAGAAAATCAAAGTTTTCAGAACCTGGTCGTGTGACATATCAAATCGAACGGCATAATGAGTAGAATACATAACAATCAAAATTTGACCCCTAGGGTCAGGTTTGAGGTCACCAGAGGTCAAAAACTTGGATTTTCACCCCTATAACCCCCTTTTTAACGATTACCGGATAACTCCTCCTACGCCGTTTCAGATAGAAACATGAAACTTTGGGAACTGATAGGTCTTTGGTCTGAGGAGTGCATGACACTTACGGAGTTTTTGATCTTAAGATTGGGTGGGAGTTGCAATTGAGAACTTATATAGTGGTGTAACCTTAAAAAAGCGTGGGGATATGCGATGGCGTGCCATCGACTGCGCGATTCTAGTTATATCAATGTTTTTATTTCTATCTTTATATAATATTGTTATTATTAAAATCTGCAAACGTTTGTACGATGTTCAGCTTGTTAGCTCACCTGAGCAAAGCTCAAGGTGAGCTTTTGTGATCACCTTTTGTCCGTCGAACTTGCTTTAAGCGTCGTGCGTCGTCAACATTTACCTTGTTAAGACTCTAGAGACCACAATTTTGGTTCAGTCTTCATGAAACTTTACCAGAATGTTTGTCTTAATGATATCTGGGTCAAGTTCAAATATGGGTTATGTCAGATCAAAATGTAGGTCAGTAGGTCAAATCATAGAAAAACCTTGTTATGACTCTAGAGGCCACAGTTTTGATCCAATCATCCTGAAACTTGCTCAGAATGATCATCCTGACAATATCTCGGTCAAGTTCGAATATGGGTCATGTCGGTTCAAAAAGTAGGTCAGCAGGTCAAATAGAAAAACCTTGTTAAGGCTCTAGAGGCCACAGTTTTGGTTCAATCAGCCTCAAATTTACTCAGAATAATCATCCTGACAATATCTCGGTCAAGTTCGAATATGGGTCATTTCGGGTCAAAAAGTAGGTCAGTATGTCAAATCATAGAAAAACCTTGTTAACGCAAGGTTAATGCAATATGGGTCATGTGGGATCAAAAAGTAGGTCAGTAGTTCAAACCATTGATAAACTTTGTTAACACTCTAGAGGCTATAGTTTTGGTCCAGTCATCCTCAAAATTGCCAAGAATGATCATCCTGACAATATCTTGGTCAAAGTCAAATATGGGTCATGTGGGATCTTCAAATATGGGTCATTTGGGATCAAAAAGAAGGTCAGCATGTCAAATCCTAGAAAAATCTTGTTAACACTCCAGAGGACACACTTTTGGTCCAAACATCATCAAACTTGCTCAGAATGAACATCTCTACAATATCTAGGTCAAGTTCAAATATGGATCATGTGGGTTTAAAAAGTAGGTCAGTAGGTCAAATCATAGAAAATCCTTGTTAACACTCTAGAGGCCACAGGTTTGGTCCAATCATCATCAAACTTGCTAAGAATGATCATGTCTGCAATATCTAGGTCAAGTTTGAATATGGGTCATGTGGGTTCAGAAAGTAAGTCAGTAGGTCAAATCATAGAAAAACCTTGTTTACACTCTAGAGACCTCATTTTTTAGCTCACTTGAGCAAAGCTCAAGGTGAGCTTTTGTGATCAATTTTTTTCCGTCGTAAGTGCATCGTGCATCATTCATCACGTGACGCGAGTCGTCAACATTTACCGTGTTCATCCTCTAGCGACAACAATTTTGCTTCAATCTTCATGAAACTTTACCAGAATGTTTGTCTTGATGATATCTGGGTCAAGATCTAATATGGGTCATATCAGGTAAAAACTAGGTCACTATGTCAAATTCCTTGAAATGCTTGTTCACCCTCTAGAGACAGTAGTTTTACTTCAAACTTCATGAAACTTTACCAGAATGTTTGACTTGATGATATCTCAGTCAGGTTTGAATATGGGTCATGTTAGGTCAAAAACTAGGTCACTAGGTCAAATTCCTTGAAAACCCTGTTCACCCTGTAGCCTGATGCTCTGTCTCTGGTCGGGCTCATCGGAGTCTAACTGTTGGTTTTCTTTTGCTCCAGCATTTCAGTGGTTTCTTGCTGTCGAGTCCTCACCGTTGTCTCACCTCTATGGTTCTTTGATTTTTGTGTTCACGGAGATGTTGCACTGATGAGTTAGGAGGCCTTCATGCGGACTGAACAAATTATTTGTCTAAATCGCGACGGAAGTAAGGGCGAGGATTGTGGCCACGTAAAATCGATTTAAGCCCCCCAGTGGAAATCTTCCACTGACCGTTCCAAGGCGGCTCTTCTGTGGCGATTTATTTTATGTTTTTGTTTGTTACTTACTGTGTGTATCACTTGTGTCTTTTAGTTTCGGATGACCATATGGCCATTTTGTGGGAAAGTAACTGTCCTTATGGCCTTCCTTTGTTTAGGTTTCCATTATGGTCTGGTCGCTTAATGTTTGTATTTCTTTCCCTTTGGTGTCTTTTATGGGTGGAGTAAGTTAATTGTATCAATTCCTGATCTTTGTTTTACTTCTACTTTGCATATCAGGGCTGTTTTGTTTGTGCCGTGTGGCGGCTGTAAAAGGTCTCCCCGTACATGCATTTAATGCTCTTATTTTTCCAATCCTCAGGGATTGCTTATGCAATTGCTTTTCACTGTTCCATCAATTGACATCCTTTAGATACCTGTTGAAGGTCATTATTAAACCGATGTTCGTTCCTCGTTGTATAACAACTGCTTGTTTGACATCCCTGTACTTTAAGTAGACTAGGATGTTTTGTGGGCTTTTGTTGTACCTTCCTTCTATTCGAAGGAATCTTCTTCAGTATTTATTTAATAACCGGTATGAACATCGCTTTAGTTTTGACGGTATCACAACCTTATTAACCAAAATGAGTATTACAAATACATTTAAAATATCAATATCACCCCTTAGGTTACACTCTGCTTCTTCTGTACGGATTCCCCATTCTATTAAGAACTTTAATACTATGTTGCCTTCGGTATTGGTTAGACCCTTAAATTTGTCTTCTGTAACTTCAGTTAATCTCAAAGGAGCAGGCAATACCAATGTTTTTGGGAGTAGTCTTCGTATAAGACTATCTCCTCTCAAATCGCCCATCCTTCGAAAATATACTAATCCGTGGAAAAGAAGTGGAATGTATCCTAGCATTTCTAAGTGCAATGCCAAGAGGTGCAGATGTTGTTCGCATTTAAGCACTGCGTCTACCGTTACTTCATCTGTAAACGGTAGACGCTTCTCTGTAGTTAACATGTCTGATTTGACATGACAGTCTACAGATTTAATTTATCTAATTACTTGACGTGCTGCAAACTGTAATATGCAGTACGTCGGTCAAACTAACCGCATGCTTAAAACTAGATTGAACGAGCATTATCGTAGAATGAGTAAGCCTAAGAAAACTGACACTTTCTTGTACCGTCACTTTCGACGTACAGGTCATTCTGTAAATAACATTGTTATACAACCAGTGGAAAAACTTTATTACGATGCAAATTCTACAACTAGATTCAAAATAATCAAAAGACATGAAGCTGAACTGAAATGGATTAAATTTTTACAGACCCCTTTTCCACTGGGATTTAATGACAACATTTATCATGAGGGTAATATTTCCAGAATGCCGGACTTTGATATTTTCTCACTCCTGGAATGTCGAAAACGCAGAACTAGATCTCACGGCACCAGGAAAAATGGTAACTTTAAACGTAAATCACGTGCGTTTAAACGAAACAATACTAGACTGAAGTGACTGTCTATTATATTATTAAATCATGGACGCCACTCTATGCTTTCATTTTTAAGTTCATTACCCGTTTCTGTTTTACGTCTTCTGGACACCGAGGCGAATAAATTCTACGATAGTTCTCATCAGTTATATGATGCGGCTCTATTAACTAGAGGCTATACTCAGCATACTCTCCGTCCTTACATTGATTCTGAAATTAATCATAAACGCCATTTCTTCAAAATATCCTTCATTAATAAGGGTATGGATTTTATAGATTTGCCTAGTATCTTCCGTGAGAGATCCGTACTTTCTTCCATTCCTGCTTATTTTCAAAATACTGAAACACCTATAATTTGCTATAAATATAACAAACCTGTTAGATCTATCATTTTTAATTTCAATAAACTTGTTTCAGATCTTGATATTGATACTAATACTCCTGATTCATGTGATTGTAAAAACTCAAAGTATTGCTATTCTGCTGCTGGTCATGTAATTACTGGCAATTTGAAAATTATTCCTGATTCAAGGATAAGGAATATAATTTCTAAAGGACCGAAATATCGGTTTCCTTCAAAAATTGATTTCAGTAAATGTAGAGATGAAATTGCTGCTTCATTGAATGAATTCGGTAATCGATGGTGTAAGCGAGAGTATGTTGAGCATAAAGCCCTTAAGGACTGGAAACTTAGCATTTTAAAACTAGTGAATAAACGCATTTCTTTCTATTCTCAAAATACTAACTTATTACCTCCTAAGCCCAAGACGTCTTTACGTCATCTTAAACTAGGTATTCAAGAATTTCATAAGAAGTTTGTTTTGGCCCCTGCAGACAAGGCCGCTAACAACGTCGTCGTTGTGTGACGGCTCCACTATGTTAACACGCTTAAGCAGGAGCTTGGTGGTACTAAGGCCTATGAACTTCAGCCTTTAGCTGAAGAGAGAGCTATAGTAGATAAACATGTTTGTCTTTCAGCCACCAAGTTTGCTGTGTGTGTTAACGAAGGCCAAGACAAGCTTCCTACGCTATACTGGTTACCAAAACTTCATAAAAAACCTTACAAAGCACGGTTTATTGCAAATTCTAGCTCTTGCACTACCACTGAACTTTCTAAATTATTAACTTCCTGTCTTACTGCTATTAAAACGCATGTAATTAAATATTGTGATAAAGTCTTTGAAAGATCAGGAAGAAATCTGTTTTGGTCTATAAAAAATTCGAATGATGTTTTAAATAAATTGAAATCTAAACAGTTTCGTGCTTCTAGTCTGTCTACCTACGATTTTTCCACTCTTTACACTACACTTCCTCATAATCTTATAAAAGAAAAGCTTAATGATTTAATTGAATGGGCTTTTCACAGAGAAGATTCTCTCTATCTTGCATGTAATGTCAGAAATGCATTTTTCACTTCTAAAGAGCATAAGAATTATACACTTTGGTCATGTCAGAAAGTGTGTGATGCCCTCACCTTTCTACTTGACAATATTTATATTAGATTCGGTACTAAGTTATTTAGACAAATTGTGGGTATTCCGATGGGTACTAATTGCGCACCTCTTGTGGCTGATCTGTTCTTGTATTGTTATGAAAGAGACTTCATTTTGTCGCTTTCCATTGATAACCAATCTGAAATTATTGAAGCTTTTAGCTCTACTTCTAGATATTTAGATGATTTATTAAATATTGATAATACCTATTTTGATGGTTTGATCAGTCAGATTTACCCCCTAGAACTTCAGTTAAATAAAGCAAATTCTTCTGATACCGAGGCCCCGTTTTTGGATTTACATCTATCTATTGTAGATGGATTTGTTTCGTGCAAAATTTATGATAAACGCGATGACTTTGATTTTGAGATTGTAAATTTTCCTTTTTTGGATGGTGATGTTCCTCGTGCGCCATCCTATGGCGTTTATATTTCGCAATTAATTCGATTTGCTAGAGTGTGTAGTCATGTAACTGACTTCAACACTCGTAATAAATTATTAACGGCTAAACTCCTTAATCAGGGTTATCGGTACCATAAACTACGCAAAGCCTTTTCAAAATTTTATAGACGCCATTCTGATTTAATTTCAAAATTCAATATTGGACTTAAATCTCTTCTGCAACAAGGTCTATCGGAACCCGAATTTTATGGTGACTTAGTATTTAAATTCAGAAAAATATATAACCGCAATGACTTCAGTACCCAATTTCGTAAAATCATTCTTCGATATAAAAAGATTGGGTACAACATGGATATTATACGACAGACTGCATGCATGGTAGTTAACCCAATCACGGTTGGCAACTTTGCTTCCCTCTTTAATTGCACGCCGGTGGGTCAGGCCTCAGATTCTATGACGGCTCCAACGTAAAGGCTTATTGAGAATTAGAGAGATCTAATTCAAGGTAATGTTGGTTGGTGCCTGATGCTCTGTCTCTGGTCGGGCTCATCGGAGTCTAACTGTTGGTTTTCTTTTGCTCCAGCATTTCAGTGGTTTCTTGCTGTCGAGTCCTCACCGTTGTCTCACCTCTATGGTTCTTTGATTTTTGTGTTCACGGAGATGTTGCACTGATGAGTTAGGAGGCCTTCATGCGGACTGAACAAATTATTTGTCTAAATCGCGACGGAAGTAAGGGCGAGGATTGTGGCCACGTAAAATCGATTTAAGCCCCCCAGTGGAAATCTTCCACTGACCGTTCCAAGGCGGCTCTTCTGTGGCGATTTATTTTATGTTTTTGTTTGTTACTTACTGTGTGTATCACTTGTGTCTTTTAGTTTCGGATGACCATATGGCCATTTTGTGGGAAAGTAACTGTCCTTATGGCCTTCCTTTGTTTAGGTTTCCATTATGGTCTGGTCGCTTAATGTTTGTATTTCTTTCCCTTTGGTGTCTTTTATGGGTGGAGTAAGTTAATTGTATCAATTCCTGATCTTTGTTTTACTTCTACTTTGCATATCAGGGCTGTTTTGTTTGTGCCGTGTGGCGGCTGTAAAAGGTCTCCCCGTACATGCATTTAATGCTCTTATTTTTCCAATCCTCAGGGATTGCTTATGCAATTGCTTTTCACTGTTCCATCAATTGACATCCTTTAGATACCTGTTGAAGGTCATTATTAAACCGATGTTCGTTCCTCGTTGTATAACAACTGCTTGTTTGACATCCCTGTACTTTAAGTAGACTAGGATGTTTTGTGGGCTTTTGTTGTACCTTCCTTCTATTCGAAGGAATCTTCTTCAGTATTTATTTAATAACCGGTATGAACATCGCTTTAGTTTTGACGGTATCACAACCTTATTAACCAAAATGAGTATTACAAATACATTTAAAATATCAATATCACCCCTTAGGTTACACTCTGCTTCTTCTGTACGGATTCCCCATTCTATTAAGAACTTTAATACTATGTTGCCTTCGGTATTGGTTAGACCCTTAAATTTGTCTTCTGTAACTTCAGTTAATCTCAAAGGAGCAGGCAATACCAATGTTTTTGGGAGTAGTCTTCGTATAAGACTATCTCCTCTCAAATCGCCCATCCTTCGAAAATATACTAATCCGTGGAAAAGAAGTGGAATGTATCCTAGCATTTCTAAGTGCAATGCCAAGAGGTGCAGATGTTGTTCGCATTTAAGCACTGCGTCTACCGTTACTTCATCTGTAAACGGTAGACGCTTCTCTGTAGTTAACATGTCTGATTTGACATGACAGTCTACAGATTTAATTTATCTAATTACTTGACGTGCTGCAAACTGTAATATGCAGTACGTCGGTCAAACTAACCGCATGCTTAAAACTAGATTGAACGAGCATTATCGTAGAATGAGTAAGCCTAAGAAAACTGACACTTTCTTGTACCGTCACTTTCGACGTACAGGTCATTCTGTAAATAACATTGTTATACAACCAGTGGAAAAACTTTATTACGATGCAAATTCTACAACTAGATTCAAAATAATCAAAAGACATGAAGCTGAACTGAAATGGATTAAATTTTTACAGACCCCTTTTCCACTGGGATTTAATGACAACATTTATCATGAGGGTAATATTTCCAGAATGCCGGACTTTGATATTTTCTCACTCCTGGAATGTCGAAAACGCAGAACTAGATCTCACGGCACCAGGAAAAATGGTAACTTTAAACGTAAATCACGTGCGTTTAAACGAAACAATACTAGACTGAAGTGACTGTCTATTATATTATTAAATCATGGACGCCACTCTATGCTTTCATTTTTAAGTTCATTACCCGTTTCTGTTTTACGTCTTCTGGACACCGAGGCGAATAAATTCTACGATAGTTCTCATCAGTTATATGATGCGGCTCTATTAACTAGAGGCTATACTCAGCATACTCTCCGTCCTTACATTGATTCTGAAATTAATCATAAACGCCATTTCTTCAAAATATCCTTCATTAATAAGGGTATGGATTTTATAGATTTGCCTAGTATCTTCCGTGAGAGATCCGTACTTTCTTCCATTCCTGCTTATTTTCAAAATACTGAAACACCTATAATTTGCTATAAATATAACAAACCTGTTAGATCTATCATTTTTAATTTCAATAAACTTGTTTCAGATCTTGATATTGATACTAATACTCCTGATTCATGTGATTGTAAAAACTCAAAGTATTGCTATTCTGCTGCTGGTCATGTAATTACTGGCAATTTGAAAATTATTCCTGATTCAAGGATAAGGAATATAATTTCTAAAGGACCGAAATATCGGTTTCCTTCAAAAATTGATTTCAGTAAATGTAGAGATGAAATTGCTGCTTCATTGAATGAATTCGGTAATCGATGGTGTAAGCGAGAGTATGTTGAGCATAAAGCCCTTAAGGACTGGAAACTTAGCATTTTAAAACTAGTGAATAAACGCATTTCTTTCTATTCTCAAAATACTAACTTATTACCTCCTAAGCCCAAGACGTCTTTACGTCATCTTAAACTAGGTATTCAAGAATTTCATAAGAAGTTTGTTTTGGCCCCTGCAGACAAGGCCGCTAACAACGTCGTCGTTGTGTGACGGCTCCACTATGTTAACACGCTTAAGCAGGAGCTTGGTGGTACTAAGGCCTATGAACTTCAGCCTTTAGCTGAAGAGAGAGCTATAGTAGATAAACATGTTTGTCTTTCAGCCACCAAGTTTGCTGTGTGTGTTAACGAAGGCCAAGACAAGCTTCCTACGCTATACTGGTTACCAAAACTTCATAAAAAACCTTACAAAGCACGGTTTATTGCAAATTCTAGCTCTTGCACTACCACTGAACTTTCTAAATTATTAACTTCCTGTCTTACTGCTATTAAAACGCATGTAATTAAATATTGTGATAAAGTCTTTGAAAGATCAGGAAGAAATCTGTTTTGGTCTATAAAAAATTCGAATGATGTTTTAAATAAATTGAAATCTAAACAGTTTCGTGCTTCTAGTCTGTCTACCTACGATTTTTCCACTCTTTACACTACACTTCCTCATAATCTTATAAAAGAAAAGCTTAATGATTTAATTGAATGGGCTTTTCACAGAGAAGATTCTCTCTATCTTGCATGTAATGTCAGAAATGCATTTTTCACTTCTAAAGAGCATAAGAATTATACACTTTGGTCATGTCAGAAAGTGTGTGATGCCCTCACCTTTCTACTTGACAATATTTATATTAGATTCGGTACTAAGTTATTTAGACAAATTGTGGGTATTCCGATGGGTACTAATTGCGCACCTCTTGTGGCTGATCTGTTCTTGTATTGTTATGAAAGAGACTTCATTTTGTCGCTTTCCATTGATAACCAATCTGAAATTATTGAAGCTTTTAGCTCTACTTCTAGATATTTAGATGATTTATTAAATATTGATAATACCTATTTTGATGGTTTGATCAGTCAGATTTACCCCCTAGAACTTCAGTTAAATAAAGCAAATTCTTCTGATACCGAGGCCCCGTTTTTGGATTTACATCTATCTATTGTAGATGGATTTGTTTCGTGCAAAATTTATGATAAACGCGATGACTTTGATTTTGAGATTGTAAATTTTCCTTTTTTGGATGGTGATGTTCCTCGTGCGCCATCCTATGGCGTTTATATTTCGCAATTAATTCGATTTGCTAGAGTGTGTAGTCATGTAACTGACTTCAACACTCGTAATAAATTATTAACGGCTAAACTCCTTAATCAGGGTTATCGGTACCATAAACTACGCAAAGCCTTTTCAAAATTTTATAGACGCCATTCTGATTTAATTTCAAAATTCAATATTGGACTTAAATCTCTTCTGCAACAAGGTCTATCGGAACCCGAATTTTATGGTGACTTAGTATTTAAATTCAGAAAAATATATAACCGCAATGACTTCAGTACCCAATTTCGTAAAATCATTCTTCGATATAAAAAGATTGGGTACAACATGGATATTATACGACAGACTGCATGCATGGTAGTTAACCCAATCACGGTTGGCAACTTTGCTTCCCTCTTTAATTGCACGCCGGTGGGTCAGGCCTCAGATTCTATGACGGCTCCAACGTAAAGGCTTATTGAGAATTAGAGAGATCTAATTCAAGGTAATGTTGGTTGGTGCCTGATGCTCTGTCTCTGGTCGGGCTCATCGGAGTCTAACTGTTGGTTTTCTTTTGCTCCAGCATTTCAGTGGTTTCTTGCTGTCGAGTCCTCACCGTTGTCTCACCTCTATGGTTCTTTGATTTTTGTGTTCACGGAGATGTTGCACTGATGAGTTAGGAGGCCTTCATGCGGACTGAACAAATTATTTGTCTAAATCGCGACGGAAGTAAGGGCGAGGATTGTGGCCACGTAAAATCGATTTAAGCCCCCCAGTGGAAATCTTCCACTGACCGTTCCAAGGCGGCTCTTCTGTGGCGATTTATTTTATGTTTTTGTTTGTTACTTACTGTGTGTATCACTTGTGTCTTTTAGTTTCGGATGACCATATGGCCATTTTGTGGGAAAGTAACTGTCCTTATGGCCTTCCTTTGTTTAGGTTTCCATTATGGTCTGGTCGCTTAATGTTTGTATTTCTTTCCCTTTGGTGTCTTTTATGGGTGGAGTAAGTTAATTGTATCAATTCCTGATCTTTGTTTTACTTCTACTTTGCATATCAGGGCTGTTTTGTTTGTGCCGTGTGGCGGCTGTAAAAGGTCTCCCCGTACATGCATTTAATGCTCTTATTTTTCCAATCCTCAGGGATTGCTTATGCAATTGCTTTTCACTGTTCCATCAATTGACATCCTTTAGATACCTGTTGAAGGTCATTATTAAACCGATGTTCGTTCCTCGTTGTATAACAACTGCTTGTTTGACATCCCTGTACTTTAAGTAGACTAGGATGTTTTGTGGGCTTTTGTTGTACCTTCCTTCTATTCGAAGGAATCTTCTTCAGTATTTATTTAATAACCGGTATGAACATCGCTTTAGTTTTGACGGTATCACAACCTTATTAACCAAAATGAGTATTACAAATACATTTAAAATATCAATATCACCCCTTAGGTTACACTCTGCTTCTTCTGTACGGATTCCCCATTCTATTAAGAACTTTAATACTATGTTGCCTTCGGTATTGGTTAGACCCTTAAATTTGTCTTCTGTAACTTCAGTTAATCTCAAAGGAGCAGGCAATACCAATGTTTTTGGGAGTAGTCTTCGTATAAGACTATCTCCTCTCAAATCGCCCATCCTTCGAAAATATACTAATCCGTGGAAAAGAAGTGGAATGTATCCTAGCATTTCTAAGTGCAATGCCAAGAGGTGCAGATGTTGTTCGCATTTAAGCACTGCGTCTACCGTTACTTCATCTGTAAACGGTAGACGCTTCTCTGTAGTTAACATGTCTGATTTGACATGACAGTCTACAGATTTAATTTATCTAATTACTTGACGTGCTGCAAACTGTAATATGCAGTACGTCGGTCAAACTAACCGCATGCTTAAAACTAGATTGAACGAGCATTATCGTAGAATGAGTAAGCCTAAGAAAACTGACACTTTCTTGTACCGTCACTTTCGACGTACAGGTCATTCTGTAAATAACATTGTTATACAACCAGTGGAAAAACTTTATTACGATGCAAATTCTACAACTAGATTCAAAATAATCAAAAGACATGAAGCTGAACTGAAATGGATTAAATTTTTACAGACCCCTTTTCCACTGGGATTTAATGACAACATTTATCATGAGGGTAATATTTCCAGAATGCCGGACTTTGATATTTTCTCACTCCTGGAATGTCGAAAACGCAGAACTAGATCTCACGGCACCAGGAAAAATGGTAACTTTAAACGTAAATCACGTGCGTTTAAACGAAACAATACTAGACTGAAGTGACTGTCTATTATATTATTAAATCATGGACGCCACTCTATGCTTTCATTTTTAAGTTCATTACCCGTTTCTGTTTTACGTCTTCTGGACACCGAGGCGAATAAATTCTACGATAGTTCTCATCAGTTATATGATGCGGCTCTATTAACTAGAGGCTATACTCAGCATACTCTCCGTCCTTACATTGATTCTGAAATTAATCATAAACGCCATTTCTTCAAAATATCCTTCATTAATAAGGGTATGGATTTTATAGATTTGCCTAGTATCTTCCGTGAGAGATCCGTACTTTCTTCCATTCCTGCTTATTTTCAAAATACTGAAACACCTATAATTTGCTATAAATATAACAAACCTGTTAGATCTATCATTTTTAATTTCAATAAACTTGTTTCAGATCTTGATATTGATACTAATACTCCTGATTCATGTGATTGTAAAAACTCAAAGTATTGCTATTCTGCTGCTGGTCATGTAATTACTGGCAATTTGAAAATTATTCCTGATTCAAGGATAAGGAATATAATTTCTAAAGGACCGAAATATCGGTTTCCTTCAAAAATTGATTTCAGTAAATGTAGAGATGAAATTGCTGCTTCATTGAATGAATTCGGTAATCGATGGTGTAAGCGAGAGTATGTTGAGCATAAAGCCCTTAAGGACTGGAAACTTAGCATTTTAAAACTAGTGAATAAACGCATTTCTTTCTATTCTCAAAATACTAACTTATTACCTCCTAAGCCCAAGACGTCTTTACGTCATCTTAAACTAGGTATTCAAGAATTTCATAAGAAGTTTGTTTTGGCCCCTGCAGACAAGGCCGCTAACAACGTCGTCGTTGTGTGACGGCTCCACTATGTTAACACGCTTAAGCAGGAGCTTGGTGGTACTAAGGCCTATGAACTTCAGCCTTTAGCTGAAGAGAGAGCTATAGTAGATAAACATGTTTGTCTTTCAGCCACCAAGTTTGCTGTGTGTGTTAACGAAGGCCAAGACAAGCTTCCTACGCTATACTGGTTACCAAAACTTCATAAAAAACCTTACAAAGCACGGTTTATTGCAAATTCTAGCTCTTGCACTACCACTGAACTTTCTAAATTATTAACTTCCTGTCTTACTGCTATTAAAACGCATGTAATTAAATATTGTGATAAAGTCTTTGAAAGATCAGGAAGAAATCTGTTTTGGTCTATAAAAAATTCGAATGATGTTTTAAATAAATTGAAATCTAAACAGTTTCGTGCTTCTAGTCTGTCTACCTACGATTTTTCCACTCTTTACACTACACTTCCTCATAATCTTATAAAAGAAAAGCTTAATGATTTAATTGAATGGGCTTTTCACAGAGAAGATTCTCTCTATCTTGCATGTAATGTCAGAAATGCATTTTTCACTTCTAAAGAGCATAAGAATTATACACTTTGGTCATGTCAGAAAGTGTGTGATGCCCTCACCTTTCTACTTGACAATATTTATATTAGATTCGGTACTAAGTTATTTAGACAAATTGTGGGTATTCCGATGGGTACTAATTGCGCACCTCTTGTGGCTGATCTGTTCTTGTATTGTTATGAAAGAGACTTCATTTTGTCGCTTTCCATTGATAACCAATCTGAAATTATTGAAGCTTTTAGCTCTACTTCTAGATATTTAGATGATTTATTAAATATTGATAATACCTATTTTGATGGTTTGATCAGTCAGATTTACCCCCTAGAACTTCAGTTAAATAAAGCAAATTCTTCTGATACCGAGGCCCCGTTTTTGGATTTACATCTATCTATTGTAGATGGATTTGTTTCGTGCAAAATTTATGATAAACGCGATGACTTTGATTTTGAGATTGTAAATTTTCCTTTTTTGGATGGTGATGTTCCTCGTGCGCCATCCTATGGCGTTTATATTTCGCAATTAATTCGATTTGCTAGAGTGTGTAGTCATGTAACTGACTTCAACACTCGTAATAAATTATTAACGGCTAAACTCCTTAATCAGGGTTATCGGTACCATAAACTACGCAAAGCCTTTTCAAAATTTTATAGACGCCATTCTGATTTAATTTCAAAATTCAATATTGGACTTAAATCTCTTCTGCAACAAGGTCTATCGGAACCCGAATTTTATGGTGACTTAGTATTTAAATTCAGAAAAATATATAACCGCAATGACTTCAGTACCCAATTTCGTAAAATCATTCTTCGATATAAAAAGATTGGGTACAACATGGATATTATACGACAGACTGCATGCATGGTAGTTAACCCAATCACGGTTGGCAACTTTGCTTCCCTCTTTAATTGCACGCCGGTGGGTCAGGCCTCAGATTCTATGACGGCTCCAACGTAAAGGCTTATTGAGAATTAGAGAGATCTAATTCAAGGTAATGTTGGTTGGTGCCTGATGCTCTGTCTCTGGTCGGGCTCATCGGAGTCTAACTGTTGGTTTTCTTTTGCTCCAGCATTTCAGTGGTTTCTTGCTGTCGAGTCCTCACCGTTGTCTCACCTCTATGGTTCTTTGATTTTTGTGTTCACGGAGATGTTGCACTGATGAGTTAGGAGGCCTTCATGCGGACTGAACAAATTATTTGTCTAAATCGCGACGGAAGTAAGGGCGAGGATTGTGGCCACGTAAAATCGATTTAAGCCCCCCAGTGGAAATCTTCCACTGACCGTTCCAAGGCGGCTCTTCTGTGGCGATTTATTTTATGTTTTTGTTTGTTACTTACTGTGTGTATCACTTGTGTCTTTTAGTTTCGGATGACCATATGGCCATTTTGTGGGAAAGTAACTGTCCTTATGGCCTTCCTTTGTTTAGGTTTCCATTATGGTCTGGTCGCTTAATGTTTGTATTTCTTTCCCTTTGGTGTCTTTTATGGGTGGAGTAAGTTAATTGTATCAATTCCTGATCTTTGTTTTACTTCTACTTTTCAATTTCACTTCAATCTTCATGAAACTTTACCAGACTGTTTGTCTTAATGATATCTGGGTCATGTTCGAATATTGATCATGTCAGGGCAGGAACTAGGTCACTAGGTCAAATTCCTTAAAAACGTTGTACAGCCTCTAGAGGCCACGAATTTTGCTTCAATCTTCAATCTCTACGAAGGTTGTTCAGATAATAGCGTCAAAAAACTCGTAGCATCTACCTTGACAAACTTGAATATTAAGGATGTAAATCTCTTACCTCGGGTGAGCGGTTAAGGACCATCATGGTCCTCTTGTTTTTAATTGTGATAGATTAACATTACGATAACACGCCCATTTGGCATAGTGGATTTTTTCACTTCTCCAAAATGGCTAAAATGATTAAAATCTGTGATATTTTTCTTATAAATACTACAAACATAGATTGTGGGTGCTCGTTAGAACCGCCTCATCGAGGCGGTTCTAACGAGTACCCTCAACCTATGTCTTGGAGTAAAAATAAGAAAAATAATGTTTACCCCCTTAAACCCCAGTTGTCTCTATATAAAGTGGGGTTTAGGGGGGTGTTCATTTCACGGACTTGTTCAAGTGTTGATATTAAATATGGAGAGCACATTTATTTAACCTGACAGTTCAACATGGTAGGTACAAGGAGATATCAATTGGGGGTAATTATCTTGTTAGCAGTGAATACATAAAGGCGACGATCCGAAACCCCATGAGTAGAGCAATTACCGTAATGATCCTATTATCGGGACATATAGGTTTCAGCAAACAATGTAGTCCCAGATCAGACCGCTCCTGAAGCAAGATCTACACTGTTTGCCATTCCATCTGCACCGTTTGGACTCTTTGCTGGATCGTGAAACAAATTTGTTAAAATTTTTAGTAGAAAATCAACCAGTCATCAATATTCTATTTTTAGGATTTTTACGGTACTGTTCTATTGCTATTTTTCGCGACGCTTGGATCAAGCGTTTTACTACCAGTATCTTCAGGCCGCATTTACATAAAGAAAGGAAGGGTTAAATATATAAATTTATAAAAAATATTAAGTTATATTATCGATTGGTAACTACTAATAAAATATAACATTGATAGTAATAATATTAGAAATATAAAGTAAAAATGACTACCGCTTTTATTATTACAGGCATAATTGTTACGACAATCACGCATTACCGAGATGGCTGTGTTTATTTTCCTTATTTTTTAAATGACGGACGAGGAAAATCTTAATGACATTTACATAAACTCAAAGTAGCAACTATTTACCATCCATTACTCCAGAAAATGATACAAGTGCTATTCAGCATTCCTACCCAATCTGAAATGAGAGACTAAAATTTACTACCGGACGACTAGCCATTCCTAAATGGGTTGGCTAGCCATCCGGTACCGGACGAGCAGACTCGTTTGCTATATAAAGTGGAGCTATATAAAGTGGAGTTTAGGGGGATGTTCATTTCATGCACTTGTTCACGTGATGGACAAATTTTCTTCTTTGTTACATATTTCAGCAACCATCCACTATGGCATCTGTTGGGACCAGTGAACTTTCCAATGAAGATTGGTTAGTGATGCGTGCTAGATCCTGTGCCAAGACTGATCCTTACGCTGCTAAAGCTTGGATGATCACAGCCAGAACTCTGTTTCCTAGAAACTTTAATATCCAGGTAATATTAGCAACATGTGTCTGAAAAAGAGAGATAATGTCACTTTAAAACATGCCCGTGCTTAGGATGCAACAATTAATTGTTTGTATGTCTCCATCAGCACTGTATAGGTCATTTTTGAGACGTTGCTTCCAATTTTGTGGGACTTTACCCGGCATTAAGATGAAATAACATCTCAAGCCCTGACACCCAATGAAAACAAAAGGGTTTATAAGCATGGACGGTCCGACTTGCGCCGCTTTGCCTGGGCAGGCTTAGATCCTCTGAGCAGTTTACCGGTACTCAAGATCTAGGTATTTGGATGATTTATTAGATTTTGGCAGTGCCTGCTTGGATGGTTTAATCAGAGTAAAGGACGGGTCTCTCTAAGGGTTTTTTTTTGGCCACCTAACGATTTTGTTTATTTCTGGCTTATTGTTAGCATACATATGCCTAATTATTTGGAATATATGTGGTTTTGAACCCAAGGTTCCTTAAATCATATTTTTCCCCCAAAAAGTGGATTTTGGTGAATAAACTTGTGACAAAACATAGAGTTAGACCTTCTCCCGTAATTTTATATAATAATGTGTCATGTATGGTACTATTTTTCTACCTTTAAATGAGACACAAAATACATGTCAAAACTGTGTGGAGTTACCCCACCCACTTTAAAGAGCCTGTAACTCAGAAAAAACTGCTTAAATACCAAAACCACATATGTTCCAAATAATTAGGCATATGTACGCTAACAATAAGCCAGAAATAAACAAAATCGTTAGGAGGCCAAAAAAAACCCTTAGAGAGACCCGTCCTTTACTCTTCAGAGCTTTGGTTGCGTGTGGCAAAGTCTTCTGATGCCAAAGCCCTATTCTTGGATTAACATTTATCTATTTTTGATGGGTTTGAGTGTTAAATGCAATGATTTTTGTCGTGGCGCGATACAGGTGTCCGGTTTTCTGTCTGTCCTTTCATCAGTTTGTCAAGGCAACAACATTTGTGACCACCCTAGTGTTCACCCTAATAGTCAAGTTTATTTCTCAAGAACGATTAAGGCTTCCTTATTGGTACTTGGTACAAACTTATATCTTGGGATGGCAACTTAAATGCAAGCATCCATATTTAACCTTTACCTACATTTCATAGTTCACTGACTTTGTAAAATATTGCGACCATCCTTGCATTCACCCTAATGGTCAAGTTCATTTCAAAAGAACTATAAGAGCTTTATTAATAATACTTAGTATATACTTGTATCTAGGGATGACAACTATAATGCAAGCATCCATATTTGACCTTGACCTAAATTTCATGGTTCACTGACTTAGTGAACTATTTCATCAACTCCAGTGTTCAACCTAATATTTAAGTTCATTTCTCAAGAACTTTTAAGTACAGCTTCATTAACTAGAATCGTGCAGTCGATGGCACGCCATCGCATATCATGCTTCGTCGCGGGCCCCACCCCCTGGAGTGTGATCAAAATTCAGAAAGTTTCATGCACTCCCCAGACCAAAGATTTATCAGTTCCTAAAGTTTCAAGTTTCTATCTATAACTGTCTAGGAGGAGTTATCCAGAAAGACGGACGTACATACAGAAGACGAAACTCATTACAATATCACCACTGTTTCTTCGAAAAGCGTGGGATAATGATATTTGGTACAAACTTGCATCTAGGAATGGCAACTTTTATGGAAGCGTCAATGTTTGACCTTGGCCTCGATTTTACGATTCGGTGACTTTGCACCCCGACAGGCATGACATAGCCTTTGGCGGAATTTATGTTGAGATTGTAAATTTTCGTTTCTTGGGAAGTGGTTATCCTCCTGGTGCAACATGCGGGTTTTGTATATCACAAATAATTTGGTTTGAATTCCAAGATGCAAAATTAACAAAACTACAGGCAATTTTTATGCCCCCGCATCGTATGATGCCGGGGGCATAGAGTTTTTCGGTTTTCCGTACGTGCGTCCGTGGGTACGTGCGTACGGTTTCCGAACGTACGAAAGTGTGTACATACGTACGTACGTAATCCTGTTAGACTCAGGTTAAGGTTTTTGTACAAGGTAGAACTTGAGCTCATATTTTCCAAACCATACAATAGATTTGGTTTATATTTAGTATGATGATAGATATAGGTCCAAAGTTTTATTCAGCAATACCCCCACCCATACCCTAGACCTCAAGGTCAAGGTCGTGGACTTTGAAATTTTTAACGTTTAAGACCCAGGTTAAGGTATTTGTACCAGGTAGAACTTGAGCTCATATTTTCCAAACCGTGTAATGAATTTGGTTCATATTCGGTATGATGATAGATATAGGACTGAAGTTTTATTCAGCAATACCCCCACCCATACCCATGACCTCGAGGTCAAGGTCATGGACTTGAAATTTTTCATGTTTAAGACCCAGGTTAAGGTATTTGTACCAGGTAGAACTTGAGCTCATATTTTCATAACCATACAATGGATTTGGTTTATATTTACTATGATGATACATATAGGTCCAATGGTTTATTCAGCAATACCCCCACCCATACCCATGACCTCAAGGTCATAGAAATAGAAAATTTTTAATGTTTAAGACTTTGGTTAAGGTATTTGTACCACCAATTTCAATAAACTTCACACAAATGTTCCTTATAAAAATATCTCGTGCAGGTTCGACTTTTAAGGTCATGGCCTCAAGGTCAAGGTCACAGAGGTTATTTTTAGAAAAACTTTGTCATTGCTCTAGCGCCTACATTTCTTCACTGATTTCAATATAAGTTCACACAAATGTTCCTTATGACAATATCTTGAGCGAGTTCGACTTTCAAGGTCATCACCTCAAGGTCAAGGTCACAGTGGCTATTTTTAGAAAAACTTTGTCATTGCTCTAGCGCCTACATTTCTTCACCAATTTCAATATAACTTCATACAAATGTTCCTTATGACAATATCTCAAGCTATTTTGACTTTCAAGTTCAAGGTCACTGTGGCTATTTTTAGAAAAACTTTGTCTTCGCTCTAGCGCTTACATTTCTTGACTAATTTCAATATAACTTCACACAAATGTTCCTTATGACAATATCTCTAGCGATTTCCACTTTCAAGGTCAAGGTCACTGTGGCTATTTTTAGAAAAACTTTGTCACCCCTCTAGCGCTTACATTTCTTCACCGATTTCAAAATAACTTCACACAAATGTCCTTATGACAATATCTCGAGCGATTTCGACTTTTAACGTCAAGGTCACTATTGGTGGAACGCCGAAACTCGCACAGATTGGTATTTGCACCACTTAAAGATTAATGTGCTAAGCGGGGGCATCTGTGTACTTTGGACACATTTCTAGTTTCATGAAAAAATTGCTGCAGATGTAACTTTTTGCAGTTAGAAAGTGAAAGGATGTTACTAAGCGTCACATGAACAAGTTCATGAAATGAGGACCCCCTTAACCCCACTTTGTTTAGAGAAAAATGGGATTTATGGGGGTATACATTATTTTTCTTATTTTTGCTCCAAGTCTTGGGTTTTGGGTACAGTGTGAATAATTTTGTTTGTTTGATTTGAAGTGTTAACGTCCCCATTAACACTGTAAAGGTCACTTTGGAGATGTTGCTTCCAATTTTGTGGGACTTCCGACATTGAGATGAAATGACATCTCAAGCCCTGCCACCCAATGAAACCAATAGGGTTTATAAGCATGGACAGACCTACTCGCACCCCATTGCCTGGGCTGGCTTAGACTCTCTAAGCGGTTTACCAGTACTCTTGTGCGGATCGGTTTCAGCTCTGGGTGGAAGCATCATGCAGCCCATCTATTTCTTCAAGCCCCGATGGGCGGGAGCTAGACAGTGTGAATAAGGAAATTATCATGGATTTTCATCAAAAAAGTAGCCCTTTTGGAGATGTGAAAAAAATGCACTGTGTCGCACTGGTGCTTTATCGTAATGAGGCATTGATGAAGGGATATAAATGGGTGTGGTGTATTTTAAGAGAGAAGCAGTTTTCAAAATACGATGCCAAGGTGTTTCTAACAGATATTCACAATATCCTTTTTTGGACATTGCGAAAACAGGCTTATACAGATACATTGTAAATTTTACTGCTAAAAAAAAAAAACAAAAAAAAAAAACAGAAAATTTAATAAGAAAAATTGTGATTTTTTTCTTACTTCAGCTCAAAATACAGGTTGTGGTTACTTGTTAGAACTGCCTCATTGAAGCAGTTCTAACGAGTACCCACAATCTTTATTTTGGAGCAGAAATAAGAAAAATAAGGTACACCCATGTATTTGCCTGTAAACCCCAGTTTTACTATATAAAAGTGTGGTTCAAGGGGTCAGAATTACATAGGCGCGTTTTCATGATGGTCCTTTTTTTTATTGAGTACGGTATTAAATGCAATTCTTGAATATCTCCATTTATATTAGCCAATTATAGCTAATGGTTCATCCTATTGAAATTGTCATTTTAACGTGTTTTGTCATCATATTAAATCTTTTCTTTCTACAGTTTGAAGCTTATAACCTGGAGAAGATGGGAAAAAATTCCAAAGAGGCGGCTAAGTTACTGGAAGGACTGTAAGCACTTAGATACAATATTTAGCCTTCATCACAAAAAACACTGATTTATACTTTTGACCCTCTTATACCTGTACTAAAGCTAGGTTTACAGGAGTATACATTATTTTCTTATTTCTGCTAAAAAATATAGATTGTGGACTCGTTAGAACTGTCTCGGTGAGGTTTCCACAATCTTTATTTTGAGTCGTGTTTTGATAATGCGAAATATCCAGCAAAATTGAAGGAATTGACTATGTTTTTTATCCCCACGCTTTTCGAAGATTTTGTTTGTTTGTTTGTATTGGAGTTTAACGGCCCAGTCAACACTATTTAGGTCATTTTTGAGCCGGTCAGATTACCTATCCACACTTTCCTGGGCAGGCTTATACGTAAGCGGTTAACCAGTACAGTGCACATTCTTTCGCCAGAAACTGACAACTGCCCTTCTTTAATCAGCGGAAGGGAGAGAATGACCGTAGAAAAGATTTCATGATCAACCTCCACGAAAGAATGTTGCCGACCCCGGCGGGAGTCGAACCCGCGTCCTCCTGATCACCAGTCAGACGCGCATCCGAACGCTTTTCGAAGAAAAAGTGGGGATATTGTAATTGTCTCCGTCGTCCGTCCGTCCGTCTTACCGGACAACTCCTCCCACACTTTTACAGCTAGAAACTTAAAACTTTGGGAACTGATAGGTCTTTGGTCTGAGGAGTGCATGACACTCTCGGAATTTTGATCCTACCCCTAGGGGCCAGGCCAGGGGGTGGGGTGCCCCGGGGGTAAAAAATCAAAGTTTTCAGAACCTGGTCGTGTGACATATCAAATCGAACGGCATTATGAGTAGAATGCATAACAATCAAAATTTAACCCCTATGGGTCAGGTTTGAGGTCACCAGAGGTCAAAAACTTAGATTTTCACCCCCATAACCCCCTTTTTAACGATTACCGGATAACTCCTCCTACGCCCTTTCAGATAGAAACATGAAACTTTGGGAACTGATAGGTCTTTGGTCTGAGGAGTGCATGACAATTTCGGAATTTTGATCCTACCCCTAGGGGCCAGGCCATGGGGTGGGGTGCCCGGGGGTAAAGAATCAAAATTTTCAGAACCTGGTTATGTGACATATCAAATCGAACGGCATAATGAGTAGAATACATAACAATCAAAATTTGACCCCTAGGGTCAGGTTTGAGGTCACCAGAGGTCAAAAACTATGATTTTCACCCCCATAACCCCCTTTTTAACAATTACCGGATAACTCCTCCTACGCCGTTTCAGATAGAAACATGAAACTTTGGGAACTGATAGGTCTTTGGTCTGAGGAGTGCATGACACAGTCTGAATTTTGATCCTACCCCTAGGGGCCAGGCCAAGGGGTGGGGTGCCCCGGGGGTAAGAAATCAAAATTTTCAGAACTTGGTCGTGTGACATATCAAATCGAACGGCATAATGAGTAGAATACATAACAATCAAAATTTGACCCCTAGGGTCAGGTTTGAGGTCACCAGAGGTCAAAAACTTGGATTTTCACCCCCATAACCCCCTTTTTAACGATTACCGGATAACTCCTCCTACCCCGTTACAGATAGAAACATGAAACTTTGGGAACTGATAGGTCTTTGGTCTGAGAAGTGCATGACACTTTCGGAATTTTGATCTTAAGATTGGGTGGGAGTTAAAATTGAGAACTTATATAGTGGCGTATCTTTAAAAAAGCGTGGGGATATGCGATGGCGTGCCATCGACTGCGCGATTCTAGTTTTGTTTTGTTTTTATACGCCCTTTTGAAAAACTGTCGTATTATGTTATGCCCCCGGCGTCCTTCCATCCATCTGTAAACTTTTCGTTTCCGGATAACTCCTCCTACAGTTTACATCCGATCAAGCTGAAACTTCATACATAGTTAAACCATGATGTGGGGCAGCGCATATTGTTTCGAGGTTATGGTCCACCAAATATTAATAGAGTTATGCCCCTTTGAAAATTTTTGTAAACTTTCCGTTTCCGGATAACTCCTCCTACAGTTTTCATCGAATCAAGTTGAAACTTCATACATAGTAAGACCATGATGTGGGGCAGAGCATATTGTTTCAAGTTTACGGTCCACCAAATAATAATAGAGTTATGCCCCTGTGAAATTTTTTGTAAACTTTTTGTTTTCGGATAACTCCTCCTACAGTTGACATCCTTTCAAGCTGAAACTTCATACATAGTTAGACCATGATGTGGAGCAGCGCATATTGTTACGAGAGTATGGTCCACCAAATAATAATAGAGTTATGTCCCTTTGAATTTTTTGTAAACTTTTTGTTTCCAGATGACTCATTTTTCATCTGATTTAGCTGAAACTTCATATATAACTAGAATTGTGCCATCGCATATCCCCACGCTTCACTGGGGGCCTCACCCCCTGGACCCACACCTAGGGGTGTGATCAAAATTCTGAGAGTGTCATGCACTCCCCAGACCAAAGATCCAACATTTCCCCAAGTTTCAGGTTTCTATCCATAATGGTCTAGGAGGAGTTATCCGATAACAGTAATGTATGGGGTAAAGGGGTCAAAATCAGTTTTTGACCTCTGGTGACCTAAAAAATTGACCCCCTGGGTCAAATTTTGGTCTAATGTTTTCTACTCATTGTGCTGTTCGCTTTGATATATTACACGGCCATGTTCTAGAAATTTTTGATTTCTTCAAGCCCCTATGTGCGGGGGTCGACTTGTATGACGTCAAAACCTAATTTCTGCTCAATATCTTGAGATGGACATGATGGATTTTGATCATCATTAGTACATGTATGTGAATTTATTTTGACAAGATCCAGTTTGGGATTGTCATGCGGCATGTTGTGTCTACATGTATTTTCAGCAGAGTTATGGCCCTTGAATGACATCAAAACTTTGTTTCTGCTCAGTATCTAGAGAAAGAATTGATGGACTTTGATCAAATTATGTATGTGAATTTATGTTGACAAGGTATAGCTTGGGATTGTTACACAGTTTTTTGTGTCAATTTTCGGCAGAGCTATGGCTCTTGCCTGACGCTAGGATGTCAATTCCTCTCAATATCTTAAGAAAAATATGATTAATTTTTTATCATAGTTAGTATGATAATGATCCAGCTTGTATTATTGTTACTCAGCATTTTGCATCTATTTTCAGCAAAGTTATGGCCTTTGAATGAGGTCAAAAATTCTTTTCCATTTAATATCTAGAGAAAGAATTGAAGGAGTTAGATCAAGTTAGTTTGAATTTAGGTTGACAAGATAGAGCTTGAGATTGTTAATTTGTTACACAGTATTTTAAATCAATTTTCAGCAGAGTTATGGCCTTTGCCTGATGCCAGAAAGTCGTTTCTGCACAATATTGTAAGATTGTTTGTTTGTTTGATTTGAGGTTTAACATCCCCGTCAACACTGTAAAGGTCATTTTGGAGATGTTGCTTCCAATTTTGTGGGACTTTTACCCGACATTGAGATGAAATGACATCTCAAGCCCTGTCACCCAATGAAACTAATAGGGAACAATATTGTAAGAAAGATATGATGAGTTTTGATCATATTTGGTAAGTGAATGTATGTTCAAAAGAGCTTTCTTGGGATGGTTACGCAGCATTTTGCATCTCTTCACCAGAGGTATGGTCCATGAATGACATCAAATAATTTGTTTCCGCGCAATATCTTGAGAAAGAATTGATGGACTTTGATCAAATTTGGTGTGTAAATTTGTTGACAAGATCTAGCTTGGAATTGTTACACAGTATTTTGTGTTAATTTTCAGCATAGTTATGGCTCTTGAATGATGTCATAAATTTGTTTTCTAGCATAGAAAAGTACAATAACAGGAACACATGAACCCATGAACTTGAGAAATATATTATGGCTTTTGATCGATTTTGGTATTTGAATTTATGTTGGCAAGACATAGCTTGGGAATGTTACACAGCCTTTTGCATCAGTTTTCAGCAGAGTTATGGCCCTTGAATGGCCTCAAAATTTGGTTTTCGCCCATTTTATTTTGGGTGTCTTTCAAGCTTTGTGGAACTAAACTCTGAATTGTACTGTTGGGGTGGGGGTGGTATTTAGTAAACCCTGCTTTCTGACATCTGGTTTTTCTTTCTTTCTTTTTTCTTTTTGAGAGAGAGAAAATAAGGGGTGGTTGAGTGAGGTGCAGGTGTTGTGTTTCTTGCATCACCGGGGCATCCAACTGATTTTAGCTTACAGTTGGGCAATATTGGCTTACAGTTGGGCAAGGCCTTACCTGCAGCAGGTAAGGCTAGAGGGGGATTGTTGCTATTTCTTCAGTTTCTACACTCCCTTTTGTATTCCTCTTTCTCTTCTGTCCTTCTCTTTCATCTTCACTTTTGTCTCTTCTATCTCTCTTCTCCATTTCTCTGGGAGATGACACAAAATGACCCACAAGGGTTTGTGTTGTTAACCCATTGCCTGAAGGGGTATTTTGGTAAACACTGCAGGCCCGATCAGACGCCGCAGAATGCGGCGTCTGATCAGGGCCTGCACTGTTTGCTAACAGAATTTTCCGTCAAAAATAGAATAAAAAAGAAAAAATAGACCTGACAACCATATATGACAAGTGGAGTTGTCCAACATATAGCAATGGATGAGTCCACTAGTATACAATGGGTTAACCCCAACACAATCAATTAAGGGTTGGCATTACATTGGACTCATCTGCTGGGCAGATGATTCTCATGAAATATCAAGCCATTTTACTTTTTAGCTCACGAGGTGAGCTTTTGGGATCACTTTTTGTCTGTTGTCCGTCATCTGTGTGTGCGTGTGTGCGTCTGTGCATAAACAATTTCTTCAAACAACATCTCCTCCTAAACCACTGATCTGATTTTGACCAAACTTCACAGGAATGATCCTTAGGTGGTCCCCTTTCAGATTTGTTCAAATGGTTCCGGTCCGTTGCACATCTGGGTCACAGGAACCAAAATTAGATTTTTTTCACCAAAAACTTAAAAAATCTTCTTCTCTGAAACCACAAGGCCCATGTCTTTGATATTTGGTATTAAGCTTCATCTAGTGGACCCCTACCAAGATTGTTCAAATTATTGTGCTGGGGCAAAAATGCCCCCGCCCGGGGCCCTTTGGTTTTACATGGGCTTATAAAGGGAAAATCTTTAAAAATCTTCTTCTCTGAAACCGCAAGGCCCCGGTCTTTGATATTTGGTATGTAGCTTCATCTAGTGGACCCCTACCAAGATTGTTCAAATTATAGTGCTGGGGCCAAAAATGCCCTCGCCCCGGGGCCCTTTGTTTTGACATAGGCTTATATAGGGAAAATCTTTAAAAATCTTCTTCTCTGAAACCGCAAGGCCCATGTCTTTGATATTTGGTATGTAGTTTCATCTAGTGGACCCCTGCCAAGATTGTTCAAGTTATAGTGCTGGGGCCAAAAATGCCCTCGCCCGGGGGCCCTTTGGTTTGACATAGGCTTATATAGGGAAAATCTTTAAAAATCTCCTTCTCTGAATCCGCTAGGCCCAGGTCTTTGCTATTTGGTATGAAGCTTCATCTAGTGGACTGCTACCAAGATTGCTCAAATTATAGTGTTCGGACCAAAAATGCCCCCTCCCCGGGGCCCTTGATTTTACATGGGCTTATATAGGGAAAATCTTTTAAAAATCTTCTTCTCTGAAACTGCAAGGCCCAGGTCTTTGATATTTGGTATGAAGCTTCATCTTGTAACTCTCTACCATAATTGTTCAAATTATAGCCCTGGGGCCAAAAATGCCCCCGCTCCGGGGCCCTTTGATATTACATGGGCTTATATAGGGAAAATCTTTAAAAATCTTCTTCTCTGAAACCGCAAGGCCCAGGACTTTGATATTTGGTATGTAGCTTCATCTAGTGGACCCCTACCAAGATTGTTCAAATTATAGTGCTGTGACCAAAAATGCCTCTGTCTCGGGGCCCTTTGGTTTTACATAGACTTATATAGGGAAAATCTTTAAAAATCTTCTTCTGTGAAACCACAAGGCCTAGCACTTTGATATTTGGTGTGAAATTTCATCTAGTGGACCTCTATCAAGATTGTTCAAATTATAGCCCTGGGGCCAAAAATGCCCCCTCCCCGAGACCCTTTGGTTTTACATAGACTTCTATAGGGAAATGTTTAAAAATCTTCTCTGAAACTGCAAGGCCCATGTCTTTGATATTTGGTATGGAGCTTCATCTAGTGGACCTCTACCAAGATTGTTCACATTATAGCCCTCAGGCCACAAATGCCCCCGTCCCAGGGCCCTTTGGTTTTACATAGACATATATAGAGATAATCTTTGAAAATCTTCTTCTCTGAAACAGCAAGGCCCAGGTCTTTGATATTTGGTGTGAAGCTTCATCTAGTGGACTTCTATCAAGATTGATTAAATTATAGCCCTGAGGCCAAAAATGCCCCCGCTCTGGGGCCATTTGGTTTTACATAGGCTTATGTAGGGAATATCTTCTTCTCTGAAACCGCAAGGCCCAGGTCTTTGATGTTTGGTGTGTAGCTCCATCTAGTGGACCTTTGCCAAGATTGTTCAAATTATAGCCTTTGTTGATATTTGGTATGAAGCTTCACCTTTTTAGACCTCCCTCAACATTATGCACATTATAGCCCTGGGGTCAATAATGGCCCTCCCTGGGGCCCACTTGTTACTCTATGGATCAGGTGAGCGATCCAGGGCCATCATGGCCCTCTTGTTAAAAAATAGTAAGAAAAAAAAAAACAGATTGTTGTCTGCAACAAAATCTCTGTAGCAATCAGCAAAGGTTAATAAATTTTGTTGCATGTAAATTGTAGGTACATGACCTTTCCTGAAGAAGGCAGGCTGTGGTCAGAAGTTCATAGTTTGTTAGATGCATTACAGACTGATGCAGGAGACTCCAAAAACCATATTCTTACAGGTATTGTATAAACTCGAACTTCGATAACTCGAATACCGTTGGGACCATAAACATTTGTTCGAAATGGGAGTAGTTCGAACTACTGAGGGTTAATAATAGTTTCAGGTCATGAAGCTTCTGGCCCCCACCTATCGGGGCTTGACAAAATTTATGGGCTGCATGATGCTTCAACGCAGAGCTGAAACCGACCCGCACAGGAGTACTGATAAACCGCTTAGAGGATCTAAGCCAGCCCAGGCAAAGCGGTGCGTGTCGCCCCGTCCATGCTTATAAACCCTATTGGTTTCATTGGGCAGTAGGACTTGAGACGTCATTTCATCGCAATGTCTGGTTAAAGTCCCACAAAATTGGAAGCAACATCTCCAAAATGACCTTTACAGTGTTGACGGGGACGTTAAACCTCATATCAAACAAAAAAAACAAATCCGGTCATGAAGCGTGATGTGGACCACTTTAATATACTTTCAATCTTCTATAAAATAAAAGTATGTTGTGTGTACTCATTAGAATCGCCTCATTGAGGCGATTCTAATGAGTACATACAACATACCTTTTACCGATCAAATCAGGAAAACCTCCCTAAAACATCCAAATATATGGATGTCTGGAGGTATTGGAAAGATTCTCTTGGGAATCTAGAACAAGTTCGAATTATCCATAGTAAACAAGCTATCCGTGTTCGAATTTTAGAAGTTCCACTATATATGTATTTTGATAGGGGCCTCCAAGGCCTCGTGGATAAGAGTACTGACTCTTAATCATTAGGTCTCTCACAACTGAAATTTGAGTCTCGCTTGGGTCACATGTGAGATGCCAAATATGTTCTAGAAAATGGCTAGCCTTTGGAAGCAAGGAATATACCACAGAACTGAAAAGCATGGAGTGTACGAGTTTTCCCGGCCAGACCAAACAGCCTCGGTCAACCAGGTCCCACGAGTGACCCTCAAATATTTTCATAATTCCACAATGGAATCAATGATCCTAAAGGACAAGAAAATGAAGTTTGGCAGTGGAAAGTCAGGTGTTTTTTCTCTAGGTACTCTGGTTTTTGCCCAACACTGATTAACGATCGTCTCAAAATGGTCAAAATTATCTTGAAAGGGCTGTTAAACCAAAACCACCCTTAACATGCCAAGAAAAATGCAACTTAAAATGTCTTTATTTTGTTTGCTACATCTTCTTGCAAGCTTTTAACAAATATATGTATTTTTGTACACAGGCAAACAGTGTGGAGGATCAGTCTGACCTGGGTCCATACTGTTTGCAACAATGAATTTAAAGAAACCGGCAGACAACAAAGCAGATGACAATGGTTGTGACTGGGATTTTATGGGTTAAGCATGGCTCTGTGTAAGCCTCCAGTTTTCTGTCTGTTTGTCCCCTCTGTCCATTTGTCAGTCTGTCATCTGTAGCATCGACCCAAATTTGCAGGTTCATTGCTCGAGACATACAGCCTGCAGTGGAATTCTTGTTCATTTACAAGAGCTTTGCTTGTATTCACGAATCAGACCACTCTGAGAAGCCTCCGTGGTCGAGTGGTTACGCTACTCGCCTTGTAAACCAGGGGTCGCAGGTTCGATCCCGGGCTTCTCCAGACTTTCGGATGAGTCTTTAAATCGAGGTCCCGTCTCCGTATGACCTTAGCTGTTGGTGGGACGTAAAACTGAAACACTCACTCAGACCACTCTGATGATTTTTAACACTTAACCCATAAGATGCCAATCACGACAATTGCTGTCTGCTTTGTCGACGGCCAAGTACTTTAAAATTAGTTTTTGCAAACAGTGTGGACCCAGATTAGACTGCTCCTCTGTATGCAAAAATATTTTTTAAAAGTTTGCAAATAGATTCAGCAGACGACATAAGCAGACGTCTTAAGGGTTAAAATGTCAATCATTACAAATGCCATCTGCTTTGTTGTCTGCCAGTTACTTTTGTTGTTGCAAATAGTATGGAATTAGATCAGACTGTTCCTCCTTAACAGTGTGGATCCAGATCAGACTGTTCCTCTAGGGGTCTGTCTTATCTGGGTCCACACTGTTTGCCTGTATGCAAAACTATTTTTAAAAAGTTTGCAAAAAGATTCAGCAGATAACATAAACAGACAAAATTTTCAGATGCAGTTTTTCTTAGCATCTTAAAGGTTAACCCTTGCCAGATCATTCAGCTAGTTTCTGCCTTGGTCCTGTTACCTGTTGTTTCTTTACTGTTAGAAATATTTGAAAATGATTATCAGTTCATCATATCATCATCATAGCCAGTCTTGAAAGCAGTAGGCTGCAGGTCTGACTAGGGGTCAGGAGGTCACAGGTTTGATATCTGTGGGATGGGCAACATTCTTTCCTGGAGATTGATCATTAAATCGTTGGAAGGTCATGCTCTCCCTTCCGCTGATTCAAAAAGAGGAGTTGTCAGGCTCTGGCAAAATGTGCACTCTACTGATAACAATATATGTATAATCATTCCCTGGAAAAGTATGGCTAGGTAAAATCACTGACTAAATCACTGACCTAAATAGTGTTGACTGGGTCATTAAACTCCAATTAAACATACATCACAGATACATATATGAGCCGGGGCACAGCATTTCCTACAACTTACATATACGCCCAGCAAAGAATCAGATCAGCCTGCGCATCCATATAGTCTAACCAGAGACTTCTCTTGCTGCATGAAGGAGTATTGAGCTTTAGCTATCCTTAGAGAGCACAACGAAGACTCTGATCAGACTGCGCAGCTGCGCAGGCTGATCTGAGTCTTCGTTAGGCACCCGTCTTATTGTAGGTTTTGTCGTGCACTAGCTCATATCTTTTATTCATAAAATTAGCCACAATGACAAAATCATGAAATAAAGGTTACAAAGAATTAAAGACTAGTGGTTTCTAGCAAATAATTCAACCCTTATCCCGCTTGAACACTACAACCCCTACTTTTGCAAACAGTGTAGATCCAGATCAGATAGCTTCTGAAGAATCAATCAGACCAAGCTGCCACACTAATCAGAACCAAGGCAAAGCCTTGAGCCAAGGGTTCATTCCATTGAAATTGTCGTTATTAAGTGTTTTGTCATTGCGATGAATAGCAACTTGATATAGCATAAGCATCTCTAAAAAAATATTACAGTAAACCCTCTTTTTAGAGTCATTCATTGCAACCTCCTGATCCCCAGTCAGACATGCATTCGACTCAGCTTACAAGAATGGCTATAGCGATGATATGATGAATTGATGATCATTTCCAAATATTTCCACCAGAAGATGATTAGTATAAGCAACCTTGCTTGTTTTCAAATCCTAATATGTTATAGTCTTGTTATATATCTGTAATTAAAAAGAAGTAAATGAAATATTGTTTAAATTAAATATTTCCAACAGTAATGAAACAGCTGGAAGTAATCCAATTTTAACAGGAGTAAGGCAGATTTGTTTGTTTGTATTTAAGTTTAATGGCCCAGTCAACACTATTTTTGGTCATTTTTGAGCCGGTCAGTTTACCTATCCACACTTGTCCTGGGCAGGCTTATACGTAAGAGGTTAAGCAGTACAGTGCACATTCTTTCGCCAGAAACTGTCATCTGCCCTTCTCGAATCAGCGGAAGAGAGAGAATGACCATAGAAAAGATTTCATGATCAATCTCCACGAAAGTATGTTGCCGACCCCCGCAGGTGTCGAACCCGCATCCTCCTGATCAGACTGAGCTACCGAGGCAGAAACTAGCTGACTGATCTGGCAGGGTTTATTTTTCACAAAAATTCCTTATAATTTCAGCTTTGTCCTCAAAATGTTTAAAATGCCAACAAAATGGTAAATTTCAGGAATTCTTTCGAAAGCATAAGAATGAACTTACCAACAGCCATGGTGGAATGATTTTTCAGTTAGAAGCTGCCATCATTGAAAGAAATCCAAGCGAAAAAAAAAAAATCAAGTCTTTAAATTCAGTTAATTTGTGTTCTAACATTGAAGTTTTCAATAGTCTTCCATCCTCAATGGAATGCTGTTGATGTCGCTTCATAAACAAGGATGTAACCCGCAGGTTAGAAACATGCTCTTTGAGGTCACATCATATTACTCATTATATTACTACCTGTTGCTATGTGAAACAGATCTGAGATTCCTGCTAATGGAATTTATCAAAGTTCAACCAATCAAAGCACTCGAAATACAGATAGTGAGGTAGAATTGGAATTATTGAGGGTATAAAGAGGGTTAACTGTAACATTTTCTTTTCAGAGGCTCCTAAGCAATATCTACTGTGTTCTAAAGTTGCTTGGGTGTATTATATTTTTCTAGAAATTTTGGCAGCCATACCAACCCATGTTCAGTGCCAGATGTTGCTAAGTGTTGCAGACAAGATATCAGACAAGTTAGAGCAGTGCCGTCTCCTGTTGCTGGCAATGAGAAAATTTCCTGACCTTGTCAAAGAACATGGAGTAAGGCTCTTATATTCTTAGACTCTAATTGAACTGGTAAACCATAATGATCCTTAGTATTGGGACAGACGGCCTAAGCAAACACCGCAGACCCAGGTCTACACTGTTTGCTGTTCCGTCTGCATCTTTTAGACTCCTTGCTCGATTGTTAAGCAAATTTGTTAAAATTTTAGAAGAATTACAGCAAGTCCTCAAGGTGTCAAAACTTTTAGGATTTTTACAGTAACAGTTGATTTATCTTCGACCTCACCCATAGTCAGCTTGCTTGCTGAGATGGGGATGCATGCTGTGCTCGAAAATATTGCCCCTCCACCCAGCCCAAAATTTGCTCAGCAAAAGGTAGTTACTGAGCATCGTTCATGTTTGTGCAGGCTGATATATATTTTTTCATGAGTTTAGTCTGAATGTGAAAACCTCATAGGCACTTTATGAAAATATTTGTGAATGTCTCTTTTTAATATCAAATTTCAACCAGTCATAGAGCATTCTGTTAAAGTCTATTTGCATCAAAATAAAGTTTTGTGGGAAAATGTCAGCTAGCATCGAAAATGAATACGAGCTACAGGACTCAGCTAGTTTGTGCTTTTTACTCCTTGTTGGGATTGTTGAATCAGGTGATTTCTCCACAGATGTCTTTAAAAATAACTTTCTGATTAGTCCAGTATAATAGCAGGAAATATATGGCATTAGAGCACCTGGTTTCCAGCTAAAAATGGACCCAATTGGCCAAGCATAAGGCTGTCAATGAGGAAATTCTAGAGACAAAAATTTGAAATTTAACAGACTGCCATGTCTGGAGACATAACTTAAGAGACAATTGTCTTTTTTAACAATCATTGAAGTGTGAACAACATCAGGTCACAGGCCACTTAAACTTTGATGTTGTTCATACTTGATGATAGTTAAATAAATGACCTTTATTAGGGCCCCACAAATTTATTTGTGGGTGCCCTATAGTAATCACCCGTTCATCCATCCATCCATCGGTCTGTCTGTCCATCTGACCATCAGCATTTTTAGCTCTGTCATGTAATGACGAGGTGAGCTTTTGGGATCACTTTTCTTCAGTCGTCTGTCATGCATGTGTGCGTCCGTGTGTGCATCTGTAAACAATTTCTTCAAACGACATCTCCTGCTAAACCACTGATCGGATTTTGAATAACCCTTAGGTGGTCCCCTTTCAGAGTTGTTCAAATGGTTCCGGTCCATTGCACATCAAGGTCATGGGAGCCAAAAATATATATTTTTTTCATAAAAACTTGATAAATCTTCTCCTCTGAAACCGCAAGGCCCAGGCCTTCGATATTTGGTGTGTAGCTTCATCTAGTGGACCTCTACCAAAATTATTCAAATTATGGTCCTGGGGCCAAAAATGCCCCCGCCCCGGGGCCCTTTGGTTTACATAGTCTTACATAGGAAAAAGTTATCTGAAACCAGAAGGCTCAGGTGCTTGATATTTGGTATGAAGCTTCGTCTTGTGGACCTCTATCAAGATTGTTCAAATTGAAGCCCCGGGGCCCCTTGGTTTTACATAGACTTATATAGAAAAAATCTAAAAAAATCTTCTCCCCTGATACCGCAAGGCCCAGGTCATTGAAATTTGGTGTATAGCTTCATTTATTGGACCTCTACCAAGATTGTTCAAATTATGGCCCTGGGGCCAAAAATGCCCCCGCCCCGGGTCCCTTTTGTTTTACATTGACTTATATAGGGAAAACCTTTAAAAATCCTCAGAAGGCTCAGGTGTTTGATATTTGGTATCAAGCTTCATCTTTTGGACTGACCTCTATCAAGATTGTTCAAATTATACCCCTGGGGCCAAAAATGCCCCTGGCCAGGCCCCTTTAGTTTTACATTGACTTATATAGGAAAAATCCTAAAAAATCTTCTCCTCTGAAACCACAAGGCCCAGGTCTTTGTTATTTGGTGTGTACCTTCTTGGACCTCTACCAAGATTGTTCTTATTATAGCCTTTTCACCAAAAATGCCCCTAACGTGGGGCCCTTTGCTTTTACATTGACTTTTATAGGAAAAATCTTAAAAATATATTCTTCTCTGAAACCGCTAGGCCCAGGACGCTGATATTTGGTGGGAAGCTTCATCTAGTGGACCTCTATCAAGACTGTTCAAATTATAGCCCTGGGGCCAAAAATGCCCCCATCCCGGGGCCCTTTGGTTTTACATTGACTTATATAGGGGAAAACCGTTTAAAATCTTCTTGTCTGAAACCAGAAGGATCAGGTGTTTGATATTTAGTATGAAGCTTCGTTCAAATTTTAGCCCTGGGGCCAAAAATGCCCCTGCCCAGGTGCCGTTTGGTTTTACAGTGTCTTATATAGGGAAAAACTTTAAAAAATCTTCTTGTCTGAAACTAGAAGGCTCATTTCCTTGATATTTGGTATGAAGCTTTGTCTAGTGGACCTAGACCAAGACTTCAAATTATAGCCCTGGATCCGAAAAATGGCCCTGCCCCAGGGCCCACAGGTTTTATTTAGACTTATATAAGGACAACGTTAAAAAATCTTCTTGTTTGAAACCAGAAGGCTCCGGTCTTTGATATTTGGTATGAAGATTCACCTTTTAGACCTACCTCAAGATAATGCAAATTAGTCCTGGGGCCAATAATGGTCCTCCCTAGGGCCCACTTGTTACACTATGGATCAGGTGAGCAATCCAGGGCGATCATGGCCCTTTTGTCCATGTTTTTATGCCTCCACCATTCGAAGAATGGTGGAAGGGCATATAGCATTGCCCCTGACCGTCCTTCAGTCCGAAACTTAAATGCAGTCAATAACTTCCTTATTTCTGGATGGATTTTGAAATTACTTTGTAGAAACGTTAACCATCATGAGACGAGGTGTCACGTGCAAAACCCAGGTCTGTACCTCCAAGGTCACAGTCATACTTAAAGGTCAAAGGTAAAAAAAGGGTCCAAAACTTAAATGCAATCAATAACTTTCTTATTTCTGGAAGGATTTTGAAATTACTTTGTAGAAATATTAACCATCATGAGATGTACCTCCAAGTCAAGGTCATACTTAGAGGTCAAAGATCAAAAAAGGGTCTGAAACTTAAACGCAGTCAATAACTCTCTTATTTCTGGATGAATTTTGAAATTACTTTGTAGAAATGTTAATCATCATGAGACGATGTGTCACATGCAAAACCCAGGTCCGTATCTTCAAGGTCAAGGTCATACTTAGAGGTGAAAGGTAAAAAAAAGGGTCCGAAACTTAAACGCAGTCAATAACTTTCTTATTTCTGGATGGATTTTGAAATTACTTGGCAGAAATGTTGGCCATCATGAGACAATTTGGCTCACACAAAACCAAGGTCCTTACCACCAAGGTCAAGGTCATTTATTAGAGGTCAAATGTGAAAAAAGGGTCCAAAACACCGTCAGTAACTTTCTTTGGATTAATACGAACATAGACATATTCTCAGGCTGGGGCATCCTGGTCCTATGGAGACATTTCTTGTTTTCTTAATAGCTTACAAACCTTCGAACGCATCAACTTCAATTTTTAAACATAAGGTCACAACAACATTACACAATTTCTTGGCAAGTGACGTAACTCTATCTACAATACACTGAGAGTTATGGCCCTTTGAAAAACTAAAAAATTCAGCTTTTTTCGTCTTTTCTTTTCATCTTAATTTCAAAACCAATATAGATATCCAAATGGAACTTGCTGAAGTTATTGACGGTTGCCCTATAATAATACCCTTTCATGGCAGTTTACATAACTCTAGCTACAATACTCTCAGAGTTATGGCCCTTTGAAAAACTTAAAAATTCTGCTTCTCATAATTTTTCAAATCCTCTGATAGTGCTGCAGGGCCCTTTTCCGTTTCACTGACAGCTTTTGTTACTTTAAATTTATTTTATTTCCATCCATTATTTCAGCTTTAGTTACTTTAAATTTATTTTATTTCCATCTGTTATTTCAGCTTTAGTTACTTTAAATTTATTTTATTTCCATCCATTATTTGCAAAAAAAACCTGGTTTGAGGGCTAAAAATGAAACAATAAAACTGTTACTCACAGTTTTCTTTTTAATGGCAGAACAGCATTGTTGACGTCATAACAGTGATCCATCTTTAAACCTTGTTTTATCCCAAACTGTTCTATTATGAGTAATATATAGAGATTTATGTATATTTCAGTTGAAGTTGGTAGAGACATTGTTGACAGCTGAAGCACAAGCTCAATATCAATCACCTGTCAATTGTTACAGAAAATTACTCAGTAAGTAACATAATAGATATCCTCCCTCTTGGAATGATTTGTACAGGCAGTCTCCCCATGCCACTGATTCATTCAGCCATCTTATTTGTTTAGACATTCTTGCCCAGCCACTGATTGGGGCTCTGCCCATCGAGGCTTGGAGAAATAGATTGGGCTGTTTGATGATTCCACCCAGAGCTGAAACTGACCACACATGAGTACTTGTAAACCACTTAGAGGGTCAGTTGGACCCTTCATGCCTATAATCGCCATTGGTTTCATTTGGTGGCAGGGCTTGAGAGGTCATGTTATCTCAGTGTCGAGTAAAATTACCACAACATTGGAAGCGACGTCTCAAACATAACCTATATAATGTTGACAGGGATGTTAAACCTCAAATCAAACAAACAAAATCTTCCACTGATTTATACAAGCTTTCCAAATTATTCCCCCACCATTTTGCACTGATTTGACAAGGCATTCTCCCCTTGTATTGATTTGTCTGGGCATTCTTTTCTTGCACCGATTCATGCAGGCATTTTCCCCTGGCACTGATTTGTCAAGGCATTCTCCCCTTGCACAGATTTGTCAAGGCATTCTCCCCTTGCACAGATTTGGCCTGACCTCAGCCCCCGCCCATTGGGGCTTGAAGAAATAGATGGTCTGCAGGATGCTTCCACGCTGAGCTTAAATCGACTGCACACGAGTACTGGTAAACAACTTAAAGAGGATCTAAGCCTGCCCAGGCAAAGCGGTGCGAGTCTTACCATCCATTCTTATAGACCCTCTTGGTTTCATTGGGCGACAGGGCTTGAGATGTCATTTCATCTCAGTGTTGGGTAAAAGTCCCACAAAATTGGAAGCAACGTCTCCAAAATGACCTATACAGTGTTGATGGGGACATTAAACCTCAAATCATACAAGCTATTGTCCAGACCTTCTTCCTTTTTTAGCTCACCGTCACGTAGTGACGAGGTGAGCTTTTGGGATCAGTTTTTGTCCGTCGTGTGTGCGTGCGTGCGTCCGTGCGTGCATCCGTATGTGCGTAAACAATTTCTTTAAACAACATCTACTCCTAAACCACTGATCGGATTTTGACCAAACTTCACAGGAATGATCCTTAGGTGGTCCCCTTTCAAAGTTGTTCAAATGGTTCCGGTCCGTTGCACATCTAGGTCACAGGACCCAAAAATAGATTTTTATCACCAAAAACTTAAAAAATCTTCTTCTCTGAAACCACAAGGCCCAGGTCTTTGATATTTGGTATGAAGCTTCATCTAGTGGACCCCTACCAAGATTGTTCAAATTATAGTGCTGGGGCCAAAAATGCCCCGGCCCCGGGGCCCTTTGGTTTTACATAGGCTTATATAGGGAAAATCTTTAAAAATCTTCTTTTCTGAAACCACAAGGCCCAGGTCTTTGATATTTGGTATGAAGCTTCATCTAGTGGACCCCTACCATGATTATTCAAATTATAGTGCTGGGACAAAAAATGCCCTCGCCCCGGGGCCCTTTGGTTTTACATGTGCTTATATAGGGAAAATCTTTAAAAATCTTCTTCTCTGAAACCACAAGGCCCAGGTCTTTGATATTTGGTATGAAGCTTCATCTAGTGGACCCCTACCAAGATTGTTCAAATTATAGTGCTGGGGCAAAAAATGCCCCCGCCCCGGGGCCCTTTGGTTTTACATAGGCTTATATAGGGAAAATCTTTAAAAATCTTCTTCTCTGAAACCACAAGGCCCAGGACTTTGATATTTGGTATGAAGCTTCATCTTGTGGACCCCTACCAAGATTGTTCAAATTATAGTGCTGGGGCAAAAAATGCCCCCGCCCCGGGGCCCTTTGGTTTTACATAGGCTTATATAGGGAAAATCTTAAAAAATCTTCTTCTCTGAAACCGCAAGGCCCAGGACTTTGATATTTAGAATAAAGCTTCATCTAATGGACCTCTACCAAGAATGTCAAATTATAGCCCTTGGGCCAAAAATGCCCCCACCCAGGGGCCCTTTGGTTTTACATAGACTTATATAGGGAAAATCTTTAAAAATCTTCTTCTCTGAAACCACAAGGCCTAGGTCTTTTATATTTGGTATGAAGCTTCATCTAAAGGACCCCTAATAAGATTATTCAAATTATAGTGCTGAGGCCAAAAATGTCCCCTCCCCGGGGCCCTTTGGTTTTACATAGGCTTTTATAGGGAAAATCTTTAAAAATCTTCTTCTCTGAAACCGCAAGGCCTAGGACTTTGATATTTGGTATGGAGCTTCATCTAGTGGACCCCTACCAAGATTATTCAAATTATAGTGCTGGGGCAAAAAATGCCCCCGCCCCCGGGCCCTTTTGTTTTACATAGGCTTATATAGGGAAAATCTTAAAAAATCTTCTTCTCTGAAACCGCAAGGCCCAGGACTTTGATGTTTGGTATGAAGCTTCATCTAGTGGACCCCTACCAAGATTGTTCAAATTATAGCCCTTGGGCCAAAAATGCCCCCACTCCGGGTCCCTTTGGTTTTACATAGACTTATATAGGGAAAATCTTTATACCCCCGTAAACGAAGTTTGAAGGGGGTATATAGGAGTCAGCTTGTCGTCTGTCGTCGTCGTCGTCGGTCCGTTACAAAAAACTTTAACATTGCTCATAACTTCCTTATTCTTTGACCGATTTCTTTAATATTCACACACCACACACCTTGCCACTAGTACTTAAGATTGATATACACAAACCTGACCTTGACCTTTACGTTGACCTTCCTCAAGGTCAAATACTTGTAAAAATTTGTCTGACAACGCATGCGGGGGTATTATTGGCACCCGTTAGGCGGCAGCTCTAGTTAAAAATCTTCTTCTCTGAAACCGCAAGGCCTAGGTCTTTTATATTTGGTATGAAGCTTCTTCTAAAGGACCCCTACCAAGATGATTCAAATTATAGCGCTGGGGCCAAAAGTGGCCCCACCTGGGGCCATTTGGTTTTACATAGGCTTATATAGGGATAATCTTTAAAAATCTTCTTCTCTGAAACCACAAGGCCCAGGACTTTGATATTTGGTATGAAGCTTCATCTAATGGACCTCTACCAAGATTGTTCAAATTATAGCCCTGGGGCCAAAAATGCCCCCGCTCTGGGGCCCTATGGTTTTACATAGACTAATATAGGGAAAATCTTTAAAAATCTTCTTCTCAGAAACCACAAGGCCTGGGTCTTTGATATTTGGTATGAAGCTGCATCTAGTGGACCTCTGTCAAGATTATTCAAATTATAGCTCTGATACCAAAAATGTCCCCCCTCCGGGGCCCTTTGGTTTTACATAGACTTATATAGGGAAATCTTTAAAAATCTTCTCTGAAACTGCAAGGCCAAGGCCTTTGATATTTAGTAAGGAGCTTTATCTAGTGGACCTCTACCAAGATTGTTCAAATTATAGCCCTGGGGCCACAAATGCCCCCTCCCCGGGGCCCTTTGGTTTTACATAGATTTATATAGCACCGGGGCCATTTGGTTTTGCATAGGCTTATGTAGGGAATATCTTTAAAAAAAAATCTTCTTCTCTGAAACCGCAAGGCCCAGGTCTTTGATATTTGATGTGTAGCTTCATCTAGTGGACCTTTGCCAAGATTGTTCAAATTATAGCCTTTGTTGATGTTTGGTATGAAGCTTCACCTTTAAGACCTCCCTCAACATTATGCATATTAAAGCCCTGGGGCCAATAATGGCCCTCTCTGGGGCCCACTTGTTACACTATGGATCAGGTGAGCGATCCAGGGCCATCATGGCCCTCTTGTTCTGATTTATGCAGGCATTTTCCCCCTGCATTTGTCAAGGCATTTTCCCTTGCACTGATTTGTCCAGGCATTCTCCCCTTGCCCTGATTTGTCAAGGCATTCTCCTGTTACACTGATTTGTCCAGGTATTCTCCCCTTCCACTGATTTGTCCAGGCATTTCTCCCTTTGACTTATTTTCCGTTTTACTGATTTATGCAGGTATTCTCTCCTTGCACTGATTTGTCAAGGCATTCTTCACTTGAATTGATTTGTCCAGGCATTCTCCCCTTGCACTGTTTCGTCAATGCATTCTTCTGTTTCACTGATTGATCCAGGTATTCTCCCCTTGCACTGATTTTTCCACACGCTGATTTGTCACGGTATTCTATCCTTGCACTGATTTATCACGACATTCTCCCCTGCACTTATTTCACATATAAGCCTGCCCAGTAAAAGTGTGGATAGCTAGGTAAACTGACCGGCAAAATGATCTAAAATAGTGTTGACTTGACCGTCAAACTCCAAAACAAACAAACATTCTCTCCTTGCACTGATTTGTCCAAGCATTTTCCCTTGCACTCATTCTCCTTCAGTTAATTTGTACAGGTAGTACCTTGACCCTCTCACCACCCACCCACTTTCACTGTTTTTTTCAAGCAGTCTGTCCTTTCCATTGAATTAACTGGCATACTCTCTTACAACTGATTTGTTTACATATTTTCCCCCTTCAACTGACTCATACATGTATCCTATATTTCACTGTTTACACAAGCATTCTCCCCTTCTACTGATATCTGCAGACACACATTTTTTCAACAATAATATTAGCATATTTGTCATATTAAATGATCAAAGAGTTATGGATACATTGACTTGCAGCAGTATTAGTTTTCAACCCTTATCCTGCTGTTCACGACAGCTCCTACCTTTGAAAACAGTGAAGATTTAGATCAGATGGCTTCTGAATCCAAACTGATTGGTTTGAAGTCAGAAATGGGTGTGGCTAACTTAATTATTCAGTGGGATAAGAGTTAAAAATAGTTCCATTTGTTCTTTGGTCGCAAACTCATTTAAATATAACCTTCAAATTTTCTCTTACAGTATGACAAAAAGTAAATATTTTTGCTGAAAAAAAAGTGTTTATTTGATTTGAGGTTTAACATTCCTGTCAACACTGTATAGGTCATTTTGGAGATGTTGCTTCCAATTTTGTGGGACTCTTACCCGACATGACTAGCTTTGGGATTGAACGTATCAAGCCCATTTGTTAACCCTTGTCATGCTGTTCACGACAACCCCTATCTTTGCAAACATTGTAGATCCAGATTAGATGGCTTCTGAAGCCATCTGATCAGGATCTACACTGTTTGACATTGTTTGACATTCAATTTATGAATTTGTAGGAATAAATTACGTCAAGAAATCTGATTGGTTCAAAGTCAGAAATGGGTGTGGCTAAACTGAATATTCAGGAAGAGAAGGGTTAAAAGCATTATTAGCTTAACGAGCTTGTTAGTGGCTGTTCTAGCAAAAACAATACCAAATACAAAATGTGATTAGCTCAAGCATTTGCAAAAGCTACTTCCATTTTTTACTGCTTTGTTTATTTGTTTGATTTGAGGTTTAACGTCCCCGTTAACACTGTAAAGGTCATTTTGGAGACGTTGCTTCCAATTTTGTGGGACTTTTACCTGACATTGAGATGAAATGACATCTCAAGCCCTGCCTCCCAATGAATCCAATAGGGTTTATAAACATGGACGGGCCGACTCGTACCGCTTTGCCTGGGCAGGCTAAGATCCTCTAAGTGGTTTACCAATACTCATGTGCGGGTCGGTTTCAGCTCTGCGTGGAAGCATCATGCAGCCCATCTATTTCTTCAAGCCCCGATTACTGCCAAATATTAGTGTATTTAGCATATAGTAAAATTACACAATTAAGGTTAGCTAAAATTTAGACAAAGTATGCTTTTAAAAGCATGTTTAGAATGTTTCAGATATTCATACAACCAGTGTCATGCCTTTGTCACTGATCAAAACTGGTCTTTTAGACCAGTTTTGAACCGTTCCAAAGGTGGTCTAAAATAGGAATTTTACTGTATTTAATGATCAAAGTTCTAATGATAGGCCAACTCAATACGTTCATTGTAAGTGTTGAAAAACTGGGCCCAGTTCATTTAGCGGATAGTGCTTTGAACATCAGGGGTCAGTTGTTCACAACTAACGACGTTAGCTAAAGTATCGTTAAAACTTTTGATCATTCAGTATGGTGAAAATACTATTTTTTTTTTTGCTGAAAAAATGTGAGCAGCTTTTGCAAATGCTTTGAACAACTGGACCCTGGGTTCAGATTGTTAGAACTCATTGCAATGTGGTTCATTGTAAAGTAGATCTCTTTGTTTACAGGCAAAGCATAAGCAGGCAAGCTATCTTGTCAGGCAACAGGTCTCATTGCATTTCACATAGTGCAGGGGAGGCAAGCTGTCGTAGCCAATGACAGTTCCTGTTCAAAGCTTATTCTACTTTTTCCCCAGCCTTAGTGGCTGAGTCAGATGCACATCTGACTGATCAGCCCCCGCACATTGGGTCTTGAAGAAATAGATGAACTGCATGATGCTTCCACGCAGAGCTGAAACCGACCCCATACACATACTGGTAAACCGCTTAGAGGATCTAAGCCTGCCCAGACAAAGTGGCAAGAGTTGAACCGTCCATGCTTATAAACCATATTGGTTTCATTGGGCGACAGGGCTTTAGATATCATTTCATCTGAATGTCAAGTAAAAGTCCCACAAAATTGGAAGCAACGTCTCCAAATGACCTATACAGTGTTGACGGGAACGTTAAACCTCAAATCAAACAAAAACAAAACATCTGACTGATGATCAGGAGGCTCCGTGTTTTATCCTCACCAGACCTGGTGTAACAGTTAGTGTCTTTCCCCGGCTCAGTTCTTCCTTGTGGAAGAACTGGCATATGCAGTTATTCCCTGGAGAAAAAACTGAGAAACTGACTAGTCAGTTTCTTCCCCACACAGTCTGTTTCATCAGGCCAAAAAAAAAAATAGGTGTGTTTCCAGTTTCCCGACCCTACCTAAGTTTTAGGCCCGACCCTAAATTTTTTATTGCCAAAAAAAAAAAAAATCGCGGGGCGAAACGACTCGGAACTACGCGAGCGGTTGCGTGCGGTTTATTTGTTCTAATTCGGTCAGTTTCCGAGCGTTTCGGTGTTTACTACGACTATTTCCGCAGAAATGCTCTATACAGTGTATAAACAAAATAAAAAATTAAGATAAAAAAAAAAAATTAAATCGACCTTCCCCACCTAATTTTTTTCAAGCTGAAACCTGAAACACACATATTTTTTTTTTTGGCCTCATCACATGACATGTTTTAGAACCTTTGTCAACAGGTTATATATACCGCAACAATTCATTAAAGCAAAGACACCGCCAATGTTCTTTCACGGAGATTGATCATGAATGATTTTGTAAAAGTCATCCATTCCCTTCTGCTGATTTAAGGACGGTTTTCAGGAACAGGAATGTGAAAGAATATATATGGTACATCATACTAGTAAACAGCTTATTTTTAAGCATTATTAACCCTTGTCCTGCTGAACCCGGATATGTCTTATCTTTCAAACAATGAAAATCCTGATCAGATGGCTTCTGAAGAAGCCATCTGATCAGGCTCTTCATTGTTTGTCATTCAGCTCATGAATTTGTTGCAATAATTTGCATTAAGTAATCTGATTGGTTGATAAACAGTAGTGGGTGTGGCATATATAAATAATCAGCAGGTCCAGGGTTAAGGAAGAGTGTGATTAGCTAAACTGACCGGCTCAGCATGACCTAATAGTGTTGATTGGGCTGTTGATCTCAAAACCAAGCATTTCTCTTGTTTTCTTGCACACCAGACAAGCAAATACGTGATTTTACCCTGGGATAGAAATTTATGTTCTGACCCAGGTGTTCCGACCCAAAATCGAATATAAGTGCGTGTTTTTTCCCGACCGAATAGGTTCGGGGGATATAGCGATCAGCCTGGCGTCCGTCCGTCCGTCCGTCTGTCCGCACTAACAAATGTATAGTTAGGTGGCTATGACAATGGACAGAATCAATGTAATTGAATGGGATTTATTCCGTTAGACACATAAAAGATTCTTTTATGTGGCTAAAATTAGCCACATAAGTATTAATCCTGCCAAAAATAGCCACATAAGTATACATCCGTGAGAACGTCCGTTCGTCCGTCCGTCCATCCGTCCGTCCGTCCGTAGACGCAACCTTGTGATGGCCATAACTCCTATACCCTTTGAGATTCATTGATGGTTCTTGGCACAATTGTCCACAAGGCCGAGACGGCGTGTCATGCGCAAGAACCAGAACTCTGGATGCCATACTGTTTTAGTTATCTCCCCTTTTAATAAAATAGAATGACTACTTTGTGATGGCCATAACTCCAATACCCTTTGAGATATATTGATGGTACCTGGTACAGTTGTTCACAAGGCTGAGACGGCGTGTCATGCACAAGAACCACAACTCTGGTTGCCATGGTTTTGGAGTTATCTCCCCTTCCAATAAAATAGAGTGACAACCTTGTGATGGCCATAACTCCTATACCCTTTGAGATTCATTGATGGTTCTTGGCACAATTGTTCACAAGGCTGAGACGGTGTGTCATGCGCAAGAACCAGAACTCTGGATGCCATACTTTTTTAGTTATCTCCCCTTTTAATAAAATAGAATGACTACTTTGTGATGGCCATAACTCCAATACCCTTTGAGATATATTGATGGTACCTGGTACAGTTGTTCACAAGGCTGAGACGGCGTGTCATGCACAAGAACCACAACTCTGGTTGCCATGGATTTGGAGTTATCTCCCCTTCCAATAAAATAGAGTGACAACCTTGTGATGGCCATAACTCCTATACCCTTTGAGATTCATTGATGGTTCTTGGCACAATTGTTCACAAGGCTGAGACGGTATGTCATATGCAATAACCAGAACTCTGGATGCCATACTTTTTTAGTTATCTCCCCTTTTAATAAAATAGAATGACTACTTTGTGATGGCCATAACTCCAATACCCTTTGAGATATATTGGTGGTACCTGGCACAGTTGTTCACAAGGCTGAGACGGTGTGTCATGCACAAGAACCACAACTCTGGTTGCCATGGTTTTGGAGTTATCTCCCCTTCCAATAAAATAGAGTGACAACCTTGTGATGGCCATAATTCAAATACCCTTTAAGATATATTGATGATACCTGGCACAGTTATTCACAAGGCCGAGCCGGTGTGTCATGCACAAGAACCACAACTCTGGGTGCCGTGGTTTTTTTTGTTGTCTCCCCTTCCAATAATATAGAATCACTACCTTGTGATGGCCACATCTCCAACACTCTTTGAGATATATTGATGATACTTGGTACAGTTGTACATGAGGTTAAACAGGTGTGTCATGTGCAAGAACCACAACTCTGGGTGCCCTGTTTTTTTAATTATCTCCCCTGACAATATAATCTTGTGATGGCCATAACTCCAATACCCTTTGAGATATATTGATGGTACTTGGCACAATTGTATACAACGTTGAGACGGCGCTTCATGCCTAAGAACCACAACTCTGGGTGCTATGATATTTGAGTTATCTCCCCTTCCAATATAACAGTTTGACAACCTTGTGATCATCGTACCTCCAATACCCTTTGAGACATATTGGTGGTACTTGTTGCAGATGTACATGAGGTTAAGCAGGTGTGTCATGCTCAAGAATTACAACTCTGGGTGCTCTGTTTTTTTAGTTATCTCCCCTGGCAGTATAACCTTGTGATGGCCATAACTCCAACACCCTTTCAGATATATTGAAGGAACTTGGCACAATTGTATACAAGGTACAGAAGGGATGCCATGTGCAAGAATCACAACTGTGTGCGCTGTGGTATTTGAGTTATCTACCCTTCCAATATAACAGTATAACAAGCTTGTGATCACCATATCTCCAATACTTTTTGAGACATATTGATGGTACTTTGTACAATAATACATGAGCTTAAGCAGGCATGTCATGCGCAAAAACCACATTTCTGAGTGCCCTGTGTTTTTAGTTATCTCCCCCGACAGTATAATCTTGTGATGGCCATAACTGCAATACTTTTGTGATATATTTCTGGTTTAATTCTGGTGCACTTTCTATTGGTGAACAATCTTCTGAAGGCCATATTGGCTTTTGGTTGGGGGATTTGCCATCTCTTCCGATGGCTATTTTTAGCTCACCTGTCACGTAGTGACAAGGTGAGCTTTTGGGATCACTTTTTGTCCGTCGTCCGTCGTGCGTGCGTGCGTCCGTGCGTCCGTGCGTCCGTAAACTTTTTCTTCAAACGACATCTCCTCCTAAACCACTGATCGGATTTTGACCAAACTTCACAGGAATGATCCTTTGGTGGTCCCCTTTCAAAGTTGTTCAAATGGTTCTGGTCCGTTGCACATATAGGTCACAGGAGCCAAAAATAGATTTTTTTCACCGAAAACTTAAAAAATCTTCTTCTCTGAAACCGCAAGGCCCAGGACATTGATATTTGGTATGAAGCTTCATCTAGTGGACCCCTACCAAGATTGTTCAAATTATAGTGCTGGGGCCAAAAATGCCCCCGCACCGAGGCCCTTTGGTTTTACACAGGCTTTTATAGGGAGAATCTTTAAAAATCTTCTCCTCTGAAACCGCTAGGCCCAGGTCTTTGATATTTGGTATGAAGCTTCATCTAGTGGACCCCTACCAAGATTGTTCAAATTACAGTGCTGGAGCTAGAAATGCCCCCGCACCGGGGCCCTTTGGTTTTACATGTGCTTATATAGGGAAAATCTTGAAAAATCTTCTTCTCTGAAACCGCAAGGCCCAGGTCTTTGATATTTGGTATGAAGCTTCATCTAGTGGACCTCTACCAAGATTGTTCAAATTATAGTGCTGGGGCCCAAAATGCCCCCGCCCCGGGGCCCTTTTGTTTTACATGGGCTTATATAGGGAAAATCTTTAAAAATCTTCTTCTCTGAAACTGCAAGGCCCAGGTCTTTGCTATTTGGTCTGAAACTTCATCTAGTGGACCCCTACCAAGATTGTTCAAATTATAGTGCTGGGGCCAAAAATGCCCCCGCCCCAGGGCCCTTTGGTTTACATAGGCTTATATAGGGAAAGTCTTTAAAAATCTTCTCTGAAACGACAAGGCCCAGGTCTTTGATATTTGGTATGAAGCTTCATCTTGTGGACCTCTACCAAGATTGTTCAAATTATAGCCCTGGGGCCAAAAATGCCCCCGCTCCGGGGCCCTTTGGTTTTACATAGACTTATATAGGGAAAATCTTGAAAAATCTTCTTCTCTGAAACCACAATGCTTAGGTTTTTGATATTTGTTATGAAGCTTAAGCTAGTGGACCTCTAACAAGATTGTTCAAATTATAGCCCTTAGACCAAAAATGCCCCCGCCATGTGGCCCTTTGGCTTTACATAGACTTATATAGGGAAAATCTTTAAAAATCTTCTTCTCTGAAACCACAAGGCGTAGGTCTTTGATATTTGTTATGAAGCTTAAGCTAGTGGACCTCTACCAAGATTGTTAGGGCCCCGCACTGAAAGTGTGGGTGCCCTATAGTAATCTCTCTGTCCGTCCGTCTGTCTGTCTGTATGTCCGTCCGTCTGTCCGTCCACAAATTTCTGATAGCGCTGCCGGGGCCCTAGTCAGTTTCACTGACAGCTCTAGTTCAAATTATAGCCCTGGGGCCAAAAATGTCCCCGCTCCGGGGCGCTTTGGTTTTACATAGACTTATATAGGGAAAATCTTGTTTTACATAGACTTCTATATGCAGGGTAAACCTTTAAAATCTTCTTCTCTGAATCGACAAAGCCCAGGTCTTTCATATTTGATATGAAGCTTCAGCTTGTGGACCTCTACCAAGATTGTTCAAATTATAGCCCTGGGGCCAAAATTGACCCTGCCCGGGGCCCACTTGTTATACATTGGATCAGGTGAGCGAACCAGGGCCCTCTGGGCCCTCTTGTTTATAAATGCACTGGTTGATTACGACCTCTGATCAGTCGTCGTCAAGGTTGACATCACAACATGTTTCGTGACGTCACTAAACATTCCTGTACTGTCATCACAATATGGCGGACGTCGGTACTCGAAGTGACTGCAGCATTAAAAATCCGCACTAAGAAATGGAAGGTATGCAAGAAAAAGAATCCTATATGGGTGTGAAGGGCGGATGGAAAAATCCGTCCCTCGGGATCACTGTCCGGCATCACTCGGCAAGCCTCGTGATGCCGGACAGTGACCCTTGGGATGGATTCTTATATTCTTCTTCCAGTCTGTGATGTGCTGCCCCTGATACTTCAGAAAGGCACGAATCTAAGTATTGCCAGGAAAAGTCTAGAAGTCTGGCTTCAGAAAGCTGTAGAGTTCTACATCAGTTTTGTTACACAGCCGGCATCTCACGAGGTCACCACGCCACTGTCACCAGGTAAAAATCATTGAAAGGTGGAAACAGTCTTAAAATTACAGTGATGTAGACTTGTACATCAAGTAAATTTCTGAGAAAATGTTTTTAAGTTTCCCATTGGAAATGACTGCCACTATTTAAGCAAAGCGGCCCCTGCCCATTGGGGCTTGGATAAATAGATTTGGCTGCATGATGCGTCCATGCAGAGCTCAAACCAGCGGCACAAGAGTACTGGTAAACCTCTTAGGAGGTCTAAGCCTGCACAGGTAAAGTTGTGCGAGTTTGACCTTCCATGCATATAAACCCTATTGGTTTCATTGGGCGACAGGGCTTGAGATGTTATTTCATCTCAATGTCGGGTAAAAGTCCTACAACATTGGAAGCAACGTCTCGAAAATGACCTACATTGTGTTGGTGTAAACAATATATATTAACTTCTTCTGAATTACAAGTAGTCAATAACACGTTGTATGAAAAAAGTTCCACAGGATTTGAAAACAAGCATAAATGCTTATACTAATAATCATCTCCTGACTAAATAGTGTTGACAGAGACGTTAAACCTCAAATCAAACAAATAATTTAAGGAAAGAGTTTGATCCCTCAGGGAAAGGCTTCTTCCCTAAATATGAATGGCCTCCTACTATAAAGGAGGAAAAACATGTTACCATAGATAAATTGCCATTTTATTGGCATCACTGCTGGCTTGGTAATGTGCTTAGGGAGTTTTATGCATGAGAATTTCATTGAGAACAGCCAATTGCTCAATAACTTGGAGGTCAGGGGCCAGTTGTTCAAAACTAACGACGTCGTTAGTTAACGGATCGTTAACACCTTGATCATTTAATATGGCAAAAATGCTAATATTTTTGCTGAAAAAATGTGATCAGCTTTTGCATATGCAAAAGCTGCTCACATTTTATCAGCAAAAATACCAAAATTTTAAATATTAAACTTGCTAGAACAGTTAACAATATGACCACTAACAAGCTCGTTAAGCTAACGATGCTTTGAACAACTGGACCCAGGTCTGTAAGTTTGCAATTCCGGGTTGATTTTAAAATTACTTGGCAAAAATGTTTGCCATTATGAGACGAGGCGCTGCCCTCAAAACATGGTCCATATTTCTTAAGGTAAAGGTCAAACTTAATAGGGGAAGGTCAAAAAGGGACCTTGATGGATTTTGAAATAGCATGGTAGAAATATAACCATCATGTGACAATATCAGGTCTATTGTTCCAAAGTCAACATCACACTTTGGTCTTTTGCTCCAAGGTCAAGGTCACACTTACAGGTCAAAGGTCCAAAAATAGGGACTATTTTTCATGTCCAGTCCATAACTTCGTCATTCATTGATCTGTTTGGAAATTACTTTGCAGAAATGTTAACCATCATAACAGGATATTTCACATGCAAGACTCAGGTCGGAAGCCTCAAGGTCAAGGTCACGCTGAAAGGTCAAATAAAAAAAAAATTAAAAAAAAAATGTCTTTTTGTCTAGCCTTAGCTTTGTCATTTCTTGATGGTTTTAGAAATTACTTTGAAGAAATATGAGCTTTAAGCTCAAGGTCACACTAAGAGGTCAGAGGCAAAACGGGGATTTTTTCATGTCTGGTCCCTAACTTTGTCATTGTTGCTGGATTTGAAAACTACTTGGCAGAAATAGTTACCAGTTCAGCGTAAAACACAGGTCACACTTAAAGGTCAGTTGTCAAATATCGGATCTATTTTTCATTTCCTGTCCATAACTTTGTTATTCCTTGATGGATATAGAAATTACTTCTTCAAGGTCAAGGCCACTCTTAGAGGTAAAAGGAAAAGCACGTAGACACATTTTGAGTTGGCATTATTGTGTTAAATTTTAAGATTCCAGACCTGACACTTCTGTATTTGCCAGCTCTTCTTTCCTAACCGATTTCCAACAAAAGTATAGTGAAAACGATAATGCGTGATAACTATGAGAGGCTGTGAATATAAAGTCATCACGAAACCACGCCTATATAATTTTGACCCCCTCGAACCCCAAAATGGGGTTTACAGGGGTAAACATTTTTTTGCTCTAAAATATTGATTGTGGGTACCCATTAGAACCGCCTCATCAAGTCGGTTCTAACGAGAACCCCCAATCTATATTTTGAGCAGAAATAAGAAAAATATCACAATTTTTCACCTAAAAATTTTGTTTTTTTTTTTGGCAGTAAAATTTACATTGTATTTGCATACGTGTTTTCGTAATGGCACAAAGTAATAGCATGTAATGCTGCACATGTTCAGTTCAAACTTGATAGAGTGATAGATATTGGTTCAATTTAGCACTACTCCCAACCCTGTCTGTGACCAAAAGGTCAAGATCACTGACTTAGAAATATTTTAACCCGTATCCTGCTAAACTATGATAACCCCTGCCTTTGCAAACAGTGCAAATCCAGATCAGATGGCTTCTAATCTGAAATCATAAGGATCTACACAATCATACAGCTTGCAAATTTGAATGACTATATCGATTAATCTGATTGGTTGATAGTCAGGAATGGATGTGGCTAATTTAATTTATTCAGCAGGACTAGTGATAAAGACAAGGCGGGAGCAATCAAGCTAGCCCGTTGAGTGAAAGATAATGTTGAAAATTAGACATGTTTAAACTTGGGCAGAAACAAATAATTTGAGCCAGCGCATGACAAAACCTACAATAAGACATGTGCGCCCAGTGAAGACTCAGATCAGCCTGCACATCCACGCAGTCTGATCAGTGTCTTCGTTGTGCACTCTAAGGATAGCTAAGGGCCCAATGCTTCTTTATGCAGCAAGAGAAGTCACTGGTCATACTGTAGGGATGCGCAAACTGATCTGATTCTTCGCTGGGCGCACATGTAAGTTGTAGGTAATGCTGCGCCCCGGCTCATATAATTTGTTACGTGTTTCTTTTCATCTGTCGATCTTAGATCTTCTTTCACCCACCAAGAAGTCGTCCAGACGTATGAGTATACCCGGCTTGCAGGATAAAGAATGTCAGATCATGGATCCCTGGAACAGCCTGTTTAAATTGCTTGTTCTAATTGGGCAGAGTCTTCGCTGGGATATAGAAATAGAGTTCTTCACCAAGTCCAGGTTTGTTGTATGCAAATAAAATATCTGTGAAAAACATTGAGGCTCTCAAATGTCAGAGGGCCAGATATGGTCAGTATTTCAATACGAGTACTGAATTTACTCGTAATATTTGTACAACTCGCTTTCTTACCATACTTGTTCTAAAACTTAAACAAGTACAATTTACTACCTGATGTTGTGTCTAAAAATAGCTAGATGAGATGCCTCTGATAGATTTTCATTTCATTTAGTACAATTCAATACTTAAGATCATGAATATGCCATTGGCTGGTCTTAAAAAGCATCTAAGATGCTTTTTATGGCCAGCCAATGGCGTATTCATATTCTCTTATTTTTCTGGAAAAGTAAGGTTTGATGTTACATGTGAATCATCTGCTAGGCTTGAAATGTCAAACCTTATTTTCCATGAAAAATAAGGCAAAAAACCTTATTTTCCATGAAAAATAAGGCAGGAAACCTAATTTTCCATGAAAAATATTTCCATGAAAAATAAGACAAAAAAAAAAAGAATGATTGTCATCTGTCCCTACACCTAGCAGATTATTTTGGTGGCAGAGCTTGAGATGTCATTTTGTTCTCTGTGTTGGGTAAAAGTCCCAAACAATTTGAGGCAATTTCTTCAAACTGACCCAAATAGTGTTGATGGGGATGTGAATATGTTCTGTAAAAGGGTCATCCTTTGGAGGCAAAGAATGCACCAAAGAACAGAAAAGTTTGGAGTGTACATGTTTTCTAGACCAGACCAGCTAGTTTTGGCCAATTAGGCCTCATCATTGACCCTCAGTTATTTTCAAAATTCCGCAATGGAATAAGTGATCCCAAAGGACAAGAAAATATAATCTTCGCTATGATGGAGGGCAGGGAGACTTTTTTCGGCCGCCACACATTCCCTTAACTTGTAGTGAAGTTAAATGTGATCTATAAAAGGGTATCTTTGGAAGCAAAGAATGCACCACAAAACTGAAAAATATGGAGTGTACATGATTTCTTGGCCAGACTAGCTAGTTTTGGCCAATTAGTTTCAGCCAACCGCAACACAAACGAAACAAACATAAATTAACATGAAAGATTAAGAATGAGAAACCTTTTACTTGAATCTAGGCACTTGTAAATTTTTAGGAAACATTTTTATGAGAAACGAAATTGCCAAATGTCTAATAGGTACTGTTAATTGATAAGCGTTCTGTTTTTTGAAACAACAAAGAAATTTTGATCAGTAATCCTAACATAGCACACCTATACAGGCATTGGAAAGGAACTATGATATGAGCGGATAACAAAACCTACAATAAGACCAGTGTGACCAGCACAGACTCAAATCAACCTGCGCACCCATCCACTATGACAAGACCTTATGCATTTTTTATTAGCCTATAGTAGGTACATGTGATCAGCGAAGACTCTGATCAGACTGCACAAATGCACAGGCTGATCTGAGTCTTCGCTGGTTGCTCAAGAGTTCTTGTAGATTTTGTCATGTGCTGGCTCATATATTCTGCAATTAGTCACAGGGCGGGAGTGTGTGATGCAAAATGCTGCCATCTCATGTTACTTGTACATTCTTTGATGTTAGACAGTTAAATTTCATGTTCCTGCTTTGAATTTTGAAAACATCACAAAAGAACTTAAATGCATGTGTTACAGTCAATAATTTTGGCAGGATTTTTTCTAACAATTGCGAAACTTTGGGAGAATTTGAAGGAAACATCAACATTATTTCGATTTCGATATGGAAATATGCAAAGATTTATTATTTAAGGTAGTTCCAGATCCATTTATAGACTTATGGCCCAAAATTTTTACCCAGAAGTCATGAGATCCTAACCGTTAGGATAAAGCCGAGAAATTAAATTGTAGAAAGATTTACACAAGATAAACATTCAGTGTCAAATTTCAGATCTAAATGACTGAGTGAGGTGGTTAAATATGCATTAAAAATTTGTGTTCCTTTAATTATGTTGAGCAGTGTATGTATCCAAGTTTGCAAATTGATTGACATGGTGGAAAAAAGGAATTTATTATGAATGTTTAGTGTGGATAGACTAATCTGCCTGGAAGATCAGAGTGATCAAATAGGATTCATTTGTCCTTTTACCGGCCCTGATAGCTCAGTGGTAGAGCGTCCGCTTTGGTAATGGGAAGTCACGGGTTTGATCCCAGGCCACGCCATACCAAAGGTATAAAAATGGTACTAGGAGCTTCCTTGGCTGACGCTTGCATTATCAGGGGTAGTCCTAGGAAGATAAATGAAGGCAGGTAAGTATTTGTTAATTGTTAATGGATACTTTGCTTGTCGCAGTAAAAGCTCTATAGAGCTTTATATGTTATTTGTTTCTAATATGCGACGTTAAATAAAGCTTCTTTATCTTTGTCTATCCGCTGTCCTCGTATCCATGAAAGATGCTGTCTATCCATGAAAGATGCTGTCTTTCATGCTTCCCTTAACCCATTTGGTACTGGAGACCCCAAAACGAGTACCCTGGCAAACAGCGCAGGCCCAGATCAGATGCCGCAGAACGTGGCGTCTGATCAGGGCCTACACTGTTTGCAAAAAGTTCAGCCATTTTCCTAATCAGTTTTGAAGAAAACACAACCTGACACCCCTAAATTTTGAAATGAACTCATGCTATATCTAAGGAGGAAGATTCCATTTGGTACAAAAAGGGTTAAGATTATGACAAAAGAACTTAAGTTTTTTTTCCAGTTTACAGCCTTCCTGGTCTTATTTTGCAGGGAATTTCAATGGCAGCACATCCTGAGCTTATACAACAGATCTAATCAGCCGGGCAATGAGAGTCATAACAAACAGATTCTGTATACCACCACTGTGTTGTTTCTCGAATGTTTATTTCATTATGTCAGCAGTGTAGATACTGATGTGTTCCACTCAGGTATAACACAGAATTAACCTTAAAAGCGCAAATCATGACTAGCAAGCACAAATCATGACTAGCATGTACAAATCATGACTAGCAACTAGGAAGCATAAATCATGACTAGCTTAACTATCAAGCACAAATCCTGACTAGAAGGCACAAATCATGACTAGCATGCACAAATCATGACTAGTAACTATCAAACACAAATCATGACTAGTAAGGACAAATCGTGACTAGCATGCAGAAATGACTAGAAACTATCAAACACAAATCATGACTAGCATGCCCAAATCATGACTAGAAACTAGCAAGCACAAATCCTGACTAGTTTGACTAGCAAGCACAAATCATGACTAGCAAGCACAAATCATGACTAGCAAGCACAAATCATGACTAGAAAACACAAATCATGACTAGCAAGCACAAATCATGACTAGCAAGCACAAATCATGACTAGCAAGCATGACATTTTTCTTTATTTATTTTCAAAGAAAATAAGGCTTGGCATTACATGTGAATCGTCTGCTCAGCAAACAATTCACATGTAAACGCAAACCTAGTTTTTTTTTTCTTTAAAGTAAGCAACAAATTTGAAAATGCCTTTTGCTGGTTTAGATTAGCGCTGTAATGTTACTGTACTTTGGTGGGTATAACACACACACACTCATGGATAATACTCACTCATATCTTATACGCACCCAATTTTTAGCCTCAGCTCAACAGGGGGAAAAACATATCTTTTGTAAAACACATGCAGGAAAAATTTGATCAGGACAAACTATAGACTTTAAAAATGGTTACGTTACTTGAAAAAAAAGTTGAAATCATTGATGTAGTGATGTAAATATGGCCATTTCTCTCACCCACCATGTACAATGGAGAAGAACCCATCCAACTCATTTTCACTGCTGTTCCACAGGTGCAACATAATTTCTGGCAGAATTATGTCCCCCCACCGGAGGGGAGGGGAGGGGGACATATTGTTTTTGGTTGTATCTCGTTTCATCGGCACAGCCTTTTGAAGCCCTATATCTCCTGAACCTATGGATGGATTTTGACCAAACTTGCATAGACACATCACTAGGATGGGGAAAAACAGTCATTGGGTCACAGCGACCCAAAAACAGTCATTTTGGGGCCAAAAATGGCTTGTCTGCACTCTATCTCGTTAATGAATGGATTAATTTTAGTCAAACTTGGTACAATATATCATCATTACAACATACCACAGGTTTTATTATTTTGGTGTCCTGGACCTCATTTTCAAGGTCACAGCGACACAAAAACAGTCATTTTTGGGTCAAAAATGGCTTCTCTGCACTCTAACTCATTAACAAATTGATTAATTTCAGTCAAACTTGGTACAATATATCAGTACAACATACCCCAGATTTGATTAGATTTGGTGACCTTGACATCATTTTTAAGGTCACAGCGACCCCAAAACAGTCATTTTGGGTCTAAAAATGGTTTGACTGAACACCTCATTAACGAATTGATTGATTTTAGTAAAATCTGGTACAATATATCATTACAACATACCGCAGATTTGATTACATTTTGGTGACCTTGAACTTTTTTTCAAGGTCACAGGCTCCCAAAAACAGTCAATTTTGGGCCAAAAATGGCTTGTCTATTAATGAATTGATTTACGTCAAACTTGGTACAATATATCATTACAACAAACTGCAGATTTGATTAGATTTTGGTGACCTTGGGCCAAAAATGGCTTGTCTGCACTCCATCTCATTAACAAATTCATTAATTTTAGTCAAACTTGGTACAATATATCATTACAACATGACGCAGATTTGTTTAGATTTTGGTGACCTTAGCCATTTTTTCAAGGTCATAGGCCCCCCAAAACACGATTTTGGGACAAAAAAGCCTTGTCTGCACCAAGTCTCATAAACAAATTGACTAATTTCATTCAAACTTGGTACAACATACGGCAGTTTTCATTAGATTTTAGTGACCTTGACCTTTTTTTTTAAAGGTCACAGACCATATGACCCCCCCCCCCCCCCCCCCCCCCCAATAAAACAGTCAATTTTGGGCCAAAAATGGCTTGTCTGCACTCTTATGCAGGCGTCACACTGTCCCGAAAATGACACCAGGTGGCCCCACGAATATGGAATTTTGAATTTCGCGCGAAGATCTCCCCGAACATGGTCAACAGCCAATCTCTAGCCGAAGCAAGAACGATGCATGCAGAAGGTCACACGATGGTATCCGAACCACACACGAAGGCAACACGAAGATGTGGATTTTTATCACGAAGTTTACCCGCAGGCCAAACGAAGGCCACACGACGGCTTCACAACGTCGTATTGAGAGTACGATGCGTTCGAACTAGGTCCCGAAGGCGACACGTGACCTCCCGATGTTATAAAACCTTCGGCCGACCGTTTTAAATTCATTTGATGATCGGAGAGTACACAGTACATTTCAACTCTCTTAAATTTGATTCAACTTAAATACAATTTAAAATGCCACCCAAAGAGAAGACCACTTTTTCAGAGAGACTTGGTTTATAGGACAGTAAGATCTGCTCATCTTGTTCTCTAGGGTGCATCAAAAGAAGCAATGCTGCTGCCCTTCTTTTTTCTGGTTGTCTCATCATCAAAGTGTGCCATTCTGCAGGAACAGAATTGTGAATAATTATGACTGAAGCTTTGCGAGTTACACAAGCCTATGCTCTGCAGAGTTGCTCATCAGGACTGACTGAGGAAGATGCTCTGGGGTTGGCCTTTTATATGTCTACGTTACCATGACATATGGGTATCGCTGGAGGTGCTCAAATTCAGCTGTCTTCGTCGACACCGTGGTCCAATCTCAATGTCATCGTACTATAATACGATGGTTACACGACGTCAATGCGAGGGTTTCACGTAGTCGTATTGCCTTCCTAAGACAATCGGACGACTTCTTGTTTCCCTCGTATTGTCTTCGTGAGACGTAAAATGCCCGAGAGCACCGATGGTCACACGAAGAAAAGACGAAGATGACACGATTTGACAAGATGCCCTCACGATGGCCTTACGAAGGGCAAGATGGACAAACGAATTCAACACGAAAATGAACCTTCGCAATGTCTTCGGGCAATTTTTTGGCATGCCAAAGATTTTGCCGCCGCTCACGAAGTTGCTGCCCGAGCCTCAGAAAATCCACCGGCGATCATACGATGGCTTAAGATGTCCTCACGAATGGCCCGATGTTTTCACGATCAGAGCCGAATTAGAACATTTCCTTTATCGTGTTTCCATCTTGTGTCAATTTTGGGACAGTGTGACGCCTGCATTAAGGGCAAGGTCTCCCGAAGCCTGTCCTGTTGGGGCCAAAAAATGGCTTATCTGTACCCTATTTCATTTAAGAATTTATGAATGTTGGTCAAAATCAGTACAATATTTAATTACAGTCTATCAAATTTGTCTGGTGATCTGAGCTTTTTAATGACAGTTTGTTTTTTTAAGGTCACAGGTTCCCGCAAAAACTGTCAGCTTTTGGCCAAAAAATGGCTTGATAGCAGCTTACATTTTGGTGATATTAACCTAGTTATTTAAGTCAAATGGGTGTTTAAGATATTTATGGTGGGGGACATTGTTTTCCTTAGAAAACGTAGTAAACCCCAATTTTCTGTATCTAAACCAAGTTTTACAAGGATATTAATTACATGTGTTAATTTTATGAAGGAGGTGTGTTTTTGACAACCAGAGCAGGCCAGTTGTTCAAAACTAACAAAGTTGTTAGTTAATGTATTGTTAAAGCTTTCATCATTAAATCTGGCAAATATGTTAATAAGTTTGTTGAAAAAATGTAAGCTGCTCTCATTTTTTGTCACACCTGCTTTAAGCATGGTGCGTGATATAGGAGTCCAGTTTTCTGTCCTTTCTTCAAGTCGTTAAAATTTGTGGCCACCCAAACTTTCACACTCATGTAAGAGTGCATTTCTCAAGAACTATAAGATCGTTATTAATGATATTTGGTACAAGCTTGCATCTAGGAATAGCAGCTTTAATGCAAGCATCCATACCTGACCTTGAACTACATTTTATGGTTCACTGACTTTGTGAATTATTGTGACCACCCTAACTTTCACCCTAATGTAAGAGTCCATTTCTCGAGAACAATAAGAGCTTCATTAATGATACTTGGTATAAGCTTGCATCTAGGAGTGACAAATTTCATGCAGGCATCCATGTTTGACCTTGACCAACATTTCATGTTTCAGTTACTTTGCACCCCAACATGGGAGACATAGCCTTCGGTGGAACTCTTGCTCAGAAAAAAAATAATACGAAATTAGGAATTGTTCTTGCTAAAACAGTTAACAATTTCACCACTAACGAGCTTGTTAAGCTATCAGTGCTTTGAGCAACTGGGCCCAGGAAAACTAATTGACATGTTGATCTAGGTCCAGTTGTTCAAAGCATCACTAGCTTAACGAGCTCGTTATTTTTCATATTGTTAACTGCTCTTTCAAGTTTAATATTTAAAATTTTGGTATTTTTGCTGAAAAAATGTGAGCAGCTTTTGCTAATTTTGGTATTTTTGCTGAAAAAATGTGTGCAGCTTTTGCATTTGCAAAAGCTGCTCACATTTTTTCAACAAAAATATTAGCATATTTGCCATATTTAATGATCAAAGTTTTAACTATTTGTTAACTAACGATGTCATAAGTATTGAACAACTGGTCCCTGTGCTTTCTTTCAGGAACCGGGAATTCTACTCCACTAGTCATCATAGAGGGCTTTAAATCTGAGCAAATAGAGAATGGATCACAGTAAGTTTTTTTTTTTTTATTTTGTTTGATCTGATTCTTCCACCGATAGATAGGTAAAACAGATTTTTTGTGTTGATTGTTGATCCAAAAGTTATTAAGGAGCATGGGAACATCTAGCACATTTTTCTGCCATTTTTCAAAGGGAGACAACTTTCGGGACTTCCTTTTCACTTTTCTACAGGATCAGTCCCACCGAAAAAGGGGTCTGCTCTTAAAGGAAAGAATTTGCTCCTCAGGAGCAAATTCTTTCCTTTAAGAGTTTACCCCTTTAAACATGGGAGATAAAAATACTTTTGCAGGAGTTGCCTCCCCTGAAGGTGTTCCCATTCCCCTTAAATGATTGAGAAGCTTTCCTGTGATTATCCCATGATTAGTACTGACTAATGAAGTTAAACTGTGTGCGCAAAGTGATTGTACGAATGCCAGGTAAGGGTTATTTATAGCCATGCTATTCTTAGCACTGCACTCTGTGATTTACAGTGACCATTTAAGTTAAATAGTGCACAAATTAAGCTTTATTGACCAATACTGTATAGGAAGTTCTAACTAATAGCTTGGAGAGGTCCAGTTACAATATGTAAAGTGTTAATTTTATTTTATTATATAGAGGATCTGACATGAGTGTTCATGTATTATTAAATTTATTAAACGAGTTGAGGAAAAGAGACAAAATGTGAGGCTGTGCCGAGTATTTTATCCCTTTTTCTCAATGAGTTTAATAAATTTAATAATACATGAGCACGAATGCAAGATTCTATTTATCATATGAAATTTGGAACGCATTGTATTCACGATTGTTTGTACAAAATGTCAATATTCCACCATGAGTATATGACATGTCGTTAAAGACGTCATACTTGTAACATTACGGGGCGTATCAGACTAATTTGCATATTTAATCCTCTAGTGGATTACCAAATTTATTACATGGCGTTATTACATTCTCAGACACGACATCATATGGGCCCCCGTCAACCCATTTTGGTACTTATCGCCTATGCGAGCAGCCAAGGTTCAGGCGAGCCTGCGCACCCGCGCAGTCTCGCCAGAAACCTTCGCTGCTCGCTCATACAAGCAGTGAATCAAGAGGAACCTTCAGACAGAAAGCTATAGCCCTGGCCCCTCTGAATGGCTGGGCATGCGCAGTTAAAATTTGGTTATGACGGAATGCTCGAAGACACAAATTCGCTTGGCGGGGCTCATATGATAAATGTGAGTTTTACTACAACAGTGATGACACCAATGTCAGATGCTGTGTTCTGCAGTAACTTGGTTACTTCAGGGTTTGCAAATTTTTCCATGTGTAAGCAAATATGGGTTAATAAACAGTGCAGTGAAAATAAAAAAAACTCAAAAATTCCAGAAAATATGCCAAATTAGTTGGTCCCAGTTCAGGACCATTTTTTTTTCAGCCTACACTCGAGACAATCGACCCACCTGTGCTCTCAGTGCTTTGATTTGAAATCTTTTAAGTGGAATGGATACCCCTGGCAGATTTTTCCATCATTTTTCAAAGGGAGAAAACTTTCTTCTGCTTATCTATCAACTCTGTCCCATGGAAAAATGGGTCTACGCTTAAAGGAAAAAATTTGCTCCTCAGGACATGGGAGACAAAAAACACTTTTGAAGGAGTTGCCTCCCCTGAAGGAATGGATTTGGCTGGAACACACTTGGGACCATGTTTTGTTTATTTATGTTGAGGCTTTACATCCCAGTCAACACTATTAAGGTCATTTGGAGACATTGCTTCCGATTTTGTGGGACTTTTACCCGACATTGAGATGAAATGACATCTCAAGCCCTACTGCCTGTAGAAACCGCTAGGGTTTAAGGAGCGGTCCAACTTACCCAAGTGTTTTCCTGGGCGGGCTTAGACCTAAGATGTTCACCAGTACTCAAGTTCAGTTGGTTTCAGCTCTGTGCAGAAGCACCATGCAGCCCAATCTATTTCTCCAGGCCCAGATGGGTGAAACTTAGTTTGAGACATACCAGATTTGTGTCTTTTGATATCAAGTTTATCTGGCAAGACTTCGAGAACGCTTGTAGAATCGATTCTAAACATATTCTCATTGCCGAGCCTGATAAACTTTGTATCAAATGACATGAATCTGGTATTCTATTTATCAGTTAATCCCCTTGTACACTCTAAAATCAGCAATTTACAAGTAGTTATTGATTGTCCTCAGTGTGTCCCAACATTCCGACGCACAATAATCTGTCAATAAATTTAGTAGCAGCTGACCATAATCTTTTCCTATGCTATTTTGTCAAGTAATTTTTTCCAATTCTTCCAATAACAATAACATTTTGGCCAATTTTTCCAGTAGTTCTGTTCATTTGTAAAAGTGCATTGTCAAGTTGACCTGATTGAGCTCGCTTGTCCTAAGATAGCATATCTTTATCAGGTCAAGGTGTTACAATGCATTTAATATAAGGGGTAACTGATAAAAGTGCCATCAATGGTGGATAAAGCTCTGCCATAATTTACAACATTTTTGCAAGGTAGACAATATTTATGATTTCATTTTTGCTTTCTTATTTACTCTGTGTTGATGCAGTGTAAAATTCATGCTGGTTTGGCGGTCGTATTTGAAGAGTTTGTATGGAGCTTTGGGGCATTTTTGTCAAAATTTGCTGTTGGAATCATAAGTTATGCAAGAACAACGATCATCCATGGTTATTTCATTGCATTTGCCGGTTCCCTCGGAAGATATTTGAACATTCGGCCTGGGCGCCTCATGTTCAGACAGCTTCCTCGGGACCCGGCGAATGTTAATGCATGAAAAACCATGGTTGATCCCTATATCTAATACTCCACTCCTTTTGCTGCAAAATGTGAGTAGCTTTTGGTTTGCAAAAGCTACTCACATTTGCAAAAGCTTCTCACATTTTTGCAGCAGAACCATTATAAATACTATATTTACCATATTAAATGATCAAAGTTTCAAGGGTATGTTACAGACATCAGCGGTTAGCTTTGAGCCATTGAGCACTATTTTACAGACCAAGTGCAGCCAAGCGATTGAAAGGAGAATCTCTTTTACCACATGTTCATGCTACAGACTCTGTCCCAAACTCACAAAAAGTCATACAGAACTTCCTCACAGCCTTTAAATGCTATGAATTGCTTCACTCATCACAAGAACTACAAAGAGGTAAGGAATTGACACAGCCTTTAAATGATATGAATTGCTTCACTCTTCACAAGAACAACAAAGCGGTAAGGAATTGGCACAGCCTTTAAATGCTATGAATTGCTTCACTCTTCACAAGAACTACAAAGAGATAAGGAATTGGCACAGCCTTTAAATAATATTAATTGTGTCATTCATCACAAGAACTACAAAGAGGTAAGGAATTGACACAGCCTTTAAATGCTATGAATTGCTTCACTCATCACAAGAACTACAAAGAGGTAAGGAATTGACACAGCCTTTAAATGCTATGAATTGCTTCACTCTTCACAAGAACAACAAAGATGTAAGGAGCTTGCACACCCTTTAAATGCTATGAATTGCTTCACTCTTCACAAGAACTACGAATTGCTTCACTCTTCACAAGAACTACAAAGAGGTAAGGAATTGGCACAGCCTTTAAATGCTATGAATTGCTTCACTCTTCACAAGAACTACAAAGAGGTAAGGAGTTGGCACAGCCTTTAAATGCTATGAATTGCGTCATTCTTCACAAGAACTACAAAGAGATAAGGAATTGGCACAGCCTTTAAATAATATTAATTGCGTCATTCTTCACAAGAACTACAAAGAGATAAGGAGTTGGCACAGCCTTTAAATGCTATAAATTGCTTCACTCTTCACAAGAACTACAAAGAGGTTAGGAGCTGGCGCAGCCTTTAAATGCTATGAATTGCTTCACTCTTCACAAGAACTACAAAGAGGTAAGGAATTAGCACAGCCTTTAAATGCTATGAATTGCTTCACTCTTCACAAGAACTACAAAGAGATAAGGAATTGGCACAGCCTTTATGCTATGAATTGCTTCACTCTTCACAAGAACAACAAAGAGGTAAGTAATTGGCACAGCCTTTAAATGCTATGAATTGCTTCACTCTTCACAAGAACAACAAAGAGGTAAGGAATTGGCACAGCCTTTAAATGCTTTAAATGCTATAAATTGCTTCACTCTTCACAAGAACTACAAAGAGGTAAGTAATTGGCACAGCCTTTAAAGGTGCATTATTGAGCTACCGGGTCTGAAAAATTTTTTCTGGTTTTTATCTTTTATGCATACTCCTTGTCATGTGTACACTTTTGGAGCCAAATACAGCTTCAGAACTTTGTGAAAATGGTCGTTTTACGTGTTTACCCTTCGCTCTGAACATGTGTTCGGAATTTCTGTTCTAAAAATAAATCTGTCACTTTACACATACATGGTGACAGTATCGTCTCTGAGTGTCAATACTTATGGCATGGTATTCTGTGTCATATTTTTTCCGATTCAGGCATGGCCTAAGCAAACAAGACCAAAAATGTCGTCGCATAAGGTCATATATGGGGATTCTATTTTTGTCACAAACTAAAAATAGATCTATCTAGTGTTCGAAACCTAGTTAGGGAATCCCTCTCAAATTCGTTTACCTGTCATCATAATTGTTCGCATTTTTGCATAAAATGCATTCATTTGTATCGTTTTAAAGAAAAATACCGGCTATATGTATTTTATTTTTGGAAGCATTTTTTCCGGATAGCTCAATAATGCACCTTTAAATGCTATGAATTGCTTCAATCTTCACAAGAACTACAAAGAGATAAGGAATTGGCACAGCCTTTAAATGCTATGAATTGCTTCACTCTTCACAAGAACAACAAAGAGGTAAGGAGTTGGCACAGCCTTTAAATAATATAAATTGCGTCATTCTTCACAAGAACTACAAAGAGATAAGGAATTGGCACAGCCTTTAAATGCTATAAATTGCTTCACTCTTCACAAGAACTACAAAGAGGTAAGGAGCTGGCACAGCCTTTAAATGCTATGAATTGCTTCACTCTTCACAAGAACAACAAAGAGATAAGGAATTGGCACAGCCTTTAAATAATATTAATTGCGTAATTCTTCACAAGAACTACAAAGAGATAAGGAATTGGCACAGCCTTTAAATGCTATGAATTGCTTCACTTTTCACAAGAACTACAAAGAGGTAAGGAATTGACACAGCCTTTAAATGCTATGAATTGCTTCACTCTTCACAAGAACAACAAAGATGTAAGGAGCTTGCACACCCTTTAAATGCTATGAATTGCTTCACTCTTCACAAGAACTACAAAGAGGTAAGGAGTTGGCACAGCCTTTAAATGCTATGAATTGCTTCACTCTTCACAAGAACTACAAAGAGGTAAGGCACGGGCTTCATTGGCTCAGTTGGATATGCATTTATTTGGTGATCAGGGTGTCCTGGTTTGATCAACTTTCTTTTATAGAGATTAATCTTGAAATATTTTCTGTGCTCACTCTCTCTTTCATTGTCTCATGAAGGAGGGCATATAACTTTTATCTTATGTGAGCCATTGTTGTCGGCATCGTTTACTTGAAAACATTAAAACCAACCCCTTAAGGGGAATGGGAACACCTGGCAGATTTTTCAGCCATTTTTCAAAGGAAGACAACTTTTGGGACTTCCTGTTCACTTTTTAGCTCACCTGGGCCGAAGGCTCCAGGGGAGCTTATAGTATAGTGGGTCCTCCGTCGTCCGTCGTCCGTCCGTCGTCCGTCCACACTTTTGAGCAGCTATATCTCTGTATCCTGCAGGCTGATCTCAATCATTTCTCACCTGTAGCATGCCTCTGGTGGGGCATTGATGACATAAACTTTTTTTTGAAATCGCTCTAAAACTTTGGTTCCTATGGCAACCACAAGGTTCCATAGACTTACTATGGGAAAATGCTTGTCATCACCGTGGCGCCTTCAGTTTTGATCGGATCTTCCTGAAACTTATATGTAAGGTGACTGGGGATAAAAACTCGGATGAGTTCGAAAACCGGCCAAGTCGGCCCATTTATCATAGAGTTACGTCCCTTTGATTGCTGAAAATGCCCATTTTCGACCTTGTCATCACCGTAGCCCCTTCAGTTTTGATCGGATCTTTCTGAAACTTATATGTAATGTGGCTGGGGATAAAACCTCGGATGAGTTCGAAAACCGGCCAAGTCCGCCGATTTATCATAGAGTTACGACCCTTTGATTGCTGAAAATGCCGATTTTTGACCTTGTCATCACCGTAGCCCCTTTAGTTTTGATCGGATCTTTCTGAAACTTATATGTAAGGTGGCTGTGGATAAAATCTCGGATGAGTTCGAAAACCGACCAAGTCGGCCCTTTTATCATAGAGTAACGTCCCTTTGATTGCTGAAAATGCTGATTTTTGACCTTGTCATCACTGTAGCCCTTTCAGTTTTGATCGAATCTTTCTGAAACTTATATGTAAAGTGCCTGGGGATTAAATATCGGATGAGTTAGAAAACCAGCCAAGTTGGTCCATTTATCACAGAGTAACGTCCCTTTGATTGCTGAAACTGCCGATTTTTGACCTTGTCATCACCGTAGCCCTTTCAGTTTTGATCAGATCTTTCTGAAACTTATATGCAAGGTGGCTGGGGATAAAGCCTCGGATGAGTTCGCATACCGGCAAAGGTGGCCTATTTATCATAGATTAAGGTCCCTTTGATTGCTGAAAATGTTGATTTTTGACCTTGTCAACACTGTAGGCCCTTCAGTTTTGATCAGATCTTTCTGAAACTTATATGTAAGGTGGCTGGGGATAAAACCTCGGATGAGTTCGACCACCGGCCAAGTTGCCCCATTAACTATATAGTAATGTCCCTTTGATGGCTGAAAATGTCAATTTTTTACCTTGTCATCACCGTAGCCCCTTCAGTTTTGATCGAATCTTTCTGAAACCTATATGTAAGGTGACTGGAGATAAAACCTAGGATGAGTTTGAATACCGGCCAAGTTGGCCCATTTATCATTGATTTACGTCCCTTTGATTGCTGAAAATGCCGATTTTTGACCTTGTCATCACCATAGCCCCTTCAGTTTTGATTGGATCTTACTGAAACTTATATGTAAGGTGGCTGGGGATAAAATCTTGGATGAGTTCGAAAACAGGCCAAGTCAGCCCATTTATCGTAGAATTCTGTCCCTTTGATGGCTGAAAATGTTGATTTTTGACCTTGTCATTACCGTAGCCCCTTCAGTTTTGATCAGATTTTTAGCTCACCTGGGCCGAAGGCTCCAGGGGAGCTTATAGTATAGTGGGTCCTCCGTCGTCCGTCCGTCGTCCGTCCACACTTTTGAGCAGCTATATCTCTGTATCCTGCAGGCTGATCTCAATCATTTCTCATCTGTAGCATGCCTCTGATGGGGCATTGTTGACATAAACTTTTTTTCGAAATCGCTCTAAAACTTTGGTTCCTATGGCAACCACAAGGTCCCATAGACTTACTATGGGAAAATGCTTGTCATCACCGTAGCGCCTTCAGTTTTGATCGGATCTTTCTGAAACTTATATGTTAGGTGACTGGGGATAAAAACTCGGATGAGTTCGAAAACCGGCCAAGTCGGCCCATTTATCATAGAGTTACGTCCCTTTGATTGCTGAAAATGCCCATTTTCGACCTTGTCATCACCGTAGCCCCTTCAGTTTTGATCGGATCTTTCTAAAACTTATATGTAATGTGGCTGGGGATAAAACCTCGGATGAGTTCGAAAACCGGCCAAGTCCGCCGATTTATCATAGAGTTACGGTCCTTTGATTGCTGAAAATGCCGATTTTTGACCTTGTCATCACCGTAGCCCCTTCAGTTTTGATCGGATCTTTCCGAAACTTATATGTAAGGTGGCTGTGGATAAAATCTCGGATGAGTTCGAAAACCGACCAAGTCGGCCCTTTTATCGTAGAGTAACGTCCCTTTGATTGCTGAAAATGCTGATTTTTGACCTTGTCATCACTGTAGCCCTTTCAGTTTTGATCGAATCTTTCTGAAACTTATATGTAAAGTGGCTTGGGATAAAATCATGGACGAGTTCGAAAACCAGCCAAGTTGGTCCATTTATCACAGAGTAATGTCCCTTTGATTGCTGAAAAGCCGATTTTTGACCTTGTCATCACCGTAGCCCTTTCAGTTTTGATCGGATCTTTCTGAAACTTATATGCAAGATGGCCGGGGATAAAGCCTCGGATGAGTTCGCATACCGGCAAAGGTTGCCTATTTATCATAGAGTTAGGTCCCTTTGATTGCTGAAAATGTTGATTTTTGACCTTGTCAACTCTGTAGCCCCTTCAGTTTTGATCGGATCTTTCTGAAACTTATATGTAAGGTGGCTGGGGATAAAACCACGGATGAGTTTGAAAACCGGCCAAGTTGCCCCATTAACTATATAGTTATGTCCCTTTGATTGCTGAAAATGTCGATTTTTTTCCTTGTCATCACCGCAGCCCCTTCAGTTTTGATCGAATCTTTCTGAAACCTATATGTAAGGTGACTGGAGATAAAACCTAGGATGAGTTTGAATACTGGCCAAGTTGGCCCATTTATCATTGATTTACGTCCCTTTGATTGCTGAAAATGCTGATTTTTGACCTTGTCATCACCATAGCCCCTTCAGTTTTGATCGGATCTTTCTGAAACTTATTTGTAAGGTGGCTGGGGATAAAATCTTGGATTAGTTCGAAAACGGGCCAAGTCAGCCCATTTATCGTAGAGTTATGTCCCTTTGATGGCTGAAAATGTTGATTTTTGACCTTGTCATTACCGTAGCCCCTTCAGTTTTGATCGGATTTTTCTGAAACTTATATGTAAGGTGGCTTGGGATAAAACCTCGGATGAGTTCGAAAACTGGCCAAGTCGGCTCATTTATTTTAGAGTAACATCCCTTTGATTGCTAAAAATGCCAAATTTTGACCTTGTCATCACCGTAGCCCCTTTAGTTTTGATTGGATCTTTCTGAAACTTACATGTGAGGTGGCTGGGAATAAAATCTTGGATGAGTTTGAATACTGGCCAAGTGTTATTGGATCTTTCTGAAACTTACATGTAAGGTGGCTGGGAATAAAACTTCAGGTCAGTTCAAATACCGGCCAAGTCGGCACATTTATCATAGAGTGACGTGCCTTTGATTGCTGAAAATGCCTATTTTCGACATTGTCATCACTGCTGCCCCTTTAGTTTTGAACGGATCTTCATGAAACTTACAAACAAGGAAGTCAGGCAGAAAGCTTGGAGGAGTTTGAAAACTTTTTTTTTTTGAACTTGTCATCACCATAGCCACTTCAGTTTAGATCGGATCTTCTTAGCAAGTCAGGAATAAAAGCTTGAATGAGTTTGAAAACCGGTGAGGTCAGCCTGTTTATCATAGAGTTACATTTTACTTGATTTTCAGAAAATGCTTACCCTGTCATCACCATGTCCTCCCATAAAGCCTTCAGTAAAGGTTGGCACTTCCTTAAACTTTGAATCTGTTAGCTCAGGTGAGCGATACAGGACCAAGCTAGCTTGGTCCTCTTGTTTATAAGCCCTGTCCCACGGAAAAAGCGGTCATCTCTTAAAGGAAAGAATTTGCTCCTTTGGAACAAAGTCTTTCCCTTAAGAGTTAACCCCTATTGACATGTGAGACAAAAACACTTGCAGGAGTTGCCTCCCCTAAAAGTGTATCCATTCCCCTTAAATACATCCAGTATGTCCCTTTAAGTTCATACTGGATATGATGCCAGATATAGATCCAATTTTTTATTATGTCCCCTGCAATTCGAAGAATGGTGGAAAGGGCATATAGTGTTACCCTGTCCATCCGTCTCCGTCATTAGCAATATGCATTTAAGTTCTTCATCAGTGTCATAACAAGGCTGGGGCGTCCGTGTCCCCTGTACACATTTCTAGTTCAGCACAAGAAACAAGGATGCATTGTCTGGCATTAGGTCTTATTTCATGGATAAATGGGAGATTTTAAACAAGCAATAAAAAAATCATCATGTTAAGGGGAATGGGAACACCTACAGGGGAGGCAACTCCTGCAAAAGTATTTTTATCTCCCATGTCAACAGGGATCAACTCTTAAAGGAATGAATTTGCTCCTAAGGAGCAAATTCTTGCCTTTAAGAGTTGACTCCTTTTTCCATGGGACAGGGCTAATAGAAAAGCAAACAGGAAGTTCCGAAAGTTGTCTCCCTTTGAAAAATGCTTGAAAAATCGGCCAGGCCAAGTGCTCCTATTCCCCTTAAGTGGTTAAGTGGTGTAATGTCATTTCATGTTTTCCATATATAATTGTGTGTGATATGATATAGCAAAGCAGGCTTCCATGGCTTTAATAGTGAGTAATGTCTCTTAATCATTAGGTCTCTCACCATTGTGGGTTAGAGCATTGCCAAGTTCTGCAACAGAAGGCTGTCCACTTGTGATAAACTATATATAGCTCAATATATAGTCTTGAAAGGGTCGTAAAACCAAACCCCGAAAAAAAGTCAAATGCCAGCATCGTGAAGCATTATCTCCCTGTCCGTGACAAAGAAATGTTTTCTTTAGAAGCTATGACCAATTTTCTTTGGAGGAAATACACAGAATAATGGGCGTATGATGACTAGAATATCATATTTGTGGTCATTTAATGACGTTTATGAAACTTGCCAAAAACTTGTTTCATAAATGTCCCTTGAAATGACATCAGTATGAGCTCCTCTATTTTCTGTAGAAGCTATAACCAATTTACTAGGGAGAAATACACAGACTACTAGTCATGTGATGGCAAGAACCTCACAATTGTGGTAGTTGCATATGAAATTTATGAAACTCGCCAAAGGCTCGTTTCTTAAATTTCATATGAAATGACAGACAGTGTGAGATTCTCTATTTTCTGTAGAAGCTATAACCAATTTACTATGGAGAAAATACACAGAATAATGGTCATATGATGAAAAGAATCTCACTCATGTGGTCATTTCATATGAAATTTATGAAACTTGCCAAAGCTTGTTTCATAAATCTCATATGAATTGACAGTGTGAGATTCTCTATATTCTGTAGAAGTTATTATCAATTTACCAGTACTATGGAGATATACCCAGAATAATGATTATATGATGAAAAGATCAGTCACTCTTCTGGTCATTTCATATGAAACTTGCCAAAGCTTGTTCAATAAATCTCATATAAAATGACAGACAGTCTGAGATCCTCTATTTTCTGTAGAAACTACAGTATAGCTCCAATATATCGCGGTAGTCAGGGGCCATAGCCCGAAAACCGCGATGTGGTCGGAGCGCGATATAAGTCGCGGTAGTTTGCCGAGATGCCACTACAAGTCGCGGTGATAGTTTGGTGAGAACCCTCTATCAATTCACACTAATGGCTGTCAGTAATGCTATTGGCCGTATTTCACCATTAAAGTAGGTTCAGAATTACTCAGTGACAGAACAAACAAAGGGGACTGTGTCTACCAATTAACTTACATTCGAGAACAGCTGAAAATCTGCGTCTGAAAACATGTGATTGCTAAAATGTCAAAACAGGACGTCATTTTGGATTTGCGGGTTCCCCTGGTTGTCTGTAATGGGTGACGGCCAAGGGGCGCAACTACCATAAGCGCTAAAGCAATTCTAGTTGTTTCCCTTGGCTTGCCAGATCTCAGAATCATTAAAAGGAGCAGTTGGAGAAAAAATTATTTAACGTCTACCACGGGCCGAAAAACTATACAACAACAAAACTATCATTTTATTGTGTTTTGATTGCGGGCAAGTGTAAACAAAATCGACTACAACTGTCAGTCTTTTTGAGTCCTTAAATAAGGTAAAACTAGACCAGTAAGTAAATCGCAATAATTGCTGCACTGTCAATTGAGAGACAAACCATCTGTGTATTTATTACAGTTCAGGTATGACACTATTGTTAATCCCTGTCATATAATTGCCACCCTGCGGTGCGTGTTGATAAGGTGTGAAAATTTGGTCAAGTTATGTCTCTAATTGGTGTTTATCTTCCAATCATAAAATTTAATCCACAATCAATGTGAAAATGATTTAATCCCTCCTCAGACAATTAGCTACATCTAACAATAGATGTTTGCATCATAAAAACAGACTTTTTCTGTGATCTCGTGAATGGTTATGTTTTGGCGCCAAATAGCAGACGCTGGCCGGGAAAAGTCAAACGCTGTTGGGGCCTGATTTAACCTGGTTTTAAATAAATTTTAACAACTTAAAACTCTATTTTTTTTTAATTATGAATTTTTAGGGGAAAAAAAAACGGGATCCACGGCGCAACCGCGATAGATTGGACATCGCGAAATATCGGAACGCGATATATTGGAGCTATACTGTATTACCAATTTACTATGGAGAAAATACACAGTATACTGGGCATATGATGCAAAGAATCATTACTCTTATGGCCATTTCATACGTAGAAGCTATAACCAATTTACTATGGAGAAAATGCACAGAATAATGGTTATATGATGAAAAGAATCTCAAGTTTGTGGTTAGTTCATATGTAGAAGCTATAACCAATTTGCTATGGAGAAAATGCACAGAATAATGGTTATATGATGAAAAGAATCTCACGTTTGTGGTTAGTTCATATGTAGAAGCTATAACCATTTTTCTGTGGAGAACATAATGGTCATATGATGAAAATGATCTCACCCTTGTGGTCATTTCATATTAAATTTATGAAACTCGCCAAAAGCTCGTTTAATAAATTTCATTTGACCACTTGTGTGGGATCCTCTATTAAGAGCATAATGATCTGCAAATTCTCTGATATTCCAGAGTTTATCACATTGTGTACAGCCTGGAGAATGGAGACATGGAGCTGGATGGGACATTTCCAAACAGACATGTTCCTTTATCAGGTCAGTTCTTGACTTATCAAATGGTAGGTCATTTTGTTGCATCTGCTTTCTGCATGGCATGATATAGGAATCTGGTTGCCACGGCGTTACAATTACAGAAAGTGAGTCTATCAGCACTAAGAAACTATTGTTCTGTAAATTTTCATTAATTCCCCAAAGAAGGGGGCAATCGAAAATTTTGATAGAAAAGTTTGACTTATACAGTCAACCCTCTTTATACTGACATACATTATAACGGCAGAAGTCGTTATAATAGCATTTTGAATGGAATGACTACTTAGCTAAAGTACTTTGAAAATACTGTGAAATTCTGCTATTTAGACCACCTTAAATTAAGACTAATTCTGCTTCGAAAACCTTATTTAGTAGGCTTCAGTTATTCTTTCTTGGTGTTTTCTGCATACAGTGTACTCTTGTCAGAAACCTCCTTTGGGACTGTTCAAAAGTGGTCTTTAAGACCACTTTTGAACAGTCCCAAAGGTGGTCTTAATACAGGAATTTTACTGTATTTGCTTTGAGTCATGTGTTACACATTGGCCATGTGCTTACAGCCAGTCTTGAATCATTTGGGACTGTTCAAAGATGGAATTTAAGGCCACTTTTGCACAGTCCCAAAAGTGGTCAGGAATTTCACTGTATTTGCTTTGTGTCATGTGTTACACATTGGCCATGTGCTTACAGTCAGTCTTGAAACATTACCTCTACTCTTGAGTTATTCTAATGATATGTCTATACCATCATCAGGAAGATTTAGCCTGGAGTAATATACAGTAAAATTCTGCTGTTAAGTCCACCTAAAATTAAGACTAATTCTGCTTTAAAAAGCTTATTTAGTAGGTTGCAGTTATTCTCTTTTTGCGTTTTCTGCATACGATGTCCTCTGATCAGAGACCACTTTTAGGATTATTTAAAAGTGGTCTTAAAGACCATTTTTGAACAATCTCAAAGGTGGTCTTAATATAGGAATTTTACTGTATGTAAGGAGTAGGTCTTGTCCACATAATCAGTCTGGAAGCATGTGTGCTACTCCAAGACCATGACCATACAATCAGCCTTAAGGGGAAACACCTAACCCATTTTTCTGCCATTTTTCAAAGGGAGATAACTTTATGAACTTCCTGTTTGCTTTTTTAGAAGCGCTGTCCCACGGAAAAGGGGTCAACTCTTGAAGGAAAGAAGTTGTTCCTCAGGAGCAAATTCTTTTCTTTTAAGAGTTGACCACTATTGACATGGGAGACAAAAATACTTTTGCAAGTGTTGCCTCCCCTGAAGGTGTATCCATTCCCCTTAAATAAATTGGCTCAACGCATGTTCTGTTTCTGGGCTATGTCTGCTGTCCAATTTGACAAGATCGATCATGCGGACAAACTAATCAACAATAAATCTGTCAAATTCAATAGACGAAAAAGCTATATCTGACAGATTTTTGCTTGTGGATATCAAAACTGAATCTGACAGATTAAAGAATATGGACACTAGAGTTGATTTCAATAGTGTCAAATTTGACAGATGAAACGTTCACATTGACAGATTAATGCATGTGGACACTAGCGTTGATATCAATAGTGTCATATTTGACAGTTGGAAATGTTCACATTGACAGATTAATGCATGTGGACGCTAGAGTTGATTTCAGTAGTGTCATACATATTTAGGGCCCCGCACTGAAAGTGTGGGTGCCCTATAGTAATCATTCTGTCCGTCCATCTGTCTGTCCGTCTGTCCGTCCACAAATTTTCAACATTTTCCTACTCCTCTGATAGCGCTGCCGGGGCCCTAGTCAGTTTCACTGACAGCTCTAGTTGACAGATGGAAATGTTCACATTGACAGATTAATGCATGTGGATACTAGGGTTGATTTCAATAGTGTCATATTTGACAGATGGAAATGTTCGCATTGACAGATTAATGCATGTGGACACCAAAGTTGAATTCAGTTGTGTTGAATTTGACAGATTGAAAAGCTGAATCTGACAGATTATTGCATGTGGATACCAGAGTTGAATTCAATAGTGTGGAATTTGACAGATTGAAGAGCTGAATCTGACAGATTATTGCATGTGGATACCACAGTTGAATTCAATAGTGTGGAATTTGACAAATTGAAGAGCTGAATCTGACAGATTATTGCATGTGGATACCAGAGTTGAATTCAATAGTGTGGAATTTGACAGACTGAAAACTGAATCTAACAGATTATTACATGTGGATACAAGGTTGGTCAGTAAATACCGGTGGTGGGAATTCTCACTGATATTTACCGGTAATTACCGTCCTGGGAAATACTCCAAATTTCAGCAAAAGTGGGAAATACTGGGAAATAGTGGGAAATATGATTTTTGTTAAGTTATTTCATAGAAAAACACTATTAATTTTTGTGTAATTTAATTCAAATAATGAACAGTTAGCTATTTTGAAATATCATACGTGTGATACCTCCCTCATCAGGAGGGAGACTCCCTCATTTTCATGCTAATTTTGCTCAATTAATGCTGAATTTTAGTTTAATTTTGGAGTCTCCCTCGTTTGAACTGAGAATTTCCCTATATATTCTTCACATCTCCCTCATCACAATGGCAAATCTCCCTCATACAGTTCAAAGAATTATCACAGGTATGCAATATGCCTCCCCATACATACATGTCAAAAGTCTGCTTTTACTCAAAAGTCTGCTTTTACTCAACCAAACACAAGCATAAATATAAAGTGATCTTTTGTTATGTAGGGTGCACAGAGTAATTTACAAATCACTCATATGCTTAAGAAGATGAATACCATAATGATACCAATATTTGGGACAGACATGCCTGGGCAAACAGTGCAGACCCAGATCAGAATCACTTAGCTACTTTAATAGAGTTTGCCATTGGGTCAAACTACATGTTTTGTATGCTTTAATGTAACACTAAACACATGGTTCATTTTTTTTTTTTTTTGGAGATTTACAACAACTCTTTTTGTGTGTTTGAATTTTAAGGATGTTTAGGTTTGTTTGCAAGTTTGTCAAGTAATCATACCCCTAATGCTAAAAGGTGTGATAATTTAATTGTTTGTTTGAGACAGGTATTTAAAGAACACAATTAATTTAAGCATAAAATGTTTCTTAGATTATCTACAGATATTCACCTAAGTATTAAAATTTTATGCAAGGGAAATAGATGAAAGTTAAAATCTTATATTTTAGAGTCACATTTGAAAAGAAATTATATACATTCTATATGAAGACAAGGGACTATAGATCTTTCAAGTTATTCAATATAAAAAGGGCTTGAAAATTCTTCAAAATTTCACTTGTCCTACATGACTAAGTGCATGTAGACTTCGGTAAATGTCATAAGGACTAGACAAACTTTTTGCGTTTCCTTCAATTTTTTTTTTGTCATTGCAAGCAGACAAGTGGAATTTTCAAGCCCTGCATGAACTTGAAATAATTTTGCTTTCAAATAGCTAGGTAGTTGGGGTATATTAAGCAGTCTCAGTTGGCACCACCTATGTAAATATATATTTCCCGGGAATTCCCTGTATGTCCCGGGAATTCCCTGTATTTCCCGTCGTCCAGGGAAATATGAGTATTTCCCGCTTTTTTGCCAACCTTGTGTGGATACCACAGTTGGATTCAATAGTGTGGAATTTCACAGATTGAAAAGCTGAATCTGATAGATGATTGCATGTGGATACCAGAGTTGAATTCAGTTCTGTTGAATTTGACAGATAGAAAAGCTAAATTTGACAGATTATTTCATGTAGATACAATAGTTGATTTCAGTTGTGTTGAATTTGACAGATTGAAAAGCTTAATCTGACAGATTATTGCATGTGGATATTATAGTTGAATTCAGTTGTGTTGAATTTGACAGATAGAAAAGCTAAATTTGACAGATTATTCCATATGGATACCAGAGTTGAATTCAATAGTGTAGAAATTGACAGATTGAAAAGCTGAATCTAACAGATTATTGTGGGTGGACACCGCAGTTGAATTCAATAATATGGAATTTGACAGATCGAAAGCTGAATCCGACAGATTATTGCATGTGGTTATGATAGTTGAATTCAGTTGTGTTGAATTTGACAGATTTAAAAGCTGAATTTGACAGATTATTGCATGTGGATACCAGAGTTGAATTCAATACATGTAGTGTAAAAATTGACAGATTGAAAAGCTGAATCTGACAGATTATTCTGTGTGGACACCACAGTTGACTTCAATAGTGGGGAATTTGACAGATTGAAAAGCTGAATCTGGCAAGATTATTGCATCTGGATACCACAGTTGAATTCAATAGTGTTGAATTTGACAGATTGAAGAGCTGAATCTAACAGATTATTGTGTGTGGACACGACAGTTGAATTCAATAATGTGGAATTTGACAGTTCGAAAAGTTGAATCTGACAGATTGTGTGTGGATACCAGAGTTGAATTCAATAGTGTTGAATTTGACAGATTGAAGCTGAATCTGACTGATTATTGAGTGTGGATACCAGAGTTGAATTCAATAGTGTGGAATTTGACAGATTGAAAAGCTGAATATGACTGAGTATTGCGTGACGATACCAGAGTTGAATTCAATAGTGTTGAATTTGACAGATTGAAAAGCTGTATCTGACAGATCTCATTAAATTCAGATGGACCTAACAGTTGAATTCATTTGTGTCAAATAGTTTAATCTCACATATTAATGCATGTGGACACCAGAGTTGAATTCAGTTGTGTGGAATTTGACATTGAAAAGCTGAATCTGACAGATTTTAATAAATTCATGTGGATACAGCAGTTGAATTCGATAGTGTCAAAATTTGACAGATGAATCTGACAGATTAACTAAAGAGAGATGAATTCAATAGTGTCAGATCTGACAGTATGGAATTTGACAAAGGTTAATTGAATAGACAGGGCATTACGTTCTCTCATTCTTTTTTCAGGGAGCCTTCCAAGATGCAGTCAGACATTTACAGAACTATGCCATAGGGTCCAAGACAAAATTACAGGTAATTACATACAGACTGCTGACTCTTAAACGTTAGGTCTCACCGCTATGGGTTTAAGCCTTGCTCAGGTCACATGTGAGCGCCAAGTACTGCAGTTGGAGGTCAGGTGTTTTTTTCTTTCGGTACAGTGTTTTTTTGCGCCTCTCTGATTAAGGCTCAGGGTCCAGTTATTTAAAGTATTGTTAGCTTAACAAGCTAGTTAGAGGTCAAATTGTTAAAGTCATTTATTCTTGATTATTGTGGACCATCATTGCATTACATAATATTATAAAGCCCTCGTTGCTGACTGAAGAGAAGTCCTCTATCTTCAACAGGTAAGGGGCCTCCTTTGGAAAAATCAATAGTTTACTAACTGTTGAATAGATTGTACCTTATTGTTTTCCCCTTAAGTGCCTCAGTCAGGGGATTCAACAAGAGCTACTACACCCTATTAGGGGCTGCCTTTGATCTGCTGCAGAGAGTTTATTACAGGGGGAAATAAAACAATTATGAGCACACAGTGTGTCCTACTGTTACAAGAATAAATGCCTTTAAGTGTACTGATACGCTAGTATTATTACTGGCAAAATGTGAAAATCTTTTGCAAATTTCAGAAAAATATTTTCAAATTAGTAATAGTAAATAACTTAACTAATGACATGGTTAGTTTTGAAGAACTAGACCAAGCTCCATATAAGTTGAATAAACATCAGGCTGTAAAACCCAAATAAAAAAAAGTACAAAAAAGGGGCTAGATTTATTGGTTTCACATGAAAGTAGCTTGCGATAGAGAGAAATTGAATGTAAGGCACGCAAAGATAACTAAATCTCTACTGTTTTTAACCCTGGTCCTGCTGAATAAATCAATTTAACCACACCCATGTCTGGCTATTCCCCAACCAAATTACTTGATACAATATTTTGGTTCAGTTCACAAACTGCTGTTTACAAACAGTATAGATCTTGATCAGATGGCTTCAGAAGCCATCTGATCTGGATCTGTACTGTTTGCAAAGGTAGGGGTTGTGGTTTTCAAGAGGATAGGGAATAATGCTGGCCTCAGTGATCAGGAGATGCAGGTTCGATACGTTCTGGGTCGGCAACATTCTTTTGTGGAACTGGGTCATGAAACCTTTTTAGGTCATTCTCTCAACTCCACTGATTCAAGTAGGGTAGTTGTCAATTTCTGGCAAAAGAATGTTCACTGTACTGGTTAACCACTTACGTGAAAGCCTAGATAAAGTGTTGTTAGGTAAACTGACCAAACTGATATGGCCTATATAATGTTGACTGGGTGGTTAAACTCCTAATAAACAAACTGTCATGAATTTTATTTAGCATATACAGGAGTTTGAAGTTTCAGCATTCTAGGTGATGAGAGTCAACTGTATTTGCCGGAATAACCTGTATGTACCAAAATGATCTTAAGCATTGGGACAGACCGGCCTAAGCTAACAGTGCAGACCCAGATCAGACTGCTCCTGTTTCAGGAGCCATCTGATCAGGATCTACAATGTTTGTCATTCCATCTGCACTTTTTAGACTCCTTGCTTGATCGTGGAATAAATTTTTAAAACAATTTTTTGGAAAATTACAGCAAGTTCTCAAGGTGTCGGAACTTTTAGGATTTTTACAGTATATAATGTTATCTTTTTTCAGATAAGGCACTCATTACAGCTAGCCTGCTGCTTCTACAGTTTGAGTAATTACTCAGTGAGTATACATAGGATTTTACACTCATGGCCATGGTCGGTTCATATTTATCATATGACATCGTTGATAAGCAGTGGATAACGTTGTGTAATAAAAATTGTAGGACCACTTGTAATAACACTTTGGCAGCATTAACTAACGTCATGATGACGTCTATGTCAACAATGCATTTTTTGTGTGAAAAAATGTGAAATTGAAAGGCGATAAAATCCAATTTAAAGTGGTCATATGATAAATAGAATCTTACACTCGTGGTCATATCATATGAAATTTATGAAACTCGCCAAAGGCTTGTTTCATAAATTTCATATAAAATGACCACTTGTGTAAGATCCACTATGAAATTAATGTAACAGGCCTTTAGCAAGGTTAATAAATTTCATATGAAATTACTGTGAATTCTGTTTATCATGAAACAATTTTAAATCAGATTTTGGGAATGTGTGGCGGCCGTAAAAAGTCTCCCTGCCCTACACCATGGTGAAGTTTATATTTTCTTGTCCTTTGGGATCATTGATTCCATTGTTTAATTTTGAAAATATTTGAGGGTCACTGATGAGGCCTAATTGGCCAAAACTAGCTAGTCTGGCCCAGAAAACATGTATACTCCATATTTTCCAGTTCTGTGGTGTATTGATTGCTTCCAAAGGATAACCCTTTCTAGAACATATTTAACGTCACTTCAGCTAGTGTCTGGGAATGTGTGGCGGCCGTAAAAAGTCTCCCTGCCCTACATTATAGTGTAGTTTATATTTTCTTGTCCTTTGGAATCTTTGATTCCATTGTTTAATTTTGAAAATATTTGAGGGTCACTGATGAGGTCTAATTGGCCGAAACTAGCTAGTCTAGCCCAGAAAACATTTACACTCCCTATTTTCCAGTTCTGTGGTGTATTCCTTGCTTCCAAAGGATATCCCTTTCTAGAACATATTTAACGTCACTACAGCTGGTGTCTGGGAATTTGTGGCGGTCGTAAAAAGTCTCCCTGCCCTACATCATAGTGTAGTTTATATTTTCTTGTCCTTTTGGTATCATTGATTCCATTGTTGAATTTTGAAAATGTAAATATTTGAGGGTAACTGTTGAGGCCTTATTGGCCAAAACTAACTAGTCTGGCCCAGAAAACATGTACACTCCATATATTCCAGTTCTGTGGTGTATTCCTTGCTTCCAAAAGAATATATTTAACATTACTAAAGCTGGTGTCTGAGAATGTGTGGCGGCCGTAAAAAGTCTCCCTGCCCTACATCATAGTGTAGTTTATATTTTCCTGTCCTTTGGGATCATCTTGTCCTTTGGGATCATTGATTCCATTGTTTAATTTTGAAAATATTTGAGGGTCATTGATGAGGCCTAATTGGCCGAAACTAGCTTGTCTGGCCCAGAAAACATGTACACTCCATATTTTCCAGTTCTGTGGTGTATTCCTTGCTTCCAAAGGATAACCCTTTCTAGAACATATTTAACATCATTACAGCTGGTGTCTGGGAATGTGTGGCGGCCGTAAAAAGTCTCCCTGCCCTACATCATAGTGTAGTTTATATTTTCTTGTCCTTTGGGATCATTGATTCCATTTTGGAAATTCTGAAAATATATTTGAGGGTCACTGATAAGACAAAATTGGCCGAAACTATGTAGTCTGGCCCAGAAAACATGTACACTCCATATTTTCCAGTTCTGTGGTGTATTCCTTGCTTCCAAAGGATAACCCTTTCTTGAGCATATTTCAGTCACTACAGCTGGTGTCTGGGAATGTGTGGGGGCAGTAAAAAGTCTCCCTGCCCAACATCATAGTGTAGTTTATATTTTCTTGTCCTTTGGGATCATTGATTCCATTTTGGAAATTCTGAAAATATTTTAGGGTCACTGATGAGGCCTAATTGGCCAAAACTAGGTATTCTGGCCCAGAAAACATGTACACTCCATATTTTCCAGTTCTGTGGTGTATTCCTTGCTTCCAAAGGATAACCTTTTATAGAACTTATTTAATGCCAAAGAAGTTCAGAAGAATTTCAATAGAAAACATAGGGTTGTCACAGACAGGGGCATTACATTAGACATCAGTAACCATGTGTTGCCATTTTTGTAACACCTGCTTTAAGCATGGTGCAGTAGAGGAGTCTCATTTTCTGACCGTTCATTGGTCTGTTAGTTTGTCAAATCCTCAACATTGTGACAACTCTACCATTCACCCTTTTGTTAAACTCCATTTCTCAAGAACTATAAGAGCTTCATTTTTGATTCTTGGTAAAAACTTGCATCTAGGGATGTTTGAGTCCCACATTTTATCAAATTTTTGTTTCCAATTGAGCGAGGGCACAGCATTTCCTACAATTTACATTTTCACCCAGCAAAGAATCAGATCAGCCTGTGCAGCCATATACTATTAGTCTGAACAAAGACCTCTCTTGCTTCATGACGGATCATCTGGCCCTAGCTGCCCTTAGAGCGCACAAAGAAGACTCTGATTGACTGCGTGGATGCACAGGCTGATCCGAGTCTTCACTGGGCACACATGAAAATGGTAGGAAATGCTGTGCCCCCGCTCAATTAAGAGAATTTACTTGGCATCCACCATTGTTGTATGTCATCATTTTGTTATTCAGAGAGCCTGTGAGCTGACCCTGGATGTAATATCAGCCCTTCCTGAGACTACAAATGATCCCACAAGTGACTCCAGTGAGAACCAGTTTGTCCATGGAACAGGACGCCATCTAGTGTTGGTACCCTGCACTGATGTTGAAGTAATGCCATATTGTATTCAGCTTTTAATGACTTGCTTTAAGGTATGTTAATAATTCCATTTGTCATCATTATGTACATGTCGAGCGATATGCTTGGTTGAAATAAAAGTTTTTACTTTGAGTCCATGAGCAAGAATCTCTAAGCTATTTCACACAGCGACAGATAGTAATATAACGTGACATCAAAGAGCACATTTAGAACCCAAGCTTTGCGTCATTGTATATGAAACACCACCAAGAGCATTTGATTAGAAGATATCATAAATTGAATTTAAAGGGGACTTTTTTTTTTTCGCTTTGATTTCTTTCAAAGATGACAGCTTCTAATTGAATAATCATTCCGCTATGGCCATTGGTAAGTTCATTCTTACGCTTTCGAAAGAATTCCTAAAATTTACCATTTTGGTAGCATTTTTAATATTTTGGTGACAAAGTTAGAATTATAAGGAATGATTTATCATTTTTGTGGATTGTATGGAACTTAAGCCCCAAGAGCTTCAAGCTAAGTTTGTGAGTGATTCGCCGGAGTTTGGGGCTTCATGCTAAGTTTGTGAGTGATTTGCCGGAGTTTGGGGCTTCATGCTAAGTTTGTGAGTGATTCGCCGGAAGTTTGGGGGCTTCATGCTAAGTTTGTGAGTGATTCGCCGGAAGTTTGGGGGCTTCATGCTAAGTTTGTGAGTGATTCGTCGGAGTTTGGGGCTTCATGCTAAGTTTGTGAGTGATTCACCGGAGTTTGGGGCTTCATGCTAAGTTTGTGAATGATTTGCTGAGTTTACTTATCGATAAAATCCACAGTAGGGATTGATTTTTTGGCATGTTTGAGCTATTTATAGCTGGGCTATTAGCACTCAGAGGCTTCATTAATTTCAGAGAATCTTATACCAGTCTAGTGTGTATAGTACGAATTCCTAACAAAACATGTTTATTACAGCATTATTTGGGCCCTGTGGCATCAGACCTAGGCCTGTACTGTTTGATTTGTAGAAAATGCTTTAGTTACAATGTTTATGCTGTTGGCACGATCGATTGCTATTGGGGCTTCATTCTAAGTTTGTGAGTGATTCACGAGAGTTTTCACATTGATAAAATCCACTTAAATGAAATTCATTCCTAAAGTAAAATCAAACTTCAATGGTTTAACCCTTATCTTGCTGTTCACGACAACCCCTATCTTTGGAAACAGTGTAGATCCAGATCAGATGGCTTCTGAAGAAGCCATCTGATCAGGATCTACACTTTTTGGCATTCAGTGTATGAATTTGTAGCAATAAATCACATCAAGTAATTTGATTGGTTGACAGACAGAAATGGGTGTGGCTTAAATGAATATTCAGCAAGATAAGGGTTAACTATCTTGTGGACCATGAATAATGGTGTTGGAGATTGGGATAGTTGGAGCCACCGAGGGTAAACTTTTGTGCCAAATCAGGAGGCATAATGGTAATATAAGAATCTTAAATGGGCTTGAGGGGGTGGATGGAAAAATGCCACCCCGAGGGTCACTGTCCGGCATCACGAGGCTTGCCGAGTGATGCTGGACAGTGATTCCGAGGGACAGATTTTTCTATCCACCGTTAACACCCATGTAGGATTCTTTTTCTTGCATACCTTCCATTTCTGAGCGTAAGTTTTTAATACTGCAGTCACATTGGTTGCTGACGTCCGCCATAATATGATGAATCCACAGTGATGTTTAGTGACGCCGCGTAACATGCTGTGACGTCAACCTTAACGACGGTACATATGAGATCGTATTCAACTAGTGCATTTATCAAACATTTATCTCCAAGAGGGACAAATAATCAATGGCACATAATATGCTTCACTTCTGATGCAGTTACGGGAAAATATTAAACTTGAGCACCGCAGAAAGCTCACAAAAGGTGTGTTGTTCCATTAGGACAATGCTCCTGTCTACAAGTCTGTCATTTCTATGGCTGCCATTCACGATTGTGGCTTTAAATTGATTGAGCAGCTGCCTTATTCACCTGATCTCACTCCGTCAGACATTCATCTACATGTATTTACAAAACTGAAAGCGGCTATTTCAGGCACCCACGTTCAGTCCGATGATGATGTCATATATGCAGTGGCTGACTTTCTGAAAAGCCAAGAAAAGGAGTTCTATAAAAGTGGCATATTTTTCAGCAAAATTATTTAATAAGTTTATTTGCAATATTGAATGACCCAAAGTGTTAACCCTTTTCTTGCTGAATATTCAGTTTAGGCACACCCATTTCTGACTTTGAACCAATCAGATTACTTGATGTAATTTATTCCTACAAATTCATAAACTGAATGTCAAACAGTGTAGATCCTGATCAGATGGCTTCTTCAGAAGCCATCTGATCAGGATCTACACTGTTTGCAAAGATAGGGGTTGTTGTGAACAGCAGGATAAGAGTTAATAGTATGCTGATGAATGACATTAGTTTCAAACAACTGAGCCCTGATCTATTTGAAAATTTAAGAGAAATGGATACATTCCTAGAATGAGTAACTTTTTCATTACGATAACATATCAATGAGGCATAGCACACTTTTTCCTATCTCAAAAACGGACATTTTTCTGATGAAAAGTCGAGATATTTTTCCTATTTTTACCAGAAGCCTTCGTGGTGTACCGGTAGTGGTTGTGCTACTCGCCTTGTAAACCAGGGATCGCAGGATCAATCCCGGGCTTCTCCAGACTTTCGGCTGGGTCTTTAAACCAAGGTCCCGTCTCCGTATGACCTTAGCTGTTGGTGGGACGTAAAACTCAAAACACTCACTCACTTCTTATTTTTACTCAAAACATAGGTTGTGGGCCCTCGTTAGAACCGCCTCATTCAGGTGGCTCTAACGATTACCAACAACCTATGTACTAGAAATAAAGAAAATAATGAATACACCCCCTAAATCCCACTTTCCTCTACAGGAAGTGGGATTTACAGGGGTGTTCATTACACAGATTTATTAACGTGATGATTTCAAAAAATTTGGCTCTCAATCAAAGGGGCAGAATTTTCTCCTGAAAAAGACTTGGCCCTTATGGAGCAAATTCTTTTAAGAGAAGACCCTTTTTCAGAGGGGTTTTGAACAAGTCATACTGTACCTGCTAAAAGATATTTGAAACCTAGATATAGATATATGGTCTTTTCTCTTCTGTTTCAGGATAAAGCATTCAATTCCAAGTCCGCTGACACATCACTTGGTCACCTGATGGTTTTACTGCAATATGATTGGCCAAAACATGAAGCTCTCTTCTCTCAGGTGATCAAGAAAATCCAGAAACAGGGCTCCTTTGTCTATAATTTATTCTTTAACTACATTATAAGTATCCTTAATTGCAGTTTTAGTGAACCTTGGAAATACAGTAAAATTTCTATACTAAGACCGACTTTGGCACTGTTCAAAAGTGGTCTTTAAGACCACTTTTGAACAGTTCCAAAGGTGGTCTCTCAATAGTAGAAAACACAAAGAAAGAATAACTGAAATCTTTTCAATAAGCTTTTAAAAACAGATTTAGTCTTAAATTTAGGTGGTCTTAAACGCAGAATTTTATTGTATGTCTTTGTAAACTATTCATTTCGATAACACAGCCGTGTGCTAAAATAGAATCTCTCCTGTCTCCTTGGGCCAATTTCATTCAAGCTTCATAGGAATATAGATGACCCTCTACCAAAATAGCTATAGCGATCCTGCTCCGGTGAACAAAATGGCCACCGGAGCTAAAAATAGAAAAACATGGTAAATTTGCTTCAAACGCGAACTCCTCCTTGACATGAAAATGTTTGATATATTTCTTTATCCCAATTCCAAGTATAGATTGCCGATGCTCATTAGAACCGCAGTTTCTAACGAGTACCCACAATCTATACCGTTGAGCAAAATTAAGGAAAATAATGCAATCCCCTGTAGACCCCACTTTCTTTATATGAAGCGGGTATAGAGGGGTGTTCATTACACGGACAGGCTGACATGATGTGGTTGAGATGCTGTCTTTTATATATAAGATCTTTAATCACTGTGGGTTTGAGCCTCACTTGGGCCATGTATGGGGCACAAAGGTTGGCAACAGAAGGCCAGGTCTTTTGTTTTTCCTCTGGGTTCATGGGTCTCACACACCTCTGTTTCACTCTGACTTGCATCACCAAAACCAATCCCTATAGCAAAGACCCCTCTAAACCCCACTTTATACAGAGAAAAGTGTGGTGTAGGGGGCTGTACATTATATCTTTTAGTTTTGTTCAAAAACATAGGTGGTGGGTACTCGTTAGAACTGCCTTATAGGTGGTGGGTACTCGTTAGAACTACCTAATAAGGCAGTTCTAACGAGCACTCACAACCTATGTTTGAAGTAGAAATAAGAAAGATGTCACAATTTGTACCTAATGTCATTTCTGACACCATGTAGGACACTTTCACATAGACATGTTTTCCTAATGAAAGGATTGAAATATCCAGGTCACAAAAGGGAACATTTCTGGAGTTCCAACACAATGCCAAGTCAGCTTGCGTTAACCTATGCATGCTGCTTCTGAACTTTATAGCTATGTGATCAATTGTATTTCTTGTCAGGGCTTTTCCAGGAAAAAGTGTCACCAGGGGGTGGACCGCAACTTTTTTTTAGGGGTACCCCCTAGGAATTAAAAATTAATTGAAGGGCACCACCAAAGAAAAAGAAATCTCATGGAACCCCCACCCCAAGGAATTTAATTTTGTAATTTATAGAAATTTACTTTCAGTCGTAACAAGCCACAGATGTGTTTACACAAATTAAAGCGTTTGACTTTTCCTGCCAAGCGTCTGCTATTTGGCGCCAAAACACAATCATTCACGAGACAGCAAAATATTCTGTTTTTATTATGCATACATCTACCGTTAGATGTAGCTAATCATCTTAGGAGTGATGAAATCATTTTCACATTGATTGTGGATTAAATTTTATGATTGAGGGATAAACCACAAATTAGAGACATAACTTGACCTAATTTTCACACCTTGTCATGCGGAACATTTGCAACTTAAGGTTAGCGACAGAGGCTTGTGTAATAATAGAAAAGACTGATCCGTGACAAATACGGCTGGCGTTTATGACACGATTTGGTTAAGTAACACTGTCCGTTGGTTGGACCCAAAGTTTCGTGTTATAACAAGGTTGAGGTGCACCTTCAAATGATGGATGATTCCTGAAATCGAAACCGTAAAAGGAAATGCGGTACTTTGGTTTACCGGAACTTTGATTCAAACTGAAGTCACTTCGGCTCTGAAACGGCCATTTATGCCCCCGGCACAACAAAACAACATCAGGTATCCATTTCTGGTTCCATGAAAGTGACGTCGATTGAAAAAAAAGATTTGAACTTGGAAATAGATAGATATTTCGCTGTTCCATGCATAAATATTGACATTTATGCTGGGTCATACCCTACCACCAAGGAATTTTAAATTGATGTTACACCTAGGACCACAAAAAATAAAACTACCTGCACCCCCAACCCCGAGCAATAAAAAAACCATTTGCACTCCACCCCGGGGTTACACTTTTTCCTGGAATAGCCCTCAGTAGATTTTTAAAACTATCAGTCAAAACCAACACCTTACAGAAAAACATTTATATTAAGACCACCTTTGAGACTTTCTTTTTGAGCTGACTTATCAACTGGGTGGTAATACCTCTATATAAATATAAGGAAAACCAGATTTAGGACCAGTAATACAGGAATCTTACATGGATGTAAGGGGTGTGTTGAAAAAAGCTGCTTGCCAAGTGTGCCAGACAGTGACCCCAAGGTACAGATTTTTCTATCTCACACACATGTTAGATTCTTTTTCTTGCATACCTTTCATTTCTGAGAGTGTATCTTTTTGAAATGCAGTCACTCGGATTGTCAATGCCTGCAGCATATAATTAGGATAACCAGGGTAGGATAAGAATTTCTAATCTAGGGTAAAGTCCAGGATTTCCTTATCGGGTGTGCAAGAAATGTGGTTCTTAATAGTGGAGTGGTCTAAAATATTTGCTGATTTTAACCCTTTTTGTACCAAATGGAATCTTCCTTATATTATATAGCAGGAGTCCATTCCAAAATTAAGGGGTGTTAGGTTGTTTTTTCTTCAAAATTTATTTGGAAAATGGCTTATCTTTTCGCAAACAGTGTAGGCCCTGATCAGACGCTGCGTTCTGTGGCGTCTGATCTGGTTCTGCACTGTTTGCCCAGGTACCCATTTTTGGGTTTCGGGTACAAAATGGGTTAATAGCAGAATTTTACTTTATTTTACTAATGCATGTAAACATAAAAGTTTTTAGCTTATATTCCTTAACAAACTCCAGACATTGATATATTAGAAGAGTTTGCCTTCATACGGACCGCAGATGGTGGGAAGGTCAGTTTGGATGTTCTGCCAGTCAGTACCAAAGCCCTTGCTCAGTAAGTAATGAAGAAAAATACAGGTGACCAGCCTGTTCAGAAAGTTTATAAATAGGCCACTAGAATCTAAATGTTATATTTGTTCAGTGTTTAACAGCCTAGTCAACACTATATAGGTCTTATCATCTGGTCAGATTACCTAACCACACTTTTCCCAGTCAGGCTTAAACGCAAGCAGTTAACCAGTATCATATACATTCTTTTGCCAAAAATTGACAACTGCCCTTCTTGAATCAGCAAAAGGAAGGGAATGACTGGAGAAAAGATTTCATTATCAATCCCCACGAAAGAATGGTGTTGGCACAGAAAGTATTGAACCAACGACTTGCTGATCACCACACAGATGTGAGATGTGCATTTGACTGAGCTACAATGGTTGGCTGAATCTGAATGTAAAAGAAAGCAGGCATTAAAGTAATTGGATACACCTGTCATATTTTCTGCCATTTTTGTCGCGCCTGCTATTAGCATGGCGCGATATAGGCGCCCAGTTTTCCATCCGTTCGTTCGTCCTTCCGTTCGTCAAGGCGTCAACATTTGCGACCACCCTAGCGTTCACCCTAATGGTCAAGTTTACCACAGGCGCGACATAGCGTTCGGCGGAATTCTTGTTTTAAAGGGAGACTACTTATGTTACTTCCTGTTTGAATTGCAGTATATTGAGCCCCTGTGAAAAGACGGCACAAATTCTTTCCTTTATAGAGTTTGAATGATATTCCAATGCACCACTTTGCCTCATCTGTTAAGAGCACGGGTGTAAGATTCTCTTTATCTTATAACAGTTTTTACAACCCGCAACTAGCAGTTTAGCAATTCGACATCTGATGCCAGTTCATTGAAGTGCAAATATGTCAAAACAGTGACACGCTGAACAACAATTTTTGTCACAAGGGACATGTTTGTAAAAGTACAAAGAAACAGTAATGCAAATACCGATAAATAGAGAATACCAGTTTTGTGTCTTTTGATATCAAGTTTATCAGGCAAGGCTTTGAAAACGCTTGTAAAATCGCGAGGCTTGCATTCTCGGAGCCGAGCCTGATATACTTTATATCAAATGACACGAATCTAGTATTCTATTTATCAGTTTAATATCAAATATAACTACCCATCACTACAATTATAGCCTTTTCACCAGACGCAGGTCTGGGACAGTCTGACACAAAAAAAATTTAGCCAGAAATGCCACCGGCATGTCCCTTTTCCCGTGACCTCCCCAGCGTCGAGTCCTGATTGGTCGCTGATGTCACTTGACCTATCAGACCAATAGGCAGACGATACAGGTCACGTGACCGCGATTTTCGCGCCGAGAAGGTCATTATTTTTTCAGACTTGCTTGGGATAGGATGGTCAAACTACATTCCATGGAAGAATGAATAAACGGATAAGTGTTTTATTCTTTTTTTGATTTTGCACTTACCTTGAGTTTCCACAACGTACTTAGGCTTTTTAAGCTTACTGTTTATTCCGAAATTCTTAGAGACTTTATTTCGTGTGTTTCTGCCGACATTGCATGTGTAGTGGTTGTCCGCCATTTTGAAATTTCACTTGGAAGTTTTGTTTATCATGTGATCAACCGGTTTTGGTTTTTGATAAGCACCACACTTCTTTTCATGTTATGTGCCAGGGTATACGCTCGTATTATTCCTGGTAATGTTTTAATAGAAGTCGGCGTTGTGGAAACTTAAATTGCCAGAAAAGAGGACGTTTTTTGTACGTGTTCCTTCCACTTCCGGTATCGGAAGACGTTGTATCGCTGAATAAAAATTCTCAGCATTAATTTAGTTTTGAACATGTGCAAGACCCGTCTTTGTTTAGCACTTATAAATCCCACGATGCAGATGGATAATATTCAGGTCCCTTTGTGGCCTTTCTATAGTATCTTCTAAACAGAATCCATCCAATTCGTGTGGGTCACCATTGCCGAATCAAGATGAGCCAGTCTATGTCCCCTCCTCCCATTTGGGCCTGGGTTGACTAGGATAGGTTCGTCGACCGCCCCGTAGAGACCCTGCTCATAATTGCGGGGACTCCGGGGTGCGGGGAACCTATGCCCAAAAATTTTTTCCGAATCCATGTTACATACGAATTTTGGTACGGTTCCGATCCCGGTTTTTATCGGGTAACCTTTCCGGACCTTCGGTACTTAGTTTACCTTGGTCATATGCTTCTTTCCTCTTATTATGATAAATTTTTGTTATCATAATCATTAAATTGGATTGTTTTCCCTTGTAAAACATACAGATTTGGGCATCGTTTATTGGAATACCGTAACTATTGCAAGTGAATCCGGGACGTTTCGGTACTGAGTCGTTTCGGCCTGGGTCGTTTTCGACCCGATTTTGCACCTGGATCGATTCGGCCTATTTCGGTGGGTCGTTTCGGCCTTGGGCCGATTCGGCCTTGATCGTTTTAGGCACGGCTCCTTGAATGCTCAATTTTGATTCGGCAATTTCGCATGTTCAGTGCACTATATACAATAAAGGGCCTAACACTGGGGAAGTTTAATTGAGCCTCAAGTGTTTTGCCCCTAGAGCTGAATCTGGGCCTAGTGATTTATCCTCTGGGGATATATCAATACTCAGAGGTTGGTCCTTTTTCGTCCTTACTATTTAGCGATTATGAGAAGGACATATTTAGAGCCTCATCACCTATTGATTCTAAAACTATAAGCGGACCATGTCTTCCCAACGTTTTCAGAATCAAGCTTCAAGACCGGGGGCACTCGTGCGAAATGAACTTGGAACTTTGGTTCTAACAACAAAAAACATCAATTTTTTGTTCTTATGAAATTCCTAAATTCGACCCAGATTCAGTCTCTGTATATATGACGTCAGGGAAATTGGCATTACTTCCTGTTTCGACGCTCTAACATTGGAGCTTCTTACCAGGACTATTATTAAGTGGGTTCTCATTATGACTGGTATTCTAGTTCTACCCACTTTGCCTTCAAACAAGAGCATTCCGACCATATAGCTGCTATTCTAATGCTTTTGTTTATTTCCCGGTCATTTTTTACATGCCATGGCTGTCTACCACCATGTTGCATGTTTGGCGCAACTCTGCTCTTTATAACTGGTTCAGTTTTTACTGAGCATAGTAAATGAAAACTTAGAGCCTCAGCGCCTCTTGATTCTAAAACTATAAGCGGACCATGTCTTCCCAACGTTTTCAGAATCAAGCTTCAAGACCGTGGGCACTCGTCTTTTTTGAAGTCTTCGGAGAGCGTATCAAGTACAGGTACCGCAACCAAGAGACGCTCTTCGACTACTTCCGATGACTTTTAAGTGCTTATCACCCTCGACTAGAAGATCTCAATCAGTCCTCGTCTACTAATAGATCATTCTCAGATCAGGGTACACGGTCCTTTCGTTCCAGAGGTCGGACTGGAACGAAATCTCCCAATAGAGGAAGACACAAGTCTAACAAATGACTTTCTTCCTTCCCCTCCTCTTCATCTTCTCCCAGTAGGAGCCGAGCTTTTTCAGTTCTATCAAGCCTTGGCTTCTTTTATTAAATATTTTTTGAGTTTTATGAGTTGTGAGAAAGGGTTACTGGATTGCGTTCGTTAGGAATCCTTTCTCTTTCTCACATGCAAATACTATTTCTGGTAAATAGTATCAAGAAAAGAAATCTTTTTATTGGAAGAGGAAGGGTTCTTCTCCAAAAGAAAGCCGTGTAAGTAGAAAAATTTCTCCTTTCCCCGGGCTTCTACAGGCGGATCTTTCTGTTCGAGAAGAAAATGGGAAAATCGACTCATCATAGAGTTCTCACACTTAACACAGATGATGCAAGTCGATCATTTCAAAATGGAAACTTCGTCCTCGATTAGTCAGGTCAATTCTCCCAAATTCGGGGACGATTTCCGTAGTTTTTAAAGGACGCTTACCTTCACATCTCCATCCATAGGTCATTACGCAAATTCCTTCGTTTTCACCTTGGATGGAATTTTGTGTATCAGTCCGTTGCCTTTCCTTTGTTGGATTTGTCAACGGATCAATGAAAGGAAAAGAAGAAAATGGGAAAATCGACTCATCATCGACTTCTCACACTTAACAAGATGATGCGAATCGATCGTCTCAAAATGGAAACTTCGTCCTCGATTAGTCAGGTCAAATTTCCCAAATTCGGGGACGATTTCCGTAGTTTTAAAGGTCGCTAGCCTTCACATCTCCATCCATAGGTCATTACGCAAATACCTTTGTTTCACCTTGGATGGAATTTTTGTGTATCAGTCCGTTGCCTTTCCTTTGTTGGATTTGTCAACGGATCAATGTTTTCCCTGTTCACCAACTTATTGGAAATTAATTAAGCAGCTCTCATCATAGAATTAGGCCCCAATCTCGTGTAGTGTTCCGATGATGGGTTTTGTCATCATTTTTACAGATACTGTTTATCATACCTTGTCCTAACGTGTACAGGTTATTGTGAATTTAGATTTCATACACTTTATCGAGAAGTTGAAATTGACTCTACCTCAAAGATACTTCTCCAAATTTTTTCACGCTCCGAAAAACTTTCGATTTATGTCAGGGGTTTGTTTCCCCTTTTTAGAACTTAGTAATTGGATCCAGTTTCCCTGGACAATCTCATCTTAGACCTTTCCAGGTTATTTTTGCTAATATTATCACTGGAAATACCATACGGTCTAAAGGAGCAATAAATTCCATTATCAAGATTGCTCTCTACGATTTATGAATCCCTCAGTATCAAATGGGGTCTCCTCTTTTAGAGACTATTCCCTATTTGTTTTTTCGCATGCCAGCCTTTCAGGTTGGTTTTCCACTTCGAACCTCAGGGATTAGTTGTTCAGGGAACGTGGGGCCTATATTAGGCGGGGCTATATATATATATATATATATGTGTGTGTATGCGTATATGTATGTATATATGTATATGTGTATAAACATTCTGAAACTTCAGAAAAATTTCCTTGGTTTATCAGTTCTTCATAGCTCCAAACTGAGGAACAGCTTCATTATTGTTACTCCAGACAAATGAATAGTGTAGTTTTTTCTACTTATCAGGGAGTGACTCATTACTCTTCCCTGTTGGCTTTTACATGGAAGATTATAACTTGGTGTCTTCAGGAAGGTATGTCTATCCTTGTCGGACACCTCCAGGGCAGATTATGTCATTGGGATCGCCCCTATAGACCAGTTCACCATCCGTTCTCTACAGGGCGTTTTCTCAAATGGAGAGAACCTTTATTGGGCCTTTTTTAATCAAATGTCCAAACAACTCGGTTCTCCAATCAACTTCCTTTGTGTTTCAAGTTTCAGATCACCTGGAACGTGCAGTTGATTTAAAATCTCTAGATTGGGGGAATCTTTTACATATGCGTTTACACCATTCAACTGAATTCCTCTAGTTCTAGGTAAAAATTCAAGCGTCCAAAAGCCGAGCCATTCTGATTACGCCTCCTATGGCCTCAGAGATCTTGGTTTTTTAGTCATTCTGAGCCTAGTCTCAAGACTTGCAACCAGTCTTCCAGTAGTTCCAGATCAAATATCTAAAAGGTGTGGGTCAGGCATTCCATTTCAATCCAGAAATGCCTTACTTACACATCCAGATGTTGTCAGGAATCAAACCAGAGGTAGACACTTTTCTGGTTTCTCTGCCGAGTGTATCTTCAAATATAGAAAGATCTCCACTCTCAAGTTTTACTCTGGAAGATGGAAGATATTTTCTAGTTGGTGTAGAAAAAGGGAAATAAATCCAGACAATTCCTCTAGGGAGGTTTTTTACTGGATTTCTTTTTCTGTCTGTTCTCTACCCTTCAATTTCTATTTCATCTAAGAGAAGGGTACAGATCAGTAATCTCGAACATGTTAAAATTTTAGTCGGCTTCACACTTTTTCATTAAACCCTACCATCACCAGCTTATTAAAGGGGTTTTTTCACTATGCCGACAGGTTTTCAGGACTTTGAATCCAAATGGAATCTTGCATGGGTGTTGTGGTCTTTTCTAAACCACCTTACGATCCGGTGAATTCAGCTTCTTTTATTCATTTGATAGTCAAGCTGTATTTCATTTGACATTTGCTTCAGTTCGTAGAAGTTATAGTCATGCTTTGCCAATTACAGAGGGTTGTTTTCAGGTATGAGAAGAACAATGACTTCTTTTTCTCTTCTCATTCAACCTATTTTTGTTTCAGGCTATAAATGACCTTGTCTGAAACTACTATTTGTCCTGTCATTTCCAGGATTCGTGGATTGTAGGCTAATGTGAATTTTTTGTATACATTAGAATGTTTAAAACGTTTCGAGATTATCATGAGAATTTTTTCTTTTCAATCAAGGGGTTTTGGATATATTTCTAACCATCCTTGGTTGCAAAGTGGATTTGTAAAGTGATAAAGCTTCTACCAGTATATGCTAATTTCACTTCTGCCCTATTATCATTCAGAATACAGTATGAGGTTAGAACCTTCTACATTTTGGGCATATTGGAACTACGTTTTTTTTCTTCAGAATGTTTTTTTTCTTACTGCGTAATGGATGTTCCAACGCTACTTTTCATCCCTTCACCTAAGGGCTTGGTTCCCATTCGTAGTGGTACTCATTCCTTGGGTAGTTTAGTAGCTTCTCAATCTATTATGAGCAGCACTTATTTTGGGATTTTATTTTCCTTGGTTGTTTGTTAGCCTGTTTGAATAGGTATGAACCTTCTATTTTGACTCCGGTTCCTGTCCATTTATCTTCTCCACTTGTGAATTTTGGATTTGGATCCCTTGCAGTCATCGTGGATACTCTCTTACATTACCATCATTGGATGGTTTTAAAAGGGGTATAAACAACCAAGGTTGGAGGAGTTAGGTATGTGTAACTTTATTTTTCATCCAACCCTCCACTTGCTTTGAATTCAGGCTATAATTGTAGTGATGGGTAGTTATATTTGATATTAAAATGATATTTTTAATGTAAAATTAATTTTAATTAATAATATACCTACCCATCACTACAATGGTATGTCCCGCCTCCCAGCCCCGCCTGAAATATTTGTTTTCCTGAAAGAAATAATGACCTTCTCGGCGCGAAAATCGCGGTCACGTGACCTGTATCGTCTGCCTATTGGTCTGATAGGTCATGTGACATCAGCGACCAATCAGGACTCGACGCTGGGGAGGTCACGGGAAAAGGGACATGCCGGTGGCATTTCTGGCTAAATTTTTTTTGTGTCAGACTGTCCCAGACCTGCGTCTGGTGAAAAGGCTATAATTGTAGTGATGGGTAGGTATATTATTAATTAAAATTAATTTTACATTAAAAATATCATTTTATCCCCTTGTAAAATCTTTAAATTGTCAATTTACGATCACTTACCGATTGTCCTCAGTGCGTCCCAACATTCTGGTGTGGAGTATAATCGATCAGTATATTTACTATCATCTGACCATTATTTTTCTTTTGATAATTTTAATGTAATTTTTCTAGTAATAATATCATTTTGGCCGTTTTTCGGGTAGTCCCCTTCATTCATAAAAATGCAATGTGATAAAGCTCACTTGTCCTGAGATAGCATATCTTTATCAGGTCAATGCATTACAATGCAATATATATAGGGGGTAACTGATAAATTTCCACATCACACAGAAAAATGGGTTGGAGCTTAGTGATTGTCAAAAAATCCATACTACTGCAATTCGACCTTAGATTTGCACTGCATATTCAAAAATGTTATTAACATTACGTCAGTTGTCTGAAAATTTCGGCCAATTAGCTACGCATCGTTCTGCCCATGTTGTCAGTCATCTCTAAAACCTGTTGAGAAGTGCATGAAGCAAAGTTCTACCCTTGGGACAAACATTTTGGCATGTCTTTGATTTGCCTTGAAAGCAGCATCAAACATGCTATGAGGAGAAGGTTTATTGCTTTACTGCTGGTTGCATGGTTGTAATAGGGTATTATTGCTGAAGAATTTCACTAGAAGACACAGGGTTGTTAGGATGGCATCATGATGTTACATGCCAGAAGTTGTATAGAGGATCTTACATGAGTGCTCATGTATTATTGAATTTATTAAATGAGTTGAGGAAAAAGGGATAAAATGCGAGGCTTTGCCGAGCTAAAGGCTAAAGTCGAGCTAAAGGCTTCACGAATGCAAGATTCTATTTATCATATGACATTAAAAGCGCATTTTATTCATGGTTTGTTGAGAAAAATGTCAATATTCCGTGATTAGTAAACGCGACATCGTCAATGACGTCGTAATGTTATGGGGCGTATCTAACTAATTTGCATAATTAATCCACTTGTGGATTATCGAATTTATTACACTCTTAGATGCGACGTCATATGATAAATGTTATTACACGTTTTATCATATGATTTTTATGACGATGTTATCCATTAAATTACAGTGACGTTATATGATAAACATTTTTTTAAAAAGAGGCATAAAATAACGAGAGTTAACAAGCGAGTAATCTTCAGAGTTACACCAGACCAGTGCCAATCCCTGAAGAAAAACAGAAATTTGCCGAATATCCTGTTGTGACTGCTGTGGTGTTCTAAACACAGAGCTAAATGCACAGACTGAATAGTGTTGTGCAAGCATGTATAGACTGTTCTGAGTCTCTACTGGGTGCACATGCTAGAAGACCCTTTTTGGTCGACACAGCCTATATCCATTATGATAACACACCTGTGTGACATAGTGCATTTATTTACATCACTAAAATGGATACTTATTTTTCTTATTTATACTGCAAACATTGGTTGTGGGTGCTCATTAGAACCACCTCTTTGAGGTGGTTCTAATGAGTACCCACAGATTATGCAAACATAGGTTGTGGGTGCTCGTTTGAACCACCTAATTGAATTGGTTCTAACTAGTACCCACAAACTATGCAAACATAGGTTGTGGGTGCTGGTTAGAACTACCTCCTTGAGGCGATTCTAATGAGGACCTGGAGCAGAAATAAGAAAAATATATATACCCCCATAAACCCCAGATTTCTCTGTATAAAGTTGGGTTTAGGGAGGTGTTCATTTCATGGACTTGTTCACATGATTTGTATAGCATTGTCTGTTACACCTAAATTGTTTAAAACTAACGATATAATTAGTTAAAATAACTGATCATTTAACCAATAGGTTAGGAGCGTGATAGCTCAGTGGCTAGTGCACTTGCCTCTGATGCTAGAGGTCCCGGGTTCGATCCCTGGCAGCGGCGATAAAATTTCGGTGTCCGAACACGCCCCATTGGCATCATTTGCAGGGATCGGGACGTTAACTGGAGGAGAACCATCCCCTGTGCAGGTTAAAGATCCCTACCGTAATTACATGATTACTGTGTAGGCTTTCATCCTGCAAAACCTGGAATGTATGTAATAAACACCTGCGGTAATGGTCAAATGTGACCGACGCAGTATCAGTAGATAGATAGATAGAATAGGGCAAAAATACTAATGCTTTTACAGAAAAAAAATGTGAGCACAGTTTTTCTGAAAAAAAAAATGCCACTGTATTGAATAGCTATTTTACTTACCAGTAAAGTTAACCTTTTGATTACTAACCTATTGGTTAAGCTAAGTATGATTTGAATAACTGGGCTGGGACCACTGGTGCAGGCCCAATAATGGGACCAGGGTGCTCGTCAGAATGGCCTCAGTGAGGTGTTCCTTACGAGTTCTCATATCATCATAACCACCTCAATGAGTTGGTTCTAATGAGTACTCACAACCTATATCTTGAAACAGAAATAAGATAATAATGTATATCCCTCTTATAACCCAGTTTTCTCTATATAAAGTTGGGTTTTCATTTCACAGACTTGTTTACATTATGCATCACTATTCAGGTCATATCAAGCCTGTCAGCTTACCGAAGCACAGGCAGGATTATTCTTAAGCGGTTAACCAGTACAGCGCACATTTTTTTGCCTGAAATTGATATACAGCGGAAGGGTGAGAATGACTGTAGAAAATATTTCACGCTCGATCTCCATGGCTATGTCATTCCATCCATCTGTAAATCTTGATAGTATAAATATTTATGTTTCCAATTTAGAGCCTAATGAAAATCTATAGAAAACAATTTAGTTCATGCTTCCATGAACGCATCAAGTCAAATGATTTTCAGTGAAGCCAAGTGACGTCAGTCTAAACCTTGGTTCTCTATGGGCATTGATGACGTCAACGCTGTTCCGCTCTAAAAAGAGCATGTTTATTTTTTATTTTAATTTTTTGCTTTAAAAGTTTGCCCTGTAAGCATTTTTCGCCCAGTGATGAGGAGCAAAGAATGTAAATATAAAAAACAAATTTAATTTTTCTGCTTTTCATGAAAGTATGAATGACAGCGGATGGCTAGCAAAGTTTGCATGAACCCCGAATCATTTACTTTGCATGCGATCCACTGTGTTCATGCTTTCATGAACAGCAGAAAAAATAAAATTAATTTTTTAAATGAAAGTACTCATGAAAATACCATGAGAACAATTAAAAAATCTCATTTCAGGCAGCGCACTATGACAAGAGGTGTGAACAAAGGTGTGATTGAAGATTTTAAAGTCACTTTGGAGAAACAGATTAAGAGATGTAATGAATCAGTGGAGAAGATAATCCGAAATTTCTTGACTAATGAAAGAGACTTTCTGTTGGAAGCTTTACTGTGATCATGTAACTTTTTACATGCTCAACTTAATTGAGCAATTTGTCCTGCTTTTAATCATTGAAATGCCAACAGTATTGCGATATTTGAGCAGGACAAATGTTGTTCTTAACCCTTGACCTGCTGAATATTTATGTATGCCACACCCACTACTGATTATCAACCAATCAGATTACTTGATGCAAATTATTGCAACAAATTCATGAGCTGAATGACAAACAGTGAAGATCCTGATCAGATGGCTTCTTAGGCTTCTGATCTGGATCTTCATTGTTTGTAAGATAAGACATATCCGTGCTCAGCAGGACAAGGGTTAACTGAACTGAGTATTAAAAAGCCAGGGCGCAGTTGTTCAAAACTAATGATGTCGTTAGTTAATGTATCGTTAAAACTTTGATCATTAAATATGGCAAATATACTAATAATATTTTGGCTGAAAAAATGTGCAAAAGCTTCTCACATTTTTTTCAGAAGAAATAACAATTTGACCACTTCTAAGCTCGTTAAGCTAACGAGACTGAACAACCGGCCCCAGATATGTTGATATTTTTCAGGATAACATATCCATGTTATGTAATGTTTTCTTTCATGTTCTGAAGATGACATTTGTTTGATGAAAAATTGTTATGTATTTTTTTTTTTATTTATGGTACAAATTTCCTGCTCACTTGAGTTAAGCATTTTTATAACCCCATGTCCTATTATAAACACTGAATTTTCTTTTTGAAAATGGAATTTTTAATGCTCGTAAATATTGTAGGGGTTTTCGTGCTCAATACAGAATGATTGTGTTCAACACATAAATATTACAATGTCACCAAATACAATAGCTGCGGGCATCAGTAGCTCAGTCTTGATGTATACTGTTCACAAAAAGTAGGGGATATTCGGGTTCCTTCGAGCCCATCAGCCTAAACATTAGGAAGAATCAGATATCAGGTATAGCATGTCAATTGACTATCATATGTGTATATTCTATCATTGAGCAGTATGATATTTATGCTCAAGTGGCGTAGCACGGGGCATAAATTGTGCATGGGGTAGCATGTGAATTTTAACATCAGTGATAAACCAGTTTATTGATGCGAGATTTCGATAAAACTTTCTGTTTCGACTGTTGAAGTGTTGTATGAAATCATTTCATTAACCAATTCGCTATTAGAACCACAGTTCGGCTAATGGAGGCTCAACGTTGGAGAGCTGTTGGCATGCTCCAGACTGGAAGTACGCAGTTGCAGACGAAAGCTGTTATTAATACGTCAATCAGCTATGGGCATGCTATCGTAGAACTGGAGCGGTAGGGGATTTGCAGAGAAGTGGAGGCCGTAAGAGTACTTACGGACATGATGATTGCCTTGTTGTCTATCAAGCGTTACGCAATAGGAGACTAACGTCAACAGATCTTCAGCAATATCTGCGCCAAGTAAAAGGAATTAATGTCTCTAGACAGACAATCCGAAATCACCATCACTCGAGTGATCTTACGGCACGGCGTCCGCAAGTTGTACTGCCGTTGGAAGCTAGGCACTGGTTGGCATGCTTTGCATGGTGTACACAGTGCAGACGTTGGCTCATTAATCAGTGGTCTCACGTTAAGTTCAGTGACAAATCTCGGTTTAACTTGGACTTTCGTCAGCAAAATATTCTGACAAAACCATGGTCTGCAATGAGTCCAGACTTATCTCCCATGGAACACGTATGGGACATCCTCGGGAAACAAGTCCGAAGCGGCGATCCGCCTCCAAGGGCCCCAGGTGAGCTTGGTGCAGCACTTCAGTAGAGTGGCGAAGGATCCCTCAGTTCATGATTCGTAGACTAACTGGAAGTATGCGACGACGATGCATTGCCCGCTGTGGCAATCGAGGCGGTCCAACACGTTATTGAGGGCTTGTGAAAAGTGGTGTCGCTATAAAATGACGTGATCATTGGAATAAATATGTGGTTTAGTTTATGGATTTTTGATAGTCCTTTAAATTAAATGCATCTTGGCCAGGTAATGTTTTACTTATTTCCCAATATTCAGCCTGAAAGTAAAATATCCCCTACTTTTTGTGAAAAGTATATTGGAAAAGACGTTTGTTTGTGAATCATTTTTAAAACACGAAGTTCCTAAAGGAGGTGATTTGCTTTAAAAATACAAATTTTAACACATTTGAGATTAAAGGTTCTGCAACAGAGTGCGTTTTTCTCCCGATATTCTGTTTCTTGCTTGACTCTCATTAACAATCTGGGGCCAGTTGTTCGAAACTAACTACGTCGTTAGTTAACGTATCGTTAAAACTTTGATCATTTAATATGGCAAATATGCTGAAATTTTTGCTGAAAAAAATGTGAGCAACTTTTGCATCCGCAAAAGCTGCTCACATTTTTTTAGCAAAAATACCAAAATTTTCGATATTGTACTTGCTAGAAGAGTTAACAATATGACCACTAGTGAGCTCTTTAAGCTAACTATGCTTTGAACAACTGGACCCAGGGGCCAGTTGTTCTTAGTTAACGTATAGTTCAAACTTTGATCATTAAATATGGCAAATATGCTAAATTTTTTGCTGACAAAATGTGAGCAGCTTTTGCATTTGCAAAAGCTGCTCACATTTTTTCGGCAAAAATACCAAAATTTTCGATATTGTACTTGCTAGAACACTTAACAATATGACCACTACCGAGCTCATTAAGTTAATGATGCTTTGAACAACTGGCGCCTGATTGTTTTGAGGGAAATAATCTTGATAGGGCTGCAAAGCAAACAAAAAGGAGAATGAAAATTCTAAAATAAAAATAAATACAGGTGGTCGTGGTCATTTACTTAGCATATATTTGTAAGTTAACAGGCTTTTGTGGCCCAATGGGTAAGAGTGCTGACTCTTATGAGCAAGTTAATCATTAGGTCTCTCACCGCTTTGGTTCGAGCATGTGAGATTCCAAGTTCTGCAACAGAAGGGCAGGTGTTTTTTCTCTGACTACCATACTCCAGTTCGCCCACCTCTTATTGACAAGAAATAATCTTGAAAAGGCTATAAAATCAAAACCAAAAAATATTTCAAAAAACATAATTCTTAAATAAAAGAAAAAAATGTTTCAAGTGTCCAAAGTTATTTACATTCTCCATGCTAAAGGTCAGATTCCTTATTTAAAGGATCTACAGTTTGTTATGAAATGTCTATTAAATTTTAATCTACAATTTGTTTGTGATTTCATTTGCTCCTGTATACATATGGTCCAAAGAATTACATGTGCACATGAGGTGCCTTCAGCAATGCGGTAGCCCCTGAGTGCTAGCTTGTTTGCCTCCTGAACACAAGCGCTCATCTGAGCATTCGCAAGAGGTGTATCGTTGAGTACAGAATCCTTTGCACATGCAGGAAGGGAATGGCGCTTTGGCCTCTTGAATCAGCGAAGAAAATTGTTTGTTTACAGCCATCTGTATGGGTATTTACTAACTTCCACAGAACTATTTGCCAGTTCCTCAAGCAGAACTAGCAGACTTAAAACTTCTGATAGACAGGGAAGCAGAAGAACAGTCTAAGGTCGCCATCTTGAAACCGTGAGTGCCCACTGTCGGTCAATAGCATGTTTTTAGCTCACCTGAGAAAGAAGTGCACATGGTGAGCTATTGTGAACAGTGAATGTCTGTTGTGCATCATCCGTTGTCAACAATTTGCTTTAAATGCGAACTCCTCCTAAACTATTGGGCCAATTTGATTAAAACTTCACAGGAATGTTGCCTGGGTGGCTCCCTACCAAAATAGCTAAAATTATTCCGCTCCAATAAACAAGATGGCCACCAGAGCTAAAAGTAGAAAAATCTTTGACTGACAACTCCTGTACCCTTGGGCCGATTTCATTAGAATTTAATAGGAATGTTGCTTAGGTGACCCTCTACCAAAATAGCTAAAACGGTTCTGCTCTGATGAGCAAAATGGCCGCCAGAGCTAAAAAAAGAGAAAAACCTTCATATGTCAACTCCTCCTAAACCCTTGGGCCATTTTGATGCAAATTTACAAGAATGTTGCCTAGGTGACTCACTACCCAAAATACAGTCCACTCTCATTATCTCCAAGGGACTGGAATATTTGGTTTGAGATAACAGTAGTTTGAGATAAAAGGGGTTAAAATCTAAGGAACATAGCAAAACTAACATAACTGCACAGAATTCAGTTTGGCTTTAGCCATTGTTGAGATATCAGACTTTGAGATAACCAGAGTCTACTTTAGCTAAAATCATTCTGCTGTGATGAACAAGATGGCCACTGGAGCTAAAAATAGAAAATCTTTAAATGACAACTCCTGTACCCTTGGGCTGATTTCATTCATAGGAATGTTGCTCAAGTGACCCTCTACCACAATAGCTAAAACGGTTCCCCTCCGATGAACAAAATGGCCACCAGAGCTAACCGGGATTCAAACCGGGGGCCTCTAGCATGATAGGCAAGTGCACTAAACACTGAGCTACCCACAGGAATGTTGCCTAGGTGCCTTCCTAATGAAAAAGCTATAATGATGAACAAGATAGCCACCAGAGCTGAAAAGTTGATCAGCTCTCTAAGTGCAACATTTAGGCTTCATGGAATGGCTGTCATCCACATGACTTTCAGAAACTGTGTGACATCTTTAAATCAGGTGAGTGATTCAGGGCCATGTTGGCCCTCTTGTTTTGTTTGTTGAAGAGCACAAGCGAGCACCCGCATTGCTGAGGGCACCAATGGTCTAGCCTCTTACTGTAATGATCCTAAGTATTAGGACAGATAGGCTTAAGCAAACAGTGTAGACCCAGATCAGACTGCTCCTGAAGGAGCAGTCTGATCAGGGTCTACACTGTTTGCAATTTCGTCTACACCTTTGGGACTCCTTGCTGGATCATGAAACAAATTTGTTAAAATTTCAGGAGAATTACAGCCAATCTTCAAAGTGTCAGAATTTTTAGGATTTTTATGGTAACCAGTCTATATAAATAACAATATGGACCCTGCTGTTCAAAGATAATGTTATTGAATATCATTTAATATGAGAAATATGCTTATATTTTTGCAAAACTATTTCATGTAGTTGTTATTGTGCTTGCTAGAATAGAAAATGTTTCAAGCACTTGAGAGTTAAAAGCTGTCAAGAGTTGAACAACTGGACCCTGTTATATGGGGAGGACGGCAGACATCACGTGAACAAGTCCGTGAAATAAACACCCCCCTAAACCCCGCTTTATATAGAGAAAACTGGGGTTTAAGGGGGTATACATTATTCTTCTTATTTCTGATCCAAGACATAGGTTGTGGGTACTCTTTAGAACTGCGTCAATGAGGCGGTTCTAACGAGCGCCACAACCTGTGTTTGCAGTATAAATAAGAAAAATATCATGGATTTTCATCAGAAAAGTAGCCATTTTGAAGATGTGAAAAAATTCACTATGTCGCACGGGTGTGTTATCGTAATGGAACTAGCTAGTCTGGCCCAGAAAATCTTGTACACTCCATACTATTCAGTTCTGTGCTTCCTTGCTTCCAAAGTATAATCCTTTCATAAAACATCTTTAACGTCACTAGCACTGGTGTTAAGGGAAATGTGGTGGCCATTCTCCCTGCCCTTCATCATAGTGTAGTTAATATTTTCTTGTCCTTTGGGATCATTGATTCCATTGCGGAATTATGTCAATATTTGAGGGTCACTGATGAGGCCTAATTGGCTGAAACTAGCTAGTCTGGACCAGAAAAACTTGCACACTCAAATTTTTCAGGTCCATGATGCGTACCTTGCTTCCATAACAAGGTGCTAAGGTGCATATAACTGTCAGTTTCTCATTTTCCCTGGAAAACACAGGTAATGGGCATTCGTAAGAAGAGCCTCTAGTTATTCTAAAAAACACCTAAAATCTGTGTCTGGAGCTGAAAGAGGGAAGATGTGTTACATTTTCATCTGAAATATACCTTTGTCAGTTACCCCCTATATTAATTGCATTGCAACACCTTATGATATCTCGGGACAAATGAGCTTTATCAGGTCAACGTGACATTGCTCTTTCATGAATGGACTGGATTACTGAAAAGAATAGCAAAAAATAATATTACTCGAAAAATTAGAGAAAAAAAAAAAATCAATAAAAATAGGAAAAATTGTGGTTAGATGATACAAATATTTATGCAAGGACCGATAATTGCAAACAGGAAGCACCTTTTCTGTTTCTCCCCAGTTGTACATTTTTACAGCCACAATATCCTTGATCATCTTTTACTGAAATAAACATTTTGTTTGTTTGTATTGGAGTTTAATGGCCTAGTCAACACTATTTTAGCCGGTCAGTTTTTGAGCCGGTCAGTTTACCTATCCACACTTTTCCTGGGCATGCTTATACGTAAGCGGTTAACCAGTACAGTGCATATTCGTTTGCCTGAAACTGACAACTGCCCTTCTTGAATCGGCGGAAGGGGGAGAATGAGTGTAGAAAAGATTTCATGATCAATCTCCACGAAAGAATGTGTTGCTGACCCTGGCAGGTATTGAACCCGCCTCCTCCTGATCACCAGTCAGAGGCAAACATTTAGTATGACATCAAACTAAAATCTCAAGGAAAGAAAGTGATGAAATGACACATACTAAGTAGTTTTCAGAAAGTAACAACTGGTTTTAAGTTCAAATGTAACAGTTATGGATAAATACCACTGATACAGCCTAGCTGTAGGAGCTGGCTCCTTTAGCGATGAGGGTAGAGTGGTTGGCTTTTTCATGAAGTTAAGCAAGGGATATTGGGGTTAGTACCTGGATGGGTGACTACGTTGCTCGACCTCGTGGACAACGCGGCAAACACTGTAAATGAATGTATTAAAAATGGATTTAAGAAGCTGACTGGAAAAATAATAGTGAAATAGCTTTCTTACAACAAAAAGATGAATAAAGGCTCTACCTTTTTATTCCCGACCCAATAGGTTCTGTGGATATAGCAATAAGCCTTGGCTCTGCCAATCTGTATGTCCATCCGCTTGTGATGGCCATAACCTCTGATGACCATAACTTCAATACCTTTTGAGATATATTGATTGTACTTGGCACAATTGTATACAGGGTTGAGAAGGTGTGTCATATGCAAGACCCACAACTCTGGGTGCCTTGGTATTTGAGTTATCTCCCCTGACAGTATTTTCTTGTGATTGCTGTAACGCCAATACTCTTTCAGATCCATTGATGGTACATAGTACAATTATACATGAGGTTGATAGAGGTATCATGCCCAAGAACCACAACTCTAGGTGCCATGTTGTTGTTGTTGTTGTTTCATAAATTCTCCCAGGCTTCGGACACCTCTTCTTAGAGTAGAACGTAGTTTTAACTTTAAAAGTCACAGTTAAAATGATGCACAATCCATCACCCTATTTACAGCTTAATCTTTATGTACATTTTGGTTAAAAATAAAAGTTCAGTTCTTCTTCCATTCACAATAAAAGTTCTGGCTTAAAATTCCCCATCTGCTGACAACTCATATAAAATTTGTTAGGTACCCTGCTGGGATGTGCCACGGAATGACTTCTTTGTTTTAACGGTTCTGTTACGCCGAGGGATTAACGACAGTCTCTTATATCTTTCACAGTTCATGGCATTTGAGTTATCTCCCCTGACAGTATTTCCTTGTGATCGCTATAACTCCAATACCCTTCGAGATATATTGATGGTACTTGGTACAATTATACATGAGGTTGAGTAGGCGTGTCATGCACAAGAACCGCAGCTCTAGGTGCCATGGTATTTGAGTTATCTCCCCTGACTGTATTTCCTTGTGATCACTTTAACTCCAATACCCTGTGAGTTATATTGGTGGTACTTACTACACAATTTTACATGCGTTTGAGTAGACGTATCATGCGCAAGAACCACAACTCTAAGTGCTATGGTATTTGAGTTACGTTTCCTCACAAGATCACCTTGTGCTCGCCCTAACTCCAGTACACTGGCCTCCGTGGCCTAGTGACTCTTAATCATTAGGTCTCTCACGGCTGTGGTTCGAGCCTGGCTCGGGTCACGTGAGATGCCAAGTTCTGCAACAGAAGGTCATATTTGGCATGTAGGTTCCTTATGACAAGGGCTTTCCATTCATACAAAACATTGATCTATGACCTTGACCTGTGACCTTCTTAAAAAAAAAAAAAACATTGGTCATAACTTTTGAACCATTTCAGATACAGCCTTCATATTTGGCATGTAGATTTCTTGTGACAAGGGCTTCCCACTCATACACAAAAGTTTGACCTGTGACCTTGACCTTGACCTGTGACCAACAATTAAAGGAAAAAGTAACATTGGTTATAACTTTTAAACCTTGTCAGATACAGCCTTCATATTTGGTATGTAGGTTCCTTATGACAAGGGCTTCTCTTTTATACAAGAATATGGATCTGTGACCTTGACCTACTTTAAAGAAGAAAAATTAAGTGGCCATAACTTTAAAAATGAACCGTTTCAGATACATCCTTCATTTTTGGCATGTATGTTTCTAGCGTCAACGGCTTCCCACGCATACAAAAAATGACCAGTAACCTTGACCTGTGACCTACTTTGAAGCAAAAAAAAATAACATTGGTCATAACTTTTGAACCATTTCAGATACAGCCTTCATATTTTGTATGTAGGCTCCTTATGAAAAGGGCTTTCCACTCATAAAAAAAATTGACCTTGATCTTGGCCTGTGACCTACTTTAAAGAAAACATTGACCTTGGCATGGGGACTTGTTCGTGTTTCACAAACAAACCTTATTTACTAGAACTGCTGGGCTGATCAAAGCCTAGCTTCTCTGATATGGGCAACGACTTGACCAAGGTGGCAGCCGTGCTGATATATGGTAAAAACCCTTTGAAAATCTTCTGCTTGGGAACCAAAAGGCTAATGACCTAGAAACTTTTTAGGTATAGCATTAAGGGATCAGTCCCTGAAGTTTGTTAAAATGGTGGCTCTTGGTTTATCACGAAAACACGCCTATATACTTTTGACCCCCTCATACCCCACTTTTATAAAGTAAAACTGGGGTTTAAGGGGGTATACATTATTTTATTTATTTCTGCTCAAAAACATAGATTGTGGGTACTCGATAGAACCGCCTCTCGATAGAACCGCCTCGAGGTGGTTCTATCGAGTCCCCACAATCTATGTTTTGAGCAGAAATAAGAAAAATATCACAATTTTTCATCTTAAAATTTCTAATTTTTGGCAAAAAAATTGGCAATGTATTTGTATAGGCGTGTTTTCGTAATGTTAACCTTTAAAGACCTACTTTATGTCAAGATCAGATTTGGTCACTTAGCCGTACGTTGTCTTGTAAAAGGACAAAGGATTTTACTGAAGCTTCTGCCGCTTATGACATGGCTGTTTAATTATGCAATCAGCTAAATGACTTTTTAATAGAGGATCTTACATGAGTGCTCATGTATTCTTGAATTTATTAAACGAGTTGAGGAAAAGGGATAAAATGCGAGGCTTGCCGAGCATTTTGTGCATTTTCCTCAACAAGTTTAATAAATTCAATAATGCATGAACACGAATGCAAGATTCTTTTTATCATATGGTTGTTTGTTTGTATTGGAGTTTAACGGCCCAGTCAACACTATTTAGGTCATTTTTGAGCCGGTCAGTTTACCTATCCACACTTTCCTGGGCAGGGTTATACGTAAGCGGTTAACCAGTACAGTGCACATTCTTTCACCAGAAACTGACAACTGCCCTTCTTGAATCATAGGAAGTGAGAGATTGACCGTAGAAAAGATTTCATGATCAATCTCCACGAAAGAATGTTGCCGACCCCGGCGGGTGTCGAGCCCGCGTCCTCCTGATCACCAGTCAGACGCGCATCCGACTGAGCCAACGAGGCCGGCTTTTTATCATATGACATTTAAAACGCATTTTATTCATGATTGTTTTGCAAAAATGTCAATATTCCGCCATTAGTAAACGCGACGTCGTTAAGGACGTCGTACATGTAACATTACGGGACGTATCTAGCTAATTTGCATATTAAATCCACTAGTGGATTATCGAAAATATTACATGGCGTTATTACACTCTCAGACGCGACGTCATATGATAAAAGATATTGAAGGTCAAGCCGAGTTCCTGATGTTGATTCCACTTCCCTCAGATCTAGTATTTTTAACTTCACCATTGAATCTGTTGGGAAGATTGAAACTAAAAGGGATTTGAAGTTCTTCATTCGAGAAACTGAAAGGCCCATGATGATGAAACTTGCTTGATTTGGGATAGCTGTCCCTGCCAAGTTTGTTCAAATGATGACTCTAGCCCTTAAATTCTGTCACTTTGGCATTTGTATGGGACAGCAGCATAAAAAGTGGCTTTTTTTCTGATTCTGTTGTAGAACATGGCATTAGATTTTTAAAAACAGTTTGGTATTAGCGACCCTTGAGTGGACCTCTGCTTATTATTTTCAAGCCACCTTGGTTTGTTGAAAACATGCATGGCAACCACCGACCAGGCGATCCGTCTGACCTGGCGGATCACAAAAATTTTGGAGCTAGAAAAAGAGAAGTTTTTTTCTTGTTTATTGTTTCTGGTTTCTTGTCTAACTCATATCAGACAAACAAACCAGCAAAATATTATTGCTGGTTATCGTAGATTATTAATTTTTTCATTTGTAGATTAATTTTCATTGTTGACATAATTTCCCGCCATTACCACACCAGTGGGTGGGGTAAACGCAAAAATTGAATTATTCTTTGGAGGCTTGCCACATTCATTTTTCTGAAGAGCCGGTGAGTTGTCAGATATTTGAGTGTGTTGAGCTGTATAAAAATTTAGAACAGGGTGCTGAATAGTCCTTTGTAGCTGTCAGTACACTGTTTGTTAAAAACTCGGATTCAGAATTGTTACTTTCATTTGGAAGAGCCTTGTGTTATCAGCTTGTCAGCGAGTGTGGACTGTCCGTACAGCTGGCAGACGGCTGGTAACCGAGTGTTGTCAGATAGTTGAGTGTGCAGAGCCCTTTATCTTGTAGTATTGTTGACTCAAAGTTGCCCTTTATATTAAAATGAAGGTCTCCCTGCTTCCCATGGTCTTGATTCTTTGGTTCACCCTTTGGAAATTAAGTAACAGAACCCAACCGGATGATGGAAATCAGGAATGCAGGATTGCAAAAGAGCAACACTGCGATAAAACTTCTCAGTACTTGGCTGTAACTAGGAAGCTAGGAAACAAACGACGTGCGGAGGGCTTACGCAACTTTAAGTCCTCAGGTGGAACAAATTTGGTCATTCTATTGATCCTGGCCGGAGACATTGAAACTAACCCCGGTCCAAGATTTCGCTGTGGGCTGTGCAAAAAATATTGCAAAGACACTCAGAAATGGGTAGAATGTGAGGACTGTGAAAAGCATTTTCATGCCTCGTGTTCTAAATTGGATGAAAACCAATTGCTAGAGCTTGAAATTGGAATTGGAACTTGGTATTGCAAAGATTGCAAGGCAGACTGTGGCCTTTGCAGTGGTGATGTTCTAAATGAGCATAAGGCAGTTCAGTGTGACCAGTGTGAAATGTGGATTCACACTGATTGCGCTTTCCTTTCAGACGCCGAGTATGGCAAACTGGTTAACTCGAGTTGTTCATGGATATGCCCGAAGTGCGAGTTTTTTAATTTTTCTGACTCGTTCTTCAGCGAACCTATAGAACTGGAAGAAAGAAATAAATTTGAACCTCTGTCAAAGGAGAAAGGAGTTAAATCTCCGACTACTGACATGAGAAAGCCGAATTTTGTAAAAGGTTTGAAACTTTGCAGTATTAACATTAACGGTTTAAGAGGAAAGATACTTGAACTTTTAGCTTTCCTTGATACTCACCAACCACATATTGTGGCTATTCAGGAAACAAAGATTGACAGTTCAATTATGACTTCGGAGCTTTTCCCTGAAACTTGCGAATACAGTGTTTACAGAAAAGATAGAAACACTCATGGCGGCGGGGTGATGTTGCTCGTTCACAGAGATATCCCTCATATGCCATTCATGGAACTGGAAAACAATTCAGAATCTGTCTGGGTTAAGGTTTTTGCAAACAAAACTTCCCACTTTATTGCAAGTTGGTATCGACCACCTAATGACACTGTCGAAAACTTCCACTTATTTAAAGATCAGCTTGATCGCATTAAGTCTCAGAATAAGGGTAAAAAAACTTCCTGCAGTACATGTCTTAGGCGACTTCAACTTCAGAGAGATTGTTTGGCCAGATAGGCTCAGCAAACAAGGCACGATGCTGAGTCCGTCAGAGGGACAGGTGTTGGTCGACATCATGAATGATCATGGCTTGGAACAGGTTGTTGACTTCCCTACTCGAAATAGAAACACTTTGGATTTGATACTTACAACTTTGCCAGGACAGTTTGGGGATATTCAATCCCCGGACAAACTAAGTGATCATGATATTGTCTCTGGATTTTTGAAAATCTTCATACCACCGATAAAGAAACCTCGTAGAAAGGTGTACTTATATCAAAAGGGTGACTATGAAACTATGAGGAAGGATGCCCTAAAATTTGCAAGAGAGAAATACTTTAATGGTCATTCAGACGCTCGGTCTGTCCAGGAGAACTTTGATTTGATAAAGTCTTTCATTCAAGCTTCGTCCGAAAATCATATCCCCTCCAAAACTAGCAGGTCTGTATCTTCAATTCCTTGGATCACACCAGAAATAAGAAGAAAAATTCGGAGGAGAAATAAGATTCATGCTAAGGCAAAAAAGTCGGGAAGTGGTAAACTCAGAGCAAAATTTGAAAACTTGAGACGAGAAATTAAAAATGACATCAAAAATCAGCATGATCAGTATGTAAATAACTTGGTAGGTGATGTAAAGGCGAATCTCAGAGACTTCTACAGATATATCAATAGCCAGAAGAAAGATAGGCAAGGTATCCCACCCCTTAATAAAAGAGGAGGGAACGGGGTCGCTGAATCGGACTCTGAAAGGGCAGAGGAATTGGTTGGTCAATTCAATGATGCATTTAATAAAACTGAGTTCAACGAGGTTCCATTGACTGGAAGATCGGCCCCTTTCATGGAAAATATTGTTGTATCCTCTGCGGGAGTGATCAAATTACTTAAAGGCTTGAACCCTTCTAAAGCTTTAGGGCCTGATGAGCTTCATCCTAGAGTCCTGAAGGAACTAGCAAACGAGTTAGGTCCAGTTTTTGCTCATCTTTTCCAACAATCTCTCGATACGGGTGAAATTCCCAAAGAATGGCTCCTAGCGAACATCTGTCCACTTTTCAAAAAAGGGGACAGGGCTCTTGCTCGTAATTATCGCCCGGTGTCACTGACATGTGTTCTATGTAAATTGCTTGAACACATAGTCTGCTCAAACATCATGGCCCACTTGGATGAACATAAACTTTTGTCAGACAGACAACATGCATTTAGGAAAAGGCATAGTTGCGAAACTCAGTTGAGCACGGTTACTAATGATTGGGCAAAAATCCTGGACAAAGGGGGGCAGGTGGACACATTTATTCTGGACTTTGAGAAGGCTTTTGACACCCCTCCTCATGAACTACTTAAATCCAAATTATTTGGTTATGGAATTGGTGGGAAGACTCTTAAATGGATAGATTCCTTCCTTTGCTACAGAAAACAGCGTGTTGTTGTTAATGATGAATCTTCAGTATGGGCGCCAGTTTTGTCTGGAGTCCCACAAGGGACCGTTCTTGGTCCTCTATTGTTCTCCCTGTACATCAATGATATTTCCACTGATATTGACTCAGAAATAAGACTGTTCGCAGATGACTGTGTTTGTTACCGGGAAATTAGAGATACAGATGACTCACTGAAACTTCAGGCCGACATAGATAGATTAGGATGTTGGGCCAGAAAATGGGGCATGAGATTTCAACCAGTTAAATGCAATATTATGCAGATAACAAGGAAGAGATCTAATAAAGTTGAGGCTTCTTACACCTTAGAGGGAACGGTCCTCGAAAATGTGAATTCCATTAAATACCTTGGTGTGACAATCACTCACGATTTGAGATGGAATACACACATTAGCAATATGTGTACAAAGGCGAATAGAACACCTGGTTTCCTGAGGCGAAATCTTCATCAGTGTCCTCAGGATGTGAAAGAAACAGCATACAGGGGACTTGTTCGCCCAATCTTGGAATATGGTAGTTGCATCTGGGACCCAAGCGGAATGGTCCTAAATGAAGAAATTGAAAAAGTTCAGAATAGAGCTGCTAGATTTGTAACTGGAAATTATTGCTTTGAAACTGGGAGCATGACTGGAATTCTAGGAAAATTAAGATGGGAGTCTCTCAAGAAAAGGAGAAGAGACAGTAGGCTCATACTCTTATACAAAGGTCTAAAGGGTGCTGCCAGCATTCCAACAGATGACCTTGTTCCCCCAGCTAGGCATTGTAGAAAACACCATTCAATGACGTTTCAGACCCTTACTGCAAGAACGGATATTTATAAAGAATCGTTTTTCCCCCGAACCATTAGAGATTGGAATGCCCTTCCCGATTCTATTATTTTGACGGCTGAAGTTGCTGAGGATTGTGTAGCTAAGTTTACATCTTTGGTTAGAGCTAGGGACTAACTTCCCATATCACAGGTCCTGGTGTATGAATGTCATTTGACGTGTCACCAGTAACAATTCTGATTCTGATTCTGATTCTGAGGGCTAGTTTCTACCACTTCACCTCTGGTGAGCATAGTGGCCCATGGGCCTCTTGTTTTCTTACACGACACAACAAGTCACCATTATACTCAATACCAAGTTTTATGGTCTCAGACTGACAGCTTCTGAAAACTCTTTGATAAAAATTTTAATATTTGGCCGATACTTTGAACATTGGATAGAAAGATTGGAGAAGTAATGAACAAATATGTCTGATGCCTGAAGTCTCTAACACAATGCAATGAATCACAGAGAGCCTGTATATAGAATTGTAGAATCAAAAGAACAAATAAGCCAGGAAGGTCCAGTGTCTCTAGTACACGAAACAAGTCACCATGGATGCATACTCTACGAAAAAAAAAACATATGCTTTTTATGGAAAGATGAAACTAATTTCTTTCTGATAAACATCTAAAAGGCAATGTCCCTTCCGGGGTTCCATAAATAACATACAAATCCATGTATACCCAGAAAACCAATTGTCTCTTACACAATACTGTCGAGTATTCACCTTATTTGCATTATCTGCTGGTTCCTAGTCTGAAGGTTATCAGTGTTGGGAAAACAGGTAACCAGACCCCCTGACCTTGAAAGGTCAGGGGGGTCTGGTTACCTGTTTCCCCAATATTGATAATGTGTAAGCTGGGAGCCAGCAAATAATGCAAAAAAATGGTGAATGGATGACCTTATTCAAGTCATTGAAACTCTGATCGGTGTGGGGCTGAATGTAAAAGCTTACCGAGGCACTAGACTGTGAAATATAGGTCAAAGTCAAATGTGCTTGAGCACAGCAAAACCTACATTAAGACATGAAACCAGTCAATACCCCGATCAGCCTCTGCACTAACCCAGTCTGGTCAGTGTATTTTTCTATCGTGCTTTGGATAGTCCAAGAGGCTATATGAACTCTAATCACGATAAAATATGTCTGGATTTTTTGACAAGGTAAAATACAAACCGTTGGCCTCCGCCCATCAGGGCTTGGAGAAACAGATTAGGCTGCATGGTGTTTCCACGCAGAACTGAAACTGACCGCACATGAGTACTGGTAAACCGTTTAGAAGAACTAAGCCTGTGCAGGCAAAGTGGTGCGAGTCAGACCGCATATAAGCCCTATTGGTTTCATTTGGGGGCGGGGCTTGAGAAATCATTTCATCACAACGTCGGCTAAAAGCCCCACAAAACTGAAAACGACCTTTTCAAAAATGACCTAAATAGTGTTGACGGGGATGTTAAACCTCATTAAAACAAATAACACAAACCCGCTTGCTCGGAAGTATCTTGAAAATTTATAATATTGGGCCCCGTCAAGCGATTTTGGTACTTATCGCCTATGCGAGCAGCGCAGTCTCGCCAGAACCTTCGCTGCTCGCTTTTACAAGCAGTGAATCAAGAGGAACCTTCAGACAGAAAGCCATATCCCTGGCCCCTCTGAATGGCTGGGTATGCGCAGTTAAAATTTGTCATGACGGAATGCTCGAAGACACAAATTCGCTTGGCGGGGCTTATATGCAGACTGGTTCTGGCCTATCCTGGCAGTAAACACAAAGATGCGCAGTCTGGTCTGCACCTTTGTTGTTCGTAAATCACAAACAGGTTTTTCTTTTATTTTCTATACATACTGCCATATGCCCTCGCGGACATTCAAGGCAGGTCTTCCTGATAAATATGGATAAAGTGTCTTGCTCAAGGACACAACACATGGCGCTTGCTGGGATTGAATCGGTTTTGTCCAGACGTGGTTCATATCAAAGTGAAAATTTTGATCAGACCGCCTTGATTCGAAGGCTGATCTAAATCGTTGCTGGTCGAACAGGTGCTAATAGGTCTTTCCATGCTAGACATTATACCATATGAGCTCCGCCAAGCGAATTTGTGTCTTCGAGCATTCCGTCATGACAAATTTTAACTGCGCATGCACAGGCTCGCCTGAACCTTCGCTGCTCGCATAGGCGATAAGTACCAAAATCGCTTGACGGGGTCCAATTATGAAGAAGCATTATTGTAGCAGTGACAATTGCTGAGAATCTGTCCTAAAAGCAGAGATCAGCATGAAACGAAATCTTGGGTGTCAGCAAATACTCAATCAAAGCATTGGCAGTACTGTTTGATCGATCGTCTCTGAGTGCGGGCAAGGAAAGTTGTCTTGGACTGAGAAATACTGTTTCGTTTAACCCTTAAGGATAATGGGAACACCTTCAAAAGAATTTTTGTTTCCCATGTCAATAGGGATAAACTCTTAAAGGAAAGAATTTGCTCCTGAGGAGCAAATTCTTTCCTTTAAAAGTAGACCCCTTTTCCGTGGGAAAGAGTTTATAGAAAAGGGAACAGGAAGTCACGAAAGTTGTCTCCCTTTGAATAATGGCGGATAAAATCTGCCAGGTGTTCCCATTCCCCTTAAGCAGGATGTAAAGTGTTTGCCAATGTCTCTTTACACGAGCCCAGTCCAGATTTTACAGATAACCTTTTTTTACACAGCGCTCTGACGTCACAGGAGGAAGAATAGCGCTGCTATAAATAACCGTTACCTGGTTTTTGTACATGGTTAGCGGTAATCACGCGGACAAGAGAAGGCGGGAAGCTTCTGAAGTTAGTAATTTTGGATCGATTGATTCCAATCGACCGAGAAATATCTTGGAGTCAGGAAAACACTTGACCCAGTAAACGACCTTCCGTCTGCTTATCTTCGTATTTACTGGCATTGATATACATTATTTTAAACTCTTCGGATTTGTAAATGACCATGGAACTGTTCTATTTATGTAAGGAGTTATGTTGTAAGGGGTTATTTCGTTTATTTCGGCATTGATATGTATGCTATGATGAAGCTAAAATAACAATTGTTTGTCTTGTTTGTTTGTTTGTTTGATTTGAGGTTTAACGTCCACGTCAACACTGTAAAGGTCATTTTGGAGACGTTGCTTCCAATTTTGTGGGACTTTTACCCGACATTAAGATGAAAAGACATCTCAAGCCCTGTCGCCCAAGGAAACAAATATGGTTTATTAGCATTGACGGTCCGCCTCGCACCGCGGTTCCTGGACAGGCTTAGATCCTCCAAGCGGTTTACCAGTACTAGTGTGCGGGCCGGATTCAGCTCTGCGTGGAAGCATCATGCAGCCCATATATTTCTTCAAGCCCCTATGGGCGGGGGCCGCTAAAATAACAATTCATCGCGAAAACAGGCCAATATAATTTTGATCCCCTTGAACCCCACTTTTATGTGGTAAAACGGGTTTATTTTTCTTATTTCTGCTCTTAAAATATAGATTGTGAGTACTCGTTAGAACCGCCTCGACGAGGCGGTTCTAACGAGTACTCACAATCTATATTTTTATCAGAAATAAGTAAAATATCACATTTTAACATCTTAAAATGTTCGTGATTTTTATTCGGCGGTGGCGGTAAAGTTTACAATGTATTTGTATAGGCGTGCTCTCGTAATGATCGGGGTTGGCGGTAGTAAGTTGTTACACGTGTGATCATGTGATTTTATGGCGACGTTATCCACTTAATTACAACGGCGTTACCGGCCCCCGCCCATAGGGGCTTGGAGAAATATAAGGGCTGCATGATGCTTCCACGCAGAGCTGAATCCGGCCCGCACGCTAGTACTGGTAAACCGCTTAGCGGATCTAAGCCTGTCCAGGAACCGCGGTGCGAGGCGTACCGTCCATGCTAATTAACCCTATCGGTTTCATTGGGCGACAGGGATTGAGATGTCATTTCATCTCAATGTCCGGTAAAAGTCCCACAAAATTGGAAGCAACGTCTCCAAAATGACCTTTACAGTGTTGACGGGGACGTTAAACCTCAAATAAAAAAACAAAAACATTAGGGGATATCTGTCATTACTGACAATGACCAATTTTAGTCACATGCGAGAAATGCTAATGTTTGTGTGTTCAACAGATAGAGCAATATACATATATGTTAGAGAAAAATAGCTCTGTTGGTGATGCCTTAGTTCTGGCTTAGCGCTGTGCACGTTTTTTTTTTTTTTTTTTTTTTTTTTTTTTTTTTTATTCTTTTAACCTCGTATTCACCAGCATCCCTTCTGAGAAGGCCACGACACTTTCCTCGGCCATGTGCAATTTGCCCCCCCCCCCCCCTCCCCCGACTCTGTTGCTATGTCGAAGTCCTGGAGGGAGGCTTTGAGGGTGTCCTTGTACCGCTTCTTCTGACCATCATGGGAGCGTTTGCCTGTTTCTACTTATAAACGCAAGCCAGCCAATTGTCCATCTTTATCTCAAATATCGCAATCATTGATATGAAAGAGAAATCTTGCGCTCTTAAGGGGAATGGATACACTTTCAGGGGAGGCAACTTCAGCTAAAGTATTTTGTCTGCCATGTCAATATGGGTCGACCCTTTAAGAAAAGAATTTGCTCCTCTCTCCTGAGGAGCAAATTCTTTCCTTTAGGAGTAAACCCCCTTTTCAGTGGGACGGCTTATAGAATAGCGAACAGGAAGTCCCGAAAGTTGTCTCCCTTTGAAAAATGGCGGAAAAATCTTCCGGTTGTTCCCATTCTCCTTAATTAGTCTTAATTGTGCTTACTGAAATCAAAGCACTGAGAGTACTGGCGGGTCTATTGTCTCTGGGTGTAGGCTGGAAAAATAGGCCTGTACTCAAGACTTAAACTGTTTCAAGACGTTTAACCCACAAATTCCAGTTTGTTTTAAGCAAAACGTGAAGACCATGATCAGACACCGCGGTCCACGGCGTCTGATCTGGGTCTGCAGTGTTCGCCAAGCCAGCCGATGCACAGGTTGGGAGCGTACAGTACACTAAACCCGGATGTTCCGATCTGTATAGTGGACAGATCTTGTTCCGATATGTCGGGTATGTTTCAGAATGTTTATTTTTGTGTTTTGATATTATTAATCATGAGAACTTCAACTTCATAGCAGTAGTTCGGGAAGCATAACTGAAAGTCTTTGCGACATGCTACCTTGATTTTCTGTTTATTGCTATGATTTCGTTTATTTTCACATTTCACATTTGTTTTCAGAAAATCATTATCCTACTACTATCGATTTCAAACGCTGCAGCGGTACAATTTAATCAAACTTTGCCACCAACCTTACATGAAACGACTGTAATTGCATTTCAAATATTTTACGATGTATTTCGTGTCAGCTTTTATTAATATTTCTTAACATCTTGTCATGTAAGGGGAATTATTTTTAAAGAAAAGGATAGAGGGGTCAAAAACTGGTTTGTATCGCATGTCGCAAAACTGATTTCTCAGAACTGTATGTCGTGTTCCGATCACACTATATTGTGTGTCCTGATAATACTATAGGGCGATTTCGATATTTTCGTAGGATAACATTTAAATACGTTAGCTATTTTGTTTCTGAAATGTGAAAAAAATGGCATATACACACTTTCTTCATCGAGTTCTTTATACTGTCTCAGATGAAACACAAAACATGACAAAATGACTGCGCCCAACGAAGATTCAGATCAGCTTGCGCATCCACACAGTCTGATCAGATTCTTCGCTGTGCGCTTGATTGGTAGCTTACTACTCGAGTTTTTTTCACACGGGCAATGAAGACACTGATCAGACTGGGCAGATGCTCAGATTGAGCTTAGTCTTTGCTGGGCGCATAGATCAGTTTTTGTTTCGTAAATAGTCCCATTTTGTTTCTTTCACTAATTTCAGACGTGATGAATTAGTCGTTCGTGGTGGACCCGATGGGTGGGTTCTTTGGCATGACACACTGTTTCAACCTTGTCAAAAACTGTGCCAAATACCATCAGTATATCTCACAAGGTATCCAAGTTATGGTCAACACAAGATTATATTGTTTTGGGAAATAACTAAAAAAAACAGTGCACCCATACTCCCAGAGTCATGATTTTCACACATGACACACCTGCTTAGCCTCACGTATAACTGTACCAAGTCCCATCATTATGTCTCAAAGACTATCGAAAATATGGCGATCACAAGATAGTCATACGATTTTATTAGAAGAGGATATAACTCAAATACCATCGCAACCAAAGTTGTGGTTCCTGCTTATGGCAACCATGTCTCAACCTTGCCAAGTATTATCCGTATATCTCAAAGGGTTTCTGGGCTGTGGCCATCACAAGATTATTTTGTCAGAGGAGGTTACTCAAAAACCAGTGCACCAAGAGTCGTGGTTCTTGCCCGTGCCAGGCTTGCTTAACTTAAAAAATCAACATGTCTCGAAGACTGTTGAAGATATGGCGATCACAAGATAGTCATACAATTTTATAAGAAGGGTAGATAACTCAACTACAATAATATCCATGACACACAGAGTTGTGGTTCTTGTGAATGACATGCCGTCTCAACCTTGTGAACAATTATGCCAAGTATCATCAATATACGCCAAAGAGTTTTGGAGTAATGGCCATCACAATGTTATTTTGTCAGGGAAGGTAACTCAAAAACCAGTACACCAAGAGTCGCGGTCTTGCACATGGCACGTCTGCTTAACCTCATGTACAATTGTACCAAGTACTATGAACATGTCTAGAAGAATATTGGAGATATGGCGCTCAAAAGATAGTCATCCTATTTTTATTAGAAAGGAGATCATTGAAATGCCACGGCACCAAGAGCTGTGGTTCTGGCACATGACACGCCTGCTTAACCGCATGTACAACTGTACCAAGTACTATCAAGATGTCTCTAAGAGTATGGGAGATATGGCGATCACAAGATAGTCGTTCTATTTTATTGGAAGGAGAGATAATTCAAATGCCATTGCACCAAGAGTTGTGGTTCTTGCGCATGACATGCTGCTTCAACCTTGTGAACAATTGTGCCATGTTTCATCAAAATACCTCGAAGGGTATTTGAGTTATGGCGATCACAAGATAGCCATTCTATTTTATTGGAAGAGGAGATAATTAAAATGGCATGACACCAAGAGTTGTCGTTCTTGTGCATGACATGCTGCTTTAACCTTGTGAAAAATTGTGCCAAGTTTAATCAATAAATCTCGAAGGATATTGGAGTTATGGTGATCACAAGATAGTCATTCTATTTTTTTCGAAGGGAAAATAACTCAAAAACCATGGCACCAAGGGTTGTTGTTGTTGCCCATTACACGCCGTCTCAACCTTGTTACAATTTTATCAAGTATCATCAATATATCTTGAAGGGTATTGGAGTTATAGCGATCACAAGATAGTCATTATATTTTATTGGAAGGGGAGATAACTCCAATAACATGGTACCCAGAGTTGTGGTTCTTGCGCAAGACACGCCTTCTCAAAAGTTTACCATTGTGCCAAGTATCATCAAGTGATATTTGCCGTGCCCAAAGATGGTCAGCATGGAAAACAAAATAAATAAAACACACTTACCAAGTAATTTATGTCCAAAAAAAAAAAAATACAAATATAGAAGACAGACCGCGCACATACACTTTCAAGGTCATAACAAAAGACAAGGATCTGTCCACTATACAGATCGGAACATCCAGGTTAAGTGTACTGTACGCTCCCAACCAGTGCGATGATTCCAGTCAAGATAATATAGATAAATAACCCTCTTACCTATCGACAATAATAGTGAAGCTTTTTCAAAGGGTATGGGAGTTATGGCAATCACAAGATTGCGTCTACGCCGGGACGGACGACCGGACGCCAAGCCGATCGCTATATCCCCCGAATCTATTCGGTCGAGGGATGAAAAGGAAAATATCTTTCACAGACTGGTCCACAGCTCTTCATTTCTTTGTATAAATGTATATATATTGAACAAATAGCCCGTAACTAATAATATCAGTCAGGTCGTTTTGCATTTCTGTGCAGTCTGATCAGAGTATTTGCTATGCGTTCTGTGGATGAAGGGAGACGAGTGACGATGCGACACATTTTGTTAAATATTTCGTACCTGTAGACAGTCATCGAAGGCTGGCTCCTTTGGCCGAGTGGTAAAGACCTCTAGTCCGTAGTGCTCTAAAGGTTCAATGAATAAACACAGCACATGCAATTTCTCCAAGATTTCGGGAATTTAAAGGTAATTAATTTTTTTACGAGCTTTGCTATTGTTGAAGCATTATCATCTTATTGCATAGACAAATATTGCAATGTACCTTTGATTAACTTACACACATTAATAGCGACATCCCATACAGTCAAAACAAAGTATCTTAAGGCAAGCTATACAATAAATATGAGACATAACATACAGTCAGAAATTTTTTGGGATGGTCAGTCTTGCTCTTCGTGTGATTTCGTATGGAATTCTAGAGGCACTTATTTTTAACTCATTATAGATTATTTAAGAAATAATCTCCACGTACCGTGTGTTATCGTGATTAACACACGGTGTTGGAGGGCAGATTGCAAAATATTAATTCACGACGGCGAAGCCGGAGTGAATTAATATTCGCATCTGCCCGACAACACCGTGTGTTAATCACGATAACACACCGGGTGCGTGGAAATTATTTCGATTCTAACATGATGCTAAACTGAAATACAGTAGTAACAAAGCGTTATCTTGGGGACTATTTTGCAGCGGATGTCGACAGAAGGAAATGTTTACATGCAACGTCACGATGACGCCAAATTGCACGCACCACGTTGACGACGTGAATTATCGCATATTTGCAAACGCTGACGTTTCCACTGGGTTCAATGGGAAAAACGTTAACGTCATGTTAGACTACTCTATCTTAAAACTGTCTTAAAAGATATTATTCTTTCGATCAAAGCTCTCAATTGGTCGATTTTCTGGTCACAGGTGAGGTGTGATTCTTACAAGCACTAGTGATTTGCAGCTGAAAAATAGATTTAGAGGATAGAAAACGACATCTTGCCGTGCCCAAAGATGGTTAGCATGGAAAACAAAATAAATAAAACACACTTACCAAGTTATTTATGTCCAAAAAATAAATATACAAATATAGAAGACAGACCGCGCACATACACCTTCAAGGTCATAACAAAAGACAAGGATCTGTCCACTATACAGATCGGAACATCCGGGTTAAGTGTACTGTACGCTCCCAACCAGTGCGATGATTCCAGTCAAGATAATATAGATAAATAACCCTCTTACCTATCGATAATAATAGTGAAGCTTTTTCTGTTAACAACCGTTACCTGGTTTTCCGCCAAGTCAGTGATCATGAGTCACGTGGACTTCAGCACTTTATTGATTAACAATCGATCCAAAAGTTATTGGTGTGCGCTTCTTGGTCCAGGGGCATGTGTGGTAATTACTACACTCTTTTGTGGACATATGAACAATATTTGCGATATTTCTAAATCCAAATGTACGACTATATCCACATTTTTACCGTCAGATTTTTTCTCATACATGTTTAGACCTAATGATTAAGAGTCAACGCTCTTACCCACTAGGCCACGGAGGCCCGTACGAAGTACTTGTCGTGTTTATACAAAATCGATCAGACAGAAGTGAGACTTTCCAGGATTGTCATTACATGTCGGTGAACTATATACTGGATTTTAGCAACGTCGTGCACTTTCACAGAAAAGAACATGTCTTATTTCTTTCAGATGTCCCGGTCTTCCAAATTTTGCTGTCAGCCGTTTCAGGTATGATTTCGAATTTGATATCATATATACAGAATAAAGTTATATAATTGGGAGAATTTTATTTTCTTTTAAAAGCTCCTATGATATTTACGAGGGGGTTGGGGATGGCATTTAAAGAAAAATACTTCGAATTTAAACATCATTGCCCTTACCCACTATTTTTACATACAAAAACCTGACTCCACCTCAGTTTGTCACATCCTATAAAGTTACTCCTAAAACATCAATACTTGGCACCTGCTGAAATGACTTGTACACTCCGTCACATTCAATAAAATAAATATAAATAGATAGTAGACCATAGCCATTCAAGTTTTTCAGGAATCCCTTTTGAAAAACAGCCACTTGCTAATGCGGAAGCTATATTATCAAGCTAAACCTTTCATCTTTCACACTGAGTGTCATTTTCGTATTCCACTTCGTCTGAAACAGGGCCCATATTTGCAACAAATATCCATATATCCCAAGTTCTATGAGCAACCATGTCTAGTGACCCTGCTACTAAAATGTTTTAAAAGATCGATCCTCAAATGCGAAACTGTGCCCTGATGCCGTAACAAGTTCCTTTATTTTCTGCCAAGTTACATGGCATGCTTGTCTTAAAACAGATTTTATAACGGGTTGAAAATGGATATTTTCCGTATTTTACGAAAATATAGACGGTAGATTAATAATAAAAGCGAGTGAAATAATGAATACAGTAATGTCATTAATCAAGAAATTTCGTGAGCCAATACTGCTGACATCGGGCCTGTAACTGGGCCAATACGAAATCACTTGATTAATGACAATTTTGTTAATTAACATCATAAAGCATTCTTTCTGATACCTGGTATGGCTTCTTCGCCCATCAAGATCAAGAATTTCAATACTGATCGCAGGTCTCTGATCAGTATGAAGTTAACCGATAAAAGTTAGAGGTCAACTTCCATATACTGTACGGAGAAAAAAACGAGAGCCGTATCATGTGGGCCGACTTGTTAGTATGTATACTATATACACAGTCGTTAATTAATAATATGCAAGAAAAAGACTGTTTACTTAAATATATAGCCGTTTCAGCCCTCTAGATCTTCGGGCCTATCGATCCGGGCCATCCTTCTGGTTGGAAACCATTATATCGAATCCATCATGATTCGCAAAAGATTCTTGAGCAAAGTTCAGGGTGACATTTTTATTACCCTGTGTCCATCGTCCGTCGCCAACAATTACTTTGTTATCACCCCAGATGTCAAATTTTTTACCCAGTCTTAACGAAACTTGCTCAGAATTTTTGCCTCGGTCAGAGTCGATAATTGGTCACTTGGGGTCAAAAACAAGGTCATCAGATCTGACCAAAGGAAAACATGTTAAAACCCTAAAGGTCACAGTTTTTACCCGATCTTAATGAAACTTTCCCAGAATGTTTGCCTCTATGAAATCTAGGTAAAATTCAATAACGGTCACTTTGAGTCAAACACTTGGTCACCAGATCAAATCAAGGAAAACCTTGTTAACGCTCTAGAGGTCGCAGTTTTGATTCAATTTTAACGAAACTTGCTCAGAGTGTTTGTATGAAATCTATGTTACGTTTGATAATGGGCCACTTGGGGTTAAAAACTCAGGCATCAGGTCAAATCAAAGGCAACCATTGTTAACACTCTAAATTCAGAGTTAAGCCCCCGCCCATAGGGGCTTGAAGAAATATATGGGCTGCATGATGCTTCCACGCAGAGCTGAATCCGGCCCGCACACTAGTACTGGTAAACCGCTTAGAGGATCTAAGACTGTCCAGGAACCGCGGTGCGAGGCGGACCGTCCATGCTAATAAACCCTATTGGTTTCATTGGGCGACAGGGCTTGAGATGTCATTTCATCTCAATGTCGGGTAAAAGTCCCACAAAATTGGAAGCAACGTCCCCAAAATGACCTTTACAGTGTTGACGGGGACGTTAAACCTCAAATCAAACAAACAAATAAATTCAGAGTTTTGACCCAATTTTAATGAAACTTGCTCAGAATGTTTGCCTGTGTGAATTTTTTTGATACTGAGACATTTGGGGTCAAAGGCTATGTCATCAGGTCAAATCAAAGGAACCCCTTGTTGACCAAATCCTACTGAAACATGCTCAGAATGTTTGCTCTGTGAAATCTAGGTCAAGTTCGATACAGGCACGGTCTCTTGAGGTCAAAACCTAGGTCAAATTAAAGGAAAACCTTGTAAACACTCCAGAGGGCACAGGTTTGAACTGCTTTTAATTAAACTTGCTCAGAATTTTTGCCTCTATGAAATTACGGTGAAGTTCGATACTGGGTCACTTGGGGTCAAAAAACTAAGTAACCAGGTCAAATCAAATCAAAGCCTTCTTGACACCCTAGAGGTCACAGATTTGATTCAGCTTTAATGACACTTACTCAGAATGTTTGCCCATAATGAATGTCAAGTTTGATACTGGGTCATTTGGCGTTAAAAATCAGGTCACCAGGTCAAATCAAAGGAAAACCTCGTTAACACTCAGGAGGTCACAGTTTTGATCCAATGTTAATGAAATTTGCTCAGAATGTTTGCCTCTATGAAGTATAGCTCAAGTTCGATAATGGGTCACATGGGTTCAAAATATATGTCACCAGATCAAATCAAAGGAAAACCTCGTGCACACTCTAGAGGTCACAGTTTTGACCTAATTTTAATGAAACTTGATCAGAATGCTTGCCTCTATGCAATCTAGGTCAAGTACTAGGTCACTTGGCGCCAAAAACGAGGTCACCCGGTCAAATCAAAGGAAAACCTTCTTGACATCCTAGAGGTCATACATTTGATCCAGTAGTAATGAAAGTTACTTAGAATGTTGGCCCATATGAATGAGGGTCAAGTTTGAAACCGAGTCATTTGTGGTTAAAATCTAGGTCACAAGGTCAAATGAAACAAAAACCTCGTTAACACCCTAGATGTGACAGTTTTGACCCAATGTTAATGAAATTTGCTAGAATGTTTGCCTTTAAGAAGTATAGGTCAAGTTCGATAATTGGTCACTTGGGTTCAAAAACCACCTCACCAGATCAAATCAAAGGAAAACCTCGTTAACACTCTAGAGGTCACAGTTTTGACCCAATTTTAATGAAACTTGATCAGATTGCTTGCCTCTATACAATTTAGGTCGAGTTCGATACTGGGTCACTTGGTGTCAAAAACTACGCACCAGGTCAAACCAAAGGAAAACCTTGTTAACGCTCTAGAGGTCACAGTTTTGACCCTATTTTAATGAAACTTGCCCTGAATGTTCGTGTCTTTGAAATCTGGTATAGTTTGATACTGGATCACTTGGGGTCAAAAACTAGGTCACCAAGTCAAATCAAAGGAAAACCTTGTTAACACTCTAGAGGTCACTGTTTTGATATAATTTTAATGAAACTTGCTCAGACTGTTTAATTCTATTAACTCTAGGTCAGGTTTGATATTGGGTTATTTGGAGTCAGAAACTAGTTCATCAGGTCAAATCAATCGAAAACTATGTTAATACCCTAGAGGGCACACTTTTGACCAAATTTTAATGAAACTTGCTCAGAATGCTTGTCTCTATTAACTCTAGGTCAGGTTTGATACTGGGTCACTTGGGGTAAAAAACTAGGTCACCTGGTTAAATGAAAAAAAAAACCTTGTTAACACCGTGAGGTCACAATTTTTAATTTTTAAGTTATCGTCACGAACCTTGCTCTAAATGTTTGTCTTGATGATTTCTAGGTCAAGTTCGAACTTAGGTCACTTGGGGTCAAAAACATGGTAACTAGGCCAAATCAGAGGAAACTTTGTTAACATTCCAGAGGTCAAATTTTTGGAGTAATCATCACGGAACTTGCCCAAGTTGTTTCCCTTGATTATTTCTAGGTCAAGTTCGAAACTGGATCACTTCGTGTCAAAAACTTGGTCACTTCGTGTCAAAAACTAGTCACCAGGACAAATCAAAGGGAAGCCGTGTTAACACTCCAGATGTCAATTTTTTGTAGTAATCATCATGAAAATTGTTCAAAAAAGTGTGTGCCTTTATGTTAACTATGTAAATTTTGAAACTGTGTCACTTAGGACCAGAAACCAGATCATCAGGCCAAATCAAAGGTAAACGTTAACACTCTAGCGCTCAGAATGTTTAAGTTAACATTATGAATGTTTTTCTAAATGTTTGTTTTGATGATTTCTAGGACAAGTTCGAAACTGGATCACTTGGGGCTAAAATTTGGTCACTGGACAAAATCAAAGAAAACCCTTTTTAACACTCCAGATATAACATTTTAAGTTATCGTCGTGAATCTTGCTCAAAATACTTGGCTTGATGGTTTTTCGGTCAAGTTCAAAACTGAGTCACTTCAGGTCAGATACTAGGTCACCGGGCCAAATCATAGGAAAACCGTGTTAATACTACAGAGGTCACAGTTTGGAAGTAATCATCATGAATGTTGCATAAAATGTTTGTCTAGATGATATCTAGGTCAAGTTTGAAATTGGGTCACTTTGGATCAGAAACTAGGTCACCAGGCCAAATCAAAGGAAAATCTTTTTGACACTCTAGAGGTTACATTTTCATAGTTATCATGAATATTCCTCTAAATGTTTGACTTGGTGATTTCTAGGTAAAGTTTGAAACCGGGTCAGTTTGGGTTCACAACTAGGTCACCGGGCCAAAGGAGAACTTATTAATACTCAAGTGGTCACAATTTTGAAGCAATCATCATGAAATCAAGCTCAAAATGGTCATCTTGGTGTTCTTTTAAATTGACTTGGAACTGGGTTACTTAGAGTCAAAAACTAGGTCACTTAGACAAATCAAAGGAAAGCTGTGTTAACACTAAAAGTCAAATTTTTAAGTAATCGATTTGAAACTTGCTCGAAACTGGGTCACTTTGGGGTCAAAAACTAGGTCAAAGACAAAAACAAGAATACCTTGTTAACAATCTAGAAGTGATCATCGTGCATCTTGTGGCAGAATGTTTGTCCTGATGATTTCTAGGTGAATCTTTGTCAGGCTGTTTATCTTGATGAAATTTAAATCATATTCTCCTTAGGTGCTGATACTCAAGTAAGCGATACAGGACCATCATTAACCTCTTGTGTAAAATGAGCAGTGTAATTAATGCATTTCACAGTAGCAGACCGGGCAACTTATTGGGTTTATTTTTCTTATAAACTAATAGGATTTACCCTCGTTTTCCGATAAATACCAATATTTTATCAAATGTATTGAAAACATATGTCATTAATTGTGTTGAGTACGGAACCCGGGAAGGGACATGCTTTTTAGCTCACCTGAGCCTTTAGGCTCATAGGTGAGCTTATAGTATAGCCATGGTCCGTCGTCCGTCCGTCCGTCCACCATTTTCAAAGATCTTCTTCTCCTATACTGCAGGGCCAATCAAAGCCAAATTTCATATGGAGCCTCAGTGGGATGGGGGAACGAAAGTTTGTTCGCGGGGTCTGGATCACATGACCAAGATGGCCGCCATGCCCATTTATGGTAAAAAGCCTTCAAAAATCTTCTTCTCCACAACCATAAGGCCAGTGGCCTTGAAACTTGGCATGTAGCATATGGTACTCGGGCCCATCATGGTTTGTACAAATGGTGACCCTGAGTTGACCTTGACCTATTTTACAGCAAAGTCAAATTTGTCGACTTAGGCTTTTGCATGGGGCAAAGTGAAAATAATGGATTTATAGGAAACCATTGAAGACAGTGTCACCAAAATTTGTAGATCAGGTAAAGTAACTGAATACCTGAATGTATATGGATCAGAAAGGTCAAGGTCATTCATTGGCCTTGTTCGCGGGTCTGGATCACATGACCAAGATGGCCGCCATGCCCATATATGGTAAAAAGCCTTCAAAAATCTTCTTCTCCAGAACCATAAGGCCAGTGGCTTTGAAACTTGGCATGTAGCATATGGTACTCGGGCCCATTATGGTTTGTACAAATGGTGACCCTGGGTTGACCTTGACCTATTTTACAGCAATGTCAAATTTTCCGACTTAGGCTTTTGCATGGGGCAAAGTGAAAATAATGGATTTATAGGAAACCATTGAAGACAGTGTCAACAAAATTTGTAGATCAGGTAAAGTAATTGAATACATGAAGATCTATGGGTCAGAAAGGTCAAGGTCATTCATTGGCCTTAGACCAAGGTCATTCAGGATCCATATTTCAAACATTTTTTTCTCAAAAACTGCTGAGCCAATTTAAGTAAAATTTAATATGGAGCCTTTGTGAGTTGAACAAATGAAAAAATGCCATTACGGTCTAGATCACATGACCAAAATGGCCGTCACGCCCATATATGGTAAAAAGCCTTAAAAATTCTTCTCCAGAACCGTAAGGCCAATGGCCTTGAAACTTGGCATGTAGCATATGGTACTCAGGCCCATCATAGTTTGTACAAATGGTGACCCTGAGTTGACCTTGACCTATTTTACAGCAATGTCAAATTTGCCGACTTAGGCTTTTGCATGGGAAAAAGTGAAAATAATGGATTTTTAGGAAACCATTGAAGACACTGTCACCAAAATTAGTAGATAAGGTTAAGTAGCTGAATACATGAAGATCTATGTGTAAGAAAGGTCAAGGTCATTAATTGACCTTAGACCAAGGTCACGCAGGTTCCATATTTCAAACATTTTTTCTCAGAAACTACTGAGCCAATTGAAGTGAAATTCAATATGGAGCCTTTGGGAGTTGAACAAATGAAAAGCTGCCAAAATGGTCTAGATCACATGACCAAGATGGCCACCACGCCCATATATGGTAAAACACTTCGAAATTCTTCTTCTCAAGAACCGTAAGGCCAATGGCCTTGACACTTGGCATGTAGCATATGGTACTCGGGCCTATCATAATTTGTTCAAATGGTGACCCTGGGTTGAACTTGACCTATTTTACAGTAATGTCAAATATGCTGACTTAGGCTTTTGCATAGGAAAAAGTGAAAATAATGGATTTTTAGCTCACCTGAGACTTTAGGCTCATAGGTGAGCTTATAGTATAGCCATGGTCCGTCGTCCGTCCGTCCGTCCACCATTTTCAAAGATCTTCTTCTCCTATACTGCAGGGCCAATCAAAGCCAAATTTCATATGGAGCCTCAGTGGGATGGGGGAACGAAAGTTTGTTCGCGGGGTCTGGATCACATGACCAAGATGGCCGCCATGCCCATATATGGTAAAAAGCCTTCAAAAATCTTCTTCTCCATATGGGTGTTACTTTGTCTTGTATTGCAGGCATGACGACTATCGCTGCTATAACTACTGATGGTCCTAATACTACCCTTCCATCAAACACAGGACCCGTTAGCACTACAAAATATGCCGGTAAGATTTTCAATTATATGTAAGAAATGAAAAGTTATTTTTCTGCTGTTCATGGAAGTATGAACGCAGTTGGTCGTGTGCAAAGTAAATGAACCCCGAAAGGGTTCATGTAAACTTTGCTAGCGACCCACTGTCGTTCATACATGCATGAAAAGCAGAAAAATTAAGGTTATTTTTTTATATTTATATTCTTTGCCCTTCATCACTCGGCGAAAATAAATGCTTAGAGGGCAACATTTTAAAGCTGAAAAACATTTACACTCTTTTTTTCTACAAAGGGCGGAAAAGCGTTGACGTCACTAATGCCCATAGAGAACCATTTTTTAGAATGACGTCACTTGACGCCACTAAACGTTTACATTAGGCTTTACACTGGAAATATAAATATTTAATTATGACATACCTCCCCCGCTTCCCCCTTGTATTTTAACCCATTTAGTACCAGAAACCCTAAAAGGAGTAATTGGCAAACAGTGCAGGCTCAGATCAGACGCCGCGTTCTGCGGCGTCTGATCGGGGCCTACACTGTTTGCAAATAGTTCAGCCATTTTCCAAATAATTTTTGAAGAAAACTCAACCTGACACTCCTAAAGTTTGAAATGTACTCTTGCTATATATAGGGTGGAAGATTCCATTTGGTACAAAATGGGTTAAACACCGAGCTAGAACCAATATGTGACGTCATCAGTGTCAACATAAAGGACTAAGATAAAATTTAAAAAAAGTTGACATTGAATATTTACTTTTTATGGGGGAATCGATACGCTACCTGAGGCGACAAGTCTTTCAGAAAATAGGTTTGTCTGCCTTGTCTTTAGGACCCAACTCATCTTTACCCTTATCCTGCCGAATATTAAAATTAGCCACACCTATTTCTGACTATCAGCCAATCAGATTACCTGATATAACGTTTTCGTTCAAATTCAAAAACTGGATGGAAAACAGTCTATATCCTGCCATCTGATCTGGATCTACACTGTTTGCAAAGATAGGGGTTGTCGTGAACAGCATGATAAGGGTTAAACGAAAGAATTTGCTGCTGTGGAGAGGATCCCTTTGTAAGTGGCTCAGTTTACAGGATCGAAAGTGAACATGAAACCAAAATAATTAAAAAAAAAAACGTTTTAAACAGTCAGCAGAATACAAAAAGGGCGCATTGATCCCAAAGAAAATGAAAGCACTAGCAGCATTGATAGGCGCTTACAACGCTACCCGTTGCTTAACTTCGCGTGGAAAAGTCAACAACTCTACACGCGTCGAAAAAATAGCCGGAACCTACAGCAAGGCTCCTACAGCAAGGCTGTAGAAGTGATGCATATCAATTACCGTTACATTTCCCCCCTCATCTCGTGACTTCATACATACCTCACCAGGCAAACCCGAGGGCGGAATCTATGCAACACGTCATGGCCAGCGACACTGTGTCCATCCTACCGCTGCTACCAATGTAGCATTCGCCCGGTCGTCCACGAAGTCAAGCAATACGGTCGCCCATCCAGGGTGCGTTGTTTAACTTCGTTGAAAAGCCAACCACCAAAAGAGTCGGCTCCTGGTATATCAATCACCGTTGCTGTATATTTTTATCATATGACGTCGCGTCTGAGAGTGTAATAACGCCATGTAATATTTTCGATAATCCACTAGTGGATTAAATATGCAAATTAGCTAGATACGTCCCGTAACGTTACATGTATGACGTCCTTAACGACGTCGCATTTACTAATGGCGGAATATTGACATTTTTTGTAAACAATCGTGAATAAAATACGCATTAAACTCGTTGAGGAAAAGGGATAAAATGCTCGGCAAAGCCTCGCATTTTATCCCCTTTCCTCAACTCGTTTAATAAATTCAATAATACATGAACACTTCTCTTTTATAACTACAGCCACTAACAAACTAACCATGTCAGCGATGTCATCAATACCTTCTTCCACAACGCCTATCTCTACAAAAGCAACTACAAAACTGGAAACGGATCGATGGCTTTCCACAGAAATGTCGAGTTCAGGTATAGTGTGCAATTCTTCCTCAATATGTAGTTTGCTCAAAAGTTTCATTTTCTACTCATAGACATTCATCAACTGCCGACAGATAAATGACCACGATGCTAAATGAGTACATAATCGCTTCACACCTTATTACAGACTTATAAATTTATTGAAGATGAACCAAAGTAGAAGTGAAGGCAATGATCAGGAATCGATATAATTAACCAACAGCTCCCATCAGAGACACCAAAGGGAAAGAAACACAAACATGAAACCAAAACATCAATAGCGAAAGCCAAAAGGACAGTTACTTTACCACAAAATGGCCAATAGGCTATCCAAAATAAAATAATATAAGCGACACAAACACCCAAAGACAAACCATTATAAAAATAAACCACGACAGAAGAACCGCCTTGGAACGGTCTAATTCCCCGGGGGTGGGGGGTCGGGGGGGGGGGGAGCTTAATCGATTTTACGTGGCCACAATCCTCGCCCTTACTTCCGTCGCGATTAAGACAAATAATTTGTTCAGTCCGCACGAAATCCTCCTAACTCATCAGTGCAACATCTCCGTAAACACATAAATCAAACAACCACAGAGATGAATCAACGGTGAGGACTCGACAGCAAGAAACCACTGAAATGCTGGAGCAAAAGCAAACAACAGTTAGACTCCGATGGGCCCGACCAGAGACAGGGCATCAGGTACCAACCAACATAAGCCTTTACGTTGGAACCGTCATAGAATCTGAGGCCTGACCCGCCGGCGTGCAATTTAAGAGGAAAGCACAGTTGTCAACCGTGATTGGGTTAACTACCATGCATGCAGTCTGTCGTATAACATTTATGTTGTACCCAATCGTTTTATATCGAAGTGTGTGTGTGAATTCGGGTTAACGTCGCTTTCAACAATTTTTCAGCATATCACGACGGTGTCTGGTTGCGACAGGGAGCCCAATGCTCACTTTTATAGTGCTGCCTCACTGAAGTATCATGTCCCAGACACATTACATGATACCACACCCAGTCACATTATCCTGACACTGGGTCGACCAGTCCTAGCTCTACCCCGTAAATCTGAGGGCCAAGCGAGGGGCAGCTAGTACCGTTTTTAACGACTTTGGTACCGGGATCGAACCCATGACCTCCCGTTCCCCGGAGCGGACACTCTACCAACTGAGCTATCGGGGCCGGTATAAATTTATACTGAAGATTTATTTTACGAAATTTTGTGCTGAAGTCATTGTAGTTATATATTTTTCTGAATTTATATACTAAGTCACCATAAAATTCAGGTTCCGATAGACCTTGTTGCAGAAGAGATTTAAGTCCAACATTGAATTTTGAAATTAAATCAGAATGACATCTATAAAATTTTGAAAAGGCTTTTCGTAGTTTATGGTACCGATAACCCTGATTAAGAAGTTTAGCCGTTAACAATTTATTACGAGTGTTAAAGTCAGTTACATGACTACACACAAGCAAATTAAATTAATTGCGAAATATAAACGCCATAGGATGGCGCATGAGGAACATCACCATCCAACAAAGGAAAATTTACAATCTCAAAATCAAAATAATCATGGAAGGTATGCAAGAAAAAGAATCCTATATGGGTGCGAGGGGTGGGTAGAAAAATCCGTCCCTCGGGATCACTGTCCAGACAATGACCCTCGGGACGAATTTTTCCATCCACCCCTCACACCCATATAAGATGTCGTCTGCTTTTTTGTTGTCTGCTGCAACTCTAGCAAACTTTTAAAACATATTTAAGCATACAGACAGAGATACAGGAGCAGTCTGATCTGGGGCCACGCTGTTTGCAAAAATGATTTAAAAGTAAAAGACAGGCGACAAAACAGACGATAATTGTTGTAATTGGCATTTTATGGACCTAAGAAGTTAGATTTTCAAAGATAAAATAATAGTTTACATTAATTTCTTTATTTTCTTTTTTAGCTTCAATGACCACTGTTCAATGTAGTGTTGGGTTTGTAGCATGCAAAGATGGCCGATGTGAACCATTCGAATCTTTCTGTGGGACAGTTGGTAAGAAAAATCAAAACACTAAAAACACTGGTGGGGGATTGTCTCTGAGTGTAATCTGGAACAAAATGGTCCTGAACGAGGGCAGTAAATTCAGGTCCAGTAGGCAAACAGTGACCTGACAAGTCCGACACAGAACTAACTCCGGGCACCTCTAGTTCGATTTTATGGCGTATATTTTTCAAATGGACGGCCATCGACCAGTTTGATGTAAATCTCTTTATTTTTTTTTTGTTCACCAAAGAGGGTGTTCGAATACTGAAGAAATCGGAATACCTTGGAGGACGCCCTCATAGATACCGGGCGTTTTTTTTTTTTTTTTTTTTTTTTTTTTTCTCTTCTCCATTTCAGAAGCAAATTATTCTAATTTGTTAGGTAACCGGGCGCTAACAGCACATAGGGGCTAAACCTCTACGGGTCCAGGTTTAGTTTTCCCACTTTCTAATTAGGACTTTAGCATGGAGATGTATACCAAATCCGGTGTACCCCCGCGACTCGGACCGGTGCAATGAAAGGGAAAGTGATCTGTAAGTTACTGTCTTTTTACTGAGGATTTTAGCTTTCCAAGAATAGCTTTTACAAAAAGCTAAGTCTACGCTTAGCACATATAAAATGTGAATGTCTGAAAATATATCCTAGAAATGTTGTTTAAACAATTAACTGTCTTTGGCAATATTGTACTGGCCATCTTGCCGACTGAAGTATAATGTCTAAAATGTCAAAGTTGAAAATGCTGTAATATTGTCAAAAAGTACTCATCCTTAAAAAGGCACATGTGCAACTTCGGTATGCTTGTGACATCTTTCAAATGGAATGCTTGAAAACTGTTGGAGAAGACAAGTAAACTTCATAGAAGACTACTTGAAGATTAAGCCAAACAGTTTGCCAACGGCGAGACAAGTTTTTTTTTTTTTTAGCTCACCAGAGCCTAGGAGTCCTGGGGAGCTTATAATATAGGCAGTGGTCTGGCGTGGTTGTGTGTTTGTAGATGTATATTCTGTATTAGCCTGTACAATATGATAGCAAATATTGACTTTTACAATTCTGTGTCAGAGCTCTGCCCGTGGGCCTTTTTAGTGTGAAAGCTTATACTTGTTATTGGCCGCGTTTTTTTTCTTGTGAAAGCTTCAACTTGTTGTTGCATAAAAATGGAAATGTTAAACCCAACCTCTATACTATGGGCGTAGACAAAATCGCAGTGACACAGTCAATTTCGACCTAGCCGTGCTCCTGCTCGCTTTTGTAAAGCAAATTGTCTTCTTTAATAGTTAATATACTTTCGAAAGGGAGACAACTTCTATGAATTCCTATTTGATTTCCAGTTTTCTCAGGCCCTCAAAAAACTTGAGACTAAAATAAGTATAAAAGCGATGCCTCCCTGGGGTCATATCAGTTGCCCTTACAATGTAAGTCTTTAGTTTGGTCCCCGACACACTTGATGGTAATATCAACTGCTCAGCTGAAGCACCATCTTTGATGTCTTGCGCATCGCTCGCCAAAGGAACTTCGTTGTTCACAAGTCAGTGTAATGAAACCCCTTTGAGTGTAGCTTCGTTTAACCCTTAAATTCTTGTATTTTAAGCAAAATGTTTATACCCTGATCAAATGTTGCATTCTGTGGAGTCTGATCTGGGTCTACATTGTTTGCCAGTGCCCCATCATATAAGCCCAGGCCATGTTAATGAATATAGGATATATGTACTTTTTCAGACGAATACCAAAAATATTTCCTCGAGTAAGTTCAAAACATCAGGATTTTCAAGAGTTTTTTTTTATGTTTTCAACACACGAGATGAAATATTTTTGGTATTTATCGAAAAAAAGTGTATTTTTTATACGTGACTGTAATTGAACAGTTGTTCTTGAAATGCTTCGCACTCGTGGAAATTTCTGGTGTTTTCAAAACTCTCGATGAAATATGTTTTCAACACAATCGAAAAGTAAAGTTTATTTTTATTTTATAGGAAAAACAAACCAAAACAGTAGTCCGGGCTGCTGCTGTAAAAAATTGCATGGCCATGTTATGTTTCACAGTGAGAATGTTCACAGTGTAAAAATATCGTTTTTATTATACCCCCGTAAACGTAGTTTGAAGGGGGTATACTGGAATCAGCCTGTCGGTTGGTTGGTTGGTTTGTCGGGCGGTCTGCCTGCAAAATTTTGTCCGCTCAACTCCTCCTTCACTATCAGTCGGATTCAATTGATACTTGCCATAATTGTTCACCAGCAGGGGTAGACGTGCAAGACACAAATTTCACTAAAATTTGTCCCATAATTATGGAGTTATGGCCCTTGATTTACTAAAAATGTGCTAAAAATCCTTGTCCGCTCAACTCCTCTTTCACTATCAGTCGGATTCAATTTAAACTTGCCATAATTGTTCACCAGGAGGGGTAGATGTGCAAGACGCAAATTTCACTAAAGTTTGTCCCATAATTACGGAGTTATGGCCCTTGACTTGCTAAAAATGTGCTAAAAACCCTTGTCCGCTCGACCCCTCCTTCACTATCTGTCGAATTCAATTGATACTTGCCATAATTGTTCACCAGGAGCGGTAGATGTGCAAGACGTAAATTTCACTAAAGTTTGTCCCATAATTACGGAGTTATGGCCCTTGATTTGCTAAAAAATGTGCTAAAAACCTTGTCCGTTTAACTCCTCCTTCACTATCAGTCGGATTCAAATGATACTTTCCATAATTGTTCACCAGGAGGGGTAGATTTGTAAGATGCAAATTTCACTAAAGTTTGTCCCATATTTACGGAGTTATGGCCCCTGAAACATACTTTATTGACCCTGATTTGCTTGCAAACATCTTGTCCACTGAACTACTTCACTATCAGTCGGATTCAATGGATACTTGGCATACTTATTCACTAGGATAAGTAGATGTGCAAGACGCAAATTTCAGGCGAATCTGTCCAACAATTATGGAGTTATTGCCCCTGAATCACTGAAAAGTGGTTGCTGCAAAATTTTGTCCGCTGAACTCCTCCTTCACTATCAGTCGGATTCAACGGATACTTGGCATACTTATTCACTGTATTTACTGTATTTACTGTAGTAGACGCCGATTAGGTAAGCCCTCGGCTTCTTTAGGCGCATTTGTATATTGTCCAATCCTTTTGTTGGACCTGCTTGGCTTTGATAACATGCAGCTTCAAACTTGATAGGATGCTTGGACCAATGTTTGTTTAGACGGCTTTTAAACGCGTTTACGTGCATTAACTACTGTTTCAGGAAGCTGATTCCATGTATTAATTATTCTATTTCCAAAACTGTTTGCTCTGACATTTAGTCTGCTCCTTTGTTTGTTCAGTTTATATGAGTGACCCCTTGTTGCTCCATATTGTGTTGGTTTGAAAAGTTTATCTTTGTCTACTGTATCGATCCTATGGGTTATTTTATATACTTGAATGAGGTCAGCTCGCTCTCTACGATATTCCAGTGTAGGGAGTCCTAGTTGAGTGTAAGTAAGGCCCTTTAGTGATGGTACTAGTCTGGTGGCCCTTCGCTGAACATTTTCAATGACGATACGGTCCTTTTTGTAAAATGGTGACCAGACTGGGGTTGAATATTCGAGATGGGGGCGAACCAAACTTTTATAGAGGTTCAAAAAGATTTCCTGGTCTAGGTATGTAAAAGTCCTAAAAATAATACCCAGATTCCTGTTAGCCAAATTAACCTTTGTGGTGATATGTTCTCTAAATGTTAGTTTACTGTCAATAGTGACCCCAAGATCTTTTTCATGCTTGACTTTGATTATTTCATGTGTCTCAGCTCCTGATTTCATTGTATAGGTTGTTGGTATTTCAAAATTGCCCACCTGTAAGTGATGGCATTTTGTTGGGTTGAAGAACATAAGCCAGTCTTCTGCCCATTTCACACTCCCGTTTAAGCTACTTTGGATTTTATTTGTTGCCGTGTCTATGGGGTCACTACGTCTGACTACATCATAAACCTTTGCGTCATCTGCAAATAGTTTGACAAAAGCTGTAATGACATCTGGTAGATCATTTATGTATATTAAAAACAGCACAGGACCTAGGACGCTGCTCTGGGGGATTCCACTGCTTACATCAGACCAATCTGATTGTGAACCGTTTACCACTACTCTTTGTTTTCTGTCACTCAAAAAGTCTTTCACCCATTCATGTATATGCCCTGATATGCCATATCCTTGAAGCTTTTTAAGAAGGCGCTGATGTGGGACTTTGTCAAAGGCCTTTTTGAAGTCCAAATAGACTACATCTACTATGTCCCCCTGATCTATGGCTTGACTGGTGTCTTCTAAGAACTCTAATAACTGCGTAGTGCATGACTTCCCTTTTATAAAACCATGTTGGGCGGTTGAAAAAAGCTTATTTTCTGTCATGTGATTTACTAAAGCATCTCTTATTATTTTTTCCATGGTTTTTCCGGGGACAGAAGTCAAACTTATTGGTCTGTAATTTTCCGGTTTATGTTTTTCTCCCTTTTTAAAGATTGCACTAACATGGGCTTGTTTCCATGCCTCAGGAAGTTTTCCTTCGATTAGTGATTTTTCGAATATTTTCTTAAGTGGTGTTATTAGATTTTGTTTTGTTTCCTTTAAGTATTTGGGGTGAAAATTATCTGGCCCTGGGCTTTTACTCGGATTGAGTGAGTTTAAGATTTTCTCTATTTTTACTTCTGTAATTTCTGTGATGGTCAAGGGTTGGTGGTAACCTCTGAATGGAAAATCAGGCAGTGGTCCTTCTGGCTCTTTTTCAAAATCTGTAGTGAAGTAGTCGTTTAGAGTGGTAGCAGTTTCTTGGTCGCTTAAACTAAGGGATCCGTTTTCAGTTTGAAGTTTGTTTATTGTTGATTTTGTTTTTGTCTTATTCCTGACGTATTTCCAAAAGATTTTGTTATCTGTTTTAATCTTGGTAGCAAGGCTTTTTTCATAGCTATACTTTGCTTGTCTCAACTCAAGCGTAACTTTATTTCTAGCAGCTTTATAGTTATTAAAAGCACTATCTGTTTTCTTGTATTTATATCTGAGCCATTCTCTTCGTTTTATCTTGATTGCCTGAATACAAGATCTTGTTATGAATGGTTTACATTTTCTGCTGTCTTGACCGGGTTTGCTCACCGGTATGTGTTTATTCATTAAATCGATATTGATTTCAGCAAATCACGACCATGACCGCAGGAGATCCAGACCATTTAGTTCAGTATCCCAGTTGATGCCAGATAGTTGTATATTAATGGCATTGTAATCAGCTTTAAAGAAGTTTAACATACTTTTTTGGGCACTACTGTAATCGAGTCTTGTGTAGCATTTAAAATCAAATGTTAAAATCAAATGGTCACTTTTACCTAAACTTGAAAGGTAGTTTATATCATTTATCATTTCCTCTTCATTCGTAAAGACTAAGTCGAGAACTGACGGGGTTGATCCTTCGCGTAATCTTGTTGGCTGTGAGATATGTTGAAAGAGAAAGGTGTCCCTGATGCATTCTACGAAGCGGCTAGCCATGTGGTGTTCTCCTAGCTCGGTTGTCATAGTGTCCCAGTCTATGTCACGGATGTTAAAATCTCCCATTATTAGTTTGTGGGACTCTCTTCGCTCTGAGATCTGCCTCATGAGATGTTCTAATAACGAGTAATTATCTTCTGTTGCATTGGGACTTCTATATATACATCCAATGACTAAGGCATCATTGTTATCCAGCATTATTTTACACCAAATGGATTCACTATAATCAGTGGCTAAAGGTATTTTTTCTGCATTTAGAATTTTTTAGTATAGACTGCTGTCCCTCTGCCTTCAGTAAGAGTGTTTAAAAACATGTCATAACCTTCCAGTAGGTAGAATAACTCCTGGTTAGGAAAGGCTGAACGTTTCGGTAGGACTTCTGTTATTCCTATAATATCAGGAGAGTGGTTATCAATGAAGGATTCTAGTTCTGCCTTTTTAGATTGGGTAAGGCAGTCAGCGTTAGTATACAAAACTTTCAAGTGACCAGGTTCCTTCTGCCTTGAATACGCATATTTATTTACATCATTAAAATTTTCAGCATTTACAGGGGTAAAAATAAAATTTGGTTCCTATACTCCTAGAGTTTTTGGATGGTTTGGGCTTGTAGCCCCTACCTCCTTTGACAAACCGCCCGGCATGGTTCTGTCATCTATTCTAGTTGTGTCGTTTAACAAGGTTTCCTGGTTGTACACACTCTGTTGGGATGCAGTTGCCGAGTCATATAGAATGTTGTAATGAGGAAACGGAGACCCAATACCTCCCCTTATTGGGCTAGGCATTGCATGATCAATTTGCATTTCGACAACAGTGTCCGGCTCACTTAAAGGGAAGAAATTTCTAGGAGGAGGCTCGGCATCTGCCGGTTCTACATGTTGTTGACGGTTTTGGCTAAGTTGTTTTCTCTTAGCAGCTATTCTCTCACGACGGTCTTTCCGTTGTTCTGGGGTTAAATCCTTGGCTATAACCACGTTATGGTACTTCTCTTGGCATTTCTCTTTAATGTATTTTGCATTGTCCAGTAGATATCTGCGATGTGATTTGGCATCTAAGATGATCTTAATTGGACGAGACTTCTGTGGATTTTTACTACCTAGTCTTAAAAAATGTAGACATATTGAGGTTATCCAGGCCCAGACTTGAGCTAATAGCTCTTATATCCTCCTCATCAGCCCTCTTATTTTCTGCACCTTCGTCATGGTTGTGCTCTTTTAAGTTAAAAAGAGTCAAGTTATTTTCCCGCCGTTTGCGGTCATCTAATTCTTTAGTTCTTTTATCCACTACTGTATACATATCCTCTTTGAGTGTGTTTATGATATCAGACTTCATACTAGAGATTTGGTCATCAATATGGCTCTTTGTTCCAACTTCTAATTTTCCCATTCTATCTTCTAGTCTGTCCATTCTCACCTCATGTTTATCACTGATAGCTTGCAGTGTTTCTGAGATGTTTTGAAGGGTTGGAAAAGTGGATTTGCAGCTTCTGCATCTCCATAGGAAGTCCTGCATTTCACCATTCAAAATGCACGTATAGAGAGTTTCACTTGTCTTGGCACAATCTAAACAGTATGAAAGTGTGCATCCTGTACAGGAGACATATTTTTCAGCAGTATAGTCACATCGCTGACATATAATGTCACAGCTAGAATCATTAGAAACTTGTCTTGGCCTCTTATTATCTTGCCTGTCCCTGCCTTGTTCCGCCATAGTTGTTGTTTGCTATTATTATTGCTGGGTGTTTGTTTTGCATTTTACGTATTGTATTGTATTGTATGTATGGCAAGGTCTTGACCTCGCACACACTAGATATTGTTTCTTATTCGTTAGCTTTGTGGCAATACCACTCTGACACTGGTTGTCTATCAGTTGATAAGTCTTATAATTATGGCAAGGTCATGCCCTCGCACACAACAGTTCCACCATATAATAGGTTCCGGTTCCTGAGTATAGTATCATTATATTTGCACCAGTAGTTGCTCAGCGGCTTGCTAATCACGGCTAGTGTTTCTAATTGTAAATTATGACATTATAAATTTAACTATATAATTCCTTGTATTGTTCGTATTGATTGATTCAGAGGCTGGGGGGGGGTTAGATTAGTTCATACAGCTCACATCACATGCAGTAAGTGCTGCTGCTTTGGCAGTCAGTAGAAAAATCACAGAGCATCTAATACTTAGACTCTAGTCATTTAATTCAAGAATATTGTTTTCTTGTGAGAATGGCAAGGTCTTGTCCTTGCACACAAAAATATTAATTATTGATAGCCTTCCATGGCTTTCTCGTCCTATATAGTTGATTATAATTTTACTATAATTAATTGTCTGGTTGTCTATCAGTTGATAAGTCTTTTAGTTATGGCAAGGTCATGCCCTCGCACACAACAGTTCCACCATATAATAGGTTCCGGTTCCTGAACTAATGAAGGGAAAGAGCGTATTAGGTATAGTATCATTATATTTGCACCAGTAGTTGCTCAGCGGCTTGCTAATCACGGATAGTGTTTCTGATTGTAAATTATGACATTATAAATTTAACTATATAATTCCTTGTATTGTTCGTATTGATTGATTCAGAGGCTGGGGGGGGGTAGATTAGTTCATACAGCTCACATCACATGCAGTAAGTGCTGCTGCTTTGGCAGTCAGTAGAAAAATCACAGAGCATCTAATACTTAGACTCTAGTCATTTAATTCAAGAATATTGTTTTCTTGTGAGAATGGCAAGGTCTTGTCCTTGCACACAAAAATATTAATTATTAATAGCCTTCCATGGCTTTCTCATCCTATATAGTTGATTATATATATATTACTATAATTAATTGTCAACATTGCTTAAAATCTCTCATTCTTAGATGGTGGGTGGGGGTGGGGTAGTGAATGATGTGACACCCTTTAACTCCCAAATCTAGTAAATTAATATTTCTTAGGTGTAGTTTAAAGATTTGTGTTTTGTGGCAAGGTTCTGTCCTCGCACACAAATACATCAGTTTGTTGACCGCCCATTCACAATTTTAGTCTGTGGGCTAGCTCAGTCAATGCTAATGGCAGTCTTCCATAGCTTTTATGGATATTTTCCTTAACCAACATTTACTCAACAGTGGGTTGGGGTGTACACCATCTATATAGTGACCAAAAGTGTAATATTTTCTTGACCTCCGACCTCTATTTTTACGTGTTCGTGACAGGTCTCTGTTAAATCTGGGCGTTTTATTACTATTAATTTCGTTTAACCTGTTTAGCCTCTCTATGTGTTCATTTACCACTTTTATTCTTCTTTGGAGTATCTGATCAGAGCTAAAATATATGTCTGAGTCCGCCTGCCCATGTTTCTGATTGTATTCCCGGATACTATAAACTGGGAGTTCTAATATTGTAAGTTGAAAATTTTCTTGTTTAGCTAAATCTGAGATTTTCTCAAGATTGCTTATTAGGGTTGCACCCCCGTGGTTGGGGTTTAGAAGGATGCGGCTGTGACTCCGTGTACCTCTCTTAATTGTCATATCACATGTCCCGACCCAAACATAGATATGTATTCTCCCATGTGCCCTTTTAGCTTCACTCACGTTTCGCTTCAAGTAGTCTAGTGCATCTCCGCTATTCCAACCTCCTGCATACCACCAGATTATAGAGCTTTCAACTGGTGAAGAAGCTTCTGATTCCAAGTATCTGCCCTTACTATCAGTAAGTATGATGGGTTTTATTCTTAGAGAGGGTTGACTGGTATCAAAACTTTCTGTATCTCGAAGAAATTTAGCCAGTTTGTGTGATTGTGAATCTGACATAGTATTGGTTTTCACATTGTTTTTGTAGGGACTGATAGATGCTCGCTAAGTTTACCACAACGAATACTGGAATAAAAGTACATATTCCCGATATTATTATTATGTGAAACTTCTTTTTTTGAAAAGTATCATGGACACATAAATTTTATGACCTTTCATCTTTTTACAATAGTAGAATTGTAACGAAACCCAGGGGAATTCCTGATTTTCGAAATGTCCGAATTTGTGCACCCTCCGATTTGAGACACGATCGCCCTATAGAAATTTTTCAAAGGCCGAGAAGACCTATAAAAAAGGATACTTTCCTTATCCAAAGTATGTATTTATGTAAAAGAACATTAAAACAGTCAAACTGCTGGATAATTTTCCACTGCTACCAATATCTTGACACTTAAACCCTTTTTTTGATTTAATTTTCTCTTCTCATCTCCGGACTCGGTCAGACAAGGGCTGTGTACTGACACATTTTGCAGCCGGAATTGGCAACGTGTCACCACATTCTAGAGCCCGACCATTGGTCTGCATCTGCATTCAAAATTCGAACCCCGCCAGAGGACTGCCCATTTTACAGGACAAACGCTTAACATTGGGTGCGTTCTGTGCCTACATGACATCTTGAGCGGGGGATGTGGGAGGTGGAATTGACCTACTTCTCACATCCTCCGCGAAAGAAGTCACCCGACTCCCAATCGGCTAGCTGATAACTGTCAAGCAGACAGGAGTCAGCATATTGGCAGCCTAGGGAAAAGAGCAGTACCTACAACTAATCCCAGATGGCGAACTGGGGGTAGCCCCTATGTGCCCATGGCGCCCGGTTACCTTAAAAACATCTGTCAGTCAGTCATCTCCGGAAAGCGGCCATTCGCGCCAAGCAGGTCACGTGATATTCACTAGGATAAGTAGATGTGCAAGGCGCCAATTTCAGGAGAATCTGTTTAACAATAATGGAGTTATTGCCCCTGAATGGACTTAGTGGACACCGTTTATGTTTGCTTTCTGTGTCAAGTATTGAGGCGGGGGTATTAGTTATCACTTTTAGTGATAGTTCCTCTAGTTTGGTGCAGATATGCATTTATTTCACTGCTAAGTATACAATAGATAACACTCTGATTTCACAGCGATAAAAATAGCGCGGATTTACATGTAAATAATCTTTACCTGGATTTTGTACATGGTCAGCGATGGTCAAGTGGACAGGAGAAGACAGGAAGCTACTTTGTGTCGATTGATAAAAAAATCGACCCAAATACCATTCATATAACGGCCCCGCCCACCGGGGCTTAAAGAAATATATGGGCTGCATGATGCTTTCATGCAGAGCTGAAACCGACCGCACACGAGTACTGGTAAACCGCTTAGTTGATTTAAGTCTGCCCAGGCAAAGCGGTGCGAGTCGGCCCGTTCGTGCTTATAAACCCTATTGGTTTCATTGGGCGGCAGGGCTTGAGATGTCATTTCATCTCACTGTCGGGTAAAAGTCCCACAAAGTTGGAAGCAACGTCTCCAAAATGACCTTTGCAGTGTTGACGGGGACGTTAAACCTCAAATCAAACACACACAAAAACATTCATATAGAACCTTTACAATATATATGAAATATATAGATTTAAGAATGCATTTTATTTTCATTTGATGCTATATTTTATAATTTTATGTCTTATTATATTTTTTGTTTTCTGCTCAAAAACACACATTGTGGGTTAGCATTTAGGCGGTTCTAACGTACATGCACGATATAAGAACAGAAAAATATTATTAAAAAAATGCTGTCCATATAACTTAATATGTCATTGTTAAGTTAGATACATGTAAGGTAACTAAGAAAGAGATTGCAAATGCGCATGATGTGATCAGTCATCATGTTAACCCTTGACATGCTGAATATTTAAATAAGCCACACCCACCACTGCTTATCAAACAATCGAATTTCTTGATGCAAATCATTGCAACAAATTCATAAACTGAATAACAAACAATGAAGATCCTGATCAGATCTGATCTGGATCTACATTTTTCGGAAGATAAAACATATCCGGGCTCAGCAGGACAAGGGTACAAGTTCGTATAATGAACAGGCTTGAAAATCCTACTTAACATGTAAAAAAGGGGGCTTACAAGGATATACATTGTTTTGCTCAAAATCATCGATTGGGTAGAACCACTAGAATGAGGCAGTCGAGTGTACCACCCACAATCTATTCAAACAAAAATTAGACAAATTTCACAAATGCTCATCCAATTGTTTTTCTACGCAGGTGCATTCACAACTACCGCTGCTTCAACTTTGGCTCGGTCGACTTCTGCTAGTTCTACTTCGACTGCTGCTCCAGTATCATCTAGTGCCACAAGTAGTACATTGTTTTCTTATTTTTTTTTCTTTAAAAAAAACCTATGAATACCTCTAAATGTCTTGAAATGGGGTATCTTGAATGAACTACTGAAAGAGTCCAATTTCAATTTTTACGGGTATCGTTAGTTGTGACCGAGTTACAACCACGCAAGTAGCAGTTTAGCAATACGACATCTGTGGTCGGTTCATTAAAGTGCAAATACATCAAATCACAATGAGACGCCGAACAAGAATTTGCACCACAAGTGACGTGTTTGTCAACGAACAAAGAAACCATAATTCATTTAAAGGTGTCAATTTTCCCTTCACACAGAAATTGGTGGCGGAGCCTAGCGATTGTCAAAAATACCATTGCATCTATACCATTGCAATCCCGCGTTAGATTTGCGCTGCATATTCAAAAATGTTAATACGTTAGTTGTCTGAAAGTTTCGACCAATAACTGAGAATAGAGTATTATTGGATTATAATTGATTTAAAGGCATTTATTCATGATTATTGAGGACTATCATTTCATTACATAATATTATGTAGCCCTCAGTGCTGACTGAAGAGAAGTCCTCTGTCTTCAACAGGTAAGAGCTCCTCGCTTGGCATTCAGATTTACGGGGTAGAGCTAGGACTGGTCGACCCAGTGTCAGGATAATGTGACTGGGTGTTGTATCATGTAATGTGTCTGGGACATGATACTTCAGTGAGGCAGCACTATAAACGTGAGCATTGAGCTCCCTGTCGCAACCAGACACCGTCGTGATATGACTGAAACATTGCTGAAAGCGACGTTAAACCCGAATTCACTAACACTCAACAGGTAAGAGATCTCCTTGGGGATAATCAATAGTTTACAAACTGTTGACTAGAGTACATTATTGATTTCCCCTTTAGTGTCTCAGTCAGGGGATTCAACAAGAGCTACTGATCACCCTATTAAGGGCCGCCTTTGATCTGCTATAGACGGTATACCACAAGGGGCATTAAAACAATTATGAGCACACAGTGTGTCCTACTGTTACAAAAATAAATGCCTTGAAGGCTCTATTGTGAATTGTGAAGAGTTGATCATGTTTGCAAATGACAAACATAACGCATGTTTTTGGTGATAATAAAGCAGCAGACCTTCGCTTTGGATTCTTTTAAAAGAATAACACTTGTAAGCACAGTCGCGACAAAACGCGACTTCGTCTGAAAAAAAAATCAAAGCAATGAGAGTACTGGTGGATCGATTGTCTCTGAATATAGATTGGGAAAATGGGTCTGAACGGGGACTTAGACTGTTTCGTTAAACCCTTAAACTCCTGTACTGTAAGCAAAACGTGTAGAACCTGATCAGACGCTGCGTTTTTCGACGTCTGACCCTTAAATTCCTGTACCTAAAGCAAACAGTGTAGACCTGATCAGACGCCGCGTTCTGCGGCGTCTGCTCTGGGTCTACACTGTTTGCCAAGCCCAACCCATGATTCCAGCCCAGAGTCTACAGATAACCCTTTTTCGAAATACGCTGAGCTCACTGCGATAAAATTAATGGTGCAATTTTCTATAAATAGGTTACATGGATTTCCTACAAATCAGTGATAGTCACGTGGACTCCAGCACTAATAGAGGTTTTGTACTTGTAACTTTGGGTCGATTGATAAACAATCAACCCAAAAAAAGGCAGTGAAATAATCAAGGTTATACATTCAGCAGGCAACTCATGTACAACCAGCGAAAACTCGTTTCAGACTGCGCATAGTCTCTGCAGGTCGCATTCGGCATAAGGCGTTTGTTTGATTTTGTTTGATTTGATGCTTAACCGACCGTGAACACTGTATAGGTCATTTGGGAGACGTTGTTTCCAATAATTTATTTTGTGGGACTTTTACCCGACATTGCGATGAAATAACTTCTCAAGCCCTGTCGCCCAAATGAAACCAGTCGGGTTTATAAGCATGGACGGGCCGACTCGCTCACGCCCATCTATTTCTTCAAGCCCCGGTGGGCGGGGGCAAACTAATAACGCGTGTGAAAACTGTGATCATTCCTCACAAGTGCACATACTGACCTTTTAGTTTAGGTTTTACCCCACCCCCACTCAACACTATAAAAGTCATTCTGAAGCCGTTGCTTCCAGTTTTATGAGACTTTTTACCCGACATGGAGATGAAATGACATCTCAAGCCTTGCTGTGCAAAGAAACCAACATGGTTTATATGAATGGACGGTCCGACTCGCACCACCTTGCCTGGGCAGGCTGAGACCTTCTTAGCGTATTACCAATAGTCAAGTGCGGTTGGAAGCACCATGCAGCCCGATCTATTTCTCCATGCCCCGATTGGCGAGGGGGGGGGGGGGGGGGAGCGGGTTCACCACAAACTGATATGTCGTATATGTAAACTTGTTTCAATAAGCTCGTCCGTGTACCAATCCGACAGCGAAGGCTATAAAATATTTTTCATGTCAATCCAGATTGACCTAAAATATTGTTGACTGGGCCGTTAAACTCCAATTCAAGCAAACAATGTCGACCCAGATAAGCATGAAATGTGTAATGCTCATGAATATAGAAATGCAATCAATGGAGGCATTTTTTCTTGCTCTGCTCTGAAGAGTTTGCCATTAATTTGAAAATGCCAGGTTTTATAACCTCGGGACCAGACGGATAAATACCAAGTTGATATACAATTGTTGATATTTTCACATTTATGAGCAGGACAAATTCCATGCTCAATCAGGCTGAGCTTAAACCCATTGTGTACCGGAAACCCCAAAACGGGTACCCTGACAAACAGTGCAGGCCCAGATCAGACGCCGCAGAACGCGGCGTCTGATCAGGGCCTACACTGTTTGCAAAAAGTTCAGCTATTTTCCAAATAAATTTTGAAAAAAAAAAAAAAAAAAAAAAAGAACCTGTCACCCCTAAATGTTGAAATGGACTGTTGCTTTAAATAAGGTGGTACAAAAAGGGTTAAAAATGTTTTATATCTTTGGGATCTAGGCTTGGTCCTAGCCGAAGATTCGCCATCTCGAATAAAGTCTTTGGACTTATTTAAATGTAATCCTCGGCCCCTGCCCATCGGGGCTTGAAGAAATAAATGGGCTGCATGATGCTTCCACGTAGAGCTGAAATCCGACCGCACACGAGTACTGGTAAACCGCCCAGGCAAAGCGGTGCGATTCGGACCGTCCATGCTTATAAACCCTATTGGTTTCATTGGGCGACAGAGCTTGCGATGTCATTTCATCTCAATGTCGGGTAAAAATCTCACAAAATTGGACGCAACGTCTCCAAAATGACCTATTCAGTGTTGACAGGGACGTTAAACCTCAAATCAAACAAACAAAACAAGCAAACACACAAACATGTTGATTTTAGCTGGCCGTCATCTTCACGTCTCTGGTTTGTTGGAATTTTTATGTTCATCTTCAAGTCTGATTTATTTGCTTATTTTGCTGATGCTCGCCCCTATAAAACTGTCTAAGACCTAGCGATTATATTTTATTATTAAATACACTTATCCTAAATTTACTATATTTTTTGTTTAACTAATAAATCTCAAAATGGTAACATTTTTAACAATTCTTTCAAGATTGTTTTATTTCGAACCGATTGTTACATGGAGGTGGGTGTAAACCGGAGTACACGCAGAAAAAACAACAAAAACACTTGACCTTCCATTTAGTTCCCTTCATAAGGTTATGATATCGGGTCCGATACTAGCATCCCCAGCAGACACCCAATGTTGAACCAACGTCGAAACAACGTTGAAAACGTTGTTTCGACATGGATTCAACGTTGCGTGAATGATGTTTGTCTGCAAGGATCAACATTATACATGTTTTATCACGTTTGGTGAGTGTCGTGAATGTGTGTGTGTGTGTGTGTGTGTGTGTGTGTGTGTGTGTGTGTGTGTGTGTGTGTGTGTGTGTGTGAATTCGGGTTTAACGTCGTTTTCAACAATTTTTCAGTCATATCACGACGGTGTCTGGTTGCGACAGGGAGCTCAATGCTCACTTTTATAGTGCTGCCTCACTGAAGTATCATGTCCCAGACACATTACATGATACCACACCCAGTCACATTATCCTGACACTGGGTCGACCAGTCCTAGCTCTACCCCGTATATCTGAGTGCCAAGCGAAGAGCAGCTAGTACCATTTTAACGACTTTTGTATGTCGCGGCCCGGGATCGAACCCGTGACCTCCCGTTCCCCGGAGCGGACACGCTACCAACTGAGCTATCGGGGCCGGTGTGAGTTTCGTGAAATGTTTTTGAAGCTTAGATGTTTAGCTCTTTTTCGAAATTTTTTCCATCTAATTATCAAAGAAGGTTATCAAAATCTTTTCCCTGCGCAACTCACTTTTGCAAAGACTACCTATTTTGTTTCAGCAGCAACATTCTAATCTTGGCACTGCTGTCAAATGTTTGTTTTCTATCGAAAGGTCAAAGATCTGAATAGCAATCTAGCCCCCGCCCATAGGGGCTTGAAGAAATATATTGGCTGCATCATGCTTCCACGCAGAGCTGAATCCGGCCCGCACACTAGTACTGGTAAACCGCTTAAAGGATCTAAGCCTGTCCAGGAACCGCGGTGCGAGAGGGACCGTCCATGCTAATAAACCCTATTGGTTTCATTTGACGATAGGGCTTGAGATGTCATTTCATCTCAATGTCGGGTAAAAGTCCCACAAAATTGGAAGCAACGTCTCCAAAATAACCTTTACAGTGTTAACGGGGACGTTAAACCTCAATTCTGAATAGCAATCAAGTTTCTTTTATTTTAATATTCACCTTATTTGCATTATCTGCTGGTTCCTAGTCTGAAAGTTATCAGTGTTGGAAAAACAGGTAACCAGACCCCCCTGACCTTGAAAGGTCAGGGGGGGTCTGGTTACCTGTTTTTCCAATATTGACAATGTGCAAGCTGGGAGCCAGCAAATAATGCAAATATGGTGAATTGGTTCACTGTACTAGTGCATGCACACGCCCACTTGTCAGTGATAACGGCGGATTGGTCAATGTACTACCAACAGCACCAAAATATTATGTCATGATGATAATTATTGTTGTGTTGTTGAAATTTACACCAGGCACTGTACTGTTTTGAGATCACGGGTGCAAAGTTGGCACATGTGACTGTCAATCATGATTGGCTTGCCTTCACAGTGCTTGGTGAACAAGAAAAGTTATGGTATATCAAGTGACTCGATTGCAATGTACCATTTCGGAAAGAAACATGCAATGATATGTCATCATTAAAGCCGTTTAGTCATAAACTAGAATTGCATGAACGCTGTATTTGCAGTATCAATTGCCGGTTGTACTTTTTTGTTGAATTCCATAGACTGAATATCTAAACTGACGTGGAAACATGAGTTGAATTTTACAATGTATATCTCACAGAGTTGAATTTGACCATGATTGATCAGTGAGCACAGCCTTAGCGAAATTATAAACTGACAAGCACAATCACCAAAAAGATCGGTCTTCTTTATACTTAGCACCCTCCTTTCAAACATCAAGAACAACACAATATTATTATTATTATTATTATTATTATTATTATTATTATTATTATTATTATTATTATTATTATTATCGTTGTCTGGTATAGTTTTTAATATTATTATTATTGTTATTGTTATTGTTAAATGTTCTTTCCTACTAACAATATTAGCTAATGTTTATCCACTTTATTTTCATCACGATAATAATAATTATAATAATAATAGTTGAAGGAGTGGTAGCAGTACAGCAATAGTAGTAGTAGTGGGAGTGGGAGTAATAGCAAGATATAATTAATATAATCATCGTTTTGATTATTATTATTATTATTATAGTAATTATTTGAAGTACTGGGAGTCGTAGTAAAAGTATAATTATTATTGTCATTGTTTTTACTTTTTAGATTATTATTTTCGTTATTATTAGTAGTATCATCAGTAGTAGTGGTTTGTTTGTTTGTATTGAGATTTTATGTTCCCGACAACATTAGACGTTGCTTCCAATTCGAGTGACTTTTACCCGACACTGAGATGAAATGGCATTTCAAGCCATGCCACCCAAACAAACCAAAAGAGTTTATATATAGGGACGGTCCGACTAACATCAGTTTGCTTGAGCAGTCTAAGACCTCCTAAGCGGTTTACCTGTACTCATGTGCGGTCAGTTTCAGCTCTGCGTGTCAGCTCTGCGTGGAAGCATCATGCAGCCCAATCTATTTCTTCAAGCCCCGATCTGTGGGTATTCAATAATAGTAGCAGTAGTGGAAAAAGTAGTAACAGTACAATTATCATCATCATCGTTTTGTTATTAAAATTATTATCAGTGGCATTAAAAGTGGTAGTACAGTGTAGTTAATAGTAGAATCATAATTATTATTATTATCATTATTATTATTATTATTTATGTACATTACCACAAACAATATAAGCTAGTTTTACCCAATTTTATTTTCATCATTTTAACATGCTCATGTAATTCCCTTCTAAATCCGAGGTTATGTCAAGAAAAATAAGGTTTACATTGCAACTCGCAATTTACCTGCAATTGTATCGTTAGAGAAATGCCATTTACACAGCATAATTATGGGTGAATAGCAAATTGTTTTCAGTCCCTTCCATTTAAGTGTTATAAACTTGAAATGAAACAAATAACTAAAAAATATTACAAGAAACACAATAAAACGATATCTTGTGGACAACTATATATATTTATCTTTGTGACCAAAGTGCTACATCTTTTTAGTTTGCATATTGTCATGCTACCTTCAAAGTCAGGGCACAGCATAATGTACGTGTTGTCAAGTTTGAAACACAACTTTCCATACAAGAATGCCAATGGTACTGAGTCCACTATGTTCCTTACCCACCCTTATAAAATCCGTCAAATGATCTTTAAATATTGTATCGAAAATAAGCAGAACCAATCTTTTTTTTTTTTTCACAAAGTGTCTTTGGAAAAAACTTTAATTGCTGTCAATAAAAACGGGACATACACACTCTTTTCTCATGCCGAACTGCAAGAAAAATACACAGTTCTAGTAATAGATCATGCAAGCAACCCGTGTTAAAAATAATGTGTAAAGGTATTGAAGAATAATATTAGTGACCTTAAAGAGTTAGGTAATCAAAAGCTACAGTATAATCTTGCCATCAAAGACAAATAGGTAAATCTAAACCTTTTGATCTGACAATTAGGAAACTTTTTTTCAGTTGAAAAAATGGGATGTAACTGCTGAAACAAAATGGGCAGTAAATGTTTAGATGCCATCAACTGAACCGTCAGCATTCTAAAATTTATAAGCAGGACATGCGCAGAAAATTTTCTGATTTGTTTGTATAGTTTTATTCATTACAAAAGTCATGCTCAGATGAGTGGAGCACGGAAAAAAGTCATATAACCTCTGGCACTAGCTTATTCATATTTTAATTGTAAGCTGGTTTTAAAATCATCTAGTTGGTTTGTCAGTCATACACCGACCATGTTTAAAGGCATTTTATGTTTATCTTAGCTGTTAGTCATATAAGTTTATTGTTTTCTTTATGTTTGTCAGTCATATGCCGTTTATTGGTGTTGTATATGTTTATTTTAGCTGGTTCCTCATCTACAAATCCTGTTTACCAGAGCACACCAGTGCCACCAACACCAACGACACAAGAGCCGACAACCACCCTGGGTAAACTAAACATAATGTAAAGGGAAATGGATACAACTGACAGATTTTTCGTCATTCGCCAAACTTTCTTGACTTCCTGTTCGACATCACGTGAGCAAGTCCGTGAAATGAACACCCCCTTACACCCCACTTTGTATATAGAAAACTGGGGTTTACGAGGGTAAACATTATTTTTCTTATTTTTGCTCCAAGACATAGGTTGTGGGTACTCGTTAGAACCGCCTCAATGAGGCGGTTCTAACGAGCACACACAACCTATGTTTGCAATATTAATAAGCAAGATATCACGGATTTTCATCAGAAAAGAAGCCATTTTGGAGATGTGAAAAAATGCACAATGTCGCACGGGTGTGTTATCGTAATGATTTTCTATAAACATAAACTCTGTTCCACGGAAGAAGGTCTACTCTTAAACTCAGGAGCAAATTCTTTCCTTTAAGAGTCGATCCCTATTGACATGGTTCACAAAAAAGTACTTATGCAGGAGTTACCTTCGCTGAAAGTGTATCCATTCCCCTTAAAACTCGCAATCCAGCTCTAAAATAGATGCAACACACTGTACCTATAAAAGCACTCGAGGCTGTAAAAATGGTCCTGAAGTAGGATAAGTCTGTGTTAGGTAACTTTTGAAAAACACTGCTTTCATCTCGCTCTGTTTATTAAACGGTACAAAAAGCATTTTAATGTGCACTTTTTCACTTTATTTGTCTGTAATAATCACTTGAACAACAGCAGTGAATGCATGTTTTACAGTTAACTTTGGGTCGATCCGCTGAGCGCATTTGTGGCGACTCATGATCGTGATACCTCCATATTTCGTTTCAGGTGGGCCATTGGCTTGTTTGCCAGGCTGGGAGGACTGCAATGATGGGACTTGTGAACCATTCCACTGGCTCTGCGTCGAGCATCAGGCACCTGCCGTGATTGGCCGTTAGACTATCCAAACATATGAGCCGTGACAAGCCAAGATGTGTCTTAGGGCATCTGCGCAGAGCGAAGACTCAGATCAGACTGCGCATCTTCGCAGTCTGATCAAAGTATTCGCTGTGCTTGTACGGATACCAGTTGACCACTTATGTGTCTTAGGGCATCTGCCCACAGCGAACTCAGATGAGACTGCACAGTCTGATCAGAGTCTTCACTGTGCGTGTACGGATACCAGTTGACCAACTATTTATCTTAGGACATCTGCGCACAGCGAACTCAGATCAGACTACGCAGTTTTATCAGAGTACTCGCTGTGCTTGTACGGATACCAGTTAGCCAACAATGTGTCTTAGGGCATCTGCTTACAGTGAAGATACAGATCTAACAGCGCACATGCGAAGTCAGACCAGAGTTTTCGCTGTATGTGTACGGATACCAGTTGACCAACTATTTCTTCATGCAGTCACACAAGCACGGGTGGACAACAGGGGAGCTATCGCGAAATCGCGTCAACGTAATTTTGCTCCCATGACACATCCGGTAACTCTCGCGATAGTTCCTAGGACCTGGAAATGGTAAACAAAGGTAGGTACTCTTGTGTGTTTTGAATTATTGAAGAGGAATGAGAGAATAATATAAAATTTCGGCGATGCTAAGCCATGTAAAAATGATTTACTTTTCTACGCAGGCCGAAAAAAAAATATTGAAAAAATCGTTGATGAAAGTTGGCGACCGTAACAAAATCGACCACAGGGTTCTCTGACTACAGTTTTATGTCAATACGAATGAATGATGCAACTGTTTTGTATGTCTTCGCTTAGAACGAGATATTTTGTCACAAATTCTGGGTGTGTTGGCCCTAATTAATCATTTAGATTTAAAAAAATATCAGTTCATGTACTGTGAAGGAGTGATGCAAAAATTTTCAGGCGGCGTAGCTCCCCCATCATCGCATCAGCTCCCAAAACACGCTCTAGTTCGCACGAGTCTATCATTCCATCACCTTGAGAGAAGTTTTTTTAGATTAGATTATATGTCGATTTAAAACACCAGGCAACCGCTAGCATCTCATAAATGACTCATTGTTACAAGAATGAAATATAACAGGGTTTTAAGGCAAAGGAATTGTCTAATAGAGCGAAATCCCGTGACGTCACAACCCTGGTCTATATTCACCGATGAGAACTGCGGGTCGTAATCATTAATTTTAGAGATTTTAAGCGGTGAAAAAAAGATATATCCTCCTCAAATTGTCATATTCTACTAAGTTATACATCCAGTCAACGGTTTCTAATAACATTGAATGATTTCTGATATGATAAAGTAAGTAAACCTTAAATGTATCGTCAATAATATCTGCATGATACTTGAATAAAATCGGCATTAATCTCAATATTTATCCAAATGAAATAACTAATAAAGTATTAGAACGTTTCCCTATCTATCTATCTATCTATCTATCTATCTATCTATCTATCTATCTATCTATCTATCTATCTATCTATCTATCTATCTATCTATCTATCTATCTATCTTATCTATCTATCTATCTATCTATCTATCTATCTATTAGAAGCCTCCGTGGTGTAGTGGTTACGCTACTGGCATGTAATCCAGGGATCGCAGGATTGATCCCGGGCTTCTCTAGACTTTCGGATGAGTCTTTAAACCGAGGTTCCGTCTTCGTGTGACCTAAGCTGTTTGTGGAACGTAAAACTCTAACACTCACTCACTATCTATCTATCCTGCCTACGCCCTTTCGGGCATTTTCGGCAGGTGTAAATAACATACACTCCAGATTTACATGATGAAAGCCTACTCAGTAACCATTTAATTACGGTAAGGATCTTTCAGCTGCACATGGGATGATTCTCCCTGCACAGAGGTCCTCGAGTAACGGTCGGATTCGAAGGACGGTGTACTTTGTGGCATTCATCCCTGCAAGCGAAACGTGTTCTGACACAGCAGTTTTACTAACTCTGTCGGGAATAGAACCGGGGGCCTATAGCACCATAGGCAAGTACACTAACCACTGAGCTACCACACTCCTTTCCTTTAGACCAAAGTCTATAGTTGTTCTAGAAAATTTAAATAAATAAACTGGTAAAACTAATGATTCATGATTAATTTATCATGATGCCCTACCCTAAACAATAATGCATCACCCAGACCCACCGAACCAAACCTCACGCTACCATAACTTACAAAATCCTTTTTCACAATACCTACACAAATTGAAAAGTGAAACGATCCAGAGCCTTTTTCTACCCTGATGTTTCAAGAAGAAACAAATAAGGTTCGGGGTGGGGTCCACAGAGCGACCATCAGTCTGTAAAATCACCGGCTGTTCTGGAAATACAACAATCAGCCCGAAAGCCCGGAAAAATATTTGATAGCCCATAACTTAAAAAATGTGTTTTTCTACCTTCTAATGGCATTGTTGTGATTTTTCTATTGTAAATAATGTCTAAAAGAGCGAAAATTGGTTACATGTAGAGTAATTTGAGTCAAAAAATTGAATTTCCGGCAGTGTTTGGAGAATAGCCCCGAATTTTGTTTTCAGAAAAGTGGTCACCCCCGGAGGATTTTGTTTGTTTATGTGAGGTTTAACGTCCCAGTAAACACTGTGTAGGTCATTTTGGAGACGTTCCCGTGCTTCCATTTTTGTTGGATATTACCCGACATTGAGATGAAATGACATCTCATTCCCTGCCACCCAAAGAAACCTAAAGACTTATATTCTTAGGAGAGTCTGACTCACACCACTTTGTCTGAGCAGGCTAAATCATCTAAGCGGTTTACCATTACTCATGTGCGGTCGGTTTCAGCTCTGCGTGGAAGCACCAATCTATTTCTCCGATCTCAGGCCCATGGGCGGGGACGAAAAATCAGTTTGGTAGTTGCAGATGAGATTTTTTTTCCTTTTTATCATTTAAGAAGTCATCCATTAATTTTATTTTGCTAAATTTAGCGAACCGCCTAACTGAGTAAATTCGCCCCCGCCCATAGGGGCTTGAAGAAATATATGGACTGCACGATGCTTCCACGCAGAGCTGAATCCGGCCCGCACACTAGTACTGGTAAACCGCTTAGAGGATCTAAGCCTGTCCAGGAACCGCGGTGCGAGGCGGACCGTCCATGCTAATAAACCCTATTGGTTTCATTGGGCGACATGGCTTGAGATGTCATTTCATCTCAATGTCGGGTAAAAGTCCCACAAAATTGGAAGCAACGTCTCCAAAATGACCTTTACAGTGTTGACGGGGACGTTAAACCTCAAATCAAACAAACTGAGTAAATGGCCAGATGTGACAGACTCCGTATCTGATAGACTCTTGGGAACTAAAGCGTGTTTCGGGAGCTGCCGCGATTATGTGGGAGCTACTACGTCTGAAAATATGCGGCATTATCCCTTCATTGTAAATGGAGTGATCATTTTTTTTACACATAAATGGTAAATTAGGGCTGACATACCCAGAATATTATCAAAAGGATTTCTTCCAAGCCAAAACTTACAAAAATATTGCTTTCATACATTCGTGCTGACATAAAACTAAAGTCAGATTACCCTGTGTTCGATTTTGTTGCGGTTGCCTACTTTCATCAATGATTTTTTCAATAGTTTTTTCGGCCTGATTGGTTTAAACAATATTTATTCATTTCATTTCGACAAACCAATTCGAACAGTACATGTACAATTTACAATGACAGGATTTGAAAACAAGCGAAACGCTTATACTAATCATCTCCTGTTAAGAATAAGTTTTTGTGAACGGCATGCTGTATAAATTCAAACAATAAAGTACTTTTTTACATATAGTTCTACTTAAGAAGGAAAAAAAAGACCAATTGGTCAAAAGATATAGTAAAGGAAAATAATAAAACGAGTGGAAAAGAATAAAGATAGAAAAGAAATAAGAATTGGAAAATGTCCAAAGAGAGAATGTAACAGTGCGACAAGAGTAAGACAGAAAAAAAAATGTTGGAAGATACGTCAAAACCAATATACATGCAGAGTCTGCCAAGAGTAACTCGTGTCTATGGGCAATTTCTTAAAAAAAAAAGCTGAGTTTTAATAGAAAAGGATGTGATGCCAATTATCACTAATCAGTGAACAAAGCGATTTGTCTTTAAAATATAAGCCTGTACGTCCTTGAAGATACTAGTGTTATTTGCGACAGAAATATAGGTGTCACCTTGCAAAAGCAATCTTGTTGTGACGATAATGTCAAGCGGTATATACTGGCGTATTTTGGTTTTCATTTCCATACGAATTATATTGTATCGTGGACAGGCCAATAGAAAATGGTCATTGCTTTCTACCTCGCCACATGTACAATTCGGACTTGGTATGAGATTTCTTCTGAATAGGTGCTGGTTTAATGCGCTACATTCAGTTCTTAAACGAGTGTGGAGAATCTGGGCTAATCTATCTCCGCAGTAAAAATATTCGGGAATTTTTGGCATATTTTGTGTAAGCAATCGTTTAAACGAAGACAGCGAAGTGGCGTTCTTAGTTGCGTTCGGAAGGTTATTCCATGACCGGATAGTTGAGGGAAGAAACGAGTTAGCATAGGCGCTAGTATTAGCATTGATAGCCAAGTAATGATCAGAGTTTCGAAGGGGATAGGCAGAGACATCGCCTACACGCGGAGGAATTAGCTCCGTGAGATACAGAGGCGTTAGATTGTTTTCCATCTTGAAGAATAGATATAGCTTATGCAAATTTCTTCGCTCTGATAGCTTGAGCCAGCCAAGTTCTGCATATAGTTTGTCTATCTCTACTAGCTTAGTTGTACCAGAGACAATTCTACCAGCTTCGAGTTGTATTTTCTCAAGAGATATGCATTGTTGCTAAGTACAGTTGTCCCAAACAACGTCTGCATATTCTAAAAGAGAGCGAATGAAAGAAAAATAAATTATTTGAAGAGATTTTCTGTCAAGCGTGAATTTCAGACTTCTGAGGAGATTCATTCGAGACCAAGCTTTTACTTGAATATAGTCAATATGGTTTTGCCAGTCACAGCGCTGGGAAAAGATCAGACCTAGATGCTTGTGTGAAGTTACTTCATTTATTTCAACCTCGTTTAAGAAAAGTGCTGGGTGATTTATCCTGTTAATCTTACGGCTCAGGAGCAATGATTCGGTTTATTTGGGTTATAGTTAACTAACCATCTATCAGCCCAGTTGCCTATTCTGAAAAGATCAACATTTAGTATTTGAGCTGCCGAGTCTGGGAAGTCTACTATTATGTAAAGGCTTGTGTCATCCGCAAACAATCGAATATTTGAATGTATCTCCTGCACAATGTCATTAATGTATATGATGAAGAGAAGCGGACCAAGAATAGACCCCTGGGGGACTCCGGCCCTGATTTGAAGCCAACCAGATATACCTCCGGGTAACACCACTCGTTGATACCTGTTTGATAAATAGCTTTCAAACCAATTCAGAAGGCGACCAGAGATTCCATAATGTTTTAGCTTTGCTAACAATCCTCTATGCCAGACCCTGTCGAAGGCTTTGCTGATGTCACAAAATACAACGCGGACTTCTTTGCCTTCGTCCAGGGCCCGGTTAAAGGTATTGTATAGATCTACGAGCTGGTTTACTGTAGAGTCACCTTGAGTGAACCCTGACTGAAATGGAATGATAATAGTATTTTCCAGTAAAAAGTTGTGCATGTGTTTATGTACAATTTTTTCAAGTGATTTACCAATAGAACTTAGGAGAGAGATAGGCCTATGGTTTTCAACAAGGGATTTATCGTCCTTCTTATGGATAGGGGTAACGTTGACCCTTTTCCATGCGTCGGGCATTGATGAGTTCGACAAAGAGAAGTTGAATAGGTCAGTCAAGGGACCAGATAATTGTTGTGCACATTCTTTGAGAACTTTGTTATTAATTTGGTCTGGCCCACATGCTTTTCCAGTTGAAAGAGATTTCAGAACTGAACAAACCTCATCTTGCTGGACAGTAACCGATGAAATAGTATTGATAGGTTGGGCTAATTGAGGGATCGTTTTATTGTCTTCATCTATAGTAGATTGTGATTGAAAATATACATTAAATATGTTTGCTTTTTCAGTTGGGTCTGTAATTAATTCACCTTGATGGTTCAGTGGAGGAATGGGGTCAGTTTTAGCCTTGCCTGTCAAAGTTTTGGAGAGTTTCCACCAATGCTTGCCAGATAATCTATCATTCTTGATTTTATCAGCTATTTTATCTTTAAAGTCCTTTTTGGGTGTACGAATAATATTGATGACCTCATTGCGTAGTTGTGTTTCAGCAGTGTTTAAACGCTTGGCAATTTTGTGTGCACGTTTTCGTTTACGAATTGATGTCCTGATGGAATTGTTAAACCATGGGTGATCTGATCACAAAGGTCAATAATTTTAGATGTAATATTTTCCACATACGTGCTAATGTTAGAACTTTTCATAGATTGCCAGTGAAACTCGGTTATGGAGCGTCGAAGAAGTTCGTAATCGCCCTTATCCTATGACCAAATTCTTCTTCTGTAACACTGAGGCTTGTGTTTATCATATTTGAAAACTGCATAAATGGGGCAATGAAAACGAATGTTTTGGTCAAGGAAGGGTTCGCCCACTCCACTTACAAGTACGTTAGTTGTCTGGTTTGTAAAGAGCAGGTCAATGAGTGTGGAAGAGGTTTCAGTGAAATGTGTTGGCTCATTTATTATTTGATCGAGGGAGTACTGTGTAAAAATTTGGTTTATTTTATTCTTACCTGCGGTATCTAGGTAATTAAGGTTGAAATCGCCAGTAATAATGACATCGTTAACGTTACTATCAAACGCTAGATCAACAGATTTTGTCGTAAGTGTCATGAACAGCGTTTGGCGGTCTATAAAACAGACCAAACAATACAGATCTAGACTGGACTTTGAACTCTAACCAGATACACTCAAGGTCCGGTATTTTCAGTTCATGTCTTCTCTTGCATGGAATGTTTTCTCGAACATATACTAGGACTCCACCATAGTTCTTCGTTTGCCTGTCTTTACGAATTGGATCTTGATAGTTCAATATTTTGATAGTATCATTACTGATATCAGGAGAAAGCCAGTTTTCGGTCAGTGCTATTACATCAAAATGAGAAAGTTCAGTTTGAATTTGGTCAGTTTTGTTGCGCAAGCTTTGCACATTGTAATGAACGAGAGAAAAATGATTATGTATGAGCGAGACATCGGTAGCAACAGAGGACTCAAATGATGAAGACATATCAGCCATATCCGGACCAGGATTAGTCTCAATGTCTCCTGCAATGATAATCAGTCTCCATAACCAAAACGTTGATATGAGGCAAAAGTACCAGAGTGTCGTAAGAACAAACTTTTGGTTCGTCCGATACGCAAAACTAGTTGCGCGAACATACGGGAAACGAATTTGCTTTGCATGAACGAGGTGCTTTTGTAGTGACAGGCTTATGCCAAATTGTAAGGTGACATTGTCAACATTAACGCGTAATCCAAGAGTAAACAATGACATCAAAATTATAAGGATTTTCCTAAAGTTTACTACTTTCCGATTTTGGAACTGACACGCCACTGCAATACCATGGAAGCCACCAAGACAGGGTGATTCAAAGTATTCCCTGCTCATAAGGACACGAGTAGAGGCAAGTACAACATGATGTTTTGAGATGGCCACCATGGCTCGCAGGAATCAATGAGGTACTTGGCAAGGATACCCTGTATGGAGCACACACACTCAGCATGTATTGGTCTTGACGTTAAGGAATGCAACAAAGACAGAAAAAGAGAAATGAAAAATAGAAAACATATGAAAAAACATAAATATCGACGAAAGATTCAACATTCTGACAAATCATAGAAAACATGGCCTTGGGTTCCTTATTAGATTTAAAATCAATATGTTTGATTCTCTAAGAGCAAACTAAATTCGGCCTGATTAGAAAGGTAAATCATTTTTACATGGCTTAGCATCGCCGAAACTTTATATTATTCTCTCATTCTTCTACAATAAATCAAAACACACAAGGGAACCTACCTTTGCTTACCATTTTCAGGTCATAGGAACTAACGCGAGAGTTCCCGGAAGTGTCGTGGGAACAAAATTACGTTGACGCGATTTCGTGAATAGCTCCCCTGATGTCCACCCGTGACAAGGCTGTGTTATGACCGAGAAGGCTCGCATAGACTGATTTGTGTCTTTGCTCTGTGCGAATGCCGAAGTTACATTTTACTTTGACGCGGCTTCTACAGACTATTGTCGAATTTCAGTACGTTTTTTTATCCTTGACCGCCAATAGCGCCAAATTAAAATGACCGCCAAATATAAGTGTGTTACAGTAGCTCGAATACCATAGAGGATATTTGATATTTTCATTGTAATACAGGTTTTTATTTCACTGAATGAAGTTCATGGGTGAAATAAAAATTGATATTACACTGAAATAAAAATCAAATTTCCTCTTTCTTTTATGCTCTAAACAAATCGTCGGTGTAATTTTAAAGCGTCAGCTGTCACTGCAGAGAACAAACTATATCCATGGCGATTTCGCGTCGATTTAGAAGTGTTCAGCGTGTTTGTTTATTTGATTTGTTAAGCGTGTTAAGTGGGTATAATATTGGTTCTTGCATAAATATCTATGCGCATGGCAGTTTGGAGTCATTGTCAAATGGACCGAAAGCCGTGCTCAAACAGCAAAAACCATGTTCAAATCATGAAATTCGCGTGCTGTTTGAACATGGATTTTGAGCTTTTGGTATCACCATACTGGCCTTGCTTTGTTGACGTTATGTTGAGCGACGTAACGTTATCGCCCTGAACGTAGCGTTTCATGATTCTATGATGGCGTCAGATGGTTGCTGCGTAACAACGTCATTGTAAACAACATTCTGCACTGGCCGCCAATGTTGGTTCGCCGGTCGCATTTGAAGAGTTTTAATGGAGTTTATATGGAGCTTTTCGGCGTTTTCGTCATAATTTGCTGTCGGAATCGTAAGTTGTGCAAGAACAACGATCATCCATGGTTATTTCATTGCATTAACATTGGCCGGATCCCTCGGAAGATATTTGAACAATCGGCCTGGCAGCATCATGTTCAAACAGCTTCCTCGGGACCCGGCGAATGTTAATGCATGAAAAACCATGATTGATCCATATAGAGTAAACTGGAAGTATGCACCTGAAAAACAGCTTGAAATGAAATGAATTAACAAATGGTTATCTTGAAATTTGCAAACAAACAATGTCCGCAGTTGCTAAGCTGGCATGGCGCCGCGTGCATACGTTGCGTAGGCGCTAAAAGTGACGTCACCACATATGAATGATGTGCAAATGTGCGTGTCGTAATTTCTGACACTTAAACAGAGACAATATGTTTTGATGATACATCGAAATCACAAACAGTGAAAATAAAATTCGTATTTTAACTGTTTGAAACAGTGATAATGTCGATTTCGATTTCACTGAGAAATCTCTATATTTCGTTGAAAAGCATCTAAGAATATACGAATCATATATGGGTGTGAGGGGTGGAGGGAAAATCCGTCCCAAGGGTCACTGGCCGGCATCACGAGGCTTGCCGAGTGATGCCGGACAGTGATCCCGAGGGACGGACTTTTTTCTATCCACCCCTCAGACCTTAGAATTCTTTTTCTTGCATACCTTCCATTTCTTAGCGTGAATTTTCAATACTGCAGTCACTTCGGTTGCCGACGTCCGCCATATTGTGATGACATTACAGTGATGTTTAGTGACGTCACGTAACGTGCTATGACGTCAACCTTAACGACGGCGCATACGAGGTCGTATTCAACCAGTGCATTTATCAAACACGCGAGAATATTCGATCTAGGGTTAGAACACCAGGGTTAGAACAGAATTTCTATCACAAGTTAAAACTATGAATTTCCTTATCTGGTGTGCAAGAAACACTCTTCTACATTGGGATAGCTTGAACTACTTAGGATTAATCAAAGCGTTAGACCGGAGGCATAACAGGAATCTTTTCGATCTACATGTATTTAAGAAATGGATTTTATTTTTTCTGCTGTTCATGAAAGCATGAACGCAGTAGGTCGCGTGCAAAGTAAATGAACCCAAAGGGGTTCATGTAAACTTTGCTAGCGAACCGCTGTCGTTCATTCTTTCATGAAAAGCAGGAAAATTGAGTTTTTTTTTTTGTTTTTGTTTTTATATATATATTTATATTCTTTGTACATCGAAATCACAAACAGTGAAAATAAAAATCGTATTTTTCACTGTTTGAAACAGTGATAATATCGATTTCGATTTCAACGAGAAATTTCTATATTTCATTGAAAAGCATTTAAGAATATAAGAATCTTATATGGGTGTGAGGGGTGGATTGAAAAATCCGTCCCGAGGGACACTGTCCGGCATCACGAGGCTTGCCGAGTGATGCCGGACAGTGATCCCGAGGGACGGATTTTTCTATCCACCCCTCACACCCATATTGGATTATTTTTCTTGCATACCTTCCATTTCTATTGCGATTTTTTAATGCTGCTGTCACTTCGGTTACCGACGTCCGCCATTTTGTGATGACACAACAGGAATGTTTAGAGACGCCACGCATGACGACGCCGCGCATGAGGTTGTAATCGACCAGTGCATTTATCAAACACGCGATTATATTCGATTTGAGGTCGGAACACCAGGGTCAGAACATAAAGGAGCAGTCTCTATAAGGCTATTTTCATGGCCACAGCCGATTTTCTTTAAACTTTGTAGCTTCAAATTGGTACATATTGGCTGTCTAATGGTGAATGTTTAGACTCTTTGGTCCACTGGTTGTTGCTGTATACACTATTAAAGTGGGTAGGGTAATGTCACCCCATCAAGGGTATACCAACAAAAATGCTTTTATTTTTGTTCAAAGTGCATGACTGGAGGCGATGTTTGCCGTATGCTTCCTACCCTTTTAGGCATAACAGCCGGTGATAACGGTCTTATAAATATCAAACAAGAGAAGAGTTTATACGCGCTTGTAAGTTGTACCCAAATATCAGTAATTTTTATTCCCCAACTTTACGAAAAACCACAACACCTTAACAGTTTTCAATTTATTTCAAAGATCTTTCATAAATATAATGTTGATGTAATAGTCATTCTAGGTATATGTCAGAATTATTGTTAGTTCATAAAACTTAAAGAGTTATCTGTCCATAAATTGGATTTACCCATTTTTTTTAAATCAGAGTGCATTTATCCGTTTGTAGTACTCACAACTTCATTTGAAAGTGAATAAACAGATTCCATGCAAATATTATTAAATAGTTGTGGACAAGGAAGTCATTTGATTTAATAGTGCATGCTAGTATTTCCTTTTTTTTTCGGGGGTGGGGGGGGATTTATGAATTATGAACTCTTAGTTTCCAGGTGCAAATGGATCATTTGTCAACTGTCAAACATTTTTGACCACCAAAGCAGGCTTTGCTCATGTTGTGGAACCTCATTTTAGACTGATACTGTGCTTAAATATAAGCCTGTGTGGTCTCACGACATGTTTAAGAATTTGTTAATTTACTGATCTTCCTCTGAACCGCTAGATGTACTCCATGTGTCAACAGCAGCATCATAAACAAACTCAATATGTTCCCGGCTTGGTTTTGCTTCACTATTTTCTGTTTTGTTCCGGTAATATCCCAAATACCAGAGAACAGAAGCCACATGTGCGCAACATCCCACGGTACGAGCTCCACTTCTGCACCCACAATACCATCCAGTGATTGGGTTCAGGCCTTGTGTATATTCAACCCACATGTTATATGTTTTATTAGACGTGTGGCGAGAACGTATCTGTGCTTTGAGAACACCATCTTCTTCTTTGTGTGCCATTATCTCATACGATCCATTGTTGTCAAAATGTTCATCTGTGTAGGATTTGGCTTGTTTCAGCTGGTAAATACCCAGTTTCAAATCCCTGAGTTCATCCTCAGTCATCTCTGGGAAATGATCAAGTTTCTCATCATCGATCTTTTTCCAAATAACCCGTTTTTTATCCCAGCCATTTTTTGTCCCGCCTGCTATTAGCATGGCGCGATATAGGCGCCCAGTTTTCCGTTTGTTCGTCCGTTCGTTCGTCAAGGCGTCAACATTTGCGACCACCCTAGCGTTCACCCTAATGGTCAAGTTTATTTCTCAAGAACTTTAAGAGCTTCATTAATGATACTTGGTACAAACTTGTATCTGGGGATGACAACTTACATGCAAGCATCCATATTTGACCTTGACCTATATTTCATGGTTCACTGACTTTGTAAAATATTGCGAACACCCTAGCTTTCACCCTAATGGTCAAGTTTATTTCTCAAGAACTATAAGAGCTTCATTAATGATATGTGGTACAAACTTGTATCTGTGGATGGCAACTTGAATGCAAGCATCCATATTTGACCTTGACCTACATTTCATGGTTCACTGACTTTGTAAAATATTGCGACCACCCTAGTGTTCACCCTAATGGTCAAGCTTATTTCTCAAGAATTATAAGAGCTTTATTAATGATACTTGGTACAAACTTGTATCTGGGGATGACGACTTACATGCAAGCATCCATATTTGACCTTGACCTACATTTCATGGTTCACTGACTTTGTAAAATATTGCGACCACCCTAGTGTTAACCCTAATGGTCAAGTTTATTTCTCAAGAACTATAAGAGCTTCATTCATGATACTTGGTACAAACTTGTATCTGGGGATGGTAACTTAAATGCAAGCATCCATATTTGAACTTGACCTACATTTCATGGTTCACTGACTTTGTTAAAATATTGCGACCACCCTAGCGTTCACCCTAATGGTCAAGTTTATTTCTCAAGAACTATAAGAGCTTCATTCATGATACTTGGTACAAACTTGTATCTGGGGATGGTAACTTAAATGCAAGCATCCATATTTAACCTTGACCTATATTTCATGGTTCCCGAGTTCGTAAAATATTGCGACCACCCTAGCGTTCACCCTAATGGTCAAGTTTATTTCTCAAGATTTATAAGAGCTTCATTAATGGTATTTGTCGCAAACTTGAATCTGAGGATGGCAACTTAAATGCAAGCATCCATAGTTGACCTTGACCTAAATTTCATGGTTCACTGACTTTGTAAAATATTGTGACCGCCCTAGCGTTCACCCTAATGGTTAAGTTCATTTCTCAAGAATTGTTGGAGCTTCATTAATGATACTTAGTACAAGCTTGCATTTGAGAATGGGATCTTTTGAGCAAGCATCTATGTTTGACCTTGACCTACATATCATGGTTCGATGACTTTGCGCCCCCACAGGTGCGACATAGCCTTCGGCGGAGTTCTTGTTACAACCTTATCCTGCAGCTTATTTGGAGTTTTTCCTAGGGTCATCATTCTTCTAGCAATTACTTTGCCTGAATCTTTGCTTGTCACCAAAGGTAGTCTAAATGCATTGCACAATGAGCAAACAATCCTTACCTAGTTGCCAACATATGGTATTTGACTATTGGGCATTGTGTTGCTAAGGGCTTTCCACTTTTTAATTTTCCAATTAGCTGATTCGACAACCCATCTCACCTTTGTAACTAGCCTTGACTCATTCGCCTCTTCAGTCGTATGTTGCTTTTGAGATTTGTTTAGGAAGTGAGGCATATGAGAATTGATTCAAAAACCCTTTAGTATATCTATAGCATCCCTGAAGCCGCGGTCTACAACGAGAACATCATCTTCTTCAAACCAGTCAGTAATATTTTCTGCATTAGTCTTTAACATGTGTTCGGTAATCTTAGCATCTGTGTGTTTCCCATCTGCAAGATACGGTCCCATCACAGTCAAAATGTAACCATCAGTGGCCACAAGCATCATAGGTTTCAGCAAAGGCTGTCCTTTATGTACGGAATAAGATCTTCTCTGAAATGAGTAGTTTCCACTCTTCTCAATTAATATGTATGTTCCATCAGCCACTGCGATTGCAACATCAGAATTTAAATCCCCAAATAGGACATTTGCAAAAGTTGATGTATGATTCAGGGATGTTAGAGAAATACTAAAGGGTTATGAAATCAATTCTCATATGCTTCACTTCCTAACCAAATCTCAGAAGCAATATACGACTGAAGAGGCGAATGATTCAACACTAGGTACAAAGTGAGATAGGTTGTCGAATCAGCTAATGGGAGAATTACAAAGTGGAAGGCCTTAGCAACAAAATATCCAATAGTAAAATACCATATGTTGGCGACTATGTAAGTATTGTTTGCAAGTTTTGCAATGTGTTTGGACCACAAGGATTGAACCCAATCACTGGATGGTACTGTTGGTGAAGAAATGGTGCTCGTACCGTGGGATGTTGTGCTCATTTGCTTGCTAGCATGCACTATTTAATCAAATGACTTCTTTGTCCACATCTATTTAATTATATTTGCATGAAATCGGTTTATTCACTTCCAAATGAAGGTGTGAGTACTACAAACGGATAAATGCACTCTGATTTAAAAAAAATTGGTAAAATCCAATTTCAGGGGCAGGTAACTCTTTAAGTTTTATGAACTAACAATAATTCTGACATATACCTAGAATGACTATTACATTAACATTATATTTATGAAAGATCTTTGAAATAAATTGAAAACTGTTAAGGTGTTGTGGTTTTTCGTAAAGTTGGGGAATAAAAATTAATAATATTTGGGTACAACTTACAAGCGCGTATAAACTCTTCTCTTGTTTGATATTTATAAGACTGTTATCACCGGCTGTTATGCCTAAAAGGGTAGTAAGCATACGGCAAACATCGCCTCCAGTCATGCATTTTGAACAAAAATAATAGCATTTTTGTTGGTATACCCTTGATGGGGTGACATTACCCCACCCACTTGAATAGTGTATACAGCAAAAACCAGTGGACCAAAGAGTCTAAAAATTCACCATTTGACAGCCAATATGTATCAGTTTGAAGCTACAAAGTTTAAAGGAAATCGGTTGTGGCCATGAAAATAGCCTTATAGAGACTGCTCCTTTCAATCCCAGGGTAAAATCACGGATTTCCTTGTCTGGTGTGCAAGAATATACGAATCATATATGGGTGTGAGGGGTGGACGGAAAAATCCGTCCCAAGGGTCACTGTCCGGCATCACGAGGCTTGCCGAGTGATGCCAGACAGTGATCCCGAGGGACGGATTTTTTCTATCCACCCCTAACACTCATGCAGGATTCTTTTTCTTGCATTCCACATACCAATTCTGAGCGTGAATTTTCAATACTGCAGCCACTTCGGTTACCGTCGTCCGCCATATTGTGATGGCACTACAGTGATGTTTAGTGACGTCACGTAACGTGCTGTGACGTCAACCTTAACGACGGCGCATTCGAGGTCGTATTCAACCAGTGCATTTATCAAACGCGCGAGAATATTCGATTTAGGATTAGAACACCGGGGTTAGAACTGAATTTCTATCACAAGCTAAAACTATGACTTTCCTTATCTGTTGTGCAAGAAACTTTCTTCTACATTGGGATAGCTTGAACTACTTAGGACTAATCAAAGCGTCAGATCGTAGGCACAACAGGAATCTTTTTGATCTACAGTCCAACCTGTATTAAGCAACCACCCATGGGATATTCAAAAAGTGCTTGCTTAAGACAGGTGCTTGCTTAGCGCAGGTGAATTTTAATGCATTTTCCTTTTTTGGGAACTGAATGCCTGCTTGCTTAAGACATGTTGTTTGCTTAATAGAAGTGGCCACTAAGGCAGGTTTAACTGTATTTAAGAAATGAATTCTATTTTTCTGCTATTCATGAAAGTAGGAACGCAGTGAGTCGCGTGCAAAGTAAATGAACCCAAAGGGGTTCATGTAAACTTTGCTAGCGAACCGCTGTCGTTCATTCTTATATATATATATATATATATATATATATATATATATATATATATATATATATATATATATATATATATATATATATATATATATATATATATATACATTCTTTGACCCTCACTGCTGCTGGATAGGGCAAAGTTTAAAGCTGAAAAACATTTTCACGCTGTTTTTCTACAATGAGCGCAATAGCGTTGACGTCACTAACGCCCCTAGAGAACCATGGTTTAGACTGACGCCACTTGACGTCAATGAAAATCATTAGGAAAATACATCCGTGCGACCTAGTGCATTTTTTCATATCTCCAAAACGGCTACTTTTCTGATGAAAATCCACGATGTTTCTTCTTATTTGTACCGCAAACATAGGTTGTGGGCACGCGTTAGAACCGAGGCGATTCTAATGAGTACACATAACATACCTTGATTTTATAGAAGATCGTAAAGCTATCCTTAAGCGATCATCATGACCTGGCACTTTGATTAAACCTCAGTAAATCCAACTTTCCATATCTCGAAAATCGAAAAAAAATCACGTTCCCAGAGGTTTTCCAGTTATTGAAGTTTGATTGCATCATCGTGATGAAATCAAAGCGCCAAAAGGCACTGAAATGACAGATTCTATGAGAAAATCATAAAACTGTGAAAACTTACAGAAAACCTTTCTAAAAAGAGCTTAAAATTTAGAAAGGTAGTTCTGCAAATTCCAATATATGATATGTTTGCAGATGTCTATAGACCGGTGGTATTATGAAACGCCATTCGATGTTTCAAATTTTTGAAAGAAAACAGTTACGTTTTCAAAACCAAACATTAAAATTCAAGTTTTAACAATGCTACTGTCCATAAGTAACAGTTTTTGTCTGGTCGGTTGTGGACACCTCTACCCAAAGATACTTATGGGAAAGAGATCGGAGGTGAAAGGCTGGCTAGTCCAGTACATGAATTCCATTGGCTTGAAGACATTTTTGAGTAAGAAGAGCACTATGAGCCCGCTCGTAATTCTGCTGGATAAGATATCCCGGATTCTGAGCGTAAACAAATAAATGGAACCACGTGAGGCCGAAGCACTTGATTGATGTAACGTCTCGCTGTTCAATCCACGTCTCAGCTTTGATCTTGAATGTTCTTAATGACACTAAGCTGCATTCGCTTACTACACGCAATAGCTCGCCGCACAATCACGCTTATTTCACCCGATATGTCATGCTCTATTACGCACGCGTCGCCTCGGCATACCTTATACCTATACGTCGAAACACCCGGAAATGACAACCGGCGTGATTCACGCTGAAGTGAGATTTGTCACTGAAACGCATATGTCAGTCGCTTAGACGCCAATTTACGTATTTCATGCACTAGCGTAAGTGTTCCGTATTGTATCGACGCGTTAACTTTGGTCACGACAGGGACGTCTAGCTCTCAAACGTGCATCGCATACGGGCGATGATCAGTGTCAGTGCTTATTAGTCGGTAGTCGAGACCGCTTGTTTATCTACAGTTACAGTGTAGCAGCTGCCGGCGGAAATCTGTTTCGCATATGCGTCTGACGGTCGAATCGATCTTGACCTACTGACGTCGGTCTTCCGCTACGTCGACGTCCACTAGCGTCTTCTTTATATAGTAAGATGTCGATCCAATAGACGATAGCTCACACACATGTGGCACCCAAAATCAGAGTCAATGTCATCCGCTTTCAGACCAGCTTCTAACTGTCCAGGGGCACGCTTACGATCCTTTAATGAAAAATGTTGCAATACGCTCTCACTAAATGCTGTTTTGAGAACAAATTTCAGTTTCTTCTTTTCTAGGCACGACCTAACATTACACATTAAAATTTTGATCCTGAACATGTGGTTTCTATCTGTACTGGTGTGAGGGTGGTGCACAGGATCGACGTGGCCGGACTGGTAACCAGACGTCACGGTTGATTGTTTTAACATTTTTAGCTTAAGGGCATGGTGCCTAAGTGTGTTGTAATCGTTTGGTTTCAGAATCAAAGCACTGAGAGTGTGGGGGTGTAGGTTGGAGTAATAGGCATGGGCTGAGATTCAAACTGTTTCATTTAACTCTGAAATTCCAAACAAATAGTGAAGGTTTTGATAAGAATACGCGTTCGGCAGCGTCTGATCTTGGTCTACACTGTTTGCCAAGCTCACCCTATGATTCCAGGATAACCCTCTTCCGTCTTATGGAATACCCCGATCTCACTGCGGCTATTTTCTACAAGACAAAAAGTTATTCTGACAAGTCAGTGATAGTCACGTAGACATTAGCACTGAAGCGCTTTTCTTATTATCAACTTCTGGTCGAATGCCAGACAATCAACCCAGATATAGCCGCGTCGTTTGTCAGTGTTGGGTACATGTAAGTGTTATTTGTAAAATCTGCACATGAATCAAATGTTGGATCTGGCAAACAATGTAAACTCAGTTCAAAAGCCACACAACACGGTGCTGATCTTGTTCTACACTTTTTTGCATTAGTTACTAACATCTTAAGTTTAAACGAGTCAGTCCAAGTCCCCGTTCATGACCAGCCTGCATTTAGAGACAATCGGCGTAGGTGTTGTCAGTGCTTTGATTTATTCACTGCCTTGGGTTTTTTGGAGTGCACTCTTCCAGCACTCTAACGGGCCTCCGTGGCCTAGTGGATAAGAGCGCCGACTCTTAGTCATTAGGTCTCTCACCGCCGTAGGTTCGAGCCTCGCTCGGGCCACGTTTGAGACGCCAAGTTCTGCAACGGAAGGCCAGGTGGTTTTTCTCCGGGTACTCCGGTTTTCGCCCACCTCTGAATAACGATTGGCTCGATATGAGTGAAATAATCTTGAAAGAGCCGTAAAACCAAAAAAAAAACTCTTCCATCACTGAAGTTGGGCTCGTCCATTCTGCTAAATATATGGCACCTAGAATTATATCACAGGACCTACACTAAGTATCTGTACCATAATATTCCAGGGTTGAAAGGGACAGCCTTTCTTTTCAATTACTCCACGCAAAGTCAATATACACATAACTTGTAACTGACCTAAACTTGACCTCGAAAGTCAGAAAGAAACCGCATAAATATTCTTGTCTACAGCTGACCTGGTCCATCAGCAGGCTGGTCTTTAAGGATTAAATATTGACAGCACTGATAGAAAACAGTGTAAAACCTGAGCAGACTGCTGAGCGGACGCCGCATTGATCTAGGTATACCCGTCGCATGTTGCAGCTGAATCATATGAAATGCAGAATCGTCAAGTTGTCTGCTTCAAAAGTTTGTATTACGCTTACAGGATAACTAATACGCTTGTACAATTTTGATTACTGCGCCAAACCGGACTACATATTGTGCGGACTCATATTTCTATGGCGGTCAAAGCCGGAAGAACTGAAGCCTGAATTACTTTATACGTGTAGCACAGCAAGAATAGACAGATAGAATCTGTCATTAAAAACAAGTTCACTTTAGTAGTATAGCAAACTGTTTTGCAACTGATACACCGTGTTTTATTCTTGAGTAATCCAGTTCCTACTGAAGGCCCGCATCTTCTTCGTGAATAGAACCATACTTTGACCTCACAATGTTTACACCACTTCCGGCTCTTTTAATAATAAAACTCCTGTCGGACTTGTTCGTGTAGCTTGCTACGGAATACTGTTGAAATTTGCCCCCTTCCTTCAAGAAAACGGAAGCTGTAACAGCACCGTCAACAGTAGGGATGCAGACGACATCGCTTCCTTGACCCCGTGGTCCTAAGAGTTGCGTGGTGTTTCTGTTGTTACTATCGGTAAGAACGACCTTGACTTCTGTGTCCGTATGGTTAACGATGTGCGAGTTATGTGTGGCGCCCATCTCTGCTCCGAGTCTAAACAAAAAACATGTAAAAGAGTCTGATCATGAATTCAGAGCATTTGACGCTCTGGGCTTAATTGTTCAAGGCATCGTTAGCTCAACGCAATAGACAGTAGATTCTTGCACACCAGACAAGGAAATTCCGTGATTTTACCCTGGGATAGAAATTTATGTTCTGACCCTGGTGTTCCGACCCAGGCAACTAACATAAATGCGCTTCAATTTTATTCAACTGCCGGAATTACTTCCGCACTACTTTTATTTTGTAAACACTATACATTTTCGAGCTGTCAAAACTAACCGGAGGTGTTGTGCAAGAAAAAGAATCCAATATGGGGTTCTGTTGTAGATGGGCGTTTCCAACCCTCAGGATGACCGTGCTGAGCGGAACCGAGGCTACGCCGAGGTTCCGCTCAGCACGGTCATCCTGAGGGTTGGAAACGCTCATCTACAACAGAACCCCATATCAGATTCTTATAATCCCCCACCTTAATAAGTTTGGAGTAGTCCGTTTCCAAGTATAGGGGTGCCAGGTTTGTCTTGATAGCGGTAAGTTTTGCAAAAATGTATTTACTTTCAGCGAATACTGTGTGCCCATGTGACCCGAGCCAGACTCGAACCACGGCGATGAAAGACATAATGATTAAGAGTCAGCGCTTTGATCATAGTTAACAAACGAGGTCGTTAGCTTTGAAAACTGGCCCCTGGTCTATTTTCTTAAAATGCGCCTTCGCACTCAACTCATTGTCAAAGTGTCATCCGGATGACGTGAGCCAGTTCGATCATTGACCATACTATGGTACAGTACAGGAAGACAAACTGCGCAAGTTCTTTCACCGGTGTGATGAACAACCTCTGGTACATGTAGATCTTTGAAAAACAAATATAGCAGACCCCCATGCCACGATTGCAATTTTTTTGATGACGAGAAAGATCACCATTTTGAACACTGCAGAAATAGCAGTGCCGATTCTGTCTTTCATATTGTGCATGTTTTACATCTTTTTACAAATAAACATGCATCAACAACACTTAAAATGCGTGTTTTCCCTTGGGCCAACAGATATTCTTACTATTCGCCGCGACGGGCCTCCGTGGCCTAGTGGATAAGAGCGCTGACTCTTAGTCATTAGGACTCTCACCGCCGTAGGTTCGAGCCTCGCTCGGGCCACGTGTGAGACGCCAAGTTCTGCAACGGAAGGTCAGGTGGTTTTTCTCCGGGTACTCCGGTTTTCGCCCACCTCTGATTAACGATCGGCTCGATATGAGTGAAATAATCTTGAAAGGGCCGTAAAACCCAAACCAAAAAAAAAACAAACTTTTCACCGCGATCATGTAAACTGTTTACCAGAGAAACCAACGCTTTAGTGTGGTTGGACCAGAGTAACGTCACGACTTTCCCGCCATTCAACCAGACTGAGTTCGAACACACTTTGGTTAAACATATTTAACCCTTTGGTTAAACATATTTAACCACGTTTCGTGATCGAACTCCCTCAGTGTCATCCGGAACTCATAGTTAGGCAGTTCGATAACGAACCGTGGTTTACCATAGTTAACCTCTGGTTAATCAATCTTTGATCGAACGACCTCTGGTTCCATGGCGGGAAAATCGTGATGTCTTTCTGGTCCAACCAGACTAAAGCGTTGGTTTCTCTGGTAAACAGTGTACAAGATGGAGGCGAAAAGTAAGAAAATCTGTTGGACCAAGTGAAAATACATATTTTTAGTGTTGTTAAAGCATGTGAATTTGTAAGAAGATGCAAAATGTGCACAATATGAGAGACAGAATCGGCGCTGGTATTTCTGCAGTGTTCAAAATGGTGATCTTCCTCGTCGCCCTAAAATACCAATCGTGTCACGGTGGCTGCGGTGTTTGTTTACCAAAGATCTACCAGAGATAGTTCGATCACACTTATTGGACCCCGCCCATAGGGGCTTGAAGAAATATATGGGTTGCATGATGATTCCACGCGGAGCTGAATCCGGCCCGCACACTAGTACTGGTAAACCGCTTAGAGGATCTAAGCCTGTCCAGGAACCGCGGTGCGAGGCGGACCGTCCATGCTAATAAACCCTATTGGTTTCATTGGGCGACAGGGCTAGAGTTGTCATTTCATCTCAGTGTCGGGTAAAAGTCCCACAAAATTGGAAGCAACGTCTCCAAAATGACCTTTACAGTGTTGACGCAGACGTTAAACCTCAAATCAAACAAAATTGAGCACACTTACGAAGGAACATGCGCAGTTGGACTCCGCTACCATTGTCTGGTCGATGACCGAACTCAATCTAAGTGTCATCCGGATGACATCACAGCCAACCCATGGTGAGCGAGTTCGATATGGTACTGGGGGTCAAACTGCGCATGCTCCGTCACAGGTGTGGTCGAACAATCTCTGGTAGTTCTTTGGTAAACAAACATGAGAGCCCCCCATGGCACGATTGGTATTCTTAAGACGACGAGGAAGATAACTATTTTGAACACTGTCAGAAATAACAGTACCGATTCTATCTTTCAATAGTGCATATTTTACATAATTTTACAAATATACTTGTTTATAATTGTTTAAACAACACTTCAATTGTGTATTTTCCCTTGGCCATCAGATTGTCCATTTTTTCACTGTCATCTTGTACACTGTTGTACCAGAGACACCAACGCTAGATCGACGTTATGAGTTTCCCGCCATTGAACCAGAGGTCTTTCGATCAAAGTTTGGTTAACTATTGGTTAAGATATGGCTAACCGTGGTTGGAGATCGAACTCCCTCAGTATAAGTGTCATCCGACTGACCTCACAGTCATCTCAAAGTCTAAGTGTCATCCGGCTGGCCTCGCAGCCAACTCATAGAGCGAGTTCAGGTGACCTACCAGAGTTAGCAAGAGTTACATATAATGTAACCAGAGGTATCAATGCAGCCAAAATGTTCATGTTTGTGGTTCTTTCCCTTTGCTGTCTATGATGGGAGCTGTGGGTTAATTGTACCGATTCCTGATCATTGCCTCCACCTCTATTTTACATCAAAACGCGCGGAGCTGAAATATTGCGACTACTAGAACAAACTCGAATCAACCCAGCTTGGTATGACAGTTGCAACAACAAATTATTGTAATCGCAATCCAAAATTCGATTATTTCAAACTCCTGTACATATGCCAATTATTAGAAATTTTGACTCTGCATTTAAAGGCCATTGTTGCAAAAATCACATCCAAAATTCGATTATTTCAAACCTCTCTGCATATGCCAATTATTAGAAATTTTGACTATTTGGTAAAGTCACATCCAACTTGAGTTGAAAACATGTGATTTTACTAGCTCAGTATTTATAAGTGTCATCCGGATGGCCTCGCAGCCAACTCATAGTCTAAGTGTCATCCGGCTGACCTCGCAACCAACTCATAGCCTATGTGTCATCCGGATGACCTCGCAGCCAACTCAAAGTGGGGGAGTTCGATCACCATCCTCATAGTAAACCTATGGTTAACCAAACTTTGATCGAACGCCCTCTGGTTCAATGGCGGACGTCACTATTCTGACCAGACCAAAGCGTTGGTTTCTCTGGTAAACAGGATACAAGATGGCGGCGAAAATTAAGAAAATCTGATGGCAAAGGCAAAATACATATTTTTAGTATTGTTAAAGTATGTTTATTTGTAAAAAATGTAAAATGTGCACAATATGAAGACGGCACTGCTATTTTCTGCAGTGTTAAAAATGGCGATCTTCATCGTCGTCCTAAAAATACCAATCGTGCCATAAGTTTGTTTACCAACGATCTATCAGGGGTTGTTCGATCACATTTGTGAAGGAACATGCGCAGTTTGACTTCTGGTATCATAGTCCGGTTGTTGATCGAACTCGCTCAGTATACGTGTAATCCGGAAACAGATGGCGGCGAAAAGTAAGAAAATCTGTTGGCCCAATGGAAAATACATTGTTTTAGAGTTGTGTAAGCATGTTTATTTGTAAGAAGGTGTGAAATGTGCACGATATGAGACAGAATTGGCGCTGCTATTTCTGAAGTGTGTAAAATGGTGATCTTCCTCGTCGTCCTGCAGACTTTCGGATGAGTCTTTAAACCGAGGTCCCGTCTCCGTATGACCTTAGCTGTTGGTGGGACGTAAAACTCAAACACTCACTCACTCCTCGTCGTCCTAAAATACCAATCGTGTCATGGTGTCTGCCGTGTTTGTTTAGTTTACCAAAGATCTACCAGAGGTTGTTCGATCACACTTGTGAAGGTACATGCGCAGTTTGACTTCCGCTACCACTGTCCGGTCAAGGACCGAACTCGCTCAGTATAAGCGTCTTCCGGATGACCTCTTGTATGACATTTAGACACGTAGATTTTGCAAGCAGCAAATAATGTGGCGCTTAGCGATATGCTTCCCTGGGCATTTGCTTGCCGTCTATGCTACAAGTATCCCTTTTTCGTGATCTGACAGATACATGGTGTTTAAATAAGTATTCATGATGCTTTCCCTTTATACATGTTTTTAGTGAAGCACATTTTGGCTGCACTGATACCAAGGCTTATCCAAATGTTTGTTAAGTCCCCACCAACACTGTTTGGGTCTTTTATGGACGTTGATTCGGATTTTGTTGAAAGTTTGTACGATACTGAGATGAAAATAACCGTCTTAAGCCCTTCCGCCGAAGAAACCGCTCGACTCGCATCACTTTCTTCTGACCATGCTTTGACCTTCTGACTGGTTTATCATTACTGAAACGTTCGGTCGAATTCAGCTTTGCGCGGAAACACCAAGTGGCCCTAAATCTATTTCTCCAAGTCCCGAAGGGCGAGACCGACCGTCAAATAATGCAAGCGCTGGTGTAACACGAGTAAGGCGAACGCGTGTTTGTGAATCATAGTCAGATACACGTAAATGGAGAAGGATAGCTAAAATCAAGCTTTCTTTCACTCCGTGGTTTTAGCTGGGATATAATATAAGAATCGTATATGGGGATCTGTTGTAGATGGGCGTTTCCAACCCGAGGGATGACCGTGCTGAGCGAACCGAGGCTACGCCGAGGTTCCGCTCAGTACGGTCATCCCGAGGGTTGGAAACGCCTATCTACAGAAGAACCCCATATTGGATTCTTTTACTTGCACAACACCTCCCAAACATTTCCTTTTTGTTTTGTAGTAAATAGCAGAACTACAGACAGTATTTCTTTTTTTCGTTTTACGATTTCATACAAAAGTCCTGTATTCAGTGTCCTTTAACAATAAACGAGTTAAATAATCATCATTCTTACTGATTTTTTTATTATTATTTTTTTATTATTTTATTTATTTATTATTTTTTACCGGTTAGTTTTGACAGTTCGCACGTGTATAGTCTATTGTTTACAAAATAAAAGTAGTGGAAGTAGTTCCGGCAGTTGAATAGAATTGAAGCGCACTTATGTTAGTTGCCTGGGTCGGAACACCAGTGTCAGAAACATAAATTTCTATCCCAGCGTAAAATCACGGATTTCCTTGTCTGGTGTGCTAGATAGTTTGTTCTTACTCTGGTGTTCTTACCCAGGTAAACTACATATGTATAATAAAATAAAGATTTTCAACAGTGATGTGCAAGAAAAAGAACCTAATATGGGGTTCTGTTGAAGATGGGCCAAACCTCGGGATGGCCGTACTGAGCGGACCCTTGGCACATATTACGCTAGCACACCCGTAAGAGATAGCACATTTTTATATCTCCAAAATTGCTACTTTTCTGCTGAAAATCCGTTATACGTACTCGTATTTTTCTTATTTATACATAGGTTGTGGGCTCTCGTTATATTTAGACTTGTTCACGTGATGGCTTCGGTTCCACTCAGCACGGTCATCCCTCGGGTTGGAAATACATAACTACAACAGAACCCCAATATAAGATTCTTATATTCTGGGTCAGATTAACTAGTTTCGGTCCGGCCCCGGCCCATCGGGGCTTGAAGAAATAGATGGGCTGCATGATGCTGCCACGCAGAGCTGAAACCGACCCGCACACAAGTACTGGTAAACTGCTTGGAGGATCTAAGCCTGACCAGGCCCGCTCATGCTTATGAACCCTATTGGTTTCATTGGGCGGCAGGGCTTGAGATGTCATTTCATCTCAATGTCGGGTAAAAGTCCCACAAAGTTGGAAGCAACGTCTCCAAAATGACCTTTACTGTGTTAAACCTCAAATCAACATACCAACTAGTTTCGGTCAATTAAGCTTATCAGCGATCTTCGTATTAGACCTAAAAATAGCTGTGTTTCCGCTAGCATACCGAAAACGGGTAGGGGTCGGTAGGTCGCAAAAACTTTTTATTTTTTGTCATAGAGGATCTTGCATGAGTGTTCAGTAATTATTGAATTTATTAAACGAGTTGAGGAAAAGGGATAAAATGCGAGGCTTTGCCGAGCATTTTATCCCTTTTCCTCAACGAGTTTAATGAATTCAATAATACATGAGCACGAATGCAAGATTCTATTTATCATATGACATTTAAAACGCATTTTATTCATGATTGTTTACAAAAATGTCAATATTCCGCCGTAAGTAAACGCGACGTCGTTAAGGACGTCGTACATGTAACGTTACGGGACGTATCCATCTAATTTGCATATTTAATCCACTAGTGGATTATCGAAAATATTACATGGCGTTATTACACTCTCAGACGCGACGTCATATGATAAAAAAGTTTATTCGACGGAAAAAAGAAAAAAAAAAACATTAGGACGGCGAAGTTTTAACTATACTACCTGAAAACATTCAAATAACGAGGTGAAAAGCATCAAGGAAGCAACAGAACAGAATTTCAAGTATAAGTTTGGATATTTTGACAGTTTTATTAATTTTTATCAAAAGTGCTAGAAAATATTATGGTCGGTAGGTAATAAAATATTTTGATTTTTTTTTTCTGGATGGCAATAAAAAATGCAGGGTCGCCACGAAAATTCAGGGTCGTCGGGTTAGCGGAAACACAGTATTTTTTTATTATTATTTTTTAGCTTTAAAAATCTGAAATGGGCAAATCCTATGTCATTAATTGATTTTACTAACTGCAGGGATTGCCTGGCGGTTGGCAAAAAATCGTTAGTTAATTTTCTCACGATTTTGCGAGTATAAAATAACATAATGAGGGACCCCTGGCTTTGCATAAGTATAGATCAGATCACATGGCTTCTGATCAGGATCTACATTGTTTGGCCTTCAGTTTATGAATTTGTAGGACTAAATTACATCAAGTAATGTTCAAAGTCAGAAATGGGTGTGGCTAAATTGAATATTCAGCAGGATTAGGGTTAAATGAACGTGATGTTAGTAAATGTATTCCAAGATGACGTTATTTTCTTTTTCATTTACTAGTAAATTTCCAATCATATACATTACTGTCGTATTTTTCGCGTCAACAAGCTCGCGTTTATGCGACGGTTGTATGCGCACCCCCCCCCCCCCCCACGCCCACCAGGGCTTGGAGAAAAATGGAGTTGGCTGCATGGTGTTTCCGGACAGTTGAGTAACCGTTTAAAATGTATAAGCCCGTCCAGGAAAAGTGGTGCGAGTTGGACCGCTCCTTAAAACCTGGTGGTTTCTTTAGGCGGTAGGGATCTCAATGCCGGGTAAAAGTCCTACAAAATGGGAAGTAAAGTCTCCAAAATAGCCTAAACAGTGTTGACGGGGACGTAAAACAAACTAACGTCGGTTGTACGGTTACGATAAAGACATTCGGCCACTGCAGTGCTTAGCGACGACAACGTATAGTTCTTGAGAAATGGACTCTTACATTCGGGCGAACGCTAGTGTTGTCGCAAATGTTGACGGTTTGACAAACGTACGAACGAACGGACGGAAACCCGTATTCCTATATCGCGCCATGGTAAAAGCAGGCGACAAAAATATGTATATGTCAACATGCTTGTTAAGTACATAATATATGGCAAGTTTTTCTTTTGATAAAATTATTTGGATACCTAAATCATAAAACTTTATGGCTGGATGTATCAGGACTCCCATATATCATTTGACCTATATTGCAAGTAGGGCCAGGGCAAGCTCAAAGTGACCTTAAAGAATACGCCCTCACAAAATTAATTACATCAGTAAAACACGCCAACATAATTTTGACCCCCTAAAACCCCACTTTTATGTAGTAAAACTGGGGGTTACGGAGGTATACATTATTATTCTTATTTCTGATCAAAAACATACATTGTGGGCACTCGTCAGAACCGCGGTTCTAACGAGTTCCCACAATCTATATTTTGTGCAGACATATTAAAAGTTTTGTGTGTGTGTGGGGGGGGGGGGGAGAAGTTTAAAAATTTCCCTAATGATTAAATAGGCGTGTTTTTTACCCATGGTCATCCTTAAAAACGCAAGAAGAAGTCTCTGATCAGAATGCGCGGATGTGCAGGCTGATCTGAGCCTTCGCTGGGCGAACATACTGAAAGACAAATTTTCACTTGGTAATACCCAGTTGATTTAAGTGGAAACTTGAAATACATTACAATGTGACATTGTTATCAATGAATTAAATGTTTTCAGCGAAAGAGAGAATCGACCATATGAGTACTCTTGTGGTCTGCCTGTTATAATTTCTGCGATGCCTGTAAAACACTTGATGCCGCCCCCGCCCATTGGGGCTTGGAGAATTAGATTGGGCTGCATGGTACTTCCACGAAAAGCTGAAAATGGCCAAACACGAATACTGGTAAACCGCTTTGAAGGACTAAGCCTACCCGGTGTGAATCACACCGTCCAGTGCATATTAGCCTTTTGGTTTCATTCGGTGGCAGTGCTTGAGATGTCATTTCATCTCAATCTCGGGTAAAAAAAAAAACCACATTGGAACGTCTCCAAAATGACCTAAATAGTGTTGACCTCAATTCAAACAAACAAACAAAATGCCTGATGCAATAATTCTTCCCAATGCTCTGGCATTCATGCGAGATATATTCACTCGGTTAACAGACTGCGCCAGGATGGATAACAAACCTGGAAATGCATGTCAAGGTCACAAGGAGGTCAATAAGCACTTGTGCTAACTGTCAAATCCTGTGACATATATGTCTAATATTGTGTATTGTATATGTTTACTGTAAAGTCAAATAAATACAGTCAAAAAGTGCAATTTGGCCCAAAATATTCAAGCTGCAGTTTAAAGGGTGTAGTGGACATTAAGCGTGTCGACTTCATCACTCAGACATGCATGTGGCTTGATAATAATGCGATGTAGGAAAATGTGCAATATATGATAAATAATAAACGCGCTTTTGAAAAAAGTAAATAGTTAGTTAAACATATTTTATTGCCTTTCATGATAGCATATGGGGTTGGGCCACAAGTTCTACCAACATTAGTTACGGCCCTTCCCCTACAATTTTGTTCAAAAAGTGAACAATGGCCAAAATTACATAACACATACAAAATGATACAAATTAGAGAAATAATTAGAGAGAGAGAGAGAGAGAGAGAGAGAGAGAGAGAGAGAGAGAGAGAGAGAGAGAGAGAGAGAGAGAGAGAGCTGGATAGAAGTTGTTGTATGGTCCAGTCACGCGCTGCCGCCGTTCCAAAGTGGACATGAACACAGCCCATCATCTGTTTACTATATAAATGCTTGATTTATTTAAACCTTCCGCTGTCCTTGATAAATTGGCGCACTGCCTGAAAAAGGAAAGAAATTATCACTATCAGAAACACCTTGTTTACCGTATAACAGACTGTAAGTATTCAAGGGGTGTTGGTTACGTGTTTTCCTAAACATATCAATTCGTACCACAGCATAATTCGGACAGTCAAAGAAAAAATGTTTAGCGTCTTCAATTTTAAAGCCACATCGGCATGAAGGATCATCTGTCAAGTGGTTTCGGAAAAGGTCATGGTTTAAATTACTGCAGTTGTTCCTTATTCTTGCCTGCAATACACTAAGGTAACGATTACCTTTAAGGAAATATTCAGGGATTTTTCTTGAACGAAATAAGTGCAGTTTAAGTTTATACTGAAAGTTAGAAAATGAATCGCACCGTTTGACTTCGGGCGTTAACTCGTTCCATAAAGAAACAGAAGACGGCATGCAGGACTTACGAAAAGTTTCTGTTCGAGTATAATAATTAGAAAGATCTGAAGAATTTCTTAAGTGATAACTAGAGACTTCGCCCACCAAAGGTGGCATAAGTTGCGATAGATATTCAGGCGCCCGTCCATTCGCAACTTTGTACATGAAACATATTTTTTGATATTTTCTGCCCTCTGCTAAACTTGCCCATCCACACTCATTATATAGGTTTATTAATGAGACTGATCTAGTTAAGCCAGTGACCACCCGGGCTGCTTCGTTCTGTAACTTTTCAAGAGCATCGCGATCTTGATTGGTACACCCATCCCAAACAATAGATGAATATTCGAGCAACGGCCTTAGATATGAAAAATACATTTGGTTAAGAGCTTGGCGACTAAATGAAAATTTCAGTCGTCTCATCATCCCTAAAACCTTGCACCCAGACTTCAAAATATTTTCGATATGCGTGTGCCACTGTCCATTACAAGATAAAGTTACCCCTAAGTGTTTATGAGAATCTACAAATTCTATATCCGTATTGTCAAAACGTAAATTTGGCATAGCATGATTTCGTCTCAGAGAGAACAGGATGGCTTCTGTTTTAAGTGGATTAAAAGTTACTAGCCATTGCTTAGCCCAAAGAAGTATGACAGATAGATCATGGTTAAGGATACCTTCAATATCTTGCACACTAGATGCAGAGACGAAAAGAGAGCTATCATCTGCAAATAGCCGGGTCAAACTTAAAAGATTGTTCGTTATATCATTAACATATACGAGGAAAAACAACGGACCCAACACAGAACCTTGTGGAACTCCCGCAGACACATGCTTAACATCAGAGACAGAGGAGTTGACACGCACTTTTTGTCTGCGGTTAGACAGATAATTAGATATCCAAGTCAGGAGAGGGCCCTTGATACCATTTTGGCGAAGTTTGAATAAAAGACGTGTATGCCAAACACGGTCAAAGGCTTTAGATATATCACAAAAGACCATGCACGAGTACTGCTTTTCATCAAAAGATTGGCAAATTAGGTGGAAGATATCAACTAATTGATAAGTAGTAGAATGACCAGGTAAGAAACCAGATTGATATTTATAGATGAGGTTATTTTCATTAAGGAAGTTATATATATGCTTAAAAACAACTCTTTCCATTATTTTTCCTACTGAGCTTAGGAGTGATACGGGGCGATAATTTGTTGGCAAATTACTTTCACCCTTCTTGAAAAGAGGAATGACCAGAGATGATTTATACTCATCTGGAAATTCACATTCTTGAAGAAAACGATTAAACATCATAGACAGAGGTACGGAAATGGCAGAAGAGACCCCTTTAAGCATTCTATGACTTATCAAATCCGGTCCAGATGCCTTGTTTAGACACACAGATTCAATAATGTCTTTCACTTCTTGTACAGTTATTTCGATTCTCTCGAGGCTTTGTTCCGTTAGGGGAGTAAATGGAGGCAGTCTAACATTTGAGTCATCAATGGAGGATATTGATACGAAATAGTCGTTTAGACAGTTTGCTTTCTCAGTATCTGATACATGGTATTTAGTTTCACTAGAGGGTAAAACTGTACTCAAAGGCGGTATAGTAGTTGTGGTGTTCTTTTTCTTCGTAAAATGACGAATGAGGCGCCAAAAGTCTTTTTTGTTGTTAGTGAAGGATTCGGTCAATGAAATTTCTAAATTATTAAAAAATGTTTCCTTGGCGTGTTTTTTAAGATTGTTAACTTTATTTCTAAATGTTTTGTATTTTGACCAGTGTGCCTGGTTACCTGATTTCAACGCTTTAGATTTTAAACGGTCTCGTTTTTGAGAATATTTACGGATCTCAGAATCATACCAGGGTTTATCGCTAGGTCTGATCGTTACTTCTTTACTAGGGATGCAGTCGTTGACAATTTTTAAAAAAAGTATCTTTAAATAGCAAGCAAGCGTCGTTGACCGATCCCTGCAACAAGTAACTCCAGTCGAAAGCAGTTATCAGATTATTTAATTTTTTAAAATAAGCATTTTTATAAAGCCAGACAGTACGCTTAAATGAAGACGAAAGGGAATAATTATTGACTGTAACAAGGTATGTAGCGGAGTGATCGGATATTTCACTTGGGTTTGCGATTATCCCCGAATCCAGAATTTGACATTCATCTGAAACAATAATCGGATCTAGCAGAGCTCGATACCGGGTTGGTTCATTGATAATATTCACAAAAGAGTTTGATATCAAAACGTTTTTAAGTCTGTAAGAATTTGTTTTAAGTAAATCATCATTAAGATCACCCAGTATGAAAATGTTTTTTGTTACTTCTAGAGCAGCCTCCAAATTAAGATCAAAAGCATGAAAGAAAGTTTCGTCTGATGTTTTGGGACTTTAAAATACTCCCAGTAAACAGCGCTCATTGTTGAGCTTTGTTTCCAACCAAATGCATTCGTCCCAAAAAAACTTCCAAGTCAGTCCTCCTTTTATGAATCAAGTAATTAGATATATAAATCAAGATACCTCCCCCATGATTGGTTCTGTCTTTGCGATATGGATTATAAAACTCATCTGATAACATTAAGTCATCTGTTGAAACGCTAACGTCCAGATGCGTTTCAGTAAAACACAGAATGTCAAAATCTAGAAAGTTATCTTTAATATAATCCAACTTATTTCTGATGCTACGAATATTACAATGTAATATCGAAACTGAATGCTCGGTCTGAGTTGGACCCGGATTTATTTCTATATCGCCTGCCAGTAATACAAGCAGGGCAACAAAAATGGATGTTTGGTAGTTGTTTGCGCCTGTCATCCAGAATCTACTAGCAGCTCTTATGCTGGAGTTAATAGTTCGCAGAATATAAAGAAGTAGAAATATAATATTTAAATGATACTTACTCGAGATCATTTGCAGACAACGGAAAGCATGTGTTTTGTTGTAGAAGTAGCCAATCGACATCCTCCATGTAATAAGACAATTACCCATATGGCCGAAGAATTAATGTTCTGTTCCTGGAGCATGCCGAATGGTCGCATCCTGAAAGACAGACTGTGCTCATGCCCACAAAGGACAAGGACCACGCCGTGACCAAACCAACAACTACAAACAAGACATGTAAAAGACAGAAGCAAAAAACAGAAGATATAAGAAGAAAATATATAAGCATCATAAATAATCACCAAAATGTAAAATGGGGAAAACCTCAGCTAGTTTCTAATAATAAGGAAAAGAAATGTTAACATTCGCAATATAATGAATTCAGACTACATGCGTGCGTGCGTGCGTGTGTGCGTGTGTGTGTGAATTTAGCCATAGATATGTATAATGTGTTCAGACGTATAGCATACAATTCCTGGTTATACAGAGCATCATCCCAGCAGGTAAAAAGTAAATATGCACACACATGTATACATGTATATAAATGAAGATCTGCAATCTTTATCCAAGACAATCAAATGAAAATAATAGCATGTTAAATATTTAGACCTTTTCTGAAGTTCCATCCTCATCCTAGTACGGTCACGTTTGGTCTTAAGGACTATTTTATTAAGTGTATGTTCGAAGAAGCGGAAGCGCTGTAGTTGGGCCCAGTACCGGAAGTAGAAATGCGTTAACATATAAACTTGATACAAGTATCAACTTTCAAAAATCAACGAAAACGTCATGTATCCACAAAACATACTGTGAAGCGTGTATTTTACAGCAGAACCACAAAAACAGGACCTTATCCTTTTGACCCCCTTCAAACCCTACTTTTATATAGCAAAATGCTGATCAGACTGCATGGATTCGCCGGCTGAGCTGCGTCTTCGCATGTTCAGCGACCCGACTCTGTTGCAATACCCATCTATCAATGTAAGGCGCATGCGATCATCGAAGGGTAAACAGGGGCAAATATTAGTTTTTCTTATTTCTGCTCGAAAACCTAAATTATGGGTACTCGTTAGAACCGCCTCGCCAAGGCGATTCTAACGGGTACCCACAATCTACGTTTTTTAGCAGAAATATGAATAATATCAGATATTTATCTGAAAAAAAATTCATGTTTTGGTGGTAAAATATTACCAATATATGTTTTCGTTAAATTATGTCGATTAACCCATTCAGACTGGAAACCCCAAAACGGGTACCGTGGCAAACAGTGCAGGCCCAGATCAGACGCCGCAGAACGCGGCGTCTGATCAGGGCCTACACTATTTGTAAAAAGGTTCAGCCATTTTCCAAATAAATTTTTATGAAAACACAGGCTGACACCCCTAAATTTTGAAATGGACTCCTGCTTTATATAAGGAGGAAGATTCCATTTGGTACATAAAAGGGTTAAGCTGACCAGGAATGGGAACACTAAAACCGTTACGTTTTTTCGCTTGTTTGTGTTCAGATTTTACGTCTCCGTCAACACTAATCAGGTCATTATGAGGACGTTGCTTCCGATTTTGTGGGATTTTTACCCGACCCTGAGATTAAATGACACCTCAAGCCCTACCGCCCAAAGAAAATGCTAGGATTTTAAGGGACAGCATCACTTTTCCTAGACAGGCTTAAAATTCCTAGAGTGTGTGAACTTGGCTTGAGATTCGCGGCTTGGAATATCGATTTTGCCTAACATTCACTAATTTTACAAGTGTATGAAGTTGGCTTGGAGTCTGGAGTATGGAATTTGATTTATGCCGTAGTAGTAAATAATATTAAAATATTAGTGAATGCTAGGCGAAATCGATATTCCAGGCCGCGAATCCCAAGCCAAGTTCACACACTCTATTTTTACTGTACTTTACTACTACGGAATAAATCGAATTCCAAACTCCATACTCCAGACTCCAAGCCAACTTCAAACACTTAAATTTTTCTAAGCGGATTACTCGTACCAGTACGAAAAGATCGATCAAGGTCAGCTCTGCGTTGGAGATTTATTTCTTCAAGCACCAAAAACATACACTAACAGAAAAAGCCAAGAAAAAAAATCAAAGCACTGACAAGACTGTTGGGTCGATTGTCTCGGAGTGTTGGCTGGAAAAATGGTATGGACGGGGACTTTCACTGTTTCGTTTAACCCTTGAATTCATGTTTTGTAAGACAACAGTGAAGACCCAGATCAGACGCCGCTTTCTGCCAGTCCAAACAACCCTCTTACGCAACACTGAACAACCCTCTTACGCAACACTGAACAAGCCTCTTATGCAACACTGAACAACCCTCCTACGCAACACTGAACAACCCTCTTACGCAACGCTGAACAACCCTCTTATGCAACGCTGAACAACCCTCTTACGCAACACTGAACAACCCTCTGACGCAACACTGAACAACTCTCTTACACAACAAGCAACACTGAACAAGGCTCTTACTTAACACTGAACAACCCCCTTACGCAACACTGAACAACCCTCATACGCAACAAGCAACAATGAACAACCCTTTTACGCAACACTGAACTCACAGCGATAAGAAAAGCGATGCTATTACAGTAGACCTTCGATGGCTCGAACACCGATGGCTCGTTTACAACGGTTGAGTCGAACCCGTTTTTTTTAGCCTCTGGGCAAATATCCTCTACATACGAAATAGTTAGGCTACTTTAGCAGATTGTCGTCTTTTATCTTGCAAATGAATGCTGTGTACATTCATTAGAATCGCCTCGATGAGGCGATTCGAGGCGATTCTAATGAGTGCACACAGCATGCATTTTCATTCTAGAACACTGAAAAGATGTTCAAAAATATCTCGTTATGCCTCATTGCAGTAACCCTGAGTGGCTCGAATTACCCCTGTCTCGAACAGATTTTAGAGGATCTAAGCCTTCCAGGAACTGCGGTGCGAGGCGGACTGTCCATGTTAATAAACCCTATTGGTTTCATTGGGCGACAGAGCTTGAGATGTCATTTCATCTCAATGTCGGGTAAAAGTCCCACAAAATTGGAAGCAACGTCTCCAAAATGACCTTTACAGTGTTGACGGGGACGTTAAACCTCAAATCAAACAAATCCTACAAATCAGCGATAGACACGTGGACATCAACATAAAAAGCTACTGTGCTTAGTAGATTTGAGAAGACTAAACATAACAAAATCATGTATAGCAACGGGCCACATGGAATGAAGAACACAAGAACTTCCGCCTAGGAACGGTCGACAGCGATAGCAAATTGGGCTCGCACACCATAAAAAAATCTTGAACTTTACCGTCTTGGACAGAAATTCTTATTTTACCTTGGTTATCCTACCCAGGGATAGAATTTTTCACGTACTTGTGCACTGGTTGAATTGGACGCCGTCGTTAAATTTGACGTCAATGCACGTACAGTTACGAAAAATCGTCAAAAAATATGGCGGACGTCGGTAATCGAAGTGTGACTGAATTATTTTTAAAAAAATCCCTCTCAGAAATGAAAGGTATACAGGAAAAGACTCTTACATGGGTGTGAGGGGTAGATAGAAAAATTCGTCCCTCGGGATCACTGTCCGGCATCACTCGGCAAGCCTCGTGATGCCGGACAGTGACCCTCGGAAGGATTTTTTCTGTCCACCCCACACACCCATGAAGATTCATATAGTCTCCCAAGTGCCCAAATACACACTGGATTCCGATATTGTTAAAAACAAATACCTTTTCGGAGGTTTCGAGTGGGCAGATTTGCTATGAGTCAACCTTGTTAATGGAATAGAAAGGCTTGGAGCTTGTTACCAATGAACATGCACTCTTTGCAAGCTAATTTTCAAGCTAAGATAGGGTAGTATGCAAACTGGTAAGTTCTATTGATTCCTAAAGCTGATAAAAAAGTTCTGAGTACTTAATAAAATAAAATAAACCAGAAAATGTGTTTGTGAAACACTATGCCCCGCACCATATGCTTGCCACTAATAGACACATAATTTAAAAAACATAATTTAAAAAAAAAATGCCTCTGTCGTGAAAGAACTGTCAGTTGGTACAATATTCATAAAATGTGCTCAAAATTGATGTAGAGTACCCAAACTGTCATGATACGAGATATCATGAGCCTTGCTCAAGCAGTTCTCTAGATATTTTGCTCACAAAGTTTCCCTATAGCCACAATGCATAAGCCTGAAAAGGGCCATAATTATGTTATATATTTTCGGAATTTCGTCAAAAGTTAATCAAGTCATCTACACCTAGATCCAAACTATATACCAAATATCATGAGCCTAGCTCAAGAAGTTCTCCAGATATTATGTTCACAAGGTTTCCCTATAGCCAATGCATAAGTCCGAAAAGGAGCGTAACTCTATTATTTATTTTCGGAATTTCGTCAGAAGTTAATCAGGTCATCTACACCTTAGACTCAAACTGCATACCAAATATCATGAACCTAGCTCAAGCAGTTCCCCAGATATTTTGTTCACAAGGTATCCCCATAGCCACAATGCATAAGTCCAAAAAGGGACATAACTCTGTTAAATATTTTCGGAATTTTGTCAAAAGTTAATCAGGTCATCTAGACCTTAGATCAAATCTGTATACTAAATATCATAAGCCTAGCTTAAGCGGTTCTCCAGATATTTTGTTCACAAGTTTCCCCATAGCCACAATGCGCAAGTTCGAGAAGGGGCGTAACTCCGTTAAATATTTTCGGAATTTCGTCAAAAGTTAATCAGGTCATCTACACCTTATACTAAATATCATAAGCCTAGCTTAAGCGGTTCTCCAGATATTTTGTTCACAAGTTTCCCCATAGCCACAATGCGCAAGTTCGAGAAGGGGCGTAACTCCGTTAAATATTTTCGGAATTTCGTCAAAAGTTAATCAGGTCATCTACACCTTATACTAAATATCATGAGCCTAGCTCAAGCGGTTATCCAGATATTTTGTTCACAAGGTTTCCCTATAGCCACAATGCATAAGTCCGAAAAGGGACATAACTCTGCAAAGACAAGTCCGACGGAAAAGAAAAAAATAAGGGGGGTCACTTAATTTTCATGCTCATTCCATATATAAAATTTCAAGATCCTGGCACAAACCATTCTTCTGTTTCACATATGTATAAATCGTAACGGACAGACGGACGCACGGACGGACAGACTGACGGACAGGACAGAAACCAATATGCCCCATCAAATTCTTCGAAGTTAGGGGCATAACTAAGAATTTAAGGCTGCCTGTGTGGTGCCAAAAAAGGCTTACGAATATTAATAGTTTTCTTGTCGTCAGTAACTTATTTTCCAGTTACTATTCCGCTTTTTTCAGCTTTCAATTCCATACAACAATATATTTTATCTTTATGACATCACCTCTGATAATGTAACAATGCTATGTAATCAAGTAGATTAAACATGCAAATTAGATACTTCCTGTAACTTTACACGTACGATGTCCTTAACGACGTCGCATTTACTAATGGCGGAATATTGACCTTTTTGAAAAACAGGCGTGAATAAAATTCATTTTAAATGTCATATGATAAATAGAATCTTGCATTCTTGTTCAAGTATTATTGAATTTATTAAACTCATTGAGGAAAAGGGATAAAATACTCGAGCCTCGCATTTTATCCCTTTTCCTAAACTCGTTTAATAAATTCAATAATACATGAACACTCATGTAAGATCCTTTATATTATATTTGTTGTGTGGAATGGCTACATATAAGAACTAAAGGTTTCGTGCTGTCAAATCTGTGTGCGCAAAGGTGCTGATCTGACTGCGCAGACGCACAGTTTGATGAACACCTTTTTGCTGGAAAATGGCTAAACAGATTTTCCATTGACGCGGCATAATTTTATGTGCTGGCGTCGAATACGAGTCCATGTATATCCGTATAAATTGAAAAGTTCAGAATTTATAATAGTTCATTTTTTCTTGATTTTTTTTTTTTGAAAGAAATTTGTTTTATCCTGATATCTAGCATGTAAAGCATTCCTTTTCTGTTGTAATAAGTTGACTTGTGGAAACTACAAATTCTTGATAAATAATAGATTTTGCTTTTTTGTTCTTAGTGTTGACAGTTTTCCCTTTTGTATATCAGAGATTTAGTCCAACGCTTTCTCAGGGTCTATCATCCCTTACTACGAAAAATGTTCTGGGCGTTCCTCGTGCCCTCGTGTCCAGCCCCATAGAAGGAGCGCCTCGGGCATAGGTTTCTATCTGCTGAGAAGGAACACCGGTAGCTTGTGTATAAAATCCAGAATCCGGTACGCCTTTAGCCGTTGCATAAGGGTCGGTATCCAACAATGGAGCTCCTGGACCAGGCGATACCACGCCACCACAGAACCAAAATCGTAGTGCTCTAACGATTCCGCCGCCAAATAATCAACCAATGAAACCACCAATAAATCCAATGACGACATTGCCAATTCCTGGAATAATTGAACCTAGAGCTGACCCGATTGCACTGCCAATAGCTATTGCAGCTTCCGCTCCGGCAATCCCACCAACTACCTCTCCAAGAGCGACCTGGGTATTGGCACCGAATCGTCCATCATCTTCAATAACGGAGAGAGTCACATACCCAATATCAATGGCGATGCCAACGGCACCTAGTCCTGCATTAAACTTATTTCTCCTGCACCACATTGATGCTTCATTTCTGTTCACAAAAGAGTGAGGGTTGACTTCCGTAACTGACATCACATGTTTGTTAAATTTTTCTACGTTCGCCTTCCCTTTCAGACCAATATTAGTTTGCCTTCGCGATGTGCGAGTCGCTCGTTGTTTGTTAAGTTGAACATGTCTCCTCTAGCAGGCTGTCTGGCCCTGGAACCTGCTTGTGGGATGGCTTGGGCTCTCATATCTCTATAACCGGCTTTATTTACGGCCATTTCTGCTACTCTTTCTGCCTCTGTGACCCCCGCATTCTTAAACACGCGCGAGTGGTCTAAATGCTCAGTAATCCATTTCTCTCCAGACCGCGGGTTCCCCCGTGCGGGCTGTAGTTTTTGTTCTGCCATGGTAGCCTGAAACTCGCCTTCGCCCATTTTCCTAAACGCATATGAAGTGTTGCGATCCCGTGACGCATGCGCAGTTGGCGCTAAGGGTCCACCGGCTGCAGAAATAAGATTTGCGATGTTCACATTATCTGACTTGACGTAAATCTGATCCCCCGTATTCTTATCTGTGACTTCTGTATACGTCGGCATGTTAACTTCTTTGTTCTAGAATGCCAAAAAATAGTAAAATGTGCTTACATATGAGAAAAAGGATCAGTTGATTGTGTTTTGCGGTTTTATGTCCTTGAAATACACGTGCGCACCCAGCTGAAAGGGCTGGGCGCATGAACATGATTGGGTCGATTGTATATCAATCGACCCAAAGTTACTAAGCATAAAATTTCTTTAGTGCTAAAGTCCACTTGTCTGTCTTAACGGTTATATATACAAAATAGCCGCTGGGATGTCAGAGGTTTGCGTAAGCGGGTTATCAATAGAACCTGGACTGGAATCATGGGTAGGGCTTGGCGAACAGTGAAGACCCAGATCAGACGCCGCAAAACGCGGTGTCTGATCATGGTCTACACTGTTCGCTTAAAAATGGAATTTAAAGGCATTTATTCTTGATTATTGAGGACTATCATTTCATTACATAGTATTATGTAGCCCTCAGTGCTGACTAAAGAGAAGTCCTCTGTCTGCAACAGGTAAGGGGCCTCCTTGGGGAAAATCAATAACTGACTAACTGTTAACTAGAGTGTACCTTATTGATTTCCCCTTTAGTGCCTCAGTCAGGGGATTCAACAGGAGCTACTAATTGCCCTATTAATTGCCGCCTTTGATCTGCTATAGACCTATAGACAGCACATAAAAGTAAGCAACGGGGTTGGGCCACAAGTTCTCGCAACACTAGGTACGGCCCTTCACCTACAGTTGCATACATAATTTCATTATGCACGTGATTGCGGTACAATATAGAAAAACACATGTTGAAATAAATAAATAAATAAATAAATGAAAATGGTTTTGTCGGGAGAATATGTTAGTCACGGAGGAAACAGGTAAACAACAGATGGATAATTTGATTAAATTTGAATTGTTAAATCGTTTTGCGTCTTTAATGAACTTTTGAACAGCTCTGAAAATAAGTGAATTATCTTGGTCGGTCAAAAATACATCACCGTACAGGATTCCATTCAAATTTAAAGGGTGAAAGGTACCTGTTGTCTGAAACATTATGACACGTTCTAATATATGTGTGTGACCAGCAAAGACTTAGAATTTTACGGATCAGAGACTTGTTTTGCTTGATTGATTTGAGGTTTAACGTCCCCGTTAATACTGCAAAGGTCATTTTGGAGACATCGCTTCCAATTTCATGGGACTTTACCCGACACTGAGATGAAATGACATCTCAAGCCCTGCCGCCAATGAAACCATTAGGGTTTATAAGCACGGACGGTACCACTCGCACCCTTTGCCTGGGCAGGCTTAGATCCTCTATGCTGGTAACCAGTACTCGTGTGCGGGTCGGTTTCAGCTCTGCGTGGAAGCATCATGCAGTCCATCTATTTCGTCAAGCCCCGATTGGCGGGGGCTGACGGATTAGAGACTGAATTTCTTTATTACATGCATTAAGATACCAAAAATTTTAATCTATATTCTGTAACATATAATTGGTTTCCTAGCAAAGTGACACTCTGTTTCATACAGTAGAACTTCGATGGCTCGAACACCGATGGCTCGTTTACAATGGCTGAGTCGAACACATTCTTGAGCCTCTAGGGAAATCCTCTACATAAGAAAATGTGGGGGATAATTTAGGAGATTGTATCTTGCAAATGTATGCTGTGTGTACTCATTAGAGTCGCATGCTGTGTGTACTCATTAGAGTCGCCTCGATGAGGCGATTCTAATGAGTACACACAGCATACATTTTCATTATAGAACACCGAAAAAATGTCCAAAAGTACCTCGTTATGCCTCCTTACAGTAACCCTCGGTGGCTCGAACTACCCCCATCTTGAACAGATTTTCGAGGTCTCAAAGGTGTTCGAGCCATTGAAGTTCCACTGTATATGGAAAAAAATCACGCGAAACTTATTTAAAGTTACACTTTACAAGGGTAAATCGAGTTTAAATAATTGCATTTAAAATTCGGCAGTAAAAAAAGGGGGTTATTTACGCCATCTTGGTCTTCGTGTGACTTACAGCATTTGAATAAGAACTATGTTCATTAATCCGTATAAGCGAATGGAATTTGGTTGAATCGATCCGGTAGCTTCTGAAAAAAGGAATTTAAATGTGTAAATAATTGTAATTTTGGGCAAAGCCAGTTAATGGCCTTGACCGCTAATACTCCTGCTATTCAGATCTTGCTTATACAATCATCAATTCCAGTTCTTTCTGCAAAAGCCGCTGCCAATATATTTTGGCATGCAAGGCCCAAAGACATACATTTTACAGAGACGCCAAATAAACTATTTTCAATAAATTTTAAAGGCTTGAATCTTAATATCGAGCTTCAAGGCAGCTGGCTTTTTTCCGGTTCTGTAGAAGAAGACTTTTTAGCTCACCTGAGCCTTTAGGCTCATAGGTGAGCTTATAGTATAGCCATGGTCCGTCGTCCGTCCGTCGTCCGTCCGTCAGTCTACCATTTTCAAAGATCTTCTTCTCCTATACTGCAGGGCCAATCAAAGCCAAATTTCATATGGAGCCTCAGTGGGATGGGGGAACGAAAGTTTGTTCGCGGGGTCTGGATCACATGACCAAGATGGCCGCCATGCCCATATATGGTAAAAAGCCTTGAAAAATCTTCTTCTCCAGAACCATAAGGTCAGTGGCCTTGAAACTTGGCATGTAGCATATCGTACTCGGGCCCATCATGGTTTGTACAAATGGTGACCCCGGGTTGACCTTGACCTATTTTACAGCAATGTCAAATTTGCCGAAGTAGGCTTTTGCATGGGGCAAAGTGAAAATAATGGATTTATAGGAAAACCATTGAAGACAGTGTCACCAAAATTTGTAAATCAGGTAAAGTAACTGAATACATGAAGATCTATGGGTCAGAAAGGTCAAGGTCATTCACTGGCCTTAGACCAAGGTCATTCTGGATCCATATTTCAAACATTTTTTTCTCCAAAACTGCTGAGCCAATTTAAGTGAAATTTAATATGGAGTCTTTGTGAGTTGAACAAATGAAAAAATGCCAATACGGTCTAGATCACATGACCAAGATGGCCGTCACGCCTATATATATGGTATAAAAGCCTTGAAAGTTCTTCTTCTCCAGAACCGTAAGGCCAATTGCCTTGAAACTTGGCATGTAGCATATGGTACTCAGGCCCATCATAGTTTGTACAAAGGGTGACCCCGAGTTGACCTTGACCTATTTTACAGCAATGTCAAATTTGCCGACTTAGGCTTTTGCATGGGAAAAAGTGAAAATAATGGATTTTTAGGAAACCATTGAAGACAGTGTCACCAAAATTAGTAGATAAGGTAAAGTAGCTGAATACATGAAGATCTATGTGTAAGAAAGGTCAAGGTCATTAATTGACCTTAGACCAAGGTCACGCAGGTTCCATATTTCAAACATTTTTTCTCAGAAACTACTGAGCCAATTGAAGTGAAATTCAATATGGAGCCTTTGGGAGTTGAACAAATGAAAAGCTGCCAACATGGTCTAGATCACATGACCAAGATGGCCACCACGCCCATATATGGAAAAGAAACTTCGAAATTCTTCTTCTCAAGAACCGTAAGGCCAATGGCCTTGAAACTTGGCATGTAGCATATGGTACTCGGGCCTATCATAATTTGTTCAAATGGTGACCCTGGGTTGATCTTGACCTGTTTTACAGTAATGTCAAATTTGCTGACTTAGGCTTTTGCATAGGAAAAAGTGAAAATAATGGATATTTAGGGAAACCATTGAAGACAGTGTCACCAAAATTTGTAGATTAGGTAAAGTAACTGAATACACGAAGATCTATGCGTTAGGCTAATACATTTTAAAATCAAGATTAGTTTTGTAAGTACATAACATAAAGAAGATATGGTTCTGAAACTGGCTCGGGTCAAATATGAGACGCCAAGTTCTGCAAAGGAAGGGAATGTGATTTTTCTCCGGGTATTTGGGTTTTCACCCACCTCTGATTAATTTTCGGCTAGGAAAAAGTGAAATAGTCTTGAAAGGGCCATAAGACCAAACACAAAGCAAAAATATTGAACTGACTCATTTATCATACACCAACGAATTAGTAAAAATAGCATTTAACTTACCAGTACTCAAATGGTCGGCTGTTTTAGCTTAACACTGAAGTACATGTACCATGCAGCCCAGTAAACTTCTCCAAGCCCCAATAGGAGAGGGCGAAAAAAAAACAGTTTAAGTATAATATCGATTAACTTTTAGTTAAGTATCGTTTTAAGTCATTTGAACTATCATTAATTTTAATGATGATAAAGTTTAATGAAATAAATGTTTTGACTATACAGTCCAATCTGTATTAATACAGGGGTTTGCTTAATACAGGTGAAATGTAATGCATTAGCTCAATTAGGGAACCAAATGCATTCTTGCTTAAGGCCAATTGCTTGCTTAATGTGCTCTTAACAGTCTGAACGGTGATTATTCTGTTGAAATTTTGGAATGACTTTCTTATCTGTGCTACATGGCGAGATTGTATTAGGCCTGAAAGAAACACCTCACTGAGGCGCTTCTTTTAAGTATTTATCAGTTATGTTAGTTGTAATAATACATACCCTTGTAACCTTCTGTTCACTGTATAAAGATTTAGTTTATTTATTTATTTATGTTGGTGTTATGCGTCCTTGTTAACACTCTTTATGTCGTTTTGGACATTTAATAGGACTTTTAGCCGGCATTGAGAAGAAATGACTTACTACGCCTTACGCATAAACAAAGTAGTTCGATGAATATGCAGAACAATCTCATTATAACTCTGGAATCCTCGAAACGTTTAACAGACTTGTGCTCATTTTTGGTAGTTTCGGCTCTGCTGGAAGGCCTGTTTCCCGTAGCCCTGACAGGAAGGAGCGTGATATAAGGTTTGTTTTACATTGACGTTCACGAAAATGAGATGCTAATAAAGACATACTTTAGCTTTAAGTTTGTACAATTTACACGAACACAATTACAAACATACTCATAAACTCACACCGTGGTGTAAAAAGTCAACTTTTCTTTCGGTGATTATAGACCCCAAACCATAGCAATACTATGTTGGCGGATGGGGTAATCTGATAAAACACGTATGCCATGCACTATCTACTGCAGATATATGATTTATTTACAATACGACAAAACGATTTTGCTATCATTATAATGGTGTACACACAGTTTTGTCCAAAACGTAAAAATATTGTGCGAAACAACTTGACAATATATTTCTTTTTTTTTTTTTTTCTTTTTTTTTTTCGTTTCTTCATTTTCACATGAAATTTGTAGTTTTATAAGCCATCATGAAATTATACACACCATTTTGATCTTGAATGAAAGCAATGGTGTGTAAAAAGTCTATTCTCATAAGCCGGACTTTGCAGTTAAAGTAATAAATGCAGTCCAATTTTTTGGCTATTGAGATGTAGCATTCAAAAAATGACATTAGTGACATACATATTAAGTGAGTGGGGTATTCTGTATCCCAGCAAAGCTGATCTCTTTGGCAATGGTGGAAATGAATATTGCTACATGTTCTTTAATTGGATTTAGTAATACATTATCTATTGTTTGACTTAGATTGAATGAGAAAATACATGTATATGTCAAGCTCTACAAGAGTTTTTTTTTTTTTCCGAGAAATTTCAGGATTTTTTAATTTGTTGTCATGGCAACCGAATTCTTCCCAACAAATATTTAATAAATGATTGCTACTGGATAAATAAATAATTGTGTGAACGCATGGTTTGCAGGTATTTGTTTTCTCCAGGTTTACCTGAATCTTTTGAGGCTTTGAAGCCGTCAAGAGTCACTTGAAAATACACTTCTAAATAAAAGAGCGAAACTGCAATTTTCACATTTTGGGGGTCAGTTCATAAAAGCCCATATCTCGGACACCGCTCCATATTTTCATCTGAAATTTCACATATGCACTAAAGTATTGTAAAGGTATCGGAAAATGGCAAAACCTCATTTTCGGTCATGGACCTCATTTGGACCCAAAATCTCATGGCTGGTCACATATTTTAATATCTATTTGGAAATTGCTTAATACATGTACATGTATTTTTGTAGTAGTATTGTGTTATTCATATAATAATATTGTTTTTGATGGTAGCATGTTATAAAGAATATTTTATTGTTTTGATCATAACATGTTATAAACAATATTTTCAATAAACTAAGAACATATTCAAATTGTTGTTTTGGTTGCAAAACCTCTGTATTTCTGTGACACACTTTTTGGGGCTACCACAAGACATTGTCAGCCGATAATGTTTAACACAATATGGAACAACTCTGGTATACTTTTTATGCTTGTGACAACTGAACTGAAAGGAGAATTTCAAAAATACAATATTAGAAAATAGATGTGAAGGCAGTGATCAGGAATAGATACACGTCAATTAACCCACAGCTCCTATCAGTGACACCAAAGGGAAAGAAACACAAACATGAAATAACTAGACTCTAATGGAAACATCAATAGTGGAAAGCCAAAAGGACAGTTACTTTCCCACAAAATGGCCAATTGGCTATCCAAAATAAAATAATGTAAGCGATACACACACACACACACACACACACACACACACACACACACACACACACACACACACACACAAAAGACATACCATAACAAAAATAAACCGCGACAGAAGAACCGCCTTGGAACGGTCAGTGAAATGAATTCCACTAGACCAGTATCTCTCCTAAAATTAATTTAAAAAATAAGCACATAATTTCTAGAATACCGAATTGGAAGGAATATATAATACAAAATTGGGGTTAATGCAAAAATTCAATCAAATAGGTCTCATCTGCTGTTTCTGGTCACAAAGTAGATAAAATGCAATGACCAGGAACTGATAAAACAAATTCACGTTGTGTCCCAGCCACCATACTGCAAAGAAACACCTATAATGTAGATGGTATTAAAGACAGGACTGGACTATATAAGGGAGCACAGGAAAACCTGAGTCATTGGGGTAGCCCCTATGTGCTTATAGCGCCCGGTTACCTTAAAAACCAGTTCAGTCAGTCAGCCTGAGTCATTCTTTGTCTGACCTCTGAAGGGTTAACATCAAATTCTATTTATCTGATTGGCTGTAAACGGAGACCTACTGTGACATCACAATGATTGACATTTTAATAATAAGTGATTGACAGCTCTGCTCTGTTTGAATCTAACCTTGTTATCTCAATTATGTAACAGCAGGCACACTCCATAATTGGTTTCAATAGACAAACAAAACAATTTAGTCATGATTAATGTATTTATTTTTTTATTCTTAAATTACAAAGAAAGAAAATACAAAAAAAAAATTTCATAAAGGTTAATTATATAGCATATTTAGTTCTAATATACCAAAAAAATGAAATACTAAAAAATTAAAGCTTCAAATTTGTTGAATAAATAAATAAATAATGTTTGAATGAAAGAATTGTTTTTTAAATTTGATATAATAGAAAGATTTTTCCATTCTTCTTCTTATTTTTCTTCTTATAGAAGAAGAGAAATAATGAGTAAAATGGCAGTCTTAGTAAAATAAATTAAATAAAATTGACATAGCTAAACAAATGATGGAATGGCTGAATGAATAAAACAGATGCCCAGACTTATCTCATTCTAATCTCAGTTTAGATTTTTTAAATAAAATATAGATTTTGGGTGCTCGCTAGAATGGTCTTAATCAGGCAGTTCTAATGAGCACCCACAATATACTATCAAGTAAGGATATATATTTGTATGGCCTCAATGAGGCAATTCGAATGAGCCCCCGCAATATACTATAGATTGTTGGTTTGTTTGTTTGATTTGATGTTTAACGTTCCCGTCAACATTGTAAAGGTCATTTTGGAGACGTTGCTTCCAATTTTGTGGGACTTATACCCGACACTGAGATGAAATGACATCTCAAGCCCTGTCGCCCAATGAAACCAATAGGGTTTATAAGCATGGACGGGCCGACTCGCACCGCTTTGCCTAGGCAGGCTTAGATCCTCTAAGCTGTTTACCAGTACTCGTGTGCGGGTCGATTTCAGCTCTGTGAGGAAGCATCATGCAGCCCATATATTTCTTCAAGCCCCGATGGGCGGGGCCGAGAGAGTGTTGTTACTAGGTCTTTTTCTAATGAGTACTAGGACTAGCATTTATACACATACAAATGTTCAATGAGGAGGTTCTAATGATTTTTGGGATATTTGTTAGAACTGTGTTATATCCCAAAATCTTTTTACAGTGAATCATGTTACAGAGAGGTTATTGTGGTCAGAGAAAAATATGAAAACACACAATATATTTCTTCCAAACCTAAATTGACATTCAGATAAAATCGTTTCCTGATTTCAGTCAAGTTTGCTATTTTATTTTCTACTACACAAAACTAGATTTTTTTTTATTTAAATGTTAATAAATAAAAAAATCTTTGTTTATGAAGCATAATTTATGTCCAACTTTTGAAGGTATTTGTTTGATAAATATATGGACAGCAGCTGATTATTACAGTCAATTATATCCTATTATCCTTATCAGTGTTATGGCCCCTATAGGTAGCCAGCCCACCAAGACCAAGCCACTGTACAAGTGGAAAATCAAGGAGTCAAATGCTCTTTCCCAGCACATTGTCAATCAGACATTCCCTAAATAATATGAAAAGTTAAAAAAAATATGACAAATGGAATAAACCATAATGAAAGCATGGCCTTCGAACTGTCAGAAAGGTAGGAATAGGTGGAAAGTTTTATCATATTGTTAGACATCAAAATTTTGTCCCCACAAGTTGTGTACCCCTGCTCTGAGGCTATATACATATATAAAAACATTAAAATGTACACCAGGACCAGGTGTCAGGTGAGCGTTTACAGGACCACTGGTCCTCTGGTTTTATGTTTACAATTATGAGTATGTCCGTCATCTCGGTTATATAATCTGCACTATTTGAATCAACATTTGCTATCTTTGTCCATACATTTGTAACCTGTAACTTCTTTACCCAAGTTCACTTGAAAAGATTCAATCCATCGCGAAAACACGCCTATATAATTTTGACCCCCTTGAACCCCACTTTTATATAGTAAAACTGGGGTTTTACAGGGGCAAACTTTATTTTTCTTATTTCTGCTCTAAAATATAGACTGTGGGTACTCGTTAGAACCGCCTCGATGAGGCGGTTCTAACGAGTACCCACAATCCATATTTTGAGCAGAAATAAGAAAAATATCACAATTTTTCATCATAAAATTTTCGTTTTTTGGCGATAAAGGTGGCAATGTATTTGTATAGGCGTGTTTGCGAAATCGCCGTAGTAGCTTCAGGTAGACCGACCTCTGTATTTCAGTCGGATGCGCGTCTGACTGGTGATCAGGGGGCGCGGGTTCGATAGAATTCGACACATTCGACAGAATGTGCACTTTTCTGGTTAACAGCTTACGTATAAGCCTGCCCAGGAAAAGTGTGGGTGGGTAAACTGACAGGCTCAAAAATGACCTAAAATAGTGTTGATTGGGCCGTTAAAGTCCAATACAAACAAAGCTTCAGGTGGAAATGGGATGAAAAAGGCGTACGGCGGGACGACAGACCGATGCTTATGCTATAAGGTCATTTTTGAGTCTTTGGCTCAAAAGCGGTAAATGTATCACAATTTTTCATCAGAAAATAAAAAAGAATTTAGGGCTACAAAAGCGATCACTATCTAAAGGACCCAGCAGGGCTTGAAGAAATATATGGGCTGCATCATGCTTCCACGCAGAGCTGAAACTGACCGCACAAGAGTACTGGTAAACCGCTTAGAGGATCTAAGCCTGCCCAGGCAAAGCCGTGCAAGTCGGACCGTCCATGTTTATAAACCCTATTGGTGCATCGGGCGACAGGGCTTGAGATGTCAATTCATCTGAATCTCGGGTAAATGTCCCACGAAATTGGAAGCAACGTCGTCAAAATGGCCTATACAGTGTTGATGGGGACCTTAAACCTCAAATCAAACAAACAAACAAAATATATAGGACCCAGAATAATTATGCTTTAAATTAAACATACCCCTGAAAAAGATAAAATACTATTCTGCAGCCAATGGTCTTCCCGGCAAACTGCGTGATTAGGCGGAAACTTTTCAGTTTTTATTACAATATATATTGTGCCTTCGCACGACAAAACCTACGATAAGGCTTGTGCGACCAGCGATGGCTCAGATCAGCCTGCGCGTCCGCGCAGTCTGATCTGAGTCATCGCTGATCGCATACACTGTCTATAGTCTCCGGGCTATTGGACTATCCATAGGGTGACAAACGTCAGGTCTTGTCATAGTGAGTGGATAACCAGGCTGGTCTGAGTCTTTGCTATTTGCACAGGTATCCTTGTTGGTTTTGTCATGCGCTGGTACAATATTGTTAGTTTTTAATGGAAAGACTATCGCAACAAATATCACGTACGACCTGCGACGTGCAGCCCGATCGTAAGATACTATTCTTAGCATAATGTTTTACAAGGACCTGAGAATCATTCTCAAAGGTAAAAACCGTATATTCTTATCAGACTTGGCAGACTGAGCAAAGACTGTTTAGTTGAATTTTCAGTGAGCGGGGAGATTAAAAATAATTGAACAATTTATGAAAATTTTATCGTAGCTTTTCGATTTGGTATATAGATTGATCACGTCTTAGAGCCCCAGTTTCCCAAGTTGTCTCAAGACCCAATCCGCACATATTCGGTAGTAGTTCTAATTAAACAGGAGAAAATGAGGGAGACAATAGACATGCCCAGTCGATATGACAATATAAACCACCTAAACGGATTAAATTTGGTAATTCTTAAAATATTCAAACTCGGGCCGGGGCTCCGATCAGGGTACAATTTGGTGCAAACATTCGCACGACAGTTCCATATTTATCTTATTGTAAGCTCATTTTTCAAGAGCAGGTCCTGTTCGGCGACCTTGCTTATCTACAATGACTATTTTTTTAAGGTTTGGCTATACTGAGTAAGTTCAGCGGGGTCCTGGCGAGACGCGCGGGCTCGACTTGGCCCCAGCTGACCTAAACTACATTATTACAAATTTAGCATTTTTTGATACTTTATTGTCCCCCCCCCCCCCCCCACACACACACACACACACAAAAATCCTGATGATAATTCTCGTTCCAACCAGTATCTGTTATTGACTACGCCATTTGTTTGCATATTTTGTTTGCATATTCTTATTTTCGCTTAATGTTACCGATGTGACCTAAGCTTGAATAAAGATGAGTTGAGTTGAGACAAGTTAACCTGGACAGTCTAAGTTCCTTTTTTCAGAGGCTCATATCCGGGGCTCGTTCAAATATTATAACATCACATATAGCCTCTGCAAAAAGGAAGAATTTCTATTTATCATATGACGTCGCGTCTGAGAGTGTAATAACGCCATGTAATATTTTCGATAATCCACTAGTGGAATAAATATACAAATTAGCTAGATAGGTCTCGTAACGTTACATGTACGACATCCTTAAACGACGTCACGTTTACTAATGGTGAAATATTGACATTTTTGTTAAACAATCGTGAATAAAATGCGTTTAAAATGTCATATGATAAATAGAATCGTGCATTCGTGCTCATGTATTATTGAATTTATTAAACTCGTTGAAGAAAAGGGATAAAATGCTCGGCAGAGCCTCGCATTTTATCCCTTTTCCTCAACTCGTTTAATAAATTCAATAGTACATGAACACTCATGTAAGATCCTATATATTATAGTCGTCATTTCGATTTAGTTTCAAAATTGAATGCTGGACTTTTTAAAAATCTGCAACAAGGCCTATTAGAACCTGAATGTATAGGGACTTAGTATATATAGAGGATTTTACACAGGCCCCAAAAACTCAATTTTGAATTGTCTGTACCCCATCTCATGAACAACTTGATCGAACTTCCTCTTAGTAATTGCACAAGGATAACCAGTATTTCCTAACTTCAGTGTTCATGAACCGGCAGTTGACGACACTCGCTGGAAAAACATGGTGAACTTATTAATTGGTCTTGATTTCAAGGATGATAAGAGATTACGTGCCTTGTCACCCTACTATGCAGGTGAGGAAGTCAATGCGACACATAAATGGACACTAGCAATGACTATGCCAAAGCTCTAACTAAATTAAATGAATACTTTGCTCCTAAAAAGTCTACAGAGTTTGAAATATACAAATCCAGACAGTCAAACAGGAAGCAAGCGAAAACATAAATAGTTTTCTTAACAAACTCAGAACACTCTCAGAAAACTGTGACTTTACGGACAAAGACAAAGAAGTAAAATCTCAAATTGTACACAGTTGTTCGTCGACTAGGCTAAGCCGCAAAGTCTTTTGTGAGGAGTTATCCTTGGGTGATTTAACTAGAGCTGCGAGAGCGTTAGAACTTCCAGAATCGCAAGCATCACAAAATGAGAACAGTTCAGCCGAAACAAATGCAGTTGGGAAAAGGAGGTTAAAACCACGTTTTCCCTAAGCAACAACAACAAGAGCCACACACTGTGAAACAAGAAAAATAGGGAAAAGTGTCAAATGTAGAAATTGTGGAATATCCTCACAGGAATTTAAAATGCCCAGCAGAAGGCATATTCTGTAATTAATCACACAAGAAAATCACTTGGAGTCAGTCTGTAGATCAAAGAAAAGACGGATAAGATCACAAACTGTTCACATTATGGATAATAATGATAACAACAATGGCAGTAGCACTGATAATGAGTCGGGTAACCATCGTTTTGGCCTATGCAATCGAAACTCAATGACATCACGTCCAAAGATCAAGCTTAAATGAATGAAAATCCAGTTCCTATTCAGTGGGCGTGGGAAGTTCTCTCAATATCATAGATGAACACACGTACAAATCAATGGCATATCAGCCAAAACTGCCAAAATCTGATACAAAGATCTATGCATATGGTGCAGATGCAAACGTGATATAACTGGGAAAGTTTTCAGCGACTATGGAACAGAAAGTAAACTGACCACAGCTCCATTCCAAGTTACGCAGGGTAACAAAAGAAATTTGCTTTCTTGCATGACTTCAGTGGCTTTACAAGTTGTACCTAAATACATGCGATAGAGACAAGTAAAGTGGAGAATACCGTTTCACCTCAGGAAACAGGTTGAAGCTGAATTACGTCTGGAGGACTTGTTGTACATTATTGATAATCCCACGGACTTGGTATCGCCAGTCGTAGTCGCGCCCAAGCCCAAAAGTAAAACATTTGTGCTAACATGAGACTGCCAAACCAAGCAATCAAACGTACACGACAAATCATTGTGACAATAGATGATGTAATAGTAGATTTGAATGGTGCACAGGTATTCAGTAAATTAGATTTAAGAACTAGATATCATCAGCTAGTTTTATCACCCGGAAAGTCTGGCAACGTCACGACGTTCATAACTCACGTTTGATTACATAGATACAAGGGTCATTCCAAAATATATGTGCATTTTATGTCCCTGCAAATCCTTGAAGCATAAAACATACTCTGTTACGTTTAACTTGCAAACTACTTATTTCCTGTATAATATTAATCAAAACTGAGACTAAACATAATAGTTTTTTATGATTTTATATGAATAATAATTACAAAATTGATCGTCCGAGATGATAGGGGCTTGTTTTTTGCCATGTCCCTGTATGGTACTTTTGATATTTACCAAGAATTAACTTCTATCACATGCCCTTATCTGTCACCAACATGAAATGTTTAAGTAAATGATACTTAAGTGAAATAAAATCTAGAATCAATGTGTACAATAAGACAATGTCACGCATTCATTTTGAGGTTTACATTTTGTCCCTGTATTTTTTGTCATTTCCGTAACGCTAACAAATATTTCACTTTAGAACAGCAATGAAATTCCCAAAAGAAATCCCCTTTGACCACCCTCAAGCACTTAATGTTGGGAATATTTCAGTATTGAACTTGGATAGCTGATGTCAAAAGTCAGGGACAAAAACTTGAAGACGTCAATTTAGATGAGTACCTTCCCCTGAACGTGTTTAGTTATCATACTAACAGCTACATCATTATAAGTGCACATACAATAATTGTACAGCACTACAAGGCCTCCATTAAAGCAAGATATGAAAAACTGATAACAATGATGAAAATGTCATTTCCATAACCGTCATTGCCGAAACAGTGTTGGTTACGGTAATGCCATCATATCAAGTAATAGTGGGATTCGTCTATTTTTTTTCGTGCTAAATTCATTGTTTGGTGCATACTGAAGTGATACAATCAATATTTGTAGCTATATATTGACCTTGGCCTATAATATGACTGATAATTCAACTGCCATTTCCGCAACATCATTTCCATAACCAGAAAAATGTGTAATTTCCGTAACTTTTCTTGTGATTAAACCTCAGTTACAGGCTAATTAAACCATCCAAACAAATGTATGCTTATTCTTTTGACACTTGGTTGCACAAAGAATAATATAATACCTTAACTGATTACTTTATCCAAATTTCAAACAGTAAAAGCACAAATCAAAGATTGGAAAAAAAAGTTTTTTGGCCTTTTGAACGTGTAAACTTTCAAAGTTTTCTGAATTTGAGTGAGATATTCGTTGATTTTGGGTTGTAATGTTTGCATCATAATTGTATCACATAATTTATATAAAAATTACACATTTAAAATAAGAAATAAAAAAGTTTATTGTTCTTTATATATGTGTTACGGTAATGACATCATTGCCATGGTATGTGCATTAAAATGAGATGACTTCTTTAAGTATGAGGTGCAATTAATGATGCTGTATCACAATTTAACTCTGCCACGAAAAATGATAGAAATAACAACGTTGCACATGAAGCATTTTCTCTGTCTAAACTGTACATTATTTTAAGAATGACCCACAAACGTTTAAATTTCGGAAAGAAAGTGGGGCGGAAATTTTCCAGAACACAAAAAGCACTTCATTAGAAGGTTTGCATGGGGTACGTAGCATTAGTGATCGTATTATAGTATACGAACGCAATCGAAAAGAACATGATGAACGTTTGGAGGCAGTACCAGAAACCCCAAAACGGGTACCCTGGCAAACAGGGCAGGCCCAGATCAGACGCCGCGTAACGCGGGCCTCCACTGTTTGCTGAATTTTCAGCTATTTTCCAATTAAAGTTGGAAGAAAACACGACCTATCACCCCTAAATTTTTTAAATGGACTCCTGCTATATATAAAGAAGATTCCATTTGGTACAAAAAGGGTTAAAAGGCTCCAGGACAAAAACTTGTTCAGCAAGTGAAAACTTCAGTTCTTTGGATACGTATTCGGGGAGAATAGTAGAATCTTATATGTGTGTGAGGGGTGGGCAGAAAAATCCGTCCCAAGGGTCACTGTCCGGCATCACGAGGCTTGCCGAGTGATGCCGGACAGTGATCCCGAGGGACGGATTTTTTCTTGCACACCTTCCATTTCTTAGCGCGAGTTTTTAATGCTGCAGTCACTTCGGTTACCGTCGTCCGCCATACTGTGATGGCACTGCAGGAATGTTTAGTGATGTCACGTATAAACGTGCTGTGACGTCAACCTTAACGACGGCGCATACGAGGTCGTAATCAACCAGTGCATTTATCAAACACGCGATCATATTCGATTTGGGGTCGGAACACCAGGGTCAGAACATAAATTTCCATCCCAGGGTAAAGTCACGGATTTCCTTGTCTGGTGTGCAAGAATGGAATATCTGACGACCCCACGAAGTGCGAGGTAATTAAGAATGCTCCTCCACTCATGAATGTGTCAGAGGTAGAGGTTTTTCTGGCCATGACAAACTATGTCTCAAGGTTTATTCCACTTTACTCATCGGGGTAGTTGGTAGTGGCAAAGGTTGCATATATCTTACGTCACTAGGGTGCCCAACTGATATTGGCTGACAGTTGGGCAAGGCACGTCTTTACGTAACCTTAAACTAGGTATTCGAGAACTTCATAAGAAGTTTGTTGTGGCTCTAGCAGACAAGGTCGCTAACAATGACTTCGTTGTTTGACGACTCCACTATGTAAACACTCGTCTGCAAGAGCTTGGTGGTACTAAGGCCTATGAACTGCAGCCTTTCGTTGTACAGTGGGCTGTAGTTGATGACCACATTTGTTATTCAGCCACCAAATTTGCTGAGGCAAGCTTCCCACGTTATATTGGTTACCTAAACTTAATCTTTCCAATTTATTAACTTAATGTTTTTATGGCATCAAAAACACGTGATTAAATATTGCGACAAATATGTTCTATGAAAGGGTTATCCTTTGGAAGCAAGGAATACACCACAGAACGGGAAAATATGAAGTGTACATGTTTTCTGGGCCTGACTAGCTAGTTTCGGCCATTTAGGCCTCATCAGGGACCCTCAAATATGTTCAAAAATTCCACAATGGAATCAATGACCCCAAAGTACAAGAAAATATAAACTACACTATGATGTAGGGCAAAGTAGAAGTAAAACAAAGATCAGGAATTGATACAATTAACTTACTCCATCCATAAAAGACACCAAAGGGAAAGAAATACAAACATTAAGCGACCAGACCATAATGGAAACCTAAACAAAGGAAGGCCATATGGACAGTTACTTTCCCACAAAATGGCCATATGGCCATCCAAAATTAAAAGACACAAGTGATACACACAGTAAGTAACAAACAACAACATAAATAAATCGCCACAGAAGAGCCGCCTTGGAACGGTCAGTGGAAGATTTCCACTGGGGGGCTTAAATCTACAAGTCTTTAAAAGATCAGGGAGAAATCTGTTTTGGTCTATAAAAAATTCTAAACAAGTTGTAAATAAACTGAAATGTATCATTATCCAAAAATAGTTCCAGCCTATGTAGCAGGCGAAGTTCAGAGTACCCAACCCCCCCCCCCCACACACACACACACACACACACACACAACTGGGTCTGCTGTCTTAGGGGCGTGTAGTTCCTTGGCATTGTGTACGCCTGTAATCAGTGTTCTCTGTCAAGCGCAAGAGCTCACTGCATTTCGTCCAGAGCTTGCAGCCATTGCAGAATATACTGCCCACTCCAGTGTGACATACAGCACTTGGGAACTCACTTAAACTCAGCAGGGAGTCGAGACCAGTACCACAGATCATGATTTTCATCTTTCCGGCATTATCTCTCAGCCCTTTCTCCCCCCCATCGCTTCTTTCCAAGTAAAGAGCCACCTGGCACTTTCCTCGAGTGATTCAGCTATGATGACAAGATCATCGGCATACAGGTCCTCCCAGGGAACTCCAGAGAGGAACTCGCATGACAAGGCTCTAAGCACAGTGTTCCCCACATTAGCATACATGTAAAGCCCCTGGACCGGTTGCACAATCCAGTCGTCCACTCCGTACACGCGTAGTCATAACAACGTTTGGCTACCTTAAGAAAGAATTTTTCATGGTCAAATCACGTGAAATCTCGTCGAGACTATGCGAAATAACCGTCTCGGACTGGTTAACTTTTTTAACTTCACATAAAAGATCTGCCTTTTTTCGGGTCGACCACCAGCCCATTAGTACCATATTGATATTTGACCTTTTTTAATGCTCATATTTTTATTCGTTGTCCTGACGTACACAATTCCTTTTTGTATACATAAAAACTGAAATTTAACCGCGGGGAAAGTTTCGAAACTACGTCACGCGTATAAATGAACTGAAACGTAGCACATTGAGCCGAAAATCCATAACCGCGCTTGGACAAACGAGTTACCGGAGCAGTTACCGAAGCATTTACCGGAGCTTCTCGGTGGAATGGAAAGCGCTTCTCGTCTGGCCAAGCAATTTCAACTTTTCACAAACTATTATTCAAGAGTATACAAAAAAGCCTTGGGGATAGTAAGAGACACAATGAGCTATCTGGCTACCTACGGATTTCTACCTGCCCAAGATTTACAAAGTGATGATGAGCACCAAATCCTGTGCTTCACGCAATCCGGGTCGTTTCGCCCGTGGGTCTTTTCGCCGGGTCGTTTCACCCTGATGTTTTTCGCCCTAATTTAGGAGTGGGTAGATTCGCCCATATGAGGTGAGTCGCTTCGCCCCAATTGTATTTTTCTAAGGGAGGGACAAACGGGATGGATTTATAAACGGTCGGATGAGATAGATAGATGGACGATCGATAGATAGATAGATAGATAGATAGATAGATAGATAGATAGATAGATAGATAGATAGATAGATAGATAGATAGATAGATAGATAGATATGATGGATGGAATGGTGCTTGGGAAGAAATAAATCGTCATGTTGACAAGTATAAGCAATGAAGACCCCTAAACCCCATTTGTACAGCTGATGCTCCGTCTTTGGTCGGGCCCCTCGGAGTCTAACTGTTGGTTTTCTTTTGCTCCAGCAATTCTGTTGTTGTATGCTGTCGAGTCCTCAACCTTGTTTCATCTCTGTAGTTTTTTTTATTTGTATGTTCTCGGAGATGTTACACTGATGAGTTAGGAAGCCTTCATGCGGACTAAACAAAATTAGTGTATACCGCGACAGAGGAAAGGACGAGGATTATGGCCATGTAAAATCGATTTAAGCCCCCCAGTGGAATTCTTTCCACTGACCGTTCCAAGGCGGTTCTTCTGTGGCGGTATATTTATGTTGTTGTTTGTGTCTTACTGTGTGTATCACTTTTGTCTTTTTATTTTGGATAGCCATTTGACAATTTTGTGGGAAAGTAACTGTCCTTATGGCCTTCCTTTGTTTAGGTTTCCATTATGATCTGGTCACTTCTTGTTCGTGTTTCTTTCCCTTTGGTGTCTTTGATGGGTGGAGTAAGTTAATTGTATTGATTCCTGATCTTTGATTTACTTCTACTGTACATTATTTTTCTTGTTTCTGTTCTTAAATATAGACAATAAAACGTTTCTAACTCACAATCTATGTGTTGAGCAGAAATTAGAAAAATATCACCCTTTTTTCACAGACAAATTGCCATTTTCACAGCCATAAAATCACGTTATATGGTATAGGCGTGTAAGCGTAATGTAACCTCGCATCTCTTTCTCAAAACTTTGGCAGCTCATTTGCCTAAACCTAACGTAAAATTCCAGCTGCACAAAACGAGGACAGTACAATATAAAGCTCATATTGAATAAACAGTCCAGAGCACACCGACTTCCCACACCCTCTCGACCCCTTGATAAACCAATAAATACCTTACCTCTATCCATAGGGCCTAAATAAAAATATGGGCGAAACGACCCAGGAGAAATGACCCACGGGCGAAACGGCCCGTGCCGCTTCACGCTGCTTTACCGTGTTCATGCTGCATATTAATTTTGAGACACCCTATCTAATTGTCTTCCCATGAAGTGCACACATGACCAACGCTTGAGCATCGTCATACTAAGGTTATGAGCAAAGCAGTTGTGAAGCTAAAACAATTGTTTCAGGATTTGCGACATGTCAATCCTGGTCGGTCATTTTGTGTCGCCTCCTGGAGAAAGGGACAAAGGAGATAGAAAAGTTAGTAGATGACAGAAAGGGAGGGGGCGGGTATAGGGAGAAAGGGGAAAATGAATAAAATATATAACAACACCCTTCCCCCTCTGTCCCTATCTGCTGCAAGGACAGCAGGCCTTGCCCAGCTGTAAGTTAATATCAGTCGGACTCTCCCCATTGATGCAAGATACACTTCACCTTTTGCTCACAATAAAATAAATTGAAACCTTTGAGAAACAGTTTTTATGTAGTTTACGGGAGACTTGCATGATCCCTCTTGAAGCCCTCAAGGATCCCTGATGTGACAATATTCCGTGGAAGTTAGTCCTTAAGTCTGGTAGGAGCCTCCGTGGTGTAGTGGTTATGCTACTCGCAATGTTAATCAGGGGTCGATCCCGGGCTTCTTCAGACTTTCGGATGAGTCTTTAAACCGAGGTTCCGTCTCTGTCTGACCATAGTTGTTGGTGAGACGTAAAAGTCAAACACTCCCTCCTTAAGTCTGATGCCCGTGGTAATGAAAGAGAGTTGACAGATGTCGGTCCATATACCCCAGGAAGTATCCTCTGCTGTTCGCTGCTTTCGGGTCGGAGAACCTGCAAGCATGGATGTCCAATTAGCCCAGAGATAGATCATGCCAGTCAATGCTTGTGAGTTTGCCGGTCATGGTATTGTATTACTCGGGAGGCAATGCTGGGTGTATGTTAGCCACCTCTGACATACCGAGCTGCTCCCCTTTGCATCGTCTCCAGCTGCCTGATACTATATGTGGGTCCCGTACTGACGTAGCATAATCCAGGATAAGTCTACTCTTGTTCTCCACCATCATGTCTTAACATCTTCAGTCCAGCTTGTTATGCTTCTTGACAAAGAAACGCCAGGCTGTTGTTTGCCTTTTTCAGTCGCATCAAAATGTGGTTCCCATGACATGTTTCTGAAGTAAAGGATGCCCACGTACTTTCAAGTCTCTAAGATTAACAGTTCATGGCCATATATCTTGAACGTGCAAGTTGCTCCAAATATCCAACCAGGTTTCTGCATTTTGTTAACCTGACTGCCACGCATTTAGTTGGGTTGAAAAGACTTTTGCCTGTTTGTATTCCATTATGCGCATTGCTGTAGTCTGTCAAGATCCCCCTGAAGTTCTGCAGTATCAGTCATGCTTGAGATCCTGTCATATAAAAGGCTGCCATTAACAAAGAGGCGAGCTCCAGAGCTGACCTTTGTGGCAGGTCATTTATGTATGGGTAGAACAACAATGGTCCGAGCATGGCACCTTGAGGGGCACCGGATACGGCTTGGGTAATCGTGGAAAACTGTCATTTGATCAGGTTTGGTTAGCCCCCATTGGTCAGGAAGCTCTGGATCCACTGTAAGAGATTGCTTTATATTTTGTCGTATCTTGACTTGACAGGGCTCAAGTTATTATGTAGCACTTTGTCAAACGCCTTGCTAAAGTCAAGAGCGACGGTGTACATACCTGTTGGTCTTCATCTATCGCTGCTGCAAGGTCTTGGACTTTGGTCAGAGTAAGCTGTCTTTCACACGACTGCTTCTTTCGAAATTCGTTATTTTTGTCTTACAACAAGTTGCAAATGACCTCAGTTTGGGACACACAGAAAATACTGCCAAAATAGTGAAAATACCATAGGGGAATGATGTCAGTAACTGCCCTTATTTTGATAGAAATGTAAAGTAGCCCCACACGAATACCATCTGTACCTAACCAAGTACTTGTTTGCGTGATTAACTACCTATCTTCTATTATTGAGATAGGTCACAAGTGACCATTACTCGCAGGTGTACATACACTCAAGATTTGCAGGACGGACGCCTTCACGTATAAATCATGACATTACGGTATGGATCTTCAACCTGTATAGGGATTGATTCTCCCTGCACAGGGGCGCGCGCGCGTGTGTGAGTGTGTGTGTGTGGGGGGGAGGGGATATTCAGTTAGCGTCCCGATCCCAAGGACGGTGCACTTTTATTTATTTATTTATTTATTTATTTATTTATTTATTTCAATTTTTACACACAGACATCATACAGAGCACTTGAACAGTAAGCACAGTCCTATAGCTATAATTATAATAGTGTTAAACCTTTAAACGGCATTTCATATAGATTAACATATATATATGGCAATATTGTATGAGTCTACAATAGACATATAGGAAATTTGATTTTATTAAGTGTAAGGCAAACATCTACCCCACCGAACGAACACCAAAAGAAGCATTTTCACGAGTGGCAAAGCCACGAGTGAAAATACTTTTAGGTGCCTACGAGTGAAACAAAAACCGATCCCACACTGAAAAAAAATCAATGTTTTGTTTCTCCCATGCTTTAAATGGTAATTTGTAACACAGTTTCAAAGCCATCATCACAGAGAACAAACTTTTTCCAGGGCGATTTCACGTAGATTTAGAGGTGTTCGGTGTGTTAACTAGGTATAAAATTGGGTGTTGCACCTGGAAAACAGTTTGAGATGTAATTTTATTAAATGGACCACTTGAAATTTGCATTCAGCTAATGTCCACAGTTGCTAAGCTTGGTTGGCGTCGCGTGCATTATTTGTGGTGCGTAGCTGCCAAAAGCGACGTTATCAACGTCGGAATGACATGAAAACATGCGTTAAGTAATTTCTGTCAAAAACGTTCATCTCTCTTATGACGCTGTGTCTGTGAATGTAAAAACGTCGTGTAACAAATTCGATAATCCACTAGTGGATAAAATATGCAAATTAGTTAGATACTCTCCGTACCTTTACATGTACGACGTCCTTAACGACGTCGCGTTTATTAATGGCGGAATATTGACATTTTTGTTAAACATTCATGAATAAATGCGTTTTAAATTTCATATGATAAATAGAATCCTGCATTCGTGCTCATGCAGTATTGAATCTATCAAACTCGTCGAGGAAAAGGGATAAAATGCTCGGCGAAGCCTCGCATTTTATCCTTCTTCCTCAAACCGTTTAACAAATTCAACAATACATGAACACTCATGTAACTCATTCTCTATTTAACCAATTTCCTTTTCACAAACAGAGAATATGTTTTGTTTTGTTTTTTGTTGTTGTTTTTTTTATACATCGAATTCACAAACAGTGAAAAATAGAAATCGTATTTTCACTGTTTCAAACAGTGAAAATAGCCATTTAGATTTCACTGAAATATCTCTATCATTTTATTGAAAAGCATGCAAGAATGTGCGATGCTAACCAGTGATTTTTTGCCAAACAAACAAGCCTAACTCTTCGTAATTGAGTGCCAAAACGGCATGTTTAAAAGTACGTTTTTGAATACGAAAAATATCTGTGTAAGAAAAACAAAAATAAATGAAATAAACATACAAAACATAACAAAGCAAAATATAAAAAAGACAAACACCTTGCTACAAACAGCATGTTATTACCATACAGAAAGTCAAACCAGCACATATTCTTATCACATGTCTTCGAATGCCACCAAGACGCCAAATACATCATTCTATAAAATTTAAATATTTTCCCACCTTTTTTCAAAAGCTCGCCGCGTTTGGTGTTTTACAGCATTAAACTTGTCCACCCTACAGTGTATATTTATATCCTTTCTGACAGCGATCAAAGAAGGTACTTTTCGTTCCATTTTCTTACGATTTATTTATTTTTTTTTTTTTTTTTTTTGCCAATTAATATTAATTCATTTAATTTTAAATCAAAGTCTGGATTTCCAAAGAGAATATCATTTACACTAAGATCTATATTAGCTAAACCACAATTGTCCCGTAAAAGCATTTGAAATCCGTCCCAAAAGTATTTTGAAGGTTCGCAATCCCAAAATAAGTGTTTAATAGTTTCAAGGTGTTTATCACAAAAAGTGCAATTAGGGTTTGTTTGTAAATTCATTTTTGAACGGAGATAGTTTGTTCCTAATATTCGATGATTGATCCTTACTTTTAGCCATCTTAAACTAGTATCTGCGGTAACCTTAAAAGGTAACATAAAAATATTCCCCAGTCATGGTGTTGGGGCAAATTAAGTTCAAGTTGCCATTTTCGTATACCTGATGGTGCATTATTGTTGTTTACAAAGTAGAAGTAAAACAAAGATCAGGAATCGATACAATTAACTTACTCCACCCATCAAAGACACCAAAGGGAAAGAAACACAAACATTAAGCGACCAGACCATAATGGAAACCTAACAAAGGAAGGTCATAAGGACAGTTACTTTCCCACAAAATGGCCATATGGCCATCCAAAATAAAAAGACACAAGTTTATCATATACCCCCCACCCCGTCCCCGTGGAATTCGTATCCGTTGACCGTTCCAAGGCGGTTCTTCTGTCGCGGTTTATTTTTGTTATGGTTTGTCTATGGGTGTTTGTGTCGCTTATATTATTTTATTTTGGATAGCCTATTGGCAATTTTGTGGGAAAGTAACTGCCCATTTGGCTTTCCGATATTGATGTTTCCATTATGGTCTATTGTTTTGTGTTTTTGTTTCTTTCCCTTTGGTGTCTCTGATGGGAGCTGTGGGTTTATTGTGTCGATTCCTGATCATTGCCTCCACTTCTGTTTTCTATAGAACACAACATTGCCTCCGACCTTTATGCATTTATTAAACTAAAGAGGGGTACATAATAGTTCGTTCCAGCTTGTCGGCCTGACCATTTCATAAATGAGTCTTAACATGTAATGAAGTCTTTCCAAAAAGCATTATCTATCCTAATTCTTATTAGTTCGATATATTTTCTCCCATATTGTAGACAGTCATTTATAATTGGATATGTATCTTAAACCATTCGACTGTACTTACTATTACAATTATTTAGGATTCTCCTTACCCAAGTAAGTTTTAAAGATTAAATAAACAAATCTACATCTGACATTCTAAGACCTCCCTGATTATTAAAAATGACATCAAAAAATCAGCATGATCAGTATGTAAATTACTTGGTAGGTGATGTAAAGGCAAATCGCAGAGACTTCTACAGATATATCAATAGCCAGAAGAAAGATAGGCAAGGTATCCCACCCCTTAATAAAAGAGGAGGGAACGGAGTGGCTGGATCGGACTCTGAAAGGGCAGAGGAATTGGTTGGTTAATTCAATGATGCATTTAATAAAACTGAGTTCAACGACGTTCCATTGACTGGAAGATCGGCCCCTTTCATGGAAAATATTGTTGTATCCTCGGTGGGAGTGATCAAGTTACTTAAAGGCTTGAACCCTTCTAAAGCTTTAGGGCCTGATGAGCTTCATCCTAGAGTCCTGAAGGAACTAGCAAACGAGTTAGGTCCAGTTTTTTGCTCATCTTATCCAACAATCTCTCGATACGGGTGAAATTCACAAAGAATAGCTCCTAGCGAACATCTGTCCACTTTTCAAAACAAGAGGACCATGATGGCCCTGGATCGCTCACCTGATCGATAGAGTAACAAGTGGGCCCCGGGGAGGGCCTTTATTGACCTCAGGGTTATAATGTGCATAATGTTGAGGGAGGTCTAAAAAGGTGAAGCTTTACCAAATATCAACAAAGGCTATTATTTGAACAATTTTGAAGATTTTTTAAAGATATTCCTTACATAAGCCTATGTGAAACCAAATGGCCCCGGGGCAGGGGCATTTTTGGCCTCAGAGCTATAATTTAAACAATCTTGATAGAGGTCCACTAGATGAAGCTTCACACCAAATATCAAAGACCTGGGCCTTGTTGTTTCAGAGAAGAAAATTTTCAAAGATTATCTCTATTATAAGTCTATGTAAAACCAAAGGGCCCTGTGGCGGAGGCATTTGTGGCCCCAGGGCTATAATTTGAACAATCTTGGTAGAGGTCCACTAGCTGAAGCTTCATACCAAATGTCAAAGACCTAGGCCTTGTGGTTTCAGAGTAGAAGATTTTTCAAGATATTCCCTATATAAGTCTATGAAAAACCAAAGGGCCCAGGTGCGGGGGCATTTTTGGCCCCAGGGCTATAATTTGAACAATCTTGATAGAGGTCCACAAGATGAAGCTTCATACAAAATATCAAAGACCTGGGCCTTGCAGTTTCAGAGAAGAAGATTTTTAAAGATTTTCCCTATATAAGCCTACGTAAAAACCAAAGGGCCCCGGGGTGGGGGCATTTTTGGCCCCAGCACTATAATTTGAACAGTCTTGGTAGGGGTCCACTAGATGAAGCTTCATACCAAATAGCAAAGACCTGGGCCCTGCAGTTTCAGAGAAGAAGATTTTTAAAGATTTTCCCAATATAAGCCCATGTAAAACCAAAGGGCCCTGAGGCGGGGGCATTTTTGGCCCCAGCACTATAATTTTAACAATCTTGGTAGGGGTCCACTAGATGAAGCTTCATACCAAATATCAAAGACCTAGGCCTTGCGGTTTCAGAGAAAAAGATTTTTAAAGGTTTTCCCTATATAAGCCTATGTAAAACCAAAGGGCCCCGGGGCGGGGGCATTTTTGGCCCCAGCACTATAATTTGAACAATCTTGGTAGGGGTCCATAAGATGAAGATTCATACCAAATACCAAAGACCTGGGCTTTGCAGTTTCAGAGAAGAAGATTTTTAAAGATTTTACCTATATAAGCCCATGTAAAACCAAAGGGCCCCGGGGCGGGGACATTTTTGGCTCCAGCACTATAATTTGGACAATCTTGGTAGGGGTCCACTAGATGAAGCTTCATACCAAATATCAAAGACCTGGGCCTTGCGGTTTTAGAGAAGAAGATATTTAAAGATTTTGCCTATATAAGCCCAAAGGGCCCCGGGGCGGGGGCATCTTTGGCCCCAGCACAATAATTTGAACAATCTTGGTAGGGGTTCAACAGATGAAGTTTCATACCAAAAATCAAAGACCCGGGCCTTGTTGTTTCAGAGAAGAAGATTTTTAAAGATTTTCCCTATATAAGCCCATGTAAAACCAAAAGGCCCCGGGGCGGGGGCATTTTTGGCCCCAGCACTATAATTTGAACAATCTTGGTAGGGGTCCACTAGATGAAGCTTCATACCAAATATCAAAGACCTGGGCCTTGAGGTTTCAGAGAAGAAGATTTTTAAAGGTTTTCCCTATATAAGCCTATGTAAAACCAAAGGGCACCGGGGCGGGGGCATTTTTGGCCCCAGCACTATAATTTGAACAATCTTGGCAGGGGTCCATAAGATGAAGCTTCATACCAAATATCAAAGACCTGGGCCTTGCAGTTTCAGAGAAGAAGATTTTTACAGATTTCCCCTATATAAGCCCATGTAAAACCAAAGGGCAACGGGGCGGGGGCATTTTTGGCCCCAGCACTATAATTTGAACAATCTTGGTAGGGGTCCACTAGATGTAGCTTCATACCAAATATTAAAGACCTGGGCCTTGCGGTTTCAGAGAAGAAGATTTTTAAAGATTTTGCCTATATAAGCCCATGTAAAACCAAAGGGCCCCGGGGCGGGGGCATCTTTGGCCCCAGCACAATAATTTGAACAATCTTGGTCGGGGTCCACCAGATGAAGTTTCATACCAAATATCAAAGACCTGGGCCTTGCAGTTTCAGAGAAGAAGATTTTTAAAGATTTTCCCTATATAAGCCCATGTAAAACCAAAGGGCCCCGGGGCGGGGGCATTTTTGGCCCCAGTACTATAATTTGAACAATCTTGATAGGGGTCTACTAGATGAAGCTTCATACCAAATATCAAATACCTGGGCCTTGCAGTTTCAGAGAAGAAGATTTTTTAAGTTTTCAGTGAAAAAATCGATTTTTGGCTCCTGTGACCTATATGTGCAACGGACCGGAACCATTTGAACAACTTTGAAAGGGGACCACCTAAGGATCATTCTTGTGAAGTTTGGTCAAAATCCGCTCAGTGGTTTAGGAGGAGATGCCGTTTGAAGAAATTGTTTACGCACGCACGGACGGACGCACGACGGACGGCGGACAAAAAGTGATCCCAAAAGCTCACCTCGTCACTACGTGACGGTGAGCTAAAAAGGGACAGGGCTCTTGCTCGTAATTATCGCCCGGTGTCGCTGACCTGTGTTCTATGTAAATTGCTTGAACACATAGTCTGCTCAAACATCATGGCCCACTTGGATGAACAAAAACTTTTGTCAGACAGACAACATGCATTTAGGAAAAGGCATAGTTGCGAAAATCAGTTGAGCACGGTTATTAATGATTGGGCAAAAATCCTGGACAAAGGGGGGCAGGTGGACACATTTATTCTGGACTTCGAGAAAGCTTTTGACACCCCTCCTCATGAACTACTTAAATCCAAATTATTTGGTTACGGAATTGGAGGGAAGAATCTTAAATGGACAGATTCCTTCCTTTGCTACAGAAAACAGCGTGTTGTTGTTAATGGTGAATTTTCAGTATGGGCGCCAGTTTTGTCTGGAGTCCCACAAGGGACTGTTCTTGGTCCTCTATTGTTCTCCCTGTATATCAATGTTATTTCCACTGACATTGACTCAGAAATAAGACTGTTCGCAGATGACTGTGTTTGTTACCGAGAAATTAGAGATACAGATGACTCACTGAAACTCCAGGCTGACAAAGATAGATTAGGATGTTGAGCCCGAAAATGGGGCATGAGATTTCAGCCAGTTAAATGCAATATTATGCAGATAACAAGGAAGAGATCTAATAAAGTTGAGGCTTCTTACACTTTAGAGGGAACGGTCCTCGAAAAATGTGAATTCCATTAAATACCTTGGTGTGACAATCACTCACGATTTGAGATGGAATACACACATTAGCAATATGTGTACAAAGGCGAATAGAACACTTGTTTTCCTGAGGTGAAATCTTCATCAGTGTCCTCAGGATGTGAAAAAGACAGCATACAGGGGATTTGTTCGCCCAATCTTGGAATATGGCAGTTGCATCTGGGACCCAAGCGGAGTGGTCCTTAATGAAGAAATTGAAAAAGTTCAGAATAGAGCTGCTAGATTTGTAACTGGAAATTACTGCTTTGAAACTAGGAGCATGACTGGAATTCTAGGAAAATTAAGATGGGAGTCTCTCAAGACAAGGAGAAGAGACAGTAGGCTCATACTCTTACACAAAGGTCTGAAGGGTGCTGCCAGCATTCCAACAGATGACCTTGTTCCCCCGGCTAGGCACTGTAGAAAGCACCATTCAATGACGTTTCAGACCCTTAATGCAAGAACGGATATTTATAAAGAATCGTTCTTCCCCCGAACCATTAGAGATTGGAATGCCCTTCCCGATTCTATTATTTCGACGGCTGAAGGTGCTGAGGAAATGTGTAGCTAAGTTTACATCTCTGGTTGGAGCTAGGGACTAACTTCCCATATCACAGGTCATGGTGTATGAATGTCATTTAACGTGTCACCAGTAACAATTCTGATTCTGATTCTGATTATAATCTTGAGTAATTACTGTTCTTTTAATTTTGTCAGGACCCTTATTCCATACATAATCATAAAATATTTTTGAATAGCATCAATTATTTCCTTTGATATACTATCGATATTTTTATGTTCTACACCTACACCACTATTAACTACATAAAAGGTGTAAATGTGTGTTTGCTCAAAAGGCAGTGCCTTTATTTCGATAACAATGCTCATGTCTGCATCTAGGCTGTGCCTAAGTTCATTTTAAGATGGAGCGGTCCGGTAAGTCGTCAGACAGTGAGGGAGTTCGACCATCTACCATACCATGGTAGCGGAAGTCAAATTGTGCACGTTCTTCCCATGATTTCCATGTTTTTTCACCGGTGTGATCGAACTCAGTCTGGTAGATGTTTGGTTGACTGGTACACAGACCCTCTATTTCTTGAATAGAAGCAGTCAATTCCCGGACATTAGTGTTCGCACCTTTCGCCGCCGTCTTTGTTACGTATGGTGTGACGTATCTACCAGAGTAACACACGCTTTAGTCTGGTTCGACCAGAGTGACGTCACGACACTTACGCCATGCTACCAGACCGCTACCAGACTAAGTTCGATCACACTTTGGTTAACCATTGGTTAACCATGGTTAACCACGGTTCGTGATCGAACTACCTCTACATCGAAAACCAGGTGCACACTAATGTCCGGGAAATGGGAGGGAAATGGGAGGGTGTTGTGCGTTATCCCTAATATCTCCACTTCGGATGGTCAGAAATTGATAAAATTAGTATCAAATAAAATTTTAAGCTCCAATGTAAAAGATTATTAAAAATTATTCTTCATTTTTAACATTTTAAGGGTCCATTTCTGAAGTTAGTTTGTCTGGGAAATCTAGGATTGTGAGCTGGATGTTGGGGTAGTGGTGCGTTATCCCTAATATCTTCACTTCGGGTGGTCAGAAATTAATATAATTATTATCAAATAAAATTATAAGCTCCATTCTAAAAAATTATTACAAATTATTTTTCATTTTGAATATTTTAGGGGTCCGTTTTTTAAGTTGATTTGTCCGGGAAATTCCCGGATTGTGTCCTGAATGTTGTGGGTAGTGGTGCCTTATCCCTTATGTCTCCACTTCGGGTCGTCATAATTAATGAAATTAATATCAAATTATGATATTAATGTATGTCGTGTGCTCAATATAAGCGCCTCACTGAGACGATTCTAGTGAGTGCACACAACATGACTTTATTTTATAGCAAACACACGAGGTGTTTGCATGACTGTAGAGAGGCTGGAACAACATACTTAGGCACCCAAATCTCGCCTGGAATCTCATTCATATTCTCGCGATAATCCACCATCTTTATAGAGTTCATGAGAATTGTATTCACATCCAAAAATTGCTTTTCAAGACCAAAAGGAGTCCAGTCCCATTACAACAGAAACACAAAAGGCTTCGAAATAATTTGTAAAAAGCTCTTTTCGAAGACCGTTTCGTCGAACGCTGAAGTTCGCGGGAAAGTTTCGAAACTACGTCACACGTCTAAATGAACTGAACGTAAAACCCAGCACCGCGCTTGGACCAACGAGCATTTACCGTAGGATTTACCGGAGCTTCTCGGTAAGGGGGACAAGCGCTTTTCGTCTGACCAAGCAATTAAAACTTTTCAAAAACTATTACTCAGTGGTATAAAATTAAGCCCTGGGAATAGAAAGAGACACAATGAGCTATCTGGCTACTTGTGGATTTCTACCTTCCCAAGATTTACAAAGTGATGATAAGCCCCAAATCCATAGCATAACGCTAGTGCTTCGGGAGACTTTTAAGTGTCCATGCTGCAAACTAACTGCTGCAAACTAACTGAGTCACCCTATCAAATTTTCTGAAGTGCAGGCTAAAGTGCACACAGGACCAACACTGGAGCATCGTCATACGAAGGCTATGTGCATAGCGGGGGTGAAGCTCATAAAAATTGTTTTGGGTTAAACGACATGTCCACCCTGGTTGGTTATTTTCTGTCATCTCCCAGAGAAAGGGACAAAAGCGATAGAAGAGGCAGTAGAGGAGAAGAGAGGGAGGTACAAAGGGGAAAGGGGAAAATGAACAAAAGTGGTACAAACAGAAGAAGTAACAATGCCCCCCCCCCCCCCCCCACACACACACACACACACCTTTGCCTCACAACAGAACAAATGAAAAACTTTGAAAAAACAGTTTTTATATAATTTAGGCAAGATCTCTCTTGAAGTCCCCAAGGTTCCCTGAAGTGACAATATTCTGTGTGACTGAGTGTTTGTGCTGAGAGAAGATGTCAGTCAATATACCCCAGGGAGTATCCTCTACTGTTCGCTGTTTTCTGGTCTGACAACCTGCAAGCATGGCTGTCCACTTAGCCCAGAGATAGATCATGCCCAGCATTGGCATCTTGATGTCAATGCTGGTATGTCAATGCTGGTGAGTTTGCTGGCCAAGGTATTGTATCACTTTGCGGTAATTCAGGTTTTGTCACCTCTGACAAACCGAGCTGCTCGCCGTTGCACCGTCTCGTGCTGCTGGATACTATATGGGGCACATACTTATGTGGCATAATCAAGGATAAGTCTACTCATAATCTCTACCATCATGCTTTAACATCTTCAGACCAGCTGGTTATCTTCCTTCCAAAAGAATCGCCAGGCTGATGTTTGCCTTTCAAAAGTTGCATCAAAATGGGATTCCCATGGCATGTTTCTGAAATAAATGATGCCCAGGTACTTTCAAGTTTTTAAGATTGACAGCTTATGGCTATGTATATGGAACATGTTCGGATACCAAATTTTATTGTCGCTGCCGAGAATCGAACCGGTTGTCTCTAGCACCAGAGGCAAGTGTGCTAACCACTGAGCTACCACGCTAGCACTATTGATATTTTTGATGTTGATGCACTACTGTTAACTACCTAGGGGGTGTAAATGTGCCGAGTTGTCCCGCTACCGGTGTAAATGAGTGTGTTTTCTCAAAAGGCAGTGCCTTTATTTCATATTAGAAGATCACATAGATATATCAAGTGATCTTAAATTACGGCTCAAGACCTACTTGGTAAACAGTGAAGAACTTGATTAACGAATTAACCCATATATGCATAGCGTCCCATTGGTAGGACATTGACAAACAGTGTAGATCTTGATCAAAGGTTTAACCCATATATGCCTAGCCTCCCATTTGTGGGACACTGGCAAACAGTGTAGATCCAGATCAGATATTTAACCCATATATGCCTAGCGTCCCATTTGTGGGACATTGGCAAACAGTGTAGACCAAAATAATCAGACGCTGCAAAACGTGGCGTCTGATCTAGGCCGCAAAAATGCGGTATCTGATCTGAGTCTACACTGTTTGCTTTAACAACAACGAAATTTAACCGCATACATTTCTTGCTGCCGATGAATTTGGTATACGGACTTTGAGTGATTTTATAGACCATTATGATCAGACGCTGCAAGACTTGGCGTCTGATCTGGGCTGCAAAATACGTCATCCGATCTGGGTCTACATTGTTTGCTTAAACAACGACGAAATTTAACCGCATCCATTTCTTGCTGGCGATGAATTAGGTGTTCAGACTTTGAATGTTTTTACGGAACTTTATGATCAGACGCTGCAAACTTGGCGTCTGATCTGGGCAGCAAAATATGGCATTTGATCTGGTTCTACACTGTTTGTTTAAACAAGGACGGAATTGCAGCAAGTGAAAGTATACCCAACAAAACTGTTACAATCAGGCCTTTGGACCACCCCTGGATAAACTGTCATATTAAAAGCCTCATCCGCCAAAGGAAACGTACCTATAGAAAACATAATAGAACAAACAATATCCAGCTCTGGGAGAAATATAAATGTCTTCGTAACAAAATAGTTAACGAAATAAGAAAATCCAAGAAAGAATATTACGAAAAACTTGACCGTCTACTATCGTGTGAAACAACGGACACTAGGCTCTTTTATAAAACCTCTAAGCAACTTCTAAATTTAGGGAAAAAATCAAATACCATACCAACACTATTTATGAATAATGAGTGTGCAGAAAACGATCTCCAAAAAGCCAATATGCTGAATAATTTGCATCTCAGTCAACATTGATAGATGATAACAGGCCATTACCCCAGCTGCCGCTTGTTCAACACACCATCAGAACCATAACTATTTAAGCTGAGGACGTTAAGGATGTCTTATCAAATCTCAATGTAAATAAAGCTTGTGATCCACATTTAATTAGTCCACGACTCCTAAAAGAAGGAACCACTCTCATCGCAGAACCTCTCTCTATTATATTTAACCGCTCCTTGGGCCAATGTTACTTTCCTGAGCCCTGGGAATATGGTAACGTTACTCCGATTTATAAGAAAGACGATAAATCAATTCCATCAAACTATAGGCCAATTACACTTCTGAGTCAAATGGGAAAAATGATGGAACAAGAATCTGTATAACTATATCATGGAAACCCAAATTCTCACCCCATTCCAATCCGGGTTTATTCAAGGTGACTCAACTGTCTATCAGCTATTGCATATTTATCATGCTTTTGTGAAGCCGTAGAAAATGGTAAGGAAGTCAGGGCCG